>JARPMR010000019.1:1408568-3849818 GCA_029955525.1 Oeneis ivallda
GATAGCTCTGCTGGCTCAGGTCGCACGGCACGTCGGGCGGCTCCCTGGCACGCTTGGCGCGGTAGGCGACGTCAGCGCAGCGGTGCGCTAGGGGAGGTAGCTCGGTCAGTACCTGGTTCTCTCTGATGAAGCGTCGTATCGCGTGCCAGGGGTAGCTGTCGCCGGGCGTGGTGCAGTAGCTCTGCTGGCTCAGGTCGCACGGCACGTCGGGCGGCTCCCTGGCACGCTTGGCGCGGTAGGCGACGTCAGCGCAGCGGTGCGCTAGGGGAGGTAGCTCGGTCAGTACCTGGTTCTCTCTGATGAAGCGTCGTATCGCGTGCCAGGGGTAGCTGTCGCCGGGGCGTGGTGCAGTAGCTCTGCTGGCTCAGGTCGCACGGCACGTCGGGCGGCTCCCTGGCACGCTTGGCGCGGTAGGCGACGTCAGCGCAGCGGTGCGCTAGGGGAGGTAGCTCGGTCAGTACCTGGTTCTCTCTGATGAAGCGTCGTATCGCGTGCCAGGGGTAGCTGTCGCCGGGCGTGGTGCAGTAGCTCTGCTGGCTCAGGTCGCACGGCACGTCGGGCGGCTCCCTGGCACGCTTGGCGCGGTAGGCGACGTCAGCGCAGCGGTGCGCTAGGGGAGGTAGCTCGGTCAGTACCTGGTTCTCTCTGATGAAGCGTCGTATCGCGTGCCAGGGGTAGCTGTCGCCGGGCGTGGTGCAGTAGCTCTGCTGGCTCAGGTCGCACGGCACGTCGGGCGGCTCCCTGGCACGCTTGGCGCGGTAGGCGACGTCAGCGCAGCGGTGCGCTAGGGGAGGTAGCTCGGTCAGTACCTGGTTCTCTCTGATGAAGCGTCGTATCGCGTGCCAGGGGTAGCTGTCGCCGGGCGTGGTGCAGTAGCTCTGCTGGCTCAGGTCGCACGGCACGTCGGGCGGCTCCCTGGCACGCTTGGCGCGGCTAGACGACGTCAGCGCAGCGGTGCGCTAGGGGAGGTAGCTCGGTCAGTACCTGGTTCTCTCTGATGAAGCGTCGTATCGCGTGCCAGGGGTAGCTGTCGCCGGGCGTGGTGCAGTAGCTCTGCTGGCTCAGGTCGCACGGCACGTCGGGCGGCTCCCTGGCACGCTTGGCGCGGTAGACGACGTCAGCGCAGCGGTGCGCTAGGGGAGGTAGCTCGGTCAGTACCTGGTTCTCTCTGATGAAGCGTCGTATCGCGTGCCAGGGGTAGCTGTCGCCGGGCGTGGTGCAGTAGCTCTGCTGCTCAGGTCGCACGGCACGTCGGGCGGCTCCCTGGCACGCTTGGCGCGGTAGACGACGTCAGCGCAGCGGTGCGCTAGGGGAGGTAGCTCGGTCAGTACCTGGTTCTCTCTGATGAAGCGTCGTATCGCGTGCCAGGGGTAGCTGTCGCCGGGCGTGGTGCAGTAGCTCTGCTGGCTCAGGTCGCACGGCACGTCGGGCGGCTCCCTGGCACGCTTGGCGCGGTAGACGACGTCAGCGCAGCGGTGCGCTAGGGGAGGTAGCTCGGTCAGTACCTGGTTCTCTCTGATGAAGCGTCGTATCGCGTGCCAGGGGTAGCTGTCGCCGGGCGTGGTGCAGTAGCTCTGCTGGCTCAGGTCGCACGGCACGTCGGGCGGCTCCCCTGGCACGCTTGGCGCGGTAGACGACGTCAGCGCAGCGGTGCGCTAGGGGAGGTAGCTCGGTCAGTACCTGGTTCTCTCTGATGAAGCGTCGTATCGCGTGCCAGGGGTAGCTGTCGCCGGGCGTGGTGCAGTAGCTCTGCTGGCTCATGTCGCACGGCACGTCGGGCGGCTCCCTGGCACGCTTGGCGCGGTAGACGACGTCAGCGCAGCGGTGCGCTAGGGGAGGTAGCTCGGTCAGTACCTGGTTCTCTCTGATGAAGCGTCGTATCGCGTGCCAGGGGTAGCTGTCGCCGGGCGTGGTGCAGTAGCTCTGCTGGCTCAGGTCGCACGGCACGTCGGGCGGCTCCCTGGCACGCTTGGCGCGGTAGACGACGTCAGCGCAGCGGTGCGCTAGGGGAGGTAGCTCGGTCAGTACCTGGTTCTCTCTGATGAAGCGTCGTATCGCGTGCCAGGGGTAGCTGTCGCCGGGCGTGGTGCAGTAAGCTCTGCTGGCTCAGCTCGCACGGCACGTCGGGCGGCTCCCTGGCACGCTTGGCGCGGTAGACGACGTCAGCGCAGCGGTGCGCTAGGGGAGGTAGCTCGGTCAGTACCTGGTTCTCTCTGATGAAGCGTCGTATCGCGTGCCAGGGGTAGCTGTCGCCGGGCGTGGTGCAGTAGCTCTGCTGGCTCAGGTCGCACGGCACGTCGGGCGGCTCCCTGGCACGCTTGGCGCGGTAGACGACGTCAGCGCAGCGGTGCGCTAGGGGAGGTAGCTCGGTCAGTACCTGGTTCTCTCTGATGAAGCGTCCGTATCGCGTGCCAGGGGTAGCTGTCGCCGGGCGTGGTGCAGTAGCTCTGCTGGCTCAGGTCGCACGGCACGTCGGGCGGCTCCCTGGCACGCTTGGCGCGGTAGACGACGTCAGCGCAGCGGTGCGCTAGGGGAGGTAGCTCGGTCAGTACCTGGTTCTCTCTGATGAAGCGTCGTATCGCGTGCCAGGGGTAGCTGTCGCCGGGCGTGGTGCAGTAGCTCTGCTGGCTCAGGTCGCACGGCACGTCGGGCGGCTCCCTGGCACGTTTGGCGCGGTAGACGACGTCAGCGCAGCGGTGCGCTAGGGGAGGTAGCTCGGTCAGTACCTGGTCTCTCTGATGAAGCGTCGTATCGCGTGCCAGGGGTAGCTGTCGCCGGGGCGTGGTGCAGTAGCTCTGCTGGCTCAGGTCGCACGGCACGTCGGGGCGGCTCCCTGGCACGCTTGGCGCGGTAGACGACGTCAGCGCAGCGGTGCGCTAGGGGAGGTAGCTCGGTCAGTACCTGGTTCTCTCTGATGAAGCGTCGTATCGCGTGCCAGGGGTAGCTGTCGCCGGGCGTGGTGCAGTAGCTCTGCTGGCTCAGGTCGCACGGCACGTCGGGCGGCTCCCTGGCACGCTTGGCGCGGTAGACGACGTCAGCGCAGCGGTGCGCTAGGGGAGGTAGCTCGGTCAGTACCTGGTTCTCTCTGATGAAGCGTCGTATCGCGTGCCAGGGGTAGCTGTCGCCGGGCGTGGTGCAGTAGCTCTGCTGGCTCAGGTCGCACGGCACGTCGGGCGGCTCCCTGGCACGCTTGGCGCGGTAGACGACGTCAGCGCAGCGGTGCGCTAGGGGAGGTAGCTCGGTCAGTACCTGGTTCTCTCTGATGAAGCGTCGTATCGCGTGCCAGGGGTAGCTGTCGCCGGGCGTGGTGCAGTAGCTCTGCTGGCTCAGGTCGCACGGCACGTCGGGCGGCTCCCTGGCACGCTTGGCGCGGTAGACGACGTCAGCGCAGCGGTGCGCTAGGGGAGGTAGCTCGGTCAGTACCTGGTTCTCTCTGATGAAGCGTCGTATCGCGTGCCAGGGGTAGCTGTCGCCGGGCGTGGTGCAGTAGCTCTGCTGGCTCAGGTCGCACGGCATGTCGGGCGGCTCCCTGGCACGCTTGGCGCGGTAGACCACGTCAGCGCAGCGGTGCGCTAGGGGGAGGTAGCTCGGTCAGTACCTGGTTCTCTCTGATGAAGCGTCGTATCGCGTGCAGGGGTAGCTGTCGCCGGGCGTGGTGCAGTAGCTCTGCTGGCTCAGGTCGCACGGCACGTCGGGCGGCTCCCTGGCACGCTTGGCGCGGTAGAAGACGTCAGCGCAGCGGTGCGCTAGGGGAGGTAGCTCGGTCAGTACCTGGTTCTCTCTGATGAAGCGTCGTATCGCGTGCAAGGGGTAGCTGTCGCCGGGCGTGGTGCAGTAGCTCTGCTGGCTCAGGTCGCACGGCACGTCGGGCGGCTCCCTGGCACGCTTGGCGCGGTAGACCACGTCAGCGCAGCGGTGCGCTAGGGGAGGTAGCTCGGTCAGTACCTGGTTCTCTCTGATGAAGCGTCGTATCGCGTGCCAGGGGTAGCTGTCGCCGGGCGTGGTGCAGTAGCTCTGCGGGCTCAGCTCGCACGGCACGTCGGGCGGCTCCCTGGCACGCTTGGCGCGGTAGACGACGTCAGCGCAGCGGTGCGCTAGGGGAGGTAGCTCGGTCAGTACCTGGTTCTCTCTGATGAAGCGTCGTATCGCGTGCCAGGGGTAGCTGTCGCCGGGCGTGGTGCAGTAGCTCTGCTGGCTCAGGTCGCACGGCACGTCGGGCGGCTCCCTGGCACGCTTGGCGCGGTAGACGACGTCAGCGCAGCGGTGCGCTAGGGGAGGTAGCTCGGTCAGTACCTGGTTCTCTCTGATGAAGCGTCGTATCGCGTGCCAGGGGTAGCTGTCGCCGGGCGTGGTGCAGTAGCTCTGCTGGCTCAGGTCGCACGGCACGTCGGGCGGCTCCCTGGCACGCTTGGCGCGGTAGACGACGTCAGCGCAGCGGTGCGTTAGGGGAGGTAGCTCGGTCAGTACCTGGTTCTCTCTGATGAAGCGTCGTATCGCGTGCCAGGGGTAGCTGTCGCCGGGCGTGGTGCAGTAGCTCTGCTGGCTCAGGTCGCACGGCACGTCAGGCGGCTCCCTGGCACGCTTGGCGCGGTAGACGACGTCAGCGCAGCGGTGCGCTAGGGGAGGTAGCTCGGTCAGTACCTGGTTCTCTCTGATGAAGCGTCGTATCGCGTGCCAGGGGTAGCTGTCGCCGGGCGTGGTGCAGTAGCTCTGCTGGCTCAGGTCGCACGGCACGTCGGGCGGCTCCCTGGCACGCTTGGCGCGGTAGACGACGTCAGCGCAGCGGTGCGCTAGGGGAGGTAGCTCGGTCAGTACCTGGTTCTCTCTGATGAAGCGTCGTATCGCGTGCCAGGGGTAGCTGTCGCCGGGCGTGGTGCAGTAGCTCTGCTGGCTCAGGTCGCACGGCACGTCGGGCGGCTCCCTGGCACGCTTGGCGCGGTAGACCACGTCAGCGCAGCGGTGCGATAGGGGAGGTAGCTCGGTCAGTACCTGGTTCTCTCTGATGAAGCGTCGTATCGCGTGCCAGGGGTAGCTGTCGCCGGACGTGGTGCAGTAGCTCTGCTGGCTCAGGTCGCACGGCACGTCGGGCGGCTCCCTGGCACGCTTGGCGCGGTAGGCGACGTCAGCGCAGCGGTGCGCTAGGGGAGGTAGCTCGGTCAGTACCTGGTTCTCTCTGATGAAGCGTCGTATCGCGTGCCAGGGGTAGCTGTCGCCGGGCGTGGTGCAGTAGCTCTGCTGGCTCAGGTCGCACGGCACGTCGGGCGGCTCCCTGGCACGCTTGGCGCGGTAGACCACGTCAGCGCAGCGGTGCGCTAGGGGAGGTAGCTCGGTCAGTACCTGGTTCTCTCTGATGAAGCGTCGTATCGCGTGCCAGGGGTAGCTGTCGCCGGGCGTGGTGCAGTAGCTCTGCTGGCTCAGGTCGCACGGCACGTCGGGCGGCTCCCTGGCACGCTTGGCGCGGTAGACCACGTCAGCGCAGCGGCGCGCTAGGGGAGGTAGCTCGGTCAGTACCTGGTTCTCTCTGATGAAGCGTCGTATCGCGTGCCAGGGGTAGCTGTCGCCGGGCGTGGTGCAGTAGCTCTGCTGGCTCAGGTCGCACGGCACGTCGGGCGGCTCCCTGGCACGCTTGGCGCGGTAGACCACGTCAGCGCAGCGGCGCGCTAGGGGAGGTAGCTCGGTCAGTACCTGGTTCTCTCTGATGAAGCGTCGTATCGCGTGCCAGGGGTAGCTGTCGCCGGGCGTGGTGCAGTAGCTCTGCTGGCTCAGGTCGCACGGCACGTCGGGCGGCTCCCTGGCACGCTTGGCGCGGTAGACCACGTCAGCGCAGCGGTGCGCTAGGGGAGGTAGCTCGGTCAGTACCTGGTTCTCTCTGATGAAGCGTCGTATCGCGTGCCAGGGGTAGCTGTCGCCGGGCGTGGTGCAGTAGCTCTGCTGGCTCAGGTCGCACGGCACGTCGGGCGGCTCCCTGGCACGCTTGGCGCGGTAGACCACGTCAGCGCAGCGGTGCGCTAGGGGAGGTAGCTCGGTCAGTACCTGGTTCTCTCTGATGAAGCGTCGTATCGCGTGCCAGGGGTAGCTGTCGCCGGGCGTGGTGCAGTAGCTCTGCTGGCTCAGGTCGCACGGCACGTCGGGCGGCTCCCTGGCACGCTTGGCGCGGTAGACCACGTCAGCGCAGCGGTGCGCTAGGGGAGGTAGCTCGGTCAGTACCTGGTTCTCTCTGATGAAGCGTCGTATCGCGTGCCAGGGGTAGCTGTCGCCGGGCGTGTTGCAGTAGCTCTGCTGGCTCAGGTCGCACGGCACGTCGGGCGGCTCCCTGGCACGCTTGGCGCTGTAGACCACGTCAGCGCAGCGGTGCGCTAGGGGAGGTAGCTCGGTCAGTACCTGGTTCTCTCTGATGAAGCGTCGTATCGCGTGCCAGGGGTAGATGTCGCCGGGCGTGGTGCAGTAGCTCTGCTGGCTCAGGTCGCACGGCACGTCGGGCGGCTCCCTGGCACGCTTGGCGCGGTAGACGACGTCAGCGCAGCGGTGCGCTAGGGGAGGTAGCTCGGTCAGTACCTGGTTCTCTCTGATGAAGCGTCGTATCGCGTGCCAGGGGTAGCTGTCGCCGGGCGTGGTGCAGTAGCTCTGCTGGCTCAGGTCGCACGGCACGTCGGGCGGCTCCCTGGCACGCTTGGCGCGGTAGACCACGTCAGCGCAGCGGTGCGCTAGGGGAGGTAGCTCGGTCAGTACCTGGTTCTCTCTGATGAAGCGTCGTATCGCGTGCCAGGGGTAGCTGTCGCCGGGCGTGGTGCAGTAGCTCTGCTGACTCAGGTCGCACGGCACGTCGGGCGGCTCCCTGGCACGCTTGGCGCGGTAGACCACGTCAGCGCAGCGGTGCGCTAGGGGAGGTAGCTCGGTCAGTACCTGGTTCTCTCTGATGAAGCGTCGTATCGCGTGCCAGGGGTAGCTGTCGCCGGGCGTGGTGCAGTAGCTCTGCTGGCTCAGGTCGCACGGCACGTCGGGCGGCTCCCTGGCACGCTTGGCGCGGTAGACCACGTCAGCGCAGCGGTGCGCTAGGGGAGGTAGCTCGGTCAGTACCTGGTTCTCTCTGATGAAGCGTCGTATCGCGTGCCATGGGTAGCTGTCGCCGGGCGTGGTGCAGTAGCTCTGCTGGCTCAGGTCGCACGGCACGTCGGGCGGCTCCCTGGCACGCTTGGCGCGGTAGACCACGTCAGCGCAGCGGTGCGCTAGGGGAGGTAGCTCGGTCAGTACCTGGTTCTCTCTGATGAAGCGTCGTATCGCGTGCCAGGGGTAGCTGTCGCCGGGCGTGGTGCAGTAGCTCTGCTGGCTCAGGTCGCACGGCACGTCGGGCGGCTCCCTGGCACGCTTGGCGCGGTAGACCACGTCAGCGCAGCGGTGCGCTAGGGGAGGTAGCTCGGTCAGTACCTGGTTCTCTCTGATGAAGCGTCGTATCGCGTGCCAGGGGTAGCTGTCGCCGGGCGTGGTGCAGTAGCTCTGCTGGCTCAGGTCGCACGGCACGTCGGGCGGCTCCCTGGCACGCTTGGCGCGGTAGACCACGTCAGCGCAGCGGTGCGCTAGGGGAGGTAGCTCGGTCAGTACCTGGTTCTCTCTGATGAAGCGTCGTATCGCGTGCCAGGGGTAGCTGTCGCCGGGCGTGGTGCAGTAGCTCTGCTGGCTCAGGTCGCACGGCACGTCGCGCGGCTCCCTGGCACGCTTGGCGCGGTAGACGACGCCAGCGCAGCGGTGCGCTAGGGGAGGTAGCTCGGTCAGTACCTGGTTCTCTCTGATGAAGCGTCGTATCGCGTGCCAGGGGTAGCTGTCGCCGGGCGTGGTGCAGTAGCTCTGCGGGCTCAGCTCGCACGGCACGTCGGGCGGCTCCCTGGCACGCTTGGCGCGGTAGACGACGCCAGCGCAGCGGTGCGCTAGGGGAGGTAGCTCGGTCAGTACCTGGTTCTCTCTGATGAAGCGTCGTATCGCGTGCCAGGGGTAGCTGTCGCCGGGCGTGGTGCAGTAGCTCTGCTGGCTCAGGTCGCACGGCACGTCGGGCGGCTCCCTGGCACGCTTGGCGCGGTAGACGACGTCAGCGCAGCGGTGCGCTAGGGGAGGTAGCTCGGTCAGTACCTGGTTCTCTCTGATGAAGCGTCGTATCGCGTGCCAGGAGTAGCTGTCGCCGGGCGTGGTGCAGTAGCTCTGCTGGCTCAGGTCGCACGGCACGTCGGGCGGCTCCCTGGCACGCTTGGCGCGGTAGACGACGTCAGCGCAGCGGTGCGCTAGGGGAGGTAGCTCGGTCAGTACCTGGTTCTCTCTGATGAAGCGTCGTATCGCGTGCCAGGGGTAGCTGTCGCCGGGCGTGGTGCAGTAGCTCTGCTGGCTCAGGTCGCACGGCACGTCGGGCGGCTCCCTGGCACGCTTGGCGCGGTAGACGACGTCAGCGCAGCGGTGCGCTAGGGGAGGTAGCTCGGTCAGTACCTGGTTCTCTCTGATGAAGCGTCGTATCGCGTGCCAGGGGTAGCTGTCGCCGGGCGTGGTGCAGTAGCTCTGCTGGCTCAGGTCGCACGGCATGTCGGGCGGCTCCCTGGCACGCTTGGCGCGGTAGACCACGTCAGCGCAGCGGTGCGCTAGGGGAGGTAGCTCGGTCAGTACCTGGTTCTCTCTGATGAAGCGTCGTATCGCGTGCCAGGGGTAGCTGTCGCCGGGCGTGGTGCAGTAGCTCTGCTGGCTCAGGTCGCACGGCACGTCGGGCGGCTCCCTGGCACGCTTGGCGCGGTAGAAGACGTCAGCGCAGCGGTGCGCTAGGGGAGGTAGCTCGGTCAGTACCTGGTTCTCTCTGATGAAGCGTCGTATCGCGTGCAAGGGGTAGCTGTCGCCGGGCGTGGTGCAGTAGCTCTGCTGGCTCAGGTCGCACGGCACGTCGGGCGGCTCCCTGGCACGCTTGGCGCGGTAGACCACGTCAGCGCAGCGGTGCGCTAGGGGAGGTAGCTCGGTCAGTACCTGGTTCTCTCTGATGAAGCGTCGTATCGCGTGCCAGGGGTAGCTGTCGCCGGGCGTGGTGCAGTAGCTCTGCGGGCTCAGCTCGCACGGCACGTCGGGCGGCTCCCTGGCACGCTTGGCGCGGTAGACGACGTCAGCGCAGCGGTGCGCTAGGGGAGGTAGCTCGGTCAGTACCTGGTTCTCTCTGATGAAGCGTCGTATCGCGTGCCAGGGGTAGCTGTCGCCGGGCGTGGTGCAGTAGCTCTGCTGGCTCAGGTCGCACGGCACGTCGGGCGGCTCCCTGGCACGCTTGGCGCGGTAGACGACGTCAGCGCAGCGGTGCGCTAGGGGAGGTAGCTCGGTCAGTACCTGGTTCTCTCTGATGAAGCGTCGTATCGCGTGCCAGGGGTAGCTGTCGCCGGGCGTGGTGCAGTAGCTCTGCTGGCTCAGGTCGCACGGCAAGTCGGGCGGCTCCCTGGCACGCTTGGCGCGGTAGACGACGTCAGCGCAGCGGTGCGTTAGGGGAGGTAGCTCGGTCAGTACCTGGTTCTCTCTGATGAAGCGTCGTATCGCGTGCCAGGGGTAGCTGTCGCCGGGCGTGGTGCAGTAGCTCTGCTGGCTCAGGTCGCACGGCACGTCGGGCGGCTCCCTGGCACGCTTGGCGCGGTAGACGACGTCAGCGCAGCGGTGCGCTAGGGGAGGTAGCTCGGTCAGTACCTGGTTCTCTCTGATGAAGCGTCGTATCGCGTGCCAGGGGTAGCTGTCGCCGGGCGTGGTGCAGTAGCTCTGCTGGCTCAGGTCGCACGGCACGTCGGGCGGCTCCCTGGCACGCTTGGCGCGGTAGACGACGTCAGCGCAGCGGTGCGCTAGGGGAGGTAGCTCGGTCAGTACCTGGTTCTCTCTGATGAAGCGTCGTATCGCGTGCCAGGGGTAGCTGTCGCCGGGCGTGGTGCAGTAGCTCTGCTGGCTCAGGTCGCACGGCACGTCGGGCGGCTCCCTGGCACGCTTGGCGCGGTAGACCACGTCAGCGCAGCGGTGCGATAGGGGAGGTAGCTCGGTCAGTACCTGGTTCTCTCTGATGAAGCGTCGTATCGCGTGCCAGGGGTAGCTGTCGCCGGACGTGGTGCAGTAGCTCTGCTGGCTCAGGTCGCACGGCACGTCGGGCGGCTCCCTGGCACGCTTGGCGCGGTAGGCGACGTCAGCGCAGCGGTGCGCTAGGGGAGGTAGCTCGGTCAGTACCTGGTTCTCTCTGATGAAGCGTCGTATCGCGTGCCAGGGGTAGCTGTCGCCGGGCGTGGTGCAGTAGCTCTGCTGGCTCAGGTCGCACGGCACGTCGGGCGGCTCCCTGGCACGCTTGGCGCGGTAGACCACGTCAGCGCAGCGGTGCGCTAGGGGAGGTAGCTCGGTCAGTACCTGGTTCTCTCTGATGAAGCGTCGTATCGCGTGCCAGGGGTAGCTGTCGCCGGGCGTGGTGCAGTAGCTCTGCTGGCTCAGGTCGCACGGCACGTCGGGCGGCTCCCTGGCACGCTTGGCGCGGTAGACCACGTCAGCGCAGCGGCGCGCTAGGGGAGGTAGCTCGGTCAGTACCTGGTTCTCTCTGATGAAGCGTCGTATCGCGTGCCAGGGGTAGCTGTCGCCGGGCGTGGTGCAGTAGCTCTGCTGGCTCAGGTCGCACGGCACGTCGGGCGGCTCCCTGGCACGCTTGGCGCGGTAGACCACGTCAGCGCAGCGGCGCGCTAGGGGAGGTAGCTCGGTCAGTACCTGGTTCTCTCTGATGAAGCGTCGTATCGCGTGCCAGGGGTAGCTGTCGCCGGGCGTGGTGCAGTAGCTCTGCTGGCTCAGGTCGCACGGCACGTCGGGCGGCTCCCTGGCACGCTTGGCGCGGTAGACCACGTCAGCGCAGCGGTGCGCTAGGGGAGGTAGCTCGGTCAGTACCTGGTTCTCTCTGATGAAGCGTCGTATCGCGTGCCAGGGGTAGCTGTCGCCGGGCGTGGTGCAGTAGCTCTGCTGGCTCAGGTCGCACGGCACGTCGGGCGGCTCCCTGGCACGCTTGGCGCGGTAGACCACGTCAGCGCAGCGGTGCGCTAGGGGAGGTAGCTCGGTCAGTACCTGGTTCTCTCTGATGAAGCGTCGTATCGCGTGCCAGGGGTAGCTGTCGCCGGGCGTGGTGCAGTAGCTCTGCTGGCTCAGGTCGCACGGCACGTCGGGCGGCTCCCTGGCACGCTTGGCGCGGTAGACCACGTCAGCGCAGCGGTGCGCTAGGGGAGGTAGCTCGGTCAGTACCTGGTTCTCTCTGATGAAGCGTCGTATCGCGTGCCAGGTATAGCTGTCGCCGGGCGTGTTGCAGTAGCTCTGCTGGCTCAGGTCGCACGGCACGTCGGGCGGCTCCCTGGCACGCTTGGCGCTGTAGACCACGTCAGCGCAGCGGTGCGCTAGGGGAGGTAGCTCGGTCAGTACCTGGTTCTCTCTGATGAAGCGTCGTATCGCGTGCCAGGGGTAGATGTCGCCGGGCGTGGTGCAGTAGCTCTGCTGGCTCAGGTCGCACGGCACGTCGGGCGGCTCCCTGGCACGCTTGGCGCGGTAGACGACGTCAGCGCAGCGGTGCGCTAGGGGAGGTAGCTCGGTCAGTACCTGGTTCTCTCTGATGAAGCGTCGTATCGCGTGCCAGGGGTAGCTGTCGCCGGGCGTGGTGCAGTAGCTCTGCTGGCTCAGGTCGCACGGCACGTCGGGCGGCTCCCTGGCACGCTTGGCGCGGTAGACCACGTCAGCGCAGCGGTGCGCTAGGGGAGGTAGCTCGGTCAGTACCTGGTTCTCTCTGATGAAGCGTCGTATCGCGTGCCAGGGGTAGCTGTCGCCGGGCGTGGTGCAGTAGCTCTGCTGACTCAGGTCGCACGGCACGTCGGGCGGCTCCCTGGCACGCTTGGCGCGGTAGACCACGTCAGCGCAGCGGTGCGCTAGGGGAGGTAGCTCGGTCAGTACCTGGTTCTCTCTGATGAAGCGTCGTATCGCGTGCCAGGGGTAGCTGTCGCCGGGCGTGGTGCAGTAGCTCTGCTGGCTCAGGTCGCACGGCACGTCGGGCGGCTCCCTGGCACGCTTGGCGCGGTAGACCACGTCAGCGCAGCGGTGCGCTAGGGGAGGTAGCTCGGTCAGTACCTGGTTCTCTCTGATGAAGCGTCGTATCGCGTGCCATGGGTAGCTGTCGCCGGGCGTGGTGCAGTAGCTCTGCTGGCTCAGGTCGCACGGCACGTCGGGCGGCTCCCTGGCACGCTTGGCGCGGTAGACCACGTCAGCGCAGCGGTGCGCTAGGGGAGGTAGCTCGGTCAGTACCTGGTTCTCTCTGATGAAGCGTCGTATCGCGTGCCATGGGTAGCTGTCGCCGGGCGTGGTGCAGTAGCTCTGCTGGCTCAGGTCGCACGGCACGTCGGGCGGCTCCCTGGCACGCTTGGCGCGGTAGACCACGTCAGCGCAGCGGTGCGCTAGGGGAGGTAGCTCGGTCAGTACCTGGTTCTCTCTGATGAAGCGTCGTATCGCGTGCCAGGGGTAGCTGTCGCCGGGCGTGGTGCAGTAGCTCTGCTGGCTCAGGTCGCACGGCACGTCGGGCGGCTCCCTGGCACGCTTGGCGCGGTAGACCACGTCAGCGCAGCGGTGCGCTAGGGGAGGTAGCTCGGTCAGTACCTGGTTCTCTCTGATGAAGCGTCGTATCGCGTGCCAGGGGTAGCTGTCGCCGGGCGTGGTGCAGTAGCTCTGCTGGCTCAGGTCGCACGGCACGTCGGGCGGCTCCCTGGCACGCTTGGCGCGGTAGACGACGCCAGCGCAGCGGTGCGCTAGGGGAGGTAGCTCGGTCAGTACCTGGTTCTCTCTGATGAAGCGTCGTATCGCGTGCCAGGGGTAGCTGTCGCCGGGCGTGGTGCAGTAGCTCTGCGGGCTCAGCTCGCACGGCACGTCGGGCGGCTCCCTGGCACGCTTGGCGCGGTAGACGACGCCAGCGCAGCGGTGCGCTAGGGGAGGTAGCTCGGTCAGTACCTGGTTCTCTCTGATGAAGCGTCGTATCGCGTGCCAGGGGTAGCTGTCGCCGGGCGTGGTGCAGTAGCTCTGCTGGCTCAGGTCGCACGGCACGTCGGGCGGCTCCCTGGCACGCTTGGCGCGGTAGACGACGCCAGCGCAGCGGTGCGCTAGGGGAGGTAGCTCGGTCAGTACCTGGTTCTCTCTGATGAAGCGTCGTATCGCGTGCCAGGGGTAGCTGTCGCCGGGCGTGGTGCAGTAGCTCTGCTGGCTCAGGTCGCACGGCACGTCGGGCGGCTCCCTGGCACGCTTGGCGCGGTAGACGACGCCAGCGCAGCGGTGCGCTAGGGGAGGTAGCTCGGTCAGTACCTGGTTCTCTCTGATGAAGCGTCGTATCGCGTGCCAGGGGTAGCTGTCGCCGGGCGTGGTGCAGTAGCTCTGCTGGCTCAGGTCGCACGGCACGTCGGGCGGCTCCCTGGCACGCTTGGCGCGGTAGACGACGCCAGCGCAGCGGTGCGCTAGGGGAGGTAGCTCGGTCAGTACCTGGTTCTCTCTGATGAAGCGTCGTATCGCGTGCCAGGGGTAGCTGTCGCCGGGCGTGGTGCAGTAGCTCTGCTGGCTCAGGTCGCACGGCACGTCGGGCGGCTCCCTGGCACGCTTGGCGCGGTAGACGACGTCAGCGCAGCGGTGCGCTAGGGGAGGTAGCTCGGTCAGTACCTGGTTCTCTCTGATGAAGCGTCGTATCGCGTGCCAGGGGTAGCTGTCGCCGGGCGTGGTGCAGTAGCTCTGCTGGCTCAGGTCGCACGGCACGTCGGGCGGCTCCCTGGCACGCTTGGCGCGGTAGACGACGTCAGCGCAGCGGTGCGCTAGGGGAGGTAGCTCGGTCAGTACCTGGTTCTCTCTGATGAAGCGTCGTATCGCGTGCCAGGGGTAGCTGTCGCCGGGCGTGGTGCAGTAGCTCTGCTGGCTCAGGTCGCACGGCACGTCGGGCGGCTCCCTGGCACGCTTGGCGCGGTAGACGACGTCAGCGCAGCGGTGCGCTAGGGGAGGTAGCTCGGTCAGTACCTGGTTCTCTCTGATGAAGCGTCGTATCGCGTGCCAGGGGTAGCTGTCGCCGGGCGTGGTGCAGTAGCTCTGCTGGCTCAGGTCGCACGGCACGTCGGGCGGCTCCCTGGCACGCTTGGCGCGGTAGACGACGTCAGCGCAGCGGTGCGCTAGGGGAGGTAGCTCGGTCAGTACCTGGTTCTCTCTGATGAAGCGTCGTATCGCGTGCCAGGGGTAGCTGTCGCCGGGCGTGGTGCAGTAGCTCTGCTGGCTCAGGTCGCACGGCACGTCGGGCGGCTCCCTGGCACGCTTGGCGCGGTAGACGACGTCAGCGCAGCGGTGCGCTAGGGGAGGTAGCTCGGTCAGTACCTGGTTCTCTCTGATGAAGCGTCGTATCGCGTGCCAGGGGTAGCTGTCGCCGGGCGTGGTGCAGTAGCTCTGCTGGCTCAGGTCGCACGGCACGTCGGGCGGCTCCCTGGCACGCTTGGCGCGGTAGACGACGTCAGCGCAGCGGTGCGCTAGGGGAGGTAGCTCGGTCAGTACCTGGTTCTCTCTGATGAAGCGTCGTATCGCGTGCCAGGGGTAGCTGTCGCCGGGCGTGGTGCAGTAGCTCTGCTGGCTAAGGTCGCACGGCACGTCGGGCGGCTCCCTGGCACGCTTGGCGCGGTAGACGACGTCAGCGCAGCGGTGCGCTAGGGGAGGTAGCTCGGTCAGTACCTGGTTCTCTCTGATGAAGCGTCGTATCGCGTGCCAGGGGTAGCTGTCGCCGGGCGTGGTGCAGTAGCTCTGCTGGCTCAGGTCGCACGGCACGTCGGGCGGCTCCCTGGCACGCTTGGCGCGGTAGACGACGTCAGCGCAGCGGTGCGCTAGGGGAGGTAGCTCGGTCAGTACCTGGTTCTCTCTGATGAAGCGTCGTATCGCGTGCCAGGGGTAGCTGTCGCCGGGCGTGGTGCAGTAGCTCTGCTGGCTCAGGTCGCACGGCACGTCGGGCGGCTCCCTGGCACGCTTGGCGCGGTAGACGACGTCAGCGCAGCGGTGCGCTAGGGGAGGTAGCTCGGTCAGTACCTGGTTCTCTCTGATGAAGCGTCGTATCGCGTGCCAGGGGTAGCTGTCGCCGGGCGTGGTGCAGTGTGGTGAGGCAGGGGGCGAGGGGATTGAATAATAACACGCGTGCGGACTCGTCTAAGTGTATTTAATGACTGTTCGTACAAATGCATCTTACTTACTACTACACCATCGGGGTAATTATTTAAAAAAAATGAAGATTACATTTTTTTTTTTTTTAACCTAAATAAATTGTAGAAACTACAAACTTGTTTTATTTTCTTATTACCTAAAACATTCGTGCATATACTTAAGTCCGTAATGAAATATAACACTATCTTAACAATTCTAGGTAGCATTACAATACAATGCTAGTACTTAGGCTAGTTGGTTGCCGGCTATGATATTGGATAGGTACCTATCATAAGTAAAACAACTTAGCTAAACATTTAATACTAGGTTACATATGGTTTTGTCCTATTTTTATGGACAGTCTCAACTTTGTTACCTTTTTGCACTGTAACGTTAGGTTCACTTTCACTTATCACTGTATAGGGTCCATCATACAACTTGTCTAGTTTTTTCCCAGTTTCATTTTTGATTAAAATTAGATCACCTTTCCGATATTGAATCGGGTTACACTTTTTATCCCACATATCTTTCCTTTTCAACTTGCTTAGAACTAAATTCTTATGTGCTTCCTTAGATGCTAACTGTAATCTATATTTAAGTTCAAGTGCATAATTATCTGGATTATATAAGGGTTCTACTACATTACCTCTTAAATTACTAGGTAAATTACAACTATTGCCGAATACGAGTTCGTATGGCGTATACTTAGTCTGTGTATGGACAGTAGTATTAAACGAAAAACACCAGAATTGGAGCCACTGACTCCAAGTTTCCGGATGTCCGTCACATAAGGTTCGTAAGTATGCCGCGAGGTGTTTGTGAGTGTTCTCTAAAGCGCCTATCGACTCATGGTGATAAGCCGTAGAGTTTATCTTTTCAATTTTAAGTAACTTGCACACCTCTTTCATCGTTTCTGACTGGAACTCAGACCCGCGGTCTGTGGCAACAATCCGGGGCAGGCCGTATCGTAATATGAAATTATTTACAAAGGATCTTGCCACGCTTACCGTATCTTTACGTTGCAAAGGATATGCCTCGACGTATTTACTCAACTCGCATTGTAAACTTAAAATGTAAACATTATTGTCTATATCTCTATCTAAAGGACCTATGATATCTAGATATACTTTTTCGAACGCTTTAGTTGCTGTCGTCGTTACGACCATTGGCTCTATTATATTCCTAGAATACTTACTGGTTTGGCACTTGCTACACTTGCTTACGTATTTTCGTACATCTTGCTCTAGTCCTGGCCAGAAGTACTTACCTTTTATATTGTTGACCATGCGTTGTACACCCGCATGTCCACTTGTTGGTAGTAAGTGATAATCATGTAGTATGCATACTTTTTCTTCATCACTGTAGACTCGTTTTACACCTTTTAATATACTTATCTGTGGTCCCGACCACTTTTCTCTACCTTTTATTTCATTTATTAATTGCTTTATAAAATCTACATTTTTTTCATCTTTAATTATACATATTCTTTCAATATGTAGTTTATTACAAAATTCGCTCAATAAATTCGCAAATTCGACTCGCGTAAAATGCGACATATAATTGAGGTTTATGTAAATAGAATTACTTGACTCATCATATGCTAAACATTCTTTCTCATACGTTAACTTTTTCTTAGTCAATTTACTCCCTAAAATAAACTTCAGCTCTACGTAATCACTAGGTTTCCTTAGTATATCTGCGACTCTTGGTTGGCCAGACCTCGATTCGACAGGTATACAAGGATCCCTCGTGTCATCATTGCTACATAATTTCTCTTTTTCTAGCCTTGCTTTCTGTCCTCTTGTCATTACTAAACTAACTTTATTATTTAATGATTTCAACTCTTCCATGCTTATGGTCACCCTACTTAAGGTATCTGCCACATTATCACTGCCTTTTATATATTCGATTTTAAAGTCGTATTCTTCCAACTGTAATCTAAACTAAACACATATAGTTTCTTCACTTCACTAATCACTTCTCATCTTGATGTAGTTCTGGGCCGACCATTTCCAGATCCACCGGCCGGTTGCCTCTGCCTGATAACCTTGACTGAATTCGACGAAGCAGCTCTCTCCTCATCTCTTTCCTTATCCACCCGGTGTGGAAAGCTTTATAAATTTTGATAACGACAAACAGAACGCCGATGGCCACTATCAGTAATATAACGCTCAATTATATTACGTATTCCATGTCCGGCGGTGGCACGGTTCAGATTAAGTGCCGCGTCGGGACATACATATAAAATAAAAATGTGCTAAATCTATATATAAAAAAAAAATGATATGATATGTGCAACGCACAATGTGTGGCGTGTATTTATTTAAAATCTATAAACGATCATCATAGAAAGAATAAGACAATGGGTAAACAGTGCTCAAAAGAAGTAATTATAGCACAGTCTGCTGGTGCTGGCTCCAACCAGGCAGAGCAAAAGGATTACACAAATACAATATTATTGAGCGTTATATTACTGATAGTGGCCATCGGCGTTCTGTTTGTCGTTATCAAAATTTATAAAGCTTTCCACACCGGGTGGATAAGGAAAGAGATGAGGAGAGAGCTGCTTCGTCGAATTCAGTCAAGGTTATCAGGCAGAGGCAACCGGCCGGTGGATCTGGAAATGGTCGGCCCAGAACTACATCAAGATGAGAAGTGATTAGTGAAGTGAAGAAACTATATGTGACTCAATAATATGTAAGCTTTATAAAACTATAACCTGTGTAACTTTAATTATGTAACTGTGTAACCTTATGCTAATATATATAACTATGATTATTATAACATTACTGCATTTATAGAGATGATAGAGGTTTAATAGTCAAAGAGGTATATGGATAGGTTAGTAAAGATCTATGATTGTCTTTTAAATGATTGTGAATACATTAGAAAGCTAGGTCCCAAAAGGCGACAAGAAAAGTTAGGTCAAGAGAGATACGAGAGTGTAACAGAGTTATATAATGATTATAAATTGTTTTTAAGCACATTACGTTCTAGTGCATCGTTATCAGAAGATTCCAGGTTCGAATCCTGGCAGGGTCGCCATGTGGTGAGGCAGGGGGCGAGGGGATTGAATAATAACACGCGTGCGGACTCGTCTAAGTGTATTTAATGACTGTTCGTACAAATGCATCTTACTTACTACTACAGCAGTAGCTCTGCTGGCTCAGGTCGCACGGCACGTCGGGCGGCTCCCTGGCACGCTTGGCGCGGTAGACGACGTCAGCGCAGCGGTGCGCTAGGGGAGGTAGCTCGGTCAGTACCTGGTTCTCTCTGATGAAGCGTCGTATCGCGTGCCAGGGGTAGCTGTCGCCGGGCGTGGTGCAGTAGCTCTGCTGGCTCAGGTCGCACGGCACGTCGGGCGGCTCCCTGGCACGCTTGGCGCGGTAGACCACGTCAGCGCAGCGGTGCGCTAGGGGAGGTAGCTCGGTCAGTACCTGGTTCTCTCTGATGAAGCGTCGTATCGCGTGCCAGGGGTAGCTGTCGCCGGGCGTGGTGCAGTAGCTCTGCTGGCTCAGGTCGCACGGCACGTCGGGCGGCTCCCTGGCACGCTTGGCGCGGTAGGCGACGTCAGCGCAGCGGTGCGCTAGTGGAGGTAGCTCGGTCAGTACCTGGTTCTCTCTGATGAAGCGTCGTATCGCGTGCCAGGGGTAGCTGTCGCCGGGCGTGGTGCAGTAGCTCTGCTGGCTCAGGTCGCACGGCACGTCGGGCGGCTCCCTGGCACGCTTGGCGCGGTAGACCACGTCAGCGCAGCGGCGCGCTAGGGGAGGTAGCTCGGTCAGTACCTGGTTCTCTCTGATGAAGCGTCGTATCGCGTGCCAGGGGTAGCTGTCGCCGGGCGTGGTGCAGTAGCTCTGCTGGCTCAGGTCGCACGGCACGTCGGGCGGCTCCCTGGCACGCTTGGCGCGGTAGACCACGTCAGCGCAGCGGTGCGCTAGGGGAGGTAGCTCGGTCAGTACCTGGTTCTCTCTGATGAAGCGTCGTATCGCGTGCCAGGGGTAGCTGTCGCCGGGCGTGGTGCAGTAGCTCTGCTGGCTCAGGTCGCACGGCACGTCGGGCGGCTCCCTGGCACGCTTGGCGCGGTAGACCACGTCAGCGCAGCGGTGCGCTAGGGGAGGTAGCTCGGTCAGTACCTGGTTCTCTCTGATGAAGCGTCGTATCGCGTGCCAGGGGTAGCTGTCGCCGGGCGTGGTGCAGTAGCTCTGCTGGCTCAGGTCGCACGGCACGTCGGGCGGCTCCCTGGCACGCTTGGCGCGGTAGACCACGTCAGCGCAGCGGTGCGCTAGGGGAGGTAGCTCGGTCAGTACCTGGTTCTCTCTGATGAAGCGTCGTATCGCGTGCCAGGGGTAGCTGTCGCCGGGCGTGGTGCAGTAGCTCTGCTGGCTCAGGTCGCACGGCACGTCGGGCGGCTCCCTGGCACGCTTGGCGCGGTAGACCACGTCAGCGCAGCGGTGCGCTAGGGGAGGTAGCTCGGTCAGTACCTGGTTCTCTCTGATGAAGCGTCGTATCGCGTGCCAGGGGTAGCTGTCGCCGGGCGTGGTGCAGTAGCTCTGCTGGCTCAGGTCGCACGGCACGTCGGGCGGCTCCCTGGCACGCTTGGCGCTGTAGACCACGTCAGCGCAGCGGTGCGCTAGGGGAGGTAGCTCGGTCAGTACCTGGTTCTCTCTGATGAAGCGTCGTATCGCGTGCCAGGGGTAGATGTCGCCGGGCGTGGTGCAGTAGCTCTGCTGGCTCAGGTCGCACGGCACGTCGGGCGGCTCCCTGGCACGCTTGGCGCGGTAGACGACGTCAGCGCAGCGGTGCGCTAGGGGAGGTAGCTCGGTCAGTACCTGGTTCTCTCTGATGAAGCGTCGTATCGCGTGCCAGGGGTAGCTGTCGCCGGGCGTGGTGCAGTAGCTCTGCTGGCTCAGGTCGCACGGCACGTCGGGCGGCTCCCTGGCACGCTTGGCGCGGTAGACGACGCCAGCGCAGCGGTGCGCTAGGGGAGGTAGCTCGGTCAGTACCTGGTTCTCTCTGATGAAGCGTCGTATCGCGTGCCAGGGGTAGCTGTCGCCGGGCGTGGTGCAGTAGCTCTGCTGGCTCAGGTCGCACGGCACGTCGGGCGGCTCCCTGGCACGCTTGGCGCGGTAGACGACGCCAGCGCAGCGGTGCGCTAGGGGAGGTAGCTCGGTCAGTACCTGGTTCTCTCTGATGAAGCGTCGTATCGCGTGCCAGGGGTAGCTGTCGCCGGGCGTGGTGCAGTAGCTCTGCTGGCTCAGGTCGCACGGCACGTCGGGCGGCTCCCTGGCACGCTTGGCGCGGTAGACGACGCCAGCGCAGCGGTGCGCTAGGGGAGGTAGCTCGGTCAGTACCTGGTTCTCTCTGATGAAGCGTCGTATCGCGTGCCAGGGGTAGCTGTCGCCGGGCGTGGTGCAGTAGCTCTGCTGGCTCAGGTCGCACGGCACGTCGGGCGGCTCCCTGGCACGCTTGGCGCGGTAGACGACGCCAGCGCAGCGGTGCGCTAGGGGAGGTAGCTCGGTCAGTACCTGGTTCTCTCTGATGAAGCGTCGTATCGCGTGCCAGGGGTAGCTGTCGCCGGGCGTGGTGCAGTAGCTCTGCTGGCTCAGGTCGCACGGCACGTCGGGCGGCTCCCTGGCACGCTTGGCGCGGTAGACGACGCCAGCGCAGCGGTGCGCTAGGGGAGGTAGCTCGGTCAGTACCTGGTTCTCTCTGATGAAGCGTCGTATCGCGTGCCAGGGGTAGCTGTCGCCGGGCGTGGTGCAGTAGCTCTGCTGGCTCAGGTCGCACGGCACGTCGGGCGGCTCCCTGGCACGCTTGGCGCGGTAGACGACGCCAGCGCAGCGGTGCGCTAGGGGAGGTAGCTCGGTCAGTACCTGGTTCTCTCTGATGAAGCGTCGTATCGCGTGCCAGGGGTAGCTGTCGCCGGGCGTGGTGCAGTAGCTCTGCTGGCTCAGGTCGCACGGCACGTCGGGCGGCTCCCTGGCACGCTTGGCGCGGTAGACGACGCCAGCGCAGCGGTGCGCTAGGGGAGGTAGCTCGGTCAGTACCTGGTTCTCTCTGATGAAGCGTCGTATCGCGTGCCAGGGGTAGCTGTCGCCGGGCGTGGTGCAGTAGCTCTGCTGGCTCAGGTCGCACGGCACGTCGGGCGGCTCCCTGGCACGCTTGGCGCGGTAGACGACGCCAGCGCAGCGGTGCGCTAGGGGAGGTAGCTCGGTCAGTACCTGGTTCTCTCTGATGAAGCGTCGTATCGCGTGCCAGGGGTAGCTGTCGCCGGGCGTGGTGCAGTAGCTCTGCTGGCTCAGGTCGCACGGCACGTCGGGCGGCTCCCTGGCACGCTTGGCGCGGTAGACGACGCCAGCGCAGCGGTGCGCTAGGGGAGGTAGCTCGGTCAGTACCTGGTTCTCTCTGATGAAGCGTCGTATCGCGTGCCAGGGGTAGCTGTCGCCGGGCGTGGTGCAGTAGCTCTGCTGGCTCAGGTCGCACGGCACGTCGGGCGGCTCCCTGGCACGCTGGGCGCGGTACGGGCGCGCGCACGCCGACGCGTAGTCGTAGCCGTGTGCCACTGTCCATGTCACCTACTTGAGCAAGAGATGATTTCACTTTATGAACCTTACTAGCTGATACCCGCGACTTCGTTCGCGTGGATTAAGGTTTTGTACTCCCGCGGGAACTCTCTTATTTCCCGGGATAAAAAGTAGCCTATGTGCTATTCCAGACTACAATCTATCTGTAACAAATGGCAGCCAAATCGGTTCAATCGTTGCGACATGATTGAGTAACAAACATACAAACTTTTTCCCTCGGGAACTACTTAAGGAATCGGGATAAAAGGTAGCCTATGTTCTTTTCCATGTCAAAGGCTACATGCATGCCAAATTTCATCCAAATCCGTTCAGCCGTTATTGCGTGATTGAGTAACAAACATCCAAACATCCAAACATCCAAACATCCACACTTTCACATTTATAATATTAGTAGGATTCCAACGCTAAGCTTTTAGGGATGAGTCAATGTAGCGGGAGCGAATTGGAAATACTTAAACATACTATACCTACCTACCTAAGTTGTTAAGAAATAAGAAGCTTTTACTTATCAGGGCTCAATTTTATAAAATACTAGCTGACCCAGCGAACTTCGTACCGCCAACAAAAATATTTAGTGGTTGGTCACCCTTATCATTTAGGGGTATGAAAAATAGATAGTAGCCGATTCTCAGACCTACTGAATATGCATATAAAATTTGGTAAAAATCAGTAAAGCCGTTTCGGAGGAGTAAGGTAACTAACATTGTGACACGAGAATTTTATATATTAGAATAACTGATATTACGAGTCTCTTCTTTTTAATGATTTGTGAAGAGCAGTAGGTACGTTAGAGCTTAGAGACATTAAAACCATCGATGTATTAAAACGCATTCAAGAAAAACATCTTGAAAATCTGCTTACAGAATCTAGACAATTTTATGGACGAAGTGAGGTCGATGAAAAACAACTTAAGGACGCATTAAATTTTTTGTCATACGTTTGAAGCGTGAATGTAGGGCAGGACGATTTTAGGTGCTGCACCGCTGTATGTGGAATAAAGAGATGTGGTGTAAGTAAGTATATTTGACGTGACGCGGGCGCCCGCGCAGGTACCTACGTGGGGGCACTACCGTTAACTACACTTTAAATAATATTAACAATTTTCGCAGTGCTGATGCGTCATCTTGAGATCCATTAAGGTTGAAGACAAGGGTCTGCCCGCGAAATTCAAATTTAATTTGGTTTTTCGCAATTTGTAAACTAATACGACAAAGAAGGCTTATAGGCCTTCTAATGGCGCCAGTGGAATTATCATTTTCACAGGTTTACATAAAAATCTTTACTTGAAAGTGTCCAACTTTCAAGTAAATTTTTTTATATAAACCTGTGAAGATGATACTGCCATTGTCGCAATTAGAATGCCATAAGCCTACTTTGTCGTATTAGTTTACAAATTGCGAAAAACCAAATTAAATTTGAATTTCGCGGGCAGACCCTTGTCTTCAACCATAAAACGTAACACGTTTACTATAACTTTGTAAATAGGTACTTAATGCATTTTTATAGATTTCGAAGTGACCTCTGAATGATCATTGATGATAAACTCGAAAGATAGAAATCGCCAAGTTTCATTTTATGAAGAGCTAGTCTAATTATACCTAGATATAATATTTGGGTTATTAGGTATAATAGTTTGTTGTTTGTTTGTTTGGGTTAATAAAACTTTGTCATTTATTATAACACAATTCACAACGCATCGCTGTCCAAGTCTCCTCTCGAATGAAGGCCATAGATATAATATATTCCTAATGCCATCTCGCTGGCCATGTGCGGAGTTTTCGATGTTTGACATCAATGTACATCAAAGTAAGTGAGTTTATTTGCTTAAAACGCACAACTCCGAAAAGTCAGTCTGAGTGACATCTATAGATATGCATATAATCATGTTGCAAGTGATTCGGCATGAAATTTTACGACCGGCCACCTGCCTGACGTCAACCCTCTTTGGGAATGCTTTTGTTGGTGGAAAGGATAGAACCGCCACCTTTCGGTTCATTACGGTAGTGCTGGAATCCCCTTTTTTTAATCTCCAGACTCGAACGCCAGGCCTCGAACTGTGGACTGTACGCGGGCACTATGTATGTGGCGTCCACGTATTGGAGAGCTTCCAGTTTTAAGCTATTGCATAGCTTTTATCGCGGGCTTTGAACTAGGACAAACAGTTTGAGCGCGGCGACCGAATCATGAAATTCCGTAACGAAAAAAACCTAACACCGTCGTTCAGTAAGCTTTCAACATTTTAAAGGTTTTCAAGTACTTAGCTCTATTTGGCGCAGTGGGCGAGCGACCGCTTTCTTTGATGATGTCGCAGGTTCGAATCTCACTCGCGAAGTATTATAATTGCATAAGTTGATAAAAAATGCTATGCAATAGCTTTACCGCTGCAGTCCCCGAGTGCCACTTAAGTATACGTGGATAGCAATGTGGTGTCCCCTGAAGACAGAATAACGATCGAATCCAGCAACCCCCCGAAAAACAGGTTGCAGTCTTAACCGCTTACTTTTTGCTTTACGCAGCTGAGGTACAAAATTTAAGTAACGTTCAAAGATGTGACATTCGAAATGCATTTACCAACGTGCCTCTCGGCAGTAGAAAGTCGGTACTAAAAGTGAAACCTAGGCATCTAATGATATCTTCAATACCAGTGGGCGTTTACTTTCGTTTGGGCTCTTGGGCGGGCGACAGGTGGCCGCTGCTTCGAGACTCGAGAGCGCGCCGTTCGCCGCGACCCAGATTCATCTAATGAACATATTTAGATTTTGTAGATTTAGATTTTGTATTACCTACGGTTGATTTATCACACCTCAATATTACTTAGGTACTTTTAAGAACTCTTTTGAAGCTCACAGCGCTTTTATCATACTAATATTATAAATACGAAAGTGTGTTTGTTGGTTTGTCCTTCAATCACGCCGCAACAAAGCTACGGATCGACGTTATTTTTTGCATGGGTATAGTTTAGGACCTGGATAGTGACAGAGGCTACTTTTATCCCGGAAAATTAAAGAGTTCCTGAGGGACTTTAAAAACTAAATCCACGCGGAAGTTGCGGGCATCAGCTAGTTAAAGATAAATTTGGGTACTATCAATCAATTAGCTATTTATTAAGTTCGGCGCTGATGGTCCGTTGGTCCGTGGCTGTAGTGTAAAATCAAACACTCAGGGCGCAATCCCCGAGAGATGTGGACATTTTTGAAAGTTAAAAACAAAATCGGGTAGATATGGTGTAGCTAATAGCTACTATGTAGCTACAGTAATATAATTATAGTCTTGATTGCAAGTAAGCGGACTAACTTGGAAGGGGTATACTCATACTATACTTATGTACCCCTTGTTGACAGTTTAAATAAACCCATACCACCATCGTTACCCTTAATTACTGATTCTTGCGCGGCTGCATCGTGTCCTAATCCTAAATCTTTCTTCTTTACAGAATGAATTCAGATGTTATAAATTCCCATTTTCCTTCTGCCGGACATCGAACCTGGGATCTATACAACAATGCTCCCCACTGCACCAGGGTGGTTGTGCAGGTTGTGCTTACTGTGTTACAATTCAATGCCTTTAGTGACTATAATTGTTAATATTGATCAATGATATTATACTTATTGATATTATACCTTGGCCAAAGGATTAGTCTGGCCATCCAAAGAGGTAATGCTGCCAGCATCTTGGGTACTATGCCACACTGCGGTGGCTTGGATGGGGTTTTAGATTTTAATTAGTTTTTATTTTAGTTTTAATTTTAGAATTAAATTTAGATTTATAGTATTGTATATATGAAATTTTCTATTAATAACTTGTAAAAAAGTTTATTTGAATAAAAAACATTTCTATTCTATTCTTATTGATATTATAATTAATTACTAATGCATAGAGTTTCTCGACTGAAATACGAATGTGGTCCGAACTAGCCTAATAATACAGCCCTTCAGGCTTCACTTATTTTATTATTTTTACTAGCTGATGCCCGCGACTTCATCCGCGTGGATTTAGTTTTTAAAATCCCTCGGAAACCCTTTGGTTTTCCGGGATAAAAAGTAGCCTATGTCACTCTCCAGGTCCTAAACTATACCCATGCAAAAAATCACGTCGATCCGTAGCCCTGTTGCGGCGTGATTGAAGGACAAACCAACACTTTCGCATTTATAATATTAGTAGGGATTCACATTAAAAACAGCAAGCTCCTTTCACACGTCATGCACGAAGAAAAGTGATGGGTCAAATCGATGTAATACGTAGGTACCTACTATGAACATCATCATTACCTTTATCTAAACTTGAAAGATGAGGGTCAAATCAACATAATCGTTATATAAGCACCAGTTCACAAAAGTTAGAGGTTACTGTATCATTAGTTCATTTGATGTGGTGTAGTGGTAGACGACGAGTGAAAGTGATGGTATTTGTGTTTGGAAGCAGGTTGTGTGACGTCACCCTCCATTGTGCCATGCGCGATACCGATCGAACATGTGACTGGGAGATTCTTGACTGGATAATTTATGCTGATGCAAGCGTGCAGGAAATGCACGGTGAAAACGGTTTTCGTTGATAACAGTTTAGTTATTGGCAGAGACAATAGGTTTAACTAAAATACTTGAATTGTAGTTCGCTTTTTTAGAACTTCCCCTCATTGTGGATAATTTGTTATACTTATTCTTTTCTATTCTAACAAAGTTGAAGGGTTACATCTGCTTGGCATCCAGCTGCCCACAAGATAGTATAAACAACTTATTACAATGTAATAGCTACATAATAATATTGTAAAATGATTATTTTGAAAAGAGCTACTGCTGAGTTTCTTGCCGGCTCTTCTCAGCAGAATCCGCTTTCCGAACCGGTGGTAGAGTCATGACGTGTCATAAGAGCCACAGATTGGCCTACATGAAATAAATAATTTTGAATTTGAATTTGATTTTGGATGAACTAGGGTGTTGAGAACGATTTGTTATATAATTGACGATATTTTCCTATACCCTTAAAGCAAGTGGTTTAGTTATTTGCTTTAAATGCAGACTCCGAAAAGTTAGTGATACACATAACATTATAGTTAGAGGTAAATGTAGGAAAAGTCTGAGACCCAAACCATACACATGAAGTGAAATGAGTTCAGTACGAATCGAATCCGATGTTGTGATATCAGCAAGTTTGTGAGGAAGACTTGAATGAGACTGGCACCACATTGAAAACAATGGCGTCCACAAATTTATATGTTCAACGACGAAAGAATGAATTGAAGGGCTAGCAAAGAAGAAAAAGAAGACGAGTAGGTACAACAAATAAGATATACTAGATGCCACAAGAGCTCTTGACGAAGCGATGCCAAAAGACTTAAGAAGGCACCGATCTACTCGGTATGGGAATATATCGATAAAGCAGAGGGCAATAAAGTAAGAATTTTATTAAATTTTCTCTTTCAATAATATATTTATGGAGAGAAATTTAAAATTATCATAAGTTGCGTAATCTATAACATCGCCGGTGCGAAGAATGTGAGTATCACGCGTGAACTTTCTCTGCCAAACGTATTCTGTGCTGATGCAACCATCGCATTTTTACATTTCATAACTGCATCCTAATCGCAACTGAGTATATTGGTAGGTTAAAACCATCACCTTACTCTTTAAAAAGACCTCTCTTCATAGTTATGGTAAAATATTGAATTTTATCATTTTAAACTTGCATTTAAATTGTATCTAACTTTTTTGTCTCCACACCCGTAATTTTTATTATCATAAAGTTTAATACTTTATGTTAATAAAAAAGTACAATCTCTAAATATGTATTTAGAAAAAAAACTTGTCTCACAAAAGGTACAATAAATGAAGCCCTTAGTAATCTTAGTATAACATGAAATGCTAGATAGGATGGCAATGATATAGCATTTTATGTTAATCTCGTAACCGCTTTCTCTCATCTTCTGATCTATCTATTATGTAATCGCTTTTCTGTTCAGGAAATTAATTGTCCAATAAGGACAAAATAATAAACATTTTGATTTTACACTTTATTTACAAGCTTTTATTTAGCTTGACTAGTTTATTTAGGTATTTGTTTGTTTCGGTCAAATCTGGCAAGATGAATTAGAACCACTTCCCAGTTTCCGATTGAGCTGAAATTTTGCATGTATCTGTAAATCGGATGACAATGCAATATTATTTTGATATGGAGCTGATCTGATGATGGAGACGGAAGATGGCTATCGGAACTCTGTAATAAAACGATGTAACCCCATCGAGTTTGGGCTCGTTTGATTCGTCATGACAAGAACTCTGATCCTAGATGATATCTAGAGTCTAATGAAGTAGCTACTAAAAGCTTGTATTTAAAAATATTTTTTTTAATTTACACTAATTGTTTAAAGTAAACTTAACAAAATATGAATGCTTAAAATTGTCACAATGATCCATAGGTAAACTTAATATAGCATTTCGTTTATAGTTGTTCAGAGATTGTGTTCTGATTTCTACTGTGTGTACATTTGAAACAAATCGAATGGTATTTTCATAATGCAAAAATTTCGAATTAAGTATGTTCATTAGTTTTATTTGTATTGTATCTACTCTTCTCGCTACATTTAGAAAGTGCAAAATTCAACAGCTTTTCTAGAAATATTTCATGAAGATAATTATATAAGTAAATAAATAATAACTTTCGACATCGTCAATATCATTTTGGTTATAAGCAAGATACTATCTACTTCCTTTTTCTTGTTTATAACATTTTCTTAGTAGGTATTTCGTACCGTAAAACGTCTTCATACGCTTGCACTATCTTCACATTTTCAATTAGTACACTCGAATCTATACCATAATGCGGATACATTGAATGTTTATAATCGTTTATCGTAATATTTACTTTTGCTCAGTGTACGTTCGGTAAAAAAGTGCGAGTTGGTGTGAGTTGGTTGACCCGCTTCCCACGTTCGTGTAGACTGCCGTTCGCCCTGCTTTCATAGACCAACTAGCAACAAGTCCGAGAGAGGATATACCTAGTACTCTCTCGTTACAGATAGTTTTTAGAAGCAGTGACTTTTATGTAGAAGGAAATAACTATTAAACATACTTATTATACTTTCTTTCAGTCTTAGCTTCTTAGGGTGAGATCTTCATCTATAGATGGCACTCTCACTCAGCTCAGACTCAAGACTGAGTTAAAACGAGACTTTATATCGGGACATAAATTATATGTGTCTCATCATAACTCTATCTTAAATCTTGACCAGGGCCCTGAATCTGTAACTCAGTTGCTATCAAAAAATTATAGCCACTGACATATATTTTATATCCATTGAAGGTTTGCTATGAAAATAAAAGTATCATTTTCGTAGCAAACCTTCAATGGATAAAAAATATATGTCAGTGGCTATCATTTTTTACAGTTACAGAATCTGGGCCCTGAGCCAAAGTACGAGTTTATCTCAGCCCTAGGGTCTGCGCATGGTTAATGGCCTCTAAGACATGTTACAAGAATTGCTACAGTAGAGATTACCTACCGTTTGACGTTTGTTTATCCTAATTCATGCTTTGCTTATATTTTAAATGTGAACCTCATCAGTTACATATCTTTTAAATTTTTCAATGCCTAAATGGATTATCTATACAGGCATTTCGGTAAAATTAAAAATTAGGCAAAGGATGGACGAATTATATTGTAATATTGATAAATATTACTTACTAGATTATTCTATATCATTTTTTACTAGCTTTCGCACGCGTTTTCGTACACATAAAATTAGTGTAGAGTCCGTGGCTACCGTTTGTCTGATCTGTCTGTTTTCCGGGATAAAGGGAAGTCTATTTCACTCTCCAAGTCCTCAATTACTATATCCAAGAAAATAATTACGTCGATACATAGCTCCATTGCTACGTGATTAAAGGTAAAAAAACAAACATACTCTCGCGTTTATATAGTATTAGTAAAGACTAAGGATATTATAATTTATCCACCGACGCAACAGTAGCCCAATTTAGTACCCACATTATCAATTTTCATTTATTTTCCGGCCCAGTGGTCAGGTACTTTTGGAAAGCGAAACCTATACGTATCGTCCGTCGAGGTAACGCGTCGAGCAGCTTTTCGACAGACACTACATCTATCACAGCCCAGGGAGTCCGTAGTGCAGATTTATAGTTATAGCTACACACTCAATAAATCCATAACGACAGTAGTTATCCGATCTCTCAGGTTTACTTCTGAAAAGATAAAGCTTCTTTACGATTTTAGAACCTATAAGTTTACAACTTTTTATTGGCATAGGTCGACTTTAGCTTGCAAGATTTTGTTATTTATTATTATTTCCTTGACTGCGTAATTATTGTAGTTTAGAACAGATTTATTTATTGTTATTTTGAATATCCTCCTCTTATTATCACCTGACTTTTATGAGTTCTTTTTTTCTGAAAAGAAGAAAGAAAGAGTCTCCTGTTCCGGTGTTTTGATTCTATTTTACGTAATTACGCGTTAGTCCTTTGGTTTTGTCTTATGTGTTTGATTTTTGTTTTGTAACCGACTTCAAAGAGGAGGTTACGTCGTCAAATCTGAACCGTTTTCAATCATTTTATTTTGTTTTATTCAATACCTAAGTACAAGAAAATCCAAAACACTATCACATAGCATTCATGACACTATACCGTGTGTTATTATAAACCTTCCTTTATACTCACTTTTTCAGATATTTTATATTTTTGGAGTTATTAATTATTAAGTACCCTATTGGTCATTAATAACCATCTAACATACGAACATGTTTACTTTAAGGCCATTGCCCTTAAATACTTCAAAGGTATTTTAAGTAATAACAGCAAACTCATTATCGTAACAAGTCTAACGAGGTGAAGCATTGTTCAATACCATGTTCTTCCAACTTCGGTTTGGTTAAGTGCTTAGTTTATTACCCACTTGTAAGATGTAAGTATAGGTACTAATGGTTTAAGTTACAAATCAAACTTCTTTGTACCTACTACCTAGTTACAAATTCAATTCAATATCTTAATTTTTGAATTTAGGCTTGTATAAGTTTTTACGATTGTTCTAGTAATTACTCTAAGGTTCTTTATTTGTTTCTACTAAAGTCTACAGCCCATAATCATTAATATAATAAAATTTGTGCCACACGATAATTGAATATGTTTAGATCGCGTATCTAAAACTTAATATTGAATCTACTTTATTGATAAAATAACATCTTTTAACCATAATCCGTAAATCTTAGATTTTTTAAGACTTAGGTGTTGAAATTGATCTATATCATGACCTATATATTGTGTTAGGCTTTTAAGCCCTATTTTTCTACTTTCAATTTAGATTGTAGAGTAGTAGACCACACAATAAAAACTATTGTTGTATCTTCTCCAAGCAGTTATAGCCAAGAGGTTAAGACTATGGTCTCCTGTTCGGGGGGTCGCAGGTTCGATTCCGGGCGCACCTCCGACTTTCCGAAGTTTGTGCGTTTATTTTACAATTAAATATCACAGGCTTGAACGGTGAAGGAAAACATCGTGAGGAAACCTGCATAGCTGAGCTCTCCATAATGTTCTCGAAGGTGTCTGAAGTCCGCCAATTCACAGTGGTCCAGTGTGGTGGACTATGGCCCAGATCTCTGAGAGTAGACCTGCGCTCTTTAGTGAGCATTTGACGGGTTGCTGTCGAATCTTCACTTACGACCTACTTTACATTCAATAAATCGTTAAACCAAACCAAACCATCTCCAAATCCATCCCGATATAAAGGCAACATCACACGACCATCGAATCCGTCGGCATCATCAGACAAATTAGCACTGTTACCATAATTAGCACTCACCACAAACAGAAAGGCGATCGCGGGACGCATTTCTCTCAGCGAACTTTCACTGTCGCGGTTGGAAATCGCATGGTGGGGACCGCACGCCACCACGTCTCGACACCGACTGCCTGACTGCGGTTGGTACTTGGTGATGGGTAGTTGGCCTGCAGTGCCCATATGCCAGTGCCAAGGCCTGGTGCAGGCTGCATTGACGGGGTTAATAGCATATTGTAAACACGACATAGTGTCAGAGTAATTTACCTACCGCAGTTCGTAACATTAAAGTTTAACGCACATGCAAATTGTGGACCTTCGATCCCACAAAACTAAAATGGTAGTTTCGACCAGTGATCACTACTACACATAATAAACCCCTAAGTCTTATTGATGAAAAAACTTGAGAGATGTCTAGGGACACCCGGATTGAACGTAGTTCCTTTCGATTAATTTTAGTGAAGGAATTGTAATAAACTAGTGGTGTCATCTAGTATTAAATTGATTAACTACGATGAATTATTTTTAGTTTATTTCTATTGCACTGTTACAAAACCAAAGAGTTACTCTGGTGGAGTTACTGTTTTTTCACAAATGGCGTTATCCAATTTATACAATAAAAAATTAGGGAAAAATTCCACATTTAGAAATTATTTAAAATAAAATTGAAAATAGAAAATTCAGTCTGTCGAGCTGGGATTCGAACCATCGACGTTGAACTTATAGGCGACTGCTCTAACCACTAGGCCATGCAGACGCCTTGTGCTAAGGCGAATATACCGAACACAATGCAAAATTCACATTCAACAAAAAAGTGTCGGTTTCAAAAATGTGTCGAAGGTCGGTTTCCTTAATTTTTTCCGTCTAGCCCCCTTCCGTACCGCGCGATAAGGAACTACGTTCCAAAATACAAGTTAGCTGTACCTCCTCCTACATAAAGTAAACCATCTGGCAGTTATAATAATTATAACCTAGCAAAGTATCTAACCCCAAGCCATTTCCTCCCAAGTATTTAGTAGGTTGGTAGGTAGATAGGTACGTCGTTTTCATAGGCTTTTCTTGGTCACGGTCAAGGTTTCAAGGTCTTAAAAGATTCTCCTTTCGATTCGATTAAAAGATTCTTCTCCTTCCTTTCGATTACATTGTGTTCGGTTGCAACACAATGCAAAATTCACATTCAACAAAAAAGTGTCGGTTTCAAAAATATGTCGACTGTCGGTTCCTTAATTTTTTCCGTCTAGCCCCCTTCCGTACAGCGCGATAAGGAACTTACGTTCCAACTAGACAGGTTTATTTCAGGGACATATTTGTGTCTAATTTTCAAACTAATTGTCAAACACTTTTTCCTATAGCTACCTATCTGTAAGTCATCCCATCATCTACCGATATTTTATTCTTCTTCTCTAGTCTCTACCAACTGTTGTTAGACAATAATCATACTAATATTAGATATAAATGCTACAGTGTGTTTGTTTGTTGGTTTGTCCTTCAATCACGCCGCAACAGAGCTACGGATCGGCGCGATTTTTTGCATGGGTATAGTTGAGGACCCGGTGAGTGACATAGGCTACTTTTTATCCCGGAAAATCAAAGAGTTTCCGAGGGATTTTAAAAACTAAATCCACGCGGACCAAGTCGCGGGCATCAGCTAGTATTTTATATAGGTCTCCTCATGTTCAGGCTATTTTTGTGTACCCTTCAGCAATTTGCCTAGCTTTAATGAACTGCAAGCAGTGCGCGCAAACTACCCGACTCAGAACCAATTGAAGGTTTGATACCAACAAGTAACAACATGGAACTTTATTTATTGAACACTAGCTGATGCCCGCGACTTCGCCCGCATGGATTTAGTTTTTAACATTCCGCGGGAACTCTTTGTCATCCTCCAGGTCCTCAACTATACCCATGCAAAAAATCACGTCGATCCTTAGCCCTGTTGCGGTGTGATTGAAGGACAAACCAACTAACCAAAATACCAACAAACCAACAAACAAACAAACCTACAAACAAACACACTTTCGCATTTATAATATTAGTAAAGATACAACGTCTTGTCTCTACACAGGTTTATATTTTTTACTGACATTTATGACATTTATTTTAACATTCAAAAGGCAAAGTAGCCGGGACAGTTACCATGTTTTTCATGTGTTTATTTGTTTAAACAAGGTTTAAATGAGCGCCGCGGTTGTTGTTATACCAGATTGCAGTTAATTAAGGAGTTGCAAGTAATTGATTGATCGACAGATGTGGGGTATTATGTCGTACGTGTCTTTTATTGCTTCATTTTGTTGAACCAAAAACAATTTAAAGAGCTGTTCTTGACAAAGACTTCTAGACTTCATTGCTTTAGCATGGATCTAGAACTTTTGGTACTTTTAGTATTAGGTATGACAGTTAATTAGACTTACGTACCTACTAGGTACTTGTTTGTAAGTATCTAGGTAGTGATGGTATGTGCCTTAAATTGCTGCAATAATTTGTTCGTATGTCACAGCATAACTTCTTTCTATTAAAGGTTGGCGATCATTTTGGTAACCTAAGCTTATTTGAACACTGCAGCTGTGATAAAGGTCGGTCTATTGAATCACTTCACTAGAGCGGGTTCAGACTTCAGCCGATAATAATTAATAATATTTTGATGTGAAACATCTATAGCCGCACGTAAAACAGATTTCTGGCGTGGCGACGCATGTCGTGGCGACGCGTCGCCACGGCATGCGATGTTATATGTATACTTAGTGACATATTTAGTTCCTATCACAATCTGTTCTTTTCTGCATATTACTTTTACAAAATAATGTCGATGTTTCACATCTGCCAAGCGTCCCACGACGGCTCACAATTTTTTATATTGTAACCTTTTCTGTCCCATGCTCCTTGACACCTGTATCTTGCTTTTAAGATGATCAACATAGTATTAAAGTAGCATGTAGGTCATGCTTAGAACCACGAAGTATAAGTATATATTTAGATACATTATACAATGAAAAACCTTACCTACTGAAGTAATGTTTAAATGGTCTAAGGTTGGCTGGTAGGTCCCTTAAAAGGTTACGCTTTCATGAAAATATAAACCAAATATAAACTCATAAAGATTTAGAAAAGATGCTTTAGGTAGACGCACATCTATTTATTGTTACTTACTCAATCGTAAATATAACTTCAATTAGTTAACTTCTTATTTGCATCGCCTCGCCGCTAATTCACGCAATTGAAAATTAGGTTTCGCTGAGAGAGACCTATGTACCTACCTAGCTACTAGTCAATACAATAGTAACTATACCATGAGTAGGTCACTCGAGTAATCGTGTGCCGGCCGTCTATGTCTTCTGTCCCTGTCTGACGTGGGTGGGTGATTAGAGGGGTAGAGTGAGAGGGGGGACGTGCGCGTGCGCACTGCGCCGCACCGTTATCCCGCGGCGATATCTTGAATGAAAATGGTGTTTTCTCCGCCGCGCCGCGCGAAAACAGTGGCCACGCCGTGAGGCGCCCGTTGCGGGCACGGCTACCATGCTGAGGGATTTCCTCGGATTTGTCCTTAAGGTGGAAGACACAGTTATGCCCGCGAAATTCAAATTTAATTTGGTTTTTCGCAATTTGTAAACTAATACGACAAAGTAGGCTTATGGTATTCTAATTGCGACAATGGCAGTATCATCTTCACAGGTTTATATAAAAATCTTTACTTGAAAGTGTCCAGTTTAAGAAATTAATCAAAATATCGACTAATTTGTGAGTAGCTCACGTCCAACTCAGTATTTTGATTAATTTCTTAAACTGGTCACTTTCAAGTAAAGATTTTTATGTAAACCTGTGAAGACGATAATTCCACTGGCGCAATTAGAAGGCCATAAGCCTACTTTGTCGTATTAGTTTACAAATTGCGAAAAACCAAATTAAATTTGAATTTCGCGGGCAGACCCTTGTGTTCAACCTTAAAAAATCTCCTTCTCCGTCAACCGATAGACGTCCACTGCTGGATATGGGTATTGGGTACATATTTTGGTTAAACTTCCACTTGCCTCCAGCGGCTTCTTGCGAATCGTCTCATGTCGTCGGTCCACCTATTTAGACCGCCTTTGCACCTTGTATTTATTTTTCTTTCTTATGTATCAACCTTTATTTCTTGTTGTCGAAGCTTGATGTGCAATAAAGAATTTTCTATTCTATTCTATTTATTTATTATTCGGGAATTAGGTATGCATTTCACGTAAAAGGTTAAGTGTTTACGTTTGTTTCTACGATGTTTTTGGTATCATTGAATTACACAGAGGCTACTATTAATTTATCCTTTTAAGGCACTGAACCCTAAAAAGCATTAAAGATTGTTTTACTCTCAGTTTCTGTTGGGTCTCGTACCCAAAGGGTGTGAACGGGACCCTATTACTAAGCCTCCGCTGTCCGTCTGTCCGTCCGTCCGTCTGTCAGCGTATCTCGTAAACCATAATAGGGAGACAGTTGAAATTTTCACAGAGTGTGTATATCTATTGCCGCTATAGCAACAAATAATAAAAATAAAATTAAATTAAAAATAAAGGGGACTCCCATACATGAAAAAGTCCAAATAAAATTTTATTTTTTTACCCTGTCATATGGGGTGTCATTGTCTAGAGCTCATTAAGTGGAGTTCAAATATAATATTTTTATAGCATTTTTGCCCGTATGCTAATTTAGTACTATCAAAGAACTAGGATAGAGCTATCTAAAGATGTATCTAGTTTAAAAAAAATCGATTTTTTCATATGCACGGAACCTTAAAAGAGCGAGGCCCGACTCGCACTTGGCCGATTTGTTTTCTCTAGGTACCTACCGCATATTTTGTATGTATTCTGCATTAGCTAGATTGGTTTTGTGACGGTTCGCGGTTGTCCAGGCTCGGAGCTTCAGTTGGTTACCCTAGTTGCAAACAGGTTGCTACTTTAAAATCGAAAGGCGCAGTTTAATTAGAATTAGTTGTGCTAATTACATCGTCGTTGTACATACATGTGGAGATCTCTTTAATGTTTACCGTAATTTGAATAATAAATGATTTAACAAACGAAATAAAATATATTTGAGTGTCTGGGAGACTGGAATTGAAAAATATCTTCTTAGGTAACTTAACTGACTGATCTATCAACGCACAGCTCAAACCACTGCACTGGACTAATCAGTCTGAATTTGGCATAAAGATAGCTAATATTATGACGCAGGCATAATATTAGCTATCTAAGGCTAAGAATGGATTTTTGAAAATTATATCCCTAAGGGTACCCCCTTAGGGGTTGAATTTTCAAAAATCCATTCTTCCCAAATAGGGGTTTGAAAAAATGAAGTTAACGTGAGTGAAACCGCGGGCAAAAACTAGTTATTTAACTTATAACATTTAAATCTTTACCTGTTTGGTGATTATTTTATTAGAACCAAACTTTGTTTGTTTTTATGTTGGCGCATACACTTGTGCACTATAATATCTTCAGCGCGGATTGCTTATCACTACTTAGGACTTACCCACTTACCTATGCGGTATGATTATTTATTGGCCTCGATTGCGGCCAACCTACATCAATCAAAGTTGCAATCTCCATCGCAGTGATTGGCTGAATTTATGGTGATCTTGCTGCAACAATGTATAATAGCCAGTTAGTCGGTATGCATTTTTGGAACTTCCCTCATTGTGGAAACACTGCATATAATATAGCATAGTATTTACTGTATTGTAAATTTGTTTTGAAAAGAGCAACCGCCGAGTTTCTTGCTGGTTCTTCTCGGCAGGAAAGGCATTCCGAACCAGTGGTAGATTCATCGACTATTCAAAAGCACTTGTAAAAGTTTATTTGAATAAAAAATATTTCTATTCTATTCTATTCTATACTATTGGTTGATGCAGCAAAATCGCCATAAATTCCAGACGTGATTGTGACAGTCACACTGACACTTTCATACAGATAAATGATATAATTTTTTTAATTAAGAATATCAGCCAAGTTGAAGTTGACTAATATTCTCCTCTCCCCGACAGGTACGACAAGAGTGCAAAGGGTGGGATTCGAACCTGCAACCTTTCAGTTTTCAGTACGCACCTTTAACCGTTTGTTAGGCATTGTTGATACAGTCATTTTTAGGATTCTGAAAAAACGGAATCCTTATTGGATCGCTTCGTTGTCCGTCTGTCCGTGTGTCAAGGCCCTTTTTCTCAGAAACGGCTTGAGGTACTGAGTTGTTTAAACTGAACACAAAGGTCTCTGTGAAAATTTCAAGCTCAAAGTTATAGCTTTTCAAAGCATGCTTCCACGCTTTCCAGTGACAGTTTTGTTCGTTTTTACAAGCTTTTATTTAGCTTGACCAGTTTATTTATTTATTTGTTTGTTTGTTTGGGTCAAATCTTGCAAAATGAATTAGATCCACTTCCCGGTTTCTGATCGAGCTGAAATTTTTCATTTATGTGTACATCGGATGACAATGCAATATTATTATGACATGGAGCTGATCTGATGATGGAGACGGAAGGTGGCTATCGGAACTCTGTAATAAAACGACGTAACCCCATCGAGTTTGAGCTCGTTTGATTCGTCATAACAAGTACTTACTTACTCTGATCCTAGATGATATCCAGAGTCTAATGATGTAGCTACTAAAAGATTGCATTTAAAAATAAAAATTTTAATTTACACTTGTTGCCATTAATTTAAATCTAGGCGTTTTTTCTTAAATCATTAAAATTTTGTACCTAATGTCATTTTAAAATGTAAAAAAATACATTTTATGATCGAAACTACATAATGATTATGTACTCCCTTAAAAGCATAAAGTGACGGGCAACTACGGAACCCTGCACTACGCGTGGCCTGACACGCATTTGAACGTTTATTAAACAATTCCACAGCGGAATAGGTCTATTACTATTTTCATCATTCATTCATTAGTAACCCATCAACGGCTCACTAGTCACTACTGAGCGCAGGTCTCCTCTCAGAGAAGGGTTATTGGCCATAGTCCACCACGCTGGCCCAATGCGAATTGGCGGACTTCACACACCTTCAAGAACATTATGAAAAACTCTCAGGTGTGCAGGTTTCCTCACGATTTTTCCTTCACCGTTGAAGCAAGTGATATTTAATTGCTTAAACGCATTTGACTCCGAAGTCAGAGGTGCGTGCCCGGGATCGAACCTGCGACCCCCCCGAATAGGAGACCACAGTCCTAACCACTAGGCTATCACTGCTTATGTTTTATTTATTATTTATATTTATATTATTAATATTGTATTACTATTTTAGTATGAATTAAATTATTCAACACAGAGCCATTTCTCAGAGCTGCGTCTGGAAGTATGATATAAATCGCACAAAACGTAATTATTGTAGCGCCGTTCGCGGAAACAGACCGCACTTTGTAATGCAGGCGCTCTGCAATCTGCATGTGAGACGCGCGTCGTAAACACGCGTAAGTTAGGTGCGAGTTCACATCGCCCGGGGTTCACGGAATATGCCCTGATCTATGGGCGTCATAACGAATTATCATAATTTAATTTATTTATTAACATTCAGAGTATTATAGCTAGCTAGCTAGCTGCTGCCGTCGACGTCAGTCAGTTCCCTGTGTCTAATCTAATCCAATCTAAATTAGCCTGAACTGTCCCACGACTGGGCAAAGGTCTCCTTCCGATCGTCCACTTATACCGTGCCTCGGCGGGCCAATCTACTGAAAATTTGTTCTCTGTGTACCTTAAAATATTTTCTTGTACCTAAGTAATAATATCTCTGAGTAGTTACCTTAAAATATTTTTTCCCATAGGCATAGAATTGTGAATCTACACTCAGTAAGATGTTAAATTCCATTTGTTTTTCCAAGATAAAAAGTAGCTTAATATCGTTCTCCGATAAGTAGATGAAGGTAAGTTATTTCTAAATTGTGTGCCTTACAAATTAATTGACTTTTCCAGGTAACTGTAACTACTTTGATCCTTGTGAGATTCTGTCCTTTTAAGCCTAGGTACCTAGTTGGAAGCGCCGCGCCGGGGTAATCTATATTATAGTGATGTGTGGCACAACTTTTAAATAAATGCTTTTTTTTTCTTTCTTTCTTACTTAATAATATGTCCTTATGATAAACCTGTCTTAGTGAAAAAAATATTATTTTATTCGGTACCTATAGGGTCCCAGTTTACTTTGTACGGTAGGTACACAGATACCTATAGTTCAATTTTAGTTAGGTACTCAGTAAAGAGTATAAGTAAATAATTGAACGCGCTAGGTAAGTAGTGTCAGCAAATTAAACGGTTGTCGCCATGAAATAACAAATTAACAATTTGAAACTTGAAAGTGACGGTATCCTTGAGAAAGTCAAATATTGAGCGACCGAGAGTGCATTAACGCCGCCGGCCTGTGCTTAGCTCACGCTTTCTATACAAAATGCGCTTTTATACCTACGATGCGACTCGCGAGGCGCATTAAAATCGGTTCAGTGCTCCTTCAGATATCATGATAGCTCAGACGACTGACTTAAACATTAATTGTATCGTAACAGCGGGATCAATCAAAAAATAAGGAGATCCGTAGCAGAACCAGAAGACATTCAAAGACAACAGTACAGTCTCATTTGTGGTGACTTTCTACACCATTGCATTTTAGCCAATAGGTAAAGAGTGAGTATCGGCCAATCAGAGGCAATTGCAATCGTCACACTCACGCTTTAGCAATCATATTTAGAGAATCGCCCAGCAGTTACCGACATAGCAAAGCTGAAGTGGCAAATGGCAATTAATTGGAATAGCTCCAAGAACCAAATGATTGAGTCCCAAGGTGCTGTAATGCCAACCTTGTACGGGGAGGCGCAGCGTTGGACCCCTTAATTATACGAGTCTGCCAGCGAAATTCAAATTTAATTTGGTTTTTCGCAATTTTTAAACTAATACGACTAACTAAGGCTAATGGCATTCTAATTGCGCCAACAGAATTATCATCTTCACAGGTTTACATAAAAATCTTTACTTGAAAAGTTGAAAGTGACCAGTTTAAGAAATTAATCAAAATACTGAGTTGGACGTGAGTTACTCACAAATTAGTCGATATTTTGATTAATTTCTTAAACTGGACACTTTCAAGTCAAGATTTTTATATAAACCTGTGAAGATGATACTGCCATTGTCGCAATTAGAATGCCATGCCTACTTTGTCGTATTAGTTTACAAATTGCAAAAAACCAAATTAAATTTGAATTTCGCGGGCAGAACTGTGTCTTCCACCTTAACTAGATAGACGGATGATTTTAAAGTGACTGGTAGCCGCTCGATACAAGTGACACAAGATCGTGTCCTATGGCAATCTTTTCCAGGTGTCTCTTATTATTATACTAGCTCTTGCCCGCAGCTTCACTCACGTTGAGTTAAATTTTTCAAACCGCTATTTGACCCTCTTGGGGGTTGAATTTTCAAAAATACTTTATTAGGGGTTGCCAACGTCATAAATAGTTATCTGTATGCCAAATTTCACTCCTGTCCGACTAATGGTTTGAGCTCTGCGTTAATAGATCAGTCAGTCAGTCAATCAGTCACCTTTTCCTTTTATATATTTAGAAGAAGTAGAAGATAAAAGATGTCGACTAACGTCCGTTTTCAATAACCTATCTATCCGTCATTTCCGTTACAAATGGTAGACAAAACTATCCTTTTGTCCTTACTTCCTTTTCAATAACCTATCTACAGATAGCGTTTGATCTATATTAAGCGGGTCTGACTTGAAGTGAGCAGGTAGTACAATAAAACAAAAAAAAAGGTTACTGTAAAACAAAAATTCAATGGACTAGGATAGATGAGAGGGAAAAAGCTATCTACTGATGGTTGAAGGTAGATAACACTTGTCCGTGTACATGTGAAACGCAAACTATGGATAGATATGCTCTTACTCATTATCGGGGATAGCTGTCTATCCGTAAACTTAGGTTGTTTATTGAAAACGGCCGTTAAGCGCAAGCCCCACGCGCTAACTTAAGCTAACTTACCCTAGGTTTAGTCCATACAACTTGTCTTGTACTAAGCGAAGCTATGCGAACCAACTTAGCGTAGTTCTCTTTGTGGCCTACGCCACATTTATCGCCAAATGAAGGTACATAATATATCTGTGTCGTGTCGTGACAGTGAGGTGTGAAGCGGCTAAATCGAAGAGACACTGCATCTCACAAGTCGGTCGCGACGTGATCCTTATTCTAACCACTTCATTTTATCGATACATCGATAAATACAATCAATACATTGCTACTTGCATGCGCAATCTTATACTTACCCTCAAATTCGTAACTTTGTAGACCTCCCGCCTAGCATGCACGTCGAAGTGATATCTCGCGCGAAGAGAGAGAGAGATATTGTCGATGTAGACTAGTTTCTCGTTCGACGAATCCATGTGTGCAACCATAATATTGTTAGTGTCGATTATAGAGATAACACGAGAAAAGGCGACGAAAAACTTTTGCTTGCGCGTGCATGCTAGGCGTGCAGTATACTTACATTATTAGTTAGTATTATTATAAAATGCGAAAGTGCTGGTACGTTGGTTTGGTTGTCCTTCAATCAATCACGAAGCAAAGGATGAAGCAAGGATCGATAATTTTTTTTTATTGAAATCGGTTAAGATTTGACGGAGATATGGATGGACATCGACAAAAAAAAATACGCGTCGAATTGAGAACCTCCTCTTTTTGTATTTTTTTAAGTCGGATAAAGAATAACTAGTGGTTCGCCCGAACTGAGACCTCGCGGTAACGGTATCCCATGATTATTCATTCAATCGATACATGACGACCAAAACTGACATTATTATTATGCCCGTTTTCACCAAACATAGGGGATTCACCAAACATGTTCCTACATAGAGACTCCTGTCTCTTTACGTAGGTAGCTCCTAAATACAATCCTAAGTCCTAACATCCGTCCCAATGTCCTTTTAGGTGTCCCGTACAGGAGCGTGATAAAGAAGTTGACAGAAATCATCACCTAACTTATCATAGGTAGCCCGTAAAGGTTGGGGAACGTTAGTGAAAACATTGAATTATTATGTAGGTACTAACGAGTGAAAACGGGTTACGGGCATCTGTACAAATCGTCATCTATCGACGCGAATAGAAAATATACAAAATGTAGTAATTAATAGTTTATTGAAGTTTGATATAATTTTAATTGAATAATATGTTATTAGGTATATTATGTAAGTACCTAAATAATAATGGTCGACGCAAAACTGTTTTTGGGATAGATCGTAGTCGTAACTCCTAGTTCCATGGAATAGTTAATGAGTGTGCCATCTATATTAGCATTATTGTGAAGCTATGTGAAAATTACTGATGCCCATTAAAAATTAAATAATCTCGTTTCTTTATAATATTCATATAATTTTAGTATTTGTTATTCAAGTACAGGATACAAGTGAAATAAAAAAATAAGTTCAGCTTGAAAATACATAGCGGATTTTGCTAGAGAGCGTCTTCAAGCGAGCGTATTAAATCTCCACTTTGAAAGGCCCCCATTCCGTCAATTTTAAGAAAAAAATTAAAAAAAAAAATACTTTTGTACTCTGTTCCAAATTGTCTTTAAAATGATACACAATAACCCTATGAATCACAAAAAAAAAAATTACTTCGCATTCGCTTCCATGAGAGCCCCCCTGAAATAAAGATTTTTATAACTTTTTAAGCCATTTTCGGCTGGAGGCCATCGGTTTACATATTATATCTAAATTTGAAGTAATTACGTTCAGTAATTCAAAAGTTATAAGGCTCTGACGGACGGACGGACGGACGGACGGACGGACAGACGGACGGACGGGCAAATGCAAATTCACTCTAGTAGACTCAAAGCAGTGATAGCCTAGTGGTTAGTACTGTGGTCTCCTATTCGGAGGGTCACAGGTTCGATCCTGGGTACGCACCTCTGACTTTTCGGAGTCAAGTGCGTTTAAGCAATTAAATATCACTTGCTTCAACGGTGAAGGAAAACATCGTGAGGAAACCTGCACATCTGAGAGTTCTTCATAATGTTCTCGAAGATGTGTGAAGTCCGCCAATTCGCCTTGGGCCAGCGTGGAGGACTATGGCCTTTAACCCTTCTCTGAAAGGAGACCTGCGCTCAGTAGTGAGCCGTTGATGGGTTGTTAATGATGATGATGATGAGACTCAGAGACCTCGCTTCGCTCGGTCAATAATATAGTAAACGGAAGCCATTACATTTTTTCTTTTTTATTGCCAATTTCGCTGTTTTCGTCAACAGATAAAGAGGTAGAGAGGAACGTGAAAGTGAAAGTGTGAGGTGTATATTTGTTTTTTACCGCAGGTCTCTATACGCGAGTTGAAGATCAGGTTTATGCAGAGAAGGGTACTTCGCCTCCACTACACTACACTACTTTCACGTAATTTCACCCATTAATTATAGCGGCTCTTTATTTGGCGATGGCTCGTGTACATTTCAATTATACGATAAAATGCTCTGTTAACTCAAATTCAAATTAATATATAAAATGCTCTGATGCCCGTGACTTCGTCCAAGTGGATTTAGTTGGGAACTCATTAATTTTCCAGGATAAAAAGTAGCCTATGTCACTCACCATTTGCTCAACTATACCCATGCAAAAAATCACGTCCATCCGTTGGTCTGTTGCGGCGTGATTGAAGGACAAACCAACAAACCAGCAAACAAACACACTTTCGCATTTGTAATATTAGTATTGTATTTATGTATGCCTCTAAAACTGTAGAGTGTAGACCAAACTGTGGTTCTTTTATGACATGTCAAGATTTCAATGGTTCAGAAAGCTAATTTTGCTGAGAATTGCCGGTAAAAAGTTGTTCCCACTCTTTTCAAAACCGCGCCGTCATCGTTCGTCCCACCCGATAGATGTCCAGCTGTGTAGTTATACACTCGGCGTCAAAAAAATCGCACCTTTCAAAAAATCTACTTCAAACAACTTTAAACCTTATTTGGCATTAAAAATGAGGGTCATGTTTGATATCATTTGAAAGGCGATAAAATGGAGAGCACAAAAACAATTCAATTAATTATTTTTCTTTTATTGGAAGGACACAAAAAAAAGAAGTTTACCAAACAGTAAAAATTCTTAATTAAGCCTTAATTTAAAACAGATTAATTACACAAAAATCAATACAAAAATGATCTTAAAACTGAATCTAAAATCTAGTGTTACCCCCCCTTGCCCTGATGACGGCTTCCATACGATCCCTCATGGATCTTACCAGTTTTAAAATTTCTTCTTGAGGGATAGTGTCCCATTCCGCAATAACGGCATCTTTGAGTTCCTGGAGAGTCGTGGGAGCGGGATCATGAGACCGAACCTTGCGTTATAATTGGTCCCATAGGTGCTCTATCGGGTTCAGGTCTGGACTTCTCGCTGGCCACTGCATGACAGAGATCCCAACCTCTTGAAGTTAGTCGCGCACAATCATTGCAGTGTGAGCGCGAGCGTTGTCGTGCATCAATATGAACTAGGGCTTTCGAATACCGAATTTTTTCAATACCGGTATTAATACCGGAAATATTTTTTAAATGGGATTTATTTGGGGTTATATGAAAGTTCTATCTTTTGAAGTAAGAGACATGAAAAATCGGCATTTAAGTTATTAATTATAGGTATTAAAAACCTGTATAAGCTATTTCAGAAAATCACCCTTTCAGAGTAGTACAATACGCCATAGTAATACGGTGAAAATAGGTATGGGAATATTTTGATTTTATAGATATTATTTACTTGTTTGGGCGGTAGGTTATTTCTAGGGATCAGCTCAGAAAAGATTTTACGAAAATCTCCCTCAAAAGGGGTAAAGTGAGGGTTGGAATGTTGGATGAATGTCTTATGAATACTAAACATCTGATAGTTGAGGACCTGAACAGTGACATAGGCTACTTTTATTCCGACAAAAATGGGTGCCGCATGATTTTTAGAAAACTTACTACACGCGGACGAAGTCGTGAGAAACCGTGGGGTAATTCAACAACGGCTAATAAGGCTTTAATGTTTAAAAAAAATGCCTTAGAGCTATCCTTTGCATGACACCATATAATTCGTGTAGGCCGGCTTTCACAAAGCTCAAGGTCTTGCCATTTCCATCCACGTACATTTAGGAAAAATCGAAATTTGTGAAAATGAATATGCATAACTTCAAGGCCAAGCGTGACACAAATTTAAATACGCGATCTCTGAGACATCCCGATAAACTTATTTTTACCATAGCACCACAAACAGCACATTTTAATAAAAATTGTTATGCTATGGCAATTTAAATATTCAATAAATTGCCAACCGATATCAAAACACTACCAAAACAATACTTTGCACATAAATTAAAGAAATGGTTGCAAGGGAAAAAGTTTTACTTCTTAGAAGAATTCTTTCAATACGACAAAAAAAGATATTGACATTTTAATTGCTGTAACAATCTATTAACTTTTGACATGATTTTGGAATTTTAAAAGCCATTAGACATTTTGATATTTAATTAATAAGATTGACATTATTATTATTATTATTATTATTCCGCTTGTATTTTTTATTTTGTTTTTATTATTCTTATTTAATGCAATGTAATTTGAAATCGTTTAAACTGTGTTACTTTGTAAAAATGTTGTTGTTGTTGTTTGTTGTTTTATATCATTTTATATAATTTATAGACTCCTATAATATTTGTACGCCGCTACGGCTAATGTGCTGGACTGCAAAATAATTATATTTACCATCTTGTCGACACACATTATGTAAATAAAGAACTGAATTGAATTAATCAATTCCATAAATATGTTGACCGAAGAAAACGCTATTTCCGCCTCTACGCATTAAAACGCTTATAATTAATTCCCTTTTAACTCTTACAATAGATTCATCATCAAAGCTAGAGGAAGCTTGGGGTTAAGATACTTTTTTTTAGTTTTAGCCTCCATTTCTGCTTCCAGTTGTTTTTCAGTTCAAATCAACTCATTTTTGGGCAGCAGGCATGTCTGCAGATGTTGATAAAAATGTGAAAAAGGCCTAGGATCCTGGTATTAGCTAATACCGGTATCACGGTATTGGAAGCCCTCAATACCGGTATTGAAAAAGTCCAGGATCCCGGTATTAGCCAATACCGGTATCCCGGTATTGGAAGCCCTAATATGAACCCCTGGCCAACAAAACTGACAACATTACCCTGAATATTGATGCCAAATAAGGTTTAAAGTAGATTTATTGAAAGGTGCGATTTTTTTGACGCCGAGTGTAGGTCTCTTCTAAGAATCACCACAGAACACGGTCTTGTGCCCGTGGGTTCTTCCAATGCTGAGGTAGTCCTCGGTGGCAGGTTGCCATTAGAGCACCTTGAGACCCCAAAGACCATCGATTGTACGAACTATACGTGCCATCGTTCATTGCCACTTAACAGCTTCGCAACTCGATGAATTAAGGTGAACTAAACGGGTCTGCCCGCGAAATTCAAATTTATTTTGGTTTTTCGCAATTTGTATACTAATACGACAAAGTAGGCTTATTGGCATTCTAATTGCGCCGATGGCAGTATCATCTTCACAGGTTTATATAAAAGGGCAGTTCTCCTAATTGTTGGCTAAAACGTCCGACGAAAAAGAAAAATTTTTTTTTTGAGTTATTGGTTTTTTAAGTATGCCTTGACAGAGAGGTGCCTTCATTAATCACAGTGATGAGGAAGGCCTCCACCAGAACCTAGTTTTCTTGGAGAAATAGCGTATTTGGTAATTATGGTGTCCATGGTAAGGATAAATTGTGACATGGTAATGAGGTCCGGAATATGGTGATTAGAATATGCTGTATGGTAATTTGTTAAAATTTTGTGAATGAGAAACAAAAATAAAACATAAGTGTTTTTGTTAATAAAATCTATTTAATCTGTAAATGTGGAAAAATACAGTAATAAAACTGAAAGAAATATCGTAGTATTTCTTTAAATATAAAAAAAATTCTGCTTAGGTAAGTATTAATAGTCCTCAAAATTGATAAATCAAATGTATCAATCACGATTTACAAAATAGATAAAAATGTCACTATAAATTTTCTTGATTCAATTCCGATTATTTATTGATTAATTATTATAGTTAATTAGTTACCTAGAAGAAGCATCTCAGTAAATCTCGTAAAAACGGCATGCCAATCATAATCGTACAAAGATTCATAACAAAAGTCTGCCTTGCTGACGAGATCAATAAATTCAGTTATTTTCCTATCAGACCTACCTAGGCTTACCTACAAAAAGCGTCTAATTATATTATGAGTTTAACATAAGATAGCTCTAAGTACACAAAATATTCTTCAAATAACATGCCAAACATAATTAATAATTATTATTATAATATAAAATTTGATACAGAATTGTCAGTGTCGTTGATGAGATCTATATATTCGGTAATCTTCTAATCAAATAAGGGTCTAGGGTCTTTGGAGGAAATAGTGACTTACCTGCGACCGCACCTGTTAGGTCTTGACACTAAGCTAGGCTATCCACGCAACGCATTTGTTCGCTATAGACCCAAGCAACAAGGATTGTGTTATCATGGAGCTTGACAAACATAACGCTTTCAATACACTGGAAAAGGACATTCTACTGAGCGAAGTTATGATTCCTACTCTGTATCCTTTTCTTCAGCAATTTTAACATTCCCCCTCCAATGTCTTCTATAACCAAACCTCTATCCTTTCGCAGATTGATGTCCAACAGGGAGATCCGCTTAGACCTCTCATCTTCAACTTCAGCAATCAGAAAGTTCTTCACGACCTCAAATCCCCCCTTAATATCTGGTAACTCGATGATGGTACTATAGGAGGCAAACCTGAAGTTGTGGAACGTGACCTTCTGCTTTTAATACATTGCTTGAAGGAGCTGGGGTTGAAGGTGAACATGCCTAAGTGAGAGTTCTTCCCCTGTAATCCAGAGTCCCGTCTTCTGTTCCCTCACTTTGAAGACCTAGTTCCTGGGCTCAAGGAGTTTAACGCTGACAATTTTTTCCTCTTGAGGTCTCCTATCTTTTCTTCTGCTATCCCGGAAGGCATTGAGGCAAGGAGGCCACTCCGCCATTCAAGAACATTGGAAAGATCTTTCGGCCCATGTTACGCTTACGCTCTTGCAAAACTATTTTGCTGTGCCGAATATTACATATCTACTGAGGACTTCCCAACATGGTTGCATGCCTGTTTGCGAATTCCATCGATGCATCTGCGGTTACATGGTGGAAGCCAACGGCCACCACGCATCGAGTTGCAGTCGTTGTGTGGCCAGATTCTCTCGTCACCACTCTCTGAACGATATCGTCCGCACAGCCCTCGTCTCGGTCGACGTACCCTGCGTAGTGTGTACTCGAGCCACTCGGTTTGGGTCACATGGATGGCAAGCATCCTGATGGCTTGACACTTGTCCCATGGCAAAATAGCAAATGCATGCTGAGGGACGCGACGTGCATGAGTACATTCGCACCATGTCATCTCAGCCGGAAAACACAGGTAGACGCTGCAGAGTCCGTTGCATTAAAAAAAGGAGTAAAGATGCCCATATTCTGGACAGCTACCTTTTTGTCCCTCTGGCAGTGGAGACCACGGAATGCTGGAGTATGGAAGCTAAGCGATTGTTGCACGATATCGGCCGTTGGTTAAGGTGAAGGGGTTGCGATCCACGTTCTGGGGTTTACCTGGTCCAAAGGTCGTCAATCGCCATACAACGCTGCAATGCTGCGAATTTGATTGCGATTGAGCTATAAAAAGAATTACGATTTATTCTCCATCTTTTTCGGTATAATATAGGATCTTTTTTTATCTTCGCATACCATTCGAGCCTTTTTTGCCCATCTTTTTCGGTTTAATTAATTTTATTGTTGGTAAATATAACGATGTTGTCATTACCAACACCCAAACAGTATCAAAATACAGCCATAATCATTCAACACAGATTACTTATAACTTTTTATATGTTACTACAAGTTGGTCCTTGACTGCGATAATCTGGGGTAAGTGGTGAATCCAGTCTAAAATAGTTTTGAGCTTACCTGGTATTAAACTTAAACAACTTACCGGTTTCTACGCTGATACGTACCAGAACGCTAAATCACATGGCGCGGCACATCTTTGCTGGTAGAGTATTGGATGGTAACTAGCCTCGGCCAGACTAGACTGGAGACAATTTTACAACATCCAAAATGCACCAGCCGGGAGTCAAACCCATGAAGATCCAGTTTTTAAGACCAAAGTACTCACCACAGGGCCAGGGAGGCCGTTAAAATCTAGAAGATCCCATACATTCAAGCATTACTCTAATTACCTAGCTAATGCCCAATTACCATAGTACGTAAAATGGCCCTGGTAATAATGGTAATTAGGATCATGGTAATTAGGATTGGTTAGTAATTAAATTTTTACTTGATAAGTAAACATAGTAATTTTTTTTAATGTGCTTTGTTAGAAAGTAAAACATATTTGAAATATATAAAAAATACAAACATATAAATGTGATAACTACTTACGGTATGGTGAGAGTCCTATGAATGAGCGATTAAAGTTGCCAAATTGAAATTTCCGTTGGAGAATGCCAAATATTTCAGTAACCCGACGACGTACACACCTCCATTCGGCATGAATTGCTCAAGGCAACTGACTTTGTACGTTAGCCGCGACGACGATGCGGATTGTATGGATATGTGGGTAGTTACGATAGTGTTTGCACAAGAGCACGGTAATGATTAAAAAGTCGTGGGACAGACTTTAAATACTAATAAAAAACTAATTCTAAGACGTAACCTCACGCTACTGTTGTTATTTTAAAGGTTAATTATTCATTATTGAAATATATTTTTTTGAGAATTTTTAATCAACTATGTTTTTAAATAAATAAGTTTGTTACATACAACATAAGCAGTGGGACAGTCATGGAGGTTAGAAAATGGAGGTCTAAATTTTTTTTTAAGCTGGATCTCACCTCTTTTATCTTCTTTTTCTTGATGGACGATATAGAGGACACTATCTAGTATCTACAAAAAAAGTTACATAAGCCTGAGTTAGTTTTAACCTACGTTCTCCAGCCTTGGACATGCCTTAGCCAACATTTAGGAGAATTGCCCAAAAATCTTTACTTAAAAGTGTCGAGTTTAAGAAATTAGTCCGAGTATCATGTTTGACGTGAGTTACTCACAAATTAGTCGATATTCTGACTAATTTTTTAAACTGGACACATTCAAGTAAAGATTTTCATATAAACATGTGAAGATGATACTGTCATTGGCGCAATTAGAATGCCATAAGCCTACTTTGTCGTATTAGTTTACAAATTGCGAACAACCAAATTAAATTTGAATTTCGCGGGCAACGCATAAGAATTTGTAAATTAATACGTCAATAATACTAATAAATCAATCAAACATTATATTTTGCAAGAATATGGTACATGAAATATAGACATATTTACATAGGTGTTAAGTTTACAATAATACAGCGTCAACATAACCTGCCAAGCTTGGCGCGCAAAAAACAATCCTCAATAATTAAAAACATGTCAGTAAAATACGGAAAATCAATCTCTCCATTTCTTCAAAAAAAGATAATGACCTAAGTATAGTCCAGCAGTTGACGTCTATCAGTTATCTTAACTGATGGTGATGATGAAACTAGGAAATATTGACACTGTTTAAATCCCGTTTACATAGTTGGGTACTCAGTTACCGCTATTTGTAAGTCCTTGTGTCTCTCGTATAGATATGGTGAAGGTGCAATTTACGTATGAATGGATCACATAAATACAGGTCAGACATTGTTTTGACAGGCTCCTCCTAACACAGCATTCACCAGCTATTCAAGTCAGCTCTGTTTTCAGTCCTCAAAGACTGTCTGTCGATTTGTGTTCACTTCGTGCTCTACCCAGACTAATATAGTTATATTTTCTGTTTTTAAGCTATTGCATAGCTTTTATCGCGGGCTTTGAACTAGGACCAACAGTTTGAGCGCGGCGACCGAATAAAGAAATTCCGTAACGAAAATAAACCTAACACCGTCGTTCAGTAAGCGTTCAACATTTTGGAGGTTCACAAGTAGCTCTGTTCGGCGCAGTGAGCGAGCGGCCGCTTTCTTTACCGTATGGTGTATGATGTCGCAGGTTCGAATCTCACTCGCGAAGTAGTGACAGTGCGCTTTTCTTGTTTGTTAAAAAATATTGCATAAATGTTATAATTGCATAAGTTGATAAAAAATGCTATGCAATCGTTATGCAATCGTATTATCGTTAACAGTCGCAAAAACTATTCAAAGTACATTCTTACATACCTACCCATCTCTCATTTCGACTGTTGGACTGTGGTCGTAGTGTAAGTTCCTCAACACAGTCAGGGCGCGATTCCCGAGACGCGAGAGTTCGGTTCACACCGAGTCCAATGAAACTCTTTTTGAATCAACTTTTAGTATGTATTTGTAAGTGTTATATGTCAATAGTACAAAATAAACTTAGCCAACTTGAGAAATTTCATTATACACGCGTACCACATAGGAATTTCTTGTATCCTCATAATCTTGCAGAGGTATTTATGTATAAAATACATAAGTTATACTTACAATCTTTATTAAATGAAGTTTCTATCGCGTAGCAATTAGCACGACGTACCTATTATTTGTACTGTACAAGGAAATCCCCAGCGAATGTTTGAATTAAATTTAATACTTGTTTCCCGACTTTGTTTACTTTTATCATTCTCATCGACACTGACTGTATGAAAATTAAGATCGCAAAATGATCATAATACTAAATAGATATTATGTATTTCACGTAGTGTACCTATCTATCTATTGCTTTCCGAGCCTTGACTTATCGTAATAACCACAAGGTGCTGTTCTTATAAATATCTATTATGATATTATTGAAACCAAACATCCGGAAAATATTTTTTAATAAAAGAATAAATTAACAATTGTCTCATATTGAGTTGATATGCTACCTATTTTTAGTGAGAACTTTTCTTAATTTCTTCCAAAACTCTTCCGCTTGCTGTTCGTCCCACGACAAATATATCTTCGTCTTCAACAGATACTTTAAAGTCGTAGTTAAATATTTGCTCTCCAAGTCACCCATTCTAATTAGCACTAATGGATCGTACGACGTGCCATCCTCGAGAAACAACCTGTGGTACTCAGCTAACTGAGTTTCCCATCTGCACCATTGAGATTTCGCGAAACTGTTACTTATAACTAAAATTATATACCTACTCTCATTTATGCTAGCCAAAATTGATTCTGAAATAAAGGAACCTATTTCAAAATCTCTCTCATAAATACACAGTTTAAAATAAGGTGGCGAACATTCTAATTGACTAATCAGTTCGGCAACAAACTCTCTATCTTCACTACAATATGACACAAATGCGTCATACGTATGTCCTAGCTCACGGTCAGAAGATGCTTTCAAGGATTTCTTAACAAATCGTCTCCCTAAAGCCAGTTTAGCTAAAAATAACCAATATTTAATATAAATTCTATATTTGTATACAAATATTATAATCATGACTAAGATTATTAGAGTGACTATAGATGGTGCTGTCCAAACCAACAGCATTACATTTGAAATCTTTTCATACATCAGGCAACGCAAATTCTTAATCGACGAGAGATAATCTGCCACTCGTCGATCCTCCCAAACATCGGGGCTACTGCACAAAAAATTGGAATGCGCAAAATAATCAAGCAGTGCCTGAGAACCATTAATTCGCAGCCACATGGAGGGATTGTACATGGAAAAACAATCACAAATAAACACATTATTCATCAGGTCAATTTCAACGGAACAATTTTCTTCACTTTCCAATAAAAAATTGATGTCCTGCATCATACTTATCGTGAAATGTGAAATTTTATTGTTTCCTAAATACAAATTGTGAGGCTTGGCTCCAGAGGATAAAAACAAAGGTTTCCACCAAGACATAATTAGATTATCGCTCAAGTCCAACACTTGCAACAATTTCAATGGTTTTAATAACTCTGGAGTGATATAGTACAGTTCGTTGTTAGCCAGTATCAGATGGGTTAAATTAGGCATCATCTCAAACATATTATCGTCATCATTAAGATTTTTGATTCCACAATTTTTGAGAATTAACATCTTGAGTTCATTCAATCCATCGAAAATGTCACTAGTTAAGTTTTGATTAGCAGTTAAAGGATTGTTGGCTAAATTGAGTATTTCTAGATGTCTCAATGGTTTAAAAGTTCCATCGCCGATGTGAAATATAGTACCATTCTCTAAGTTTAACATTCTTAGATTTTCCAAGCCCATGAATGTGTAGTCGAAGATTGACTTCATTCTGTTAAAAGCCAAATTTAGAACCCTCAAAGCTGTGCAGTCGAGAAACGCTCCTCTGTCGATTTCATAGTACATTGGGTAAGAGTAAGTGCCTTTGTTAGAAGATAAATCTAGAAAAACAAGTTGTTGATTCGATATGCGCCTAAAATGAATTCCCGGAAGATTGTTACCACTTAACAACAGGATGCGGAGATTCGGAAACTTGATCGGATCGAAAGCTCTAGGTTTGATCAGTATCACACTTATTCTCTGAAGGTTTAGCACTTTTATGTTAGGCATTTTGGGAAATGTATCATCATTAATGATCTCAAATTGATTATTGGATAACGTTAACTTTTCCACTGTTGTATTTGCAATAATCTCCATTAGCCTTCTAGGGGGATGTTTTCGGAATCCCATGTCTGATAAATCAAGAGTTCTGAGAGTCATTTTATGCCTTTTCATACTGATAAGAATATCACTTATAATCGATGAATTAAAGTCATTTGCACCAATACCTAACTCTTGCAGCATTTTCAACTGTAAGAAACTGTTAGGATGGATAAAATCAAGTCTACACAAATTTATTTTCAGCCTATTTAGCGTCGTTCCTTCCATAGGATCGAAAGCGTTCTCTGGTATTATCTCAAAAGAGTTTTCTGATATATCCAGCACCCTTAGGGATGGCAATAGCGACGGTTTCAGTGCTGGAGTTAACTGTAAAATGTTTACAAATCCGTTATTGACTAGATTTAATTCTCTGAGACTCTTCAACCCTGAGAATGTCTCTTCGAGGATTACGTGTAGTTGGGTGTTGTAAGATATTGATAATTGCTGTAAAGTTGTCAGGTTTCGGAACAGTCCTGGCTGCAGGTATTTTAGCTGATGATTTGCCTCTATTCTTAAAGTCCTCAAGTAGTGCAACGAGTCTAATTCACCAACTCGTATTTCTGGCAAAACGGTTGTCCTGACTACGAGTACTTCGCTCCTCTTTTTCACCTGAAAAGCAAATAAAATTATTTATTATGTTGTGAAATTGTGAGTTTAAATGAAAAGTGCGTAAATAGATTGTTGGCATTCAGAATCTTATCGCAAATAATCTTTTGTTATCTGTTTTGTTGCTTGTAATGCCAAAAAATGTAAGAAAACAAACGGCTGCCAACTATTTATGTACCTTCTTGTTTATATTTTATAATTACTAAACTTTGATGTATATTCCTTACATCAATGTTATTAAACTATACCGTGCCAAAGCACGGCCTGAACTGGAGGACCTAAAGATTCGGAATTTGGGAAAGAGGATACTGTTTTGCAATTTCATCCCTAGGTGTGAAAAGGTGTTGTATAGTTCATGAGAAGATACCTACACTTTTAAACCTAAATCCACACGGACAAAGTGTATAGCATCAGCTACTTTCAACGTGCAGGTAAATCACATCTAGAAATTCAACAGTACCAGGACTGATAATTAAGTATCAGTCCTTCACTATTTTACGGCAACTTAACAGTTCCTTGAGATGCTCGTGAACGGGTGCCACCGGCGGGAATTGGGCTGCTTTCTGTCTGCCCGTCTTAACATGAATTGAATTGTAGTACCTACGCTTTTTTTGGAACTACCTCATTGTGGAAATATTATATTCTATTCTATTCTAACAAAGTTGCATGGGTTAAATCGGCATGGCATCCGGCTGACCACAAGATAGTATAAAAAACTTATTACAATGTAATAGCTGTATAATAAATATAATATTGTAAAATAATTATTTTGAAAAGAGCAACTGCTGTGTTTCATGCCGGCTCTTCTCAGCATATTAATCCGCTTTCCGAACCGGTGGTAGAGTCATGAAGTGTCATAAGAGCAACAGGTTGGCCTACATGAAATAAATAATTTTGAATTTTGAATTTTGATGAAGCTAAAATATTACCTATTAATACTAGTTACACACTATGTTAGTTTTTAATTATCTAGTTTATATTTATAGAATACTTCATTGATATCCCTAGACCTAGAAAACATGCGTACTCTCGCAGATTTATAATATGTGACGCAATATATTTGTTGTATGATAACAATAAACCTTTTCATCATACCTATTCGAAAAACGAATATTGGCTTCAGAGGATAGCGGGAGCAAAATTTAATTTTAACCCCATGGGACTTTTCATTTCTCTCTTCTGATTGGTCCACGTTCGTGCTTTAGTATGTGTCGAAATTCAAATATGTTTGAGAAGCTGTTGTCACGTGTGAGTCACGTGATCAATTTGTCGATCGTATATACGCCCATACTGTATCCAACAGAAATATTAATGTTTAATTATTTAATAATAATTTATTTGTGTTTTATTTAAACTTTCAATATAATATGATGTCTACTATAAGTACATAGTACTTAGGTTGATACTCCTAGCTTTTTCTCATAGGTAATGATGAAAAATAATGTGTGTCATTCGGGGCCAAAATATTTTGTTCTCGGGCGGCGTATATTGAATTCCTCGCTACGCTCAGGATTCTACTTTAGAATCCCTCGCTGTGCTCGGGATTCTACTATAGAATCCTTCCCTTCGCTCTGAATTCAAAATAACGCCCTCGGGGAACAAAAAATTTCTTTGGCCCCATATAACACAAATAACTATTGTATTTCTTAGATAATATAAGCGTTTCAGTAGATGGTAATAAAAATAGGGCTATGCCATTTGTTGAATTGTGATAAGATCTAAATTACTAAACAAGTCAACATAGAAATAAGTAACGCGATGGAAATAAAATTAGTGGTGTTTTCAACAGTTGATCAACAGAGTGCAATTAATAATAGAAATGTACGGGCTTCTATAAAACGGGCTAAATAAAACCACGAAAACTTAGCAATTCATTTGTTTGTAGGTTTCATGTAAGTCTACTTTTCTATTTTCTACTACGTTAAAACTAACTTAACATTTTAGAATTGTCTGTCGACACGTTCATAGTTTTTGTAAAACGCAAATTTCTTAAAAAATTTATTACAATCATGTTACTATCATTTGCTATGCTTTGATTGTGATAACCCTTCTTTGAGAGAATAATCAGTAGTGAGCCGTTGATGGGTTGCTGATGATGATGGTGATAGTAAAAAGAATGCCTGGCTGAGTTTTTGGTGGGCTCTTCTTACACCAGGCTGCGTTGGGAACTCTCATAACTTTATTTTTAAGTTAGTCAATGTGTATCCCTTGCATGGAATATTATAAAAATAATTGATAACATTAAAAATTGTTAGTTTTACCTAAGCAGGGAAAGGAAAGAGGAGCCAACAAATAACTTAAATAATAGGAGACCACAGTCTTAACCACTACTCTAGTAGTGTTAGGACTGTGGTCTCCTATTCGGGGGGTCACAGGTTCGATCCCAGGTAAGCACCTCTTTTCGAAGTTATCTTCGTTTAAACAATTATTAATATCACATACTAAAACGGTGAAGGAAAACATCGCAAGGACATTTGCACCTGAAAGTTCTCCATAATGTTATCAAAGGTGTGTGAAGTCTGCCAATTTGCATTGGGTCAGTGTTGTGGACCATGGCCTAAAACCATTTAACCGACTCTTGATGGGTTGCTGGGTTGCTGGTGATGATGTTGGTGATGATGATGATGATGATGATAGTGTTACCTACTTTGAAAAATGAATTTTGCATCAATAAAAATAACTCATTTACATACATAGAACAATATTCAAATTTAGTTTACAACAATAAACTTATTTCAAATTGCAAATGTTTGCGTATAATCTTGTATTTCCTGTAGATTGTAGTGACAAATTTGGTAAGGTTACATCTCGTATTCTAGAAGACGTATGTAAATACCAACGAGTATGTTGGCTTATAAAATTGCGATATTACAATAACATTATAAACCTTATGTTCATAATAGGGATTAATGTACATAAGAAATTTCCATCTGATACGGTTCATATAAACATGTTGACAGGCGCGCTGCATAATCTTATTTTGATTCTGAGAAAACGTGAAGATCAAATCAGAAGTGTGGGGAACCGTAGAATAACCAAAGCGACATATTGCTTATTGATTCGCGAAGCTGAATTGAGAATGAATAGGGCACATAAATAAATAATCACAAGCATTGCAAGACTGCATGTGGAAGTCCTGACAAAAAACCTATCTATGACAGCAGCGGTCTCACTAACTGTCGACGAGGATGACGACGATTTCAGAAATTCTAGGTAGTCAAGGTAAGACATGGAAGTAGGACTAAAGGCAATTGGTAAAACCTATAAAAAGGGCTCTAGAGTGATTATTTTGTATGACAGACCCTATACTTCACAAAGTAAAGAATCTGAGTATAATATCTACGAAAAAATTACTGCTTATAGCTATCGAGTCATCGAATTTTAATTTCGGTGACACGATTATTGAAAAAGCTTTTTTAAGTAGGTAGGATTAGAGTATGATTTTTTCGAGTTTCTCTGAAGTAAACAAACTGTACCTACCGAAACAACTTTAAAACTAGGTTTGCTGGAGCATCATTTATTATCTGAATCAATTTATAAGCTTTATTTATTACAACTTTATTTTGCGCTGGCATGATTAGTATTAAGTAAAAAGTTAGTTACCTTTGGAAACCTTCTGCACTCATAGTTCCCAAAACACACAATGACCTTGCGACTCTTAGTACTTCTACAGATGCACCCAGAAGTTTTGTCCTTCCCTACTTCTACAGGGAGAGCAGCCGCAGTGTGATCTTCTGGAGGGTAGAGAATGTTACGAGATAACTCTTCGTATTCTTCTAGAAAGTTGCATTTAGCGCATTGGGCGTTACAAATTAGAAGGCTTATGGTAAGCACCAACCACATGTCGTGTTCATGAGACTACGGCTATCTGAAAAGACAAAGTATTCTATAGGTATATCTCCAAGCCAAGGGGTTGTGAAGGGAAAATAATAGGTACTCAAAAATGAAAAAGAAACGACAAAATAGTCAAATTTGAGTAGCTTACGAGTAAACTCTAGTGTTACGTTATGTTACTTCATCGTTTGATATAAATAATATACCTACTTTGAATAAGGAGCCGGGTGTTAATTATTGTAAAAACAAACAAACGAGGTTCTGTTGGTTTCTTTGAATCTAAAAGGCTTTGTCCCTGCAATATCTTATCACTACCAGTAATCGCTATTAATGCAATTATTTGTAAACTTGTCAAATAGTTAACATGTAAACCAATTTTGAAGATTTGAATCGCATTGAATTACGAACAAGATATATGCACTAAATCCGGAAGTACTTACTTCTCATGTACAAACTCATTTTTTAAAAACATTATTATTAATAACTATTATCAAATCACTCGGATTTGAAACTATTTTACTTTCTTTCATTTTCATCTTATCAATTTCATCCATTAATCATCTTAATCTTACAAAGATTCAAGTAGGTATGTAGTGGCTTTGATTTGAAGTAGCTATTCAAGTTACTTTTTATCTTACAGCTTTCTCCATCTAAGTTTCGATCACTTTTTCAAGATTTGAACTTCTATAAAAATTTTGTAAGTAAATCTCATTAATTTTATTATTTTGACTGTTCTACATAACTATCTTATTATCTAGTATTTCATACATGGTTCTGATGATTACTATCCGTTTTAATATACTTACCTAACACATACAATATGTATTTTGATTTAGGTTTTCCACTTAAAAATAAAATTTATCAAAATAAAAACTTACACCAATCTTACGCGTCTTTTTGAAAAATTCACAAAAACTTCACAGAATTCTCCATTTATTTTACAGTCACTATATTATCGTCATCATTATTAATTTTAAACTCAAAAAGTGTGTGTCTTAACCCATTTTTTTAACTATCGCAACACTTTATTCCATAGATCCGTACGCAAGATTACACAAGATCGACGCGTTACGCTTCTCGCCCTCTACTCGATCGCTACATTCTGATTTTCTTACGAGTGTAGCTGTCATAGCTTTATTTACATGTGATAATTTCATTATGATGAGCTCTCTGGCGTACCTAACACCAGAGAGCTGCCATATTACTAGAGTCAGTATTTTATCAAAAAAATGTCCAAAGAGTTATTAATTATTAGACTTCATTATTATTATTTATTAGAAAGTTATTTTCTCCAACCAATCAATTCATTCTATACCGCCATCAAGAGATAAATTATTGATGATTTATATTTTACTAGTTGATGCCCGCATGATTCATCCGAATAGATTTAAGTTTCTTAAAAATCCCGTCGGAATTTATTGATAATAATAATTTCTCATCCTCATGTCCTTGCTCAGAATGCAAGTTATCCCGTGCTATCAAAATCGGTTCTGTGGTGTAGGGATATGACAGTTACATTAGCATTTATAATATTAGTAGGTATGAATTAATATCCATACTTCAGAATACCCAGTATACCTCGCATTCTTTCCACTTACCCCGGCCTATTGCAATTATGGATCTAAAGTTTAAAGTTTCGGAATTGGAACGCTTTTTTATAGATTTGCTACTCTTAATCTATTTAACTCAATGGTCGTGCTTTGGCAGCAACAGATGTATAATGTTATTTAACTTTAGTTACTACATATATTTGGAAATCTTTTTCATTCAGTAGTTATTTTTCTAAAATGTGTGTATTTTTATTTGACACCTTGGAACATTTTGTTCGGTGATGTCACTTAATGCATATAATATTTGCACTGATTGTGTTGATTTTGGAGCGGAGTTCTCAGGAAAAATTCTCAAATGTACCTACTATAAATACATACGTACCTATGTATCTGTAATAATTAACTGTCTCTTGTAGGTCGTTTGAATTCCAAAATTATTTATTTCATGTAGGACAAATTGTGGCTCTGATGACAAGTCGAATATCTACCACTGGTTTGGAAAACTGATTCTGCTGAGAAGAGCCACAAGAAACTCAGCAGTTGCTCTTTTCAAAACAAAAGATTCGCAATATTTAGCAGGTGACTTGTCTGTTTTATGGACAGTTGAAGCATAGCCGATTGCTTCCAAGCAACTTAGTCATTCAGAAATTCACTAACTGTTTAAGCTCTAGTCTCTACCTACTTGTTAAATGTGTCTTTACACATTGTTTGAATATTTGAAATGGTAAATCTACCAATTCTTTCGGAATCAAGTTATAAAATCGTACCTATAGCTCGGTATACTTGAGCCACAAAAGTCAGGCTAGTGTTAACTGTTACTAAACTAGCGGCACGCTATGAAGGCCGGTTTGACGTTTGTCCGCTCATGAAGTTCCGTATTAATTGATAACGACTTTGAAGGAAATAATTGTATTACTTTATTGACGATAGTGATGTGCAGAGATTCATAAATTTTATCGAATGTAGTTTTAGGTTTAGGACTCAAAATTTATTTATTAAATTGATTTCTAAAATGTATACAAGTGTAGAAAAATCAGTTTGCACCATTTAAGGGGTGAATGTACTTGTGAATATGAACAATTTTCACTATGTGGACAAACCTCTGAAATCGCAAAAAAATATCAGCTGTTTCATACAAAAGGTAAAATTTTTATTTTTATATGATATATACCACAACTCGGCATTTGGTTATGGCGTGAAATACGTTAAAAATGGCGTAGATGCAAACATGAATATGTTAAAAGCGGAATTAGTACGTCTTTTAAAAGAAAACAAACCAACCAAGATCCGATACGTCATTGACGAAATAGCATTAGAACATGGGCACAGAGTTATACGGTTACCGCCTTACCATTGTGAGTATAATGCGATTGAGTTGGTGTGGGCTCAAATTAAGGGATATGCTGCAAGACACAATACAGAACCCCCATTTACCACAAAAAAAATGCTAAAATTATTAGAAGAAGCTTGTGAACATGTGACTAAAGGAGACTGGGAAAAGGTTGTGAATAGAACTGTTAAATTAATAAGGGAAGATTATGAAAGAGATGTGAAAATAGATAATATTATAGAAAACGAACATATAATTATTAATGTAGGTGATGATAGCAGTGACGACAGTGAAAATAGTAGTATGGACGAATCTGATTAATTATGGCCTTTTGTGGCACCTTTTTTGGTATCTTTTGTATTCATATGTTTCTTGTGTGCATATAAAGTATGTATATTCATTTTCATTCAAATATTCAGTTCGTTCAAATAAATTAAATAAACATATACATTTTTGTTTTATTAAACCTATTTAATCAGGTACAAAAACAAAACTTAATTGTTTTTTGTTCGAGAATAAATTGACATTCCACATCACTATTGTAATGTGTCAAACCGGCCATCATAGCGTGCCGCTAGTGTAGTTTATGACAGCACGGCGGTGTCAAAGGCGGTGCTTAAAGGTTAAGTTTAATTTAATAAATCACTCGGACTGTGTATATCACCTATTCGTCGTGTGGATATCGTTTTTAGGGTTCCGTACCAAAATGGTAAAAATGGAACCCTTATGGTGAGACTTTCTCCGTCCGTCCGTCCGTCCGTCTGTCACAGTCGATTATTTCAGTAACTATTAAAGCTATCGACATGAAATTTGGCATAGTTGTGTATAATAGTGGCCCAACATCATTGGAATAAAGAAAAATCGAAAATTATTTTTAGTTTTATTAAAAAAGGGGGAAAATCGGGGGTTTGAAATTTCAAAGTAAGATAACTATATCGAGTGGGGTATCATATGAAAGGCCTTTGCTTGTGCATTCTGAAACAGTTTTTTATTTATTTCTATATATAATATTTTTTGAGTAATCGGCCAAAATGTCGAAAAAAATACAGTTCCCCCCCCTTATCTCCGAAGTTTACCAATAGAAAAATTTGAAATAATTATTGTCAATAGAGGTTTATGTATATTTTACAGAAAAAATAAAATCAACGCGAAAATTATTTTAGTTTAATTAAAAAAGGGGGAAAATCAGGGGTTTGAAATTTCAAAGTAAGATAGTTATACCGAGTGGGGTATGATATGAAAGGCCTTTATTTGTGCATTCTAAAACAGTTTTTTATTTATTTCTATATATAATAGTTTTTGATTAATCGGCCAAAATGTCGAAAAAAATACCGTCCCCCCCCCCCCCCCCCTTATCTCCGAAGTTTACCAATCGAAAAATCTGAAATAATTATGGTCAATAGAAGTTTATGTATATTTTACAGGAAAAATAAAACCAACGCTCTAACTAGCATAGTTTTTAGGGTTCCGTACCTAAAGGGTACCAACGGGACCCTATTACTAAGCCTACGCTGTCCGTCCGTCCGTCCGTCCGTCCGTCCGTCTGTCAGCGGGCTGTATCTCGTAAACCGTAATAGATAGGCAGATGAAATTTTCACATATTATGTATTTCTATTGCCGCTATAACAACAAATAATAAAAATTAAATTAAATTAAAAAAATTAAATTAAAAATTTAATTATAATTTAATTATAAATTTTTTTAACGGAACCTTAAAAGAGCGAGGCCCGACTCGCACTTGACCGATTTTTTATTTTTATATTAACAATAAACCTCTACAAACAAAGTTAACGATAAATAAGCAAATTAATATAATATTATCGTTTTACTTTTACTTTTGGAGTACGGAACCCTCGGTGCGCGAGTCCGACTCGCACTTGGCCGGCTTTTCTTATTTAAAATCCCGCGAGAACTCTTTGAATCTAGCCTATGTCACTCGTCTCAGCTAAGCTACGGCGTGATTGAAGGACAAACCAACACACTTTCACATTTATAACATTAGTAAGGATTCTAACTTGTCCTAAAGGTGTGACGAGTTTGTGGTATTCTTAAGCCTGAATGCAAAAGATAATTAGTTAGGTATGAATCTGAATCTATATAATATGTTTTGTTGTTTTAGTATTTCGTCTATTTTCACAGATTTCGGTCTTATCTCATTTCGCTATAATTATTATTGTGGAAAATTTTAAGGAGGCGCGGCGTGATTTACGGTATGGTACGAGAAAATTAGACAATACAGAGATTACACAAATTATACCTACAGTTTAAACATCCATTCTAATATAATACCTACCTATGAATACTGGTATTTTTAACTCTATTTTTAGTAAACCGTTGTGCATTTCGGCTATTAAAGTATATAGATTTGTTAGTGATTCTCTCAAATTGGTATAGTTTTAGATTTAATTATAGTTGATTTAATTATACTCATTTGTAAGTTGTGTGTACTGATGGGGCTGACATATAGGTCACCTATAAAAGCCCCTTAAAAATAAATAAGATTTAAAAAAATAATAATATAATACCTTATATCAGTACACATTTTATAGAATAGAAAAGAATTTTTTTTATTAAAAATAAACTTTTTTACAAGTGCTTTTGAATCGTCGATGAGTTTACCACTGGTTCGGAATGCCCTTCCTGCCGAGATGAACCTACAAGAAACTCGGCGGTTGTTCTTTTAAGAAGTTTAGGATACAATAGACACTATGCTATGTATCCATAGTGCTTCCACAATGAGGGGAAGTTCCAAAAATGCATACTACTTACAATTTATTCAATACATATTAAGATGGACAGACAGAATGTAGCCCCATTCCCGCCGGCGGAACCCGTTCACGAGCATGACGCATGACCCAGCCGTTGCTTCACTCAATCATATTTGAGGGAATGTAACAACCCGCATCACATGACACCACCACAGCAATGTTTAAAGAGTGCGTGACATATACTTAATAGCAGGCTACCCATAATAAGGCATCGAATTGAATACAAAATATTCTAATACTCATTTTAAGACATAATTAAAATTATATTTTAAATTATATTTATAGGTGCCTTAAATATCATCTCTGAACCCATCTTGACTAAAGACTAACTGGTTCAGAGATATGAAGCAAGATAGCCATAAATTCAGTCAAGCAAGTGATCACAATCGTCACACTAATGCAATAGTTTTTACAAGCTTTTATTTAGCTTGACCAGTTTGTTTGTTTGGGTCAAATCTTGCAAGATGAATAAGACCCACTTCCCGGTTTCTGATCGATCTGAAATTTTGCATTTATGTGTAAATCGGATGACAATGCAATATTATTGTGACATGGAGCTGATCGGATGATGGAGACGGAAGATGGCTATCGGAACTCTGTAATAAAACGACGTAACCCCATCGAGTTTGGGCTCGTTTGATTCGTCATAACAAGTACTCTGATCCTAGATGATATCCAGAGTCTAATGATGTAGCTACTAAAAGCTGGCATTTAAAAATAAAATTTTTAATTTACACTTGTTAAACAATTCCACAGCTGGAGCTCCACTGGAGCTGGATTTCAAACACCACTGTGCCCGGAAAGTCATCGAAAATCTAAGACACCAGGCTGTTTAAAGTGATGGACTGCTGTTTAATTGAGCCTTATTCATAATGCCCGGGCATTTTGATAAAATGACTATTATGACAGAACTTTAAGATTGTTTTTCATCTCTTCTTCTTTTTCAACCGTTGGATGTCCACTGCCAAGGTAGTTATCTTGCTACAAGCAAGAGCTATTGCGCCGCCTTAATCCAGCGGCTCCCTGCGATTTGTTTGTCGTCGGTCCACGTCAGCAGGGGCTGGTGAATGCTAGAACCGAATTCTAGGCGTTGTATTCTACTTCTTAAGGTTCTCTCATCATATAAGTCATTTTATCAAGCTTCCCAGGCATTGAATAAGGCCTATTTTATCACTTGGTCCAGTCCAGTTAGATAATATAATTACTTGCTGATGCCCGTAACTTCGTCCGCGTGGATTTAGTTTTTAAAATCCCTCGGGAACTCCTTGATTTCCCGGTATAAAAAGTCTATGTCACTCTCCTGGTCCTCAACTCCCTGCAAAATACGCCAGAACAAATAATATTCAATATACCTAATTAAGAGATTTTCTTGCCGCGCCGCGTTCTTGTTTATTTACATTTCCAGCTCTATCATGGCACAGTGCCGCTAACTGTGCGCGCAACTGGAACGGGTTCGATTCCGCGAATCCGCCGCCACTGGCCCAATTACTGGCCACGCCAGTTGTCACTCGATCAAACAGGTTCGATACGAGGATACCGGGCCGCGTATCCGCGCTACGTTACCTTCTTTTCATTAATTGCTATAAGGGAAACCCATTAGTTCTTCCCGTCATTTTTGGAACGAAGTTCCTTATCGCGCGATGCGAAAGGGGGCTAGACGGAATAAATTAAGACTAAATTGAACCGACACTTTTTTGAATGTGAATTATTATTTGGCATTGTGTTCAATATTTTCACACTACGATATCAGATCTCCGTAGTCTTGTGGTTTCTACAGTCGCATAAAGGTCGATGGTTCGAATCCCAGCTCTAGACTGAATTTTCTATTTTCTATTTTATTTTATATAATTTCTACATGTGGAATTTTTCCCAAATTTCTTACTGCTACAATTTGTTTGCTATAGTATTTTAAAAAATTATGTCGGTTTATGCACATTAAGAACTTCGTTCTATCCGGGTGTCCCTTGACACCTCTCAAGTTTTTTACGTCTGACTTGGACTGCAACTAAGAGTATTATTTGCTATTATGTAAATCTCTGTTGTGAACCCTTTTTAACCTCCGACGCAAAAAGAGAGGGGTGTTATAAGTTTAACGTGTCTGTGTATCTGTGTATCTGTCTGTGGTAGCGTAGCCGCCAAACGGATGAACCGATTTTCGTTTAGTTTTTTTTGTGTCATAGATAATTTTATCCCGAGTGTTCTTAGCCATGTTTCATGAAAATCTGTTCAGCCGTTTGAATATTATCAGCTCTTTTCTAGTTGATTAGGGGATCTGACTAACTTCCTTATGTCCGATCGATTCGAAATTTGGTACCGTGTTACTTCAATGACATTGAAAGTATATGGTAAGGTAACCATGACCTGATCAGCCGTTTGAAGATCATCAACTCTTTAATAGTTGATGAGGGGATCTGACTACCTTTCATATGTCCTATCGATTCGAAATTTGGTACCGTGTTACTTCAATGATATTGAAAGTATATGGTAAGGTAACCATGACCTGATCAGCCGTTTGAAGATCATCAACTCTTTAATAGTTGATGAGGGGATCTGACTACCTTCCATATGTCCTGTCGATTCGAAATTTGGTACCTTGTTACTTCAATGATATTGAAAGTATATGGTAAGGTAACCATGACCTGATCAGCCCTTTGAACATCATCAGCTCTTTAATAGTTGATGAGGGGATCTGACTACCTTCCATATGTCCTATCGATTCGAAATTTGGTACCGTGTTACTTCAATGATATTGAAAGTATATGGTAAGGTAACCATGACCTGATCAGCCGTTTGAAGATCATCAGCTCTTTAATAGTTGATGAGGTGATCTGACTACCTTTCATATGTCCTATCGATTCGAAATTTGGTACCTTGTTACTTCAATGATATTGAAAGTATATGGTAAGGTAACCATGACCTGATCAGCCCTTTGAACATCATCAGCTCTTTAATAGTTGATGAGGGGATCTGACTACCTTCCATATGTCCTATCGATTCGAAAGGTACTGTATTACTTCAATGATATTGAAAGAACATGGTAAGGTAACCATGACTTTAAATATGACATGTTAGAGTAAGGTTTAGATTTCGAAGGTGGGTAATTAAATGGGATCAATTAGGCTCAATTACCACTGCGCTAACAAATCACTATAAATACCTTCCTTATATTTATACCTACTTTAAAAAGGACTAAATAAAAGTAAAATTAAAAATTTTAAAAACCCCCCGACACAAAAAATAATCTCTAAAAACTAACAAATAATATTTTATACCTATATATAATTATTATCGTCACATATATTATGTAAGTTCAAATATTTTTATTTTCCAAGTGTCGTCGTCGCGTCGGGGGACCGCTAAGTGAGAAAAACAGGTGTAGTCGCAGATTGCAACAAAAGAATTTACTCAAAATCGACACAACCGTCAACGTCGTCTGCCCTCAAGTGTTGCGCGCGGCATAGCGTAGACTATACATGCATGAAACTTAAGATCGCTCGTACCTAAATGTAATTCGTAATAATTAATTAGCTGTTGGAAAAATACTTTATAAACTTTAGCGGTCCCGCGACGCGACGACGACACTTGGAAAATAAAAATATTTGAACTTACATAATATATGTGACGATAATAATTATATATAGGTATAAAATATTATTTGTTAGTTTTTAGAGATTATTTTTTGTGTCGGGGGGTTTTTAAAATTTTTAATTTTACTTTTCACTAATCAAAGTGGGGGTTTTCTTAGTACCTAACCTAATAACAAAGATGCTTGGAAGCAATCGGCAAGATATCACATTATCTTAGGATCTGCATGGCTACTCCTAAGATGGTGTGATAATTTATTACCTCTGCTTGTTACTAAATTGATATAGCATAATTATTGTAACGTTATGTTTTGAGAGTCACTACAGTCTACTGTATAATTTTCGGCTCCTCAGCGCATCTGCTTATGATTTTCGGTACAGATGTTTGAATTTCCAGTACCTATTTTGATAGCGCATTGACCTCCTAGTGAAGTGCTATAGGGCGCATAAGGGCGAAAATTTTTTTCGCCCTGTAGGTCATCTGATGGCTCCTTTTTGAGTTATTGATCCATTTGTATTATTCAGAAAAAACGCGGTTTTTTTCACAATTTTAAAAGCGAATAAGTACAGAAAACTTATGGTGTTTATCAAAATTTTTTTTTTATTTCTGAATTATTTTCTTAATCCAACACTTAATTTAATCAATTAGTTAATTAAAGAAGTTAAGTAAACGATTCCGAACAGCTTACTATTTTTTTACCTTGACTTCGCCTGTGTGAAATTCGGGTCAAATCTTGGATTCTAATGAAGCATTAAAGACTGAAAAGAATCGTTTGCCGACGTCCCTGGCGCAGGCATGAACGCTGTGGTCTTATTTGTGGAAGGTTGTGGATTCGAATGCCACCAGGGGCAATTTAGAAAAATAGTTTTTAAAGTTGTAATTTTTATACAAATGGATTGGTCGGGGAGTACTCATTCCTTGGCCAGCTAGATGTCCAGATTTGAAACCTATGGACTATAGACTAGCCTATTTCTATTCTAAATCGTTACTACTAGATAAAATTACTAAAAAAAATTGTTTGTCTGTAAAGTCAGTTTACGGACGATAGTTTTACGTGATAACGTCATAAAGAAACATTGATGATCGCTAATCACAGCGCGCACGCGATGACTGGCGGCCTGGCGGGCCTAGCGCCGGGCGGCGGGCGCTCTCTAACGCTTGGGCCGATCATGCCTCTCTATCGCTTGTTCCGCGCTCTCGCTTGCATGCTCAGGGTAGGCGGAAAGTGACACTTTTACGTGCGTGCGGCCGGTGTGACCGATTTATAAGACGTTATCACGTCAAAAAAACATCTATATATATAAAAGAAAGTGGTGTTAGTTATACTATTTATAACTCAAGAACGGATGACCCGATTTGGCTGAAAATTGGTGGTGAGGTAGCTAAGAACCAGGAGACGGACATAGGATACTTTTTAAGATTATAAATGCGAATGTGTGTTTGTATGTTGGTTTGTTTTTCAATCAAGTAGCCAAAAAGCTACGGATCGACGTGATTTTTTGCATGGGTATAGTTGAGAACCTGCAGGGTGACAAAGGCTATGTTTTATCCGGGAAAATCAAAGAGTTCCCGCGGGATTTTAAAAATGAAATCCACACGGACGAAGTCGCGGGCATCAGATAGTTAATTAATAAAAAGATCTATAATATAATAAAACTGTAACAGGTCCAATTCTGTACATTGAATATATTTTGAAAATTTTTGTTTGCGGGCACTCTATAATCGATACTGAAGCCAAAACAATTTTTTTTTAATTTTTTGTCTGTCTGTCTGTCTGTCTGTCTGTCTGTCTGTCTGTCTGTCTGTATCTTGGCCGCGCATCACGCCGAAACTACTGAACGGATTTAAATGAAACTTGGCACGATTTAAGTTAATACTACGAGGTATAATATAGGATACTTTTTATCCCGAAATTCAGCACGGTTCCCTTGGGAGAGGGGCTGAAAGTCCAAATGGGTATTTCGCTGTAATTCATTAAGGCGTATTCCGATTTAATCCATTCTTTTTTTGTTAGAAAGCAGGTTCTTTAGAGATTGTCCTGTAATTATTTCAAGGTCGTCCAATTTCGTAGTTCAGAAATTATAGACATCACGATCTTCAGTATAATGTCCAAATAACTTGAACCCCGGAATCTACAAGATACTTTGAATGAACGGCTCATCTTAAGCTGGCAAGCGTACTTTATCGTATATAGCCATCGTGGATAGCCCTATTTTGTCAAAGTCAAACTACTCCAAGTCCAAAGGCGTCCAGATTTTGCTAAACCTACCAGATCATTATACCTACCTACCTACATACTACATATTAGGTATGGATGTAATACATCGTATGGACTTAATGCTACAGTGTTTTCCTATGCAATTTAATATTCTAATCATACTAATATTACTAGTGGTTCGCCCCGAACTGAGACCTCGCGGTAACGGTTTCCCATAATTGACGATCAAAATTGACATTATTATTATGCCCGTTTTCACCAACCATACCTTAATCATCCCATTTGTAGAAGTCTCTTTACATAGGTAGCCCCTAAATACAATAGGGTATTTGACTGTAGTAAAAATATCGTTTCATATGGTGTCATCCTAAAAGATTATTATCTAAAAATATTATGCCATACGACAAAACTAAAAAATAAAGCTTTATTTATATAGAAAACATTAATTAAAATTGCTAGAATTCTGGCCATGTTCACGAGACCGAAAACGTTCTTGAACCTCGAATGACGTCACAGTTCACACCACCTCTGGAATTTTCATCTTGTCAATACATTTCGACGTGTTTGTGTGGCGTTTATTATGCTAATTTCCTCTGTTTTTTGTCGTTAATAGTTTATTAAAGAATACCTAGAAAAATAGGAACCAATTTTGTAAAAGCTAATACTGGAAATCTTCTACAAGTTGATGAAATTACGATTGAAATGTGAACGGTGACGTCATTAAAGCAAATGGAACGTTTTCGCGGCAATTTATTTTTTTGAATTTATTTCTCGATTTTTATGAAAAATACCAAAAATTATGCCGAAATATACGTTTTGTTAGCTTCAGCATAGCGTTATTAACAATTTAAGATGATTTCCCAAAAGTAGTCAAATACCCTATTCTAACATCCCAATGTCATTTTCACCTTTAGTTGTCCCGTAGAGGTTCGTAATAACAAAGTTGACAGAAAGTGTCAACTAACTTAACATAGGTAGCCCGTAAAGGTTAGGGAACTGTTATAGTGAAATCCTCAAGGCCTCAATCAAACTTAGGTATAGTTTTTTGGAACATTCAAATTAAATTACTTGTACACAGCGTCAACTATTGACACGATCAGAAATATGTAAAAACAAACTGCAACGTGAAGTTTTATTGATGTTTGCTAAATGACTAAATAACTAGTGGTTCGCCCCGAACTGAGACCTCGCGGTAACGGTATCCCATGATTATTCATTCAATCGATACATGATAACCAAAACTGACATTATTATTATGCCCGTTTTCACCAAACATACCTAAATCATCCCCTAAGTAGGAGTCTCTTAACGTAGGTAGCTCCTAAATACAATCCTAAGTCCTAACATCCGTCCCAATATCCTTTTAGGTGTCCCGTACAGGATCGTGATAAATAAGTTGACAGAAAACATCAATCACCTAACTTATAGGTAGCCCGTAAAGGTTAGGGAACGTTAGTGAAAACATTGAATTATTTATCAAACATTGAATTTAACTCGTAGTTCCATGGGAATAGTTACTGACTGCGCCATCTATTAGCATTATTGTGAAGCTATGTTGATGCTATATGAATTACTGACGCCCATTAAAAATTAAATAATCTCGTTTCTTTATAATATTCATATAATTTTAGTATTTGTTGTTCAAGTACAGGATATAAGTGACCTAAAAACATAAAATCAGTTTGAAAATCCATAGCGGATTTTTCTAGAGAGCGTCTTCAAGCGAGCGTATAAAATCGCCACTTTGAAAGCCCCCCATTTCGTCAATTTTAAGGGAAAAATTAAAAAAAAATTATTTTTGTACTCAGTTCAAAATTATCTTTAAAATGATACGTAACAATTTTATGTAACGCGATATTTTTTTTTTTACTTCGCATTCGCTTCTATGAGAGCCCCCCTGAAATAAAGATTTTTATAACTTTTTAAGCCATTTTCGGCTGGAGGCCATCGGTTTACATATTATATCTAAATTTGAAGTAATTACGTTCAGTAATTCAAAAGTTATAAGGCTCTGACAGACGGACGGACGGACGGACGGACGGACGGACAAGTGCAAATCGCCCTAGTTAACTCAAAGACCTTCGCTTCGCTCGGTCGATAATCTTAATTGAATAATAGGTATGTTACATAAAGCTGCATTTGCTATATGAGATGAGAGCGCCATCTATTGACATCATTGTGAAGTTCTGTTGTTGCTGCTCATTAAAAGTTAAATAATTTAGTTTCCTTATTACATTTATCTAATTTTAGTATTTGTTGTTCAAGTACATGATATTACGCTAAAATTGTAAAACTTTCAAGCCCCAGCTTTCAATGGTTATTCCGTTCTGAGGTCAAATATAATCTCCACTTTGAAAGCCCCCCATTTCGTCAATTTTAGGAAAAAAATTTAAAAAAAAATACTTTTGTACTCTGTTCCAAATTATCTTTAAAATGAGGTACTGTAAACCTATGAAACGCAAAATTTTTTTTTTTCTTCGCATTCGCTTCTATGAGAGCCCCCCTGAAATAAAGATTTTTATAACTTTTTAAGCCATTTTCGGCTGGAGGCCATCGGTTTACATATTATATCTAAAATTGAAGTAATTTCGTTCAGTAATTCAGAAGTTATAAGGCTCTGACAGACGGACGGACGGACGGACGGACGGACGGACAAGTGCAAATTCACTCAAGTAGACTCAAAGACCTTCGCTTCGCTCGGTCGATAAATGCGAAAGTGTGTTTGTTTGTTGGTTTGTCCTTCAATCACGCCACAACAGAGCCACGGATCGACGTGCATTTTTTGCATGGGTAGGTACTATAGTTGAGGACATAGGCTACTTTTTATCTCGGAAAATCAAAGTGTTCACGAGGGATTTTAAAAACTAAATCCACGCGGACGAAGTCGCAGGCATCAGATAGTTAATTAATAAAACAACCGAAATGATATGTCACACATTGTATTCATGTATTGCAGTCTACAAGGGCGCGGGCAGGGCGGCGGACAGGCTGTCGATGAGGTCGTCCATGCGCAACAGGTTGATGCGCGCCTGCTGCCCCAGCCGCCCCTCGGGCAGCTCGGGCGGCTCGTGCGCCAGCAGCATAGCCGCCTCCAGCAGGATCCTACGGGACTCCTGGAACAGCACCAGCGAATGAATAGAATAGAAATGTTTTTTATTCAAATAAACTTTTACAAGTACTTTTGAATCGTCAATGAGTCTACCACTGGTTCGGAATGCCGTTCCTGCCGAAAAGAACCAGCAAGAAACTCAGCAGTTGCTCTTTTCAAAATACTTTTACAATATACTTAATAGATATTATTCTATGTATGCAGAGTTTCCACAATGAGGGGAAGTTCCACAAAAGCATACGTAATTATTTCTAATTATAATTCAACACATGTCAAGACGGGCAGACAGAAAGTAGCCCCATTGCCGCTGTTGGCGCATGACCCAGCCATTACTTCGCTCAACCATATTTTAGGGAACGACGTAACAAATGTGGCATCATCATCGCGTACCAGACTTGCATCCCAACGACGATGTAAAATTTGGCGGTCACTAAAAGCTTTGCATAAAGCTTCAAAGTCCACACTACACTTTTTATTCATCATCATCATCATCATCATGTGAATACATCGCGGACTCACTACTAAGCACATGACTTCAAAGTATTTCATTGTGCAAGTGAGTCGCCGCAAGTCGCTGGATATACGTAAAACAAAACCAAAGCGTGAGAAAGTCCCTATAATTCTAGCCAACCAACAAGAGACCTACTTCTAGCTGTCGTCTATTAGTTGATGTTGACTAAATACTTAGTGTCCGAAAAAAATTGGTTGTCTGTAAAGTTGGTTTACGGACGATAGTTTTACATGATAACGTCATAAAGAAACATTGATGAATAAATGTGTCACAAGCCAACGCTTGGGCCGATCGTGCCTCTCTATCGCTTGTTCCGCGCTCTCGCTTGCACGCACAGGCTCAGGCGGAACGTGACACTTTTTCGTGCGTGCAGCCGGTGTTCATCTATTTTAAGACGTTATCACGTCAAAAGAACGTGAAAACTTTACAATTATTCACGACAACTTTAAATTGGTAAATATAGAGAAAACAAACTAGATTATATTTCGGGATTTCCGTCCTTCAACGCACCCTATTTATGAATCTATTAAGGTGGAAGACACGGTTCTGCCCGCGAAATTCAAATTTAATTTGGTTTTTCGCAATTTGTAAACTTATACGACAAAGTAGGCTTATGGCATTCTAATTACGACAATGGCAGTATCATCTTCACAGGTTTATATAAAAATCTTTACTTGAAAGTGTCCAGTTTAAGAAATTAATCAAAATATCGACTAATTTGTGAGTAGCTCACGTCCAACTCAGTATTTTGATTAATTTCTTAACTGGTCAATTTCAAGTAAAGATTTTTGTGTAAACCTGTGAAGATGATAATTCCACTGGCGCAATTAGAATGCCATAAGCCTACTTTGTCGTATTAGTTTATAAATTGTGAAAAACCAAATTAAATTTGAATTTCGCAGGCAGACTATTGTCTTCCACCTTAAAGAGAAAAGTAAAAACCGTACCGTGATATATCCCAGCATAACCACAGGCCCTTCCGTGAGCGACTTCCTCCGGCCCGTGTCGGCGACAGCGGCGTGCAGCTCGAACAGTAACGAGCCACGGAGGCGGGTTTCCGCTACAAGAAACAAACAGTAGAATTTAACGGTCTATTTGCACTAACTCGTTATATGCCCTCTTCAATATTTATATCCGTCCTTTACGTGCCATTGCTGGAATAGACTTGTAAAAAAAAAAATTAAGTGGCACTCGGGGACTGCCGCGGTAAAGCGCGGTAAATTTTCTTTTGCATAATAAAAATTATGCAAAAGAAAATTAAAGAACCAACAAACAAGAAAAGCGCACTGTCACTACTTAGCGAGTGAGATTCAAACCTGCGACATCATACACCATACGGTAAAGAAAGCGGCCGCTCGCCCACTGCGCCAAACAGAGCTACTTGTGAACCTCTAAAATATATAACGCTTACTGAACGACGGTGTTAGGTTTATTTTCGTTACGGAATTTCTTGATTCGGTCGCCGCGCTCAAACTGTTTGTCCTAGTTCAAAGCCCGCGATAAAAGCTATGCAATAGCTTAAAAATACGCGGCGAATTGAGAACCTCCTCTTTTTGTATTTTTTGAAGTCGATTAAAAAGTGACAGCAATACATTTAACAACTACATAGTTACCGATCCAATGTAGGCACTCGGCAGTTTGCTTGTTTGTATGAATGGAGGCCATGTAGTTAGGAGATACCTAAGAACTTAGAAAAGTTAGAAAAAGTTTAGTAAAGAAAGGTAGAAAACCTTCCTTCATCAAGAGGGTATACATAGTCATCAAATCGACGGCAATAGTAGCAGCATTTTACCTATAAATACAACGCATATTTGGAGCGACAGGCTTCTTTGCAGCCGATTAGACATATTTGAGACAGCGTCCCTTCCGGTTTATGGTTCACAGCGTCTGATGGGTTTCCCTCCAATGGAGGCTTCGCAAAATTGCTCATTTGGAATCAGATTGTTTAGCTTAAAACTACTTGGTTATTTGACGTGCAGTTCTAGATCGATCACACACTAATGACGAGGATAATTTTATGAAAAGGTAATGTAACTTGTATACCTCTTAAAGACCACTTAAAGACCGTAGAAAGATTGCGGACATCATTTTTCTGGTGAAACTTATGAGGGGTCTCATTGATGCGCCTGAGTTACTTGAACGCTTAAAGTTCGTTGTGCCTCGAGACGGTAGCCGCTTGCACAATCGTAAGACTTTTGTTGTACCTCAAGCCAAGAGCAACCTGGGACAACATAGTCCCTTGTTATAGATATCTTCTGTGATAATATACCAAGTATAAAAAAGACATTAAGTAGGCGTAAGTTAAGTTAGTATGTATTCCGTTCATCTTTTTGTTTAGTTGTTCTATTTTGTTTTGTTTTGTTATTTTAGCCTATATGTTGCGCTGTAGTTGTTACTGTTGTATCCTTTTCTTACTCATGCCGCGTCCACATCTAGAAGACTTGATTGTAATAACTAATAACCTCATATACATATTGGATTATGTCTGTTTTAAACAATTGAAGTCAGTTTTGTGGACTAATAATAATAAAAAAAAGTGTGTGTGTCAGCTCCGACGCACGACTGGAGTTTACTCCTTAAAACGTCGTAATGCATTCGCGGCGCTCGCTGCGTCTCGGCGCCGCTCGGACCCGATCGGTACGCGCTCGGCTTCCCGAAGCGAAAACCAACCTTATTTACTCAACGTTAGGGTAGAAATTTGCATCGTTGTGAAAAACGTAACGAGGTCATTCAAAAGTAGATTTTACTCCTCGAATTTTTCTCATACCGAGCGCCTAAAATCGATTCTTAAGGAGTAAACTCAAAAAAAAAAATACCTGGAGCCAGAACTTCCAACAGGTCGGTGATCTTCCTGCACAGCTGAGTCTTCAGCAGCAGCCGGTCGTCCGTCACTCCCGCGAGCCCCATCTCGTCCTGTTGCCCGATCATCTGCGCCAGCGCCAGGCTCACGTCCGTCATGTAGTAGTGGGAGGGGTGGAGGTAGGTGCTGCAGTGGGCTATGAATCTGGAAGCCAGATATATACATTACGAGGTATGTATTTGCTTAAGCTAAGATGGAACTTTAGTACCTGTAGCAAATGTAACGTCAACGCATGTTTGCCCTGAGTTTTTCGTCAGGTAAATTAAAAACTATACGATTTCGATGCTACTATTTTATGACCGAATTGAGGAGGATAATCCTTTAAATGGGAAGGTTTCGGTCTTATTCCACCACGCTGGCTGTTCGCGCCATAATTCCTAGTTCCATGGTCGTGACGCTAGCAACCTCTTTTGGCTCGCAATGAATTTGACAGATGACACTTGAAAGGAAAAAACTTCCCGCCGTTTTTGGGCGTGAGTTGGCAAGTTCCTTTTCGTTTTTTGACAGCTGAATTACACGTATTCACAAAAATTCCGGTCGTCTCGCGCACGTTTTGCTTTTGAGTGTCTAGATTTAGCTTATTTTACGGTTTTGTCGCGCCGTCAAGCTATAAGCACCATTGTTAACGTGCTGTCCGTAATTAAAGAACATTTTTTGCAACCCGCCGGTTTTTGCTCGCTCACCCGCCCGGCGAAAGTGTGTGAGATTAAGGATTTTGAACCTGACTAGTGACAAGCCGAGTGTACAGTGCTCCGTCAGCCTAGCGTCTTCAGCAGGCCATAATTGGCAGCCTGCCTGCTACTGCTAGCGGCCAGAGAAGTTCACATCACACTTAACCTTCACAACACACCCCACATAATCACCACTATCACACCATCTCCGGCCTGCTACCAGGATTGAATGCTGCAAAGGAAGGTCAGTGCAACCCTACCATTAAGTTACGTCGAGAACAAATCTGACCGCGGAGAAAGGCCCTTAGGGCAGCGACCCTGGACTCAGGTTATAGCTGATGGGCCCCTATATCTCGTGTTCCAGGCCTTGACTCGCTGGCCAAGCCGTTGGCCTCAACATTTGGTAGTCAGAGCGCGGTTAAATTGATTCCGCGGACAGATTTGGCATTACTGTGACTTAACTTGGCCGTTCTAGGGTTAACTCATTTATTGTAAATTAATGGACCTTATAACTTATTAATACACAGGCTTATTGAGTTACTAGTACATAGCCTACCTTGTCACATGTAGGCCTGTATAGTGATTGCAATTATTGAGATTTTGTTTTGTTAAATTTTGTTGATTAATAATCAATAGTATCTAATTGTTGTTTGTGGCCCGTAACTGGCCAACAGTTAGATGTAGATTGTAATAAATAAACTTAATATAATTGGATAATTGTTAAAAAATCTTACCAAGCCAATTTGTAATTTGTAGGTTCTAGTATGAGTCTAGTGGCTTAGTACGGGTAATTAAAAACTTAAATTTTCTTTTATCTTAATTTATGTTATTGATTGACTTAACATAAATTATTGATAGCTTAATTTGTATCTTTTAGAACTTTTAACCAACAAATACTTTGTTTGTTTACTAAAACCCCTCGTGGTTAGGTAACAAAGTAGTTGTTTGATGTATTTAAAATAAATAATTCTTGTTTTAAAGTTAATAATTCTTGTATTCTTAATAAATAGTATTTAAGTAGTAATTTGTTTGTGTTTAAAGTGGGTAATTCTTGTTTGATTATTAATTTGTTTGGTTGAAGTTTGAAACATAACTTGTAACAAATAACTTTGTTTTGATTTTTTTATCTATTTGCTGTAACTACCTTTATTTAAGTTGTTTTGTACCTACCTAAGATGGCAGCCCACAAAAAATTGAGCGTGCAAATTCAATCAGAGCTGCGTTGGGCTGCTACAGCCAACGCCTTGGTAGGCCGGGAGGACCGGGCATCCGCACTGCTCCAGCGGTGCGAGCAGGTGCGGACCAGGCAGGCAGTCGTCGAAGGGGCCTTCCGAGACCTCATGGCATTGGAGCTACCTCCGGAATCGCTGGAGTCCTCGGTGCGGGACTACGAACAGTTTTTTGAGCTGACAGACGGTCTGGTGGAGGAGGCCGCGAGGCTCAAGAAGGAGGCGAGAATGAGCTCTATCCTTGAGTCTCCCACCAGACCCACCACGCAGCCTGCGTTACAGGGCAAGTTGCCAACAATAAACTTGCCCCACTTTTCTGGCAACCTGAGCGAGTGGCTAGGCTTTCTCAGCCTCTTTGATAGCCTGGTGGACGCGAGAAGAGACCTGTCTCCCTGCCAGAAACTGGCCTATCTACTCTCTTCCCTGCAGGGAGAGGCTCTGGGTTTAGTTAGCCACCTAGACCTCTCCGAGGAGAGTTATACCACCGCGCGGGAACTACTGACTCGGCGGTATGCCAACGTGCGCCGGTTAGCAGACACACACGTGGCACAAATTCTAGCGCTGCCACGTGTCTCTGGGGTGTCCCATTTAAGAGAATCACTCTTAAATCCACTGATTGTAGCCTGCAACGCTCTTAAGCGTTTAGAGCTTCCCGTGGACCAGTGGTCCTTCCTTTTATTACACATTGTGTTGTCCCGCCTACCTCCCGAGTTGAAACTGCGTTTTGAGCAAAGGTATGGTGGGGACGGGGCCAGCTACCTGGCCCCCTTTTCGGACCTTTTAAAGTTCCTTGAGGAAGAGTGCCGGCAGGCTGATAACTCCGGTATTGCTGGTCCTTCAAGGACCCCAGAGCGGCCTGCCCAGCTGAGGAAGGAAAAGGGTCACAATGGCGTCCCTGGTAAAAGGGCCTCCGACCGGAGACCAATGCCCGTTTACACTGGACTTGCTGCCACTGAACCTGCCCCCTGTAACTATTGCAGGCGTCCAGGCCACCGGGTGCTTTCTTGCCCCCAGTTTCTCTCTAAGCGGATCAAGGATCGGAGGGGCATTGCAAGAGACCGCCACTGGTGCTATAGTTGTCTGGGAGCTCACATGCAACGGGACTGCCAACAGCAACGGCCATGCCCAATTTGTAGGGGTAACCACCTGGAGATTTTGTGCGCCAACAAGAATGGTGTTGGCCGCCGGGTGGAGAGTGAGGGCGCGCCCCGCACGGGCGGGGGCGCTCTTACCGGTCGCTCCCCGGATTACTTGCGTCGGTCTCCTGATCAGGGCCATGAATCCCGACGCGTCCGGATTTCGACCCCGCCTATGGGGGCTTCACCCCCCCGTGAGGGGGGCGCCAACCCCCCTCGACGTTCTGATGGGAGATTTGTGGCGGCTCCGTCTACGGTTCGGCCTGCCCGCTATTCACCTCCGCTTCATGAGTGGCCACGCCTCGAACGCCGCCCACCTCGAGCGGGTCGACAGCCTTACTACGGCCTACCGACCTCAGCCAGTATGACTAGGCCCGTGCTGCCGCCACGAGATGACGCATGGGTTTACCCAAATGGAGGTCCGTCCCACTCACCTTTGGAGGTCCCCCGGTTAGAGGACCGGTTTGATGAGGACAACCACCAATAGGTAGTTGCCGCCCTAGCCCCCACCACAGCAACTTCTCCTGAGACCTTGAATCTCCGGCAGTCTGTCTGTCAGACCATTCTTTTGCCGACTGTCTCAGTGAAGGTATTCAACCCGAAGGGTGAATTTTTAATCGTTCGCGCCCTTTTGGATTCGGGTTCACAGCGCTGTATTGCTTCTTCTCGTTTGGTGGGTGAGCTAGGGCTCCCTTGGAGTCCTCGAACAGGACGGGTGATAGGTATCGGGGGTATAGAGCCCTCGACTCCTAACGGGGAAGCGGAATTAATGTTTGGCCCCGTTACGGGCAATTTTAGGGTCTTGGTCAAGGTGTCAGTCCTTGACAATATCTTAGGTCCCCTACCGCAGGTCCGAATAACTGACGCTGCGGTGTCCTGTGCATCAGGCCTAAACCCAGCTGACCCCCACTGGACTGAACCCGGTCCTACGGACCTTTTGTTGGGTTCCGACGTGTTGGGCCTGGTCTTGTCAGGGGAAATTAGGGTTTTGCAGAAGGACGGCCTATGTGCCATGTCCACTATATTCGGTTCTAGCTTTTTTGGACCCGTGCTATGGTCTTCGGACCTACCGGTGCTGGACCAATTGCAAGCAGCCGGCTTGACGCTGTCGGACGTGGTCCAGCGCTTTTGGAAAGTTGAGGAGCCGCCGCATGCCGCACGAGTTGACCCTCTTGACCTTGAATGTGAGTTGTTTTATCAAAACAACACAGGCCGCCGTGTTGATGGGCGATTTGTAACTCGCTTGCCCTTTCTCGCTTCTCGCCCCCCCGCTTGGTCAATCGCGGGCCTTGGCGGAAAAGAGGCTCTTGTCTATGGAACGGCGCATGCGGCGCGACTCCACCTTCTGCTCCAAGTACGTTGAATTTATGCGCGAGTACGAGGGCCTGGGGCATATGTCACCATCCAATTTTGATTGGCGCGCACACGAGCACTACTTCTTACCCCACCATGCCGTCTTGAAGACCCCTGGGGGGAAGATTCGAGTGGTTTTTGACGGCTCCGCGGCCACATCCAACGGGGTGACATTGAACCAATGCTTGCACTCCGGTCCTAAGCTGATCAAGGATATCTCCGATATCCTCACGCATTTCCGCCGGCATCAAATTGTTTTCGTAGCTGACATCAAGATGATGTTTAGACAGTCGATGGTACATCGCGATGATCGGAGATACCAAATGATTCTGTGGCGCGAAAATCCTAATGAGCCAATGCGTGTCTTTGAATTGAACACCACGACCTATGGACTCAAGTCAAGCCCCTATATTGCTATCAGGACCTTGTTAGAACTAGCTAACCGGGAGCGACTGAATTACCCTCGCGCATCAGCCACCTTGGAATCGTCAGTCTATATGGACGATATTTGCACGGGAGCCTCGAGCGTTGAGGAAGCTCTGACTCTTCGCGATGAATTGATTGCAATACTGAAGTCCGGAGGTTATGAGTTGGGCAAGTGGCTGTCCAACTCCCCTCACGTCTTGAAGGATCTTCCGGGAAAGGATCAGCAGGATCCTCATATTTTTGAAAATCCCGAAAATCCCAATTTGCTGACGGTCCTTGGAATACAGTACCAGCCCGTCCAAGACGTTTTCACCTACCGGGTCAAATTAGACCTACCTCCTAAGGTCTGGACTAAGCGTTCCGTATTGTCTACGGTTGCTCGCACTTTCGATCCCAATGGATGGATCACTCCCGTAATATTTTTAGCTAAATGTTTCCTCCAGAAACTTTGGATTGCTGAACTCGGTTGGGACGAACCACTCCCTGGGAAGTTATTGAAGGAGTGGAACTCCCTTGTGTCTTCACTTCCTGAAGTTAACCGAATTTCCATGCCTCGACGCTTCCTACCAACAGGAAGGTGTCATGCCAGTCTCCACGGGTTTTGGGACGCCTCCGAACGAGGATACGCCGCCGTGGTATATTTGAGGACTGTCGATGTCGCCGGTGAGGTCGCGACGCATCTCGTCTTGGCAAAAAGCAAGGTGGCCCCTATTCGGTCACGATTAACTATCCCGAAATTAGAATTGTCTGGCGCCGCCCTTCTGGTACGCCTCTTGAACCACGTCCGCTCCTCTTTGGCATCTGCGGTCGATCTGACCGACGTTTATGCTTGGACGGACAGTGAGATTGTCCTTTGCTGGCTACGAGCCGCGCCTCACAACTTAGAGGTCTTTGTTGCGAATCGGGTCTCCCAAATTCAGAGCTCTGCAGTACCGGTGATTTGGAGACACGTACCCGGAGAACTGAACCCGGCCGATTGCGCCTCCCGCGGCTGTGAGGCCTCTTCACTGGTTCACCATCACCTTTGGTGGGATCCAAGTTGGCTATCCCAATCCGAGACGACTTGGCCTCAAAATAGGTTTTCCGCTCCCGAAGTATTGCCGGGCTTAAGAGTCGGAGTGGTTGAGGATAAACAGATCCCCGACTTGAACTTTCTTTTGAACCGTTACAGTTCCCTTGATAAACTAATTGGTGTTACCGGTTGGATTCGACGTTTCATCCATAATGGGCGGAATTCAGAAAATAAAAATTTGAGTCCTGTGCTTTCCCCTCTTGAACGCCAAGACGCCCGGAACTACTGGGTGCGTGTGGTTCAGGTGGAGCATTTTTCATCCGTGATTGACACTCTAAAGAGAGGTTTAGTTTTGAAGGGCCCCCTTGCTCGCCTAAGCCCTTTTTTGGACAATAACGGGATGCTACGCGTTGGAGGACGCCTCAAGAATTCCAATCTGCCCTATGGTGCTCGCCACCCCCTTTTGCTACCTAAGGACGGCACCTTTGTCAAATTGCTAGTGACACACTACCATCTTAAAAATGCCCACGCTGGTTGTAATGCACTCTCGGCTATTTTACAGCGCGAGTTTTGGATTCTGGCAGGGAGACGCACCATCCGGAACGTCACTTTCAAATGTATTCCGTGTTACCGCTTGAAGGCTAATACTTCACAGCCGATGATGGGTGATCTGCCCTCCGACCGCGTTCTAGCCACTCGACCCTTTGCTGGGGTTGGCACTGATTTTGCTGGCCCGTTTGCCATCAAGAGCTCTAACCTCCGCAACGCCAGATCGCTCAAGGCCTACCTCTGCGTTTTTGTATGTCTCGCTACCAAGGCGGTACATTTAGAACTTGTGAGTGCCTTAAGCACTGAAGCTTTTGTAGCCACGCTAGGTAGATTTGTCTCTCGTCGAGGATTGCCTGACCTGATTCGCACGGATTGCGGCACAAATTATAAGGGCACTGATAGATATTTAAAAGAAATTGTCGAATTCCTGTCTAGCAATAAGATTAGATTAAGTACAGCATTGTCCAAGATGGGGGTAACCTGGAAGTTTGACCCCCCAGCTTGCCCTCATTGGGGTGGAATATTCGATGCTGTGGTTAAGGTGGCCAAGACTCATCTCCGGCGCGTTATAGGCGAAACTGTTTTAACCTTTGAAGAACTCGCCACCGTGTTTTGCAAAATTGAGGCTGTACTCAATTCTCGGCCACTCTGTCCCCTCTCATCTGACCCAAATGACCTGGAGGTCTTAACTCCCGGTCATTTTCTGATTGGTCAGCCCCTTAACTCTCTACCCGAATACCCCTTCAGGGACGTGAAGGTCTCACGTTTGTCCCGGTTTGAGCTGCTGCAACAGATGACTCAGAGTTTTTGGCACCGTTGGTCACTAGAGTATTTGCATCTTTTGCAGCAGCGGGTTAAGTGGGCTGACAAATCTGATCCACCCAAAGTTGGTGACCTAGTGCTGATTAAGGAACCTAATTTGTTGCCTTTATACTGGCGCCGTGGGCGCATTCTTAAGCTGATCTACGGGTCTGATGGGGTTCCCAGGGTTGCCGAGGTAATGGTCGGAGACTCTGTCTTGCAGCGAGCCGTTTGCTCCTTATCACGTTTACCCATTTACTAGTAAGTGGACGTAAATCCTTACGACCACGGGCGGGGGGATTGTTCGCGCCATAATTCCTAGTTCCATGGTCGTGACGCTAGCAACCTCTTTTGGCTCGCAATGAATTTGACAGATGACACTTGAAAGGAAAAAACTTCCCGCCGTTTTTGGGCGTGAGTTGGCAAGTTCCTTTTCGTTTTTTGACAGCTGAATTACACGTACTCACAAAAATTCCGGTCGTCTCGCGCACGTTTTGCTTTTGAGTGTCTAGATTTAGCTTATTTTACGGTTTTGTCGCGCCGTCAAGCTATAAGCACCATTGTTAACGTGCTGTCCGTAATTAAAGAACATTTTTTGCAACCCGCCGGTTTTTGCTCGCTCACCCGCCCGGCGAAAGTGTGTGAGATTAAGGATTTTGAACCTGACTAGTGACAAGCCGAGTGTACAGTGCTCCGTCAGCCTAGCGTCTTCAGCAGGCCATAATTGGCAGCCTGCCTGCTACTGCTAGCGGCCAGAGAAGTTCACATCACACTTAACCTTCACAACACACCCCACATAATCACCACTATCACACCATCTCCGGCCTGCTACCAGGATTGAATGCTGCAAAGGAAGGTCAGTGCAACCCTACCATTAAGTTACGTCGAGAACAAATCTGACCGCGGAGAAAGGCCCTTAGGGCAGCGACCCTGGACTCAGGTTATAGCTGATGGGCCCCTATATCTCGTGTTCCAGGCCTTGACTCGCTGGCCAAGCCGTTGGCCTCAACACTGGCCATGTGTAGATTGGCAAACTTCACACATCTTTGAGAACATTATGAAGAACTCTCAGGCATAGTCTATGTATTTGTATAGTGAAAATTTTATCTAATCCTCCAAACTCTCAAACTGAACATCAGCGTGAAGGAGAGTCTAGCTGAGGGATACAACCTCAGCTGGCATCTGGAAGTCGCTCAACCACCTCAGGGCAGGGGTGGGGAGGTCTAGGGCAAATCTAGCGAAGTGAGGCTTCATCTTTGGACACGATACGAAGTGCATCTGCGTTCATCCGAAACAGACCATTGCGCACATGACTGCCTGCCCGACAACCTGCACGAACGAGAAGCTGCACCAGGCTACCGATCGAGCTGTCGCGGTTGCGGCTTTTGGACTGCCTGTGCCTGTGTTTGTGGTGACCGTCGACTCGAGAAAAAGGAGAAGAAGAACTCTCAAACTCAATTCAATGTATGCCAATGCGATGATACCAGAGCAAAATTTTTAAACAGAAGTTTCAGAAGTAGCTGAAGAAAGCTACTTTTTTAAGGAGGTTTTTGACGACCTCCCTGGCGCATATAACTGGGAGGTCCCGACTCCCGGGTTCGATTCCCGGCGGGGTCAATTTGGTAATTTATAATTTCTGAATTGTCTATGGTCTGGTCTGGTGGGAGGCTTTGGCCGTGGCCAGTTACCTTACCGTCAAAGGCGTGCCGCCAAGCGATTTAGCGTTCCGGCACGATGGCATGTAGAAACCAATTAGAGGTATGGGTTGAATATTCACTGTCATACCCCTTCCAAGTTAGCCCGCTACCATCTTAGACTGCATCGTCACTTACCATCAGGTGAGATCGCAGTCAAGGACTAGCTTGTCATTGAAAGAAAACTTGCCGAAACTGTAAGCAGACCTCTCACAAGCGTCCGGCTCTCCTTTCGGCATCACGCTCAGCTCCCGGCCGATGTCTTGCAGCAGCTGTTGTATGACCGCGTCTGACACCTGGTCCCCGCAGCGGCCGCACTTCCACAGCTTGTTGTCCAGCCCCCGCGTGCTGGGCTCCGGGCACTTGGTCTTGTGCAGGATCGGTAGAATGAATGTGTCTGGTAGAAGGTAGCCTTTGCAGTCTCTGGAAGTATTCATGACAATATTGTTCAAAATTCGAATTTTTCTTTATAAAATACACTTCTTTTGTTTGGCTAATGTTAATGCTGCTAGCTCTTGGATCCCTGGTATACTCGAAGACCCATAAAAAAGCATTCGAGCAATCAGAAAGCATCCATGTTCCATAGCCATCAGAAAGCATTAATAGTTCATCAGAATGCTTCTGTCTCAGTCTCCACTCCCCAGGCCAAAGGGTACAAAAATGAAGATTCATATCATCATCATCATAAGCAACCCATCAACGGCTGACTACTGAGCGCAGGTCTCCTCTCAGAGAAGGGTTATAGGCCATATAGTCCACCACGCTGGCCCACTGCGAAATGGCGGACTTCACACAGCTTCAAGAACATTATGAAGAACACTCAGGTGTGCAGGTTTCCTCACGATGTTTTCCTTCATCGTTGAAGCAAGTGATATTTAATTACTTAAACCCACTTGATTCCGAAAAGTCAGAGGTCCGTACCCGGGATCGAACCTGCGACTCCCCGAATAGGAGACCACAGGCTATCATTGCTTCAAAATTCATAGAATAGAATAGAATAGAATAGAAATGTTTTTTATTCAAATAAACTTTTACAAGTACTTTTAAATCGTCAATGAGTCTACCACTGGTTCGGAATGCCGTTCCTGCCGAGAAGAACCAGCAAGAAACTCGGCAGTTGCTCTTTTCAAAATACTTTAACAATATACTTAACAGATATTCTATGTATGCAGAGTTTCCACAATGAGGGAAAGGTCCACAAAAGCATACGTAATTATTTCTAATTATAATTCAACACATGTCAAGACGGGCAGACAGAAAGTAGCCCCATTGCCGCTGGTGTCACCCGTTCACGAGCATGACGCATGACCCAGCCATTGCTTCGCTCAACCATATTTTAGGTACCATATACCTACAAGTAATTAATATGCCTCGCTCAGTGACGTGTACGTACTGTCTCCGCCATTTACTTAATAAATGAATAAATTTGTAGCAGAACTCACTTCTTCTTGCACTTGACAGCGCTGAACATGGTGCCCAGCTCGGTCGGGTCGGCGCAGCGCTCGCACGAGCACTCGAAGAACTTGGAGTCGGAGAGGTGGTGGCGGCGCGCCTCCGTGCCCCACAGCGGGTCCGAGTAGCACACCGACAGGTGCGACCCCGGCGCGATGTTCTCGCCGGCACACAGGGTCTGCAGACGGTAGGGGTAAGGGTCCATTAAACCATAACGTGATAGGAGTCCATTAGACTACTGTAGGGGCCATTCAATCAGGGGCAATCAGGAATGGGAAGATCCGCATGAGAACCAAAATCACCGACATAGCCCAGCGAGTCGCGAAACTGATGTGCAAATTGGCGGGGCAGATATACCTAGTTCTAAAAACTGATGGTCGTTGGGATCCAAGGTGCTGGAGTGGCGATCCCACACCGGTAAGCGCAGTATTAGCAGACTCCCCACTAGGTAAACAAACGACATCAAACGAGTCGTAGGGAGTCGCTGGATTCAGGTGGCGCAAGACCGAAGCCTGTGGAAGTCCATGCAGGAGACCTTTGTCCAGCAGTGGACATCTATCGGTTGATAAAGAAGAAGAAGTATGGGCCATTAGACTAAGAGCAGTGATAGTCTAATGGTTAAGACTGCAGTCTCCTATTGGAGAGGTCGCAAGGCACGGATATACTCGTATATCTGGACGAGAAAAATAATTTTGGAAGGAACTCATTCATACATAAAATAAGGTTTTTGAATAATCTTTGGCTAGTTTTTACGGAGCCCGGAGGTCAAAAACTCAATCTTTCTTTTCCGACTGATTTAATTTTTTCGATTGAAGAACGAAGCTTACGATTTGTCCATCCGAGGTAAAGCTCTTGTTGCAGTTGGCGCGGCAGCTGTGCTCCACCATGGAGATTTTGTCGAACACTGCGACATATTCGGGCTCTAGCAGGGGCACCTCGTGGCCGTTTATCTGAAACGGGTTTAATCTGAGTTTTTATAATGAGTAAAATAAATACGGTCTACTATGCATCATCATCATCATTATCAACCCATCATCGGCTCACTACTTAGCTAGGACTCCTCTCAGAGAAGGGTTATAGTCCACCACGCTGGCCCAATGCGAATTGGCGGACTTCACACACCTTCGAGAACATTATGGAGAACTCTCAGATGTGCAGGTTTTCTCACGATGTTTTCCTTCACCGTTGAAGCATGTGATATTTTAATTCCTTAAACGCACTTAACTCCGAAAAGTCAGAGGTGCGTGCCCGGGATTGAACCTGCGACCCCCAAATAGGAGACCACAGTCCTAACCACTAGGCTATCACTGCTTCACTATGCAACTACTACTATGCAACTAGGGTTAATTTTAAAATAATATTAAACTACTATAAAAGTTTAATACAATAAAGTCTAAGATTTTAGGGGTATGGGTTGAATGAACACTGCCATCCCTTCCAAGTTAGCCCGCTACCACTTTAGATTGCATCGTAACTTACCATGAGGTGTGATCTCAAAAAAATCTTACTCTTACACGTTTCACGTTACCTGAACAATGCCACAGCACTTCATAATCTCCTCCTCATTAAAAGTCCCTTCCAGTTTGAAGAACTTCCAGATGAACTCGGCAATCATCTTCCTGTCGTTGTTCCACTTGTCAGTCCCGCGGCGGTCCTCGTCATGGGACTCCAGCGCTTGGAGCTTGGCCCAGAGCTTCTGGTTGTGGTCGCGCTGGTACAGGCAGCGGAGAACTGTGATGCACTGGTAGTTGGGGTGTGGTACGCCGTATGTCGATATGGTGACCTGACAAAAAAAGACGCTGCATGGGCAGGTAAGGTCTTGGAGAGTGACTTAACCCGTTTTCACCAACCCATAACTAAAGTATCCCCTAAGTAAGTCTTTAGATAGTAGCCCCTAAATACAATCCCTTAACCAATGTCATTTCCGTAAAGGTTCGTGAAAACGAAATTGACAGAAAGCGTCACATAACTTAGGTTTGGTAGCCCGTAAAAGTTAAGGACCGTTGTTCGTGAAAACGGGCATAAATTCCCGAGGATTTTAATATACTTAGTGCTTGTTAAATGGATTTATGGATATGACATTATTTGACAAGTCCTTGTCCTTTTGTCCTAATTTAAAATTGAAAACATCCATTTTCTTTTCATTTAATGCGTACTTTTTCCCCTCGCCTCTGGGTATAGTGGCACTCCGGCGCGTGCACCACATTCCTGGTGCAAGCCTCAGAACAGAACGGCCAGCCGCACAGCTCGCAGGGAACTGTTTTGCCTTCCTCTAGCAGCTTGTAGCAGCCGAGGCAGACTGGTGGAGTTACCTGAAAGGATAATAATTTCCTGAAACAACTTGATGGGCCTCAAAAAAAATCTCAGGTTCACTCAGCGGGCGATGGAGAAAGCTATGCTCGGAGTATCTGCGAGCAAGAGCGTCGCCAGCCGATGGCCAAGGGGGGGGGGGGGGGGGGGGGGCAAGTTGACAGGGTTCCCACTGCATTTTTAAAAACCTTACCCTATGCGGACGAAGTCGGGGGCAAAAGCTAGTTAAGTATAAGTTGTTTAGCTTCACAGTTGAAGATTTGACAACGGTATCTGGATTTCAATGATGAAGTATCTACTAGTACTATATTTTTCAAATGTCTAGGGGGGAGGGGGGCAGCTGCCCCTACCTACCCCCCCCCCCCCCCCCTTGGCGACTCCCATGTCTGCGAGAAATCAGAAATGAAGAGATCTGAGGAGAACCAAAATTGCCGACATAGAGCGAGTCGTGAAGCTGAAGTGAAAATGGCCGAGGCACATAGTTCGATGAGCTGATGGTCGTTGGGGTCCCAAAGTACTGGAGCGGCGACCCCGCACCGGGAAGCGCAGTGATGGTAAGCCCGCGCTAAGCGGACCAACGACATCAGACGAGTTACAGGCGTACAGATACAGACGGCCCAAGACCGTGTCCTGTTGAAGTCCAACTACCGATTTAAGTATCAAATTCACTTGAGTACCTAGTTATAATCGTAGTCTTTATTCTTTATTCTGTAGTATTCTGATGTCTTAAGTCTAAGGGAAACTACCTGAACTAGACATGATGAGAGCCTAGAGATTTCTCAAAGAGGACGTATTCCACGAAGCCAATTCTTACCTGCGATGGACCTGAAATAAGTGGCGCCTCCTTCAAAATAACATCACCAGCTTTCAAACTCCTCACAGCTTCTAGATATCTGCCGTATTTCGCGTCTTCCTTGACCCTGGCCGGGACGCACCGCTGCTTGTGAACTTTCCAGTGCTGCTTCTGGTGCTCGCGCGAGCAGTAGTGGACGGCCTGGCAGCTGGAGCATTTGTGCTCGGTGGGGGCTGAGCAAACCTCGCATGGCTCCTGTTCTGTCATTATTCCCTGGTAATCGAGTGAGAAAAATTAATTAGCATGATGAATAGAATAGAAATGTTTTTTATTCAAATAAACTTTTACAAGTACTTTTGAATCGTCAATGAGTCTACCACTGGTTGGGAATGCCGTTCCTGCCGAGAAGAACCAGCAAGAAACTCGGCAGTTGCTCTTTTCAAAATACTTTTACAATATACTTAATAGATATTATTCTATTTATGCAGATGGCTGAAGCAATTCTCATTCTGAGAGGTCCGTGCAGTAGACCGGAGATGGGTTGAGGTTAGAGAGAGGTCCAATGGGAAGCCAATCCGACGCGATTGGAACGAGTTCAGAGTCTGGACCGATGCTGCCCTGATGAAACTAATATAACGAGGTAACTACAGTTTGTTGCCAGCTTGTAAAATTTGCTTTTGGAAGTGTTGGTGGAAATCAAATAAAAAACACCATTTCATAGTATTGTAGTCGAATATACAGTTCGTTAAATAGATTCGATGGGTTTATCGAAATATTCGATTGACATACATACATAATTATAGTCATAGTCGGATAGGATTTGACCTGAATACACAAACGTTACTGAAACTTACCTGAAAAAGTCCTAAAGTCCCTTTAATATAATTTTTAATGTCTTTTTGATTCACTGTTCAAGTAGCACTGAATTTCATAACCAATAACGTTTCGTATTTCACGTGTGAATTTCAGAGTTTCAGGCGATGTACCGAGCGGCGCGGGCGCGGCGCGGGCGCATTGCTTCTACGGTAAAAATAAACTGACGTCTGAAACACGAGGCGCATCCAGAGAGATCCATTAAGGGCTGGTGCACACCGGTGGACGGGACGGCAGAGGATTTTTAAACCGACTTCAAAAAAGGAGGAGGATCTCAATTCGTCGGAATCATTTTTTATTTAATTTTCTTTTTATGTATGTTCACCGATTACTCGAAAACGCCAGAACCGATTTAGAAAATTCTTTTTTGTTTTATAGGGTATACTTTCCCATTCCCATTTAAATTTTATCGAAATCGGTCGAGCGGTTTTTAAAACATCAACAATAAATTATATACTTTGTAGTGGCGCGGGCGTTTGAAGTCGGTTTTTGAAAATTATTTTTATATTAAATTATTATCAATAAATGTTTTATACTTACTTATATATATCCCAATCGAAATAAAGTAGGTATATATTTCAATGCTCGAAGACCGACGGAGAGTATCGAAGCGGATTTCTGCCGGAGGATACTGTGGCGCTGGTTTATTTAATATTATGCTTAATTAAATTCAAATATTATGTTCACTTTTACACAGGCCGCAAGCAGCCTTTCTCGGTTTAAAACATGTATCAGAGCGTAAATGTGACATATTTTCTGAATAAATAGTAACTTGTGATCTTTTAGTCAGATATTCAGATATTCAGCGCATAGTAATGTCTTTACCCTTTATAACACTGTTAATTTGCTGCTACTCAGCTCTTAAGCAGCTATTTGAACTTGAGGCTGAATAATTTGTGCCCATTTAAGAGTTATAAGAGCTGCATAAGGCCCTATACAGCCCTTATGCAGCTTTTTTATTCAGCTTTAAGCGTGATGGAAATTCGTTATTCGGCTGATAAGGAGCCTCGTGTGCTACTTGGGATGCGTCGTCTGTGTGTGCTGGAGTCCGCCAGACCGCTGGATACGATGGCGGACGCTCGCAGTGGATGGTGGTGGGCAGAGGATTGATATTCTCCCCTGTCGTCCACCGGTGTGCGCTAGCCATTACATCAAAGGCCATAACTAAGATAGTTAATGAGCACGGCTTTGTCTGCGTAACTCTATTAACCGATCTGGTACAGTGGTGAGCACTGTTTATTTATAAATGGGAAGTGCAAAGTTTGAATCCCGCCAAGAAGCAGTGATAGCCTAGTGGTTAGGACTGTAGTCTCCTACTCGAAGGGTCGCAGGTTCGATCCCGGGTACGCACCTCTGACTTTTCGGAGTCAAGTGCGTTTACGCAATTAAATATCACTTGCATCAACGGTGAAGGAAAACATCGTGAGGAAACCTGCACACCTGAGAGTTCTTCATAATGTTCTTGAAGGTGTGTGAAGTCTGCCAATTCGCATTGGGCCAGCTTGGTGGATTATGGCTTAAAGTTTAGGCCATAGTCCACCACGCTGGCCCAATGCGAATTGAAGGGTTTAGGCCCTAAACCCTTCTCTGAGAGGAGACCTGCGCTCAGTAGAGAGCCAGCCGTTGATGGGTATCTAATGATGAATGATGATGAAACTAAATTACGCGGCCGATGCAGATGTCGATGTCGCGGGCATCAACTCTCAACTGTCGTATCTTACGAGTATATTAACACCATATTTTATTAAATACATTTAAATGCGACTATCGACATAAAGATAGTTGGACACTTTAGTCACTATTGCTCTTTAGCAACATAATATACTAGTGGTTCGCCCCGAACTGAGACCTCGCGGTATCCCATAATTCCCATAAGGTAGTTTTAACTATATTATATTGTAATTAAAACGCGCCGAATCTGATGACGTCAATCGTCATCTGCTTTCGTGGATGGGATGCATATTTACAATATTGATGCCCATTAAAACATTGATGCCCATTAAAACTCAAATAATTTCGTTTCTTTATAATATTTATCTAATCTTAGTATTTGTTGTTCAAGTACAGAATATAACTCAAATTATGTGTAAGTTTCAAGTTTTAAAACAAAGTGGTTTTAGAAATCTAGCCTCGAATACAATCTCCACTTTGAAAGTCCCCCATTTCGTATGGGAGCCCCCCTGAAATAAAGATTTTTATAACTTTTTAAGCCATTTTCGGCTGGAGGCCATCGGTTTACATATCATATCTAAAATTGAAGTAATTACGTTCAGTAATTCAGAAGTGTGTGAAAGAAGGCTGTGACAGACGGACGGACGGACAAGTGCAAATCGCTCTAGTAAACTCAGAGACCTTCGCTTCGCTCGGTCGATTTTCAGTCCTAAAAACCGGTTAAGTGCGAGTCGAACTCGTGCGCCGTGGGTTCCGTACCTACCTATTATACCGCCATTATATTATTATTAATATATATATAGCTGCTGGGGCTGATTCACTGACTGATTCACTGATTCATTCACTCACTCATTGATCACCTCTCCTGTAAAATTTTGTATGAAAAAATTTTTTTTCACTGATGGTTTCGTATAGAGGAAAAAAATTCATTCGGAGGAAAAATATGGAGAGAGCTGATGATTGAGGATTTCGGAGACGGGTGAAGAGCACGGCCAGGGTATCGAAGATAGGTGGGGGGTGCTCGAACAAATGTCATTCGAAACCTCATCCAATTCGCAGTGAGCTGAAAAAAAATTCAAAATGGCGGAAAAAAGATGGCCGCCATACAAATTTCGTCGGTGTCTATCTCGGGGAGTATAAAACATGGAAGAATGGTTTCTTGGCAAAAGATGATCAGGACCCAAAGGTCTATTTGATGAATAGAAAAAAATCCAAGATGGCGGATTTTTTTTTCTTCATACAAAATATATGGCGAATATTGAAGGGACTAGAAGCTGAGAACTATGCAACACTTTGATACGGTTCCTTTTCAAAATTTGTTTTTATAGAAGAATTCTCATTCTGACAAATGATGAGATATGCTGATCGAGGATTTGGAAGGTGGGTGAGGAGCACGGCCAGGGTATTGAAGATAGGTGGGGTGTGCTCGAACAAATGTCACTCGAAACCCCATCCAATTCGCAGTGAGCTGAAAAAAAATTCAAAATGGCGGAAAAAAGATGGCCGCCATACAAATTTCGTCGGTGTCTATTTCGGGGAGTATAAAAGATGGAAGAGTGGTTATTTGATAGAAAATGATCAGGACCCGAAGATCTACTTGATGGGTAGAAAAACCGCGGTCCGCTTGCGGGCCGCGCACCCACGCGCCCTACTAGTTAATATATATATAGCTGCTCGTGCTGATTCACTGATTCACTGACTGATTGATCACCTCTCCTGTAAAATTTTGTATGAAAAATTTTTTTTTCACTGATGGTTTCATATAGAAGACAAAAATTCATTCGGAGGAAAATTATGGACAGAGCTGATGATTGAAGATTTCGGAGACAGGTGAGGAGCACGGCCAGGGTATTGAAGATAGGTGGGGGGTGCTCAAACAAATGTCATTTGAAACCTCATCCAATTGGCAGTGAGCTGAAAAAAAATTCAAAATGGCGGAAAAAAGATGGCCGCCATACAAATTTCGTCGGTGTCTATCTCGGGGAGTATAAAAGATGGAAGAGTGGTTTCTTGGCAAAAGATGATCAGGACCCAAAGGTCTATTTGATGAATAGAAAAAAAATCCAAGATGGCGGAATTTTTTTTTCTTCATACAAAATATATGGCGAATATTGAAGAGACTAGAAGCCGGGAATCATGCAAGACTTTGATACGGTTCCTTTTCAAGATTTGTTTTTATTGAAGAATTTACAGTATGACAAATGATGACATATGATGATCGAGGGTTTGGAAGGTGGGTGAGGAGCACGGCCAGGGTATTGAAGATAGGTGGGAGATGCTCAAACAAAAAATACTCAAAACCTCATGCAATTGGCAGTGAGCTGAAAAAAAATCAAAATGGCGGATTCAAGATGGCTGACTTCGTCGGTGTCTATCTCGGAGAGTATACAAGATGGAAGAGTGGTTTTTTGATATAAAATGATCAAGACCTAAAAGTCTTCTTGACGAGTAGAAAAACCGCGGTCCGCTTGCGGGCCGCGCACCCACGCGCCCTACTAGTTATATATAATTTTCAACTTTTTTTATTTTTGGAATTTATCCTTTACTAGCTGATGCCCGCGACTTCGTCCGCATGGAATAAGTTTTTAAAAATCCCGCGGGAACTCTTTCATTATCCGAGATAAAAAGTAGCTCTCCCGGTCTGAGGAACCACTACTAAATCCATTACTATACCCATGCAAAAAATCACATCAATCCGCTGTTCTGTTTCTTTTTTTTTTAAAGTATCCTATGTCCGTCTCCTGGTTCTAAGCTACCTCTCCACCAATTTTCAGCCAAATCGGTTCATCCGTTCTTGAGTTATAAATAGTGTAACTAACACCACTTTCTTTTATATATATAAGATTAAGACCTTGCTTTTTGCCAAATTTCGTCAACGGGAACTACCAACTACCCTACCCTACCCTACCTACCTAGGGAACTACCCTATAGGTATTTCCCTATTCCCTAATTTTGGTTAAAAGCAAGGTCTTACAGCACAAGCGAAGGGAAAATTCCGAAAAATAAAAAGAGTTGAAAATTAAGGTAAATTTTTGTACTTACAAGTTTTGCCCATATCTTTTTATCGTGTTGACTCAAGACCTTGATTTTTATACACCTAATAGGGACTATAGACCTCAGTATCTGGTATAAATTTCAACTTGCTAGGTCCACCCGTTCCTGAGAAAATCGGTGGTGACACACGGATAGACAGATGGACAGGCGGACAAGAGAGTGATCTTATAAGGGTTCCTTTTTTTACCTTTCGAGGTACGGAACCCTAAAAATGTATAGGTAGGCTTTGGTAGGTTTTAGATTCAAATCGCAGATATAGGCTGGTAGATGTCCACTGCTCATGAATCCCTATGTAGCATAGACGAATAATATTTACTACAAGCTATGTAGTATGCGCCAACGGAGTTATAGATTGCCGTAGTTTTTTGCATAGGCATAGTTGAGGACCTGAAAAGTGAAAAGGCTACTTTTTATCTCGGAAAAACAAACAGTTCCCGCGGGATATTCGTATGCTACATACTGTACTTTTTATACCTCAACCCAACCTCTCTGTGATTGTATATGACTGTACTTTTTACGTGCGGTCGAGTTGTCCATGAAAAAAATGTTTAAATTTTAAATAAGACAACTCGACCATTCGGTTGAGTTTATTGCGGTCGAGATGTACAATTACCCTTTCTTCGGGCTTTATCAACCGATAGACGTACGTGTCTGCTGGACAAAGGTCTCTTGCAATACTGCGCTTCCCGCAGGTATCCCTTTAGGTAAATTAAAATTAAACCTCTTTTACGTCAAAATTTATTTATTTAAATGGTTCTTTGAGTCAGTAATTTAGTAATTGTTATGTGTTTTAAGGGTAGGTAATACAAAAATAGAATCTTACAGTTATTTTGTTTGAGTAAGTGGGAGATAAGGTACCTAAATAATTAGGTACATTACATGTTAGGTATAACTTCAAAATTAGATACATGATTATAATGTTTTTGTTCCATCATATTTGATAAAATTCAATGTCTTTTTAATAGGAATGAATACAAAATATATACAATTATACATCAAACAATTGAGTAGATATACTAAGCACTTAAAGTAAAAGTGAAATTTAATCTGCTAGCCTTAAAATAATTTGATGAAAGAAAGTCTATAATTACTAGAAGAAAAACGTGCTAATACTTAGGAAATTGTTTGATTGAGGACATTTTAATCAATGTTCTTTAAATGGATGGGTACATAAGATACGTAAAATAAGTAATATTTCTTTACAACTTATTATGACATTGATAATAAAACCAAACTACCTACTAGCACAGAGGCTTTTTGCTAGAGATATTACGAGAAAATGGGTAGAAAATTTCCGGCCGTCGTCATTGGTTGCGCGACAGTACCCCATGCGCAGCTATTTTGTTCAGTGCTAGACTTTCGTGCCGCGACCTTTACAATCAATAACATTAACAAATAACCAGTCCCGTAGATAAATTAACACGTTTTTCTTCTAGAACATCGAGGGTCAAAGCTATAATATGCTGGCCATGGAGACTACCAGCCTTTCAGTACATATATCTTAGAAATGTAATTAAGGTAATTAGTTTTTTTAATAATTAATTTGTTATCATATTTTATGCTTAGTTTAGGTATATTAAATCCGTTATTTTTTTATATAAACAGGTGTCGGTCGAACAGGCCCATAAACCAACGGTTGAAGAAAATATCCTAGTCGATCTGTATAAACTAATAAACGCTTTTGAAATTTCTTAACTAAGGCCAGGCGCTCACTGTAACTTTTTGTCGCCGTGACTTTTTGTCGCTGTCACCTACTGTCGCCACGATGTGTCCACTGTCTTAGGCCAGGCACTCATTGTGACTTTTTGTTGCCAAGTGGACTGCTTCTTCTTCTTCGTTTGTTCAGTGGCTCCGCGCGTCGAGCGTTCGAGCCATTGTCAAGTTTTTTTTTTTTTTAAACGGAGGAACTTATTTTATAATAGTAAAATCAAAATTTAAAGAAACGGAATTTTGGAAAGGATCAGAAAAGGGTAGAAAATAATATGAAATGGTTTATACATACTAACTACTGCTATGAAGATATAATATGGAAGTGCGCTCACTGTAGAGACGAGACAATACGGCGACAAATAGTTCCAGCAACTGACGACACTTGAAATCCATTTCAAGAATGAGCGCGTTTTGTCGCCCAGCGACAGGCGGCTGGCCTAAAACAGTGGGCGCACCGTGACGACAGTAGGTGACAAAGACAAAAAGTCACGGCGACAAAAATTTGCGCATGGCCGTCATAAGTTTTGAAAGTCAAGATTTTTTCATTGAATAAACTATGCACACATAAAGTGTGCATAGTTTATTTTTATTTTTTAAATTAATATCAGATATATTTTTTAAATCTAACTTTTCAAACTGTTTGATTCACATTTACACAATGTTGCTACGAGTACACCTATTTTCAATTCACCCATGTCAACTGACTTGAACAGACTCTACCTTAGCTGTTGTATCGACACCATACAGTTAAATTAACACAGATAAATATTATTCCTTAGTCCACTGTATTTTTGTTTGTCGTTATCTTTACACTAGACATGCACACGGTCAGACTTCAAGAGATCTTCCCAATGATCTGCTCCCAGGTCTTGATCTTGCGCAGCGCGTCCGATGCGGCCGAGGCCATCAGACCCTCGGGCGTGTGGCGAGGCTCGAAGCCCAGGATCAGTGCTGACTGGGTCAAGTAGCTCACGATCTGTGGAGATTGGATTATCATTGAATAGTGTAACAACAGAATACAGAATAGATAGGTACTAAATACCTATTTTCATAGTGTGATTTACCTACGATTCTTTGAATACGGTAATTTGAATAGTTACAAAGCAAAGCAAAGTAAGCTCAAAACTTAATCTCTCTGTCCATCGTATTTCTCATTGATGAGGGTCATTGTACCTTTTGCATTAATCTATTCCTTGAATGGTTAGGAGTTTTCTGGGGACAATAACGCGATGGACGTACTCCTTTCGCATAGGATTCGAATAAGAGTTTGAGATTTTAACTCTTAGGTTTAACGATTAGGACATCGCATAAATAACACATATTTACATCATGACATAAACCCACCGTCGAGTTGGCTGGGGGTTGGTGGTCTTGAGCTTCCATGACGGGAAATCCGGAGTTAGAAACCCAATAGGTATGCACATCTAACTTTTCGGTGCTATGTGCGATAAGCAATTAACTATCGCATGCTTTAACGGCGAAAGAAACCATCGTGATTAAACCTTCATCTTTGAGAGTTCTCCATAATGTTCTCAAAGGTGTGAAGTCTGCTAATCTACACTTGGCTAGCGTGGTGGACTGCAGCCAGAATCCTTTTGATTCTGGGAGGAGGCCGAGATGATTTTATTTCCGGATAGGCTTGCGCTTGACGTCAATGCTGGACAGCACTGATGAGGTCTAGGTTAGCCTAAATAGGTTAAAATGCCTATTCACTCTTGCCTTGAAGGTAGTCAAATTGTATATAGCCGGAAACAGACGCCGGAAGTGCGTTCCACACCGTAGCGGTTCGTTTCAGGAACGTTGAATTGAAGCGTTTTGTGCGAGTGGGTTGGATTTCAACCACGTAAGGATGCCAACGCTCATGATTTCTCGAAGCTCTGAACGGTGATGGGGTTACAATGTTGATGATGTGATGATGGTGACTCATACCTACCTCTTTTAAACGATTCCGTAAATTTTCTTTCGTAATAGCTTTTCTTTCAAAGTCCCTGGTTGTCAGCACCATCAGAGGAGCGTGGAGTTCATACAGAGTTATACCTGCAACATAGTCATCAGGAAAATAGATCCCCTTGGAAAATTATAAGAACAATTTCACAAATAGCTCTTTCTGATAATAAAGAAAACAGGCGCACAACTTTACCAGTCATCAGAGCAACTCAGCAACATTTTAACCAATATCTAATTTAAAAAAAATCACATTTGAGATCAGTGTTCGTCTTAAATTTTTTCCTTTTAATTTTATAAGGACATACATACCGAAGGTTAACAACCATACATATCGGTTGTCAAATCAAAATCAAGTGTTTTAAGTATGCAAAATGGTAGGAAATTGATTAAAGTCTTTCCAAAACACTAACGGTACAAGTTAAATGGTTCTTATCGACAGAAAACGATTTTGTCACTTGGTCCACTTGTTTGATTGCCCAAAATCCTATATTTACCTCGTAACCGCGAGTACCCCGGCTCGATGACGTCGAACACCGTCATCAGGTCGCGGCAGATGTCCGCTTTCCTGTGGAGCTTGTCCTCCGGCATCTCGTGTATCATGTAGTCGGTCACCTTTTTTATAAAATAACGTAAATTGAAAAAAGCAATATTGTGGCATCTCTAGCTTCTAAAGAGCTCCATTGTAATGTGGGTCTTATACCCGTTTTCACCAACCATACCTACATCACCCCCTAAGTAAGAGCCTCTTTATGTAGGAGCCCCTAAATACAATCCCTTATTCAATATCATTTCCACCTTTAGGTGTTCCCTAATGATTTGTGATTAGCTCAAGTAGCCCGTAAAAGTTAGGGAACATTACAAAAGTTGATCGCAAGTCGACAACTGCAATGTCTCGGTTCAAGATGTTGCTGACAGTTGTTTAAACAATAGTGGTATTTTCTAAAATGATGAATGAAAATGAATAGAATAGAATAGAAATATTTTTATTAAAATAAACTTTTACCAGTGCTTTTGAATAGTCGATGAATCTACCATGATGAATGACGTCTGATTGGCTGAATTTATGGCGTTCTTGCTGCATCAATGCGTTTTAGCCAATAGCGGGAGAGTGGCCAGCCAATCAGAGGCCATTGCGATCGTAACACAGATGCAATCAATTGTAGAGAACACTACTAATGGTTAAAGTAGAGCCTTCACCTTGCCGTACAGCTGGCTCAGCGAGTGCTTGGCGGACAGGCAGAGGTAGTGGCTGTCTTGGAGCACGCTGCGGTACTTCGTCAGGAAGTTTTCATAGCCTAGGACATCGTTGGCATCTATTTGCTCGAATTCGTCCGTTAACCTGCAACAAATTATATTTTTTTAGCATTTTGTTAGAAACAAGCCAAGTAGGAGTCAGGTGTCTGATCGCTCCATTGAGAATCTCTTCTTTTTAAAGAAATTGGCTAGGTACCAAAAGATTCCGTTACCCACAATTAATGCATGTACTACTTAGGGTTTTCGCATAATTTATTACAACGTTTATTCCAATTTAGATTTAGGTTCGGTTCTTAAAGGTCCAGTCTCAGATGTGATGTAGCTAGGACTGAATACTACAGTTCATTTGTCCTTATGTTTTCCTATTCCTAAGGTTGCCTGGTAGAGATCGCTACTGATAAGGCCATATTTTGTATCACACTTTTGTGTCTTTGTTTCTTTTGTATATATTTTTTGTGTGCTGCAAATATCTTCTTCTTCTTCTTTTTTATTATCAATCTATAGACGTTCACTGCTGGACAAAGGTCTCCCGCATGGACTTCCACAGGCTTCGGTCCTGCGCCGCTTGCATCCAGTGGCTCTCTGCAACTCGTTTGATGTCGTCGGTCCACCTAGTGGGGGTCTGCGTTTCCTGGTGCGGGGTCGCCACTCCAGCACCTTGGGACCCCAACGACCATTAGCTCTTCAAACTATGTGCAAATATAGAGTATATTAATAATAGATAAAGTACCTCTTGATTAGAATTTGCACAGCGGTAGCGGGCATCTCGTAGGGGCAGTGTTCGCAGCGCCAGGGCGCGGCGGCGGCGAGCGGCGCGCTGCTCAGCACGCGGGCAGCGCAGCGCGGGCAGCGGAACGCGCTCGCGTACGTGCCCAGCTCCGTGGGGTCCGAGCAGCGCGCGCAAGTGCATTCGAAGAACTTGCTTAGCCTGAGATGCTCGCGACGTCTTAGTGTTCCCTGGTGAAAAAAAAACCGGTCAAAGTGCGAGTCGAACTCGTGCGCCGAGTAATTGAACTTAATAATATTACTTATAGTTATAAGGACAATTTTAACTAAAATATGTAACTAAATATTATTTGCATGCTACTCTGTGGCGGATTGAAGCGCGTGTATTAATATTGTTTAAGATCTTAGATGTACTCAATCTGGCAAATAAATAATTTGAATTTGAATTTGAGGTCCATTATACTGCCATTTTATTATTATTATATATATATTTTCAACTTTTTTATTTTTTGGAATTTTTCCTTTATTTGTGCTGTAAGGGAACTACCATATAGGTTTTCGACCCAAAGGCCAAAACCTATAGGGTACTTCCGGTTGACCTAGAATTGTCAATTGTGGTTAAAAGCAAGGTCTTACAGCACAAGTAAAGGGTAAATTCCAAAAAATAAAAAAGTTGAAAAATAGGGTAAATTTTTGTATTAAAAGTTTTGCCCATATCTTTTTATCGTGTTGACTCAGGACCTTGATTTTTATACACCTAATAGGGACTATAGACCTCAGTATCTGGTATAAATTCCAACTTGCTAGATCCACACGTTCCTGAGAAAATCGGTGGTACCACACGGACAGACGGACAAGAGAGTGATCTTATAAGGGTTCATTTTCTTACCTTTTGGGGTACGGTACTCTAAAAAGCATTTTAATTACGTTCGTTCCTTTCAAGTAGCTAAATATAGTAGATATCAGTATAACTAGGCTGTAGTTGGTGGGCAAGTCCTTGGTTTAAACCTTCAACAAAACCTAAGGGCCTTGCATTAAGGATCGATTTTATTATTATCGTGAATCCAAAATTTCTAAATGCGGCGGTGTAAAACCGAAATATGTGAAAGTCTATGCAAGATGTCTCTGTCCCATAATATCAGTTGATAAAATAGAAGAAGAAACAATTTTTTAAATTCATACTCTGCAAGAATGATGAAGACGCAGTTTAAAATAAAGCACTCCAGTGTTTTCTCTTGACTTTAGCTTAAGTGGACAGACAGACTGAGAGCTGTTGAAATTATAAATATAGAAATCCCTCGAGAAAATTACATGGCTATAATTTTTCTCCGCAAATTTGTGTCCACAACTGGACTTAGGCCTATCCGATTGCACGTCATTTGATTCCCGCTTTATCACGCGCTGAGGAAAGCCACCGAGGGAGATTTAGGGGGTTTTATATTGGGAGGCTTTGAGATCTCATAAGAACACTTACGCGTACCTCCTTTTTGCGACGCCCATTGGGCTCGTCCAGGAGGAAATATGCAGTTGCACCTCGCTATGAAGCAAGGGTGTTTCTGATACAGCAAACTGCCATCTTCCCAAGGTCACATACGAGATGCTGAAATGAGTGGCTGGAGTCTCCACTCCTGATATAGGAAAGCCCGCGTATCTTAACCTTAGAAGCAATTTCCGTTGGGGTTTTGTAGCCAACGGTAGCCAACGGTTGGGAGATAATAGTGGTGATGCCGACTAAGTCCCTACGTGAGGCCAACCACATCCTGCTTTTGTATGGTTGGCCCCACGATTTTTAGAGATGACAAGTTTAACTGCTGGCCAACCGAACTAGGGACTAAGGCCCAACTAACAGAAAACGTAAATTGTTATTAGGGAAGGGAATAATAAAGCAGAAGTTCGTACCTGTAAAGTGTACGCGTAGCACAGTGAGATGAGGTCCCCGGCGGCGTGCGGCACGGCGGCGCGCACGGTGAGCGTGCGCGCGGGAGCACGCTCCGCGTCCGTGTGCGTGGTGGACGGCGTGCAGTCGTGCGCCAGCAGGCACGCGTCGTCGTACAGAGCACGCGCGTTCGCGCCGCTGCCGCCCACTTCGAACGCGTTCACCTGTGGAGGTTACTCAAATATGGTTGAGCGAAGCAATGGCTGGGTCATGCGTCATGCTCGTGAACGGGTTCCACCGGTGGGAATGGGGCGACTTTCTGTCTGCCCATCTTAAGATAGAAGTTACTTGGTATTCATTTTTGGAACTTCATACTTCTTTGGAACTTCACATAGTATTTATTGTATTGTAAACTAATTTTGAAAAGAGCAACCGCCGATTTTCTTGCTGGTTCTTCTCGGCAGGAAGAGCATTCCAAACCAGTGGTAGAGCCAGACGATTCAAAAGCACTTGTAAAAAGTTTATTTGAATAAAAATATTTCTATTCTATTCTATTCTAAAGATCTCTTGAATGGACTTCCACAGGCTTCGGTTCTGCGCTGCCTGTATCCAGCGGCTCCCTGCCACTCGTCTGATGTCGTTAGTGAAACTAATGAGGGGTCAGCCAACACTGCACTATCACCATTCCAGAACTTTGACCCCAACGACCATCAGTTTTCGAACTATGTGCCCTGATCATTTCTACTTCAGCTTCGCAACTCGCTGAGCTAGATCAGTAATTTTGGTTCTGCTACCGATGTCCTGATATCTGATTTGACCTTGCATACTCCCAGCTCTCTGTCATCCGCTGAGCGCAACCTATAAACCTTCTTATCTACCGACGGGATGAATTGAATTGTAGTACCTACGTTTTTTGGAACTTACCCTCATTGTGGAAATATTCTATTCTAACAAAGATGCACGGGTTAAATCAGCTCGGCATCCGGCTGCCCACAAGATAGTATAAAAAATGTATTACAATGTAATAACTAATAATATTGTAAATGATTATTTTGAAAAGAGCAACTGCTGAGTTTCTTGCCGGCTCTTCTCAGCAGAATCCGCTTTCCGAACCGGTGGTAAAGTTATCACGTGTCATAAGAGCCACAGCTTGGCCTACGTGAAATAAATAATTTTGAATTTTTCATGAGGCCCATAGTTAGCAATCATATTTCAAATCCACAAGTCATCAATGGCAACTCGCACTGATCGAAGACTATGCTCTCTATAACTTACAACACAGTAGGTATAGGGTGGTGGTGTAATCACCTCCAAAATGCCACAAACAGTGTGTATCTCCTCCTCGTCGTACTCCAGACCCCAAGCCTTCAGCCGCTGCACCACGTTCCTGTCGTTCACGGGGAAGATGTCGCCTCGAGCGCGGCGGATGTCGTTGTGGGCCTCCATAGCCCACAGCGCCGACCACTTGACAGGATCCGCTTTTTTTAATAGCAGACAACTGGAACAAAAGTTGGGCTTCTTTGGGGCAAAAGTTCTTTAGGTCACTTCAGTCAATCTTAATGGAAATAAGATTAATAAGAGAATCTATTTTACAGGAATCCCGGCTGATATTAGGAGTATGTATGTATGTATGTATGTATGTATATACTTTATTGCACCACAAAACACAAATGAATTCTTATTATTACAGGTTACAAAAAAGAAAACTTAAAATGTAAGTACAAAAAGGCGCTAAGGTTAAGGTAAGGCATTAAGGCAGACAACCTTAACGCTAGGGAGAAAATGAACAAATAGACAATAGGAGTGAAATCAACAGCTGTACGTACGGGTTGCTACACCGATTTTTTTAAATCTGCGATCTCACTGAAAGTAACGATGCAGTCAATAGATAGAACTTAAAACAGTTGTACATTATTAAGCCTACACCTAATCGGATGATAAAAATTAAGATAAAAATTTTTCGAACTTTTTCTAATGCTGTACTGTCATCATGTATCATCAATGTACCTTGTAATCAACCGCAAACATGAAACTGAAGATTGTTTACAAGTGATCTGAAAGAGGTTTTTCTATTAATAGAATAGAATAGAATAGCTAAATGTTTTTTATTCAAATAAACTTTTTTACAAGTGCTTTTGAATCGTCGATGAGTCTACCACTGGTTCGGAATGCCCTTCCTGCCGAGAAGAACCAGCAAGAAACTCGGCGGTTGCTCTTTTCAAAACAAGTTTACAATACCATAGATGCTATTAGAATGCTATAATAATAATAATAATAAGTTTCTTTATTTGAGGCATATAAAACCCATATACTTACACAAAAAATAATAAATAAGTCATACACTTACAACTAACTGAAATGGTTAACAAACACATTTCAGATGTCATAATTACTATACAGGCTATACAGGCTATTTTCTATTTTTTGTCCCGGTGCACAGACAGCCAATAGTCGAAGATGGGACTAGGCATCCCGTTGCACATTGTCTTGAGTATTGTATTGTTAGAACTCCGAAGTCTTTCCCAAAAGGATGCCACGCGAGTCCTAACAATACAATAAAAGTCAGGCACCCTCGATTCGGCAAACATGGTAGAAGCACTGCAATACCGTGGATGGCCCATAAGAATTCGGAACGCATCATTATATTGCACACGTATTGCAGTGAAAGACTTTCTTAAAAATTTGTCCATAGCTGGCACGTATAAAAGCACTGACAGTAAGCTTTAAATAGAGTAATTTTAACAGCCTTACTGCACTTACCAAACCTACGCGCCAGCATATTGCAGCGAATCGAGAGTGCCCTTCTTTCTCTCTCAATATCAAAATCGTCTTTTAACTTGTCTGTTAAAATATGTCCAAGATATTTAAATTTCTGTACAACTCGAACTGCTTTCCCGTTCAATTTTAACTCAGGAACCCTTCCCGGACCCTTTCCAGCTTTAAAAACCAGCATTTCTGTTTTATCAACGTTATATTTCAGTCCGTGTGCATTAGCATAATGCTCACAGACCGAAAGTAGCTTTCTGAGGCCTTGAATAGAGGGACTGAGAATCACCATGTCATCAGCATAACTTAAACTATTTACACATAAACCATGTACATGACATCCAACATTGGTGTTTCTCAGCTCCTCTATCAAGCCATTCATATAAATGTTGAAGAGGTCCGGAGAGGTTATGCCTCCCTGGCGAACACCGCAATCTAATTTATAATAATTAGAAGTCGTGTCGCCCCATTTCACAGCATTGGTTTGATTTCCGTACCAGTGTTTCAACAGATCCACCACTTCGCTACGGACCTGAGACCGGTATAGTTTCTCCCAGAGAATATCATAATTAACTAAGTCGAAAGCCCGGCTCAGGTCTAGAAAACACGCATAGATGGAGGTTTCACGTTCAGTATAGTAGTTTACAGCGTACTTTAAACTAAAAATAGCGGCATCTGTTGAAAGACCGGGTCGGAATCCAAACTGAGCATCGTCAATAACCACGTTCTTAAGCAATTCGGGCTGCAACAGACGTTCCAAAATTTTACCCAACACTGTGCCAAGAGAAATAGGACGGTAATTACTAGTTGATCCCAGGTCCCCAGTTTTATTTTTGACAATCGGGACAACTATTGTCTTCATCAAGTTTTGCGGAAGATAAGAATATCTGATGCAAAGATTATAAAAATTACAAAGCTTTTCGAGTAATACTTTGCCTCCATACGTCACATGTTCAATACTTAATTCATCATATCCTGGGCTTTTCCCCCTATCCATATCTTTAACAACTTTGAATACCTCGTCAACCGTAAACTGTAAAATACCCTCATGTGAGTTAGGTAAAGAGTAACTGTTTTTATTTTTGCCCCTCAGCAATGGATCCACTCGTTGTGGTTGGACTTTAAACTTTTCTGCAAACATATTGGCTATCGGTGCATGGGACTGCAAGCCGTCTACTGTTATGGGTACACTAGGTTTGACGTTATAAGCCTTTGTGTCCTTCCAAAATTTAACAAAATTTTTCTGTTTACGATGCATGGCTAAAATATCTAATTTAATGGCTTCTACATTGTTCTGACACCAACGTAGTTTATTTTTGAATACTTTTCGAGCTTCCGTCATATTATAATAAAATATTCCAGTAGACGGCTTACCAGCCGCAATCCAGGATTCAAAATTTTGTCTATACAATTTATGACTATCTTGGACATGAAAATTCCATCCTGTAACCTGCTTATGCTTAGATCTATTAATAAACTGACATCTCTTTGACGCGCGTATAGCACTTGATTGCATTATGAGTACAATTTCGTTATATAAATTATTAATAAACAAATAGTGACTGTCAATATTTTTACAACTATAACTATCACAATCCTTACATATTAGGTGCTCGTTAATAATTTCTAATCTATTTTTACAATATTTATAATATTCATCAATTTGTGTCGCATCTCTGGTGCCCCAACGAATGCCCGTCATGACAGCATGGCTGTTATCATCTACAAGACTCTTTGTCATCTCAATGTCACAAACTACACGCAACGGAAAGTGATCGGACCATGGGATATCATATAAAACATCAATACTCAATATGGTTCCCCATGCTGCTTCAGTAGTAAGGCAGTGGTCCAACCACCGACGACTACCGTGCGCTTCACTTATAAACGTGAACGTGTCAGAATCACTACCCAACTTAGTGATATCGGCCCATGTCCACTCCTGTTCGTCACAAAAATGCCTAAGCTCAGTACCAAAACGGGCACTCGGATGGGCGTTAAAATCCCCCAGCACGTAGACAGACGCTACATTGGGCTCATCAACAATTGCATTTATTTTTGCAAGACAATGCTATGTATGCAATGTTTCCACAATGAGGGGAGTTCCACAAAGATATACCTAATTATAATTCAACACATGTTTAAGACGGGCAGACAGAATGTAGCCCCATTCCCGCTGGTGAAACCCGTTCACGAGCATGACGCATGACGAGCCATTGCTTCGCTTCCATTATGGAGGAGGAAATCCTCATCGATATACCATTAGATGGCATGTCCGTGGAAATTATGCAGTGTCCTCCGGACTAAAATCTAAACAGAGAGCTGTATCAGTGGCCTCACGCAAAGCGAGCAGACATCGCTTACTTGCGGAAACGAATCCCAAAAAGAAGAGAAGAGTAAAAGAAGAAGAACAAGGTTGCTTACCGTAAAGGCATTAGGGCTTGATAGGAATCTTTCAAGTCTTCAAGTCTGCTGTAGTCTGGTGGAACCGATTTCAATGTGTCGCATTCATACGTCGAGTGCCCCGTGTACCGGCCCAACCCAAAACACTTGCTGCTGCAGAGCGGCCATTCGCACCCCGAGCATCTACAGACATACATAATAAATTAATCGTAAAAGATAAGCTTATATTTGATACCTAGTTAGTAGAATCTTGCCCGCTACTTCATGCGCGTGGTTTTCAAAAATCTGACAGGAACCTTCTGTTTTTCCGGGATAAGAGATTTTTTTAAATCCCACAACTCCAAAAGCTAGTAGAAGTATAAGGCGTTTGGATTTGTCACCGCATTAGATCGTGCCGTGCAGTGACTCGTGCAAAAACGCCCTTAAAAAATAGAGCATAGTTTTGTCAAAGTCAAACAAAGTGCTTTCGAATCGTCAAGTGAAGCTACCACTAGTTCGGTATGGTCAATGTTTTTATTACTAGACTAGCTATCAGCCCGCGACTTCGTCAGCGTGGATTTAGTTATTAAAATCCCTCGGGAATTCTTTCATTTTCTGGGATAAAAAAGTAGCCTATGTCACGCTCCAGGTCCTCAACTATACCCATGCAAAATATCACGTCGATCCGTAACTCTGTTGCGGCGTGATTGAAGGACAAACCAACAAACACACATTCGCATTTATAATATTAGTATGATAGGTTTGCGCTTGACGACTATCAACGCTGGGAAGCACTGATGAGGTCTAAGTTGGTGTGCGCTTGCCTAGAAGATCCCTAGTCACTCTTGCCTTGAAGGTACTAAAACTATAGGTCTAGGAGGCAAGAAACATGGGTGCTGAAAGGGTGTTCCACACCTTGGTGGTTCGTCAGCAACGTACGTACTTAGTCAAGCTGGCCTCGTCCAGCTCGCGGTAGCAGCCGAGGCAGATGAGCGCGCAGCCGGAGCACGGCCCCACCGCCAGCGCCGGCGCCTCGATGATCACCTGGCCTGCCTTTATATCCTTGGTCGCTGTAATGTTGTACGTACTTGGTCAAGCTGGCCTCGTCCAGCTCGCGGTAGCAGCCGAGGCAGATGAGCGCGCAGCCGGAGCACGGCCCCACCGCCAGCGCCGGCGCCTCGATGATCACCTGGCCTGCCTTTATATCCTTGGTCGCTGTAATGTTGTACGTACTTGGTCAAGCTGGCCTCGTCCAGCTCGCGGTAGCAGCCGAGGCAGATGAGCGCGCAGCCGGAGCACGGCCCCACCGCCAGCGCCGGCGCCTCGATGATCACCTGGCCTGCCTTTATATCCTTGGTCGCTGTAATGTTGTACGTACTTGGTCAAGCTGGCCTCGTCCAGCTCGCGGCAGCAGCCGAGGCAGATGAGCGCGCAGCCGGAGCACGGCCCCACGGCCAGCGCCGGCGCCTCGATGATCACCTGGCCTGCCTTTATATCCTTGGTCGCTGTAATGTTGTACGTACTTAGTCAAGCTGGCCTCGTCCAGCTCGCGGCAGCAGCCGAGGCAGATGAGCGCGCAGCCGGAGCACGGCCCCACCGCCAGCGCCGGCGCCTCGATGATCACCTGGCCTGCCTTTATATCCTTGGTCGCTGTAATGTTGTACGTACTTGGTCAAGCTGGCCTCGTCCAGCTCGCGGTAGCAGCCGAGGCAGATGAGCGCGCAGCCGGAGCACGGCCCCACCGCCAGCGCCGGCGCCTCGATGATCACCTGGCCTGCCTTTATATCCTTGGTCGCTGTAATGTTGTACGTACTTTGTCAAGCTGGCCTCGTCCAGCTCGCGGTAGCAGCCGAGGCAGATGAGCGCGCAGCCGGAGCACGGCCCCACCGCCAGCGCCGGCGCCTCGATGATCACCTGGCCTGCCTTTATATCCTTGGTGTCTGTAATGTCGTACGTACTTGGTCAAGCTGGCCTCGTCCAGCTCGCGGTAGCAGCCGAGGCAGATGAGCGCGCAGCCGGAGCACGGCCCCACCGCCAGCGCCGGCGCCTCGATGATCACCTGGCCTGCCTTTATATCCTTGGTCGCTGTAATGTTGTACGTACTTGGTCAAGCTGGCCTCGTCCAGCTCGCGGTAGCAGCCGAGGCAGATGAGCGCGCAGCCGGAGCACGGCCCCACCGCCAGCGCCGGCGCCTCGATGATCACCTGGCCTGCCTTTATATCCTTGGTCGCTGTAATGTCGTACGTACTTGGTCAAGCTGGCCTCGTCCAGCTCGCGGTAGCAGCCGAGGCAGATGAGCGCGCAGCCGGAGCACGGCCCCACCACCAGCGCCGGCGCCTCGATGATCACCTGGCCTGCCTTTATATCCTTGGTCGCTGTAATGTCGTACGTACTTGGTCAAGCTGGCCTCGTCCAGCTCGCGGTAGCAGCCGAGGCAGATGAGCGCGCAGCCGGAGCACGGCCCCACCGCCAGCGCCGGCGCCTCGATGATCACCTGGCCTGCCTTTATATCCTTGGTCGCTGTAATGTCGTACGTACTTGGTCAAGCTGGCCTCGTCCAGCTCGCGGTAGCAGCCGAGGCAGATGAGCGCGCAGCCGGAGCACGGCCCCACCGCCAGCGCCGGCGCCTCGATGATCACCTGGCCTGCCTTTATATCCTTGGTAGCTATAATGTACCTGCAATATAGAGTTAAGGCATCGAGGGAACCGTAATGTAGACTGGCCAGTCAGTGTTGATCGGTTGATAAATCTGTGGTACAAGCACTAGCTTGTCTGAAAAATATACTAGTGGTTCGCCCCGAACTGAGACCTCGCGGTATCCCATAATTCCCATAAGGTAGTTTTAACTATATTATATTGTAATTAAAACGCGCCGAATCTGATGACGTCAATCGTCATCTGCTTTCGTGGATGGGATGCGTATGCCTACAGTATTTTACTAAAATTCAGCTGGTTCGCTGAACGGGTGTTACGTAGTATACGATTTCATAATAAAAAAAAATATAAACTGCCATGACTGCGCGCTTGCGGCTTCTGCGGCGAGCATGTCTAGATACGCGCTCAGCTTTACATTCATAGACACATTACCATCATACGGTAGTAAATAGGCGCTAACGTCTAATTAATGTAAATAGAAACGGATTTACTTTTGCATAAACAACGTGATAATTTTATTGATAATAATTTGCTAATTGAATAACATAATTAGTAATAGACAAAATAAGAATAGCTGACGCAAAACTGTATTTACAATATTAAGGACAGCGCCATCTATTAACGGTATAGTGAAGTTTTGTTAAAAACATTGATGCCCATTAAAACTTAAATAATTTCGTTTCTTTATAACATTTATCTAATCTTAGTATTTGTTGTTCAAGTACAGAATATAACTCAAATTATGTGTAAGTTTCAAGTTTTAAAATAAAGTGGTTTTAGAGATCTAGTCTCGAATACAATCTCCACTTTGAAAGCCCCCCATTTCGTCAATTTTAGGAAAAAAAATAAAAAAAAAATACTTTTGTACTCTGTTCCAAATTATCTTTAAAATGAGGTACTGCAACCCTATGAAATGCAAAAAAATATATTTTACTTCGCATTCGCTTCTATGAGAGCCCCCCTGAAATAAAGATTTTTATAAATTTTTAAGCCATTTTCGGCTCGAGGCCATCGGTTTACATATCATATTATCTAAAATTGAAGTAATTACGTTCAGTAATTCAGAAGTTATAAGGCTCTGACAGACGGACGGACGGACGGACAAGTGCAAATTCACTCAAGTAAACTCAGAGACCTTCGCTTTGCTCGGTCGAAAAGCGCATCATCGCGAATCTTCAGCATTATCATCATCAACAGATTATCTTTAGCAACCCATCAACAGTTCACTACTGAGCGCAGGTCTATGGCAGGCAGGTTCCCTCTCAGAGAAAGGTTAATAGAATAGAAATATTTTTTATTCAAATAAACTTTTTTACAAGTGCTTTTGAATCGTCGATGAGTCTACCACTGGTTCGGAAAGCCCTTTCTGCCGAGAAGAACCAGCAAGAAAGTCCTAACCACTAGGATATTATGCTCTATCGAATACAATAACGCCTTCATTGAATAGATAGGAAAGTGCACGCGGGCAAACTGAAGTTAACTCTGAAACAGTTAAGACTTCTTCCTTCCGGCTTTCTTTTTGGAGGGTACAGGGTTCGAATCTCAGGCTACCTCTTAGCCTCTTGGCTACTCGAACGTAAACTGCGTTTTGAGAAAATAAAACACCTATATTACTCGCTTCAAAATGGTGAAAAACCTGCATGCCTGAGGGTACTTAATAATGTTTTTAAAGATGTATGAAATTTGCTAAATAATACGCACTTGGCGTCTTGGCCACCCGCGTTGCTATAGTTTGAGCCCATATTTGCATCAACCGAGAAAAAATGTTTGCTGTAGTCAGGTAAAACGAGCAACTGCTGAGTTTCTTGCCGGCTCTTCTCAGCAGAATATGCTTTCAGAACCGGCGGCGGTAGAGTCATGACGTGTCTTATGAGCCACAGGTTTACGTGAATTAAATATATTATTTCATATTTCTTTGAAATTTCATACATAGAAAAGTATTTATACACGTATCACACAAACGATATCCAAACGTATTGTACTTGTAGATAGGTACTCAGGCGAGGCATCCTAGTACCGTAATAAACGGGTACATACACTTGAGATCTTTATTTAGTGCTCTCGCGGCTTGCGTACCACATCGCGTTATCTCAATATGTTTTGATGGAACTTGGCACCATGACAAATTGTAATCACTTAAGAGAATACTCACCATCATCCAAGTAAATAAAGTACAACAGCTATATTACCATGTTGCTGTTTTTGTACCTATGTAGGTATAGGTACTATCTACCTAAATACCTAATCGCTACAGCAAGAATTTTAAATAAGATTTAGAAATGTTTCAGCTATTTGCAGAATATCACATCACATCAAACTTCACACTATCACATCACACTAATATTATAAAGGCGAAAGTTTGTGTGTCTGTCTGTATGTTTGTTACTCTTTCACGCAAAATCTACTGAACGGATTTGGCTTTTTGGAATGGAGATAGGTCATACCCAGGATTAACACATAGGCTACAATTTATCCCGGAAAAGTAAAGAGCTCCTGCGGGAGTCAAAAAACCTTAATCCACGCGGACGAAGTCGCGGGCATCGTCTAGTTTACCTATATTGCCTATACATGAATCAGAGAAGAGTTACAGGCCATAGTTCACCATGCTGGGCGCTGGCCCAATGCAAATTGGCAGACTTTACACACCTTGGAGAGCATTATGGAGTGTTCTCAGGCGTGCAGGTTTCCTCACGATGTTTTCCTTCACCGTTGAAGCATGGGATATTTAATTGCTTAAATAAGTTAGAGGTCGACTAAAAGTACTGACATGCAATGCATATCGTACAAATACTGAATTTTGGCAAGAACAATCTTATTTCGACTGACTTCGCTTAGTAGAGCGTCGACTCTGTACCACGAAGTGATAAAACGTCTCATAGGTAATTGCGACGATGCTCTACGTAGGCAATGGTTAGTCGATTGTCTCTTCCCTAACACTGTGGACAAGTTTACAAGTCTTACCTGCCCATAACTTTGGCAAGAACAATTTTATTTCGACTAACTTCGCTTAGTAGAGCGTCGTCTCTATACCACGAAGTTACAAAACGTCTCATAGGTTTAAGTGACTGCGACGATGCTCTACGTAGCACCATGGTCAATTGTCTCTTCCCTAACACTGTGGACAAGCCTACGAGTCTTACCTGCCCATAACATCGGAATGTTTGATCTCATAGCACAGCTCTTTCTTCGGCTTCGTCTCAGTCTCAGTCTCAGTCTCAGTCTCAGTCGCGATGATGTTCTCCTTATGGCGGCCATCGCTGCGACCGCGCCTTTTCTGCTGCAAACGAGAAAAAAGTTTATAAACTACTAGCGACCCGCCCCGGCTTCGCACGGGTAGTAGAGCATTACGCCTCATTAGCAACCCATCAACGGCTCACTACTGAGCGCAGGTCTCCTCTCAGAGAAGGGTTATAGGCCATAGTCCACCACGCTGGCCCAATGCGAATTGGCGGACTTCACACACCTTCAAGAACATTATGAAGAACTCTCAGGTGTGCAGGTTTCCTCACGATGTTTTCTTTCATCGTTGAAGCAAGTGATATTTAAGTGCTTAAACGCACTTGACTCCGAAAAGTCAGAGGTGCCCGGGATCGAACCTGCGACACCCCGAATAGGAGACCACAGTCCTAACCACGAGGCTATCACTGCCTAATTATACATATATTACGCCTATGCTTTGCAAACTCCTTTAGTCTAGGCAATGAAGCTAGTGGACCCCAACATCAATTCCTCAGGCGACGAAACTTTACAGAATGATAAAGTATCAGTAGTTAAACGTATTTTATAAATATCCAAAAAAAAATTAGAACGGAAGTTAGGTATTTTTACCTAAACTCTTTTATGCTTAATATCTCAGTTCGGCAAAATGCTCGGTCAAAACTTTCTTCACCTGAAACATTCATGTAAAGTCTAGAAACAAAATATAAAATATCCAAAATATACTCCTAGTCGAAACCACCAAATTTTGAAAAATACGTTTTTTCAATGTAACTTGCAGCGGAAAATTGCTCTGTGAACTTTTTTCACTGGAATGTCCTTTTATAGCCGTTTTGTACCTACAACTTGAAAATCCAAACAATATACAAAGAGACTATATTTTTTTCAAAAACTACCCTTTTACTCACAGTGCAAAATTTCTCCATCCATTTTTTTTATTGATATGATTGCAATTATTTTTTTTGTATCAAGTATCAAAATATCCAAAAAAATAATCAAGCGCATTAAAAACTATAAACATTTTAGAAAGAAATATTTTATATTTAATCCATCAAGGGAAGCAGGAGCGTGGTGACGTCACGAGACCCGACATAATATTATCTGCCTATAAACTATACATACTTTAAATTAAAATTAACTTTTATATAAAATATAATACCTAAAATATATTATTAAAAGGAGTCCCTTTAGGCAAGGTTCCGAAGATACTGGCAGCGTTCCCCCTTTGAATAGCTAGACTAATTCTTTGTCCGAGGTAGCTGCCAGCTCTTCGGTCTCCTGTGATGTCGACTAACCTTTTCGCTATTTCCTTAAAAAGGCTTATAGCGCTAGGACCCCACGGACCAAGGGTCTCGACACCGAATGGGACAAAAACATATTCGGCGCCTAGACTCCTGTATTTATAAGTTTTAGCTTTTTCAGCCTCTTCACAAGCCGCACCAGCTCTGTTTTTGGTTCCATGTAGATGGGAAGGGGCCAGCGTGTCTGAACATGTTGCATCCCATACCAGCACCCGGCCCACCTTCCATGGAATCAAACTCATACCGTCCGGTCTCTTGCCATCGCCTCTTGCAATACCAGTCGGCTCAAGTAGACTTGGCACGTTGACGGTGGCAAGGGACCGGCGCACGATATCATTAAGTGCGGCATGTCTCGAGAAGCGGCCTGCACTTTTTTGGCATGACAGTCCGTGATGTCCAAACTTGTCGACATCACTGCCACAAGGACATATATGAGGAACGCAGACCGGAACCCCAAGCCGTAGACAGGTTACGATTCGGAGTGTGTCAGGCTCGAGAAATGTTCCTGTATTTGACGAAGGCTACGCGTGAAGCCAGTAGCCGGCCTCACGCGTACCCACGGCCAAAAGCCTAGCACGTGCCGAACCTGTACTACAGCTCAAAAGATTGTCATAAGTCAATTTACAGTTTATGTCGTCCCAGCTCCTCTGTGAATTTGGAGAAACTGGAAAATTTTGACCTGGGCATGCAATTAAAAAAGCGTTTCTAGCTTCTTCCAAGCCAGCAATTTCAAAGTTTGAAGGGGATGCCTTTAAAATTTTACTTATGAGATTTGCTGAACTATGGACAGAAGATAGGAAGGCTGGTAAAGCGACACTGGAAATTTTGCGAATCCCTAAACCACCATCTGCCTATTATATCGACATATTTTTTCTACGGTGACGCGAGCCTGCACTCGATAATCGACTGTATTTCGTTGAATCGACAGTGCAATTGTCAATCAAAAACTGTTGCCAACGACGGTGACTATGACGATCAATAATTATTCGTTATGATTTATGAACTATACCGAAGATGTCCCAGATGTCAGTCAGCCTATACGAGATTAGTATGGCTCTCAAACAGCTCAAGAACAACAAAGCGCCTGGTGATGACGGAATCATTGCGGAACTCCTGAAAGCGGGTGGACGTTTATAGGTTGATAAAGAAGAAATAGATATGAATATTTTTTACTTTTTAAAATTAAAAAAAAATAATTTTGATGATATTATGTTTTAGCTCAAGCTTTACGACCATTAGAATAGAATAGAATAGAAATGTTTTTTTATTCAAATAAACTTTTACAAGTTTTTTTACAATCGTCAATGAGTCTACCACTGGTTCAGAATGCCGTTCCTGCCGAGAAGAACCAGCAAGAAACTCGGCAGTTGCTCTTTTCAAAATACTTTTACAATATACTTAAGATATTATGCTATGTATGCATTACATAGTGTAGTACCATTAGTAGTATAGAATAGAATAGAATAGAAATATTTTTTATTCAAATAAATAATATATATATATATATATATATATATATATATATATATATATATATATGTAGGATATTGGTCAGGTGCAATCTGTTAACGTAGTCGTAATTCCTAGTTCCATGTGTTATCGATTGCTCTGTGGATGGTTTGTATCTAGTCGCATTCCTTAATGTTTGTAGTCTATGGTCAGATATTCTAGTGTCTATGTTCAGGGTCTATGGTTTCGGATTTTCTGCGACGTAGATGGTTCGGTTCGTTTAGGTTTCATGCTATTTGGTTGGATTGAGGATTAGTGATTTAATTGTGATAAAATGTTGGTGTAGAGTGATTATGCGATTGTTGTCGGAGTGTTGGTGGCTGCATAGTATTTCCTAGGTTCGCTGACATGGTCGTAGGCTTTTGGTTATGGCGTTGGTGCCATGGTTGGTTCTGGTTGCGATGCATTTGTGATCTGAAGTGATTGATGGTGTGATTGGTGGTGCTGCGGAAGGATTGATCGGTCGTTGTGGAGTGAGTGAGTGCTGATTTGGTTATTTGGTGAGTTTGTTGCAATGTATATGCGATGTTAACGAGTTACCATTCTTTGCCTAGTGATGGGCCATCAGTGAGTTAGACAGGAGATTTGTTTAGGGTTTTCTCTTGGTGGAGACGGGCAGCTATATTGGGGATGGTGGAGGCTGCGCCTAGGCTAGCTTAGTTAGCTGGGTTTGTCTAGTTAGACATGGAAATATTGGGTTCCATGCTTGTCATGTAAAGATTACAATGTACCTCCTTTGTGGATAGTTATTATCATTGAGTGATTGCTGAGAATGATGTTCTGTTCTGAAATAGCGTGTGATTGCCTTTATTAAACGCTCGGCCAGAGGAGAGGTGTCGTCATCAGAAGTGGGATAAAGAACTTCATGCCCACGATAAAGAACTTCATGCCCACGATAAAGAACTTCATGCCCACGATAAAGAACTTCATGCCCACGGTAGAATTCCATGCCCACGTTAGAATTTCATGTCCACGTAAGTGGTTCTTCTGTAGATTTTTGATTCGAAGTTGATTGATGTTGAATCCAGGAGTTTTGACGAGTTGCCATTGTGTAAAGTTGAGATAAATGGGACAGTAAGTTTCTTGTGTGTTCGAATCACTAGCTTTCTTTCTTTTTTTTTTCTTTTTTTTTTGGAGGGGAAGAGGGAATATAGGTCAAGTGTCGGCTTAGATGATATTCCTTAAAACAAAGAAAAGAAAGAAAAGAAAAAAAACCAAGAACAAAAATTTTTTGATTGAATGATGAATGTCAATGCAATGAGGTGAGCAAAGAATCATTGATGACTATTGTGTAGAGTTAAGATAAAGGGATAATGAGATTCCTGCGTGGTCGAATAGCTTGCATTCTTGTGGTTTCGTGGAAACCAGGTGTTGTGTGATCCTTGTGTGGATACACGGTGATTGGTGGAAATTGCATACTTGGATGCATGGTGTCGGGGCGATCCTGTAGGGATGCACGATGACTATGGCGATTCAGTATGTCGATGTGTGAGACTTGAGAAGGTAAAGCTATTGCGATATTTGTGATTAAAAATGAAGTCATTTGACATGATTTTGATTGACGTATGTCAATGCAATGATTCTTTGAGTTTCTGAGTTTATTCAATGATTTTTGGTACAGACTTCTTGGTTAATAAAGTTGAGATTAATGTTGAGTTAAGTTAAGAATATCAATGTGGGACTGTAATTGTCCAGGCCAGACTTACAGACCGTTGATTGAAAGGACTGGAGGACTGGCCTATATGGGTCGACGTCCTCAAACAGATTACGTTTGATGACTATGACAATGACCTTGACCTTGTTGACTGAGTGGCAAATGAACGGTCTAAGGGACTGGCCTATGTGGGTCGAGGTTCTGGACCGCTTCATTTGTGGCAACGTGGCTGCGTGTTGTGTTTGCTGGGTGAGATGTTGATCAGACCTAGTATCGTACCGGGCCAGACCCTTGAGAGCTGGGTTGGTCGAAAGGACATACTTGTCAGTCTAGATCAGGGTGAGGATCGGGGTGAGATGTTGATCAGACCTAGTATCGTACCGGGCCAGACCCTTGAAGCTGGGTTGGTCGAAAGGACATACTTGTCAGTCTAGATCAGGGTGAGGATCGGGGTGAGATGTTGATGAGACCTAGTATCGTACCGGGCCAGACCCTTGAGAGCTGGGTTGGTTGAAAGGACATATTTGTCAGCCTAGATCAGGGTGAGGATCGGGGTGAGACGTTGATCAGACCTAGTATAGTACCGGGCCAGACCCTTGAGAGCTGGGTTGGTTGAAAGGACATACTTGTCAGTCTAGATCAGGGTGAGATAGTATCGTACCGGGCCAGACCCTTGAGAGGTGGGTTGGTTGAAAGGACATACTGGTCGAGTTTAGAGTAGTGGAAGAAAGGTGCCGTCCGGTCCATGCGTGGTCGAAAGGACACACTCTTTCGTTTATTGTGACTGTGAGACAGTGGTTGTTGGACAGATGACATGACTTTGACTGGTGGCCTTAGATGAAGTGCAGTGTCAGGGATGGACGAGCGGGTCCAGAGGTCAGGGATGGACGAGCGGGTCTAGAGGTGTACTCGACTTTGTGTTTCTGTGCGGAAATCACTTGGTGCTCGCGGATGCACGAAGGCAGGCGGACGCACGGGGACGTGCGAATGTCAGGTTGGCCGTGTAGGATATTGGTCAGGTGCAATCTGTTAACGTAGTCGTAATTCCTAGTTCCATGTGTTATCGATTGCTCTGTGGATGGTTTGTATCTAGTCGCATTCCTTAATGTTTGCAGTCTATGGTCAGATATTCTAGTGTCTATGTTCAGGGTCTATGGTTTCGGATTTTCTGCGACGTAGATGGTTCGGTTCGTTTAGGTTTCATGCTATTTGGTTGGATTGAGGATTAGTGATTTAATTGTGATAAAATGTTGGTGTAGAGTGATTATGCGATTGTTGTCGGAGTGTTGGTGGCTGCATAGTATTTCCTAGGTTCGCTGACATGGTCGTAGGCTTTTGGTTATGGCGTTGGTGCCATGGTTGGTTCTGGTTGCGATGCATTTGTGATCTGAAGTGATTGATGGTGTGATTGGTGGTGCTGCGGAAGGATTGATCGGTCGTTGTGGAGTGAGTGAGTGCTGATTTGGTTATTTGGTGAGTTTGTTGCAATGTATATGCGATGTTAACGAGTTACCATTCTTTGCCTAGTGATGGGCCATCAGTGAGTTAGACAGGAGATTTGTTTAGGGTTTTCTCTTGGTGGAGACGGGCAGCTATATTGGGGATGGTGGAGGCTGCGCCTAGGCTAGCTTAGTTAGCTGGGTTTGTCTAGTTAGACATGGAAATATTGGGTTCCATGCTTGTCATGTAAAGATTACAATGTACCTCCTTTGTGGATAATTATTATCATTGAGTGATTGCTGAGAATGATGTTCTGTTCTGAAATAGCGTGTGATTGCCTTTATTAAACGCTCGGCCAGAGGAGAGGTGTCGTCATCAGAAGTGGGATAAAGAACTTCATGCCCACGATAAAGAACTTCATGCCCACGATAAAGAACTTCATGCCCACGATAAAGAACTTCATGCCCACGGTAGAATTCCATGCCCACGTTAGAATTTCATGTCCACGTAAGTGGTTCTTCTGTAGATTTTTGATTCGAAGTTGATTGATGTTGAATCCAGGAGTTTTGACGAGTTGCCATTGTGTAAAGTTGAGATAAATGGGACAGTAAGTTTCTTGTGTGTTCGAATCACTAGCTTTCTTTCTTTTTTTTTTCTTTTTTTTTTGGAGGGGAAGAGGGAATATAGGTCAAGTGTCGGCTTAGATGATATTCGTTAAAACAAAGAAAAGAAAGAAAAGAAAAAAAACCAAGAACAAAAATTTTTTGATTGAATGATGAATGTCAATGCAATGAGGTGAGCAAAGAATCATTGATGACTATTGTGTAGAGTTAAGATAAAGGGATAATGAGATTCCTGCGTGGTCGAATAGCTTGCATTCTTGTGGTTTCGTGGAAACCAGGTGTTGTGTGATCCTTGTGTGGATACACGGTGATTGGTGGAAATTGCATACTTGGATGCATGGTGTCGGGGCGATCCTGTAGGGATGCACGATGACTATGGCGATTCAGTATGTCGATGTGTGAGACTTGAGAAGGTAAAGCTATTGCGATATTTGTGATTAAAAATGAAGTCATTTGACATGATTTTGATTGACGTATGTCAATGCAATGATTCTTTGAGTTTCTGAGTTTATTCAATGATTTTTGGTACAGACTTCTTGGTTAATAAAGTTGAGATTAATGTTGAGTTAAGTTAAGAATATCAATGTGGGACTGTAATTGTCCAGGCCAGACTTACAGACCGTTGATTGAAAGGACTGGAGGACTGGTCTATATGGGTCGACGTCCTCAAACAGATTACGTTTGATGACTATGACAATGACCTTGACCTTGTTGACTGAGTGGCAAATGAACGGTCTAAGGGACTGGCCTATGTGGGTCGAGGTTCTGGACCGCTTCATTTGTGGCAACGTGGCTGCGTGTTGTGTTTGCTGGGTGAGATGTTGATCAGACCTAGTATCGTACCGGGCCAGACCCTTGAGAGCTGGGTTGGTCGAAAGGACATACTTGTCAGTCTAGATCAGGGTGAGGATCGGGGTGAGATGTTGATCAGACCTAGTATCGTACCGGGCCAGACCCTTGAAGCTGGGTTGGTCGAAAGGACATACTTGTCAGTCTAGATCAGGGTGAGGATCGGGGTGAGATGTTGATGAGACCTAGTATCGTACCGGGCCAGACCCTTGAGAGCTGGGTTGGTTGAAAGGACATATTTGTCAGCCTAGATCAGGGTGAGGATCGGGGTGAGACGTTGATCAGACCTAGTATAGTACCGGGCCAGACCCTTGAGAGCTGGGTTGGTTGAAAGGACATACTTGTCAGTCTAGATCAGGGTGAGATAGTATCGTACCGGGCCAGACCCTTGAGAGGTGGGTTGGTTGAAAGGACATACTGGTCGAGTTTAGAGTAGTGGAAGAAAGGTGCCGTCCGGTCCATGCGTGGTCGAAAGGACACACTCTTTCGTTTATTGTGACTGTGAGACAGTGGTTGTTGGACAGATGACATGACTTTGACTGGTGGCCTTAGATGAAGTGCAGTGTCAGGGATGGACGAGCGGGTCCAGAGGTCAGGGATGGACGAGCGGGTCTAGAGGTGTACTCGACTTTGTGTTTCTGTGCGGAAATCACTTGGTGCTCGCGGATGCACGAAGGCAGGCGGACGCACGGGGACGTGCGAATGTCAGGTTGGCCGTGTAGGATATTGGTCAGGTGCAATCTGTTAACGTAGTCGTAATTCCTAGTTCCATGTGTTATCGATTGCTCTGTGGATGGTTTGTATCTAGTCGCATTCCTTAATGTTTGCAGTCTATGGTCAGATATTCTAGTGTCTATGTTCAGGGTCTATGGTTTCGGATTTTCTGCGACGTAGATGGTTCGGTTCGTTTAGGTTTCATGCTATTTGGTTGGATTGAGGATTAGTGATTTAATTGTGATAAAATGTTGGTGTAGAGTGATTATGCGATTGTTGTCGGAGTGTTGGTGGCTGCATAGTATTTCCTAGGTTCGCTGACATGGACGTAGGCTTTTGGTTATGGCGTTGGTGCCATGGTTGGTTCTGGTTGCGATGCATTTGTGATCTGAAGTGATTGATGGTGTGATTGGTGGTGCTGCGGAAGGATTGATCGTTCTTTGTGGAGTGAGTGAGTGCTGATTTGGTTATTTGGTGAGTTTGTTGCAATGTATATGCGATGTTAACGAGTTACCATTCTTTGCCTAGTGATGGGCCATCAGTGAGTTAGACAGGAGATTTGTTTAGGGTCTTCTCTTGGTGGAGACGGGCAGCTATATTGGGGATGGTGGAGGCTGCGCCTAGGCTAGCTTAGTTAGCCGGGTTTGTTTAGTTAGACATGGAAATATTGGGTTCCATGCTTGTCATGTAAAGATTACAATGTACCTCCTTTGTGGATAATTATTATCATTGAGTGATTGCTGAGAATGATGTTCTGTTCTGAAATAGCGTGTGATTGCCTTTATTAAACGCTCGGCCAGAGGAGAGGTGTCGTCATATATATATATATATATAAAGTCCAGATTTCCTTACTTGAGTATTCGAGTAAACAAACACCTCTTGATATGAATATCACTTATTTACACACAAATCACACATTTTTAACTATGTATAACTGTCTAGATCTATTCATCAAACACATTCGTTACGATTTACACCAAAAATTGCTTCGAGTTTACCATTATAAGATATTTATTTTCTCAAAAACGAAATATTAGCAGAGCTCATTTGCACAGATTAGGAGAAAGTGACATTTCGTAACCCTAGATTGTCTATGAATCGTTGAGGTGGGGACAGGTGAATGAGTGTGATGATGACAGGATTGTATCCATGGAACTAGAAATTAGGACTAGTCTTCCTACTTCAATGATTGAATCATCATTACAGTAGAGCTGAGTAACTTTAGAACATAAAAAATAACGGATATTGATAAAAAATAAATCACTAGCAGAAAATGATTGTAATGGTTAACTTAAATAAAATTAGATATTATTATAAAATAAAATATAGATAGGTAATCTTAATCTTTATTATTACCAAACTAAAGAACATTTTACTAAAGAAAACAGGTAAATAAAAATACACTACTGTTTTTTTAAGAAAATTGTTTGTATCACAATGTTACCCACAAATGGGGTATACTTTAGAATAGAACAAAAAACTGATTTGTAAAAATTAATAAATCTTCGTTAATTTTTTCTTGTAAATTCCTCTTTTTAATATAATTACGAAAAAGATATTGTTTAGTTACTTTTTACGTCTTTGTAGTAATGGTACACGTCTATGACCATCGCAGTTGGGATGAAAATCATTCAGTTGTATAATGCTTTCACATTCGTTCAATCGCTCATGCGATAACTTGCCAACCCTATAAATTGTCTATGGTTAACATTCGGCCATTATTGTTTACTCGAATACTCAAGTAAGGAAATCTGGACTATATATATATATATATATATATATATATATATATATATATATATATATATATATATATATATATATATATATATATATATATATATATATATATATATATATATATATTGCACCGGCGATATATATCTCACATCGGCTGTATGGCCGATGTGCAATATATATCGCCGGGTACTGTACAAGAAAGTTAGAATCAAATTTGATCTATACTAACTAAAATTTTACTTTTTTGTTACTTACTACAAAGTATTAAATTTCGTATCTCCAGTCCTTATTTATAATTATAAGAGATATCAAAATTTTAAATAAATATACAGATCGATAGAAAGAAAAATTTCAAGTTCGATGGTGAATAAAGTGTACTTACGACAGAATGTCCCTTACGACATTTGAAATTTCCAGCGTCGATATCAGTTGCATAAACTGTCTAGCATTATGCTTTAAACAGTTTACAAATTTCTGGCGTGCCAAATACGTACTTAAACAAAATATATTTAATACATTTCCTCCTTTATTTCCTCAAATCCAAGTAATGAAAAAAAATTGAATTTTAAGCTATTGCATAGCTTTTATCGCGGGCTTTGAACTAGGACAAACAGTTTGAGCGCGGCGACAGAATCAAGAAATTCCGTAACGAAAATAAACCTAACACCGTCGTTCAGTAAGCGTTCAACATTTTAGAGGTTCACAAGTAGCTCTGTTCGGCGCAGTGGGCGAGCGGCCGCTTTCTTTACCGTATGGTGTATGATGTCGCAGGTTCCAATCTCACTCGCGAAGAAGTGACAGTGCGCTTTTCTTGTTTGTTTGTTTTTTAATTATTTTTTTGCATAATTTTTATTTTGTTTTTAATTATTTTTTTGCATAATTTTTATTATGCAAAAAAAAATATTGCATAAATATTATAATTGCATAAGTTGATAAAAAATGCTATGCAATAGCTTTACTGCGGCAGTCCCCGAGTGCCACTTAATTTTTTATTTTAATTTACTTACCTAGACATAAGCTTACAAAAAAAATAATTTATGAGCCCTTATTTAAGCTCATTAACCCCCGACGCAAAAAGAGAGGGGTGTTATAAGTTTAACGTGTCTGTGTATCTGTGTATCTGTCTGTGGTAGCGTAGCCGCCAAACGGATGAACCGATTTTTTATCTTGTACAAATAAATTAATGTTCAGTTACACGTTTATGTTCAATATTTAGCATTGTAGAAGGCATGTAGTAACATGTATATTATTTTGTGAAGTCGCTCCGCTCGCGCACGCTAAACTATACCCAATGTTTCAAGAATTAAGGTGCATTATCGCGAAAACGCAGTTTAGATTTCAAAAAATCTGTTTCAATATCAATGTTCTTCGTGATATTTTTTTTGGATATTTAGGATAAGAGTGTAAATGTGACTACTTACTATGATAAAAAAAAGAAATTGGATTGAGAAATTTTTCATACCGAGTTATAAACAATTTTCAGTTGAAGTAAGATAAATAGATTTTGGTATGGATTTTTTTTTGGATTTTCTTACACGTTATGCTAAATTACATTTTAAGGACATTTAAAAATGAAAAATTGACTGAGCAATTTTGTGGTCGAAATTACGGACAAAAAAGGAAACCTCTTTAAAAAGTGACAGTTCCGTTTGAAAAAAGTTTTGGATTTTTATCAAGTACCTTTTATTAAGGCTAATAATTAGTTTGCTAAAAAAAATTGGACGGAGAAATTATTTATTTCAAAATATTGAGCTATTTGTACTTTTAGGTATAAATACCTAACTTCCGCATGGATTTTTTTTTGGATATTTTTGTGTAAATTTTGGGTCATCCCATACTACAACCCTGCCAAATTTCATCGACTGAGGATTTGATGTGGGGGTCTCCATACAACAGACCGCCCCATTGCCTAGGCTACTTGGAATGTTCCATAAGTTATACCTTGAACAGCATATTGAACAGTACGTGCGGACTTTTTTCTAAAGAATAATTATCCCACCATACCACCACCATAGGTACTTTATTTGGTTTTATCTTAAAGGGATTAGCCAGAGTTTTCGATGAAAGCTCCCAGACGGCTTAAATTTTGCCGACATCGTCAACAATTATCGTCATATTTCAACAAATTTACAAAAAATCTTAACAAATTATACACTAAAACCTTCCTTGCGAAAACCGCATTAAAATCCGTTCAGTAGTTTTTGAGTTCATCGCGAACAGACAGACAGACAGAAGCGGCGGGGAACTTTGTTTTATAATATGTAATGATACTTAGTGATTTAACTCAACAACGGAAAATTGGATGTAACATCGACGGATGAATATGACAATATTTATTTATTTTTAAACGATTTGAAAAAAGGAGGACGTTCTCAATTCGTCGAAATCTTTTTTTATACATATAAAAAACATTTCAAAATCGGTTCAGGCGTTCTTGAGTAATCGGTGAACATACATATGTTCACCGATTACTCGAGAACCGAACGCCTGAACCGATTTTGAAATTTTTTTTGTTTGAAAGGGTATACTACCCAGGTGGTTTCATTTAAATTTTATCGATATCTGTCGAGCTGTTTTTAAACAATCAACAATAAATTATGTACTTTGAAGAAGCGCGGGCGTTTGAAGTCAGTTTTTTAAAAATATTTTTTTATATTAAATTATTTCTTGTAAACTGTATATGTAGGCTATGTTGTCCGGGCCACAATAACGAATCACAATCACACCACAATGAACCACAACGAAACACATGATATTTTGCAATGTACATAAAATTCACGGCCTGCCCTCTCATTATGTACATCAACATGTGGGAAACACCATTCAAACCCTCGAAACCCATTTTGCGATAATGCATTATAGAGTTAACACCTCCTGAAAAATGAAAATTCACCTGTGAGTGTGATGGAGAGAATCGTGCCTTGGTACCTTATATTTCATGGAATTCTGCAAAGTAGCGCTTGCTTGTATTCTCTAATAACAACGTTATCAAAAGTAACTTATTGCCAGATTACAGACAATTCTTTGTATAGTTTAACCACTTGAGCGTGTAAGTATTCGATAGCCAAGCTGAAATTGACTAATATCCCCTCCAAATAAACGCGAAGAGTGGGTACGACACTAATGCAACGGGTGGGGATCGAACCTGCAACCTTTCAATTTTCAGCCCGCACCTTTTACCGTTGAGCTATTGAGGCCATCAAACATGATCAACACACACATAACAGATAGAAATAGGAGCCGGGTTTAAGAGAACAAACAGATCAAAGCTTACACAAGACACACATCCCAGCATTCACACAACACGAAATGTAAGCGTTTCCGTGAACAGTTCGCTCTTCGCGAGATCTAAGACAAATATGACTTATTCATAACGGATAGGTACAATATGAATGAGTTTCAGTTTTGTGGGCGGCGAGTATCTACTGCGAAGAGATTTCATTCTTACATTAGTCACAGATAGGATGTGCCAATAGATATTAGAGGCCATTTATTGCTTTATTGTCAACTATTATTAGCATACAGAGTTGATATCTTTATACGAGCTTTTCATATATGCGAGATTTAATGTCTATGCAGACGAGACCGACAGATAGCTGCCGTGCCGTGGTTTTCAAGAAAGCGTTTTCATTTATTTAAATGAGTCCTTTGAAATAAGTATCCTTCTGGCTGATTGAATCTAAATTCTTTTAAATATGGTGGGTGATCGAATACACGCTGAAGTAAACCCTCTTAGGAACAAAAAGTTTTGTTGGCAACTAATAACGCCACGATTTGAATGCTGCGACCTCTAGTGCACAATACCAAGGTTAGTTAAGTATGACTTATAACTTACTAGCTGATGCCCGCGACTTCGTCCGCATGGATTTAGTTTTTAAAAATCCCGCGGGAACTCTTTCATTATCCGAGATAAAAAGTAGCTCTCCCGGTCTGAGGAACCACTACTATATCCATTACTATACCCATGCAAAAAATCGCATCAATCCGGTGTTCTGTTGCAACGTGATTGAAGGACAAACCAACAAACAAACACACTTTCGCATTTATAATATCAGTAATGCTTTATTATAACACTTTTTATAATTGTCAAATTTTTTACCATACTTAACCAAAACAAAATTACGTTTAGCTGTCATTTACGTTTTGTTATACCACTGTCATTTGCGTTTTGTTATTCCATGTCAGATGCGTTTTTGTTATACCACGTTTTATAGTGACTTGATGGAAACGCGATCGAACGGGATAAAAAGTATCCTATGTCCGTCTCCTGGTTCTAAGCTACCTCTCCACCAATTTTCAGCCAAATCGGTTCATCCGTTCTTGAGTTATAAATAGTGTAACTAACACCACTTTCTTTTATATATATAGATTATATTATATCAAAATGTTACATACTTAAATGTTTATAATTTCCTCTCTACCGTACGTACATATCTCTGACTGTGTGTGTATTTCTGTTAGCCACTTGACTCTGCTGTAAGCTAGTGCCATAACCCTGCCAGTCGCCACTCGCCTGTTGCGAACGGCCGTGAAATGGAGGTGAAGGTGAGGACATGACCATAGCGGCCCCTTTCAGATGTGGATTTTCATATGATTACGCAAAAATTTCAAAAGGTTGTGATTATAATATAGTATCAACATGATCATTATCATCAAACCATCAACGGCTCACTACTGAGCGCAGGTCTCCTCTTCAGAGAAGGGTTATATACCACGCTGACCTATGCGAATTGGCGGCCTTCACACACCTTCGAGAACATTATGGAGAACGCTCAGGTGTGCAGGTTTCCTCATGATGTTTTCCTTCACCGCCGAAACTTGTGAATTGTGATAAGTAATGCACTTAGAAAAGTCAGAGGTCCAAGATCGAAACTGCAACCCCCCGAATAGACCACAGTCCTAACCACTAGGCTATCACTGTTAATGGTTATAGTTAGTTTCTTTAAAATTAGCGTGGTAACCCTTTGTTTTTCTGGGATTTTTCTATACCTACCCATGCATAAAATCACGTCGATCCGTTTCCCCGTTTCTACGTGATTGAAGAATAAACCAACAAGTCCACTAACAAAGACACTTTCACGTTTATAATATTTTAGTAATGACTGTAAAATTTAAAATATAATAGATATTATAAGAACAAAGTAGAATCTTTACGACATTTTAATTCCAAGTCTACATAATATTATGTAATTGTAGCTAGATAATATATTAATATCAACGAACTCATAGGTACTACATTTATATCAGTGACTTTAATTAAATTAAGATTTCAGAATTTAATATTAAAGAATTCATAAATCACTGAGTGTATTTTTACTGAACAGTTATTTTAACATACATAAATCATACTCACGTCTAATATTTCACATGTGTAGGTATATCAGATATTTCAAAATAATAAACATTTCATGCTAGCGACAGCTGTAGGAAAATCGATTTTCGTATTTTATTTTACGCAAAGTGCGCCGACACATTTTTGCCCCTAGTCTTAACAGGGAGATAAAGTCAAGAACGGGAGCAATAGTAGAAATTGCTGAAATTGAGTTGGCCATTAATTTTCATCCCATTAATTCTCATCAGCTCAACCCAACTTACAAAGTCTGCTTAGTGACAAGCCCGTCAACGATTAAAGTGGGGTGGTGATCACCATAGGTCGAGGTCGGATCGACATATGAGCGTTAATACCCATAGTGTGAACAGCGAGACCCGACAATCGGCCAACGGCTAAACTGTCGGTCCGACCTAATGTGAACGAGCTCTCTCATATTTATTTGCGGTGAACACCGGAGTCGTGATGCAAAAAAATCTCACGAGACATTAATTTCATAGCGGTTAATTATTGCCTCATCTCGTGTCAGAAGGGCTGCTTAATTTTTCGCGCAAAGGATCAGCCTGGCTGTTCAGCGCGATAATGTAGACAGTATTCTTGGCGTCATTCCACGCGGCCATGATTTATAACATTTTAATTTGTTATTTTCTTAATTCTTACATATTATTTGCATATTCAAAATACAAATTCAAAATTATTTATTTCAAGTAGGCCAACCTGTGACTCTAATGACACGTCATGAATCTACCACCGGTTCGGAAAGCGGATTCTGCTGAGAAGAGCCGGCAAGAAACTCAGCAGTTGCTCTTTTCAAAATAATCATTTTACAATATAACACAGCTATTACATTTTAATAAGTTTTTTATACTATCTTGTGGGCAGTCGGATGCCATGCCGATTTATTTATTTTATTTACCCATGCAACTTTGTTCAATTCAATCAGCTCTCCCCTCTTGTGCATTCATTGGTATCTAATTTCTTTATTCCACTGTCCAGTTTAGATAAACGTCCAGTGCTGGATTAATTTACTTACTATTTTCTCAGGCAGCGGTCTTGTATGACTTCAAGTATTCAATCACGGCTCCCTGCGACTCTTTAACCAACTTCAAAAAAGGAGGAGGTTATCAATTCGTTGGAATATTTTTTTTGTATGATTACGATTACTCGAAGACGCCCGGACCGATTTGGAAAATTATTTTTTGTTAGAAAGGGTATACTCCCCAGGTGGTCCCATATAAATTTTATCAAAATCGGTCGAGCGGTTATTAAAATATCAACTATAAATTAAATACTTTGTATAGTGTGTGATATAGTAAAGCGGGAGTTTGAAGTCGGTTGTTTAAAAAGAAAATTTTGTATTAAATTATTTGATGTTATCTGTTTACTTAGTGGTAGGTATGCCATTTTTTATGGTGGACGCCTGTATGTCAATACATTATCGACTTTCAATGTTCAATATCCCGGATTCCTTTATCGCGGAGCCCGAGCGCGTTCTATTGATAGCCGTATCATGTTCTTGGCAAGCTTTTAACCGCGATTTTTGAATACTAAACGACACTATTGTTCTCATCCGCCCGTCTCTTGGATTCAGTTCAAATGCTTTTAATTTCATTTACTACGTGACTCATTACTTTAGTTACGAATCAACGTATGATTTTGCAAAGACTGCAATCGTAAAGACGCTGCTGATTATACAATTCAGAATAGATAATAGGCAATAATAAGATATAATGTATATTATATATTACTAGCTGACCCGGCGAACTTCGTACCGCCAACTTATCTACATAAATAAAACAAATAAACTATCCTAATAAAAAAAACTATCCTATCTTTCAAGTTGGACCAAATTACAGATAGTTACGAAGTTTGATCTAAATCGGTTCAGTAGTTTAGGAGTCCATCGCGGACAAACAACGTGACACGTAATTTATATGTATATATTAAGATATATCTCATTATTGCCATCATCAGCGAGTCATAGCTCATAGCTCAGCGAGTCGCGAAACTGAAGTGGAAATGGGCGGGGCACATAGTTCGAAGAGCTGATGGTCGTTGGGGTTCCAAGGTGTTGGGGTGGCGACCTCGCACCGGGAAGCGTAGTGTTGGCAGACCCCCACCAGGTGGACCGATGACATCAAACGAGTCGCAGGGAGCCACTGGATCCAGGCGGCGCAAGACCGAGGCCTGTGGAAGTCCATGCAAGAGATAAAAAAGAAGAAGAAGATGATTGCCATCATCATCATCATCTCAAGTCATCAAGACCATTGCCCAGTTCTGGCTAAGGGTCTCCTCTCAGCAAAAGAAGGGTTCGGACCAAGGTCCACCTATGCTGGCCAAGATCACATTGGTAGACTTTACACGCCCAATGACAACACTATGCAGAGCTCTCAGATATGTATGGCTGTGTGGCTTCAACTCTTCAGTATGATTTTTGGTTTTACTTCGTGTAGAGTCATTTTCTATAAGTATAGTTAAATCAGATACCATAGTTACCAAAGACTGTAACTATGGTTACAAGAAAGATGAAGACTAAGAAAGATGTACTACCGTAAGACATACAAATGAGTGAGTAGAAAACATCTCTTACGGCAATACCTAAAGATAGAAAACGAAAGCAAATCTGATATTTCGCCACTTTGATCACGCCAAAAAAGAAGAAATCACTTGTAGTTGCACTTATTGATAAATCAAAATCGGTTATGCGTTTTGCGGCTGTCAGAGGGTCCTGTGGTGGATGGTTCCTCCAGTCTAAGGGTTCCTGTCTTCTGTTCTGTAATACATTGGACTCACGTCCATGCTGCAGTTTGTAGTTGCTTTGCAGTCGCTAGTACAGTCCAATAGCAGCCTATCTGTCTTACAATGTGGTGTTTGCACATTATTGTGCCGATACTTTATTTTTGTCTCGTTATCGGATACCTCCACTAATTCCCGCTAAACGTCTTCCGTCGTGTCCGTCAATACGCGACGCGGGTGACGACAGCCCATCGGCTAACTCGCCTAAAACATCATAATTATTGTAGCAGGTAAGTACACTGGTAAACAATGTACGTAGGCAAGAACAAGCAAAATATGAATGAATTGGCTCTAATTCACGAGAGAAAAACAAAGAAAAACAATACGCTGCGCTGCAAGAGTGGATAACCGACTCTACTTCACAAGACAAACACCAACTCTATTCAAAATGGGTAGCTCTCATGATCGTAGTATTATGTTTATGAGTATTACTTATGAATTTCAACAATATTACAGCTACCTATAGTCGTTTGCAGAAAAGCCGCATCAATCTATTGGGTGATTGGATGAATTCTTACCTACTGCCAAATGCACTACTGTCTACTATACTACTACTATTACTACCTACTGTCGGCAAATAGATGATTTCGATGATCGTGTGGTGGTATTCTCTAAAAAAATATGATTGCATCAGTGTCATGATCGCAATGACCTCTGATTGGCTGGAACTCTCCCGCCATTGGTTGAAATGCATTGATGCAGCAAGAGCGCCATAAATTCAGCCAATCAGAAGACATTCAAGGCAAGAGTGAATAGGCATTTTCTAGGCAAGCGCGCTCCAACCAAAAATTCATCAGTGCCTTCCATCATTGATTGTCAAGTCAAGCACAGGCCTAGCTATCTCCTAAATAAAATCGGCCAAGTGCGAGTCGGGCCTCGCTCTTTTAGGGTTCCGTTAAAAAAAAATTAAATTAAAATATTTTCATGTACCCATGGAAATATTTTAATTTATTTTTTTAATTTAAGTTAATTTTTATTATTTGTTGTTATAGCGGCAATAGAAATACATAATATGTGATAATTTCATCTATCTATCTATTACGATTTACGAGATGCAGCCCGCTGACAGACGGACGGACGGACGGACGGACGGACGGACAGCGTAGGCTTAGTAACAGGGTCCCGTTGGTACCCTTTGGGTACGGAACCCTAAAAAGGTAGGTACATTATACTGGGATTATAAAGACTTGGCTTCCACACGGGTTAGCCGTATGTCGAACATCGTTTCACATCGATCGTCCGTCGTCACTATTAATGGTTGACAATTCATCTTCATTATTTTCTTTGTTTTTGGTAGTTTCACTATATTAGATTAGAACTTGTATTAACATCCGCTGTATTGGTAGCTATTTCCGATCGTACGTTTTCAGAATTCAGTTCACTTTTTGATATCAATTAAAATGTATGTAATCGTTTGTTAGGTACACCTACTTACTAGGTACTTAATAAAATACTTATGGCATTGAATCTCTGCCGTATCTACTAAATGAATAAAGTGTTTAACTAATTACTGTACCCAGATTAAATACAAGAACCTCGAAAATTCATTAAATTATGAGAAGTAATATTTTGTTGAGACAATTTGATGCAAATAATTATGTTTCGCGGTTGCCAACACGTTGTGCCAACTGGAAAATAGATGAACTTGCAGCTCGCTCCAAGGGCTAAGGGCGATATACTTATTGGAATTAACGTATACTTATTTATAATATTATATGCTACAAGCTTTAGTAAATATAACATGTCTCTGGCTACAAGCGAACCGCCCGGCCTGGCTTTGCACGGCTGTGTTTTACCACGTTTTACTAATGATGAAGAATTTGAGAATTTTATTCAATTGGAATACCTACCTAGAATGGAATAATTTTTATTCAAATAAACTTTTACAAAGTGTTCTCGAATCGTCCAATGAATCTACCACTGATTCATTTTCCGACTTTTCCGTGGTTTTTCTAAAAATTTTATTTCATAAAAATCTTTTCTTGACAAAACGCCGGCGGGAATGGGGCTGCTTTCTGTCTGCCCGTCTTTGACATGAATTGAATTGTAGTACGTTTTGTGGAAATGTCATATTCTATTCTAACAAAGATGCACGGGTTAAATCAGCTTGCCATCCAGCTGCCCACAAGATAGTATAAAAACTTATTACAATGTAATAGCTACTTATTAATATTGTAAAATGATTATTTTGAAAAGAGCAACTGCTGAGTTTCTTGCCGGCTCTTCTCAGCAGAACCCGCTTTCCGAACCGGTGGTAGAATCTTGACGTGTCATAAGAGCCACAGGTTGGCCTACATGAAATAAATAATTTTGAATTTTGAATATGTCTTGTCGTTCTCAACTCTCAAGTAATGATCTTTCACGAATGCGGTAATTGATTTTATAGAGGTAGAAGATAAAAGAAGAATATAATATATTTATATTGATTATGATTATAAGGAGGTATCATATCACCCCTCCCTCCTCTCCAACAGACGGATGGTCTTTTTCAAGCGAGGCCCTGATGGAAGCAGTTGGATACAGGCAGGGCTTGATCGTAATACATACATAATCGTTCTGTAGCAAACGTGATCCTTTGTAGAGATCTTTGGGTATGTCCAGCAGTGCATTATACTGGCATTAATTGAGATCATAGCAATGTTTTAATCAGAACTTCCGAGCTTTGCTGAGATATGATCTGATTAGACAGGGTACATGTTTTTACAGTGAGTTATTTACAATGCAGACACACGTCGCGCCGGTTTCGAATGACAATGTTGTAACACCAACATCGCAATGTTGCAATTTAGGTCTCATTAAAAGGAATAAATAGACTTCGAGCGGCTCCGCGGCGGGTGATAGAGGGCCATCAATTACACATCAAGTGGTCCTTGCCAACAATCGCAGTCTGGAGCTACTGCGGCGTGCGAGCCAGTACCCTAGTTCTTTGATTTAAGGCTTTAGGCCATGCAAGATAGTGCGCTATCTAAAGGGATTCCTAAAAGCTCGAGTTTCAATGCAAACGTAATTTAATGCCGAATAATTGCCCTTTGTACTATTTTGTGCAATAAAGTGAATTAAAAAAAAAATTGCGGCGCTCGCCCACTGCGCCAAACAGAGCTACTTGTGAACCTCTCAATCTCAAATGTTGAACGCTTACTAAACGACGGTGTTAGGTTTATTTTCGTTACGGAATTTCTTGATTCGGTCGCCGCGCTCAAACTGTTTGTCCTAGTTCAAAGCCCGCGATAAAAGCTATGCAATTGCTTAAAAATTGTGATTGGGAAAAACTTTTCATTAATTAGTAGGTATTGATCTATTCAAAGTTGGTCGACTGTGAAAAAATCATCAAATAGCTACAATATTGTAGTTGTGGTGACTAGCTGAATTTATGTTATTGCTGCAACCAATTTAAACCAGAAAAGTGTTGGCCAAAGAGATGATTGCGATTGGCACACTATATTAAATTTACAAATCTAGGCAGATTGTGTAAATATAGTAGTTATAGGAGTAGGTAGGCACTCTCTGGACTGCGTGCAATAGATAGAAGCACAGGACCAAAGAATCTTGATATTATATTCTAAAGCACGCTAGGACCACTTTAAATTGAACAAGGTGTTACAATCGGTAGGAAAGATTATAGCTACAATTTTACTAGAATTTAAAGGGGATTTTATATTGATCGTTCTAGGCCCGCTTGTAGAAACGCCGGGTTATCCTTTTAACCCAGAGTTAGTTGCTGCTTTGCTTTGACAGATTTCGTATAAAGCTTTTTTCAAAATTACAAAATTTATTCCTGGGCTAAGCCTAACCCGGCGTCTCTGCAAGCGGGCCATAAATAGGTGTCAATATCACGAGGAAAAATTACGCTACGTTACTATTAAGACTACTGACTACTTTAAACCAACCTTCTTTTTATGAGACTTCTTGTTCATAACGAACGATGCCGGGCACTGATCTGAAACAATAGATAAGACTTAATTTGCTGAACTGCGTATGAAAATGACTGTTGATTCATCATTCATCTCAACCTATTACAACACAGGCCCAGCACCAGTCACCTAGGTCTTCTCTCGAATGATAAGCGTTTAGGCCATAGTCCACCACGCTGGCCTAGATTCACCACCAGAAAACACCTTTTGAGATATCTCAGGCTCACGATGTTTTCCTTCACCGTTAAATCAGGTGATATTTTTTAATTGCCCAAAACGCATATCTACCTCCGAAATAAATATTATGTAAGCAAGAATCAGTCAGTAATTACTGCCGCCATTTGATTCTTCGTCTAACCCCGCGAATCCCAAAGTGGTCCATAGGAGACTCGACAGGGCTTTACGTTGGCGTGACCATAACGGAGGTCTTAGAGAAAAAAAAACTTGAGACGTGTCAAGGGACACCCGGTTTGAACGTAGTTCCTTTCAATTAATTTTAGTGAAGGAATTGTAATAATAATAATTTCTTTATTTAGGTAAAAACCCATGTACAAAAGTAATTTAAAATAAAATAAAATAAAAATGATTACAAACTTATTGTAAAATTAAAAATTGAATAAGTACATCAAACAAGTCATCCTTCATAGACAGAATTATTTTCTATTTGGATCTTGATGTGTCGAGATCCAATGTCTCATCATTGGACTGCACAAGTCCCTACCCACGACCTGAAGGATGCCGTTACCAGAGTTACGCAATCTTTCCCAGAAGGAAGATATACGCGTTCTGATAACAGCAAAGAAATCGGGCACTCCCGACTCGGCGAACATGCCAGACGCGCTGCAGTATCTGGGAAACTTCATAACGATACGGTATGCATTATTATACTGCTTTATATATTTTTTTTATTATTATTATTTTTGCTATTATATTATAATAAACTAGTGGTGTCATCTAGTATTAAATTGATTAACTACGATGAATTATTTTTAGTTTATTTCTATTGCACTGTTACAAAACCAAAGAGTTACTCTGGTGGAGTTATTGTTTTTTCACAGATGGCGTTATCCAATTTATACAATAAAAAATTAGGGAAAAATTCCACATTTAGAAATTATTCAAAATAAAATTGAAAATAGAAAATTCAGTCTGTCGAGCTGGGATTCGAACCATCGACGTTGAACTTATAGGCGACTGCCCTTACCACTAGGCCATGCAGACGCCTTGTTCTAAGGCGAATACACCGAACACAATGCAAAATTCACATTCAACAAAAAAGTGTCGGTTTCAAAAATGTGTCGAGGGTCGGTTTCCTTAATTTTTTCCGTCTAGCCCCCTTCCGTACCGCGCGATAAGGAACTACGTTCCAACAAAGTTTGGGAACCTCTGATCTAACCCCTTCTTTCTGCTGCACAGTTTTCTGGTTTAGTGGCATAGCTAATACCTATAGAGATAGCTTTAAGGTGAGGGACAAATCGAGTGGTACGTATATCGTGCGGGAAAGTCTCTTCCTGTAGGTATAACCTCCATCAACATTCTGAGAGCATAGCGTTTTTCCGCATTCGGAAATTTTACTAAATTTGTCCATGTACAGTCTACACCAGGGATTCTCAAATTAGTTATTAATACAAATTACGGAAAAAGTACAACGATGATACTTCCTACTAAAATATTAGTGATTCTTTTAACAAGTTGGTACACGTAACACAAACATAGACAGTATCATGAAAGTTACAAAAAAGAGCTTGTGTGTTAATTGATAGGGGTCGATTTTTAGACCTCGTTGACTCCAATATCAGTTTTCGTTTATGTCGACCCCTGGGAAACCTATTTCAACCCCAAGGGGTCGATATCGACCACTTTGGGAATACCCTAGTCTACACTATTATAAAAAAAACTACAAGCGACACGATTTTCTTAGACATGAAACATACTCGTATATGCATGAATTCCTTTCGTTTTGATATGTGAAAAACGCCATTGTCAACATCGTGAAAATTGGCTACTAACTTTGCGGGTGTCGATAGTCGATACGGTGCAACTCAAGCGAAAATCATGGGTGAAAATAAATTCAAATCATTTACGACCGCTAAAGTCCATGCTGCAGGCCGAGTAAACCGATTTAATTATAACCGGCTGGCTCGCTTTTGTTCAATCCGACAATCCCGGATTCCTTCCCAGCGATTTAATTAAACATGACGCCCGAGACAAAAACTGGGCCACCATTTGGGAGATGTTGTGAAATATCGAGCGACACGCATCACCGCTCGGAGAAGACATAACTCTCGCCTCTCTTGTATCTACATACTTAATTATCTACGTTGCTAGATTACTATTGCTTGGTAATTACTACCTATTTAGTTTATGCATGATGACAATAAATTTCAGTTTGAAATCGTTGTCTAATGTCCGCTTGCAGAGACGCAGGGTTAGGTTTAACCCAGGTTTAAATTTGTAATTTTGACAGAAGCTTTATACGAAATCTGTCAAAGCAGCAGCTAACTCTGGGTTAAAAGGATAACCCGGCGCATCTTAGAGATTTGAAAACTGGTACCTATGTATACTTATTTGACTAAGACGGGACTTTATGAATTTAGAATTTCAAGGTGTACCTAAACCTTTATATACTCAAAGACCAGACAGACCAGACAAAGACAAAGACTCCTCTCTCCTCTGTAAAGTCTTTTATCTCGAAATATCAAACTATTCAGTCGTACTCAATCTAAATTGACAGGTTTAAATCTTGTGCTTTCTCTTTCTTAATGCTTCCTGCGGGAAAGGATAGCACCAAAAGTGTTCCCAATTCAGTAAAACAGAATTGGCCACAATGAGGGCTGCCTATTGCATTAATGCCTACGATGCATAATGCAAGGATACTGAAATTTAAGTAAGAACATCACATCAAAAATACACACATACTTGAATGTTAGGTGCATGACTATTTTTCGTCCCATTTTGGTCCGGTAGTATGGCAGAGGATAAACCTGGCAGTTAAGGCGCCTCCCCTCAGGAAAAAGGACAAACGGTCTACTCATTTTCGTAACGAAATATCTTCAGAATCGTACGCGATAAACAAATTAGATCGGGGAAGCCTGTCAGATAATTTGTTGCCACCATTTCTCACTTCAGAGTCTTGGCGTCTTTTTAGTAGGTGGATTTTCTATTTGTTTCTATTTTTCTTTTTTTGTTGACTTGATATCTAAAGAGTTTTCTGGTGGACATTATTATCGTTTTTATAATCTTGGCATTTTGATTGAAAGTCATATAATAAAACTAATTTAAATAAGTCATGTCGCGTGCGATGGTGTAAATAAAACTTACAGCATATATCCGCCTTGAATAGCAACGCTGCGCCGATTCTTTGAGAAACAAGGATACTTTAAAAATTTTAACTCGACTACGGAAAACTGGATATTTAATCCGTCATATTGATTATATTCGAACCTATAGATAAAATTTAGCCTACGTCACCGGGAACAGATTGACACCTCATTCATGAAAATCGGCTCAGTAGCTTAGTTGTACGGCAAAACATCTAAAATACAAACCTATTTTATAAATAGCTACATAGACTGCTAGAAATCTAAAATCATAAAAAGGTCTTCGTTTTGGTTTTACTGTAGTTTTAGTTGGGTAAAGAATTAATGAAATTTAATAAAATATATCCGAAATGATAGATATTTTTATTAGATTGCAAGTAGGTATATTTACCGATGTGATACACTTCACACGTAACATGTTGGTGCTAGATTAATGACTCAGTGTTTTGTTTCACGGAAAAATTATTTATCTACGAACGTCGAACACAATTTTCGTACGAAATCTTTCGTACGAAAAATTTAGTTGAATTTCAGGTTAATATTACTATACACGATTGTAATGCGGCGTAAAAATAAAGTTAAATAGCGAAAAGATTCATATTTTTAATACCTTTTTTGTGTGCAAGAACGAATTAAAAAGCTAGCGCGCTTTTGGAGAAGTTATGCAAATTATGTCAAAAATAGGTACTCTTTGGGGTTTTTTTTACAAGAGGGGGTTGACAAAAATAAACATTTTTAATAGCCAAAACAGTTATTGAATCTTTATCTTTCATTCTTTATTTTTTATTTACGGCTTAAATCAACAATTATGTTGATTTATGTTGAATTAAACAACCATGGAATTTAGACATTCACGCTTCTTAAGGCTTAAGGCCTTAAGAATTACCATTAAGGCCATTAGAAACCATTTTACGTTTTATGTTTTAGTCATATCCGGAATACTCACATCATTTCGGGGAATTGATTTCCCGTAGGCCGTACACACTCTCACGCAATCTGATATTAACTCTGAGTAGGGGTATCATAGCTACATCCACTCATTTTAATAGTTTTGGAGTAATCTCAAGAGCAGCCCCCATCTTAGCTTGGTAACGCAGTATTCAGTAACGTAGATAATTCAAATCAAGACCAGCTTTGAATGGCTGCCAATATGTAAATAAACCGATCTACACCGAAATATGGACCAACTGGATCAACTGCGGCGTTTGAACGTTAAAACAGTGCAATATTGTCTTTCCATTCATCCATTGATGGAAACCAGCCCGAGGTAACACGTCATGTACCTAATAGCACCGACCAGAAAACAAAGGCCTAATAGGTAGGCACCAAGACAAAATAATCTTAATATATAATATAAATTACGTGTCACGTTGTTTGTCCGCGATGGACTCCTAAACTACTGAACCGATTTAGATCAAACTTCGTAACTATCTGTAATTTGGTCCAACTTGAAAGATAGGATGGTTTGTTTTGATTATGATAGTTTATTTGTTTTATTTATATAGATAAAGTTGGCGGTACGAAGTTCGCCGGGTCAGCTAGTATTATATAAATCATAATTAAGTATTTTGCACTATTGACGTACCCACTCCTAACACAAGCTTTCCACTTATTTTGGAGGACAGAGGAAAATAAAATTAGTTATGCTTAGGTTGGCTAATAATATATCATTTTCAAAGGGGCTCCCTTCATCACTGATTACCATTGATAACTGAACTAGCAACGGTATGGTGGGATTTGGATGATAAATGATTATTATCCAAATCCCACCATACCGTATTATAAAAATTCTTTTTAAAATAACCGACCTCAAACGCCACTATAAAGTTTAAAATAATTTTAGTTTGTACAGGTCTAGGTACGATGAAGTTGGGCTAGCGTTGCGCATCGATTTCATCGTTTCTATTCAGGCCCGCCCGAGTTCAACATACCTGTACAAAAATTATTTTATACTTTGTAGTGGTGTTTGAAGTCGGTTTTTTAAAGAATTTTGTATATATTATTATTTTAAGTTTTTTAGTGGTAACTTTATAGGATCAATCTTCACATTCTCTGATTCGCGAGAGATTTGCTCTTAATCAGTGAGGAGTTCCGTCCTCCATCACCGAAGATACTCATCAGATCATCACCAAATTTAAATGGGACCAAACTTACAGTTAAAAATAAAAATATTTCAAATAAAAAATAATATTGAAAGAGTTATAGAGTAACATCGACAAAAAAAATACGCGTCGAATTGATAACCTCCTCCTTTTTTTAAGTCTGTTTATAGAATACACATGTACACATGTATTCTATAGTACGTAATAACACACACACACACACTCCACTTGCGTACTACTCTGTACGACGTACGTGGCTTACACACACGACTGACCCCCCCCCACCTAGTGGTGCCCGTATTTATGCGCTTAATCATAATAAAAATAAAAATTATAGAAAAATAAATTAAAAAATATTTTTTAATAAGTACCTATCTAACAATATTTTGCTGAAACTGAACTGAAATTATACATTATAGCTCAAGTTTATTCACCACCAATAAAATCCCACGCACCAACGTTAACATAATTATACGATGCTAACTATAAGGTTAGAAAATTTTCTCAAATTAACAACTTTGTGCTTCTACCGTTTACAATCTAGTAACAGTTTTTACATGCGGATGTGTTAAGGGTTTGAAATCGTAGTGGTGTATGCTAGGTATGTTCATTATTATAATATCATCTTTGATGTTCGTAAGGTGTATTATATTGTACCTAGCTACTTTATGAGGTCATAAAGCGCATAGCTGTCCTCTGATGTCCGTCCAACTCCAAAATTAACAAATGTTTCGCAAGTAGGTATATTAAGATCTTCTCAGAATCGTGTGAAGTGGAAAACTATATAAACAAAAATCGGCCAAGTGCGAGTCGGGCCTCGCTCTTTTAGGGTTCCGTACCTACATAATATGATCAAATCACTTTTTTAAAACTAGATACATATTTAGGGTTCTTAGATAGTACTAAATTAGCATACCGGGAAAAAATGCTCGTTTGTTTTGATCACAACTTGGATGGCCTCTCCATATCTTCATTTCTGAAGCTAAAAAATAATAAAAATATATTTGCACTCCACTTAATGAGCTCTAGACTATGACACCCCACGTGCCAGGGTAAAAAAATAAAATTTTATTTCGACTCCTTTTTCATGTATCGGAGCCCCCTTTATTTTTGTGTCATTCGGGGCCAAAATATTTTGTTCTCGGGCGGCGTATATTGAATTCCTCGCTATGCTGAGGATTCTACTTTAGAATCCTTCGCTTCGCTCTGAATTCAAAATAACGCCCTCGGGGAACAAAAATTTCCTTTGGCCCCATATAACACAAATAACTATTTTATTATTTGTTGATAAAGCGACATTAGAAATACACACTGTGAAAATTTCAACTGTCTAGTGTCTACCTATTACGGTTTACGAGATATAGCCCGCTGACAGACGGACGGACAGCGGAGGCTTAGTAATAGGGTCCCGTTGGCACCCTTTAGGTACGGAACCTAATAAGTAATTTGATTAATTTATTTTCTTTCTCTTTAGAAAGTTGACCGCTCAAAGTCGGGAGGTCCAGGGTTCGATTCCCGGCAGTGTAAAATGGACTTTGATTTGACGGGACCCGTGGGAGCTTCGAGATGGAACCCGTTCAGGGGTACAGATAAAGCTAAACTCTCATATACGAGTAACTCAAAAAAGGTAACCTCTTAGAATAAATGGAATAAAAACTCAACCTGTTCACATCTTATGAGTTGATCATGTAGGTATAGTGTTTCTAAAATTCTGTTCTCACTGATTTTTTTGTAAACATGGCCTCATAAAAAGGCTCAGGGCCACTCTGCGGGTGATGGAGGTAGGTGCAGTGCAGGGCACAAGCGAAGGTCGTATTTAGTCAATCTGTGGCTTGCAAGACCTAGTCCAGCAGTGGACGTCCATCGGACACGACGAAGATGACGTCATTCGATTGTCCCTAATATTGTGCACGGAGCAACGCAATGCATCAAGTAATGAGGCGTGCGCTGCGGCGTGCCAAGAGATTGCAGCGTGAGCACGTGCGCGATTTATGACTGTGATGCGCGCGACGCGGGCTCAGAGACGGGATTACGCGCAGACGTGCAGACAAACAAACATAATACACCACAATAAGTTTTCAGAGATTATAGTTCTAACATTTAAATTCTAATTACAGTACCCGGCGATATACATTGCACATCGGCCTTTGGAATAAAACGCTATTCTATTCTATTCACAGTTCGACTGCATTTTTTATATATAATTATGTTACGTGATGTGCTCGGCGATTGTGGAGAGATTTCAGTAATTACTACGTGAATTTCTGGCTAGCTTTCCTTGCAATAGAATAGAAATAGCGTTTTATTCCAAAGGCCGATGTGCAATATATATCGCCGGGTACTGTACCGTAATCTTGACTAAGTCCAATGCGTTCAATTCAATTCGTTTATTGGCAACATAATACGAGTGTGATGGTGATCATAAGGGAAGGCTTATGTCCAGCAGTGGACGTCCAAAGGCTGATGTCATGAACTCATTTATCGACGTGATAACGTCTTATAAATCGATGGTTGGTGGCCTGAGGGTGCAAGCGAGAGCGCGGAACAAGGCACGATCGGCCCAAGCGTTGGCTTGTGACGTTATCACGTAAAACTATCGTCCGTAAACCGACTTTACAGACAAACAATTTTTTTATTATACGTAATCACGAATCTGACGAGTAACGATTTATAATTTATAGATAAGTATACAAAATAATGCTTTCAAATTGTCAAGTTAACCTACTTACTAGCACAGTTTAAGGAGAACTGGTTCAATAATTTATTTACATTATCGATATAAATCCTGTGAGAATGCGCTTGCGAAAGAGTTTTAAGGTGAGATGTCCTGCAGATCCATCGCTTCTCATTTAACTAAGATTCTATATTATGTATTATTTTACTTTATCGCTAATATAACATTCGAATTATTTAACCACCGTTAGGCGGTGGTCTGTAACAAAGTGTAACAAACGCCGTAGGTCGCGTCCAGCGTCTGCTGACTCTGGACGCGGCTTCCTGCGTTGTTTGCGATGGTCACTCGGAAGTATTTTCGTTTCTCGCATGCGCTCAATGTGAGTGATTAAAATATGGATGAACAGACAATTTTAAGAGTTCTTCTCGAAGAGGAGGAGGATGATGATGATCTCGTTATACAAATGTTATTGAATCAGGAGAGAAGAAAAAGGCGTCGCGATCTTTTCGTGAAGAGAGAGGTCGAGGGTTGTTTTAATACGTTGATAAAAAACATTTATATACTAACGATGTCAAGTTCGTCTTGTTCCTTTGTAAATTTCACCATCTTCTATGAAAAAAACGCGACGTTCGTACGCCAGAATGCTCCGAAATGACTGCGTAGGCGTCGTACGACCAATGGACGCGTCGCACGGCGCTCGTGCGCCGCGTCAGGCGTGTGAGAGAGACCACTATAGTGCATTTCCATAGTAAGCATTCCTAGGCCGCGTACAGCGTCACGTCGGACGCGACCTACGGCGTTTGTTACAGACCACCGCCTAAGAGCGTTGCGTTAAGTCGAAACCGGGAAATAATTTAGGAGCCATCAAAACATTTACCTAGCGCTCGGGAATTGAAATATTGAATCAATAAATCGGTTGCAGTATCTATGCCGGCTTGATCCAACTTTCATCTAGGGTTGTCACATCATTATAATAATATTATCTTATCTTAAACATAAATAGTTAATATAAACCTCAATACGACGCGGACTGAAAAACTGATTCAAGGTTCAAACCCGACCCAGTACACTATAATATGGTTCCCACTCCGAAACTGACTGAAGGTTCAAACCAAACCCAGTACACTATAATGTCGTTCCCACTCCGAAACTGATTCAAGGTTCAAACCCGACCCAGTACACTATAATGTCGTTCCCACTCCTAAACTGATTGAAGGTTCAAACCCGACCCAGTACACTATAATGTCGTTCCCACTCCTAAACTGATTGAAGGTTCAAACCCGACCCAGTACACTATAATGTCGTTCCCACTCCGAAACTGATTGAAGGTTCAAACCCGACCCAGTACACTATAATGTCGTTCCCACTCCTAAACTGATTGAAGGTTCAAACCCGACCCAGTACACTATAATGTCGTTCCCACTCCGAAACTGATTGAAGGTTCAAACCCGACCCAGTACACTATAATGTCGTTCCCACTCCTAAACTGATTGAAGGTTCAAACCCGACCCAGTACACTATAATGTCGTTCCCACTCCTAAACTGATTGAAGGTTCAAACCAAACCCAGTACACTATAATGTCGTTCCCACTCCGAAACTGATTGAAGGTTCAAACCAAACCCAGTACACTATAATGTCGTTCCCACTCCGAAACTGATTGAAGGTTCAAACCCGACCCAGTACACTATAATGTCGTTCCCACTCCTAAACTGATTGAAGGTTCAAACCCGACCCAGTACACTATAATGTCGTTCCCACTCCTAAACTGATTGAAGGTTCAAACCCGACCCAGTACACTATAATGTCGTTCCCACTCCTAAACTGATTGAAGGTTCAAACCCGACCCAGTACACTATAATGTCGTTCCCACTCCGAAACTGATTGACGGTTCAAACCCGACCCAGTACACTATAATGTCGTTCCCACTCCTAAACTGATTGAAGGTTCAAACCCGACCCAGTACACTATAATGTCGTTCTCACTCCGAAACTGATTGACGGTTCAAACCCGACCCAGTACACTATAATGTCGTTCCCACTCCTAAACTGATTGAAGGTTCAAACCCGACCCAGTACACTATAATGTCGTTCCCACTCCTAAACTGATTGAAGGTTCAAACCCGACCCAGTACACTATAATGTCGTTCCCACTCCTAAACTGATTGAAGGTTCAAACCCGACCCAGTACACTATAATGTCGTTCCCACTCCTAAACTGATTGAAGGTTCAAACCCGACCCAGTACACTATAATGTCGTTCCCACTCCGAAACTGATTGAAGGTTCAAACCCGACCCAGTACACTATAATGTCGTTCCCACTCCTAAACTGATTGAAGGTTCAAACCCGACCCAGTACACTATAATGTCGTTCCCACTCCGAAACTGATTGAAGGTTCAAACCCGACCCAGTACACTATAATGTCGTTCCCACTCCTAAACTGATTGAAGGTTCAAACCCGACCCAGTACACTATAATGTCGTTCCCACTCCTAAACTGATTGAAGGTTCAAACCCGACCCAGTACACTATAATGTCGTTCCCACTCCTAAACTGATTGAAGGTTCAAACCAAACCCAGTACACTATAATGTCGTTCCCACTCCGAAACTGATTGAAGGTTCAAACCAAACCCAGTACACTATAATGTCGTTCCCACTCCGAAACTGATTGAAGGTTCAAACCCGACCCAGTACACTATAATGTCGTTCCCACTCCTAAACTGATTGAAGGTTCAAACCCGACCCAGTACACTATAATGTCGTTCCCACTCCTAAACTGATTGAAGGTTCAAACCCGACCCAGTACACTATAATGTCGTTCCCACTCCTAAACTGATTGAAGGTTCAAACCCGACCCAGTACACTATAATGTCGTTCCCACTCCGAAACTGATTGACGGTTCAAACCCGACCCAGTACACTATAATGTCGTTCCCACTCCTAAACTGATTGAAGGTTCAAACCCGACCCAGTACACTATAATGTCGTTCTCACTCCGAAACTGATTGACGGTTCAAACCCGACCCAGTACACTATAATGTCGTTCCCACTCCTAAACTGATTGAAGGTTCAAACCCGACCCAGTACACTATAATGTCGTTCCCACTCCTAAACTGATTGAAGGTTCAAACCCGACCCAGTACACTATAATGTCGTTCCCACTCCTAAACTGATTGAAGGTTCAAACCCGACCCAGTACACTATTATGTCGTTCCCACTCCGAAACTGATTGAAGGTTCAAACCCGACCCAGTACACTATAATGTCGTTCCCACTCCGAAACTGATTGAAGGTTCAAACCCGACCCAGTACACTATAATGTCGTTCCCACTCCTAAACTGATTGAAGGTTCAAACCCGACCCAGTACACTATAATGTCGTTCCCACTCCTAAACTGATTGACGGTTCAAACCCGACCCAGTTCACTATAATGTCGTTCCCACTCCGAAACTGATTGAAGGTTCAAACCCGACCCAGTTCACTATAATGTCGTTCCCACTCCGAAACTGATTGAAGGTTCAAACCCGACCCAGTACACTATAATGTCGTTCCCACTCCTAAACTGATTGAAGGTTCAAACCCGACCCAGTACACTATAATGTCGTTCCCACTCCTAAACTGATTGAAGGTTCAAACCCGACCCAGTACACTATAATGTCGTTCCCACTCCGAAACTGATTGAAGGTTCAAACCCGACCCAGTACACTATAATGTCGTTCCCACTCCGAAACTGATTGAAGGTTCAAACCCGACCCAGTACACTATAATGTCGTTCCCACTCCGAAACTGATTGAAGGTTCAAACCCGACCCAGTACACTATAATGTCGTTCCCACTCCTTAACTGATTGAAGGTTCAAACCCGACCCAGTACACTATAATGTCGTTCCCACTCCTAAACTGATTGAAGGTTCAAACCCGACCCAGTACACTATAATGTCGTTCCCACTCCGAAACTGATTGAAGTTCAAACCCGACCCAGTACACTATAATGTCGTTCCCACTCCTAAACTGATTGAAGGTTCAAACCCGACCCAGTACACTATAATGTCGTTCCCACTCCTAAACTGATTGAAGGTTCAAACCCGACCCAGTACACTATAATGTCGTTCCCACTCCGAAACTGATTGAAGGTTCAAACCAAACCCAGTACACTATAATGTCGTTCCCACTCCGAAACTGATTGAAGGTTCAAACCAAACCCAGTACACTATAATGTCGTTCCCACTCCGAAACTGATTGAAGGTTCAAACCCGACCCAGTACACTATAATGTCGTTCCCACTCCGAAACTGATTGAAGGTTCAAACCAAACCCAGTACACTATAATGTCGTTCCCACTCCGAAACTGATTGAAGGTTCAAACCAAACCCAGTACACTATAATGTCGTTCCCACTCCGAAACTGATTGAAGGTTCAAACCAAACCCAGTACACTATAATGTCGTTCCCACTCCGAAACTGATTGAAGGTTCAAACCCGACCCAGTACACTATAATGTCGTTCCCACTCCTAAACTGATTGAAGGTTCAAACCCGACCCAGTACACTATAATGTCGTTCCCACTCCTAAACTGATTGAAGGTTCAAACCCGACCCAGTACACTATAATGTCGTTCCCACTCCTAAACTGATTGAAGGTTCAAACCCGACCCAGTACACTATAATGTCGTTCCCACTCCGAAACTGATTGACGGTTCAAACCCGACCCAGTACACTATAATGTCGTTCCCACTCCTAAACTGATTGAAGGTTCAAACCCGACCCAGTACACTATAATGTCGTTCCCACTCCGAAACTGATTGACGGTTCAAACCCGACCCAGTACACTATAATGTCGTTCCCACTCCTAAACTGATTGAAGGTTCAAACCCGACCCAGTACACTATAATGTCGTTCCCACTCCTAAACTGATTGAAGGTTCAAACCCGACCCAGTACACTATAATGTCGTTCCCACTCCTAAACTGATTGAAGGTTCAAACCCGACCCAGTACACTATAATGTCGTTCCCACTCCGAAACTGATTGACGGTTCAAACCCGACCCAGTACACTATAATGTCGTTCCCACTCCTAAACTGATTGAAGGTTCAAACCCGACCCAGTACACTATAATGTCGTTCCCACTCCGAAACTGATTGACGGTTCAAACCCGACCCAGTACACTATAATGTCGTTCCCACTCCTAAACTGATTGAAGGTTCAAACCCGACCCAGTACACTATAATGTCGTTCCCACTCCGAAACTGATTGACGGTTCAAACCCGACCCAGTACACTATAATGTCGTTCCCACTCCTAAACTGATTGAAGGTTCAAACCCGACCCAGTACACTATAATGTCGTTCCCACTCCTAAACTGATTGAAGGTTCAAACCCGACCCAGTACACTATAATGTCGTTCCCACTCCGAAACTGATTGACGGTTCAAACCCGACCCAGTACACTATAATGTCGTTCCCACTCCTAAACTGATTGAAGGTTCAAACCCGACCCAGTACACTATAATGTCGTTCCCACTCCGAAACTGATTGACGGTTCAAATCCGACCCAGTACACTATAATGTCGTTCCCACTCCTAAACTGATTGAAGGTTCAAACCCGACCCAGTACACTATAATGTCGTTCCCACTCCTAAACTGATTGAAGGTTCAAACCCGACCCAGTACACTATAATGTCGTTCCCACTCCTAAACTGATTGAAGGTTCAAACCCGACCCAGTACACTATAATGTCGTTCCCACTCCGAAACTGATTGACGGTTCAAACCCGACCCAGTACACTATAATGTCGTTCCCACTCCTAAACTGATTGAAGGTTCAAACCCGACCCAGTACACTATAATGTCGTTCCCACTCCGAAACTGATTGACGGTTCAAACCCGACCCAGTACACTATAATGTCGTTCCCACTCCTAAACTGATTGAAGGTTCAAACCCGACCCAGTACAGTATAATGTCGTTCCCACTCCGAAACTGATTGACGGTTCAAACCCGACCCAGTACACTATAATGTCGTTCCCACTCCTAAACTGATTGAAGGTTCAAACCCGACCCAGTACACTATAATGTCGTTCCCACTCCTAAACTGATTGAAGGTTCAAACCCGACCCAGTACACTATAATGTCGTTCCCACTCCTAAACTGATTGAAGGTTCAAACCCGACCCAGTACACTATAATGTCGTTCCCACTCCGAAACTGATTGACGGTTCAAACCCGACCCAGTACACTATAATGTCGTTCCCACTCCTAAACTGATTGAAGGTTCAAACCCGACCCAGTACACTAAAATGTCGTTCCCACTCCTAAACTGATTGAAGGTTCAAACCCGACCCAGTACACTATAATGTCGTTCCCACTCCTAAACTGATTGAAGGTTCAAACCCGACCCAGTACACTATAATGTCGTTCCCACTCCGAAACTGATTGACGGTTCAAACCCGACCCAGTACACTATAATGTCGTTCCCACTCCTAAACTGATTGAAGGTTCAAACCCGACCCAGTACACTAAAATGTCGTTCCCACTCCTAAACTGATTGAAGGTTCAAACCCGACCCAGTACACTATAATGTCGTTCCCACTCCGAAACTGATTGACGGTTCAAACCCGACCCAGTACACTATAATGTCGTTCCCACTCCGAAACTGATTGAAGGTTCAAACCCGACCCAGTACACTATAATATGGTTCCCACTCCGAAACTGACTGAAGGTTCAAACCAAACCCATTACACTATAATGTCGTTCCCACTCCGAAACTGATTGAAGGTTCAAACCCGACCCAGTACACTATAATGTCGTTCCCACTCCTAAACTGATTGAAGGTTCAAACCCGACCCAGTACACTATAATGTCGTTCCCACTCCGAAACTGATTGAAGGTTCAAACCCGACCCAGTACACTATAATGTCGTTCCCACTCCTAAACTGATTGAAGGTTCAAACCCGACCCAGTACACTATAATGTCGTTCCCACTCCTAAACTGATTGAAGGTTCAAACCCGACCCAGTACACTATAATGTCGTTCCCACTCCTAAACTGATTGAAGGTTCAAACCCGACCCAGTACACTATAATGTCGTTCCCACTCCGAAACTGATTGACGGTTCAAACCCGACCCAGTACACTATAATGTCGTTCCCACTCCTAAACTGATTGAAGGTTCAAACCCGACCCAGTACACTATAATGTCGTTCCCACTCCGAAACTGATTGACGGTCCAAACCCGACCCAGTACACTATAATGTCGTTCCCACTCCTAAACTGATTGAAGGTTCAAACCCGACCCAGTACACTATAATGTCGTTCCCACTCCTAAACTGATTGAAGGTTCAAACCCGACCCAGTACACTATAATGTCGTTCCCACTCCTAAACTGATTGAAGGTTCAAACCCGACCCAGTACACTATAATGTCGTTCCCACTCCGAAACTGATTGAAGGTTCAAACCCGACCCAGTACACTATAATGTCGTTCCCACTCCGAAACTGATTGAAGGTTCAAACCCGACCCAGTACACTATAATGTCGTTCCCACTCCGAAACTGATTGAAGGTTCAAACCCGACCCAGTACACTATAATGTCGTTCCCACTCCGAAACTGATTGAAGGTTCAAACCCGACCCAGTACACTATAATGTCGTTCCCACTCCGAAACTGATTGACGGTTCAAACCCGACCCAGTACACTATAATGTCGTTCCCACTCCTAAACTGATTGAAGGTTCAAACCCGACCCAGTACACTATAATGTCGTTCCCACTCCGAAACTGATTGACGGTTCAAACCCGACCCAGTACACTATAATGTCGTTCCCACTCCTAAACTGATTGAAGGTTCAAACCCGACCCAGTACACTATAATGTCGTTCCCACTCCTAAACTGATTGAAGGTTCAAACCCGACCCAGTACACTATAATGTCGTTCCCACTCCGAAACTGATTGAAGGTTCAAACCCGACCCAGTACACTATAATGTCGTTCCCACTCCTAAACTGATTGAAGGTTCAAACCCGACCCAGTACACTATAATGTCGTTCCCACTCCTAAACTGATTGAAGGTTCAAACCCGACCCAGTACACTATAATGTCGTTCCCACTCCGAAACTGATTGAAGGTTCAAACCCGACCCAGTACACTATAATGTCGTTCCCACTCCTAAACTGATTGAAGGTTCAAACCCGACCCAGTACACTATAATGTCGTTCCCACTCCTAAACTGATTGAAGGTTCAAACCCGACCCAGTACACTATAATGTCGTTCCCACTCCTAAACTGATTGAAGGTTCAAACCAAACCCAGTACACTATAATGTCGTTCCCACTCCGAAACTGATTGAAGGTTCAAACCAAACCCAGTACACTATAATGTCGTTCCCACTCCGAAACTGATTGAAGGTTCAAACCCGACCCAGTACACTATAATGTCGTTCCCACTCCGAAACTGATTGAAGGTTCAAACCAAACCCAGTACACTATAATGTCGTTCCCACTCCGAAACTGATTGAAGGTTCAAACCAAACCCAGTACACTATAATGTCGTTCCCACTCCGAAACTGATTGAAGGTTCAAACCAAACCCAGTACACTATAATGTCGTTCCCACTCCGAAACTGATTGAAGGTTCAAACCCGACCCAGTACACTATAATGTCGTTCCCACTCCTAAACTGATTGAAGGTTCAAACCCGACCCAGTACACTATAATGTCGTTCCCACTCCTAAACTGATTGAAGGTTCAAACCCGACCCAGTACACTATAATGTCGTTCCCACTCCTAAACTGATTGAAGGTTCAAACCCGACCCAGAACACTATAATGTCGTTCCCACTCCGAAACTGATTGACGGTTCAAACCCGACCCAGTACACTATAATGTCGTTCCCACTCCTAAACTGATTGAAGGTTCAAACCCGACCCAGTACACTATAATGTCGTTCCCACTCCGAAACTGATTGACGGTTCAAACCCGACCCAGTACACTATAATGTCGTTCCCACTCCTAAACTGATTGAAGGTTCAAACCCGACCCAGTACACTATAATGTCGTTCCCACTCCTAAACTGATTGAAGGTTCAAACCCGACCCAGTACACTATAATGTCGTTCCCACTCCTAAACTGATTGAAGGTTCAAACCCGACCCAGTACACTATAATGTCGTTCCCACTCCGAAACTGATTGACGGTTCAAACCCGACCCAGTACACTATGTCGTTCCCACTCCTAAACTGATTGAAGGTTCAAACCCGACCCAGTACACTATAATGTCGTTCCCACTCCGAAACTGATTGACGGTTCAAACCCGACCCAGTACACTATAATGTCGTTCCCACTCCTAAACTGATTGAAGGTTCAAACCCGACCCAGTACACTATAATGTCGTTCCCACTCCGAAACTGATTGACGGTTCAAACCCGACCCAGTACACTATAATGTCGTTCCCACTCCTAAACTGATTGAAGGTTCAAACCCGACCCAGTACACTATAATGTCGTTCCCACTCCTAAACTGATTGAAGGTTCAAACCCGACCCAGTACACTATAATGTCGTTCCCACTCCTAAACTGATTGAAGGTTCAAACCCGACCCAGTACACTATAATGTCGTTCCCACTCCGAAACTGATTGACGGTTCAAACCCGACCCAGTACACTATAATGTCGTTCCCACTCCTAAACTGATTGAAGGTTCAAACCCGACCCAGTACACTATAATGTCGTTCCCACTCCTAAACTGATTGAAGGTTCAAACCCGACCCAGTACACTATAATGTCGTTCCCACTCCTAAACTGATTGAAGGTTCAAACCCGACCCAGTACACTATAATGTCGTTCCCACTCCTAAACTGATTGAAGGTTCAAACCCGACCCAGTACACTATAATGTCGTTCCCACTCCGAAACTGATTGACGGTTCAAACCCGACCCAGTACACTATAATGTCGTTCCCACTCCTAAACTGATTGAAGGTTCAAACCCGACCCAGTACACTATAATGTCGTTCCCACTCCGAAACTGATTGACGGTTCAAACCCGACCCAGTACACTATAATGTCGTTACCACTCCTAAACTGATTGAAGGTTCAAACCCGACCCAGTACACTATAATGTCGTTCCCACTCCTAAACTGATTGAAGGTTCAAACCCGACCCAGTACACTATAATGTCGTTCCCACTCCGAAACTGATTGACGGTTCAAACCCGACCCAGTACACTATAATGTCGTTCCCACTCCTAAACTGATTGAAGGTTCAAACCCGACCCAGTACACTATAATGTCGTTCCCACTCCGAAACTGATTGACGGTTCAAACCCGACCCAGTACACTATAATGTCGTTCCCACTCCTAAACTGATTGAAGGTTCAAACCCGACCCAGTACACTATAATGTCGTTCCCACTCCTAAACTGATTGAAGGTTCAAACCCGACCCAGTACACTATAATGTCGTTCCCACTCCGAAACTGATTGACGGTTCAAACCCGACCCAGTACACTATAATGTCGTTCCCACTCCTAAACTGATTGAAGGTTCAAACCCGACCCAGTACACTATAATGTCGTTCCCACTCCGAAACTGATTGACGGTTCAAACCCGACCCAGTACACTATAATGTCGTTCCCACTCCTAAACTGATTGAAGGTTCAAACCCGACCCAGTACACTATAATGTCGTTCCCACTCCGAAACTGATTGACGGTTCAAACCCGACCCAGTACACTATAATGTCGTTCCCACTCCTAAACTGATTGAAGGTTCAAACCCGACCCAGTACACTATAATGTCGTTCCCACTCCGAAACTGATTGACGGTTCAAACCCGACCCAGTACACTATAATGTCGTTCCCACTCCTAAACTGATTGAAGGTTCAAACCCGACCCAGTACACTAAAATGTCGTTCCCACTCCTAAACTGATTGAAGGTTCAAACCCGACCCAGTACACTATAATGTCGTTCCCACTCCGAAACTGATTGACGGTTCAAACCCGACCCAGTACACTATAATGTCGTTCCCACTCCTAAACTGATTGAAGGTTCAAACCCGACCCAGTACACTAAAATGTCGTTCCCACTCCTAAACTGATTGAAGGTTCAAACCCGACCCAGTACACTATAATGTCGTTCCCACTCCGAAACTGATTGACGGTTCAAACCCGACCCAGTACACTATAATGTCGTTCCCACTCCGAAACTGATTGAAGGTTCAAACCCGACCCAGTACACTATAATATGGTTCCCACTCCGAAACTGACTGAAGGTTCAAACCAAACCCATTACACTATAATGTCGTTCCCACTCCGAAACTGATTGAAGGTTCAAACCCGACCCAGTACACTATAATGTCGTTCCCACTCCTAAACTGATTGAAGGTTCAAACCCGACCCAGTACACTATAATGTCGTTCCCACTCCTAAACTGATTGAAGGTTCAAACCCGACCCAGTACACTATAATGTCGTTCCCACTCCGAAACTGATTGAAGGTTCAAACCCGACCCAGTACACTATAATGTCGTTCCCACTCCTAAACTGATTGAAGGTTCAAACCCGACCCAGTACACTATAATGTCGTTCCCACTCCTAAACTGATTGAAGGTTCAAACCCGACCCAGTACACTATAATGTCGTTCCCACTCCTAAACTGATTGAAGGTTCAAACCCGACCCAGTACACTATAATGTCGTTCCCACTCCTAAACTGATTGAAGGTTCAAACCCGACCCAGTACACTAAAATGTCGTTCCCACTCCTAAACTGATTGAAGGTTCAAACCCGACCCAGTACACTATAATGTCGTTCCCACTCCTAAACTGATTGAAGGTTCAAACCCGACCCAGTACACTAAAATGTCGTTCCCACTCCTAAACTGATTGAAGGTTCAAACCCGACCCAGTACACTATAATGTCGTTCCCACTCCGAAACTGATTGACGGTTCAAACCCGACCCAGTACACTATAATGTCGTTCCCACTCCGAAACTGATTGACGGTTCAAACCCGACCCAGTACACTATAATGTCGTTCCCACTCCGAAACTGATTGAAGGTTCAAAACCCGACCCAGTACACTATAATGGCGTTCCCACTCCTAAACTGATTGAAGGTTCAAACCCGACCCAGTACACTATAATGTCGTTCCCACTCCTAAACTGATTGAAGGTTCAAACCCGACCCAGTACACTAAAATGTCGTTCCCACTCCTAAACTGATTGAAGGTTCAAACCCGACCCAGTACACTATAATGTCGTTCCCACTCCGAAACTGATTGACGGTTCAAACCCGACCCAGTACACTATAATGTCGTTCCCACTCCGAAACTGATTGAAGGTTCAAACCCGACCCAGTACACTATAATGGCGTTCCCACTCCTAAACTGATTGAAGGTTCAAACCTGACCCAGTACACTAAAATGTCGTTCCCACTCCTAAACTGATTGAAGGTTCAAACCCGACCCAGTACACTAAAATGTCGTTCCCACTCCTAAACTGATTGAAGGTTCAAACCCGACCCAGTACACTATAATGTCGTTCCCACTCCGAAACTGATTGAAGGTTCAAACCCGACCCAGTACACTATAATGTCGTTCCCACTCCGAAACTGATTGACGGTTCAAACCCGACCCAGTACACTATAATGTCGTTCCCACTCCGAAACTGATTGAAGGTTCAAACCCGACCCAGTACACTATAATGTCGTTCCCACTCCTAAACTGATTGAAGGTTCAAACCTGACCCAGTACACTAAAATGTCGTTCCCACTCCTAAACTGATTGAAGGTTCAAACCCGACCCAGTACACTAAAATGTCGTTCCCACTCCTAAACTGATTGAAGGTTCAAACCCGACCCAGTACACTATAATGTCGTTCCCACTCCGAAACTGATTGAAGGTTCAAACCCGACCCAGTACACTATAATGTCGTTCCCACTCCGAAACTGATTGACGGTTCAAACCCGACCCAGTACACTATAATGTCGTTCCCACTCCGAAACTGATTGAAGGTTCAAACCCGACCCAGTACACTATAATGTCGTTCCCACTCCTAAACTGATTGAAGGTTCAAACCCGACCCAGTACACTATAATGTCGTTCCCACTCCGAAACTGATTGACGGTTCAAACCCGACCCAGTACACTATAATGTCGTTCCCACTCCTAAACTGATTGAAGGTTCAAACCCGACCCAGTACACTATAATGTCGTTCCCACTCCTAAACTGATTGAAGGTTCAAACCCGACCCAGTACACTATAATGTCGTTCCCACTCCTAAACTGATTGAAGGTTCAAACCCGACCCAGTACACTATAATGTCGTTCCCACTCCTAAACTGATTGAAGGTTCAAACCCGACCCAGTACACTATAATGTCGTTCCCACTCCGAAACTGATTGACGGTTCAAACCCGACCCAGTACACTATAATGTCGTTCCCACTCCTAAACTGATTGAAGGTTCAAACCCGACCCAGTACACTATAATGTCGTTCCCACTCCTAAACTGATTGAAGGTTCAAACCCGACCCAGTACACTATAATGTCGTTCCCACTCCGAAACTGATTGACGGTTCAAACCCGACCCAGTACACTATAATGTCGTTCCCACTCCTAAACTGATTGAAGGTTCAAACCCGACCCAGTACACTATAATGTCGTTCCCACTCCGAAACTGATTGACGGTTCAAACCCGACCCAGTACACTATAATGTCGTTCCCACTCCTAAACTGATTGAAGGTTCAAACCCGACCCAGTACACTATAATGTCGTTCCCACTCCTAAACTGATTGAAGGTTCAAACCCGACCCAGTACACTATAATGTCGTTCCCACTCCTAAACTGATTGACGGTTCAAACCCGACCCAGTACACTATAATGTCGTTCCCACTCCTAAACTGATTGAAGGTTCAAACCCGACCCAGTACACTATAATGTCGTTCCCACTCCGAAACTGATTGACGGTTCAAACCCGACCCAGTACACTATAATGTCGTTCCCACTCCTAAACTGATTGAAGGTTCAAACCCGACCCAGTACACTATAATGTCGTTCCCACTCCTAAACTGATTGAAGGTTCAAACCCGACCCAGTACACTATAATGGCGTTCCCACTCCGAAAAAAAGATTTACGGCCTAAGAAAAGTGCAACTGCTGAGTTTCATGCCGGCTTTTCTCAGTAAAATCTGCTTTTCGAACCGCTGCTAACAGTCATGATAATATTTTGTCACTAGCGGTCGCCCGCGACTTCGTCCGCGTATAATTTCTGATTTTCTATGAGATTATAAAAAGATAAATTTTCCCACTGCAAGAAGCCTATCGAAAAAAGTTCTTCCGCTAGTAAAAACCTCGACTTTGCACCCAAGGATATCGCAATTTCACTGTATTTTTATTTTTGAAAATTTCGTCCTCTATTTAATTACACTCAAGAGGTGATTTTCTAAAGTAACTTATAGAGTATATTTTTATTTCACGAAAGTTTTCATGTTTTTTGACTTGATACAAAACATAAGATTTTCATATCCCCCATTTCAACCCTTTTAGGATGGATTTTCTCAAACCTTTTAGGTACTGATGTCTAGACCCTAGAAACTCTAGAAAGAACCTACCTACCAAAAAAATCATTACAGCATTTATATTCCAATTTCATTCCCTATTATACCATCCATAAGGGGGGATTTTTCAAAATAACCTATAAAGGTTTTTATTATTTAAAGCTAGTCACCTAAATCCCGATTTTCAAACCTCAAACTTTAAAACATAGGACTTTCCAACCCCCTTTTTCAGCAAAAAAAGTTCTTAGCTGACACCTACCCTCTAGAAAGATCCTATGTTCCAAATTTTAAGTTAAAAATAACAATAATTAAAACTTTCCTATACAAGCTATCATCGCCTATTTTACCACCCTTAAGGGGGGATTTTCCAAAATAGCTTATACAAATCTTTATTATTTAAAGTTAGTACCTAATCTAAATGCCGATTTTCATATTATGTCTAACTTCAAAAACTTTCATATAACCTTCGAAATTCCATTTCACCCCCTTAGGGGGGGATTTTCTCAAAACAGTTTCTTAGCTGACACCTACCCCCTAGAAATAACATACATTCCAAATTCCAAGTTTGTAGGTTTTATAGTTTCTGAGATTTCGTGATGAGTCAGTGACCTTTCGCTTTTATATATATTACTAGCTGACCCAGCGAACTACGTACCGCCAACAAAAATATTTAGTGGTTGGTCACCCTTATCATTTAAGGGTATGAAAAATAGATGTTGGCCGATTCTCAGACCTACCCGATATGCACACAAAATTTCATAAAAATCGGTCCACCCGTTTCGTGGGAGTAAGGTAACTAACATTGTGACACGAGAATTTTATATATATTAAGATAACTAGCTGATGCCCGCGACTTCGTCCGCGTGGATTTAGTTTTTAAAATCCCTCGGGAACACTTTGATTTTCCGGGATAAAAGTAGCCTATGTCACTCTCCAGGTCATCAGTGCAAAAAATCACGAGATCCGTGGCTCTGTTGCGGCTTGATTGAAGGACAAACCAACAAACAAACACACTTTCGCATTTATAATATTAGTAAGTATGATTAGAATATTAAATTACATAGGAAAACACTGTAATATTACGTCCATACGATGTATATCCATACCTACTATGTAGTATGTAGGTATAATGATCGTTTGGCAAAATCTGACGAATTTGGAGTAGTTTGACTTTGACAAAATAGTATCCACGATGGCTATATACGATAAATTACGCTTGCCAGCTTAAGATGAGCCGTTCATTCAAAGTATCCTGTAGAGTCCGGGGTTCAAGTTATTTGGACCTATACTGAAGATTGTGATGTCTATAATTTCTGAACTACGAAATTGACGACCTTGAAATAATTACAGGACAATCTCTAAAGAACCTGCTTTCTAACAAAAAAAGAATGGATTAAATCGGAATACGCCTTAATGAATTACAGCGAAATACTCATTTTGACTTTCATCCCCTCTCCCAAGGGAACCTTGCTGAATTTCGGGATAAAAAGTATCCTATATTATACCTCGTAGTATTAACTTAAATCGTGCCAAGTTTCATTTAAATCCATCCAGTAGTTTCGGCGTGATGCGCGGCCAAGATACAGACAGACAGACAGACAGACAGACAGACAGACAGACAGACAGACAAAAAATAAAAAAAAATTGTTTTGGCTTCAGTATCGATTATAGAGTGCCCTCAAACAAAAATTTTCAAAATATCTTCAATGTACAGAATTGGACCTGTTACAGTTTTATTATATTATAGATGATAAAAGCCATTTAAGTTGGCCTGGTAGGTATATGAAAAAAATATATAGGTATTTTTGTAGGGCTCCGTATTAAACAATTGGAACACTTATAGTTCCGCCATGTCCGTCCGTCCGTCCGCGACGCGGTTTAGCTCAGAGACTAGGAATCTGTAATTTGTCAAACCTATATTGACAAAGATATATTAATCACGCTAACAAAGTGGTGAAATAAAATTGTGAAAAATTATTTTTTTTAGGGTACCTCCCCTACATGTAAAGTGAGGTGACGTCGAATAGGTCTTTCAAAAATATTGTGGGTATTGGAACACCATTTTTCGATTCAGGGATCCGTTTGTGAAACATGATATCCTAGGTCAGCAACAATAATTGTGACTTGCAACTACGGAACCCTACACTGCGCGTGGCCCGACACGCACTTAGCCGGTTTTTTAATTTTATGTTCAGCATAGTAATTAATAATATGTAAATACATATTACATAACCTTTATTTTCGAAGAAGCATTAATATCCAGCATTAATTTCAGCTGTATTACAGAATTGGTTTCAAATGTTCGATTTAACTAAAGTAAAATCAAAACAAACTGAAATTATAGTGAACACTAAATCCGTCAATAGCAGTATGTATCGTAATTTCTTCTTCAATCTGGGTTTACGTGGAACCCACGAAATAATTTAATAGCTATCAAAACAAACGGACGCACAAATTGAATCGTTAAACCGATAAATCCGTTACAGCTCGACGCGATATCTCACGGCTATCGGTCGATTTCGAACTACATTTTTAGGGTTCCGTACCCAAAGGGTGACAACGGGACCCTATTACTAAGCCTCCGCTGTCCGTCCGTCCGTCCGTCTGTCAGCGGGCTGTATCTCGTAAACCGTAATAGATAGACAGTTGAAATTTTCACTAATTTTCGAATGGCTTCGGCAAAAGGATGGTGCAGCGTAGTACGGCAGTGCCTTAGTTTGCTCGACTTGGCGGGGGCACTGCTGAGATAATCCCGGTAGGCGGTAAGTAAGCTATAGAGTTCAGGGTTGCCAAAATATCGTTTGAATATCGTTTATTTTAAATATCATTTATTTTTTTCCCAAAATTACAAATGATTTTATAACAGATTTGAACGATGATCCCGCAGAAGTATAAACTGTGTTGCGGTGATCATTGCCCTCCTCGTACATTAAACACAAGATTTATAATATGTAATTATTACAAAGTACAAACAAATCATTGATCTTTGTTCTTAATAACCAGATTGTGAACAATCTAAACGGAACGGAATAATTGCCTAAGTTGATTTGATTTGATGTTATTTCATAAGTATGTTAATACTTAAGTCATTAAAGCTTCAATTGTTCAACAGGAGCAGACTGAAATCCGAAAGTTCAGGTTTTTATTGAATAAAGTTTTCTTTCATAACACTATAAAAAATGAGGTTTTTCAACTTTTCTGGCTACCCTAATAGCATCAGGCCATAAATCTTGCACAGTGTGTAATCAACTCGGCATCCACGCGTAAAATAATGCGTTCGACATTGTAGCGACAGCAAAAATTTACCATTTCAAACAGGTCAATTGCAATTAATAAGATTGTGTATACCTACCTACTATCTAATCTTAGCTTAATTAAATGATGATATTTATGAATAATACTTACATAGGAAATTGAAGAACTGCCCCTTTTAAGTATATTAATTAATGACTGCCTACTACCTAAAGCAGTATATTAAAGCTGTTGTGGACAAAATATGAACCATAATAATAATCAGAAAGCTGTACCTACCGCCAGTAAAAATGTCAATAAGGATATGAATGAAAAATAAATAATAATAAAAATTTAAATGTTTAAAAGATCCGAGCTTATTTCAACATTTACAATTTAATGATTTATATTATGATTATAATAATATTATTATGTTGCGCTATGATTATAGTATGTTAGTAGTAGTAGCTATGATTAGTATAGGTATTATACTGACTCTACACTCATATTTTGTCTAGGTACCTCTTGTTAAATTGCAGGATATTGGCATTCTAAGGTTCGAATTAAACATTATTGGATTAGGTTCGGAAGGTAGGAACCTTTGGGGGTTAATATTTGCTTATTTTAGTTAAACATGATTTTTTTTAATAAATCATTTTCATATTAAACACAATAATTCTTATTATCTATAAAAAATCGTTTCGATTAAACAAAAATAAACACACCTTGAAAAAATTTGCAACCAAAGTCCAAGCAGAAGCTAAAATTTTTAACCTTAACAAAAACGAACACTAACTATAATTATTTAATTAAAAAAAGTTTTAGTTGCCGCGAAAATAATGGCGGGAGATTTTCCAAGATGGCCGACACGACCGAATCGCGCGCACAACGGCCCGCTAACTATGCCGTCTCGGGACTTGACACAATAAAGTTAAGCATCCAAAAGAAAGACGCAGACCGTCTCGTAACACGTTTTCATAATAACCAAACGACATCACAATTTGCGAGCCATTCGGTTGGATGTAGGAACATTGGAAATGAGATATTCAACACGAAACCTTAATATCGATAAATGAATAGAACGATCGATAATTTCAAGAAATCGAGGTTAACAATTCTTACTCTATTATGGAAGATGTAAGCTATGTATGTAAGTACTTAGGTAATTCTAAAATACAGTTCTTAAGAATCTGTAGTTCCTTCTACATAGTTTTGGACGCTAGTCGCTTTCGCTTTTGCACCAAGGCGATTTTGTACTTAAGCTTAGATTTCAGGTTTCAGATTAATTTATTTTTTAAATTGGTTCACAATCACAAACTTTTTAAAACACAATCTCAACAATTATCTAATACAAGTAATAAATACCTAGGTAATGAAATGATGATTCTTAGGATCTACTAAGGCCAAAAACTAAAACTGAGAGGATTAACGAAAGGCGCCTTGATTTGAGAATTGCCCGCAGTGAACTCAACGGGAGTTTGATCAAATCAATTATATCTACTTGTATTACATCGAAATCGATCAGAACATCTCTAATGTGGCAAGGGAAATTTGCCAACAGAGGACAGACAGCAGGCTGACATTTGAAATGTCCGCAGGGATTTGCGTTTCACGATTTTCATTTCGCAACGATTCGATAGCAACAAAACGTTTGTTTTTCATTACGCGTCTTGGAAGCACCGTTGTTTACGACATAAGTCTCGAAGCTGCAAATTATAGTTAAATGCATAGGTAGGCAGTTAGGCACATATTGACCGAGGCTGTTCTCATGGCAAGATTTGTAACAAAATAAGTAGCGCGAGCCCCTAGCTCAGAGGTATAAAGATTCGCCAAAATACTGGACCACTAGGCCGAAATTGTTGTGAAGTCAATCACTACCTATCAGTTTATTTCTGTTAGGAATGTTGATGAGAATTTTATTTTAAGATTTTCCATTCTTAACTTGTTCCCATGCTCCCCCGTTCTTCCATTCAGAGTTTCGCGCATAGTATCGTAGTGACCCAGGAGTATAATTTGCCCCTCTGTCTGGCGTTTGTGGACTACGAGAAAGCCTTTGATTCCGTTGAGACCTGGGCTGTTCTGGATTCATTGCAGCGATGCCAAGTCGACTGGCACTATATCCAGGTGTTGAGAAGTTTGTATGAGGCCGCCACTATGACAGTCCAAGTCCAAGACCAACAAACGAATCCGATTCCCATACGAAGGGGAGTAAGACAGGGAGACGTTATATCCCCGAAACTTTTCACTTGCGCCCTAGAAGACGTGTTTAAGGTGTTGGACTGGAAAAGTCGAGGTGTTAATGTGAATGGTGAATAGTGAATACATCTCACACTTGCGTTTTGCAGACGATATAGTTATACTGTCGGAATCGCTGCAAGATCTTGAAGAAATGCTGGCCCAGCTTAGCTGTTCTTCCAGACAAGTGGGTCTTGAGATGAACATAGACAAAACAAAAGTCATGTTTAACGAGCACGTTATCTCAAGACCGGTAAACGTCGGAAATGTCAGCATCGAAGTTGTTCAGGAATACAACTACCTTGGCCAGATTATACAACTCGGTAGAAACAACTTCGACAAGGAGGCTGACAGAAGAATTCAGTTGGGCTGGGCAGCATTTTCAAAGCTGCGTCAGGTCTTCGATTCGTCAATACCGCAAAGCCTGAAGACAAAGGTTTTCAATGAGTGTGTCCTACCGGTAATGACGTATGATGGAGCGGAAACATGGACACTGACGGTGGGCCTCGTTCACAAATTAAAAGTCGCTCAGCGCGCTATGGAGCGAGCTATGTTGGGAATCTCTCTCAGGGATAAAATCCGGAACGAGGAAATTCGTAGAAGAACAAAAGTGACCGACATAGCTCTGAGGATTAGCAAGCTGAAGTGGCAGTGGGCAGGTCATATCTGTCGCAGAACCGATGGCCGATGGGGCAGACGTGTTCTGGAGTGGAGACCGCGTACCGGCAAGCGCAGTGTAGGACGACCTCCAACTCGTTGGACCGACGACCTTAAGAAGGTGGCGGGAAGCGGTTGGATGAGGAAGGCGGAGGACCGTGTTTGGTGGCGCGCTCTCGGAAAGGCCTATGTCCAGCAGTGGACGAATACAGGCTGATGATGTGATGATGATGATCGTAGTGAAGGCCACGGATTGAAGCTAGATTCAGGTAAGAACCTATTTACGATGTACTGAGTAGGTACTAACAGCTTACTGAGTCGACATTAAGGCGGATCATCCCTTTAACTTTTCCAGTGTGTTGAAATTTTTTCTGTGATGGAAGGTTGAATTATTGCATTAAATTAAGTACTAACTGAAACGTATCATCGACGCGTATTATACCTATCTACGCTAAAATTAATAAGTAGGTGTACGTAACAATGGTAGGTACATATAGGTATGTGCCAATCGGATAAGGTGTAGGTAGGTAATATAATAATATTAGGTATTTTGTCATCTCCTAGGCGTATAACTGGACGTAGCCTAAACAACCAATGAGTTATGGGTCTAGATACACAAAACAATCGATCGTCGGTTCAAAACTGACCAATAATTCTTCGAAAGTGCGATTAACGTCCAATTTAGGTACAATGAAATATGCGTCGATCATTAGAAGGAAATATGGCTATATTTTAAGATTATTAATTAACAAATCAAGGCTTTATTTTCTTACCGCGCGTAAGATGAATCACTGTTATTGGAACTTGGAAGCTGCTTGGCAAGGGCGGATCCAGCTTTCATGTCAGGGGGGGTCATATAGTCAAGGTCAAGTCAGATATATATAGATATAGAGATAATATAACTGTAACTGGACGACTTCTGTACATTAAATATATTTTGAAAATTTAAATTAGAGGAGGCTTTATTATCGACTAGCTGATAGCCGCGACTTCGTCCGCGTGGAAAAGGGCTTTTTTAGGGCTGTACTATGTAATCCATAATACTTGCTACAAACAATATCTTTTTACGACTGCACAACGCCACTAATAATAGCAATCCACAGTTGACATTTTCGCGAGCGAAACGAGCGCGAAATTTTTAACGACTACACTGCACCGCTATGTAAGTACCTACATCAGCAATGCATAACCGAGATTCTCGCGAGCGAAGCGAGCGCGTAGTTTTTTACGATTGCACTGCGCCGCTATGTAGGTACCTACTTGGTACCTACAACAGCAATGCACAACCGAGATTCTCGCGAGCGAAATGAGCGCGAATTTTTTTACGATTGCAAATTTGAATAGACCATATGCAGACCATACTTGGTATCTATACAATATCAATTCAAAATCAAGTTTCTGAATTCCCACCATTTAGGTGGGCCGTACCTACCTAGCAGCATCAAGATTGAGGAGTTGGTACCTACCTAAAATTTTTACGATTGCACTACGCCACTATGTATATAAGTCCATACTTATTTGTACCTACAAAGTACTCACAACCGAGATTTTCGCGAGTGAAGCGAGTCATTCACTTCCTCCACTTCAATGGGTTTTTAGTGAACGTGGAGAAGCGCGAGTCCAATTAGACGGTCTTCTGCCATTGAAACTTTAAGCCAAATTTTGAGCCTCCTAAGAGTGGAAAAGGATCAAGAAGGAGCAATTGAATATTATTATCTACCTACAAAATACGCTCACCGGGCGCTGCTTACATCTACATACAAATTTTCTCAAACATGATTCGATTACGCTCAGCCCAGGGGGGGGTCATGACCCCCATGACCCTCCCCCTGGATCCGCCCTTGCTGCTTGGAAACCAATTTATAACCTATTAACCAATAGATATTTTAGAACATTAGGTATTTTTTGAGGGTGGTAAAATAGGGGGCGAAATATAAAAAAATACATGTAAATTGTGATCTCGCGAGCGCAGCTTCTTGCAGCGGGAAAGTCTTGATCTTATTATAATCTCGTTGGAAATCAAAAATGCTACGCGAAGTCGCGGACGACCACAAGTATTATAATAACTAGGTACTTACTAGGCTTGCATTTGACGACAATCAATGCTGGAAAGCACTGATGAGGTCTAGGTTGGAGCGCGCTTGCCTAGAAGATGCCTATTTACTCTTACCTTGAAGGTACTCAAATAAAGAAGAGAAGAGCAACCGCCGAGTTTCTTGCTGGTTCTTCGCGGCAGGAAGGGCATTCCGAACCAGTGGTAGACTCATCGACGATTCAAAAGCACTTGTAAAAAGTTTATTTGAATAAAAAACATACCTATCTATTATGTTCTATTCTAAAGGAGGCCGGAAACACGAATGTTGAAAGGGTGTTCCACTGCACCTTTGTTTAACCAGATCAGATCAAGTAAAATTTTTATTTCCTTTAGGCCCTATCTGTAACCACCGCTGCTCAGGGAGAGGGCAGACTGGCTACTTTTCGCGGCAGGGATCGCGGCGTTTTTATGACCTTTAGCGTATATCGCGCTTCGCGCGCGCGTACATCGCTGCTCGAACGCGTTCACGGTTTTATGGCTTTCGATCACGATGAACGCAAAAGGCTATAAAATCGCTAAAATTTCAAAATTCATTTATTAAACATCATATACAATTTATAACACAAGTAAGGCTGGAGCCCTCTTTTAAGTGTAATAATACACGTCTTGTACCAGAAGACACCGCTCTTCCATAACAATAAACGCTAAAGGCCATAAAACGCGCGATCGCTGCCGCTAAAAGAAACCAGTCTGCCCCCTCCCTTAGATTTACTCACTCAAGCTACTACGGACCGGCCATCGCGCTATTACTTGTTTTTTTACTGGATTTCGGGAAAACGCATCGTGATGTTGAATAGCGTATAATTTCCTCAATTACTAGGCTACCAAATACAAAAAGAATTTTTTCAAATCCGACTGGTAGTTGCAGTGGGCCGTCAAACAAACACTCTTCCGCTTAATTAAATTAGTCTATACTAGCGGCACGCTATGATGGCCGGTTTGACGTTTGTCCGCTCATGAAGTTCCGTATTAATTGATAACGACTTTGAAGGAAATAATTGTATTACTTTATTGACGATAGTGATGTGCAGAGATTCATAAATTTTATCGAATGTAGTTTTAGGTTTAGGACTCAAAATTTATTTATTAAATTGATTTCTAAAATGTATACAAGTGTAGAAAAATCAGTTTGCACCATTTAAGGGGTGAATGTACTTGTGAATATGAACAATTTTCACTATGTGGACAAACCTCTGAAATCGCAAAAAAATATCAGCTGTTTCATACAAAAGGTAAAATTTTTATTTTTATTTTTATATGATATATACCACAACTCGGCATTTGGTTTTCTAAATTGAAAATTTTTAAAAATGGAATCTAATACGATCGTCACATAGGATCGCTGGCTAGCACAACTACTACCTCCGGCAAACTCGCGTCAATGCTCAATGCAAAACAAAGCAGTTTCGAATTGACGTTGCTTCGAAAAGTATAAACTGTCAGTGCAATGCGATTGTGATATAGTTTTGACCTGGCTTTGGATTTCAAATATTGATACTGCATTACTGTTGACCCTTGCTCGTTAATTTGGACTCTGTTCAAGCCCTTTGTTGTGGATTTCGTCGATATGACCGAACGTACCCAGAGAACTGTTCTAAATAGTCAGACACGTGAGTTCGTAATACGCTTTCGTAACTATTTCGATCGTGAAGCTCAAAATGGAGGGCCAATTTTACCTATAACGTCAGTGGTTGAACGCGTAGCTGATGCGCTTAATATTGGACAACGAACTGTTAGACGGATAACTAAAAAAAAATATGGCGAGACTGGCACAGAAGAAAATAAACTTCACACACCAAAAAAGAGAAAACGAGCAAAACCAGTCGTAGGCATCGATAGCTTTGATGCCGATGCTATCCGAAGACATGTTTACGGCTACTATTTACAGAAGGAGTATCCAACAAGAAAAAAGTTGGTGCATTCACTGAAGGAAGCTGGATTATTCTTCGGTGGGGAAAGTTCTTTAACGAAGATTTTGAAGACCATTGGATTTCGATACAAAAAATGTAACAAACGCAAAATATTGATGGAAAGATTTGATATAGCGATGGCAAGGTATACTTTTTTACGGCAAGTGAAAGAAATCAAAAATTGGCAAAATGTTGTGTTCTTGGATGAAACATGGCTTAATGCTAACCATACTGTAGGCCGTTCTTGGAACGATGACACAGCAGCATCTACTTCCAAAGTTCCTGTAGGAAAAGGATCGCGACTTATAATTTGTCACGCCGGAACCATCAACGGGTTTGTCGAAGGTTCTCTCATGGCTTTTGCGTCAAAAACCACTGGAGACTATCATGAAGACATGAATGGAGAAAAGTTTACTGAATGGTTTACCTCAATGTTGTGTAGCCTCCCTGAACCATCTATTATAATTATGGACAACGCCCCATACCACTCGATGCAAATTGACAAGCCACCTGCCCAATCCCAAAAGAAAGCTGATATCGTCGCATGGCTTCGTAAAAATGGCGTAGATGCAAACATGAATATGTTAAAAGCGGAATTAGTACGTCTTTTAAAAGAAAACAAACCAACCAAGATCCGATACGTCATTGACGAAATAGCATTAGAACATGGGCACAGAGTTATACGGTTACCGCCTTACCATTGTGAGTATAATGCGATTGAGTTGGTGTGGGCTCAAATTAAGGGATATGCTGCAAGACACAATACAGAACCCCCATTTACCACAAAAAAAATGCTAAAATTATTAGAAGAAGCTTGTGAACATGTGACTAAAGGAGACTGGGAAAAGGTTGTGAATAGAACTGTTAAATTAATAAGGGAAGATTATGAAAGAGATGTGAAAATAGATAATATTATAGAAAACGAACATATAATTATTAATGTAGGTGATGATAGCAGTGACGACAGTGAAAATAGTAGTATGGACGAATCTGATTAATTATGGCCTTTTGTGGCACCTTTTTTGGTATCTTTTGTATTCATATGTTTCTTGTGTGCATATAAAGTATGTATATTCATTTTCATTCAAATATTCAGTTCGTTCAAATAAATTAAATAAACATATACATTTTTGTTTTATTAAACCTATTTAATCAGGTACAAAAACAAAACTTAATTGTTTTTTGTTCGAGAATAAATTGACATTCCACATCACTATTGTAATGTGTCAAACCGGCCATCATAGCGTGCCGCTAGTTGTAAAAGATAGATAGACAGTAGTTAGGTATGTCTATTAGATATTTAGTTGAGAGGACGATCGAGACGTTCCGAAATAGCCGTTTTAATGACCATGCTTTGTTTATTATTGTTCCGGCCTCGCACGAGGGGCTTCGAGACACAGGGATAAATATAATGCCCGTCTGATCTGGCAGGAATTTTTACTGTCGATTGTAACAATAGCCCACGCTTTAGCACAGAATTCTCGACAGAGATGGTACCTATCTTATTCCGCGTTATCGAATTACGTCTCTCGATCCTTTGACGACCTCCCTGGCTCAGGGGTGAGCGCTGTGGTCTTACAAATGGGAGGTCTCTGGTACGATTCCCGACGGAGCAACTTGGGAATTTATAATTTCTGAATTGTCTCTGGTATGATCTGGTGGGAGGCTTTGGGCGTGGCTAGTCATCACCCTACCGTCGAAGACGTGCCGCCAAGCGATACCGTTCCGGCACGATGGCGTGTAGTGTAGAAACAGATTAGAGTGCCTGGTTTATTAGAGCCTGGTGTAAGTAGCCATACCCCTACCAAGTTAGCCCGCTACGATCTTACTAATCACTTAGGTACTATCAGGACGTGAGAGTTACTACCTACTCAGGTATTTACTATGATAAGTAGATTTCCACAAGCACATATACATACCTACTCGTAGGTAGGTATCTCCATTCACACGCATCTCAACGGCAATGGGTGAGCATGCAGTTGAAGATCAGCAATCTTCTTCTTGGTCAACCGATAGACGTCCACTGCTTGACAAAGATCTCTTGCATGGACTTCCACAGGGCTCGGTCGTTCGCCGCCTGAATCCAGCGGCTACCTACGACTCGTTTGATGTCGTCGGTCCACCTAGTGGGGGTGTCTGCCAACACTGCGCTTGCCGGTGCGGGGTCGACGCTCCAGCACCTTGAGGCCCTAACGACCATCAGATCACCTTTGCATCAGTGTGACGATCGCATTCACCTCTGATTGGCTGAAATTATGGCGTTCTTACTGCATAAATGCATTTTAACCAATAGTGAGAAAGTACCAGCGAATCTACATTGATGCAATCATTTTTAGATAATCCTCCAACCGATAGGTAGGTACCTATGCCAATATGCCTACGTTGAGATCCCAAAGTTGACCGACGACGGATTGTCAGAAGTCGCAGGAAGTCAATACCTGGATAAAAAACGGCACAAGACCGCAGCGCAGGGAAGTTTATGTAAGTGGACGGCGTATCAGTTGACGAGTGACGACGTGACTATGAATGTTTAAGTAGTCTAGGGTAATTTCCCTTACCTCTTAAGTACGCTGTACCAGGTTCACTTAACTCACTCATTATCAAAACTAACTAATATAATAAAAAACTAAATAAAACACTGATTGTTACTTATCGCACTTGCTTAAAAGTAAGTAAACAAACCTAGATCAAGCCTCAAGTAAGGGAGGATTGTGAGTGAAGTACCAAGTAGAAAACTGATGCTATTTAAACTACTTAAGAGTTAAGACATGAAACCCTACGCTGTTACATGACAGGTGAGCGTTAGTCCCATCAAACTTGCACATTATTATGTTATTATATTACTTAACTACCTACTTATTTACATAATAATTTGTTCCAATAATTACATCGACAGTTCGTAGCAATAATATAAATACAAACTAAAATCTCTTTTATCAAATCACATAGAGACTAGAGCCTAGATACAAGCGGCGCAAGATCGCGCAGTTTGGCAATCCTTCTCCAGCGTGGTCAGACTTGAAATAGAGGTATAAGCTAAGAACAATGCGCTGATTTGCTGCAATATATTTTTATCTCGAAAAAGTGATAGGTAATAGTATAAATGTAGAAAAAATCGCCATTTTATGTTCTATGAAAACTACCTTAGATTATATACTCATAGAAGTATTTATTGTAAGAAAACTACATTATTTGAAAAGATTACTATAAAATAATAAAATCAAAAACCATAAATAGTAAAGTAGTCAAATAATAATGTTTGTCAAAAACTAAGATTTTGAATTAGGGCCCTATCTGATTATATGATGCCATGGCAGCGAGACCAGTCAAATTGTATCGGCGACGCCACACTGGCGTCGACGCCAAGCCGTCGCCAAGTGAGGTAGGGTTAGGTACGTTGTAATACAATTTGACACGTTGATTGGCAGCGCTGCCGACATCGCTGCCATGGCATCCTAATGAGATAGGGCAGTTAGAAACCTTTAAACGCATTTTTTAAAATTGCGATTTTTGCTTTGAGTATAACCAACGATTTTTGCGATTAAACAGTATTGCAGCAAACAAGCAAAAATGCTTATCTATTATATGAATCAATCAGTGGAGCCAAAAGTGAGTAAGCATGTGTAAAATATATTTTATTCATAAAATCAATGCCTTAATTTTAATAGTCTTAAATAATAATAAAAATTAAAACTTAGCAAGCACTTACTGCAGATTAAACACTTAATAATTACTTTAAGAGAAGTCACCTGCAAACACTCACGAATATTATAAATTGGAAAGTGTGTTTGTTTCTCTTTCAATCACAGAGCAACAATGGATCGCCAGTTATTTGCACGAGATCTTGCAGGATTTTTAAAACTTAACCCCACAACCTAACTACCAATAATAATAAATCATAATTCATAGTTAAAGTAGTAATGCCGTCTTTCGAGGTCACGTATTTCAACAATGTCAGTCTTGAGCCTTAGTTTGAGGATCTCCCGCCAGATGGCCTCGCGGTGCTCTTTGTTGGTTATCCCCATCCTTATCAGGGTGTTGTCGTTGATCCGGACCAGGGCTCTGCCCGTTATATCATGCTGAAACAATAACATTTCAGGTTCAATATGAAAAACTAACTATAACACTACCATTACTAAACTATAATTTGGGGTACCTTTAATCAAGTGTAAATAGGCATTTTCTAGGCAAAAGTGCACCATCTTAGACTGCATCTTTACTTACTATCAGGTGAGATTGCTGCTAAGCACTAGACTATATTTATATACCTACTCATAAAGAAAAAAAATCAAATCCTTTTATGGTAATGGCAAAAAACTAACAAAAAAAAAGATGTGCCCACAATAAACAACATAGTTAAAAGTGTGTTAATGTAACCATAAGTTAAGCTCTAGTACAAGTAAAGTAAACCACTTCAACTAAGGCTGAAATCTGTAGATCACACTCTCATTCTACTCAGACTCAATGACTGAGGTTAAATGACGTATTTACGTATTAACAATTATTCATTTTGTGTTTTAACTGTCACAAGTCAGAGCCAAATTAGAGCACTCCTTACAGATTTCAGCCTAAAACTAGATTATAGAATATAATATGTTCTAATAGCAATAGGTAATAACTAATACTAAATTGTTAAAAGTTCTAAGCCTATAGCTTAGGATATTCAAAATTTCTCAGTCACAGTGCTGCTTAAACGATCCTTATACGATTTTTACCTCATGAAATCTCTCCCAGTAGAGATTATAGTAATCACTACAGTGTCTGCGAAGCCACTTCTGAACATCTGCTTCGGTCCACAAGTAAACAGCTTTGGGGCGGGTTGTTTTAGTCTGCAAATAATTAACGAGTTTTCGATGTTGATATTCATCCTTTTTTCTGTGATCGAAGATATTTATAGTTAAAGTCGATGTCATGGATAACAAAGTTCATTAAAAAGATCGCAAATTAGTTTAAATAAAGTTTTAATTCAATTAATCTGTGAATAATAGGGTATTTGACTATATTAAAAATATCGTTTCATTTGGTGTCATCCTAAAAGATTATTATCTAAAAACATTATTCCATACGACAAAACTAAAAAATAAAGTTTTATTTAATTAGAAAACATTAAATAAAATTGCTATAATTCCGGCCATGGTCACGTGATCGAAAACGTTCCCTGATCTCGAATGACGTCACAGTCCACACCACCTATGGGCTGTGGAATTGTCATTGTTTGAAATGTGAACTGTGACGTCATGAGAGCAAATGGAACGTTTCGGCGGCAATTTATTTTTTTGAATTTATTTCTCGATTTTTATGAAAAATACTGAAAATTATGCCGAAATATACGTTTTGTTAGCTTCAGCATAGCATTATTAACAATTTAAGATGATTTTCTAAAAGTAGTCAAATACCCTATTGTAAGTGAAAAATGTTGTAAAAGAAGGTTGGTTGCAATTATTGAAAGAGATTCAATGTCGACTGACCGCATTAGAAGTATTATTTAAATGTGACAGAGTTGTCATGGTCTTCTTTGTTTTTTCTGTTTCTGATTAAATTAATATAAAATAAATCTATTTTATATTCTAAACGTGTATTGACTCCAGCTAAACTACAGCTACAGCTTAAACCACTACTCTGCTACACCAATAGGTTATGGTCAGCACTCCGTAAAACTGTAAGTTTTTCTGGATAGAGAAAGTCAAACACTGATCGAGATATTGAGATGAGAAAACACGATAACACAATGAGTGTTAGTAGTAATAGCATAAGTACTAGCAGTACGAGCACTAGTAGCCTACCTGCATTCGAGAAATTACAAGGATCTTCGAATTACTCGACATGGAAATTTTTAATGCAGATGTCACTAGTACATGACGATCTATGGAGCTATGTAACAACTACACCAGCTACTATAGACGTAGAGTCAATGAAGAAAGATCAGAGGGCTCGCGCTAAGATCTGCCTCATGATAAATACTGATTTACTAGTACATGTTAGAGAAGCTACAACTACTAAGGAAGTATGGCAAGCATTAGAGAATAATTGCCAAGACCAAGGAGTCGTAAACAGATGTCGGTTACTGGGACAACTTGTAAGCTTGAAGTTAGAGCAATTCAGCTGTATGAAGGACTATGTTACTCAAATACTGAAAGTAGCTCAACAGTTACGAGATATTGGTAAGGAAGTTGACGATGAATTGCTAGCAGCGCTAATGTTACAAGGACTTACTGAAGAGTATACTCCCCTAAAGATGACAATAGAGAATGCGAACATCACACTGACATCTAACTACGTCAAAACAAAACTGCTTCAGCAGGATAGTCCAATACCTTCGACATCCATTGGGAATACATTGGTTGCAAGAGATAACCGTTCAAGGTACAAGAGTAATTCCACGAACACTAAAGGCAATCAGCAGAAACAAACGCAGCAGAAGCGTGAGAAGCAGAAAAAAGAAATAAGATGCTTTATATGCAACGGACCGCATAAAGCATTGACATGTCCGAAGAATCCTAATGCAAACAAAGAGAGAAAGGATCACACTTTACTAGCTGCTTATAGCATCATCAAGAGTAATGACAATGAATGGGTAGTGGACTCAGGAGCGTCCTCGAACATGACCTACCGCAAGGAATGGCTAGCTAATTATAAAGACTTTAACAGTGTTGTAGATATTAATGTAGCAAACGGTCAAAAGTTGTATGCATGTGGCTCAGGTAATGTCATTAAAGATGAGAGTATGCAATTTGGAGTGAGAGAGGTAAAGTATGTCCCTGGATTGTCTGCAAATTTATTAAGTGTGCATACACTGGTGAGTAGAAACTTTATAGTCGTTTTTTCCGAGAAAGGGTGTGATATATATGACAAGAGTAAATGTTGTATAAAAGGAGAAGTGAGTTACAATTGTAAGAATGAGAATGGAATTTACAAATTTAAATCCCTTACAGAATCTGACTCAGCCCTTGCAGTTTCGATGCCAGATGACTGTGAACTTTGGCATAAGAGATTGGCACATCTTGGCGTACCCAACATGAAGCTGTTGAGAGATGGTATGGCGACAGGAGTAAGTTTCAATAACCCGAATATCCTTCAATGTGAACCCTGCTTAAAAGGTAAACAAACACGAACACCTTTTAATAAGAGCAGGACAACGAGATCATCTGAAATACTAGAGCTTATACACTCTGATATTTGTGGTCCGATGAGTATGGAATCACATGGCGGCATGAGATATTTTCTTTTGTTTATTGATGATAAAACGAGATACACCTTTGTTTATTTCTTAAAAAAGAAAAGCGAAGTTTTTTCGAAGTTAGTTGAATTTAAGTCGTTAGTAGAGAATCAAACGAACAGGAAGATAAAGAAGTTTCGGTCTGACAATGGAAAAGAATTCGTGAACAAAGATGTAAGTCAATTATTCAAAGAAAATGGGATAGTTCATCAACTAACCATTGATTACTGCCCCGAACAGAATGGAGTAGCGGAACGCGCTAATCGAACATTAGTAGAGAAAGCGAGGTGTATGTTAGAAGAATCTGGTTTGAGCACCAAGTATTGGGCAGAGGCTATCAATACTGCAGTTTTTCTGAAGAATCGTTCACCTACTAAAGCACTTAACGTAACCCCATTAGAAGCCTGGTCTGGACAAAAACCCAACTTAAGTGAGCTTAAAGTGTTTGGATGCAAAGCTTTTATGCATATCGACAAAGCTAAAAGAAAGAAGCTTGATGCGAAGAGTAAGGAGATGATCTTCGTAGGCTATTGCATGAATTCTAAAGGATATAGACTTTGTGATCCCCACGACCATAAGCTTCAGAAATCTAGAGATGTGACATTCTTTGAGAACCAGTTCTTCAACAAAAGAGAAAATACACCATCAAGAGAGAATACAGTGGGAAGGTTTCTGAATCTAGAGAGACAGATAAATGAAATCCAACAGGAGTATACACAAGAGAATAGTAACCCATCTGAGCAGATAACTACAACAGAAACAGTTACTATTAATACAGAAGAAGATCAATTTGAAGATTGTATTACAGATTCTACAATAAATGAAGAATCTGACATTCAAGTAGAGAGACTTGATGTTCAGGAGGAGCAGCCACCTGAAACACAAGCAGAAGAGAGAAGATATCCTCAACGCGAGAGAAAGCCTAAGGATTACGGAGATTATTATCTTTATAAAACCACAGAAGGACACAGTGATGATCCCCTCACTGTCGAAGAAGCTCTCAGCAGAAATGACAAGGATAAGTGGCAGGAGGCCATTGATGCTGAACTTAATGCCTTGAAGAAGAATGGCACCTGGAGTCTAGTCAAGCCGGACCAGTCCCTTAATAATTTTAATGTAGTAGATTCCAAATGGATTTTTAAAATTAAAAAGGAACCAGGGGGGAAAGAGAGATATAAGGCTAGACTAGTAGCTCGTGGTTTTACGCAGAAACATGGCTTAGATTATATGGAGACATTTTCACCTGTGATAAGGCATAGCACACTCAGACTTCTATTTGCTATTGCAGTTGAGAATAACCTGTCAATTGATCAGATGGACGTAGTCACAGCATTCTTGAATGGAGATTTGACAGAACGTGTATATATGAAGCAACCTAAGCTATGTGAAGAGAAAGGGAAGGAAAATCATATCTGCTTACTAAAGAAAGCCCTTTACGGTCTGAAACAGGCACCCAGAGCATGGAATAAGAAACTTCATGATGCTCTGATTGAAATGAAATTTAAGAGATCTGACAATGAACCATGTGTATATTTTAGAAGAAGAGGAAATCACATTGTTTACATTGCAGTATATGTAGATGATATTCTGATATTCTATAATGACAAAGAGGAAAGAGAAAAGATCAAGATAGAATTGAAGAATAAATTCGAGATGAAAGATTTAGGAAAGGTAGAGACTTTTTTAGGAATGAAGATAGATCAACAAGGGAAGAAGATAACCATTGATCAAGGTGAATACATTCAAAAGATTCTGAAAGAGTTCGGAATGGCTGACTGTAAGCCAGTGAAAACACCCTTAGAGATCGGGAGAAAACTGGAGAAACCGAGAATAGAGAACTTCATCCCACCTAAAGATTTCCCATATCAGAAACTTATAGGTTCACTTATGTACCTAGCTGTTTGCTCGAGACCTGACATAAGTTTTGCAGTTGCCTACCTTAGTCAATATAACAGCTGTTATACAGGTGAACATTGGAGCGTAGCAAAGAGACTGTTGAGATACCTGAAGGGTACAGTTCATTACAAACTGAACTTTGAGAAGACAGGAAAAGATCTGACTGGATATGTAGACGCTGATCATGCTGGAGATATCAGTGATAGGAAATCATTTTCCGGATATATATTTATTTTAGGAGGAGCTCCTATATCCTGGGAAAGCAAGAAGCAACGCACAGTAGCCTTATCCAGTGCAGAAGCTGAATATTTTGCCATGTCAGAGGCATGCAGAGAGTCGACGTTCCTGAAGAGACTTATAGAAGAACTAACCGCAAAGGAACGCAGTGCAATTATGCTCTATAGTGACAGTCAGTCAGCAATACAAATTGCGAAGAACCCTGTTCATCACCAACGGACGAAACATATAGATGTGAGATGTCATTACATCAGAGAAGCATTGAATAATAACATTGTGAAAGTGGAGTACCTGCAGACTGAAGAGATGACTGCAGATATTTTAACGAAGGCTTTACCGAGATGCAAGAACGAGTTCTGTGTGAGAGAAATGAACTTGTGTGCTTGTTGATGATGAGTGATGTAGTGATACATATTTTATATTTGTTGATGGTTTGAATGCTAGAGATTTTTTAGTCCAGTCTTCCATTGAGGAGGAGTGTTGTAAAAGAAGGTTGGTTGCAATTATTGAAAGAGATTCAATGTCGACTGACCGCATTAGAAGTATTATTTAAATGTGACAGAGTTGTCATGGTCTTCTTTGTTTTTTCTGTTTCTGATTAAATTAATATAAAATAAATCTATTTTATATTCTAAACGTGTATTGACTCCAGCTAAACTACAGCTACAGCTTAAACCACTACTCTGCTACACCAATAAAAAATACTGTGGAAATTTTAAACCTTCGATTTGTTTGAATTTAAACTAGTATCTTCAACCATTTTGACTGAATATTTATAATTGATATTGCTACTTTCAAGAATGTACACTTAAATGGCAAATTTCCACTATATAGTATATACTGCTAATTATTAGTAAAATAAAATGATAGCAGATTTATGAACTATTTACAAACAAAACAATCGGCATTCCAGACAGCAGTCGTCAAAGTCAGCTGTCACCCGTCAGGATCACAGAACAGTGTTCTGAGAACACTGTAGTACCACAGAGTAACGAAGGTAAGGTTCAGTAGTACCATGGTGTAGTACCCATAACCGGGGTCAGGATTAAAAGCAACAGGCAACTGCATATTTTTTAAATAATTTTTATTCCAAAATCATGGAACTAGGAAGACTATACTAGTAATTCCTAGTTCCATGCCAAAAATGGTTGCTTTAATTTGCTTTATAATAACATGACGATCGCAATCACCTCTGATTGACCAATACTTTGCATTTGCATTGGCTAAAATGCATTGTTTCAATACGAACACCATAATTTAGCCAATCACTGCAATGCAGTGCAGTTTTTATGTGCGGTTATGGTGCGGATTGTAGCATTAATTAATGATGCCAACTTGGTACAGTTTTGTCGCAAGTTTGTCGCAATCGACCTCGACCACAGATTAGGTATTAGTTACTACGTAACAGATGCGACAGTGACTTTTTCTACACCCAGTTTCCAATTGATCCGTTTTGGCGCTGCTGTAGCGTTGCAGCCAGGGCTTACCCAAGTCGATAACTCGTTATCGATACTTTAGTGATGTACTTCTATCGACAACCAAATAATGTAGGGATTTCCTAAATACTTAAAATTAAAAATAAAAACAAAAAAGTTAAATTTAAAACTTATTTATTTAAAACTTTTTCCTTAATTTAAAACACTTATATTTTACACAAGCTATTTCTTGAATATCAGCCATTTCTGATACGTATTTTTCTTCCATATCTCCTTTTAATATTTTATTTAACATATTGCACCAATTGTGCACATATTGTAATCTTATAACATGTTTTAAAAATATATTTTTTAATAATTCTGTATGTGTGGAACAACACCCCAACCAGAAAAACCTCAAAGAATGTTTAATGCAACCTATTTTATATTTCTACCAATATTTTTTTTATGCCCATTCTCATTTAAATAATTATGTATACAATATACATATATGTACTCGCATCCCTGTACAGAATTACAAAATGTTCATTAGGATATGCTAAATTATCAATTTTTAACAATTTATATTCTCTGTTCTTTAAGAGTCTAATAAACAATTTAGATAGTAAAGTAAGATTACAATTTACAGAAAATAATTTAAAACGTAAACTAAAATCATATTTTTTGGATAAGTTGGTTTGTTAATGTTATTATAGGTATTTGTGTTTAACAGAATTGGCTTATAGCTCACAATTTAAACCTAAGTGGTTTTTTGTGTGCTATTAAGAACATTTTTGTATATTCCTCTTATTTGATAATAAAAAAAAAAAGTATGAATAGATATTTTCATCCGTAGTGCTGCTTCTGTAAGTTTATAAGCAACCCTTACACTGGTTTTTTTTGTCATTTTACGAAATATGAAGCAGTATATGCTGAGCATTTCACTTTAATTTTCTCTAATATAATTTGATCACTCAATATAGACTCACTTGGACAATCTCGTTCTTTTTCCTGTGAAGTGGATGGGATTTGATTACAATCATTAACATTTTTTTAATTTTCATCTAATTCATCTTGAAATAAAAAAAAATTCCATCCAATAATGTATCACCATTATCCACTTCACAGTTTGCGAATTTTGAATGAGGGCACAAAAAATTTGATAAAATTAATGACTTAAATGAATAAAGAAATGTGTTGATATGTGAATTAATATTCAATAATTTAGAGCCCTTCCAAAAAAATTTACTAATCGGTCTTGATTAATAAATCTTGGATAAAAATACTCTATGCTGTACTTTTTGAATAATAATTTGGATATCCTTCTGAATCTCTAAGGTTATCCAACCTTCTAGGGATGAAAAATGCACAAGTCGAGGTTTTCCTGATTGTATAGCAAGTTTGCTAGTACTGTCTTCAAATTTTAAATCTTTAATTTTTTTATAGCTTCTGTCCAAAATGTTTTGTGCGGGGGAATTAATTTTAACTGCTTTATGCAGTTTTCCTTTGGCTGCACCACCATATCAAATAGTTTATCGAAAAATTCAACAACTTCTGCCGTTGTCTCCATAGTACTTGTCTTTCCAGTGTGAAAGTTATCTGAAAAATATTAAAAATATACATAGGTAAGTAAAGTATGTAGGTTGATAGTACATGTAAATCTTTATTATTAGAACACTAACTTTAAAACATGGTTGATTTGTGACTAATATTCTTGTAAATTATTGTCTTTACATAGAAATAGATACAGTTAATTTATTAATAAGAATAATTTTTATGGGCATTGGCACTCTTAATAATTCTATGCTAGTTAAGTCATACTAATATTATAAATGCGAAATTGTGTTTGTTTGTTGGTTTTTCCTTCGATCAAGCCAAAACAGAGCTATGGTACGTGATTTTTGCATGGGTATAGTTGGACCTGGAGAGTGACATAGGCTACTTTTTATCCTGTAAAATCAAAGAGTTCCAGAAGGGGTTTAAAAACTAAATCCACGCGGATGAAGTCGCGGGCATCAGCTATTAATTCATTTGTATACTTACTGAGTGCATTGGTGTATTTTAGCATTGCAGCAGTTCGAGCACTAAACAAGCAGCAACGCTGACTTTCATTTTCTTTATCATTTAATTGATCCCATGACGATCGATTCGCGTATCGCATCACAATCCTAAAAGCTGCACGCTATTAAAGATTATCGCATCAAACAACGGAGGAGAATTTGGAAATTAACTCAGCAAATGCGAGGAAAACTCGGCAGTCGGATGTCGGATATCAACAAATTACAAAATCAAAACAAAAATGGCGACATATCACATACCTATGTTAAGGACAAGTTAAGTTAACGAGTCCAAGCTAGGTGTGTATTCTGTGGCCCAAGCTAACGATTGCAGCGCCAAAACGGCTCATTTGGAACTAAGCTGTCATAGCCCTGACCTCGACCAACCTTATGCTCTGCAGCTATGCTCTAAGGCTGTCAGACTAATCACACGGGGTGGCTGTATCTGTATCATGGAACTAGAAATTACGACTACTGTATGACGTAGTCGTAATTCCTAGTTCCATGGTGGCTGTTGCTGTCACTTGTCAAAAAACTGTCAAAAATTCATGAATCACATGAAATGTCATCCGGTGTATTTGTCTTTCCCATTTTGCTAAATTAAAATTTTTAAATTAGTAATAATTTGAAGTGAAATTCAGTGCCAAGTGAAATGCTATGTTTATAAATGATAATGGCTCAAAACCTGCAGAAGAAGCCCTCGAAGGGCATACTGAAAACGTCGCGGAGTGTCGACCACCAGGACGGGACGCCTTCCACCAGCAAGCGGGCGAAGGAGCAGAGGTTTGACGAAATGAATATAATGGAGACGTTTCACCCTGCGAACAAGGATTACGGACATATGAAAGTGGACGAGCCCAAGACGCCTTATTCGGAAGCTATAGACGGCGACTTGGAGCCCGTGGACGAGTTGGACGCGAACATCTTGGCCGCCAAGCTCGCGGCCAGCATGAACAAGCCGCCCAAGTGCGTGGAGTCATGCGACAGTGACGACGAGGACGAGTCTGAGGAGGCGCGCCAGCGGCGGCTCGAGTTTGAGAGGAAGAGGAAAATACATTATAACGAATTTCAGGTAGCGACAGTCTCATTGCAGCCCTACTAGCATAACCGCCATGTATTTCATAAGGGGGCGTCAATTACGTGAGCTGTTTTTTTAAATTTTCTGTCCCTCTCTCCCCCCTGGTGAGATGTCCTGAGATTTTATTCAAACCCATCCCAATCCCCCAACCTCACGTGAGATTTTTCAAAATGTGGGTTTCTTACGTAAACACGTTGGATTGTTATTGTAAAAAGAAAAAAAAATTGCTTCGTGTTTTATTTACGACTAGTTAGACTAGTAATCAATATTGACGTATTAGTAGTTAGTATACGCTTAAGATTAAATCTTAAGCATGTACAATCTGGATTAAATGAACCAAAATAGTATATTTTTTTTTTGTTTCAATCAGAAAAAAAATTGCGTGATATTTGCCGAGACCCCCCTCTCTCCAACGTAAGATTTAAATGAGATTTGACTCGACCCCCTCCCCCCCTTAAACATCTCACGTATTTTATGAACACCCCCTAAGTAGTAATAAAATAGGATTAGGTTGAAAGGTACTTAGAGAATGAAAGTGTTCAGTAATCATATTATAAAGGTAGTTAAAATCTGCAATTGCAGCTCTTTTGGACCCCAATTGTCTACCAGTTCTTGGAACATTGTTATTTCATTATCTTGTTGATAGTAAAAAGCAACATTAAAATCTTGATATGGTAGAGAGTCATAAAAATTATCACATCAGAGAAAACTGAGTTCTTAAGTTATCAGCTTGCACTTAAATATTTTATTGCTAATAGCTGATTAATCTTTTTGTGGGCACACACCTTTATTGACTGTACATAAAACATAACTATAGGGCCATATAAAATTACCAGATAACAAAACAATAACTACAGTTTCTTAAAATATGTAAAGTTTTTTGTTTTAAACATGTAATTAATTGAATTAGTGTTTGTAGGAGGATGACTTATTTCTACACTGTTATCACCCCTAATGAACACAAAACACAATTTATTTTGGATAGAAAAATATACATTTTTATATTTTTGGAATGTGGTAGTACTTTGGATGTAAGAAGACTTTGTTTGAAGTTCAAGACAACTGCTATACTTGTAGAATAGAATAGAATAGAAATATTTTTTATTCAAATAAACGTTATACAAGTGCTTTTGAATCATCTGGCTCTACCACTGGTTCGGTACTACGTATACAGTTTGGATGTAGCTCTGTTCCAGGTGACTGCATTACAATTTCTGAACAACTATACCAACAGACTGAGTAGTTGGTTGGCAGTTTCCTTGCAATCATATCAACTGTCCAATTCAAAACTGTAATTTTGCAGTGTATTTCTGAGGAATTGGTTCTGTAGACTAATCAGATAACTGATAAATCATCGCAACAACTATCAATAATTTGATTAGTTTTTGAATACCGATCAGCTAGCATGACAGACTGTAATGTCAGTCTACACTCGATTGTTGTGATGCAGTTATGCAAACTGCAATTTAGTGGCCCTAAGGGAGACTTGCATGTTTTAGCGGTAGCGATTAGCGTTTTTTGCGACTGCATCGTCATTCTGGGACTCAAAAAGCATTCGATAAAAGTAGCGAAGGTCAGCATTTAAAATTCTGATGTTTAAGATCATAACTCGATCGCTGCGACTGGTGTTTTGAGTGTGCTTAGTGAAGCGTTCGAACGCGATATCGAGCTTCCGGACAGCATATTGAAATCGCAAGAACGCCGATCGCTGCCGCTCAAAGATGCCAGTCTACCCTCCTTCAATCCAATCCATCTGTCCTGTCACTCAAGTACCTTTGTCCTCATCTAACCTAACAAGTGACCTGACAGTTGACCTTGATGCATTACTCATGAATATGCTGGTTTTGCAGGCGCTGCAGCTGGCGCGACAGCTGATGGCGCAGGAAGAGGACGAAGAGGATGAGGACAAAGCCGGGACCGCCACTTGACTGCAGCGCTCCTAACTACTTGCTAAGTGGTAAGACTTGTATGATGGTGCTTAACTTATAATGCTGGTGCGGATCCAAAGGAGGCCAAAATATCATCATCATCAGTAACCCATCAATGGCTCACTACTGAGCGCAGGACTCCTCTCAGAGAAGGGTTATAAGCCATAGTCCACCAAGCTGGCCCAATGCAAATTGGCAAACCTCATACACCTTTGGGAACATTATAGAAAACTCTCCTGTGTACAGATTTCCTCACGATGTTTTCCTTCACTGTGAAAGCATGTGATATTTAATTGCTATGTACGATTAGCACATAACTCCGAAAATTCATACGTGTGTGCCCGGGATCAAACCTGCGATCGCCGAATAGGAGACCACAGTCCTAACCACTAGGCTATCACTGCTTAATAGGGCCACTTTTTTCCAGCGAGTAATATTGCAAGCAGCTTGGCTTGGCGACTTCTGCTATCTTCATTCTGGTCAGGCCATAAACCATTGGGGTTTTTTTAGCAAGAAAGTCTCATATAGAAATATCTCAATTTACCCCTGTGCTACGGAGGGCGCGCAAAGCCATAGATAGACGCACGCAGAAGGTTTGCCGATGGCTGCCCCTCCCTAGTTTCTTGCTGATTCTACTCGGCAGGAACGGCATTCCGAACCAGTGGTAGACTCATCGACGATTCAAAAGCACTTGTAAAAAAGTTTATTTGAATAAAAAACATTTCTATTCTATTCTATTCCCGCCTCCGCCGGCCGCGACCCGCGCTCGCCAGGTTTAGGACGGTATATGTCTGAGCGAGTGCGGGTCGCGGTCGTGATTAATAAGTTACTTGTCATTCGAATGGCTTGTTTTTTTTTTCTAAAAGTAAGTTTAATTTATCATTCACAGGATTCGGTGAAATAAGTTCCGGCTTAGCAGACAATTTATCACATTGGAACAAAGTTGTTGTTAATAAAATAATAAATCGCCATCGGATGTAACGTTCCCGTGTGGCAGCGACGAAATCACAAGTGCTTGCATTAATGTTAATTATTTATTGTAATATGAATGTTTATGTGGTTACAGATTAGCGTTTTTTCAGCGCGTATAAGCTCGTTTTTGGAAGCGCGTATGCCACACACACAACTCTGACGCGCTTATAAGCTTATAATATAAGCTGCGAGAGATGCCTCCCCGCGCGCCCACCGCTTCGAGCAAACATGCCCGAATAAGCGCGTGTACCTTAGCGCATAAACTGGTAGGAGTTTATACGCGCAAGAAAATACGCTAGTTTCAAACCGCTCTTGTAATCTATTTTTCCTTAGTTGGTGAGGTGAATAAGAAAGTTCTAGTAGAAACTCTAGGACGTTTGTATCGTTAATTTATAACGAAACCGTTAATTGCCTGCTTTTGTTTGTTAACCAGCTGTCAATGATGACACTAATCAGCCAAAGATTGAGTCTGAACATTCAAGGAGTGAAGAATTGCATGGGGCCTTGTTTGAAACAAAATCTAAGATTTGGAGTGCTTGTAAGATTAGCAGCTTACCAAGCCAAGGGGTTATAGAAAGGTTATTTGGTATTGTGGTTGAAATTCTCTGGTCTCCTTATTAGGTAAGGTAGTAAAAAGGCTTGGTTTTCTATTAATTTGAAGTACGCATGAACTGTAAGAAGTAAAATTCAAACTTACATTTAAAAGGTTGGGCAATGTACGCGTTTCTCAGAAGGTTTCTGCAATTTGTTTACCTCTTAAATCAGCCAAGGAAAAATAGATTTTTACAGGGTGATTTTTAAAATGCCAACAACTTTTGACAAGAATATTTTATAAAATAATATTATAGACAACTTTCTTTATTTTTATTGTAATTTTAATTTGATTGACATTAACTCATTTGATGACGCGGGGGCGCCATCTTGAATTAACAATGCAGTCTCGATCCCGACCTAAAAGATTTATTCATTCTATGTTTACTTATCTATATCAATTTTAAAAATTCATGGAACAAAATGTTGAGTATGACGTATAGAAGTTATTGCCTGTGGGAAGTTGTTGGTAATTTATGTATACTCTATGGCAGCGGTATTTCAATTTGAGTGCGCATACTTTAGTATGCAGTGAATGTGGCGCGTACTGTAAATACGAGGGCCACGGCTTTGGCCATACGACGAGCGACTCGGTGTGCCTATTGGCAGTCTTGGCTTGCTTTATAATATTATGTTTCTATATTTTTCGTCGCTCGTCCGTTAGAGCCGTGGCCCGGAGTTAAGTCTATGATTTGACCAAATTTCTGGGATAGTAAATTTGATGATGTGTCCTTTATGTAAAGGTATTTAAAGATCCAACTAGAAATACATTCATGGACTGTGCTGCTTTATATTTTACTGCAAGTATTCATTAATTGTTGACAGATGTAAGTATAGTTATTTTGGCAGGAAGTCATTTGTAACTTGTATGCAATAATTACATCATTAGTGGTAGATATTACCACACGAGTAAATAATCCGTACAGAGAGGAAGCTACATACAAGCGGCTCGCGGCGGGCTCACCCATACATAGCGCAGCGATGTGTGCGTGAACTCTCACCGACATATTCACCGACGCGCGGTCCGGGTCAGCGACGGTTCAGCCCGAGTCCTAACGTAAGGGCTGACGGTCGTACCCAAAATGAAAATAAATAGACTAACAACTTCGTGGTCGAACAAGTTTACTGATTTTATATTTAAAAATAAGATAATTTAGAATTATTTATTTAAATAGTGTCTGTGTCAGCAAAAATCCCGAACACTTGCACAGTATGCTTATGCAAAAAAAGATCCAAAGAAAATAAGATTTTATTGAAGTTTGATACTTGAATAACATAATTAGTACTTGTTATACAAAATAATAATAGTTGACGCCAAACTATTAACATTACTGGGGAAGTTATGTTAAAAATACTGATGCTCATTCAAAAAGAAATAATTTCGTTTATAATATTTATCTAATCTTAGTATTTGTTGTTCAAGTTCAGGATATAACTGAAATTATACATAATTATACAAACTTTATTGAGGATATTTTTTCCTAAAATTGTTGACATGCATCAGGTGACAACCCTAGCAGAATAGGTATACATTTACGACGTTGTTAGGAAGCTTCCACTCTACGGATTTTTACTCATGTGATATTACTGTTCACTGCTCTAAAATGTTGTCGTTGGCTACGGTCCACGTTTTTAAAATAACTTGTTCAGTAGGCTTAGTACGAGTAAACCTACATCTAGAATACGTTAATAAATTTCGAGTATCGAATCACCATAACGTCATTGTAAAAGGGATCTTAAAGTAATTTATTTAACGTTAAAGTTCGCCTAGAGAAGAACCGCTTTTGTTTGGTCAGAAGTGAAACTGCCTGTTTTAACATAGAAAGAAAGAAAGAAAGAACCTTTGCTTCGGTTTCACGACAGATAAATTTGAAATTCAAATACAAATTCAAAATTATTTATTTCACGTAAGCCAACCTGTGGCTCTTATGACACGTCATGACTCTACCACCGGTTCGGAAAGCGGATTCTGCTGAGTATTATTATGTAGCCATTACATTGTATTATGTTATTATACTATCTTGTGGGCAGCTGGATGCCAAGCCGATTTATCACATGCAACTTTGTCATTAAGAAAGTCATTAACTTTGTAATAACCGCGACTTAGTGGGTTTTTACGCATTATTTAAATTTGTGCTATGGAAAATAATATGATTCCTAAGGATTTACTTCCTTAGGAATCATATTATTTATGCGTACGATTAACCCCATAGAATATTTCTGCACTTTGCGCAGGTAAAATATAGGCAGGCGAAAGGTAAAATAAATTAAAACCGACTTGAAGCACAAGCTTTACGTTGAATTGGATGGATAAAAGGTAAAAATAGTGTAGAAGCGACTATTAAGTAACTATTTATTTCCAGTTACAGAAGTGACCTTGCGATGAGATAATAATAGGTAGTTGTGGGAAGAAATCAATTGTCGCTAAGCTGGGCTGTTCCCGGGCTGTCGACAGCTTAATATACAACAGCTTTAAATAGTAGCAAATTGAATGGTACACTAGGTAGCAACCCTAGATTAGTTTGCAGCTAAACACATGTTCTCCATACCTACGCTATTATGACGTCACGCACAGCTTGCGGATTCTAACTAACCTTCTAACTAATTGACACAATAATTAACAGATACATTGTAATTTATTGTTGCCAACTCACGATCGATTCTGTATAATCATGTTATCATGTTAATAGCTAGGTATTTCCTATTATTTCCTCCGTCGTTTTCTGAGATAAAAGTAGCCTGTGTCACCAGGTCCTCAAATAGGTATATCTACATACATACCTATAACACATGAAGTGAGATACACGATTTTTACAAGCTTTTATTTAACTTGCAATGTTTGTTTGGGTCAAATCTTGCAAGATGAATTAAACCCACTTCCCGGTTTCCGATCAAGCTGAAATTTTGCATGTAATGTGTAAATCGGATGACAATACAATATTATTGTGACATGGAGCTGGAGACGGAAGATGGCTATTGGAACTCTGTAATAAAACGACGTAACCCCATCGAGTTTGGGCTCGTTTGATTCGTCATAACAAGTACTCTGATCCTAGATGATATCCAGAGTCTAATAATGTAGCTACTAAAAGCTTGCATTTAAAAATATTTTTTTTAATTTACACTTGTTCTACATACCTGCCACGGCGCTTAATGTACTTAGCGCGCGCAGGTTAAAAGAGAACAGAGGCAGATGATAATGAAACGGGCAAAAACATATTCTATATGCTCGAATACAATTGAAACTGAAGTCATAAGACTGGTACTTAGTAACGCGGATAAATGAATTTTCTTCTTCTTCTTCTTTATCAACCTATAGACGTCAACTGCTGGACAAAGGTCTCCTGCATGGACTTCCACAGGCTTCGGTCTTGCGCCGCTTGAATCCAGCGGCTCCCTGCGACTCGTTTGATGTCGTCGGTCCACCTGGTGGGGGGTCTGCCAACACTGTCAATGAATTTTACCTATACTAAATTTAGTTTATGAACAAGTTTTTAACCTTGTCAGTATTCATTTACGCACGTTGTCAGAATGAAAATATGCATCTACTTATTTTCATTTTTACGAAGTGTTCACTTGTTTAGTGCCACATTAATGCTATTTAAGTTGTACACAATCTCTATTACTAAATTGACAGTTCTCAGAACAGCGCTATCCTTTTCGTGATGTTCCCTGCGAACAGATGTTATACAGATTGTGTACAACCGAACTACCACTAATTTGCTACTAAAATGCTATCACTAACCAGAATGTGTATCGCCCAGTAGTCTAGAAGTATTGTTGATATACGAATGATGTAAATCTAGTTGAACAGCACAATTCCTCTTGCTTTAATGTGATAGACCTCGGAGTTATTGGCTATTAGGGTGAGTCTACACTACAACATATTGTATAGTCTGGACTCACCTTTAGATTGTACAAATGAAAAATAATATTTTATTAATCAATTATATAATTAAAAAATATTCTAAAAATTATTGCAATAAAATTTAAAGCAAAAAGCAATTAATTAAGAAGTTAAGAACCTAAACATCTTTTGGTGCTTTTGCGAAGATATGCCGGACGAAAAATGCGCCGATCACAAAATTTTTAATAAGGTAATGGTAATAGGAACAAGATGTCGCTGATTTTGAGCTGTATCATCATCATCATCAACCCATCATCGACTCACTACTGATGCGGGTCTCTCAGAGAAGGGTTATAGGCAGTCTTCACAGTTAGTGTTACGACCGAGCGGCCCACCCCTCCTATCGTGATCGTACTATGCCTAGGAATTTGCTAAAATTTGCAGAAATCGAATGGTCTTATCGAAAAAATTGCAGAAGCAACAATAAAAGAGTTATAAGCTCCGAAGCGGGCCGCTCGGTTGAACAACGTTTCTACGGAGCGGCCCACGAGATCTCGAGAACCACACGGTGGAACCTGGTGAGACTTGGCAGAAGCAAAGAGCTGAATTCGCACAAATTTGCTAAAAAAGAATCAGCTCTCTGAGTGCAATAGTTTTTTTGTAACGTCGTGTCAAAAATGGGCCGCTCTGAGCACAATCGTTTTCCCCTTATTACTCAGCTGGCTTGTATGCTACAGAAATGTTTCATACACCATATTTTAGTAAAAAATGTACAGATTAACACACAGTTTAAATCAAAAACTAATATGCAAAACTATAAAAGTCATCGGCTCCGAAGTATTTCTTCAAAACGATTCGTAGGAGCGGCCCCATATTTCAGCACTTATCTCAGCTTAGACTTAACCTACTTGCATGATTTAAACACTAAGTTTTAGCAAAAAACTTCTGCTAAAATTTTACATATAAATTTTCTGAAAACCATCAGTAGGAAGTTAAATAATTGCAAATTAAGTAATCATACCGTTTCGTCCGAGCGGCCCAACCATTGTGGCGCTCGTATAGCTCGTATCGTGATCGCACTTTGCCTAGGAATTTGCTAAAATTTGCAGAAATCGAATGGTCTTATCGAAAAAATTGCAGAAGCAACAATAAAAGAGTTATAAGCTCCGAAGTTGGCCGCTCGGTCGAACAACGTTTCTACGGAGCGGCCCACGAGATCTCGAGAACCACACGGTGGAACCTCATGAGACTTGGCAGAAGCAATGATCTGAATTCGCACAAATTTGCTAAAAAAGAATCAGGTCTCTGAGTTCAATACTTTTTTTGTAATCGATATGTCGAAATGGGCCGCTCCGAGCGAAATCACCTTAAGACTAACACCTTAAGACTGAGTTTCCACGGCGCGGTTCGCGGCACGCGCCCGCAGCGGTTGCGGGCCCGCGGCCTCCGTAGAATGCAATCTGCATTCACATTTTGTGTGAAAAATGAAGCTGCAATTTCCACGGCGCGGTTTGCGCCCGCGGCGGGCGGGCACAATTTGGTATGCAACCGCTGCGGGCGCGGCCGTGCGAACCGCGCCGTGGAAACCCATTCTTGTCGAGAACTCTCACGTGTGCAGGTTTCCTCACGATGTTTTCGTTCACCGTCGAAACATGTGATATTTCATTTCATAAACACACATTACTCAGAAAAGTCAGAGGTCCCTGCCCGGGATCGAACCTGCGACTGCCCGAATAGGAGACCGCAGTCCTAACCACTAAGGTTATGCACCGCTTGAGCTGTATACAGTATACCTACACACACCAGAAATAATGTCAAAATACATAGTCGACCGAGCGAAGCGAAGGTCTCTGAGTTTACTTGAGTGAATTTGCACTTGTCCGTCCGTCCGTCCGTCCGTCCGTCCGTCTGTCAGAGCTTTATAACTTCTGAATTACTGAACGTAATTACTTCAATTTTAGATATGATAATATGTAAACCGATGGCCTCCAGCCGAAAATGGCTTACAAAGTTATAAAAATCTTTATTTCAGGAGGGCTCTCATAGAAGCAAATGCGAAGTAAAATAAATTTTTTTGCATTTCATAGGGTTGCCGTACCTCATTTTAAAGATAATTTGGAACAGAGTACAAAAGTATTTTTTTTTTATTTTTTTTCCTAAAATTGACGAAATGGGGGGCTTTCAAAGTGGAGATTTTATTCGAGGCTAGATCTCTAAAACCACTTTTTTTTAAAACTTGAAACTTACACATAATTTCAGTTATATTCTGTACTTGAACAACAAATACTAAATTTAGATAAATATTATAAAGAAACGAAATTATTTAAGTTTTAATGGGCATCAATGTTTTTAACAAAACTTCACTATACTGTTAATAGATGGCGCTGTCTTTAATATCTATAATATAATAAAACTGTAACAGGTCCAATTCTGTACATTGAAGATATTTTGAAAATTTTTGTTTGAGGGCACTCCATAATCGATACTGAAGCCAAAACAATTTTTTTTTAATTTTTTGTCTGTCTGTCTGTCTGTCTGTCTGTATCTTGGCCGCGCATCACGCCGAAACTACTGGACGGATTTAAATGAAACTTGGCACGATTTAAGTTAATACTACGAGGTATAATATAGGATACTTTTTATCCCGAAATTCAGCACGGTTCCCTTGGGAGAGGGGATGAAAGTCAAAATGTGTATTTCGCTGTAATTCATTAGGGCGTATTCCGATTTAATCCATTCTTTTTTTGTTAGAAAGCAGGTTCTTTAGAGATTGTCCTGTAATTATTTCAAGGTCGTCAATTTCGTAGTTCAGAAATTATAGACATCACAATCTTCAGTATAGGTCCAAATAACTTGAACCCCGGAATCTACAGGATACTTTGAATGAACGGCTCATCTTAAGCTGGCAGACGTAATTTATCGTATATAGCCATCGTGGATACTATTTTTTCAAAGTCAAACTACTCCAAAGGCGTCAGATTTTGCCAAACGATCATTATACCTACATACTACATAGTAGGTATGGATGTAATACATCGTATGGACGTAATATTACAGTGTTTTCCTATGTAATTTAATATCCTAATCATACTTACTAATATTATAAATGCGAAAGTGTGTTTGTTTGTTGGTTTGTCCTTCAATCACGCCGCAACAGAGCCACGGATCTACGTGATTTTTTTACATGGGTATAATTGAGGACCTGGAGAGTGACATAGGCTACTTTTATCCCGGAAAATCAAAGTGTTCCCGAGGGATTTTAAAAACTAAATCCACGCGGACGAAGTCGCGGGCATCAGCTAGTTGTAAATACGCATCCCATCCACGAAAGCAGATGACGATTGACGTCATCAGATTCGGCGCGTTTTAATTACAATATAATATAGTTAAAACTACCTTATGGGAATTATGGGATACCGCGAGGTCTCAGTTCGGGGCGAACCACTAGTTATACTGTAACAACTAAATAACTATACGTCACTTTTTACAATAACCTGCACTCATGCTCAGTCATCTGCGAAGCTTTTTTCACTTTCCGTTTGCCACTTACACCTTTTTTGAATTCTTTTGTTTTGACAAAGCATGTATAGCTCAACTGAGCTGCAATGGAACTGCATTGGCGACTTAGTCCGTCTGTCTAGAACACTTGTGCTTAATCTATAGCTCAAACTCACACTCAGCTCAGACTCAAGACGGAATCAAAACGAGACAAAATATGTATGTCAGGACATCTTTGTCTCGTTTTAACCGTATCAAGTCCGAACCCTCTATGGATTTGAGCATAATCTTACGGGCCACGTAAATACAAGTTTAGGAATAAACGTACCTATTTTGACTAGTCCTAAATTATTTATAAAAGCTACCCTTAGTTTAGGAGTCGATTGCTCTACTATATAGAGTCTCGAATTCAGATGCTTGCGCGCACCAAGATTTTACTAATCGCGCTCTGATGATGATGGTAGTGTGATCGACACCTTAGATATTGGATTATTTTTGATACGTAACGTTATGATAATTAAATAGGTCATTGAGAGATTTTGAAAAACCTAAATTATTATCAGATTAATATTATCATCTATGAGTGTAATATAAAATGAGAAAATAATTATGTATTGTTAAGATAATATAAAAAAATATATTACGTACTTACCCAATTTTTGTGTATGTTTATTACTTATTCCCAATGTGAATTAAGAGTATTTGACTCTATTTCATAGGCTAAGGGGTCATTGGCTACGGCACTATTTGTAGATCGTGCATCCGAATTAGCGTCAGTGTGCGCTTAGCCTTAAGTTCTTTACTGTGATTGAATTGCAATTAAATAATATAAGGTTAGATATCCTCTAATCGCGATATTATGTAAACTTAAAATTTACGCACAACGGCTACATATATAGTAATAAAATAAAATAAATAAATAATTAAATGAACTGTACAACACATAAACAAAGCAGTTTCATCACAGTTTAAAGGACTTGATAATAAACAAATAAAATTTTCATTTCACTTATCACTTAAATAATATTTTATTTCAAATGATAATTTTATGAGTTATTATTTTCGAATAATTTTAATTTATTTACTTACCTAGATATACTAAGGTTTTGTGTATTCCTTGGTTTTCTGAATGTAAAAAGTGGCTTTCAATATATATTGTATGCATTTTGTAAAATATAATAATAATAAAGTTTACATTATTAAGTTACTTATGTGTTTTCTTTAAGAATACCCAACTCAATAGACCATTTTCTTTCTCTCTTTGTACCAAAATAGACAGTGCAATGTAAAACACCAACACTTATTACACAGATTATTTATTGAACTGCGCGACTTAAATTGAAATTCAAATAGTACATTGTTCTACGAGGGGTGAAAGTGACCCATTACTTACGAGGGCGTCATTTGAGACACGAGGCGAAGCCGAGTGTATCAATACGCCCGAGTTAGGAATCGCACTTTATCCCGAGTGATACATAGTGCTTTATACTACACCTACGAGGAAAATAACAGACACATTTTTTAATTATTGAAGTTTACTTTAGAGGTACGCCGTCTACTTTAGAGGTACGCAGGCTACCTTCAAGGTACGACAGCTACTTTAGAGATACGCCGACTACTTTAGAGGTACGCAGGCTACTTTTAAGGTACGCCAGCTACTTTAGAGGTACGCAGGTAGCCTGCGTACCACCAAAGTAGCCTGCGTACCTTTAAAGTAGACAGCGTACCTCTAAAGTAGCCTGCGTACCTCTAAAGTAGCCTGCGTACCTTCAAAGTAGTCACCATAGAGGTACGCCCACTACTTTAGAGGTACGCAGGCTACTTTTAAGGTACGACAGCTACTTTAAAGGTACGCCGGCTACTTAAGAGGTACGCCGACTACTTTAGAGGTACGCAGGTAGTCTGCGTACCACCAAAGTAGCCTGCGTACCTCCAAAGTGGCCTGCGTACCTTAAAAGTAGCCTGCGTACCTTGAAAGTAGCCTGCGTACCACCAAAGTAGCCTGCGTACCTCTAAAGTAGTCGGCGTATCTCTAAAGTAGCCGGCGTACCTGGAAAGTAGCCTGCGTACCACCAAAGTAGCCTGCGTACCTCTAAAGTAGTCACCGTAGAGGTACGCCGACTACTTTAGAGGTACGCAGGCTACTTTTAAGGTACGACAGCTACTTTAGAGGTACGCCGGCTACTTTAGAGGTACGCCGTCTACTTTAGAGGTACGCAGCCTACTTTGGAGGTACGCAGGCTAATTTGGTGGTACGCAGGCTACCTGCGTACGTACCTCTAAACGAGTTGGCGTACCTTAAAAGTAGCCTGCGTACCACCAAAGTAGCCTGCGTACCTCTAAAGTAGGCGGCGCACCTCTAAAGTAGACGGCGTACCTCTAAAGTATCTGGCGTACCTTAAAAGTAGCTGCGTACCTCCAAAGTAGCCTGCGTACCTTAAAAGTAGCCTGCTTACCACCATTTTTTTATGTATTTGTATTACTGAACTAATTTTGTCAAAAATTAAAAAAAGACAACCACGTATGTAATTTTCATACAACTTTTCAGCCCGCTAAAGCACGTAAGTAATGTGATTTCATACATTTTTTCAGCCCGCAGATTTGTCTCCACGTAAAGACGTATTTTCTTTCTCGCTCTTTCTCGATATGACACAAATCAGAAGGTACTTTCCGAGCAGGTGTAGTATAAACTATTTTTTCATCATACCTATTCGAAAAACGAATATTGGCTTCAGAGGATAGCGGGAGCAAAATTTAATTTTAACCCCATGGGACTTTTCATTTCTCTCTTCTGATTGGTTCGCGTTCGTGCTTTAGTATGTGTATTAATACTGAAAAACGTGGTGGTTATATTCTCTTGGTAGGGTTCGTTGCAGAAACCTGTCGATCGCTCATTCCGTTCGAAATTCAAAAATGTTTGAGAAGCTGTTGTCATCGATAAGTCACGTGATCAATTTGTCAATCGGATATAAGCCCATATTAGCCATACTGTATCCAACATAAAAATTAATGTTTAATCATTTCAACAATTTATTTGTGTTTTATTTAAACGTTCAATATACGTATAGGTAATGTCTATACATAGTAGGTTGATACTTCTAGCTTTTTCTCACAGGTAGATAATGATGAAAAATAGTATGTGTCATTCGGGGCCAAAATATTTTGTTCTCAAACAAAAAATTTCTTTGGCCCCATTTAACACAAATAATGATTTAATTTCACGTAGGCCTATCTGTGGCTCCTACGACACGTCAATACTCTACTACCGTTTCGGAAAGCAAATTCTGCTGAAAGAAGAAGCACCGGCAAGAAACTCAGCAATTGCTATTTTCAAAACAAAAGGCATACAAAAGTTACAATGTAGAGTCTAGTCTAAAACTATCTATCTTTATCTCGGTAACCGATGCTGCACCCAAGTTTGATAGAATTCATTCACATAGAATTATGAAACGAAGAGTCTAAACTATACACATCAAAAGTGTCTAGGGATCAACTATATAGTAACTACATTTTTAACTATGAAAATTTATTTTTTATTTTATTTTATTTTATTTTATTTTGGCAAAAACAGTCATAACTTAAAAACAATACATATCGATACAAAAAAAAGCTTAAAAATAGACATAACATTGCCGAAAAAGAAAATACATAATTAATAAAGTTTTAAATAGGAGCAATGATCCGAAACAAGAAAAATATAAAAAAAATAATAAAAACATAGCATGATATTTTTATCAGAGTAAAAGTATAGTTTTGGTAAGGTTAAGGTTAAAGGTTAAGTAAGGTTTATAGTTTATATTATAGATATTTTTTTAAACATGCCGTTTTAATTCCCTTTAAAGAGCTAACAAATAAGTCTACATCAGAAAATTCATCATTGTATAGTCTCATAGCTCGAGATACATAACAGTTGCGTGTGTATTTTTTGTGAAGAAATGGCGGTGAAAACAACTTTAATTTACGATTGGGGCGTATAGGGAGTTTAATTCGACCTGAAAAGTTTAATTTAGATAGCAGCACAGGACAATCAATTTGACCGTTTATGATTTTATGTAGAAATGCGATGTCGAACTGCTTCCGGCGGCTATGAAGGCTTAAAATACTATGGTGTTTTAAAGAATTGTCGTAGGATTCATTGTAGCGATTACAACGAAAGTTTAATATTCTGATGAACTTACGTTGGACTTTTTCGATTCTGTCAATGTGATGTTTGTAGAAAGGACTCCAAATCACACAGCCAAAGTCTAATATTGAACGAACAAAAGCGAAATATAATATTTTTAAAGTTATAGTTTTACTAAAAGGTTTAGTAATACGATTAATAAAACCTAAATTTCTAAAAGCCCGTCGTATAATATTGTCTATATGTAAGTTAAATGTTAATTGATCGTCTAAGATCATACCCAAATCACGAACCTGATTTACACGTTTGAGAGTATTGTTACAGAGATGATAGTTAAATTTTAAGGGACTTTTTTTTCTGGTGTACGATATAACACTACATTTATCAGAGTTTATAAAGAGTTGATTACGAGCACAATAATCTGATAGATTATCAAGATCCGCTTGTAACTTTAGACAATCGTCATAAGATGTAATGACTCTGTATAGCTTTGTGTCATCAGCGTATAAAAGGTAATTACTATTAAATAGAGAATCTCCTATGTCATTTACGTATAAAGAAAAAAGTAATGGCCCTAAATGGGAGCCTTGCGGGACGCCGGAAGGGACAGACAAATATTTTGAGCGAAAACCTTTAAGGCAAACAGCTTGGCTACGATTTTTAATATAGGATTCTAACCATCTAAGCAGATTACCATGTATGCCGAGTTTCCAAAGTTTCTCCAAGAGTAAATCGTGGTTAATTTTATCGAATGCTTTAGAAAAGTCAGTGTACACAGCATCTACCTGTATATTTATGTCCATAGACCGATACAAAAAGTCTGTAAATACAGCTAGATTACTCTCAACACTGCGTGACTTTATAAAACCGTGCTGATTTTCATTAAGGTGGTTCCGGATGGCCAAAGACAGTTGATTTGTAACTATTTTCTCGAAAAGCTTTCCTAGAATACATAATTTAGAAATAGGTCTATATTGAGTTATTAGATTTTTTTGTGTATTTTTAGGTATCGGAGTAATAAGTGCTTGTTTCCATATACTAGGAAATATACCCGTTTCGATAGATAAACGAAAAATATTAGCCACAGGTTTTAATAGTTCAGTAGCACATCTAGAAATTAGAACGGGGTGAATATTATCATGGCCTGCACTTTTACGGGTATTAACGGACTTAAGTTCTTTTAAAATGATTTCATCACTAAGGTTAATGGAATTAATGTCAACAATAGGGGCATAGTCGCAATGGGCAGGAAGTTTACTTACAGTATTAGTATTATTATTATTGTGTGAAATAAAAACAGAATGAAAATACTTGTTAAATGCTGAACAAATATCATTGCCTTGTGTTAAAGTTTCACCATCAAAGATCATTTTTTCAGGTATATCATTATTACCATATTTAGATTTAACGTAAGACCAAAAAAAATTCGGGTTATACCTGATTCTATTCTCAGACATTATATTATAGGTTAAATAACAATCATGTTCCATCTTTCTTAATCTGCGTCTAAGACAAGAAATTGTATGTAATCCATGTGGTTTCCATATGTTTTCCACCTGTCATGAAATTTTCGTTTTTCTTTACTAACCTTAATGAGAGTACGGTTATACCAAGGGGGGTATTTGTATGAGTCAATGACACGACGCTGTGGCACATGTTTATCTATAAGATTATACAGAATTTCATAAAAATAACTAATTCTAGATTCAACATCATTTAAGGTCGAGAAAGTTTTATCCCAATCTATTGAGTTTAAGCCTAGACGGATGCTATCAAAATCTGATTTAAAAAACATTTTCTTAATGAAAGTATTACATTTTAATGGGATATTTTCATTTATGTTTATCTCAACGTTCAGGGACTTATGATGACTATCCTCGGGTATGAGTGGTTGAACACATGAGGTTACATTACAGGTCTCATTACAAAAAACTAAGTCTAATAATCTGTTATTAACGTTTAACTCTGAGCTGAACTGGGATAAAAGTGAAAGATTTATAAAGTCACAAGTGAGAGATGTTAAGAAATCATTGTTAGGCCTAATATTCATACAACTCAGGTTATCGTCATAGTACCATTCTGCGTTGGTAATATTAAAATCTCCAACGATTAAAAATACATCGCTATTGTGGGCGTGAATAATATCACACGATCTATCATAGAAAGAGGTCAATAAGTTCCGATGCTGGTTGCCATGGGGTATATACGTGCACGCTATGTGCAAATGGGGTTGAGCAGAGTCAGCGGCTACGGGACGCCCGCGCAGAGGTATGCTCACCCACAGCTCGTCGGCGGGCGGCGGCGCACACCAGGTCGACTGCAGACAAGGTTGCAGCTCGCGACGCACCGCCACCAAGACCCCCCCGCCGCGGGCGCTGCCGCTCGCATGTAGATCGCGGTCACGTCTAAATACTTCGAATCTACTATCAAAAAACTCAGAACTATAAAAACTATCGTTGAGCCAGGTCTCGGTAATAATGATTAAATCGTAATCACAATTTAGTACACTACTTAGAAATTCATGAGATTTAGTACGTAAACCCCTAACGTTTTGATAGTAAATAGATATAGGCTTAGTTGTTTTCATACTGTGCAATTTCATCTAAGACAGAAGCGAAAATACGCTTATTAGAGATGGCGCTAATGTGCCATGTTTGATATGTTTCGAAAAAAGAGTATCGATTGCAACTGTTACGTTGAAAAGAGCCACAAGATTTTTTTTGATGGATTAAAATTAAATTATTATTGAGGTGGGAACTATTACAATATGTTAAAGTTATAAATCTACAGGGAAAAATACAGCTCACATAATAAACAATAAACTCAGTTCTTTTCTCATCTGTGGTTCTAAGAATATACCGATTAATAATAACTAACTTTTTAAATTGAGTAATAAACATGATTAAATATTTTAAAATCGTGAGTACTACTAATAGGGTTAAATACTGCAAGACGTTCAATAATAACTGAATATATTAAATAATAACAATATAAGCAAATTGTTTATAACACCAAAAACTCACATTGTTATAATCCAATATAGAATAGTAGCACACACATCACTTAATTTTCGCTAAATCACTATCAGTGGAAATTAAAATAGCCCTAGATGTGTCGTTTTTACGAAGAAATATTTTACAATCATTAAGCCAAATGTACTTATAGCCCAGTTCATGCCCAGCCTTACGCGCTCGACCATATAACATCTTGTTGTGAGGAGCGAGGTGATCGTTAACAAAGATAGGCCGATGCCCACGTCAGCCGACGTCAGGCCTCGTCGTGCGCGAACTGCGGCTATCATGTCGTTTTTACGATAACGTTGGGTAAAGCGAACGATGATGTTTTGAATTTGGGCATCTGATTTGATGTCTTCTTTTTGGGTGCTCTTTAATTTTTGGTGTGGATAACGCTTGACACGATGAATAAAGTCGATGTCAGAAGGAAGGAGTGAAAAGCCAACCTTAGTTGCAATTAAGTTCAAAATACTGTGAAGATTTTCACCTTTTTGAAACGGGATACCAGAAATTTCAAGGTTATTTTGTCGGCCTTGTTGTTCTTTCAAGAGTAGTTTGTCTGACAACAACTTATTGCAATTATCTACATCAATAATATCCTTTTCGAGGCGTAACACTTTATCATTTAAGGTTTTATTTTCCTTTCGTAATTCTGAAAAGTTTACTTGTGTGTCACTATTATGAAGAAAAAGTTCAGATATTTGAGATTTGATGTTATTTTGCTCTGCTAACATTGTGCTGGTAGTATCTTTAATCTCAGTAATCTGATTTCTCAAGGCAGAGACATCGTCGCGCACCAGTGTAAGATGTCGGTCTAGTAAAGAAGTAATTTCCTTACGAAAATTATTTATCTCGGATGTTATGTCGCAGCAGTCTCTTAGCTTCCTTTTGCGAAGAGTGACTTGAACTCCTTCATCATCACTTATCTTCGATAGGTCAGGTTGTGAAGATGACATAATTTGACTCACGTGGACGTCTATGCAATGGAGGCAGATTAGGAAGCGTCGAGAAACCAAGCGTAGTTATATTATCGGTGAACTGAGTACTGTACTGACCACTAGGTCCACTAGGTACCTATAGTTGCAGGGTGGCCGTACGGGTGTGAATGGGACGAAAAATAGCAACCGTCCTTTTTCCCCGAAGAGGAGCGGGGTGTACCTGTTACTACGCAATGAATATGACGTAAACACCAAAACACAACTTTCAACTCTTTTCTTTATGTTTTATGGCTTCTAATTGCAAATGAAAACTTTTAAAAATTAAGTAAAAATTTATAACACGTCTGCTCGGATCGAGTGCCGCAGCATTGAATGAATTTATCCAATCCAGTCTTAACCTAAGTAAATGTCGTCAATTAAATGGCAAAAAAGGCAAAAGAATGAAGATTTTTTAAGTTTTAGGGTTCCGTAGTAAACAAGGAACCCGGGATAAGTTTTTAACTAAACATAGAAAAATTTACTTGATCCCTAGACACTTTTGATGTGTGTATTTTATCGACTTCGGCCTGACTGGAATATGCGTTTTTATAGGGCTATGGCTGAGTATGGAATTTTAGCTATACAATAATATATATTAAATACGTAATTTGCGCTAGTGGTGGACCTAGGTGCCCAAATAACCCATAATATTTCCTGGAACTTAGGAGTGTTGCAATCTCTGCGAAGTCTGAAAATGACATTAATACCACCATAATCGACCGAGCGAAGCGAAGGTCTTTGAGTTAACTAGAGCGATTTGCACTTGTCCGTCCGTCCGTCCGTCCGTCCGTCCGTCCGTCCGTCTGTCAGAGCCTTATAACTTTTGAATTACTGAACGTAATTACTTCAAATTTAGATATAATATGTAAACCGATGTCCTCCAGCCGAAAATGGCTTAAAAAGTTATAAAAATCTTTATTTCAGGGGGGCTCTCATAGAAGCGAATGCGAAGTAAAAAAAAAAATATCGCGTTACATAATATTGTTACATATCATTTTAAAGATAATTTTGAACTGAGTACAAAAATATTTTTTTTTTAATTTTTCCCTTAAAATTGACGAAATGGGGGGCTTTCAAAGTGGCGATTTTATACGCTCGCTTGAAGACGCTCTCTAGGAAAATCCGCTATGGATTTTCAAACTGATTTTATGTTTTTAGGTCACTTATATCCTGTACTTGAACAACAAATACTAAAATTATATGAATATTATAAAGAAACGAGATTATTTAATTTTTAATGGGCATCAGTAATTCATATAGCATCAACATAGCTTCACAATAATGCTAATAGATGGCGCAGTCAGTAACTATTCCCATGGAACTACGAGTTACGACTACGACCTATCCCAAAAACAGTTTTGCGTCGACCATTATTATTTAGTTACTTATTATAATACAATAATTGTATTGTAATTTTTTTTGTACCATATTATTCAATTAAAATTATTTTTTAGTTAAATTTTAGTTAAATATTGTATATTTTCTATTCGCGTCGATAGATGACGATTTGTACAGATGCCCGTAACCCGGTTTCACTCGTTAGTACCTACATAATAAATAAATAATTCAATGTTTGATAAATAATTCAATGTTTTCACTAACGTTCCCTAACCTTTACGGGCTACCTATAAGTTAGGTGATTGATGTTTTCTGTCAACTTATTTATCACGATCCTGTACGGGACACCTAAAAGGATATTGGGACGGATGTTAGGACTTAGGATTGTATTTAGGAGCTACCTACGTTAAGAGACTCCTACTTAGGGGATGATTTAGGTATGTTTGGTGAAAACGGGCATAATAATAATGTCAGTTTTGGTTATCATGTATCGATTGAATGAATAATCATGGGATACCGTTACCGCGAGGTCTCAGTTCGGGGCGAACCACTAGTATACATTACCTCATTGCCGATTTCGGCAACAGCGACTGGATCTCTGTTAACTTTGAAGAGTTCAATAAGGGCTCCGCTCGGGTGCCCTGATGTGGCTAATGTACCTTATTTTTGCACGAAATAACCGTGCGCAGTGAGGAAATGATAGGAAACCATCGACGTAATTATATTTAGATTAAGTATATGTAGTAAGAAGAATATCTACTGTGAATACCACAGAATCTGTTCTGTGAGAAATACATGAGAATAGGAGTGCCGTTATGTGTTATTAAACGTAATTGCAATGTTGCGGGTTGAATTTAACAAACAAATCTAGAGCTTTGTTGTCTTTTAATTTAAAATTTGCCGCTCTTATGGCTCACTCATAGCACCTTAGCATCACAGTATAAGGAAGCCTTCGTTACTCTGTGTTAGCATAGTCTGTGCATTCCTGGTCTGTGGTGCATACTGCGAATGTAGCGGGCCGGTGAAAGCTGTTGTCCTACTTTTGTATTTTAAATTTAAACTTTATGATGTTTGACACACGGTGTATTTTGCATCTATCTTTCAAATATAAACTTTGGATTTTTCATTTTACGGCTGAAAATAATAATTAAAATTAGACTTCTACTAATAAGGCTGAATTTAAAATGCAATAAATAAATACCGTTTAAATAAAAAAAACTCCAGCAATATTTAACTTAATAAGTAGTTTAATTTTTTTATTTTAAAGGTGGTAGTGAACCAAAATAACTAAACTAAAAACTTGTAAAGGAACGCGTTAGTTTATAAATGGCGCTCGTTGGCGTTTGTGTTGCACTGTCGTATTTTGTTTGAAAAAACGTCGTCTTGACGACAGGTTTACTGACTTTTATATGAATTACATTGACGATATTACTATGATTTTATTAAATTATGGATGAAACCCAAAAAGATCTACCACAAACGTCGGAAAATAAGGTAACCGCTACTATTTATTTACAACTAAAATAAAGTACGTAATTTGTATCGCAAGTTAATATCATAATATGCACTATTGCCCAAAGTTATTTTTATATGAAAGTATAGGGGTACCTTTATAGCTCCGTATCTCTGATAGAGTTAAGTTTAATTTTTAAATTTAAGCAGATTCGCTTCCGCAATTTTGATCGTACTATCCAGTTACCTACCGTTCCCGCGCTCATAAAAGTTACAAAATTTTACCAATTTATTTATAATCGTGTGTATTTTTAGCATGTCCTTCCGGATGTCGTCCATACACAACAAATTCCTACTCTAGAAGCCGTTGAAAAAGATGTGGCCTCTGAAATTGTCATAAGAGAAAGTAAACAAGTGGTATGCGATGTATCCCACGATATCGACGATGTCACGACGGAATCGATATCTGAGCATATTCCCCAAGTGGAATACTCCATTACAGAGTCTGAACCTGGGCCGTCACACTCACCTGACTTGCCTAAACCTGAACCAAGTGACAACACAAAAAACAGTACTTTAAACCCACCAATATGTCAAGCCATAGCTTTAAGTCCAAATCAACAAGATTCAGCTCATCACAGCACATCTTGGAATTTAGAGATCAACCAATCAGATAATCGTATAAGTGAAGAAAGCCCTGTCATACTCGCATTATCTTCAGACACATCTAAAGATGCACAAAAAACTGAGCAGGTATCTGAAGATTCTAGTAATAGTTCACCTAGTAATAATACACCTCAAGGTCCTCAAGATTCAGCGAGAAGTGAATATATAGATTCACTTAATTCCAACTTAAATGAAAATCCTGATAGTACAAATTTACCCAATGAATCGAGTCCTTCTCTCGAAAAAAGTCCTGGATCGCTGGAACAGTGTAGCTCGGGCTCAGAAGAGATTATAAAGTTAGACATAAGAGGACAAGCGGCTCCAAAGTTTCCTCTCCAAGCTGCAAAAATCATATTTGGGCCACCACCGTGTGGCAGCACTGTTATTGGCCAAACATTGGAGCCAATACCTGTGTTTCAAAACTTGTTATCACCATGCCTTGTTGGTGCAAATGATGGCATTAAGATCGAGGAGGTCTTTGAAGATATTACTTCCCCATTAAAAGAGAACACTCCGGACAAATCTTTGACACCAAGTTCGGGAAGTGAAAGGGTCGAACAAGATGTTTTACTTGAAGAAATTATTGTTGAGGATAATTTAAAAGAGAAATGTAATACAGATGTGACCCCACCTAGGTCTTTTATACCAGATGAAACTATATCCTTATCAACTGTGAGCACAGATTACAAAACTATTTGTGAGGAGTTTAACACAAAGGTATATATTATATATGGGTTCTGTTGCTTGGTTTGTTTGCTCTATGTGTTATTAGTAATCTTTACTAATTGGGTATTACTGAGATGGGCACCTATTGTTGTATATATATTGTATCTTTTGCTTGCGGAATGTTCCAAAAAAATAAAAATTAATTATTTGCATGAATGCATTGCTTGTGAACTAAACTAGTTATTTGTTGTGTTCTTCATTGATTTTTGTTTTTTTTTTTCATGCCTTAATATAATAATTTTTTGTCTCATATTGGATTTTATTTGTTTGAAGATTTAATAATTACTAAAATAAATCAATCATGTTGTTTTGTCAATAGGGGCATTTCACGTCAAGCGGACAACGAAAAAAAAGTGAGGTTTTGAAATTCGTTCATATTCGGTCTATTTGCACATCTCGTAGGTGTGAAAGAGATTACACAATTTTTTTTTCGTGCGATGTTTATTTTTCAAGTTATGGGCTTCCAAAAAATAGTCGTTCTTGAAATTCGGATTTTTCCGAAGTATTTTTTCGAAAGGAAAGATAGTACATTAAGATAATATAGTTAGCGTTTTTTGTAGCCAATTTCCCGTACTTTTAGAAAATGAAATGAAACTTGAAAAAAATTTTTTTTTTCATGTTAAAAACCGGAAGTAAAAATTTCAAACCAAAATTTTGGTAACTTCGACCATTTTTATTTTTTATTTTTTTATTCGAAAACATAGCTTAAAGTGTACTTATAACACACTATAAATCTTAAAATGGGATCTCCATAAGTTATGGAGATAGGTAAATTAATATACATACATGACGCACTGAGTATGACGTTAGGCGCTTGTTTATGTCGGCTGGTTAGCGAGGTATTACACTAATAAACTCTTACAATGATTTGGATTATAAAATATTATTGATATTTGGATAGATACACATTTCATTATGTATTTAAATATATCAATAAATTAGATAAAAACGAAACGCAACTGGCAGCGCCATCTCTTAGCTGCAAGAAAACTTATTATTAGAACGAGATAGAAGTATGACGCCAAGCCATTTGGATTTCAAATTTCCGTTATAGTTTTAGTTGGTGCTTTAACTTCTCAGCGACTTGTGTTCATTTTTCGTCAGTTAGATATTGATTTATAATAATGGCTTTGTATGGAGATCGTTGTTTTAATTCCAAACCCACGTGGTGGTCGTATACAACCAGTCGAAACCAAAAATTCATTAAATCATCATTAAATTTGGAGATGACAAGATACCAAACTGATAAAAGTTGCTTTGCTTTTCTTGCTTGTCGCCTGGATGTCCCAAACTCTTCTGCAAGTTTATTTTCACTCCATGACTTAGGAGCTATGGTCAGTAATTATTGGAAGTAGAAGTAGACGGATCATTAAATCTGTCCTTTAGCTGTTTCAAAATTTCTTGGTTGTCGGCGTCAGTTTGGGTTGAATTATGTTTGAATTTGTCTTCGGGAACGAATGGTTCGTCTTGGGTATTTTGTGAAATCTCACTTGTTGTTTGACTGCACTGCACAATGTCTTCATTAGGCACTGGAGGTATTTCAAGTAAAAGTCGTTTTCTACAGGATGGCATATACATAAACATTTGTTAGACAGCCCAACTTATCAACTAAACATTTAGAAATTTTCCTTAAATCCTTAAACTTGCGATGATTAACCAAACGAAATGGATTAAAACAACGATCTCCATACGAAGCCATTATTATAAATCAATATCTAACTGACGAAAAATGAACACAAGTCGCTGAGAGGTTAAAGCACCAACTAAAACTATAACGGAAATTTGAAATCCAAATGGCTTGGCGTCATACTTCTATCTCGTTCTAATAATAAGTTTTCTAGCAGCTAAGAGAGCGCTGCCAGTTGCGTTTCGTTTTTATCAAATTTATTGATTAATATATTTAAATATTTTTAAAATAACAAATATGATAATAATTGATATATTTAAATACATAATGAAATGTGTTTCTATCCAAATATCAATAATATTTTATAATCCAAATCATTGTAAGAGTTTATTAGTGTAATATCTCGCTAACCAGCCGACATAAACAAGCGCCTAACGTCATACTCAGTGCGTCATGTATGTATATTAATTTACCTATCTCCATAACTTATGGAGATCCCATTTTAAGATTTATAGTGTGTTATAAGTACACTTTAAGCTATGTTTTCGAATAAAAAAATAAAAAATAAAAATGGTCGAAGTTACCAAAATTTTGGTTTGAAATTTTTACTTCCGGTTTTTAACATGAAAAAAAAATTTTTTTTCAAGTTTCATTTCATTTTCTAAAAGTACGGGAAATTGGTTATAAAAAACGCTAACTATATTATCTTAATGTATTATCTTTCCTTTCGAAAAAATACTTCGGAAAAATCCGAATTTCAAGAACGACTATTTTTTGGAAGCCCATAACTTGAAAAATAAACATCGCACGAAAAAAAAATTGTATAATCTCTTTCACACCTACGAGATGTGCAAATAGACCGAATATGAACGAATTTCAAAACCTCACTTTTTTTTCGTTGTCCGCTTGACGTGAAATGCCCCAATAGTAAAAGTTCTAAGACCTGAAAAATGCTGATCATTTAGCTGTGGCTAAAATATATTTAGTAAAATTAAGAGATTAGCTATTACAATCGTTGTAGAAAATCAAGAAAAACTAGTTTAGTCTAATCTAGGCAACAAATAGGTGCTAACTTTATAGCCCTAGGTTCAGGAGTGCGGATTGCTCCATAGGAGCACAGCAGCAACTTATCCTAAATCTGTTTCGAGCAAGAAGCTTAAGTACCTAGTGTTTTAAATAAGCTTCTTGGTTGGTTTAATAATACATGCAAAAGACAGAGTTTTTGCATGTAAGTATTGTATTATTTATGGAAGTAGGAAGCTGGAAGACTAGGTGTAATCCCTACTTCCATGGTATTATTGAAAAAGTATCATCACATAGTATGCATGGAACTAGAAATTACGACTAGTAGTATGCTAGTCAACTGTCAATTCTGGTCTAAGAGAATATAATAATAATCTAACAATACTCTCAGACTGTGCTCTTGGATAATTACTCACCACTGAGTATGTAATCTCTCCATCACTGTGATTTCATTAAAGTTTACCTACTGTCATTTGACTAAATTGTTTACAATTTAATATACATACGTTTGGAGAAGATTTTAAGGCTTTTCATATGTGAAACTCAAACTTTTATTATTAAGGATGTCCTTTTCCTATTACAAGGTACTGACTTTCATTCACGCACCTGCATTTCTGTGAATCTGTTTTGTTTTGTGCATGGACTAAGGCCGTGGCCGCACTGGTAAGGCGATTGCGACGCGATGGCGATTTCGTTGAAACAAACTTCTATACTTAAACTGATGGGGGCGGCCGCATCAGACCGCTACCGCATTTTAATAGGGCTACAACAAATGAATGTGTCCGCACTGAGGACGGCCAGTCTTTACGCGATGTAAACACAATTCGCTAATTTAGGGCCTTATCTCATTAGGATACCATGGCAGCGATGCCAGTTAAAACTTGTTCAAATTACCTGAAATCGGGTAAAAATACCCGTGCCGGCAACACTGATGACTGGACGCTAATCTCGTCTGGCATCCGCTTTGGCGGCTAGTTTCGGCGTCTTACGGACGCCAAGGGCAGCCACGGAAACGCTGCTGGCGTCGCTGTCATGGTATCCTAATGAGATATCGCTGCTGCAATGCGGACACATGGTTTATCTCGTCGCCAGTCGTCTTACCAGTGCGGCCGCGGCCTAAAGGAAAAAGATAGAGCCCTCGCGATTAAATATGAGACATGCTAGGCGCGTTTTAGGTCTCTTGTGCATAGCCTTGGCGGGAGATGTGTCTCACCCAGCCACTCCCCCACTCATTACTGTTTTAAAAGCCGCTTGTGTCATAATAGTTGAAATACTGCGCTGGGATTATATAGAATTCTCTTTAAACATTTCTGCGGTGGTGTCGTGTGATGCGGGTTGTTACGTTCCCTCAAATATGGTTGAGCGAAGCAATGGCTGGGTCATGCGTCATGCTCGTGAACGGGTGCCACCAGCGGGAATGGGGCTACTTTATGTCTGCCCATCTTAGGATAGAAGTTAGTCGGTATGCATTTTTGGAACTTCCCTCATTGTGGAAACACTGCATATATATAGCATAGTATTTACTGTATTGTAAATTTGTTTTGAAAAGAGCAACCGCCGAGTTTCTTGCTGGTTCTTCTCGGCAGGAAAGGCATTCCGAACCAGTGGTAGATTCATCGACTATTCAAAAGCACTTGTAAAAGTTTATTTGAATAAAAAATATTTCTATTCTATTCTATTCTATAATTAAACACCACTCGTACCACACTTCGCTTGATATTCAACTTTCAGTATCAGAAACAGCATCTTTCAGACTGGCTTCTAGTATTCTATAATTTTCCTTTGCTCTGATGTTTTGTGTTTAAATGTTCTACAGGCTTCCAATCTGTCCTTTCCAGCGTGTGCATTTGGAAGAAGCTATATCGAAACGCGACCAAATAATCGAGGAACTAACGGTCTCATTGCAGCAATCCGTCGACGATCGGGAACACCTTAAACACGAAAATGACCACCTCACGAACGAAGTACAAAAACTACAACACATTATCGGAGAGAAATCACAATCTGATCACGATACTATCAAAGCTCATCTATCCGACTTCATTAAACACGAAAGTTTCATCAAAGGCGACACGAAGTATTACTCAGCGTTAGTGAGTGGAACTACGTCCCTGCAAAGTTCGAATGGCGAAAAAGATATGGATCGAGAAGAAATAACCGTGAACTACTCAAAATCAGACTTAAGATCTAGTTCATCTGACGAATTCCAAACGGGATTCGAAAATAAATTAACGTTAATACTTAATAACTTCGAAGGTTGTATAGAAGACAACATGAGGAATAAACTGCGTGAAAGTTTAATTAATTTGCTGTGTGACGAAATTGGAAAAATGAGGGTAGATTTCGACACAGAGATAAAAGAGCTAGAAATGCAACTGAAGCAAGATAAACAAGCTAATGTAATAGAGTCGAGAAGGTTGAGAGAGCTCTTAAGTTCGGTTAAAGCGGGTAATGCAGATATTGACGTTTTGAGAGAAGAGTTAAGCGTCAAACATGAGAAAGAGATGGAGAATTTGAGGACTTATTTTGAGAAGAAATGCTCAGATATGGAACGAAGGTAAATTTTATTCTTACTAACCGCTTCTGTATTTACATTGCATACAATAAATGCTTGGTGTTACAGTTTTATAAACTGTAACAGTAATGACAAAGCAACAGCAACTTTAAACAAACAACAAGACAACTGCACTTTATTGTAGCTATTAAAATCTCTTAACTAAACTAAATAGATGGTATAAATATAATGCTATCCTTTTCTGTGGGGAACGTTGTGGAAAAGATGGCAGTATTATTAGTTGAAAATTTAAGAATGATACAGCTGAAGCCCTTAAATTCAGCTGTTGCAATATAGACAAATCTATTTATCTATATCTATGTATCTATTATCTTAATACATATATTAAGAGCGAATGCTAGTGGTTTTTTCTCCATACAAAATATTACAAACGCTCTCGCCTGTTTTCTCTCTGGTTTATGACCTTAGAGCAATGATTTTTTACAATAAAATAAATATCGACCTCTTCTATGTCCCTATGTTTTCCTTTTTGAAGATACATTATCTTTATAAGCACTAGAGCTCTTACAAAATGCTCAAAATTTCTTGTTTAGACCGCTGTCAACAGACGCCTAGTGTACAAATTTGAGAAGTATTAATGAAAAAAGAAAAACATAGGGACACAGTATATATCCTTCTTATTCAGTTTATGAAATATCTTTTAAATCGGTCCAATATTGGAGGAGAAAATAGTAGAGAGCCAAACCTCGAATTATGGCTTTTTTCTTAGGCTATTCAGTCCGATCTGCAGTTGTCCTTATCGCACGAATTTGAGGGCGGGGACGCGGGACGTCTGCTTATAATACATATACATGGAAAAGTGATGCACTAGTAGTTGAAATTAACATCGATAAAATAGTGTTGTAAATTATTATCGATAACCCGTTACATTTTTTGCATAATAATGCTCTTTAGTGGGGAATACAAATACTTTTTATACCTAGTAGGTAATCCATACAAAATAAATTTAATGTCATGTCTTTATAGTTAATTATGTTTATTACAAAAAAAAAATACAAAACAGTAAGTTAGATAGGCATAGATAGCTAAAATTCTCTTAACACCCTGTACTAAAACGACGTAACCATATTGCGTTTGTGCTCGTTTGATTCATCTTGACAAGTACTCTGGTCCTAGATGATATCCAGGGTCTGATGATGTGGCTACTAAAAGCTTGTTTTTTAGGGTTCCGTACCTAAAGGGTGCCAATGGGACTATTAATAAGCCACCGCTGTCATGTCGGTCCGTTGTATCTCGTAAACTGTAATAGGTAGACAGTTGAAATTTTCACAGACAAGAGTGTGTCTATGGAGGCTATAACAACAAATCGATGGCTCACTACGTATTGTAAGTCATCTGCAAAATTCTACTTTTACTGGAGAGCGTGTCAAAGATACAATGTTTAGAACTTTTTTATTATTTGTGCTAGCATTATGACTTTTTCATGTTTGTTTCTTGATAATTATTTGGTTCATTAGGTATTTAAATAATAAATCTAATATTTAAATTTTCTGTTAAATTGTATTTGATTCAATAGACGTCAAACGAAACAACCTTTTTTGAGCTAACTACCACTTACACTAGTATACAATGTGTGTAGCTAAAAGCGATAATTTTAAATAAAAAAAATCTTGAGAGGTGTCAAGGGACACCCGGATGGAACGTAGTTCCTTTCGATTAATGAATTTGGCATTGTTGTGTTCGGTATTTTTGCGGTACAATAATGGGTCTCCGTAGCCTTGTGGCTTCTGCAGTCGCCTAACAGCCAAAAGTCGATGGTTTGAATCCTTAAACTTATAAGTTATAAAAAATTTGGGAACAATTCCACATGTAGAAATTATTTTAAATAATTTCAACATGTGGAATTTTGTCGAGCTGGGATTCGAACCATCGACTTTTAACTGTTAGGCGACTGCAGAAGCCACTAGGCTACGGAGACCCAATATTGTACCGCGAAAATACCGAACACAATGCCTACAAAAAAGTGTCGGTTTCAAAAAAGTGTCGATCCGTCTAGCCCCCTTCCGAGTTCCGCACCGCGCGATAAGGAACTACGTTCCAAAAAGTAATTTACTTAACCAAACATTGAAATAATAGATTTGATGTAATTTTATGGATTTTCGGATTAAAAAACTAGGATTTAATTGATAATAAAGTAGTTGATCCAGCTTATTACGAATTATTAATACCACAAATATGCGTAGTATATTAGCGTATGTGCATATAATAAGCAACTAAGCTTAGCCATTATAGCATAAAATAATATTATTTCTGTTTCATATTGGTTTTATATATTGCAAATACAAATCAACATTTTTTTAAATCTTTATATGACTTATAAAGGCAATATTTTTTATTTCAAAACAAAAGAAAATTTCCTTTAAATATTCCAAAATTTCCTTTTAAAAATCCAAAACCTTTTCTTCGTAGTTCTATTTACTTTTCATTATAGTACTAATTACTTTTATAAAAATCTGGAGTATCTCTTTCATACAAAAAACTATGAAAACAATGTTTAGCAATGTTCAACTGCTGAGTTTCTTGCTGGCTCTTCTCAGCAGTATCCGCTTTCCGAACCGGTGGTAGAGTCATGAGTTCATGACTTGTCATAAGAGCCACAGGTTGGCCTACGTGAAATAAATAATTTTGAATTTTGAAATCTTATCTTGTCTTAATCAAAATGCCCATTAATTATTTAATTCTAAAATATCCATGTACATATTACTAGATTAAAACTAGGTCTAGATTAAACCAGAATTTTTAATAAAAATCGGCTAAGTGCGAGTCGGGCCTCGCTCTTTTAGGGTTCCGTTAAAAAAAATTAAATAAAAATATTTCCATGTACCCACGTAAATATTTTAATTTAATTTTTTTAATTTAATTTAATTTTTATTATTTGTTGTTATAGCGGCAATAGAAATACATAACATGTGAAAATTTCATCTGTCTATCTATTACGGTTTACGAGATACAGCCCGCTGACAGACGGACGGACGGACGGACGGACAGGGTCAAAAGGGTCACGTTGGTACCCTTTGGGTACGGAACCCTAAAAAACATGTGAGGCCCGTTTTCTACAACTATCCTTTAATCTTTCTCAAGTAGAGTCAAACATACTCTTTTTCAAACTTTTATGAGCATAGCAGTATCGTAAACGTAAAAATAAAGAAAAGTTAACTTGGGGTTTGGGTTTGGGGTTGGGTTTTGGTAACCACTTTTTATGGGTTCTATGGTGTTTTATTCGAGTATTTACTACTTCTATTTACAGCTTCCATCATCATGCATAGGACTAAGGTAATTAACTCCCAGATGTCATGTTGAATAACCAAACAATCTTTAATATTACCCGTAGTTATGGTGGCTGTAAGGCTTCCAATACGTCAGATAATAAATTATCGAAAAAAAACGCAACATATTCCGTGAAAAGTGGTTTCATTATTTCTATTTTTATTAGTTAGATCTTATATTCGCGCAAATATAATGTGTTCTTTGGTTTATTTTGGCAGTCAATCCGGTTATTAGAATGGTTTTCAAAATTGTAATTAAAACAAATTTTCATCATTTCATTGCCCGTTTTCTTCTATTATAATTTTACAGATTTTAATCCATGATGTTTAGCTTCCGTCACCCGCATCTGTCAATTATTGCAGTGTTTTAGACATGGAAGTAGGTTTTAGATGTGCATTATAGTCCAGAATCATTGTCACTGAAATGTCAGTGACTTCATAGAGCCTTCCATCTGTTTTAGCCCATTGAATGGCAGTACACCTACCACAGGTAGGGTGAACAAATTAGCTTATCTTTAGTTTGATTTTCTATCTAGGCATGCAAGGAAACAGCAAGTTTCCTTCGTTCTGGGTGTGACAGACAGCCAGAAAATTTGTAACAGGCTAAAATACTAATGTTGTTGGGGTTGGGGTCCCAAGGTGCTGGAGTGGCGACCCCGCACCGGGAAGCGCAGTGTTGGCAGACCCCCCCCCACCAGGTGGACCGACGACATCAAGCGAGTCGCAAGGAGCTGCTGGATTCAGGCGGCGCATGAAAGATCGAGGCCTGTGGAAGTCCATGCAAGAGACCTTTGTCCAGCAGTGGACGTCTATCGGTTGATAAAGAAGAAGAAGAAGAATAATTTGTTTTGATTCTGGCCTTCTAAATTTTCTTCTATTATACCTATTGTCCGACCAGGAAACGATAATCTTTGATACCTTTATCTAAAACCACACCCGTACCATATTCTTAGTCTCAATTTTGTAAACAAAGCTTGCTATAATATTTAAACATTTTTGTACTTAGATTAAACTTTCAATACATGACCACTTTATTTCCCTCTTCCTCCTCTTTTAATTTTCTCGCAATATTATTTTCTTAAAAAAGCTTTCTCTTTCCTCATTTTCTTCTGAAAATGAAAAACAAGAAAGCTAAGCAAGATAATAAAAATTACTTTTCATTATCTTATTATTATATTATGCAACTTCATGGCATACAAGATCAAAAAATATATAATATGTACACACATTTTTTAATTGAAACAGGGGCTAGTTCTAAATCTTCAATGCATTATTTTTGTTTTAATTGTCATAATCTGTTTTGTGTTTAAATAAATTGATTTATATTTATTAAGCTTATTAAAACTTATATTGAAATTCTTGTTCATAATAACACGATTCTGACGTAGATTATAAACTTGAGCGGAATAAATAGTTGGACCAAGTCACCGTTTGTAGAAGTTAAACATCTTAGAAAACGCTGTACACTGATGTAACTGTACATGGAAAGGTACAATTACAAGTTGCACCGCTCGACATATAATACAGGAATCCTGTAGTTACCTCAGTTTACGACGTACAGAAATCGTAAAATCAATCGGAAACCGGAAATGGTTCTAATACATCTTGCAAGACTTGACCTAAACTAAACATACATTGCATTGCAAGATAAATATAAGATTGTAAAAATAAGATGATGAATAGAAATTTAGCTTATGTATGTATGTTAATTATGTACTACACTAGCGGCACGCTATGATGGCCGGTTTGACGTTTGTCCGCTCATGAAGTTCCGTATTAATTGATAACGACTTTGAAGGAAATAATTGTATTACTTTATTGACGATAGTGATGTGCAGAGATTCATAAATTTTATCGAATGTAGTTTTAGGTTTAGGACTCAAAATTTATTTATTAAATTGATTTCTAAAATGTATACAAGTGTAGAAAAATCAGTTTGCACCATTTAAGGGGTGAATGTACTTGTGAATATGAACAATTTTCACTATGTGGACAAACCTCTGAAATCGCAAAAAAATATCAGCTGTTTCATACAAAAGGTAAAATTTTTATTTTTATATGATATATACCACAACTCGGCATTTGGTTTTCTAAATTGAAAATTTTTAAAAATGGAATCTAATACGATCGTCACATAGGATCGCTGGCTAGCACAACTACTACCTCCGGCAAACTCGCGTCAATGCTCAATGCAAAACAAAGCAGTTTCGAATTGACGTTGCTTCGAAAAGTATAAACTGTCAGTGCAATGCGATTGTGATATAGTTTTGACCTGGCTTTGGATTTCAAATATTGATACTGCATTACTGTTGACCCTTGCTCGTTAATTTGGACTCTGTTCAAGCCCTTTGTTGTGGATTTCGTCGATATGACCGAACGTACGCAGAGAACTGTTCTAAATAGTCAGACACGTGAGTTCGTAATACGCCTTCGTAACTATTTCGATCGTGAAGCTCAAAATGGAGGGCCAATTTTACCTATAACGTCAGTGGTTGAACGCGTAGCTGATGCGCTTAATATTGGACAACGAACTGTTAGACGGATAACTAAAAAAAAATATGGCGAGACTGGCACAGAAGAAAATAAACTTCACACACCAAAAAAGAGAAAACGAGCAAAACCAGTCGTAGGCATCGATAGCTTTGATGCCGATGCTATCCGAAGACATGTTTACGGCTACTATTTACAGAAGGAGTATCCAACAAGAAAAAAGTTGGTGCATTCACTGAAGGAAGCTGGATTATTCTTCGGTGGGGAAAGTTCTTTAACGAAGATTTTGAAGACCATTGGATTTCGATACAAAAAATGTAACAAACGCAAAATATTGATGGAAAGATTTGATATAGCGATGGCAAGGTATACTTTTTTACGGCAAGTGAAAGAAATCAAAAATTGGCAAAATGTTGTGTTCTTGGATGAAACATGGCTTAATGCTAACCATACTGTAGGCCGTTCTTGGAACGATGACACAGCAGCATCTACTTCCAAAGTTCCTGTAGGAAAAGGATCGCGACTTATAATTTGTCACGCCGGAACCATCAACGGGTTTGTCGAAGGTTCTCTCATGGCTTTTGCGTCAAAAACCACTGGAGACTATCATGAAGACATGAATGGAGAAAAGTTTACTGAATGGTTTACCTCAATGTTGTGTAGCCTCCCTGAACCATCTATTATAATTATGGACAACGCCCCATACCACTCGATGCAAATTGACAAGCCACCTGCCCAATCCCAAAAGAAAGCTGATATCGTCGCATGGCTTCGTAAAAATGGCGTAGATGCAAACATGAATATGTTAAAAGCGGAATTAGTACGTCTTTTAAAAGAAAACAAACCATTTTTTATTTTTATTAAAGTGTTAACCTACACTTAAGGAAATATCAGAATAAATTTCATAAACACATATCAAAAATTCCGAAGCCAGCGGGATTCGAACCCACATCTCTTGGGAATCGCGCCCGAGTGTGTTAGCCACTTACACTATAGCCACGGTCGAACTACCCGTCAGCATCGAAATTAGTGATATATATCTACTTTTTCAGTTTTAAGCAACTGCTAGCGACATCTAGTAGCAACACGTTACAGTTATTGATCTACTTTCCAAGACCCCATATTGCAATGGAGCTCGTTAGGAACTAGAGATGCCACCTTGCTTTTTACTATTTTTTATTTTTATTAAAGTGTTAACCTACACTTAAGGAAATATCAGAATAAATTTCATAAACACATATCAAAAATTCCGAAGCCAGCGGGATTCGAACCCACATCTCTTGGGAATCGCGCCCGAGTGTGTTAGCCACTTACACTATAGCCACGGTCGAACTACCCGTCAGCATCGAAATTAGTGATATATATCTACTTTTTCAGTTTTAAGCAACTGCTAGCGACATCTAGTAGCAACACGTTACAGTTATTGATCTACTTTCCAAGACCCCATATTGCAATGGAGCTCGTTAGGAACTAGAGATGCCACCTTGCTTTTTACTATTTTTTATTTTTATTAAAGTGTTAACCTACACTTAAGGAAATATCAGAATAAATTTCATAAACACATATCAAAAATTCCGAAGCCAGCGGGATTCGAACCCACATCTCTTGGGAATCGCGCCCGAGTGTGTTAGCCACTTACACTATAGCCACGGTCGAACTACCCGTCAGCATCGAAATTAGTGATATATATCTACTTTTTCAGTTTTAAGCAACTGCTAGCGACATCTAGTAGCAACACGTTACAGTTATTGATCTACTTTCCAAGACCCCATATTGCAATGGAGCTCGTTAGGAACTAGAGATGCCACCTTGCTTTTTACTATTTTTTATTTTTATTAAAGTGTTAACCTACACTTAAGGAAATATCAGAATAAATTTCATAAACACATATCAAAAATTCCGAAGCCAGCGGGATTCGAACCCACATCTCTTGGGAATCGCGCCCGAGTGTGTTAGCCACTTACACTATAGCCACGGTCGAACTACCCGTCAGCATCGAAATTAGTGATATATATCTACTTTTTCAGTTTTAAGCAACTGCTAGCGACATCTAGTAGCAACACGTTACAGTTATTGATCTACTTTCCAAGACCCCATATTGCAATGGAGCTCGTTAGGAACTAGAGATGCCACCTTGCTTTTTACTATTTTTTATTTTTATTAAAGTGGAATTTTTGATATGTGTTTATGAAATTTATTCTGATATTTCCTTAAGTGTAGGTTAACACTTTAATAAAAATAAAAAATAGTAAAAAGCAAGGTGGCATCTCTAGTTCCTAACGAGCTCCATTGCAATATGGGGTCTTGGAAAGTAGATCAATAACTGTAACGTGTTGCTACTAGATGTCGCTAGCAGTTGCTTAAAACTGAAAAAGTAGATATATATCACTAATTTCGATGCTGACGGGTAGTTCGACCGTGGCTATAGTGTAAGTGGCTAACACACTCGGGCGCGATTCCCAAGAGATGTGGGTTCGAATCCCGCTGGCTTCGGAATTTTTGATATGTGTTTATGAAATTTATTCTGAAAACAAACCAACCAAGATCCGATACGTCATTGACGAAATAGCATTAGAACATGGGCACAGAGTTATACGGTTACCGCCTTACCATTGTGAGTATAATGCGATTGAGTTGGTGTGGGCTCAAATTAAGGGATATGCTGCAAGACACAATACAGAACCCCCATTTACCACAAAAAAAATGCTAAAATTATTAGAAGAAGCTTGTGAACATGTGACTAAAGGAGACTGGGAAAAGGTTGTGAATAGAACTGTTAAATTAATAAGGGAAGATTATGAAAGAGATGTGAAAATAGATAATATTATAGAAAACGAACATATAATTATTAATGTAGGTGATGATAGCAGTGACGACACTGAAAATAGTAGTATGGACGAATCTGATTAATTATGGCCTTTTGTGGCACCTTTTTTGGTATCTTTTGTATTCATATGTTTCTTGTGTGCATATAAAGTATGTATATTCATTTTCATTCAAATATTCAGTTCGTTCAAATAAATTAAATAAACATATACATTTTTGTTTTATTAAACCTATTTAATCAGGTACAAAAACAAAACTTAATTGTTTTTTGTTCGAGAATAAATTGACATTCCACATCACTATTGTAATGTGTCAAACCGGCCATCATAGCGTGCCGCTAGTGTAGGCATGATTATAAGTCTACACATACTCTGATCGCGAGCGATTTCCTCTCATTTATTGAGGAGTTCCGTCCTCCATCTACGAAGATATTCATCAAATCTTCACCAAATTTAAATGAGACCTGCAGATACGCCCATTCAAGTAAAAAAAAAATATTGAAATCAGTTAAGATTTGATGGAGTCTGGAGATATGGATGAATATCGACAAAAAAAAATGAAAATAAAAAAAAATACGCGTAGAATTGAGAACCTCCTCTTTTTGATTTTTTTTAAGTCGGTTAAAAAGGAGTCGAAGGAGTGAAATTTCTATTATGGACTAAGTATATTATAGTGTATTTTAACAACATTACAGAAAGCACCGATTTATAGTGCGGTTTGTAAGTTGTGACCAAAACAAATAAACATTTTTTCCTCATAATTTAGTACCGTCTAAGAACTAAGATACCTAAATATGTGATTTTGGTCATAATATAAAATCAGCAACGGCTCACCGCTCATGCGACTCGATTACGTCACACGCGCGAAGCGGGGGCGCGCGTCACAGCACGCACACCCTGTCAACTTACACACACATGAATAGGGCGGTCGGACGCCGCCGACGCGGCCGAGCGGTCGCGGAGCGACAGCAATAGATTCTTCAAATACCTAATTTTCAAAAGTCTCTCCGACCAAATGCCCTCTTAAAGGAAAAGGTGACTGACTGATCTATCAACGCACAGCTCAAACCACTGAACGGATCGAGCTGAAAAGTAGCATACATATAGTTGTTCTGACGCAGGCATCCGCTAAGAAAGGATTTTTGAAAATTCAACCCCCAGGGGGTAAAATACGGGTTTGCTAAAACGAACCTAAACTGAGCGATGCCGCGGGCAAAAGCTAGTAGGTATATTATATGTATCAAACATCTATCTATCTATATTTAAAATTATCTGATAAATCTTTTAAAAAATCGACTTCAAACGCCACTACAAAGTATAACATAATTTTAGTTTGTACAGGTATGTTGAAGTCGGATGGGCCTTAATAGAAACGATGAAATCGATGCGTATCGCTAGCCCAACTTCAACATACCTGTGCAAACATAAATTATTTTATACTTTGTAGTGGCGTTTGAAATCAGTTTTTCTTTAATGAATTTTTATATGTATACTAGCTGATGCCCGCGACTTTGTCCGCGTGGATTTAGTTTTTAAAGTCCCTCGGGAACTCTTTGATTTTCCGGGATAAAAAGTAGCCTAGATGTTGACCCGAGTAATAAGCTAACACGATATAAAATTTTGTAGAAATCTGTGCGGTAGTTTTTACGTGAAAGAAGGACAAACAAACAGACAAACAGACAAAAAAAATTTAGCTTCTGTTTTGATATCTGTATCTTGAACACAATTAGAAGCAAAAACCCTTTTTTGAAACTATTTCATGTACAGAATTGGTTTCGTTTATTATATGTATAGATATAGATTATTATTTTAAACTTTTTAGTGGTAGCTTCATAGGATCAATCTTCACATTCTCTGATCGCGAGCGATTTGCTCTTATTCATTGAGGAGTTCCGTCCTCCATCACCGAAGATATTCATCAGATCTTCACCAAAAAATGGGACCAACCCTACGATATGAACGTTCAAATAAAAAAAAAATATTGAAATCGGTTCAGAATTGACGGAGTTATGGAGTAACGACGACAAAAAAAATAGGCGTCGAATTGATAACCTCCTCCCTTTTTTAAGTCGGTTAAAAACTGATGAGCTTGAATTTTACGAAACATCTTTTTTTTTGTAATTTGATTAAATACTAATATTTATCGTTTCGCTTTATTAAACGCCGCTCAGGAACGAAGGGTAAGTTGAGCTACTTAATTATATTACCAGCATACAAGCTGAGATGACGAGGCTGAATCAAATTAACAAGGCTGTTATGGCTACTCTGTATAAAAAACTTATTAAGTACAATGAGCTTCATAATAATATTGTAAAATGATTATTTTGAAAAGAGCAACTGCTGAGTTTCTTGCCGGCTCTTCTCAGCAGAATCCGCTTTCCGAACTGGTGCAGTGGTAGAATCATGACTTGTCATAAGAGCCACAGGTTGGCCTACGTGAAATAAATAATTTTGAATTTTGAATTTTTTTGAATTCTGAACCATCCGAAAATCACCAAATTCGTAATTTGGATATTTGGACTGTTGTCAAAATGTTGATATTTTATTTCTAATCGAAAATGTAACGTAAGAATAACATTGGTTAGAACACAAAATAAATCGGTCCAGAAACAAAAAAAAAATTAAGTGGCAGTCGGGGACTGCGATTAATGCTTTGGAGCTATCAGCGTTCAACACACATTTGACTGATATTTTTTTAATTATTTAAAATAACGAATATTATAACACAACATTTTTCTTTTTTTAATATCTTATCTAGTCGCAGAAATAATAGACAGAGAGAGCGCTACTGGAGTGTGATGTCCATACATGCTCCCTAGAAAATTTAGCTTTAGAAAGAGACAGATATAGTCACAGTAAAACAGGTTATAACTTATTAAGCTATTGCATAGCTTTTATCGCGGGCTTTGAACTAGGACAAACAGTTTGAGCGCGGCGACCAAATCAAGAAATTCCGTGACGAAAAAAAACCTAAACACCGTCGTTCAGTAAACGTTCAACATTTTAGAGGTTCACATTTAGCTTTGCTTGGCTCAGTGGGCGAGCGGCCGCTTTCTTTAGATGTCGCAGGTTCGAATCTCACTCGCGAAGTAGTGACAGTGCGCTTTTCTTGTTTGTTTGTTTTTTAATTGATTTTTGCATAATTATTATGATGCAAAAAAAATATTGCATAAATATTATTGTTCGCGCCATGTACCTGTCCAGAATTCCTTGTTCCATGGTCGTGGCGCTGGCAATCTTTTTAGCCCGCAATGAAGTTGACAGATTCTTAGTTTTAAACTTGCCGCCGTTTTTGGGCGTGGATTTTGCAAGTTCCTTTTTTGACAGCTAACAAGTACACGAAAAATCCGGGTCGCCTCGCGCACCGTTTTGCTGTTTAAGTGTCTAGATTTAGTTTATTTTACGGTTTAGTTGTGCCGTCAAGCGGTCTATGTGTCGACCTAGCTATAAGCAGAATTACAGACTGTTATTTGTAACAAAAGGCGACTTCTAACAAGCGGTTATTGCTCGCCACGCTAAGTGTGAAACAGTGACTTTGACCACCTCTAGTTGGTCTTACTAGTGACAAGCCAAGTGTACAGTGCTCCGTCAGCCCAACGTCTCCAGCGGGCCATAACTGGCTGCCTGCCTGCTGCTGCTAGTGGCCTGAGAAGTTCACCTTACACTTAACCTCACAATACACCCACATATCACCACTATCATACCATCTCAGGCCGTACAAGGATTGACTGCTGCAAGGAAGGTCAGTGCAACCCTACCATCATTAAGTCACCACTACGTTGAGAACAGATCTGACCGCGGTGAAAGGCCGCTTTGGGCAGCGACTCTGGACTCAGGTTCAGCTGATGGGCCCCTGAACCTAGTGGTCCAGGTGTTGACTCGTTGGCCAAGCCGTTGGCCTCAACATTTGGTAAGCAGAGCGTGGTTAAATTGATTCCGCGGACAGATTTGGCATTACTGTGACTTAACTTTGCCGTTCTAGGGTTAACTCATTAATTGTTAACTTATTAATTTATAACTTATTAATACACAGGCTTATTGAGTTACTAGTACATAGCCTACCTTGTCACATGTAGGCCTGTATAATGATTGCAATTATTGAGATTTTGTTTTGTTAATTTTTGTTGATTAATAATTAATAGTATCTAATTGTTGTTTGTGGCCCGTAACTGGCCAACAGTTAGATGTAGATTGTAATAAATAAACTTAATATTAATATAATTTGATAATTGTAGGTTCTTACCAAGCCAATTTGTAATTTGCAGTGCCTGGTATGAGTCTAGTGGCTTAGTACGGGTAATTAAAAACTTAATTTTTCTTTTATCTTAATTTGTGTTATTGATTGACTTAACATAAATTATTGATAGCTTAATTTGTATCTTTTGGAACTTTTAACCAACAAATACTTTGTTTGTTTACTAGAACCCCTCGTGGTTAGGTAACAGAGTAGTTTGTTTGATGTATTTAAAATAAATAGTTCTTGTTTTAAAGTAAATAATTCTAATTAATAAATAGTATTTAAGTAGTAATTTGTTTGTGTTTAAAGTGGGTAATTCTTGTTTGATTATTAATTTGTTTGGTTGAAGTTGAAACATAACTTGTAACAAATAACTTTGTTTTGATTTTGTTATCTATTTGTTGTAACTACCTTTATTTAAGTTGTTTTGTACCTACCTAAGATGTCAGCCCACAAAAAATTGAGCGTGCAAATTCAATCAGAGCTGCGTTGGGCTGCTACAGCCAACGCCTTGGTAGGCCGGGTGGACCGGGCATCCGCACTGCTCCAGCGGTGCGAGCAGGACCAGGCAGGCGGTCGTCGAAGAGGCCTTCCGAGACCTCATGGCATTGGAGCTACCTCCGGAATCGCTGGAGTCCTCAGTGCGGGACTACGAACAGTTTTTTGAGCTGACAGACGGTCTGGTGGAGGAGGCCGCGAGGCTCAAGAAGGAGGCGAGAATGAGCTCTATTCTTGAGTCTCCCACCAGACCCACCACGCAGCCTGCGTTACAGGGCAAGTTGCCAACAATAAACTTGCCCCACTTTTCTGGCAACCTGAGCGAGTGGCTAGGCTTTCTCAGCCTCTTTGATAGCCTGGTGGACGCGAGAAGGGACCTGTCTCCCTGCCAGAAACTGGCCTATCTACTCTCTTCCCTGCAGGGAGAGGCTCTGGGTTTAGTTAGCCACCTAGACCTCTCCGAGGAGAGTTATACCACCGCGCGGGAACTACTGACTCGGCGGTATGCCAACGTGCGCCGGTTAGCAGACACACACGTGGCACAAATTCTAGCGCTGCCACGTGTCTATGGGGTGTCCCATTTAAGAGAATCGCTCTTAAATCCACTGATTGTAGCCTGCAACGCTCTTAAGCGTTTAGAGCTTCCCGTGGACCAGTGGTCCTTCCTTTTATTACACATTGTGTTGTCCCGCCTACCTCCCGAGTTGAAACTGCGTTTTGAGCAAAGGTATGGTGGGGACGGGGCCAGCTACCTGCCCCCCTTTTCGGACCTTTTAAAGTTCCTTGAGGAAGAGTGCCGGCAGGCTGATAACTCTGGTATTGCTGGTCCTTCAAGGACCCCAGAGCGGCCTGCCCAGCTGAGGAAGGAAAAGGGTCACACTGGCGTCCCTGGTAAAAGGGCCTCCGACCGGAGACCAATGCCCGTTTACACTGGACTTGCTGCCACTGAACCCGCCCCCTGTAACTATTGCAGGCGTCCAGGCCACCGGGTGCTTTCTTGCCCCCAGTTTCTCTCTAAGCGGATCAAGGATCGGAGGGGCATTGCAAGAGACCGCCACTGGTGCTATAGCTGTCTGGAAGCTCACATGCAACGGGACTGCCAACAGCAACGGCCATGCCCAATTTGTAGGGGTAACCACCTGGAGATTTTGTGCGCCAACAAGAATGGTGTTGGCCGCCGGGTGGAGAGTGAGGGCGCGCCCCGCACGGGCGGGGGCGCTCTTACCGATCGCTCCCCGGATTACTTGCGTCGGTCTCCTGATCAGGGCCATGAATCCCGACGCGTCCGGATTTCAGACGGTAACGTATGCTGCTGCTTGTTGGGCAGGGAGGGCGGCGCTGCACGTCGTACGGTCGACGCTAATCAGGAAGCAGCGGTCTTCCCTCATTTTGTTGACCAAGGCGTACCGCTCGGCCAGCTCCGCCGCTCTGGCGGTGCTCGCCGGTGTACTGTCAGCTGACCTGGAGGTGATTCGTGCTGGAAGGATCGATGAGGCGCGTCAGTCCGTGCCCAAGAAGGAGTTGAGCAGACGCAAGCGGGAAATCGGGGCTGAGGTGACTGCGATGTGGCAGGAGCGGTGGTCCGCGGAGATTTGGGGCGAGGATTTGCGGCGCTTCTTCCCAGACGTGTCCGGCAGGCTCAAGGCAACTTGGGTCGCGCCGGACTACGAGACCTCACAGATCCTCATCGGACACGGCTGTTTCCGGGCGCGCCTGCATGGAATGACGTTGTGTGAGAGCCCAGTGTGTGAATGTGGCGCTGAGGAGGAGGACAGACACCACGCGCTGTGGGAGTGCCCCCTCTATAAGGACTTACGGGACAAGATGCTGGACGGGATCGTTCGCGGGGAGGCGGGACCGGTTTATTACATGGACCTCGTTTCGTCGGCGGAGAACTACAACCGGCTGCGGGAGTTCGCGCACCACTGGCACAAGAGGCGAAGCGGATCGGAGCGAGCAGGGACCAGGCAAGGAGCCACAGAGCGACGACGCGAGTCAAGCCTGTGCAGTGACGTCTAGCCCCAGAAGGGGGAGAGTGACACAAGGGACAAAGGATGAGAGATAAAAGAACTTGTAGGGAGTCAAGAAGGCGCACCGGGAAACACGCCAAGAGCAAGTACCGGGCGCCCTCCCAGTGTTTCGGCCCATATAACCGCGAGGTTGGAGGGGCCATGGGAGGTGGCGGGTTTGGCGTCCGGATTTCGACCCCGCCTATGGGGGCTTCACCCCCCCGTGAGGGGGGCGCCAACCCCCCTCGACGTTCTGATGGGAGATTTGTGGCGGCTCCGTCTACGGTTCAGTCTGCCCGCTATTCACCTCCGCTTCATGAGTGGCCACGCCTCGAACGCCGCCCACCTCGAGCGGGTCGACAGCCTTACTACGGCCTACCGACCTCAGCCCGTATGACTAGGCCCGTGCTGCCGCCACGAGATGACGCATGGGTTTACCCAAATGGAGGTCCGTCCCACTCACCTTTGGAGGTCCCCCCTGAGTCTCAATATGAGATTCCCCGGTTAGAGGACCGGTTTGATGAGGACGACCACCAATAGGTAGTTGCCGCCCTAGCCCCCACCACAGCAACTTCTCCTGAGACCTTGAATCTCCGGCAGTCCGTCTGTCAGACCATTCTTTTGCCGACTGTCTCAGTGAAGGTATTCAACCCGAAGGGTGAATTTTTAATCGTTCGCGCCCTTTTGGATTCGGGTTCACAGCGCTGTATTGCTTCTTCTCGTTTGGTGGGTGAGCTAGGGCTCCCTTGGAGTCCTCGAACAGGACGGGTGATAGGTATCGGGGGTATAGAGCCCTCGACTCCTAACGGGGAAGCGGAATTAATGTTTGGCTCCGTTACGGGCAATCTTAGGGTCTTGGTCAAGGTGTCAGTCCTTGACAATATCTTAGGCCCCCTACCGCAGGTCCGAATAGCTGACGCTGCGGTGTCCTGTGCATCAGGCCTAAACCCAGCTGACCCCCACTGGACTGAACCCGGTCCTATGGACCTTTTGTTGGGTTCCGATGTGTTGGGCCTGGTCTTGTCAGGGGAAATTAGGGTTTTGCAGAAGGACGGCCTATGTGCCATGTCCACTATATTCGGCTCTAGCTTTTTTGGACCCGTGCTACGGTCTTCGGACCTACCGGTGCTGGACCAATTGCAAGCAGCCGGCTTGACGCTGTCGGACGTGGTCCAGCGCTTTTGGGAAGTTGAGGAGCCGCCGCATGCCGCACGAGTTGACCCTCTTGACCTTGAATGTGAGTTGTTTTATCAAAACAACACAGGCCGCCGTGTTGATGGGCGATTTGTAACTCGCTTGCCCTTTCTCGCTTCTCGCCCCCCGCTTGGTCAATCGCGGGCCTTGGCGGAAAAGAGGCTCTTGTCTATGGAACGGCGCATGCGGCGCGACTCCACCTTCCGCTCCAAGTACGTTGAATTTATGCGCGAGTACGAGGGCCTGGGGCATATGTCACCATCCAATTTTGATTGGCGCGCACACGAGCACTACTTCTTACCCCACCATGCCGTCTTGAAGACCCCTGGGGGGAAGATTCGAGTGGTTTTTGACGGCTCCGCGGCCACATCCAACGGGGTGACATTGAACCAATGCTTGCACTCCGGTCCTAAGCTGATCAAGGATATCTCCGATATCCTCACGCATTTCCGCCGGCATCAAATTGTTTTCGTAGCTGACATCAAGATTATGTTTAGACAGTCGATGGTACATCGCGATGATCGGAGATACCAAATGATTCTGTGGCGCGAAAATCCTAATGAGCCAATGCGTGTCTTTGAATTGAACACCACGACCTATGGACTCAAGTCAAGCCCCTATATTGCTATCAGGACCTTGTTAGAACTAGCTAACCGGGAGCGACTGAATTACCCTCGCGCATCAGCCACCTTGGAATCGTCAGTCTATATGGACGATATTTGCACGGGAGCCTCGAGCGTTGAGGAAGCTCTGACTCTTCGCGATGAATTGATTGCAATACTGAAGTCCGGAGGTTATGAGTTGGGCAAGTGGCTGTCCAACTCCCCTCACGTCTTGAAGGATCTTCCGGGAAAGGATCAGCAGGATCCTCATATTTTTGAAAATCCCGAAAATCCCAATTTGCTGACGGTCCTTGGAATACAGTACCAGCCCGTCCAAGACGTTTTCACCTACCGGGTCAAATTAGACCCACCTCCTAAGGTCTGGACTAAGCGTTCCGTATTGTCTACGGTTGCTCGCACCTTCGATCCCAATGGATGGATCACTCCCGTAATATTTTTGGCTAAATGTTTCCTCCAGAAGCTTTGGATTGCTGAACTCGGTTGGGACGAACCACTCCCTGGGAAGTTATTGAAGGAGTGGAACTCCCTTGTGTCTTCACTTCCTGAAGTTAACCGAATTTCCATGCCTCGACGCTTCCTACCAACAGGAAGGTGTCATGCCAGTCTCCACGGGTTTTGCGACGCCTCCGAACGAGGATACGCCGCCGTGGTATATTTGAGGACTGTCGATGTCGCCGGTGAGGTCGCGACGCATCTCGTCTTGGCAAAAAGCAAGGTGGCCCCTATTCGGTCACGGTTAACTATCCCGAAATTAGAATTGTCTGGCGCCGCCCTTCTGGTACGCCTCTTGAACCACGTCCGCTCCTCTTTGGCATCTGCGGTCGATCTGACCGACGTTTATGCTTGGACGGACAGTGAGATTGTCCTTTGCTGGCTACGAGCCGCGCCTCACAACTTAGAGGTCTTTGTTGCGAATCGGGTCTCCCAAATTCAGAGCTCTGCAGTACCGGTGATTTGGAGACACGTACCCGGAGAACTGAACCCGGCCGATTGCGCCTCCCGCGGCTGTGAGGCCTCTTCACTGGTCCACCATCACCTTTGATGGGATCCAAGTTGGCTATCCCAATCCGAGACGACTTGGCCTCAAAATAGGTTTTCCGCTCCCGAAGTATTGCCGGGCTTAAGAGTCGGAGTGGTTGAGGATAAACAGATCCCCGACTTGAACTTTCTTTTGAACCGTTACAGTTCCCTTGATAAACTAATTGGTGTTACCGGTTGGATTCGACGTTTTATCCATAATGGGCGGAATTCAGAAAATAAAAATTTGAGTCCTGTGCTTTCCCCTCTTGAACGCCAAGACGCCCGGAACTACTGGGTGCGTGTGGTTCAGGTGGAGCATTTTTCATCCGTGATTGACACCCTAAAGAGAGGTTTAGTTTTGAAGGGCCCCCTTGCTCGCCTAAGCCCTTTTTTGGACAATAACGGAATGCTACGCGTTGGAGGACGCCTCAAGAATTCCAATCTGCCCTATGGTGCTCGCCACCCCCTTTTGCTACCTAAGGACGGCACCTTTGTCAAATTGCTAGTGACACACTACCATCTTGAAAATGCCCACGCTGGTTGTAATGCACTCTCGGCTATTTTACAGCGCGAGTTTTGGATTCTGGCAGGGAGACGCACCATCCGGAACGTCACTTTCAGATGCATTCCGTGTTACCGCTTGAAGGCTAATACTTCACAGCCGATGATGGGTGATCTGCCCTCCGACCGCGTTCTAGCCACTCGACCCTTTGCTGGGGTTGGCACTGATTTTGCTGGCCCGTTTGCCATCAAGAGCTCTAACCTCCGCAACGCCAAATCGCTCAAGGCCTACCTCTGCGTTTTTGTATGTCTCGCTACCAAGGCGGTACATTTAGAACTTGTGAGTGCCTTAAGCACTGAAGCTTTTGTAGCCACGCTAGGTAGATTTGTCTCTCGTCGAGGATTGCCTGACCTGATTCGCACTGATTGCGGCACCAATTATAAGGGCACTGATAGATATTTAAAAGAAATTGTCGAATTCCTGTCTAGCAATAAGATTAGATTAAGTACAGCATTATCCAAGATGGGGGTAACCTGGAAGTTTGACCCCCCAGCTAGCCCTCATTGGGGTGGAATATTCGAAGCCGTGGTTAAGGTGGCCAAGACTCATCTCCGGCGCGTTATAGGCTAAACTGTTTTAACCTTTGAAGAACTCGCCACCGTGTTTTGCAAAATTGAGGCTGTACTCAATTCTCGGCCACTCTGTCCCCTCTCATCTGACCCAAATGACCTGGAGGTCTTAACTCCCGGTCATTTTCTGATTGGTCAGCCCCTTAACGCTCTACCCGAATACCCCTTCAGGGACGTGAAGGTCTCACGTTTGTCCCGGTTTGAGCTGCTGCAACAGATGACTCAGAGTTTTTGGCACCGTTGGTCACTAGAGTATTTGCATCTTTTGCAGCAGCGGGTTAAGTGGGCTGACAAATCTGATCCACCCAAAGTTGGTGACCTAGTGCTGATTAAGGAACCTAATTTGTTGCCTTTATACTGGCGCCGTGGGCGCATTCTTAAGCTGATCTACGGGTCTGATGGGGTTCCCAGGGTTGCCGAGGTAATGGTCGGAGACTCTGTCTTGCAGCGAGCCGTTTGCTCCTTATCACGTTTACCCATTTACTAGTAAGTGGACGTAAATCCTTACGACCACAGGCGGGGGAGTTGTTCGCGCCATGTACCTGTCCAGAATTCCTTGTTCCATGGTCGTGGCGCTGGCAATCTTTTTAGCCCGCAATGAAGTTGACAGATTCTTAGTTTTAAACTTGCCGCCGTTTTTGGGCGTGGATTTTGCAAGTTCCTTTTTTGACAGCTAACAAGTACACGAAAAATCCGGGTCGCCTCGCGCACCGTTTTGCTGTTTAAGTGTCTAGATTTAGTTTATTTTACGGTTTAGTTGTGCCGTCAAGCGGTCTATGTGTCGACCTAGCTATAAGCAGAATTACAGACTGTTATTTGTAACAAAAGGCGACTTCTAACAAGCGAATATTGCTCGCCACGCTAAGTGTGAAACAGTGACTTTGACCACCTCTAGTTGGTCTTACTAGTGACAAGCCAAGTGTACAGTGCTCCGTCAGCCCAACGTCTCCAGCGGGCCATAACTGGCTGCCTGCCTGCTGCTGCTAGTGGCCTGAGAAGTTCACCTTACACTTAACCTCACAATACACCCACATATCACCACTATCATACCATCTCAGGCCGTACAAGGATTGACTGCTGCAAGGAAGGTCAGTGCAACCCTACCATCATTAAGTCACCACTACGTTGAGAACAGATCTGACCGCGGTGAAAGGCCGCTTTGGGCAGCGACTCTGGACTCAGGTTCAGCTGATGGGCCCCTGAACCTAGTGGTCCAGGTGTTGACTCGTTGGCCAAGCCGTTGGCCTCAACAATTATAATTGCATAAGTTGATAAAAAATGCTATCCAATAGCTTTACCGCGGCAGTCCCCGAGTGCCACTTAATTTTTAGGGTTCCGTACCCAAAGGGTACCAATGGGACCCTATTACTAAGCCTACGCTGTCCGTCCGTCCGTCCGTCCGTCCGTCCGTCCGTCTGTCAGCGGGCTGTATCTCGTAAACCGTAATAGATAGGCAGATGAAATTTTCACATATTATGTATTTCTATTGCCGCTATAACAACAAATAATAAAAATTTAATTAAATTAAAAAAATTAAATAAAAATATTTCCATGGGTACATGGAAATATTTTTATTTAATTTTTTGTAACGGAACCCTAAAAGAGCGAGGCCCGACTCGCACTTGGCCGATTTTTTTATTTTACTTTTTGTTTGTATGTGCGCGTTTGTATCGCGCATTGAACGTTTTAAGTTTTCAACATATTCCTTAAAACTTGTTTTGCACATTTTACGTCTTGTTTATTTTCAATTTTGAGTTCTGTACATTTTGCGTAGGTATTGCACGTTTTACATTATAAACGTTTCGCGTTTTAAACCTTTTTTTTGACGTGATAACGTATTATAAATCGATGAACACCGGCTGCACGCACGAAAAAGTGTCACGTTTTGCCTTAGCCTGAGCGTGCACAGTGACAGAGGCACGATCGGCCCAAGCGTCGGCTTGTGACTAGAGAGCGCCCGTCGCCGCCTGCCAGTCATCGCGTGCGCGCTGTGGTTAACGGATGTGTCGCGAGCTGTTGTTGAATGTTTCTTTATGACGTTATCACGTAAAACTATCGTCCGTAAACCGACTTTACAATTTTTACCAATTTTTTTTGCGAATTGAACATTCTACGTGTAGACGTTTATTTAATGTCCGGATTCTACCACCAGTTAGGAAAGCACATTCTGCTTCTGCTGAGCAGAGTCGGCAAGAAACTCAGGGCTCACTACTGAGCGCAGGTCTCCTCTCAGAGAAGGGTTATAGTTCACCATCCTGGCCCAACACACCTTCGAGAACATTATGAACTCACAGATGTGCAGGTTTCCTCACGATGGATGCTTCCTTTCATCGTTGAAGCAAGTGATAGAATAGAATAGAAATATTTTTTATTCAAATAAACTTTTTACAAGTGCTTTTGAATCGTCTGGCTCTACCACTATAATTCGGCCGTTCAGAGAATGCGTTCCTGAAACCTATCAAAAAGAAAAACAAAACGTATTATTTTATAAAGTATTAGCTGATGCCCGCGACTTCGTCTGCGTGGATTTAGTTCATAACATCCCGCGGGAAATCTTTGTCACCCTCCAGGTTCTCAACTATACCTATCCAATAAATCACGACAATCCGTAGCTTTGTAGCAGGAAACATTTGATCGTCTTGCTCGCGGCATTGTTAATGATGATTCAAAGAGAAAACATATTACTGATGATATTATCAATTACGTTAAACTATAATTTTTATAATTGTTTTTACCATAATTAACCAAATACAAAATTACATTTAGCTGTCATTTACGTTTTGTTCTTCCACTGTCATTTTCGTTTTTTTATTCCATGTCAGATGCATTTTTGTTATACCAGGTTTTATATTGACTTGACGGAAACGCGGTCGAACGGGATAAAAATTATCCTATGTCCGTCTCCTGGTTCTAAGCTACCTCTCCACCAATTTTGAGCCAAATCGGTTCATCCGTTCTTGAGTTATAAATAGTGTAACTAACACCACTTTCTTTTATATATATAGATAACTGTATAAGAACAGACTACGATACTATTATTGCCTGTTATTGTTAGCACAGCACTACAAATATAAAGCGCTGACATAACCTTGTAATAGCGCAGTTTAGATTTAGAAAAATATTGTTTCAGGAACGCATTCTCTGAACGGCCGTAGTTTAGTTCAGAATGCCCTTCCTGCCGAGAAAAACCAGGAAAAACTCGGCGGTTGCTCTTTTCAAAACTTTTTTATTTATTTATTTATTTATTTATAAGCCTATATCGGACTTGATATAAAATATTTTTAATAGTTTATTGCTGTGTATATTTGCTAGTCCGTGTGCCCTTTGGCAAAGGCCTCCTCCAATCCTTTCCAATCCTTCCTATCTGCTGCTCGTCTCATCCATGTTTTTCCTGCTATAGCCTCGATTTCGTCTCACAATACAGTAAATACTATGCTATATACGCAGTGTTTTCACAATGAGGGAAGTTCCAAAAATGCACACCGACTGACTTCTATCTTAAGATGGGCAGACATAAAGTAGCCCCATTCCCGCCGGTGGCACTCGTTCACGAGCATGACGCATGACCCAGCCATTGCTTCGCTCAACCATATTTGAGGGAACGTAACAACCCGCATCACACGACACACCACAGAAATGTTTAAAGAGTGCGTGACATAGTTATACGATATTTAATTGGTTAAACGCACTTGACTCCGAAAAGTCAGAGGTACCCGGGATCGAACCAGCGACCCCCCGAATAGGAGACAGTCTCAGTCTTAACCACTAGGCTATCACTGCTTCAAACTCAGAGCAAATGAGTTTAAGGTGGAAGACACGGTTCTGCCCACGAAATTCAAATTTAATTTGGCAATTTGTAAACTAATACGACAAAGTAGGCTTAGTGGCATACTAATTGCGACAATGGTAGTATCATCTTCACAGGTTTATATAAAAAATTTACTTGAAAGTGTCCAGTTTAAGAAATTAATCAAAATATCGACTAAGTGAGTAACTCACGTCCAACTCAGTATTTTGATTAATTTCTTAAACTGGTCACTTTCAAGTAAAGATTTTTATGTAAACCTGTGAAGATGATAATTCCACTGGCGCAATTAGAAGGCCGTAAGCCTACTATGTCGTTTTAGTTTACAAATTGCGAAATCCAAATTAAAATTTGAATTTCGTGGGCAGACCCTTGTCTTCCACCTTAAAAACGAATAATTTCCAGTTACTCGGAGGAGGTGTGGCACGCCCGGTCGCGCGTGTCGCCGGCCGCCTCCGCCTGCGAGCTGGAGTACGACCCGGCCGCCGGCGACGCCAAGCGGCGGGCGCGCTCCGTGGACTTCAGCTCGCTCAATATGGAGGTGGCTTCTCTATTACAAGCACCACACTGACCTCTATAATTAATAGGACTATTACATTTCGCATCCCTCTCTCTCGCACATTCTAATATTTTCAATTATTGTAAAAAATCTTTAGATAAGTATTTTTGTCAAAATGTGGTCAATCTGTGGTCAATTATCTTTGACAATTAAATTACGGATATTTTAGATATAGTTTTACTATGCTATACCTAGATAGAGAAAAAGGGTAAAGGTAAACTTTTACTGCTCTTATTCTCTATCAAAAACTAGGTGAGTATATGATGATAAAAATATGTCTAAAATATCCGTAATTTAACTGTCGAAGATAATAATATACCACATTTTGTCAAAAGTGTCTGAGATTTTTACAAAAGGAAATGTAATAGTCTTCTTAATCTATGGTTAACAGACTGCTGTTATATTTTTCGGACCTACTTGATTGACACCATTTTCTAAAGTAGGGATTCCCAAAGTTTTTTATCACGCCTATCCTTTAAAAAGGGAGGCGTGCTAAAAACTGGGAACTCCTGCTCTAAAGCGTTAACGATCATAGAAAGAGAATAGATACGGCAGTAGATATGTAATATGTTTAGGGGGGCAGAGCTTATTCAATAGCATTATATCAAAGGCATTACTGACACACCCTAAAACTACGTCTCGATTAAATGTAAACTGTAGATTCATTATTTCTAGGATCAGAATGCAAAATTTTCATTCTGAAACATAAGCAAGAAATGTGTTCTTTACGTAGTTGTATTGTATTTCGGTAGATGGCGTTATACTGTTTTTACATTTTGCAGGTATCAATCAGCTAGTTAATTAATAATTGTGTCGTAATTTTTCCGTAGACATCCACGCCCGTGGAGAGCACGCTAAAGCAAATTAACAAAAAGCTGGAGCAGCAGCTTCTAGAGATGAAAGCTGAACACATCGCCTACATTAGCGAGCTCCAGGCAAGGCACGGAGAATCCGTAGCCGCATATGAAGAACAGGTATAATGACACTGACATACTAACTACTGGCTAGAAATAGAAATAGAAATGTTTTTTTTATTCAAATAAACTTTTACAAGTACTTTTGAATCGTCAATGAGTCTACCACTGGTTCGGAATGCCGTTCCTGCCGAGAAGAACCAGCAAGAAACTCGGCAGTTGCACTTTTCAAAATACTTTTACAATATACTTAATAGATATTATGCTATGTATGCAGAGCTTCCACAATGAGGGGAAGTTCCACAAAAGCATACGTAATTACATAGGCTGCACTAAAAGTATCCGGAATGGAATATTTCCACTGTTCCTGTCATATTAGAATCTTTTTAATTTAAAACTCCTTGGTTTTATAAATCGAATACCGTTTATTTATTTAAAAAAAGATTCTCGGTCTTCTCACAAGGTCTTGTCAAACTTGTTTAGTCGTTGAGAAAATGAAATTGACTCGAGAAAATTCTAGAGCGATGATTTATTATGACTTTCGAAGTGGTTTAACACAAAAACAGTGTGTTGACCGGATGATTTCTGCATTTGGTGATGAAGCCCCATCCAAAACCACAATTTATCGCTGGTTTGCTGAATTTCAACGCGGACGTGTCAAGCTCAGTGATGATCCCCGTCAAGGTCGTCCAAAAACTGCAGTCACCCAAGAAAACGTTGATGCTGTGCGTAAGCTGATTGAGGAAGATCGACATGTGACATACCGCGAAATTCAGGCAACTTTAGACATTGGCATGAGTCAAATACAAATAATCTTGCATGAACAATTAGGTGTAAAAAAGTTGTTTTCCCGATGGATACCGCATTTGCTCTGTGAAGAGCAAAAAGCGGCTCGCGTTACTTGGTGCGTCAGAACTCTCGAAAGATTCCACGCAGGATCCTCAAATGCTATATACAACATCGTATCAGGTGATGAATCCTGGATATACGCGTACGAACCCGAAACTAAAAACCAGTCACGAGTTTGGGTGTTCGAAAATGAGTTAAAGCCAACAAAAATTGTTCGTTCACGGAGTGTTGCAAAAAAAATGGTGGCCACGTTTGTCTCCAAAACCGGCCATGTTGCGACTATTCCTCTTGAGGGACAAAGAACGGTTAATGCAGAATGGTATGCTAACATTTGTTTGCCAAAGGTCGTTTCTGAACTCCGTAAAGAGAACTGCAACCGCCGCATCATCCTCCATCACGACAATGCGAGTTCTCACACCGCGCACAGAACAAAAGAGTTTTTAGAGCAAGAAATCATAGAATTATTAGACCATCCGCCGTACAGCCCCGACCTAAGCCCTAATGATTTCTATACTTTCCCTAAAATAAAGAATAAATTGCGTGGTCAGAGATTTTCATCACCTGAAGAAGCTGTGGACGCCTACAAAACGGCCATTTTGGAGACCCCAACTTCCGAATGGAATGGTTGCTTCAATGATTGGTTCCATCGTATGGAAAAATGTGTGAAATTTCGCGGAGAATACTTCGAAAAGCAATTAATACATTTTTAAATAGTAATGTTGTGTCACTTCCTTGATTCCCGAAATTTTCAGTGCCGCCCTCGTATATCTAATTATAATTCAACACATCTTAAAACGGGCAGACAGAAAGATCGTGCGCCATGCTCGTGAACGGGTTCCACCGGCGGAAATGGGGCTACTTTCTGTCTGCCCGTCTTAACATGTGTTGAATTATGTCATAGGTACTGTAAGTTGTAATTTGTCATAGGTACTAACACTAATTGAATAGTTTATTATTCTAAACACCTATAATTAATGTCGACGGCACTGGTGTACGGTAAAACATTTCTGAGTTCATGATTACACCACATTATATAAATCCGTATATATTAAGTGTAAATAAATGTATAAATAAATAAATAAAAAATAATTAGGTATGCTTTTGTGGAACTCATTGTGGAAACACTGCATACATACCATAGTATCTAATGAAATGTAAACTTGTTTTGAAAAGAGCAACCGCCAAGTTTCTTGCTGGTTCTTCTCGACAGGAAGGGCATTCCGAACCAGTGGTATACTCAACGACGGTTCAAAAGCACTTGTAAAAAAAATTATTTGAATAAAAAAACATTTCTATTCTATTCTATACTGACTGTACATTAAAGAGTAGTCAGTATTGGAAAATCAGAGTTTCTACAGGGTTTAAAAAACGACACGTACGAAGTTGTGAAAAACGCAACTAACCTTGATTTGTCATAAGAACCACGGGTTGGCCTTCATGAAATAAAATAATTTTGAATTTTTGGAACGAATTTCCTTTTCGGACGGTTTGGCGAATCGAGGCTACGCGAAAAAAAGTGTAAGAATTTTCCGCCACGGCACTCGTTGCCTTCGTTTATTACACACGTTCTATTATAGCTTTTGTGGCGTAGCGGATAAACGAAGGAGTGAAACTATTGGTTCGGGGGTTCGAATTCGAACTTCAGATAGATAGAGAGATTATTATTAAGCTATTGCATAGCTTTTATCGCGGGCTTTGAACTAGGACAAACAGTTTGAGCGCGGCAACCGAATCAAGAAATTCTGTAACGAAAAAAACCTAACACCGTCGTGGTCGTTCAGTAAGCGTTCAACATTTTAGAGGTTCTCATTTAGCTCTGTTTGGCGCAGTGGGCGAGCGGCCGCTCTCTTTATATGTCGCAGGTATTATTTTTTTGCATAATTTTTATTATGCAAAAAAAAATATTGCATAAATATTATAATTGCATAAGTTGATAAAAAATGCTATGCAATAGCTTTACGACGGCAGTCCCCGAGTGCCACTTAATTTTTTTTTTATTTTTTTACTTTTACTCATATTCTTTACATTTTTAAATATTTCATTATAAAACAAAAATAAAAAAATATTTAAAAATATAAAAAATAGCGGTCCACCGGTCTCGGGAACAGGGTCCAAGCAACCGGCGGTCAGGGCCCCAGAGAGAGGAACCTCCTGACGATGCGAGCCGTGTCCAGGAGTACAGCCTTCTGGATCTGGCCCTTGACCCAGCTACCCAACGAGAGCCTCGAAAGATGTTGGTCGAGGCTCTTGGCTATAAGACCATTAGCGGTTATCACTATCGGTACTATGATTGCTGAGTCTACATTCCACATGGCGACAACCTCGTGCGCTAAGTCGAGATACTTGGTGAGTTTCTCTTTCTCGGCTTTCACGAGGTTTTCGTCATGCGGGACAGCAACATCAACAATCATTGCACGGCGCTCTGATCGATCTATCACCACTATGTCAGGCTTATTGGCTACAATAGTCCTGTCTGTAATGATAGATCGATCCCAGTACAGTGTGATATGACCATTTTCAAGAACTGGGTCGGGCACATACTTGTAGTACGGTACCTCCGATCCCACAAGATTGTATTTCAAGGCAAGTTGCTGGTGGATAATCCTGGCCACTTGGTTATGTCTGTGTAAGTATTCGCCGTTAGCTAGATGAGAACAACCAGAAACAATGTGACGGATAGTTTCTCCAGGACGGCGACATGCCCGACATATGTCTACCGTTCCATCCTTCACTATGTATTTTCTGTAATTGTTCGTCATCATGACCTCGTCCATAATTGCACACACAAACCCTTCGGTTTCCCCAAAGAGGTCACCAAAGCGCAGCCAGGCCACGGACGCTTCAAAGTCAACATCAGGCCCGTGGAGGGCCCGATAAAAGCGTCCGTGAAGCTCCTTACCTTGCCATACAACCCTGCGGTCATTGGTACTGAGCACCACAGGTATGCGCCAGTTCTCTTTAGCCAAGGAGAGCGGCGTCAGACCCCTGTCCACTGCGACCACATCGCGGTGCATCTCCGTCTCGGCGTGGAGAAAGTACTCCCTGAGACTGCACACCTCGCGGTTGTGGAGGGTTTTGGCATTCAAAAGGCCTCTTCCCCCACACTTCCGCGGGATGTACAGCCTCATCACCGAGGAGCGCGGGTGATGCATCCGATATGCGGTCAGCAGCGCACGAACTTGTCTGTCCAGGGCGTCAAGCTCAGTCTGAGTCCACCTGAGTATGCCGTAGGAATACATCAAGACCGGCATGACCCAACCGTTGAAGGCGCGCACCTTATTGCCGCCCGACAAAAGGCTTTTCAGCACTTTCTTCAGACGGCCAAGGAAACGCTCCCTCACCGACTGCCTCATGTCGGCCTCTCTGATACCTAACGCCTCCGCCATGCCCAGGTATTTGTAGGCTTCAGTTGGGGAGAGCGATCTGAGGTATATGGAATCCGAGAGCTCAACACCCTCAGATTCCACAATCCTCCCTCGCTTTACATGCATGACCGCACATTTGTCCACACCAAATTCCATCCTAATGGAATCACTAAAGGCTTTAGTTACCTTCAGTAACTCTAGTAGATGTGATTTGTTGGGGGCAATGAGTTTTAGGTCATCCATGTAAAGGAGGTGTGATATAACCTGACCACCTCTCCTCAACCGGTAACCTAGCCCTGAATTCTCCAAGAGAGTACTCAGAGGATTCAGAGCCAGGCAAAACCACAAAGGACTGAGGCTATCGCCCTGGAATATGTCTCGCTCAATCCTTATAGGCTCCGCGCTCCCCAGGGTCCGGCGACACCCTGGAGCACCTTCATGAGCCATGTATGGGGCACAGAGTCGTAGGCCTTCTTATAGTCTATCCAACATGTCGACAGATCCTTTCGGGTGCGCCGAACCTGTTGACAAATGGCCATATCAATGAGGAGAAGCTCCTTAGTACCACGGGAGCCATTCCTACATCCGTTCTGAGAATTAGACATGATGGATTTTGTATCGATGTGATCGTTAATTTTCGTTCTCAGAATGGATGTAAGAACTTTATACAATGTTGGTAGGCACGTAATCGGCCTATAATTTTTGGGCTCCGTGGTACTACCTGATTTATGGAGCAGGAGGGTAATACCTGTTGTCAGAAACTGGGGTAGCGACTCTGACTCTAGAGATGATTGGAATTGGGATGCCAAACGAGCGTGCGAGCTGCGTAGCCACTTTATCCAAAAGTTGTGCAGCCCGTCCGGCCCAGGGGATTTCCAATTGGGCAGGTGACGGGCTGCAGTGGCCACGTCTTCAGGGGTGATAGTAACTAGGTCCATTTCTGGAATTTGATCGCACGCTCTTTCTACATCCCACGTCCAATCACCCTCAGTGTGAGCGACAGGCGCCGACCAGATGTTGCGCCAGAATGATGTCATGGCTTCATCATCCGGTAGGCGCGCATCGGTGACACCTTGGTCAGGGTGTTCCCAACCTCGGTATACCCGCCTTTGATCGCTTTGGAAAGTGCGATTCAGGGTATATCTCTCGACCCGGCACTTGTATCTGCGAATACGGCTAGCCCATGCCGAGACCTTCTGTTTCAAGAAGTCAATGCGCTCAGTGACGCGCGCCATATAATCTTGAGGGCTGATATCAGTCCCCAAGAAAGCGCGCCTTACAAAGCGCATGACTCTAGGGCGAGTGTTGCCCTCCCTGAAGCAGAGTAGTTTGCCAATGAGTGCCCTAGCCCCATCAATACGACGTTCGATCCTGCACTGCCAGGCTGGTGCGGTAGGCTTCGGTCGTGTTGCTGTATCATTATTAATTAACTTTACATTAGCAACACGACATGCCGCAACAGCCGCGCAGTACAGAATCGAATGTGTGTCGGAAAGGTCTTCGCTGCTGTCAAAATAACTCGGCAGCAGTGAATCCAGGGCACCCATTAGCGCTTTGTTCTTATTTTTCATGGGCAACCGAGGTAACCGCGGTCTAAACTCGGGTGGTGAAGATCTATATTCCCGAATAGCACTCTCCAAAGCACTCCTCAATTGTTCACTACACTGGGTACTTACATGTGCAGCCCCGCTATCCTGTCCCTCATCAGCCTGAGTGGGCTGCAGCGAAATCGCATGAGCAGTTTGCGATTGTGCTGGAGCTTGCGGTGAGGGGGGGGTAGCGCGGTTACATTGCAGTTCAGAGCGAAGCCGATCAAGCACGGCGTTGTCCAGCATGTGATTACGCTGAATAACCCGCACCTGGTCCGACAGTCGCTGAGCAGACACATTGAGAGCTGGTTCAAGGACCTGAAACAAAGCATGCATCCTAGCACGGTACGCGGTCATGTTGGTTCCACCCTCAGTAGCCCCTAAGTATGCGCGCATGACATTTTCATTAATGGATGTTGTCCACCTCATGCGCGACACACTACCGCCGGAAGCGGGGACCCTATCAGAAGCCGGTGGGCCTCGGGATCCCAAGCAAGTCGGCGGCCGGCCTCTCCCACGACGATGTACTGGTGGTGGCGACGTCGGCGGGGAGAAAAACTCGTCGCTCGAACTCGACGCAACTGCAGCATTGGGCGTGGTCCCGGGTGGCTGCGAGGCGGGACTGAGCGACGAGTCCGGGGGTGGTGTTTGTGCGTTCCGTGCTCTGGATCGTGTCAGCATTCTACATTATTAATTCGTCTAATAATTTCTTTTGTATTCTATCCGGCATCTATTGACAGGTTGTGTCAGTTATATTTCGGACTGTTTTGATTTTCTTTATTTGTTCTTTCATGGTTTGTTGTTCTTATTAGTTTTTACTATGGTAAATTTATTGAATTAAATCGAAAATTCTGTTGAAATCCGTTTTATAATATTTATTTCGGCAAAAATGTAACGGTGAAAAAATATGATGTATGCTGACATTCAGGGTTGCCAGGTTATTTTTTTTATTATTAATTTATTATTAAAAGGCACTTCGTTCCAATCGAGTGTTCCACGCATTTTTTTGACTACCTACGTGGATAAGTCGCGGGCAAAATGAATAATAAAAACACTTTTGTCCCCAGATAATACGCCTGAAAGCCCACATTCAAACCGCAGACAATACAGAGCCCAACGTGTCGCTGTACCAGCAGGACATTGACTTGGAGCTGGAGAAGGTCAGTGGGTCACAACCGTAGCTGTCATGACGAGTGTGGTGGTGCCCCCATAGCATACCGAGTTCCATAATACTTTGTTATACAGTCAACCCATGCGGGGGTCACTAGTGTTTTGTGGATTTTAACCAATGTATTAGCTAAATAAATGTACGGTAAAAGATAAATTATCCCTAAAGACATAAAGATGTTCTCTTGTTTTGTTTTAATAAATTAATATTAAAGTATAAGCAAAATCATATTTTACAACTAAGGGTTGATTTCACCAACGTAAACTAAGTCTTATCCGAGCGTACATTTTATATTTTGACTGTATTTTCAATACAAGGACTGTCAGAAAGCCCAATTTATTCCTCGGTAAAACGTCACTCGACGTTGGTGAAATCGGGGCTAAGTCTAAGAAATATCAATTAATCATCTATTTTTTCAAAAGTTATATTCCCTACAGAATAGAATAGTATTATTCAATTTTTTTGTTACCTACTAAATATTCGGCCCAAATTCATCAATAAATTTTTTCATATTATTTAGTTTTTAACCGACTTAAAAAAAGGAGGTGGTTCTCAATTCGTCGAAATCTTTTTTTTTATATATGTTCACCGATACCGAAGACGCCTGAACCGATTTTGAAAGTTCTTTTTTTTGTTTGAAAGGGTATACTTCCCAGGTGGTCGAAAGGTTCCATTTAAATTTTATCGAAATCAGTCGAACGGTTTTAAAAAAAATCATCAATCAATTATATACTTTGTAGTGGCACGGGCGTTTGAAGTCTGTTTTTTAACAAGAATTTTTTATATTAAATTATTAACCGACTTCCAAAAAGGAGGAGGTTCTCAATTCGGCCGGTATCTTTTTTTTTTTTTTTTTTCTATGTATGTCCACCGATTTCTCCGGGATTACTGGACCGATTCGCGTGATTTTTTTTTTAATCGACAGAGGATGTTTGCGAAATGGTCCCATAAAAATTTTAACCTTCAACTCCTCAAGCCTGATGCTGCAGGCTAAAACTATGGCGATTTAGGAAATTTCGATTACGAATTGATATTGTAGGTAACAAGTATGTACTACATCATGGAGCTCCAGGTCCTAGCTCCTCAATCATAGTATACTACACTTAAAAGCTTAAAATAAAAATTCTTTTCAAAAAACCGACTTCTAACGCAACTACAAAGTATAAAAATAATTTTAGTTTGTCCACGTTTGTTGAAGTCGGGCGGGCCTAAAATACAAACTATGAAACCGACTCGCGATGCTCGCTTGACTTCTACAAACGAGTCTATCATATTCTGTAGCGTAGCGCATCGGTTTCATAGTTTGTATATAGGCCCGCCCGACTTCAACAAACGTGGACAAACTAAAATTATTTTTATACTTTGTAGTGGCGTTAGAAGTCGGTTTTTTGAAAAGAATTTTTTTTTACAAGAATGTTTCTTGAATAGTTTACTGAAAGATGTTTCAACATCCCATGAGGTTGACTGTATAATATTCTCTATGATGATTCCTATACTAAAATGGTGTTGAATGTTTCCATAATGTAAATACAACCAATGTACAAAATCACTGGCCATCACATAATATCATTGAAGCACCTATCTTGGATGGTACCTTTCTGAAGGATTTGGAAACAAGTGGAACCCTTGGTAATCCCTTGTTTAATATCTTATGAATCTCTTATATCCATACCCCTTAATCTTTTAATCGGCCTGCTTATAAAATTAATCTTAGTAGAAATGTTAATTTAACAACACTTGGACTCAGATATTTTGGAAACAGGGGTGTGATTGTCTAAAAGTTTCCGATCAAAGTCTTATTCGTTTGATGGCATTAGCGTCAAAGTAAAATATTCCTTGACTGTATTGATTTAAAGTCACAAATTCAGTACACCCGATTTTAACACGGAGCATTATGGAGCGTATTGTACATACCTAAACGTATAAGAATGCATACTTGTAATTGAGCTCTAATTTAATGCTGTTGTGGTTTATTTTACTTTGACACTAATGCCATCAAATGAATACGATTTTGATCGGCAACTTTAAGACAATCGGGGGGCAGTTTGTAAAAGGTAATAATAATGGATTTTTTGGTAGGAACTAAGCGAATTCGCAATCAGTCCATAAACTATCATTATTATAATAGCTACATAGTATCATTCAATCAACTAATCTTTTTAACATTTTATTTTGCAAAGAATAACTACTGAGTTTCTTACCGGCTCTTCTCAGCAAAATCTGTTTTCTGAATCGTGGTACAGTCTTGACTTATCAATAGAGCCATGTGGTGGCCCACGTGAAACAATTTTCGAATTTGAATTTTAATCATAAAAGTTATAGGAGATGACTGATATATCTTATCTTATATCTTATATATATATATATATATATATATATATATATATATATATATATATATATATATATATATATATATATATATATATATAACGGAGACCGCATGGGGTGGGTGGCTCCTCATTATCGTGGGCATGTTGTTCTTCTTGATCTGATTGCATAGTTGTGGGTACTCGGGCAATTAAACGCGAGAAGCTGATTACATGATTTATTGCACTGCACACAATATTTAAAAGTTTGTAGAATTAACACACAGTAGTTCAAAACACAATTACTTTAAATACTTTGTAAATAGCTTGGTAAATAATTAATACCACCATATAGCGAACGATGGGTTTGGCGCGACGGTGTGACTGGGAGACCATGCTCCACCAAGCTCTCATGAACAACTCTTAAGACTACTACTGACTGTCTCATAACTATCTGATGACTAAATAATAATGATGACTTGTCGAATAATAATAATAATGACTTCTCTAATAATAATGATGACTTCTCTAATAATAATGATAATAATGACCGTCTGGCGGGCACCAGCCCTACTTATAGACGAATCGTCAACCCCCGCCACGCCAACTCCATCCAGGTTTGAATGTCAATGGAGTCAATTGAGTGATTGAATAAACTAGCACATCCAATACCTGAGTTCGCTTATAGAGGGTGCTTTCGAGTCACTTGAGTGACTAAATAAACTTGTACAAACAATATCCGAGTTCGGTATAGATGTCGCTTTCGAGTCAATTGAGTGACTTAATAAATTAGAACAAACATTTCGAGTCAATTGAATGACTTATTAAACTAGTACAAACAATTCGAGTCAATTGAATGACTTAATAAAGTATTACTAACAATTCAAGTCAATTGAATGACTTAATAAACTAGTACAACTGTTTTATAACAGATGGCGCTTTAAATAATGGCCATTTTAATTTTAATCTCCGACATATATATAAAAGAAAGTGGTGTTAGTTACACTATTTATTACTCAAGAACGGATGAACCGATTTGGCTGAAAATTGGTGGAGAGGTAGCTTAGAACCAGGAGACGGACATAGGATACTTTAAAAAAAAAAACAGAACAGCGGATTGATGTGATTTTTTGCATGGGTATAGTAATGGATGTAGTAGTGGTTCCTCAGACCGGGAGAGCTACTTTTTATCTCGGATAATGAAAGAGTTCCCGCGGGATTTTTAAAAACTTATTCCATGCGGACGAAGTCGCGGGCATCAGCTAGTTTTTTATAAATTATTTATTAGTGTTTTAAGACGACCGTCATTGCCACTCACGGATTGGTCTCTATAGTCATAGATGAAAATGCCTTTTAGAAAATGTTTAAATCGTCTTTTATTGACGTCTAGGCCTTAATGATGATTATTGATTACATTTCGCATCCCTCTCCCTCGAACATTCTAAAATCTTCTATGATTGAGAAATCTCAGATACTTTTGACGAAATGTGATTAAATTACGGTTATTTACATGTCACGGATAATAATTGACCACATTTTGTCAAAAGTATCTGATATTTTTAAAATCATTGAAAATATTAGAATGTGCGAGAGTGAGGGATGCGAAATGTTATTACATTTCGCATCCTCGTAAATCGTAATCAATAAAAAAAAAATCAGTCCAGAGTTTTTTCACCTGACGCCATTTGTATTAAGACTGAAGACGTATTTTATAAGCAGGCCGGCCACTTCCCCAAACCTGTCATGTAAACCCCTGTACACACGGGCCCTAATGTAACCTTATGTCGGTGCATGCTGGAATGCCGCTTGCTAATCGCTCGTGTGTGTGCGCGCTGCCGTGACGTCACGCGGCGCAGGGTGGCCGCGGGCGGGACGACGTCGTGAGGAAGCAGGTGCTGCAGGAGATGCAGGAGCAATTGCAGGTCTGTACTTTACTTCATCATCATCAGCAACCCATCAACGGCTCACTACTGTGCGCAAGTCTCCTCTCAGAGCAGGGTTATAGGCCATAGTCCACCACGCTGGCCCAATGCTAATTGGCAGACTTCACACACGTCTTTGAGAACATTATGGAGAACTTTCAGATGTGCAGGTTTCCACACTATGTTTTCCTTCACCGTTAAAACGAGTGATATTTAATTAGGTATTTAAATATAGTAATAATCTTGATATTTATTATTTATAATCGAGAATGTAACATGTAAGAATAACATTTGTAAAAACAGAAAATAAATCGGTCCAAAAATAAATAAGTTGCAGAGCTTTAAAGTTTCCTGTTAAACAGAGAGAGCGTTAGAGTCTAGACAATTGTGATGTCACAATGTCAAAGCTCCATACACGCTCCAAAGAAAATTTCGTTTTAGAAAGAGACAGATACAGTCACGGTAAAACAGCTTATAATTCCAAAACTAGTAAAGATATTTAAAAAATGAGAAATGGCATGGTGATAAGATATTTAAAAACGTTATTTTAAATAAATAAAAGAATATCAGTCCAGTACCCAATTGCCAAAAACGCACATAACTCCGAAAAGTTGCGTGGATCTAAACAAGTAATGGGTCAAAAATGTCTGGAAAATGAATGATCCTATTCTCCTATATCCTTTTCCCGCAAAAAGTATAGCACTGATTCTGGACCTGTCAATACTATTGTTGAGAAATTCTGTATAACCGAATAAGCACCAGTGTTTGTAAACTAATAAAAGTTTAGTAATATTTTTATAGCCTCTTCGCTAGGTTAAGTGTTTCAACAGATGAGATCCCAATATTTAACCCATATCCCACACGTGATGGTCGATAGATTGCCCCAACGTAAACATGTGCCGGTTTTATGTGGCATATTTTGTTTGTAAAATGTTTTATGCGATATAAAATAGTTATCTACGATGGATTTTGGTTAAGTCAAAAGCTTTTTTTGAGAAATATCCTAGAAGTTTTTCGTTCGACAATTCGAAATTTCGACAGTTCACTTCAAACTTTTCTGAGTTATGTAAGTACATAAATGCGTTTTAAGCAATGAACCGTCGATTCTCTTGCTAGTTCTTCTCGGTATGAAAGGCATTCTGAACCAATGATAGATTCACTTGACAAATTCAAATGCAATTCGTAAATATTTACTTGAATAAACTTGGGAATTGAATCTTCTTCTTCTTCTTTATCAACCTATAGACGTCCAGGAATTGAATTGAATTGATTAAATAATTTTTTTCTATTCTATTCTAAGCGATTAAATATCGGTTGCTTAAATAATGAAGAAAAACATCGTAAGGAAATCTACACGCCTGAGAGTTCTCCGTAATTTGCTCAAAGATGTTAAAATTCTGCCATTTCGCACTTGGCTATCGCCTAAATCTTTTGAATAAATAAATCACTAGTGAAAATTAAGAGAAATATTCCTCATAAAATTGTCAAAGATTTTCTTCTACCAACGCAATTTAATATTGATCCATTGACATTTTATAAGTAGGTATATCGTGCTTAAAAACGCCAGTTTTTTTTAATACCTACTAGGTATGCGTCTTTCATCATCGTTTAGTATTTTCTAAAATGCCTAAAGATTTTCACAACAAATGGGTACGCTATTATGATGCAGTGCACATCATAGTGTAGACTCGTAGGCAATCTGCAATCATATATTTTGCAGTACATTACACCCGGAACTGTTGTGTTGCCAAATATATTGGGGCCGGCTAGTCTAATTGCCACTCGAGTCTCGGCACACCTAGGGTACATGTTTTACTACATTACACCTGCACTAGTGGGTACCCGCGTCTTCTTTTGTATGACAGTATAGAATAGGATCACAGTTTTACATCAAGATTGATATGTTGACTGTCCATGGCATATATGGATAAGATAAGAAGAAATGGCTGCAAGGAAAATTTTACGGAGGATCCTGCGACCAATCAGACGTGAGGATGCAGGTGGAAGCAGCAGAAGAACCGGGAGATACAAGTATTGTTGGCTTAATTTGACGAGAGACTTGTCATGGAGACTTATAAGAGATCATATTTTAAAGTCATATTTTAAAATGAGCATTTGATTTGAATGTTAGTTTCAATTCGATGCCTTAAGATGGGTAGCCTAAGTATGTCACACTCTCTTTAACATTTCTGCGGTGGTGTCGTGTGATGCGGGTTGTTGCGTTCCCTAAAATATGGTTGAGCGAAGCAATGGCTGGGTCATGCGTCATGCTCGTGAACGGGTGCCACCAGCGGCAATGGGGCTACTTTCTGTCTGCCCGTCTTGACATGTGTTGAATTATAATTAGAAATAATTACGTATGCTTTTGTGGACCTTTCCCTCATTGTGGAAACTCTGCATACATAGAATATCTGTTAAGTATATTGTAAAAGTATTTTGAAAAGAGCAACTGCCGAGTTTCTTGCTGGTTCTTCTCGGCAGGAACGGCATTCCGAACCAGTGGTAGACTCATTGACGATTCAAAAGTACTTGTAAAAGTTTATTTGAATAAAAAACATTTCTATTCTATTCTATTCTATTCTATCTATAGATGTCACTTTCACTCGAAGGTCATACTCAAGACTGAGTTAAAACAAGACAGATTTATGTCAGGAGATATTTGTGTTGTCTCATTTTAACTCTATCTTGAGTCTTGAGCAGAGCCAGAGTGCGATCTATAGATTTGTCTTAGAGAGGATAGAACAGGTATGTTACATAAGAAGAGCATACACGGGTTTTGCAGTACGTATAAACTCTGTCGTATAAACTCTAGGTGTCATTGGACAGAGCATGGAAAGACTTGCAAGTTTTCAGAAAAGCCATTTGGCCATGAAGTGAAGCAGAACAAGCATGAGGGGCAGCTTCTTTGTAGTTTAGAATGAAAAGATTTTCTGGATCAATGAGCCCGAGAAATAATATTAAACTACGGCCGTTCAGAGAATGCGTTCCTGACACGTCGCGATTGAACTGACGACGTAATTTTGTAATGGCGTTGCAGTTACGATAAAAATATTATTGCTGGTTGTTTACCGTTTTAACAATTGATGAGCATTAAAACAACATTATTATATCAATAATCAATTAATGTTATAATTTTTTGCCAAACTGAGTGTCAAATAACTTGGTAAACAATATTTTTCTAAATCTAAACTGCGCTATTACCTACAAGGTTATGTCAACCGGATATTTTTGTTTTGTATGGCAAACTGACAGGTGTCAAAAACGTATTCTCTCGGTGGCCGTACTTTAGTTGTGAAAATTGGTCTAGCACTAACAAAGTATCAAAACTTAATAGTGAGAAGGTTGATCCGCCAATCAGAGTTGAAAGCAATGGTCACACTGCAGCTGTCAAATTGCAACGGTAGGGAGCTGACGCAGTCCCGTAAGTTGTCAATGAGTTTATAAAAAGTTTCCAACTTTTTTCCCACCCGTCAATGACAGTGTAGTGGGCTACGTGCCTTACGGTATAATGTTGGGCCTACGCACACATTTTGGATAAGCGCCAGTGAACAAAAAGTTAACCATTAATAAAATGAGGTTCTCACTCCCTTGCCGCATCGAAATAGAGCAAGGTCCATACTTCTTCAGTTGTTGTGACGATTCCGTTTTGAATGGTGTAATCGACAAAAAAAATATGATCAAAGTGATTTTAAAAGAAACTTTCAATTCACGAGGGAAAATTTTAGAGTGGATTTTAGAAATAGCATTTTTTTTTATTCAAAAAATTAAGGGTCTATGAGAAAGTTAATACTGAACTTTAACAGATACTATCTTATATCGTGTTTTGTTTGTGTTTATTGTGTGAATACAATGTGAAAAAGGAATGCCTGATCGTGATTTGCAATTATATTTGAGTCGCGTAAGTTATTTTTATTTTGTTTTTCATTATAAAAGACAAAATGGGTTTAGTTCCTCTTACGTAAATGCAATATTACATGCCTGCCTCACTCCAACACTCGAAGCTCCCATTCAAGCAAGTTCGCTTTGCTTCTATCGGGTCTTTCGAAGGCTTGCTGGTTTCTGCCCATTCATAAACCTGGTGCGTCCAACAGAGCGGTTCCCTTGAGTGATTCAATTATTTTTTTTATTTATTTTTTATTTGATGACAATTGACAAGCTAGTCCTTGACTGCGATCTCACCTGATGATAAGCGACGATTCAGTTTAAGATGGTAGCGGGCTAACTTGGAAGGCAGGAAGGTATGGCAGTGAACATTCAACCCATACCCCTAATTGGTTTCTACACGCCATCGTGCCGAAACGCTAAATCGCTTGGCGGCACGTCTTTTGACGGTAGGGTGGTAACTAGCCACGGCCAAAGCCTCCAACCAGACCAGACCAGAGATAATTCAGAAATTATAAGTTCCCAAATTGAACCCGCCGGGAATCGAACCCGGGACCTCCCAGTTATAAGACAACAGCGCTCACCACTGAGCCAGGGAGGTTGTCAAAAAGTATGCTCTTGTAGCGATATTATGAGATGAAGCGATATTGAAAGAGTCAAACAGCAGTAATTAGTCAATGGTAATAGTTATTTACAAAAACTTAAAACTAAAGCTATGAGGGTTACAAACGCGCCCTGATTTGAGAAGGGTCCTGAACAAAATCAGTCGGATATTCATTTTATTATCAAAATACAACTTGGACTTAAAGTAACTATAAAAGCTGTTTGAGATAGGACTTGGTAATCGATTTTTTTTTAAACCGGTTTCGGTCATTAACCATTTCATATCGGAAGTACTTATTTCGGTTTTTGGGTTTCATTTGTTTAACCGGTAAAGGAGTGGAACCGCTTTTAATTCCATTTCTTTAAACATGTCCGTTGCGATTGACCGAAGAAGATATTTTTCGTTTAAATATACATACTAGGAAGATTTTTCATTAAGCTCGTGTTTTATAAAAACCACTCTATATTTAGTGATGTACACTCATCGGCGAGTGAACGCACTTGTTTTGAAATATAGACTACGGCTGGCGCCTCGCCAAAAAACGAGTGACATTTTTCGCATGAATGACCCCGTTTTTGACCACGCTGTCTACACTCACTTTTCACTTTTTTTTCTTCCCTTTTTTATTTCGAAAAGAAATGGCTTTATCTAATGGTTTTATCGCTGTTAGAGATTTTGCCATTATTAATGAAGAAATACTGATTGGTTACCAGAAGTGTCATACTATTTTAAACGAATTCAAAGAAGGAGGTAATCAATTCGACACGTATACGTATGTAATATATGTTATGTTTATGTATGTGATATGAATGTATGTTTGTCCACGCATTTCTCCGAAACTGTTAATCAGATTGTGATTATTCTTTTTTTATTTGCTTACATTTACTTCAATTTAGGGAACAATAAAGGTTTCATCAAAGTCGGTTCAGTAGTTTTCAAGATATGGACACTTTACCCTTTTCTTTTTTCTTAATTTCGGTATATTGAAGTCTGTCTAATTTTTCTGAATTATAGCTTGCTGCTTGTTCGTATATATCGTAACTAGTATGTTACTAATTTATACCAAAATATAGGTGTAATAGCTTGGTAGACAAAGCATGATAATTGATAAGACATGGTCGATGGTTTGAAAAAATGATTGAGAATAATAAGTTAGCTGAGGTACGGAGGAGCACATTCAACTCATTACTCATTCAGAACCTAAAATGTCATTTTGGTTCTCATTACTTCGTAAACTGTTTTCTTAAAAAAATCCCTGTACGAAATCTCATTATGATTTTAAGATATCTGTAGCCTTTGTGTAGAACGCCATACAAAGGATAAGTATACGTAAACTTTTACTTTTAATGTTCGGGATTTTCATTTCATACCCTAAGATTTTTTTGTGATACACAGACGGACAGACGCGCGTACCTACTAAGGTACTTGTTTTTCTAGGGAACCTTAATAAAAATAAATTCTTTATTATTTTATAGAAGGCCTTTTTCTCAGGCCCTTCGCTGGTTATTTATTACATACCTATCACAAATAGGTACTCATTCGGTTTAGGTGAACATTGGAACTTTACTGAAGTTTTAGAGTGAAGATTAAATTAGATTGCTTGTGGGCAGCTTGAGCTAACTTGACAACTGACCCATGACCTCACCTGATTGATTTCCCCTTTTATGAAACAGTGTTTTTTGGAAGTCAAAAACTTTATTTTTGTGACGCACTCACTGAACCAATATATTCGAAGACTATTTGCTAATTACTACCTGTATTCTAATTCACAAATTATTGCAAAAACATCAACATTGGGTAACTACCTCAAACTAGGGATGCATCCGATACCGATACCGATATATCGGCGATATCGCGAGTTTTCCGATTTATCGGAATCGGCGATATTAAATTTGCTGATACACAGATACTTTTTGAATTTCGCGCTATAGTCAAACCATGTGAACACGCCATCGGCGCCATTTAGGACATCGGCTTTTACTGAATAATTTAAGAATGTTGTATTTCCTGGATAAAAATTTCATAACTATGAATTTCAATTTTTAAGTTTTGTCTTCTGATCGGTTATCAATTATCATTTCTAAATAAATATTATTATAAGTATGAGTAATTTTGTCTTTTGCTAAAGCCACAGCTTTTTAAAGCTTTCTTTGAAACTTAACAGTCCGTATCGGTATCGGTATTGCCGATAATTTTTTATAAATATCGGTATCGTATCATAATGCATCCCTACTTGAAACCCTTTAGTCTTTAGTAGGATAATGAGTTAACAAACTATGTAATTAGCACGAATAGCTAGCGACACTTAATAGTCATAGTATAAACAGCTTAATGATATTATTTATAAGTTATTAGTGATCTTATTGTCTAAGTGATAAAGTATACCAGTCAATAGCCAGTATACAGTGTACACAATAGTTTGTTTACATAACATTAGGAACGCCACTGATAATGGTAGGGTCATATGCCATGTTATTATGTTAATAAATAATTTCACATCGTCAGTAACCAGAGAGGCAGCTGCATAGATTTGTGCGCTCGTGTTAAATAGTTAATTGTTTATTTAATTTTTTTTTTGTTTTGGACTATACATAGCGTTGAGTGATGGTTTTTGAGGCGTTGTGATTTCTTAAACTGTGATATTTAGTTATTCATAATATTGATATTTCACACTTTCTGCAGTCTGCAGTTGTGCGTAGGAATAAGACACTCGGCAGACTACATTTGCAGTCTTTTTTGTGCTGTTTAATTTTTCTAAGACTCAAAAAAGCATTTTGAAAGAGTAGGTAGTTGAAAAATTTAAGTGACTTGTGTGCAAGACAGCAAAATGACTGATGTAATTGTAAGTTTACACTATTATTTTTAATATCTTTATTTATTTTACATTATGTCTAAAAAAAACTCCTAAATATAGATTATAAATCTTTTGAATTTTCTAAGTCATAAAACTGAGCTTAATTGCAATTAAAAAAAACGTCTTTTAAAAGTGGGTAGTAGTAAAATTAAACTGACTTGCGTACTCGACGCCATAATGGCTGATGTTGTAAGTTTCCATTAAAAATTACTTTTGATTTTTGACGACAGTTATCGACCGCTGGCAGTTTAATATTGTGATTTTATAGATAAATAGATTTTGTCATGCTCGTTTTTCGTGATTTCTAAAAGCATTATGAGAAGAACTGTTTTGTTTTCTGCCGCAAGTGCCAGTGCGAAACGTGCATCGAAGTGATAAGAGGTTATTTATATTTTGCATTTGTTTTATGTTTCCTTAGCGATTAATCGAAGTTGGTACAATATGATTCATTTGTTTTTGCAAAATATAATACAGGTTCATTTTAGATAAGTGGTTGCGCGCGACATCGCCCGTGTAAAATATAACCTATACTTAAAAACGTTCAGATTTTATGTGGCAGAGTCTAATCAGAAAAGTACATATCTCGAATCTCGTTGTAGGTAAAATTTTAAGTAAATCGTGCCATAGTTTTTTGCGTCAACCTTACACAGTCATATAGACGTGTAAACAGACAAAAACTCTAAAAATTACTGTTTTGATAATTTCGGTTAGGTTTCGGAGCTTCATAATGGTAATAAATTAGGTATATACAAACTATAATACATTGTATACAAAGCATATACATTTGTATGCGTGCTGTGGCCTGTGGGATTGAAAACGGTCGTAAAAATGACTGCTACAGACTTACAGAGTGAAGATCGAAAACTAATCTGCCCCCGATTGTTTAAAAGTTGCCGATCAAAACTTATTCATTTCATGGCATTAGCGTCAAAGTAAAATAATTTATTAAAAAAATAAAAACATCACAGCATTGAATTAGAACTCAGGTTCGTGTATGCATTCTTTTAAGTTTATGTATGTAAGACGCGCTCCATAACGCTCCATGTTAAAATCGGTTGTACTGAATTTGTGTCTTTAAATCAATACAATCAAGGATTATTTTGCTTTGACGCTAATGCCATCGAGTGCGATCGGTGGAATAACCTTTAAACAATTGGTACCCTGATTGCTCAAATGCATTGGTACAGTAAGAATGCAATAAATTCAGCAAGTTCAGCCAAAGATTGATGCTCTCGTTCGACAATCGACCAGTAGAATTATATTACATTCGTACCATTGCACGTCCCATAACTTCAAATGACCCATAAACATATTTATGGAGGACGTTCAATACCTTAGCTGTAGGTTTCAGAATGGTTGAACTGAAACGTTTTGTGCGCGTAATGTGGATTTGTATATTGTACTTATATTATTTTCTTCGGTTTAGACTTCAAGAAGCACTTACGAATGTCACGTTTCTATCTTACAGACTACAGTACATATCCTCACTAATATTATAAATGCGAAAGTGTGTTTGTTTGTTGATTTGTTGGTTTGTCCTTCAATCACGCTGCAGCAGGTAGCAGCTAGTTGTTATATAAATTGATTGTTGTTGTTTTATAGTTGTTGTGGTTGTTGTTTTTTGGAGTTTACTCCTTAAGAATCGATTTTAGGCGCCCGGTATGAGAAAAATTCGAGGTGTAAAATCTACTTATGAATGACCTTGTTACGTTTTTATGACAGCGTTACTACAAACACGTAGGTCAGCGCCATCTTTCGGCTTATGTGTAAACTATTTCGAATAGCAACTCTATTGTACGCCCTAAAACCCTGCGACAGCACTGCTAACATAATAGTTCGAGCTATTTACAATAGATGGCCGTATTTGATATTAACTAGCACAAATACTATAAAGTAAACTCCAGTCGTGCGTCGCAGCTGACACACACACTTTTTTTTTTAAATTTTAAATGTTAATTACTTGTTGGTTGTAAGCGTGTAACTTGTGCGTTGCTCAGGTGCTGCTGTCGGACCCTGACGCGGAGCTGTCGAGCTGGCCGCTGGAGCTGGTGGCGCTGCGGGACAGGATCCACGCCGAGCGCTCCAGCCAGGAGAAAGAGGTCAGTTTTTGTTTGTAAGTGTGTAAGTTGTGCGTTGCTCAGGTGCTGCTGTCGGACCCTGACGCGGAGCTGTCGAGCTGGCCGCTGGAGCTGGTGGCGCTGCGGGACAGGATCCACGCCGAGCGCTCCAGCCAGGAGAAAGAGGTCAGTTTTTGTTTGTAAGTGTGTAAGTTGTGCGTTGCTCAGGTGCTGCTGTCGGACCCTGACGCGGAGCTGTCGAGCTGGCCGCTGGAGCTGGTGGCGCTGCGGGACAGGATCCACGCCGAGCGCTCCAGCCAGGAGAAAGAGGTCAGTTTTTGTTTGTAAGTGTGTAAGTTGTGCGTTGCTCAGGTGCTGCTGTCGGACCCTGACGCGGAGCTGTCGAGCTGGCCGCTGGAGCTGGTGGCGCTGCGGGACAGGATCCACGCCGAGCGCTCCAGCCAGGAGAAAGAGGTCAGTTTTATCTGTCAAAGTTAACCCATGGATTAAATACATGGTGACCTCTGATGGTGACTTCACCTGCTTAGACCAGATTTGACCAAACTTTTCCTACTCTCAAGAGTACCTGATCATCATCATCATCATCAACCCATCAACAGCTCATTACTGAGCGCAGGTCTATCAGAGAAGACTTACAGGCTATAGTACACCACGTTGACCCCACTCAAATTATGACAGATGCTTGCTACTTGGTCCGCGTGGATTTAGTTTTTAAACACCCGCGGGAACTCTTTGATTTTCCGGGATAAAAAGTAGCCTATGTCACTCTCCGGGTCTTCAACTATACCCATGCAAGAAATCACGTTGATCCGTAGCTCTGTTGCGGCGTGATTGAAGGGCAAACCAACAAACAAACACACTTTCGCATTTATGAGTATAATATTAGTATAAACAGTGATAGCCTAGTGGTTAGGACTGTGGTCTCCTATTCGGGGGGTCAAGTGCGTTTAAGCAACTATCCCTTGCTTCAACGGTGAAGGAAAACATCGTGAGGAAACCTGCACATCTGAGAGTTCTCCATTATGTTCTCGAATATGTGTGTGTGAAGTCCACCAATTCGCATTGGGCCAGCGTGGTGGACTATAGCCTACCAGGAATCGAAATCGGAACTCCAATACCACAGCGCTCACTACAGCGCGACGGCGAGCGTCGAAAAGATCAGATTTCATAGCCTGACATTGATTGAGTTACTTCATTACACTAACTTTTAAGAGCAATTCACGTCGAACATCAATCGCTAAACATCTCCCTCGATAAAGCGGCCTGTGACTACTCAGACGCTAATTCCTAAAGATTGACGACGCTTCTGACGTCCGATGCAATGAATGGGCCGAATAAATCCATGGAGACGCGCGCTATAACACTATAAATACCACCACCCTCGCATTCCCACTGTATGAGTAGTATCTAATTATTTAGGTATCAGGAGGTCGGTTTGACAAAGAGTTTTTAGTTTTTATATCCCACTAGGGGATTCCCGCAACTTCGTCCGCGTAGATTCTTTGATTTTCCGGGATAAAAAGCAGCCTATGTCACTCTCCAGGTCCTCAACTATACCCATGCAAAAAATCGCGTCGATCCGTAGCTCTCTTGCGGCGTGATTTAAGGACAAACCAACAAACCAACAAACAAACACACTTGCATTTATAATATTAGTATGATACCATATTATATTAAAAATTACTTTTTAGCCACTACATAGTGGCGTCTTTGCTAGTATTATAAACGTGAGTGTATTTGCAGTTTTTCTGTTGGTTTATCTTTCAATCACGCATCAACGGAGCAACGGATCGATGTGATTTTTGCATGGATATAGTTTAGGATTTGGATTATGTAGGGTATTTTTATCCTATAACTAAACAGTTTGTTTGCTATAACTGTAAACTAAACAGTTTGCTGCGCTGGATTTATAAAACCTAACTCCATTCCGACGAAGTTGCGGGCAAAACAAATACTGTACAAAAATAAAACTAAGTGTGCAAGCGAGACTAAAAGACAAAGTTATTTGTTTAAGACGGTTTTAAAGGAATACAAAAACAGAAATCGAAATCATTGCGTTCGAAATTTTCGTAAATCGTAAATCCGCTTTCCGAGCCGGTGGTAGAGTCATGACTAGTCATAAGAGCCACAGGTTGGCCTACGTGAAATAAATAATTTTGAATTTTTATATGTACATTAAACAGTTCTATTAAACTGCACATAAACTGCAATTTCTCAGTCTGCTTGCAGTTCAAGTATGTACATATCTCGATACGGCCACCCAGTCAGTTTTACTACTCCTTAGTCCGTTTACAAAAAAAACATGATCCAGCTTAGCGCAAAAACCCGAAGCAGGACGACATTTATTTAGGATTAGACGCGGCTCGCGCGGCCGGCGCGGGCGGCGCGGGCGGCGCGGGCGGCGCGGGCGGCGCGGGCGGCGCGGGCGGCGCGTAGTAAATAATGCGCGCGTATAATTAGACGCGGCTCGCGCGGCCGGCGCGGGCGGCGCGGGCGGCGCGTAGTAAATAATGCGCGCGTATAATTAGACGCGGCTCGCGCGGCCGGCGCGGGCGGCGCGGGCGGCGCGTAGTAAATAATGCGCGCGTATAATTAGACGCGGTTCACTCACCCGCGCGCACCTAGCGTCTACGCGCGTACTTATGTCCCTGTGAGATGTAGGGATGCAGGGATATGCTATCGGATGTGTTTTTAGGGTTCCGTACACAAATGGTGTCAACGGGACCCTATTACGCCTCCGCAAGTCCGTCCGCCCGTCGGTCGGTCAGCGGGCTATTTTTTGGAACGTAGTTCCTTATCGCGCGGTACGGAAGGGGGCTAGACGGAAAAAATTAAGGAACCGACACTCGACACATTTTTGAAACCGACACTTTTTGTTGAATGTGAATTTTGCATTGTGTTCGGTATTTTCGCCATATAACACGGCGTCTGCATGGCCTAGTGGTTACGGCAGTCGCCTAAAGCGAAGGCCAAACCGGCGCGTCCAGCTTGCGTCTGCGATCGCGTCTGCGGTGGCGATCAGTTGCGACGAATGAATTTGTACTGACTCGTATAGACCGCCGCGTCCCATGATTGGTCGAGGCGTCCGGCCGCTGCGTCTGCACACCGCGTCCGCGATCAGATCGTGCTTGCAGAGTCTGCACGCTGGACGCAACGTTTATTTCGTATATTTATAGTGGTTTTTAAGCTTATCGGATACAAATACAGAACGAATAATCAACAAAAACAAGTATCGTTTACTTTATGATACTTCACATGGATGTAAAATATCTTAAAGTCAAACAAATTATTCTGAAGTATTCTGGAGAATATGAAAATAGTAGAAAAAAGTTTCTACGTCTTCTGCAATAGCCATTAGAAGTAACATTTCTTAAGATTCGCTCAGTTCGTCTCCAAATATCTTATAATTTCAAATCCCGCTTCCCGCTACACCGCACGATTGACGACACAGACGCTAGGTTGATAGCTTGTTTGATGTGAACGACTTTTGGACACACCCAGGACGCCTTCGTGCACGCCATCGCAGACGCAAATTGAACGCGCCGGTTTGGCCTTCGCTTGAAAGTTCAACGTCGATGGTTCGAATCCCAGCTCGACAGACTGAATTTTCTATTTTCTATTTTATTTTAAATAATTTCTACATGTGGAATTTTTCCCTAATTTTTTATTGTATAGATTGGATAAAATGTTATTGTACTACTAACGCCATCTGTTAAAAAACCAGAGTAACTCTTTGGTTTTGTAACAGTGCAATAGAAATAAACTAAATAATATAATTCATCGTAGTTAATCAATTTAATACTAGATGACACCACTAGTTTATTACAATTCCTTCACTAAAATTAATCGAAAGGAACTACGTTCCACCCGGGTGTTCCTCGACACCTCTCAAGTTTTTTTTTAATACATTATAGGCACACTTTTGACCACTTGATCACACCTGATGGAAAGTGATGATGTGGCCTAAGGTGGAACGCGTTTGCCTAGCATCAGCGTCAGCAGCATCTAGTGTCGCAAGTTGGTTGGTACTTAGCGGAGCCATCGAAGTGGTGACTGCAGTACTCCATGCACGACCTGACCTGGGCTTGATATAGTGTAAGCAGTTGTTGCGGCGTGAAGTACCGCTTCACCTTATTAAGGGTGCCTAGTTTTTTGGCGGCAATCTTGGCCTTTAGCTTCAATGGCTCTTCCAAAGTTTATAGTAGCCGAGATGTCGAGAACTCGGGACCTAGGAGATCAATATGGTCGGTGTTTGGTATGGATATATTCCGGAAAGTGCGAGCCAAGGTTTATGAATCGTAATAGATTATTTATACGTATACCTACTTGAAATTTCCACAGAATGTGTTATTACTATTAAAACCTCAATCTACCTATGAAACCTAATCAAAATATAAACCTACATATATAATTCTTTTATGACACCTTACTCTTGAAAGCTTGCTTTTAGTACCAAAAATGTAATGGAAAAACTCAATATAAACATAGTCATTCATAGAGGTTTTTGCCCGAAGTTTGAACCCATCAGATACCCCGTATATCGTAGTATGTAGATGATATCTAATGCGTGTGATGTGCCACTTCCATCACGTAGCCAGATGTTTACCCGCATACTAGGGCTGAGGATAAGGGATCGCCGCATTAGTATACTCGAGATAATGATTTCAATTTTATATTTCATTTGACTGGCGGATAGTCGGGTTCACAAGTGAATGAATATAGTTGTCCAGTTATATTATTACTAGCTGATGCCCGCAACTTCGTCCGCGTGAATTAATAAAATTCCGCGGGAACTCTAAGATTTTCCGGGATTAAAAGTAGCCAATGTCACTCTCCAGGTCTTCAACTATGCTCATGCAAAAAATCACGTCGATCCGTAGCTCTATTGCGGCGTGATTGAAGGACAAACCAACAAACCAACAAACAAACACACTCGCATTTATAATATTAGAATGATGTATGAATATAGTTGTCTAGTTATATTATTACTAGCCCGCGGCTTCGTCCGGGTGAATTTAATTTTTTAAAATCCCTCGGGAACTCTTTGATTTTCCGAGATAGAAAGTAGCCTATGTCACTCTCCAAGTCCTCAACTATGCCCATGCAAAAATCATGTCGATCCGTAGCTCCATTGCGGCGTGATTGAAGGACAAACCAACAAACAAACACACGCATTAAAATATTAGTATGATTAAAATCAGTTACTTTGTCGACATCAAGCCAAGTGCGATATTTATTTCATTTTGATTGCTATCTTCACCTCATTAAAATGACAATCTATACACGACCCGAGACAATATTATACAAACTTTATCGTTGTTCAAGCGAAGCGAGCCCTCCCATTCTAATTGGATGAATTTGTATTTATACGTTAGTCTGTCTGAGTGTCTGTCAGAGCCTTGTAACTCCTGCAATAATGAACTAATTATCTATCTCTATTCAATAGTCCGCCCATTCGTATTGGGCCAGCGTGGTGGACCCTTCTCTGAGACCTGCGCTCAGTAGTGAGCCGTTGATGGGTTGATGATGATGATGATATCTATTCTAAAAACGGCTTAACATTGTAACTGTACATCTGTAACTTATGTTTAATTTCATTATTAGTATGTTGTAGATAAAAAAATACTAACATCTTAAACTTTTTTCTTACAATGACTTCTCTATAGCAACAAAAAAAAGATTGTTACCGACTGAATTGAGAACCTCCTTTTTGGAAGTTGATTAAAAAGTTAACATACGTTTTCGGTTTGCCACCAGAAGAGATAGGACGTAAAATATCGTAGTTCAATGAAATCTTTAATTAATTATCGACCGAGCGAAGCGAAGGTCTTTGAGTTAACTAGGGCGATTTGCACTTGTCCGTCCGTCCGTCCGTCCGTCCGTCCGTCTGTCAGAGCCTTATAACTTTTGAATTACTGAACGTAATTACTTCAAATTTAGATATAATATGTAAACCGATGGCCTCCAGCCGAAAATGGCTTAAAAAGTTATAAAAATCTTTATTTCAGGGGGGCTCTCATAGAAGCGAATGCGAAGTAAAAAAAAAAATATCGCGTTACATAAAACCTAGACTTGCAGTCGGAGTTATGTGCTTTTAAACAATTAAATATTATCTACACGCTTCAACGGTGCATTATATATTTTATAACATCGTGAGGAAACCTGCACGCCTGAGATTTCTCCATAATGTAAAGGTATGGCCTATAACCCTTCACTGAGAGGAGACTTGTGTTCCGTAGTGTGCCATTGATGGGATGCTGATGATGATGATGGTGTACGCTTGATTTTTTTAATAATATAATAATAATAGTTTTTTTGGAGTTTACTCCTTAAGAATCGATTTTAGGCGCCCGGTATGAGAAAAATTCGAGGTGTAAAATCTACTTATGAATGACCTTGTTACGTTTTTATGACAGCGTTACTACTCACACGTAGATCAGCGCCATCTTTCGGCTTATGTGTAAACTATTTCGAATAGCAACTCTGTTGTACGCCCTAAAACCCTGCGATAACAGCACTGCTAACATAATAGTTCGAGCTATTTACAATAGATGGCCGTATTTGATATTAACTAGCACAAATACTATTGAAGTATATAGTAAACTCCAGTCGTGCGTCGGAGCTGACACACACACTTTTTTTTGTTAATAAGGCGAAAAACCCAGTACATACATAATATTAGTCTACCTATTATTATGTTTGTACTGGGGTTTTCGCCATAAAAATACAATAAAAATAATCCTAAAAACTTGTCTCAATAGCGCAACGATCGGGAAGCGAAATGAAAATAGTAAGATTCAAACCCCAACTGTTGGATTACCTATTGTTGCGGATAGGGAAATAGAATATGTCATTTTTAACGTGACTATAACATTATTTTTAAAAAATGTACAAAAGAAAAGTAGGTAAGGGCCTGTTTCACCACCTTCAAGTAAACTGTAACAGACGAATAAAGACGACCGTTTTGACAGTTTTTAAATGGGCAATCTGTCAAAACCTCAAAATTCGTGAAAAAGTTTACTTGAAGGTGGTGAAACAAGCTGTTAAGTACCTATAATAAATCAAAAAATTGGTTGTCTGTAAAGTCGGTTTACGGACGATAGTTTTACGTGATAACGTATTAAACAAATATTGATGAATAAATGTGTCACAAGCCAACGCTTGGGCCGATCGTGCCTCTCTATCGCTTGTTCCGCGCTCTCGCTTGCACGTGACACTTTTTCGTGCGTGCAGCCGGTGTTCATCGATTTATAAGACATTGTCACGTCAAAAGCCCACTTAGTACCAGGAAGCCAGAGCTCACGAGCAGGCGCTCTGAAGTGGTTACGACAAAGGTTCCCACGTGCTGAGAGGACACGTGTTCCGCGCCCTATTGTTACAGCCGTAAACAGACGGAGCGCCGCGCCCGGCCGCGTGATACAGCTAGGCCGCGGCCGCACTGGTAAGGGAGAGGGCAGACTGGCTACTTTTTAACAGACTTCAAAAAAAGAGGAGGGAATCTTTTTTTTGACGTGATAATGTCTTATAAAGCGATGAATACCGGCTGCACGCACCAAAAAGGGTCACGTTCCGCCTGAGCCTGAGCGTGCAAGCGAGCGATAGAGAGGCACGATCGGCCCAAGCGTTGGCTTGTGACACATTTATTTATCAATGTTTCTTTATGACGTTAACACGTAAAACTATCGTCCGTGAACCGACTTTACAGACAAAAAATTTTTTTATGTATGTTCACCAATTACTCGAAGACGCCTGAACCGATTTGGAAAATTCTTTTTTTGTTTCAAAGGGTAGGTATACTTCCCAGGTGGTTACATTAAAATATCAACAATAAATTATATACTTTGTAGAGGCATCGGCGTTTGAAGTCGGTTTTTGAAAAGATTTTAAGCTATTACATAGCTTTTATCGCGGGCTTTGAACTAGGGCAAACAGTTTGAGCGCGGCGACCGAATCAAGAAATTCCGTAACGAAAATAAACCTAACACCGTCGTTCAGTAAGCGTTCAACATTTTAGAGGTTCACAAGTACAACTGTTTGGCCGCAGTGGGCGAGCGGCCGCTTTCTTTACCGTACGGTGTATGATGTCGCAGGTTCGAATCTCACTCGCGAAGTAGTGACAGTGCGCTTTTCTTGTTTGTTTCTTTTTAATTATTTTTTTGCATAAATTTTTTATTATGCAAAAAAAAAATATTGCATAAATATTATAATTGCATTAGTTAATAGCTTTACCGCGGCAGTCCCCGAATGCCACTTAATTTTTTTATATTAAATTATAGCGGCAGCAATCGTGCGCTTTTAATGCCTTCAGCGTTTTACGGCCCGTCGTGTGCATCGCGTTTAGCGCGATTCGCGTGATTTCGCGATTCTGCGATCGAAAGCAATACAAACGCGAACGCCTTTGAGTCGCGATTTTCGCGCGCTTGAAACGCGATGCACGCAAAAGGCCATAAAAACGCTAAAGGCAATAAAAGCGATCGCTGCCGCTAAAAGTAGCCAGTGTGCCCTCTCCTAGGCGGCTGGCGACGCGACGCGAACCGTGTGTCCGCATTGCAGCGGCGATAAACTAGCGAATTGCGCTTACATCGCGTAATGACGGCCGTACTCAGTGCGATCCGTTCATTGGTTTTAGAAATTACGCGACATCCTTACTAATATTATAAATGCCAAAGTGTGTTTGTTTGTTGGTTTGGCCTTCAATCACGCCGCAACAGGGCTACGGATTGACGTGATTTTTTGCATGGGTATAGATATAGTTGAGGACCTGGAGAGTGACATAGGCTACTTTTTATTCCGGAAAATCAAAGAGTTCCCGAGGGATTGAAAAACTAAATCCACGCGGACGAAGTCGCTGGCATCAGCTAGTAAACAAATTTTGGTGCGTCGCTTATCTGATACGACAACAAATGGAAGCGCCATTTGTTTATAGGAGATAGTTTGAACGAAATCGCCGTCGCGTCGCGCCGCATTCGCCTTACCAGTACGATCGCGGCCTTAACTATTCATAGCATTTCATAGTCCTCAGAGACCGCTGGGGGGTCTGAATGATGCTTCAGTTGGGTTGAGTGGGTTGAGTCATCGACGGGTTGAGTGTAAAAGTTTTATTAGAATTTTAAAATAGTGCGTTTAACCACTATGCGTATAATTAAATACTTATACTAGGCTTTGGCCGCGGCTACGCTCACGTTAAGTTCGATTTTTCAAACTCCTATTTTCCTTCCTATTCCTTAGGGGTTGAATTTTCAAAAAACATTTCTTACGTCATAAGAGCTATCTGTATGCCTTTCAGCCCATTCCTCTAGTGATTTTGAATGTGGATAGATCAGTCAGTCATCTTTTCCTTTTATATTTTTTTAACCGACTTCAAAAAAGGGGGAGGTTTTGAGAACCTCCCCCTTTTTTGGTTCTCAATTCATCGGAATACTTTTTTCCAGATTGTAAACATACATAAAGTATGTTCACAATCTGGAAAATTCTTTTTTTTGTTTTAAAGTGTAGGTATACTTTCGGTGGTCCCATTGAAATTTTATCGAAATCGGTCGAACGGTTTTAAAATATCAACAATAAATTATTATATACTTTGTAGTGGCGCGTAGTGCTTTGTAGTGGGTGGTTTGAAGTCGGTTTCTTAAAAAGAATTTTTTTAGATTTTGTAGTAACAACGGGACACCGCAATTGCGGGATTGGGTCCCCTAAATCCTAACCTCATCATCATCATCATCAGCAACCCATCAACGGCTCACTACTGAGCGCAGGTCTCCTCTCAGAGAAGGGTTATAGGCCATAGCCCACCACGCTGGCCCAATGCGAATTGGCAGACTGCACACACCTTCGAGAACATTATGAATAACTCTCAGGTGTGCAGGTTTCCTCACGATGTTTTCCTTCACCGTTGAAGCGAGTGATATTTAATTGCTTAAACGCACTTAACTCCGAAAAGTCAGAGGTGCGTACCCGGGATCGAACCTGCGACCTCCCGAATAGGAGACCACAGTCCTAACCACTAGGCTATCACTGCTTCCAATCCTAACCTAAGTCATGGTTCAAATATGGTTGAGCGAAGCAATGGCTGGGTCATGCGTCATGCTCGTGAACGGGTGCCACCAGCGGCAATGGGGCTACTTTTTGTCTGCCCGTCTTAACTTGTGTTGAATTATAATTAGAAATACATAATTACGTATGCTTTTGTGGATCTTCCCCTCATTGTGGAAACTCTGCATACATAGAATAATATCTATTAAGTACTAGCTGCCCGGACAGACTTCGTTCTGTCAAAAGTTAAAAGTAAAAATTAAATTTTTTTGGTTTTTTTTTATTAAGTATTAAAACCTTCCGTGGACCTTAAGACGCTAAACGGAAAATAAATTGTTTCGAATTTGGAGAGTACTTTATAAAAATAGGCGGGGCCAAAACCCATCCGCGGGGCGCACTCCCTTCACGTACTAAGAGGTCACGTAGATAAAATAGATGGCGCTGGTAAAAATAAATAACTTTCATTTTTATGTTTAATAATATTTGATATAGAAAAGCACTATTTTGTTTAAAAATATTTTTAATACATACCTACAAAATATATAAATATTATAACTATTTAAAAATACTCAATTTTTATCGTATACAGGAGACGGTTTATTAAAGGTAGGTATAATATTATTCTATTTGAAAATTTAAAGGTATCAGCTTAATACACAATCTGGAACATGAGAAATCTAAAGAATAACATAAGGTCACAAGTAAATTGGTTAACAATTACTATACCTACTTAATAAAATGAAGAGATCCGTAGGAGAACCAAAGTCACAGACATAGCTCAGCGAGTCACGAAACCATGCGAAACTGAAGTGGAAATGGGCAGGGTACATAGTTCGAAGAGCTGTTAGTCTTTGGGGTCCCAAGGTGCTGGAGTGGGGTGGAAACTCAGTGTTGGTCTGCCAACAACAACAAACAACAACCCCACTAGGTGGACTGACGCGTCAAGCGAGTCACAGGGAGCCGCTGGATTCAAGCGGCGCAAGACCGAAGACTTATTTGGGTATCATTAAAGCAAGAGGGAATAGGCATCTTCTAGGCAAACGCGTTCCACCTTAGGCCACATCATCACTTTCCATCAGGTATGATAGTGGTCAAGCGTGTGCCTATAATAATGTATAAAAAATAAATAAAAAAAAAGCCATACTGAAATTCTTTTTTATTGCATCGATGTAATTCAAAATCGATATTTAGGGTCCCCTAGCGTCAAAAAAGACGAAGTGGTTGCCAAAATTTTAATCGTTCGTTTTTTACGATATCGACGGCAGAAAGCGGAACTGGCGTATTTAAAAAAATCCAGTTTTACACCAGAGCCAAAAAACTATTTGAAAAAATCATAACTCGTAAATTAATAAAGATAGAATGTATAAATTTGCAAGAAATTTCTATGAAACTAAACGATATTTGATACAGTTATTAGGAATGTCCTAAAGTTACTGCTTCATTGATTTTTTACGAGTTACAGCAGTTGATATTTATATATCGAGCAGCGGAAAAGCTGTAACTGTAAGGTGAAATGTATGACCAATTAAAATAAGTAGATATAAGTTTTCGTGCTACGATCTGCTGTATCTCAAATATTCTGCTATTCGAAACATGGCCATTTTGATGTATGTGATTTTAATTAAATAAGTTTATAAAAATAAAATGTTTGATTTACATTCTGAATTATCTATAAGTACATGATATCTATAATATAATAAAACTGTAACAGGTCCAATTCTGTACATTGAAGATATTTTGAAAATTTTTGTTTGAGGGCACTCTATAATCGATACTGAAGCCAAAAGAATTTTTTTTTAATTTTTTGTCTGTCTGTCTGTCTGTCTGTCTGTATCTTGGCCGCGCATCACGCCGAAACTACTGGACGGATTTAAATGAAACTTGGCACGATTTAAGTTACTACTACGAGGTATAATATAGGATACTTTTTATCCCGAAATTCAGCACGGTTCCCTTGGGAGAGGGGATGAAAGTCAAAATGTGTATTTCGCTGTAATTCAATAAGGCGTATTCCGATTTAATCCATTCTTTTTTTGTTAGAAAGCAGGTTCTTTAGAGATTGTCGTGTAATTATTTCAAGGTCGTCAATTTCGTAGTTCAGAAATTATAGACATCACGATCTTCAGTATAAGGTCCAAATAACTTGAACCCCGGAATCTACAAGATACTTTGAATGAACGGCTCATCTTAAGCTGGCCATCGTACTTTATCGTGTATAGCCATCGTGGATAGCCCTATTTTGTCAAAGTCAAACTACTCCGAAGGCGTCAGATTTTGCCAAACGATCATTATACCTATATACTACATAGTAGGTATGGATGTAATACATCGTATGGACTTAATGCTGCAGTGTTTTCCTATGCAATTTAATATTATAATCATACTAATATTATAAATGCGAAAGTGTGTTTGTTTGTTGGTTTGTCCTTCAATCACGCCACAATAGAGCCACGGATCGACGTGATTTTTTGCATGGGTACTATAGTTGAGGACATAGGCTACTTTTTATCCCGGAAAATCAAAGTGTTCACGAGGGATTTTAAAAACTAAATCCACGCGGACGAAGTCGCGGGCATCAGCTAGTATAAAACTATAACTGATCGTTGTCTGTACAGTGAAGATATATGAGAAAAACTTATTAGGGGCCTTTATCAACAGAATAGAACCCAAAACAATGATTGTTAGAATTTTTGTCTGTATGTCTTTGCGTTAGTGCGCACTAATCTCAGAAATGGCTACGGTGTTGTGGTAAGCTTCACTTCAAACTCAGTGTTTGTTTTACTTCAATATAGTTCATAAATAAAAAAGTTATGTCAATTTAAAGAATCACGTCGAACATTTAACTGTTCAGTTAAAGAATCACGTTGAACATTTGTCATCATTTGTTGAACGTTGACGCTTTTTTGGCTCTTAACATTAATAAAATTAATATCTACGTGTTTCAGTGTTTAAGATAATTCTATCCTTATGGGGGTGAAAAGAGTAATGAAAGTTTGTAAGTGAGTTCGGTAATTTATGGAGTATGATGCGTGAATCTTTATTAACGGGTGTCTATTTGGTAATAATAAAGCACTCATCTATAATAATAAATAAGTAATAATTTTGCTTTTAAGGGGATGAAAAGGGGGATGAAACATTTATGTGAGTTTGGTCATTTTTTAAACGAAATGCATAAACTTAAAAAGCCATCAAGCGATTTCAAATATTCTACCTTTACGGGTGAAAAAGGGGATTAATTTGGTATGTAATGATGATGAAGTTTCGAAGTGAAATGCATGATACTATATTTTTAGGCATCTTAAGAAAATGATGGAGAAGGGGATGAAAGTTTGCATTGAAATCCATAATTTTTGAAGTGAAAAAATATTTATATAAAACATCACTCACTTTCTTTACTGTGTACCTACCTAATGTTTCTTAACAATCAAGATAGGTACGTAAAATATAAGCAGGTAAGGTTGTAAACTTTACTTGCTTATTAGATATAGTAGGTATGGTAAATATACAGAATTCCAATTAACTAAAAAATTACATTTAACTAAAAATAGGTTAAATTTTAATATTCTTTTACTTACCCGAACTCCTGAAGTATAATAATTAATTTTAAACACGTAAATAAAACGTAAACGATAAGTTAACAATCTTTTAAAATAATATTTTTGTTAACAACAAATACGCTTTCTCACTATTGGCGCTTACGCATCAGATGCCGCGCGATCAGAATGGCGTATATAGCAAACACCTCGGGATTGGAGGGGTGCGGGTCTATCTAGAGTGGCGTATTGATTACTCATCACAAAACAATACTCTAATATTATGGTGTAAGTAAGATATTTGCTCTTAAATTAAATGTTTGAAATGTAGTAACTGTTTGATAAACACTCACCACTTCAAAGCATATTGCTGTATCCTTGTCAACGTAAAATTTTGGGGCGGCTGAAATGCTGTATCTCTTTTGAAATCAATGTCCGTCAGGGTAAAATAATGGTGTAACTGTTATTTATGTTGGACGTGTTGTCGTATCTATTTTATTTTCAAAAATAGCGATTTTTCCTCTATTTACAGCAATTTGTCATGTAAGCAGTACCAAAACTAGAAAAAATTCAATGGCGTATCATTAAATTTTTTCATCGTAGAAAGACGAGACATATACCATTCGACGCGGCTTTTTTTGCTTATCAACAATATAGTAAAAAAAGTCATTTAGCCCAAATTTTGAGATACGACATTTCCGCTTTCTGCCGTCGATATATAAAAGAACTAGCGTTTGCTCGGTGCGCGAGCTGCTAAAGCAGCTCGCGGGAAATGTTATTACTAAAAGTAAGGCGCGTGGGTGCGCAGCCCGCTAAAGCGGACCGCGATTGTTCGGCTTTATTTATTTCGCTCGGTGCGCGAGCTGCTAAAGCAGCTCGCGGGAAGTGTTATTGCTACAAGTAGGGCGCGTGGGTGCACGGCCCGCTAAAGCGGACCGCGATTGTTCGGCTTTATTTATTTCGCTCGGTGCGCGAGCTGCTAAAGCAGTTCGCGGGAAGTGTTATTACTACAAGTAGGGCGCGTGGGTGCGCGGCCCGCTAAAGCGGACCGCGATTTTTTTACTCATCAAGTAGACCTTCGGATTCTGGTCATCTTTTGCCAAAAAATTTGTTCGAGCACACCCCACCTATCTGCAATAACCTGGCCGTGCTCCTCATTCACAAAAGAAAAAGAAAAAAAAAGAAAAAAAAAAGAAAAAAAAGAAAAAAAAAATGAAAAAAAAGAAAAAAAAACAAATGTAAAATGAAAAAAAAGAAAAAAAACAAATGTAAAATGAAAAAAAGAAAAAGAAAAAAAGCCCTATGAACCTATCAAAATCAATGTCTTGCATAGTTCCCAACTTCTAGTCCCTTCAATATTCCCCATACATTTTGTATGGGAAAAAAAAATCCGCCATCTTGAATTTTTTTCCTACTCACCAGGTAGACCTCCGGGTTTTGATCATCTTTTGTCGAGAAACCGCTCCTCCATCTTTTATAGTTTCCGAGAGAGAGACGGACAAAATTTGCCGCCATTTTTTTTCCGCCATTTTGGAATTTTTTTTCAACTCACTGGCAATTGCTCGAGGTTTCGAATGACATTTGGTCGAGCACCCTCCACCTATCTTCTATACCCTGGCCGTGCCCCTCGCCCGTCTCCGAACTCCTCACTCATCAGCTCTCTCCACCTTTCTCCGAGTCACATTCTTTGAGCTCTATACGACACCATGGGTGAAAAAAATTTTTTTCATACAAAATTTTACAGGAGAGGGGTCGGAAATTTGAGACGTCACAGCTCGGCCGCCATCTTGTTTTTTTAATTTTTTTCACTTTTTCTGTTAATCGTTTACTAATTTCTACAATAATCCAAAATTTCAAAGAAATCGGTTGGAAAACAAAAGAGTTGCAAGAATCACGTCGGCCGCCATCTTGTTTTTCCGAAATGTCATAATTTTCCCCAACTCGAATCCCCCACCCGGACATATCTCCCCTACATCATTATATCGATTTCTGTCTCCTTCTAGGAGAACAACTCTGTCAATGAGTGAGTGAGTGTGTCAGTGAGTGAGTGGTAATCGAGCTATATATATATAAAAGAAAGTGGTGTTAGTTACACTATTTATAACTCAAGAACGTATGAACCGATTTGGCTGAAAATTGGTGGAGACGTAGCTTAGAACCAGGAGACGGACATAGGATACTTTTTATCCCGTTCGACCGCGTTTCCGTCATGTCACTATAAAACGTGGTATAACAAAAACGCATCTGACAAAACGCAAATGACAGTGGAATAACAAAACGTAAATTGCAGCTAAACGTAATTTTGTCTTTGGTTAGGTATGGTAAAAATGACAATTATAAAAATGATAGCTAAACGTAATTGATAATATCATCAGTAATATGTTTTCTCTTTTAATCGTCATTAACAATGCTGCGAGTGATATTATAAATGCGAAAGTGTGTTTGTTTGTTTGTTTGTCCGTCAATCACGCTGCAACGCTTTGTTGCATTACGGATTGATGTGATTTTTTGGATAGGTATAGTTGAGAATGGAGGGTGACAGGCATCCCGGAAAATCAAAGAGTTCCTGCCTGATTTTAAAAACTAAATCCACGCGAACGAAGTCGCGGGCATCAGCTAGTAACAAATAAATTCAATATGGTGCTGATTTTTTAAAATTTTGGAAACCTAATACAAAACCCTAATTACCTTATACAAAATATTATATACTATGAGTCATTAGAGTTAATATTATTAATAAAATTATTGTTTTATGATAATAAATAAAAAAGTATTAATTTTATTTTTATATAATATTAAAAAAAAAATTAATGACATAATTGTCCCCATTTTATTGGAACTACTTGTACCTGGTATTATTACGCCCGCTCAGTAATCCACGCCGCGCATGCGCGGCACTCATGTCAAGCACACTGGCATATTTTCATTGGCCTGTTTTTAGGGTTCCGTACCCAAAGGGTGCCAACGGGACCCTATTACTAAGCCTCTGCTGTCCGTCCGTCTCACAGTGGGTCGAAACGGCTATATGAGGGACATAGGATTTTTTGTTACAAATTCCATTAAAAAAAATATCTAAGGAAAGACCTTGTCATTTTGATGAATAATTGTTATTAAACGTTTTTCTCTAAAACTGATAGTTTGCCCGGAAAAAAATATTTTCAGTTTTTGTTGTATGGAATGAAACAGAAACTGCTAAAATTTGGCCAAGTCTTGAGAGGTCTTGCTTTAAAACTACTTTATTCTTATTCTTTAGCTTGTTGGCTATAACTCTATGCTATCAGCTCGCACCCAAACTTGCCCGTTCAAGAGTTATAAGAATCCGAAATTTTTAAAAAAATATGATTTTTATTGATTTTATAATGTCGTGGATTATCAAATATTTGAACAAAATAATGTGCTACATGAAAATTCTATGAAAAAATATTGAAATTAACTTTAAAGCACTAGTTCACCAAAGAGAAACTTATAAGTTAAGCACTTAAAAAAGGATATTTCATAGATTAAAACTGTAAATTTTATTAAAATAACGTAAATTCAAACAAAGGATCTACAAAAATAAAACTTTCATAATATAGCTTTCTTTATTTCTTTTTAACAATTCATTTTATTACGTATTTGATGTATATCCTTAGCTAAACTGTCTTTGTTGCTGGAAACTAATTACAAACAGCGAAAAATTAGCTACTCATCAGATAATTATAATATTTCATTCGCTGTTCTATTCATTACGAATTATCTCCTCTGCAAATTATCTTTTCAATTTGCTAATTACTATATTAGTAATGTAATTACATTGAATGACTCCACTTCCCTAATAATATACCTTAATGATAGGGATAGGAAGGAGTAATTCCGACCTACCTATATAAATAGGGGTTTCATTTAAATAAAATCATTCAGAGATACGCATTTTGACTACCAAGACAACTTGCAGTGTACCTACATATTTTTGTGACAAATATGGAAGTTCTAGTGAATAATTTGGATTTGTTCATAGTGTTACGAGAACAGGTTGGATCTTTGGCGGATAGTAAAATTCTTTTTTTTTAATGGAATATTTGCTAAACCATCCTGAAGATACTGATAAGATTAAAACTTGCATAAGTCAGAAAAAAAGAAAAGTTTATATATATATATATATATATATATATATATATATATATATATATATATATATATATATACACCTGAAAAAGCGCTAGGCTCTCTCGATATCGCTTAACTTATCAAAATTAATTAATTAATTAATCTATGGGATTCTGCAATTGAACAAGGTGCAGCATCTATGTATCACACCTACTACAAAATATAGCAAGCATAAAGCAAAAGAAATTGAATTGTTGCCCTGTAAACCAGGACATCACCATAACCGAAGTTTTCTCGGCGTATATTGTGACGATGACATTGAAGCTTTTGGTGCAGATGGTGCCAAAGTTTCTGCATCTTTACTGACATCGTCGGGTTGGAGATTTTCTGTTTGGGAGATAAGGTCTTTAGGCCATATTATGGCAGATTCTAGCCAATCTCTATTTCTCTTCAAAAAATACTAAGAGTTCTATTTGATCTTTCCCATTTACCACAAACATTTGAACAAAACTTCTGACAAAACTTCAGGAGATTTTTACTTGTTTCTTAAGTCCAGTTTACGTTCAGCGTCTCTTTGAGGTATTCAAAAAGACTTACACCATGAACAAATCCAAATTATTCACTAGACCTTCCAGATTTGTCACAAAAATATTTAGGCACACTGCAAGTTGTCTTGGTAGTCAAAATGCGTATCTCTGAATGATTTTATTTAAATGAAATCCCTATTAAATATAGGTCGGAATTACTCCTTCCTATCCCTATCATTAAGGTATATTATTAGGGAAGTGGAGTCATTCAATTTAATTACATAACTAATATAGTAATTAGCAAATAGAAAAGATAATTTGCAGAGGAGATAATTCGTAATGAATAGAACAGCAAATGAAATATTATAAGTATCTGATGACTAGCTGATGCCCGCGACTTCGTCCGTGTGGGTTTAGTTTTTAAAGTATCTCGGGAACTCTTTGATTTTCCAGGATAAAAAGTCACTCTCAGGTCCTCAACTATACCCATGCAAAAAATCACGTCGATCCGTAGCTCTGTTGCGGCGTGATTGAAGGACAACCCAACAAACACACTTTCGCATTTATAATATTAAGTATGATTAGCTAATATTCCACTGTAATTAGTTTCCAACAACAAAGACAGTTTAGTTAAGGAGATACATTAAATACATAGTAAAATGAATTGTTAAAAAGAAATAAAGAAAGCTATATTATGAAAGTTTTATTTTTGTAGATCCTTTGTTTGAATTTACGTTATTTTAATAAAATTTACAGTTTTAGTTTATGAAATATCCTTTTTTAAGTGCTTAACTTATAAGTTTCTCTTTGGTGAACTAGTGCTTTAAAGTTAATTTCAATATTTATTCATAGAATTTTCATGTAGCACATTATTTTGGTCAAATATTGATAATCCACGACATTATAAAATCAATAAAAATCATATTTTTTTAAAAATTTCGGATTCTTATAACTCTTGAACGGGCAAGTTTGGGTGCGAGCTGATAGCATAGAGTTATAGCCAACAAGCTAAAGAATAAGAATAAAGTAGTTTTAAAGCAAGACCTCTCAAGACTTGGCCAAATTTTAGCAGTTTCTGTTTCATTCCATACAACAAAAACTGAAAATATTTTTTTCCGGGCAAACTATCAGTTTTAGAGATAAACGTTTAATAACAATTATATTTCTTTGCTTCATCCTCAATATAATTAATTACAAAGGTAGTCACGTTATTCACTCGAGATAACTCCGCGAATTTCACAGATATATACCCTATTTTAAAAATAAATCACCTTGGCAGCACCGTCTTAAGTTTGCTCATTACTTTTTCGCGCGAGATAACGACCGCACGCGCTCAGCGCGCCGCACTTAATAGTTTAACCAGAAGTGCAGAAGATCGAGTGTTATTGTAGGTTAGTGTGATTGCAGTATTGTTCATCGGCTGAAATCATCGTCATCATCATCGAAGGAAAAAGGTACGAGTTCTTTTCTGTTTTCAAACGATCTCTTGTTTGCGCTTACGCACCGCTACATAGCCTACTATATTATTGTTTAGGCATGTACATAAAAACGGTACACTTTTCGTATCGAGGTTTACTGCGAGTCTTCATCGATTACGAGGTATCAGAGAAAACGTAAATATTCTGAATTAAATATTACGTTAATTGTTTTTATTATGAAAATTAATAAAAATTAAAACACAACTATAACGATTATTATGGTAACACTATTGTTACAACTTGTCATCAATCACGATTAAATTAAATTAGTACCTACCCCCCAAGTGTCTCGGATTTATCTAGGTTAGGAGACATTTATCATTATTATTTCTACATATCATATTATACATTCGAAAAATGTAATAAAATTCACGAATTCACTCAACTATGCTCGTAAAATTCGCTCAACGGGGCTTTAGTAGCTTGCCCAGCCGTTAACTATATTCGAGTACCTACTTGTAAACAAAAATATAATATTATTTATCTGGAGAGACGGTAGTGTCCCTGCCACGACGAGCCAAGCGAAGCGTAAGGGAACTAACTACCCACCTTTTCTTCGCTTTGTCTGAAAACACTAATTGTTACGAAACACTTAAAATTAAAAGCAATGGTAGATGAACAAGCAGAGCAAGTAGCATATTATTAGATATTATAGAAGACCATATTATTAAATATTTGGAAGAAATAATGGCCATTTTCCTCGGTTTTAAAGTCTTGCTCGTAACTTAAACAACTGTGCAATGTTCATGTCGACACTACGACGGTAAGAAGTTATATTAATTGAAAGAGAGGCATTCAATACCCTCACTTAAATAAGTTAACTAGAACCAGTTGACATTGGTGAGAACAATGTGAGCTTTGTTTTTTTTTGCGTCATACGTAAACACCAAAGAAAATCAAGCCGACGCCGAGTCTAGTACAGTTAATCCAGATACTGAATGGTCATTTCCTGACAAAGGGTTCAAAATTACTTTATTAAAGGTCGGTCAACTCGAAATCGACTCAGAATTACACTCGGCGCTTGGGAAATCGACGCATGAATCCCCGAAGTATGGGGAAAATATTCATGCCAACCATATGGCTCTTTATATTAAAAAAGGGGATGCGACAAAAACTACTGGTCCTGCGTATCACGGCCGTTAGTAACGGGATGGGCCTACTATTAAAAGAGAGTGAAAACAGGGTGCAGGCCATGAAACACCTAAGCAATGGCTGCAGGATCCTATGTGATTCAAACTTCGGAATCACTCAAACAGCATTAAACTCTTAATGCCTCAACTCAACAAGAAGTGCTATAAGATTCGGAAAGAGACAAAACTTTATTTGGATCGGCTTTATCCGAGAAACTAAAAAACAACAAACAGGGATTGACTGCGAACCAATTGCAATAACATGATTAACTGCGAGCTAATCATGAGTCATATACTAAAGCTGTGACTCCACAAACAAATCGGGATTGACTGCGAGTCAATTGCGATAACATAACTAACTGCGACCTACTTATGGTTCATATCCTAAAGATGTGACTTCCTAGCTGCGAGCTACTCATGAGTCAAATCCTACAGCTGTGACTCCACAAACAAATCGGGATTGACTGCGAGTCAATTGCGATAACATAACTAGCTGCGAGCTACTTATGGTTCATATCCTAAAGATGTGACTTCCTAGCTGCGAGCTACTCATGAGTCAAATCCTACAGCTGTGACTCCACAAACAAATCGGGATTGACTGCGAGTCAATTGCGATAACATAACTAGCTGCGAGCTACTTATGGTTCATACCCTAAAGATGTGACTTCTTAGCTGCGAGCTACTCACGAGTCAAATCCTAAAGCTGTAACTCCACAATAGAAAGGGATTAACTGCGAATCAATTGCGATAACATAACTTGCTGCGAGCTACTCATAAATCACATACTAAAGCTGTGATTCCTTAAACATATCGGTATTGACTGCGAGTCGATTGCGATTACATAACTAGCTGCGAGCTACTCATGAGCTTTATCCTAAAGCTGCTAAAGCTGTCACTCCACAAAAGGAAATTAGTACTAGTAGTATTGTGATAACCTAACTAGCTGCGAGCTAGTTATGAGCCATATCCTTATGACAATTGTGTAGAAAATGTGTAATCGTGAATATATATGTACATTAACTACAAATTATTGTCTGCGAGACAATATACGTTATGTTCTTGCCTAACTATATACGGGTACTCGACCAGCCGGCAACCAGGAAAACTGGCGAGCGCCTCTTCGGTACTCGTCATGAACTGGAGGGGGGGGGGGGGCGTAACACTGCGGCGCAGGATAACAGCTTACCAACTTAATATGTGCGTTGCTATTAATAATAATTTATTACAAAATATAGGAGCTATTAGTTCCGAGTTCAATTTTCTTGATGCCTAAACCTAATGTTAGGCTGTTCGGCTTATCAGTGACTCCAGGTGTTTTAATCAAGGTCATAAAAGAAGTTATAACCTATTTGAGATACCTAGGCTTTAAGTCCGTTTTGCTTGAATAACAATACTAAATTTAAAAAATCCGTGCCTTGACAACAAGATCCGGACGCCTTAGCTGTCGATGTATTTACGCTTTGTGGGGCTTTTATGTTTTTCTATGATTTTTGTTTCCTCCTTTTTCTTTAATTTTAAAGTGTCTGAGGAAAATCATTGATAACGAGGCAAACGGAATCCTAGTTTTTTCAAATTGGTTATCACAAGCGTGGTAATCTCTCCTACAAAGCTTGGTAGTTTCGGATATTACTTAATGTTAATCCTCATTAATACTTATTGCAATCTCATTTCACCATTCCTTGCACAAGAAACTTACCCTGGGTGTCGCGAGACTCTCCGGACTCTCTCTCTCTCTCCCTTAAAACAAGGCGCCGACCCAGACTCAGCGTCACTAATGTTAACATTATTCTCTGACAGTATTTTAAAACAATATAATACCACACTCAAGCTTCGGTGGCAGTTTTGTAAATTAAATAATAAAAATGTATTTAAACCGTCAAATACCAGTATTAGGTATCTTCTCTTACAGCGTTTGTTACGGAGTTTGAACCCTTATCGAATTGCAATATTATTTATGCTAAGAAACAGCATTGTTTCTGGAGCGAGCGTAAAACGTCTCCTCAAAGGTGTCTATAAGTTAAGATCAACCAAACCCTATTACTCCCGTACTTGGGTCCCTCAACTTTTTTTAAACTATATTAAAAATTGGTTCCCTTATAGTCACTCATCTTTAGAAAAAATCACTAAGAAACTTTTCATTATACTAGCAATTTGCACTGCTCATAAACTACAAACTCTTCCGTCAATTAAATTGGAAAGCAATATTACTTTTGAAATCGGGGTTTAAATTAGAATAACGGTAGGTAAATTATTAAAAAAAAAAAAAAAACACGCTGCGGGCAGATACCACGCCTATTCTCTTTCTCTCTTCCTACCTTACTTTCAAGAAAATCTGAGCATCTGCCCTGCTACACCCCTCCACACACTATATTTCCAGAACTAAAAATATAAGATCTGAGGGGACAAATAACCTGCTATTTACGTACAAGAAGCCTTACAAAAAGGCCGCACCTCAATCGATCAGCAGGTGGATCAAGTTAACGCTATCAGGGAGCAGCGTTGACACAAGCACACAGCACCTCACGCTCAGGCGAGCGTTGAGACAATTAGAAAAACGGCAGGCTCGACTAACACATCGAACTCATTCTTTCGCTGCTTAAATGTTAGATCCATGGCGGATGAGGGAGATTATGCCAGACCCTGCCAAGACAGGTCTTAATAATAATTGCGTTAACACATCTAATAGTGAATCAATTTATGAATTATACCTAATCATAAAAATAAATATATTCTAATTTATAGTATTAAATAATATTATAATAATAATATCATAAATAAATATTAATATTGTTAAAGTGTACGCAAGCAAGAGAGTGATTAAAAATACACCATTTACAAAATCTGTATTGCGTACATGTTTATCAAAACTTTTTACTCTAAACAACTACCTTTGTAATTAATTATATTGAGGATGAAGCAAAGAAATATAATAAGTAATCAAACGAACTTACCTGAAGTGAAGTTCGATCATTATTATATGAGTTGCTTCATCCGAAGATATAATTACCCACCCTCCCTGACTGCCCAAATAAAAAAGTTTTGAACCGTATACATCTCTAAAAAGAATGAGCAAACTTAAGACGGTGCTGCCAAGGTGATTTATTTTTAAAATAGGGTATATATCTGTGAAATTCGCGGAGTTATCTCGAGTGAATAACGTGACTACCTTTGTAATTAATTATATTGAGGATGAAGCAACTCATATAATAATGATCGAACTTCACTTCAGGTAAGTTCGTTTGATCACTTATTATTCATCAGAATGACAAGGTCTTTCGATAGGTATTTTTTTAAATGGAATTTGTAACAAAAAATCCTATGTCCCTCATATAGCCGTTTCGACCCACTGTGCGCGTCTGTCAGCGGAATGTATTTCGTAAACCGTAATAGATAGACAGTTGAAATTTTCACATATTTTGTATTTCTATTGCCGCTATAACAACAAATAATAAAAATTAAATTAAATTAAAAAAAAATAAATTAAAATATTTCCATCATGGAAATATTTTAATTTAATTTTTTTAACGGAACCCTAAAAGAGCGAGGCCCGACTCGCACTTGGCCGATTCTTTTCGTTCTTTAGTAGCGCGACACACCTTCTAGACTAAGTATTCACATAGAGTACCATATTTACTTTCATAATATGCATTTAGTTATATAAACCTGTTATCTTGACATTACAAGCAGAAACTTCAATTTTATTTTATTATGGTAAATAAAAAAAAACAAACAAAGACATAATCTGAAGTCAGAATTCGAACCCTGAACAATTGGATTCACTCCGTCACCCTCGCCACCACACTAGACACTCTACGGAGAAGTCTGTGAAATAATCGAAGGCATCACGCAAATCATATTTCCGTCGAACTTTTTAACAAACCAATTTTATATCATGTTGCTTAGTCGTTTAGTCAATGACCAATAGATGGTGTTGCTCTTCAACGTAAAGTTTTACGATAAAAGCTTCGTATTTTATTTTTTGGTCGCCGAGTAGTTACAACCTGCTATTTTCAAGCGCCATCAAGGCATTTTTAATTTTTTCCTAACCGAAAAAAAATACATATTATCCTGGCGGATCCGGACACACGTCCAACGCTGGCAATAGCCATCAGTTAACTGGTTAAAAATGGGCGGGTTGTACGATAGTGATGGGACTATATACTTTGCAGTGCTAGGAAAGAGATGGAAGTTATAGATTCAGGGGGCGGGAATTGAAAAAATCTTTAATAAGTGTTAAATTGATTAAAAAAAATTATGAATGCTAATTATCAAAGAATAGTTCAAACCGCTTTTAGTAAATATTTATATCAACACAAATAAAAAAAATAGCAGGAAAAAAACCTACCGTTTCCGATTAAAACGAAAAAAAAGGAGATTATTGGAGCAAAGTTTGGGAAAACTTTCTATCGAGAATTTTTTTTCCAATCGTGTTTCTACCTCAAAGTAAATTTAGATAAGAGACCCAGATTACATATTACTTTGAAATTATTCAAATTGAACTTATAGTTTTCCTCACAAAGCTCACCAAAAACCGCCTGTCGCATGCTTTTACCACCTTAAGGAACATACAAAAAAATAAATTAACCGAATTGGTCCATCCATTCTTGAGTTATGCGCTTACCAACATTCATTTTTATTTATATAGATATTGTAAAAGTATTTTGAAAAGAGCAACTGGCGAGTTTCTTGCTGGTTCTTCTCGGCAGGAACGGCATTCCGAACCAGTGGTAGACTCATTGACGATTCAAAAGTACTTGTAAAAGTTTATTTGAATATAAAACATTTCTATTCTATTCTATTCATGTTAACTAATTAACTGCGTAGCCGCGTCGTGGCGAATTGTTTGATTGTGGAAGACAGCGAGCGGATGTTATAATTAGACGCCACAGACGTAGGGCGACGATTGTGAACCCTTCACTTGAACTTGAATGACGATGTATTCACAGAATCTAAAGCACAAATCTTAGTGCCGATTTCACCAACGTCGAGTGACGTTTATCCTACAAATAAATTGGGCGTTCTGACAGTTTTTGTATTGAAAATACTGTCAAAATATCTTCATGCTAGGTTGAGAGTTATCTTACGCTGGCGAAATCGACCCTAAAAGGTAATAAAGCAATATGGATGAAGCTTCTTCAAGCGCCTTCTGTTGTTGTGTCTAACTGCATTATGGGCTATTCTAGGAACAAATAAGCTAATTGCGCAAGAGTCGGCAATGCTTTGGGAATTGGGATTTGGCAGTCCCTTAGGTGATGTAGATGTTTATTAGGCGGCGGTAATCACTTAGCATCAGATGAACCGCCTGCTCGTTCGATCGCTAAAAATTAAGCACAAAAGGTCGAGGTATTTTTATTTCTTTCAATATTTATTTGATTGAAAATTGCGTCCAAATTTAAAAACTTTAAACGTTTCGCTGTGACTCTATTAGTTTTCCAAATTAATATTTTTATGGTTCCGTACAAAAATGGTAAAAATGGAACCCTTATGGTGAGACTTTCTCCGTCCGTCCGTCCGTCCGTCTGTCACAGTCGATTATTTCAGTAACTATTAAAGCTATCGACATGAAATTTGGCAAAGTTGTGTATAATAGTGGCCCAACATCATTGGAATAAAGAAAAATCAAAAATTATTTTTAGTTTTAATTTAATTTTTTTAATTTAATTTAATTTTTATTATTTGTTGTTATAGCGGCAATAGAAATACATAATAATATGTGAAAATTTCATCTGTCTATCTATTACGGTTTACGAGATACAGCCCGCTGACAGACGGACGGACGGACGGACGGACGGGCGGACGGACGGACAGCGTAGGCTTAGTAATAGGGTCCCGATGGTACCCTTTGGGTACGGAACCCTAAATAGGGGGAAAATCGGGTGTTTGAAATTTCAAAGTAAGATAATTATACCGAGTGGGGTATCATATGAAAGGCCTTTACTTGTGCATTCTAAAACAGTTTTTTATTTATTTCTATATATAATAGTTTTTGAGTAATCGGCCAAAATGTCGAAAAAATACCCCCCCCACCCCCCCCCCCCCCTTATCTCCGAAGTTTACCAATCGAAAAATCTGAAATAATTATGGTCAATAGAGGTTTATGTATATTTTACAGGAAAAATAAATACAACGCGAAAATTATTTTAGTTTAATTAAAAAAATCGGCCAAGTGCGAGTCGGGCCTCGCTCTTTTAGGGTTCCGTTAAAAAAATTAAAATAAAATATTTTCATGTACCCATGGAAATATTTTAATTTAATTTGTTTAATTTAATTTAATTTTTATTATTTGTTGTTATAGCGGCAATAGAAATACATAATATGTGAAAATTTCATCTGTCTATCTATTACGGTTTACGAGATACAGCCCGCTGACGGACGGACGGACGGACGGACGGACGGACGGGCGGACGGACGGACAGCGTAGGCTTAGTAATCGGGTCCCGTTGGTACCCTTTGGGTACGGAACCCTAAATAGGGGGAACATCAGGGGTTTGAAATTTCAAAGTAAGATAATTATACCGAGTGGGGTATCAGGGCGCCTTCACATTAGGTCGCAAGCAGTGCGGCAGCAGCGCGGCAGCAGCGCGACAGCCGCAGATGCCTTCTTATTAGGTCGCAAGCAGTGCGGCTGCAGCGCGACTTGTTTAGTTTAGGGTGGCCCACTTCATTTCAATAATGGATTCCAACGAGGAAACATCATTGTTGCTCCTGCTATTGTTGGTTCTCCTTCGGCGCCATCGACGTCGCGTTCATAATAAAATTAAAAAAAGACAGTACTGGATTGATCCTTTGTTTCGAAATCTGCATATAAATAGTGATTATGTAACAGTTACAAAGTGTTGAAAAATAGTAGTAAAACAATTCACATAATTCATTCCAGCTTTTCTTTTTTATGATCCTGTTACTGTAATCATCGATCCTCGAATCCCACAAAGAAGGACGCAATCGAACTTCAATTATAAATCTTTCTGTGTCGAATTGCTCGTCGCTCATTGTGCAATAATTGTATGCACGTGCGCTTGCAACACCGGTTGGAAGCCGACTGATCGCGCGCGGCTGCCGCGCTGCCGTTTTCTATGACAATCATGTGTCGCGCGGCTGTCGCGCTGCTCATTTCAGTATGGAAGTCTGCCGCTTCTAAACAGCGCGACTGTCGCGCGGCAGTCGCGCTGCTACTGCCGCATTGCTTGCGACTTAGTGTGAAGGCAGTCTAATATGAAAGGCCTTTACTTGTGCATTCTAAAACAGTTTTTTATTTATTTCTATATATAATAGTTTTTGATTCATCGGCCAAAATGTCGAAAAAAATATGTATATTTTACAGGAAAAATAAAACCAACCCTCTAACATAGTTTTTTGTATTAGCATAGTTTATTTGATATTAACAATAAACCTCTACAAACAAAGTTAACGATTAATAAGCAAATTAATATAATATTATCGTTTTATTTTTACTTCTGGAGTACGGAACCCTCGGTGAGCGTGTCCAACTCGCGTTTGGCCGTTTTTTTCTAATGTAAGCTTAATCTGTCCTTACTCATTATCTAATTACTGTTCATTTAACTTTTGACGTCTAGGCCAATAACGACTAGGTTCTTTTTTAAAAGTGACCCTTTAGACTTAATATTATTAGTCACTAGTCACTACTGAAGCACTGAGCAACATTTAAAAGAGAAGAATACCCATTTTTACAAGCTTTTATTTAACTTGCAATGTTTGTTTGGGTCAAATCTTGCAAGATGAATTAGACCCACTTCCCGGTTTCTGATCGAGCTGAAATTTTGCATGTATGTGTAAATCGGATGACAGTGCAATATTATTGTGACATGGAGCTGATCTGATGATGGAGACGGAAGATGGCTATCGGAACTCTGTAATAAAACGACGTAACCCCATCGAGTTTGGGCTCGTTTGATTCGTCATAACAAGTACTCTGATCCTAGATGATAACCAGAGTCTAATGATGTAGCTACTAAAAGCTTGCATTTAAAAATAAAATTTTTAATTTACACTTGTACGTAATGTAGTTATAGTAGCTCCGTTAAGCGATAAATAAACAAAACAGTCCTCAGAATCGGAACATGCCGCTTCGTTTAAAACAAACACAGTGTATCACCCCCTTGTAAATCAGGAGGGAGACGCGTAGAGTGTAGACCCGCCCGCCGGCCCCCCGTGTTCCGATTCCCTGTAAATCCTCATAGCCTCAATAGCCCAACGGTTAAAGGTGCGGACTGAAAACTGAAAGGTCGCAGGTTCGAATCCCACCCGTTGCACTATTGTCGTACCCACTCCTGAGTCCTGACACAATCTTTCCGCTTATTTGGAGGGGAGAGGAGAATATTAGTCAAGTTCAATTTGGTTGATATTCTTTAATTAAAAAAAAACTAGGCAAAATGTCGGTTTATTCCTAGACTATGGCAAACGTTATAATTTTATGTATGTACTAGCTTTGCGAAAATGAGGTGGAAATGGGCGGGACACAAAGTTCGAAGAGCTGATGGTCGTTGGGGTCCTAAGACTCCCAAGATGCTGGAGCGGCGAGTGGCGACCCCACACCGCATCGCAGTCTCCTCAGCAGAATCAGCTTTTCGAACCGGTGGTAGATTTATGACTTGTCATAAGTGCCAAAATTTGGCCTACATGTAATAAATTATTTTGAATTTTGTATTTTGGCCGGCCCTCCACTAGGAGGACCTACGACATCAAACGAGTCGCAGGGAGCCGCTGGATTCAGGCGGCGCAAGACCGAGACCTGTGGAAGTCCATGCAAGAGACCTTTGTCCAGCAGTGGACGTTCAGCATTCAAACCCCTATTTTACCCCCTTAGGGGTTGAATTTTCAAAAATCCTTTAGCGGATGCCTACATCATAATAGCTATCTGTATGCCTTTCAGCAGTGATAGCCTAGTGGTTAGTACTGTGGTATTCTATTCGGCGAGTCGCAGGTTCGATCCCGGGCACGTACCTCTGACTTTTCTTAGTTAAGTGCGTTCAAGAAATTAAATATCACTTGTTTCAACGGTGAAGGAAAACATCGTGAGGAAACCTGCACGTCTGAGAGTTCTTCATAGTGTTCTCAAAGGTGCGCGAAGTCCGCCAATTCGCATTGGGCCAGCGTGGTGGACAATGGCCTATAACCCTTCTCTGAGAGGAGACCTGCGCTCAGTAGTGAGCCGTTGATGTGCTGCTGCTGCTGCTGCTGCTGATGATGATGATGATGATGATGATGATTTATTTTACTTTGACGCTAATATCATCGGATACGAAATACGATCAATGGAATAAATTTTAAGACAATCGCATCTCCGCCCATTGATTTGAGCTGTGCCTTGTAAGTTGTAAGGTCAGTCAGTCAGTAACTCACCTTTTTCCTTTTATATATGTATAGAATAAAATAGAATAGAATAGAAATGTCTTTTAGTCAAATAAACTTTTTTACAAGTGCTTTTGAATCGTCGATGAGTCTACCACTGGTTCGGAATGCCCTTCCTGCCGAGAAGAACCAGCAAGAAATTCGGCGGTTGCTCTTTTCAAACCAAGTCCACAGTACAATAGATACTATGCTATGTATGCAGTGTTTCCACAATGAGGGGAAGTTCCACAAAAGCATACCTAATTATAATTCAACACATGTTAAGACGGGCAGGCAGAAAGTAGCACCATTCCCGCCGGTGGACCCGTTCACGAGCATGACGCACGGCCCTGCAGCCGTTGCTTCGCTCGCTAATTTGAGGGAACGTACTCGTATCAACCCGCATCACACGACACCACCACGTATAGATTTTTACAATTATAGATTTACCTACCTATCTTCCACCGTAGCGCCTAAACTGCTGAGCCGATTTTGATGAACGAGGTTCGGTATTATGGTCCGGGCGCCAAAGGCTACATTTTATACGAACAAACTCAATGTGTCGGATGTTACATCAAAAATCCCGTGGTCGGGTTACAGATATTTTTCTTGTTAATGCGCCCGGATGTGTTCAGTTTCGATGCGGCGTGCGATTTAATTTTACAGAGAAATTAAGAATAGAATGTGAGACTAGAATGGACAATATTCCCGTAAAAACAAAGATTTACCTCTCTTTATTTAAAGAAAAAAAATAATAGTTTAAAAAACTAAAAACACGCTTTTTATAGAAAACCAAACTAAAAATAGAAAATAAATTTTAATAAATTTAAATTAAGACCTGGGTCCAAAAATTTCAATAAATATAAATTAATAATAGTGTAAATAAAAAAAATGTATTTTATTTTAAAAAAAGCGTGGGGTGCATGGTGTCAATAGTTATAAATATTTTATTGACAGATATGAGTAGAGTGATTATCATTTTGATAATACATATCTTAAAAAGCACCCCACGCTTTTTTTAAAATAAAATACATTTTTTTATTTACACTATTATTAATTTATATTTATTGAAATTTTTGGACCCTATTCTTAATTTAAATTTATTTAGTTTGGTATTCTATAAAAAGCGTGTTTTTAGTTTTTTTAAACTATTATTTATTTTTTTGTTTTTTTATCAAATTAGTGTATTGTCATCGGTCCTCGATAAATCTACAAAGTTTGAACGAAATCTGGCCGTTTAAAGTGGGTCAAAATCGCGCCCAAAGAAGTCGGTTACGAGTTACATTGTTACAAACATACAAGTGAAGATAATAAAAAGCGTATAAAAATTGCCAGTCATAGGGACTGCCGATAGAAGTGAAAACTAGATTTGCTAATAATTAAAAACAAATATAAAATAAAAATAAAAAATAAATAAGTCACGTTTCGTGAGTGAGATTCGAACCTGCGACATCATACATTAAACGGTAAGGAAGGCGGCTGCTGGCCGACCGCGCTGTACAAGGTTGCTTGAGAATCTCTAACATGTTGAACGCTTACTGAAATCTCCAGGTGACGATGGTGACGGTGACGATTTCGCGAAATCCATGTTTTTTGCTCACCCAAAAAGTGCTCAACGTGCCTAAGGAAGTTTTCACTTCAAAAATTGTGCAATTGCAATCCAAAACACCAAGGATCAAATGCAAACATAGAGAACATTGGAATTGTGAAAAAAAAATTGATTCATCTATCTCTATTACTGTATTAATCACAAGAATAAATAGTAAACTATTCAATCTTGTTTAAGTTTGATAAGAATAACACATGTCAGGCACGACATGTAACCATAACGAGGGTGATGATCTCAAACTGTCCTCCGATACAAATCATACAAATGAGGAACAGTCTGAATACAAACAAAAAAAAGCGATTTTTATTTCGATTTTTCGATTTCATCTACTCAACTTCCTAATAATTTTATATTGTCTTGTAATAATTACAATAAGGTTGTAATTTTACGACAAAGGACAACAAACTATGATAGTTTTTAGTTAGGTACTTATTTAGTTTTATTGATCTTGTTATTCAGTTGGAATGGCATTCAGAATCAGTAGTTTTTGACTGAAAGATTTTCTTGACGATTCGAAAGCACTTTGTAAAAGTTTATTTGAATAAAAAATTTATTCTTTTCTATTCTATTCATAGTCATTTGATTTTTAACGACGCAAGTCTTCAATTTTTAGAATGAATCTTTGAATTTAGAAAAAAAATATACAAATCAAATATTTCTTTGCAAAATCCGCCTTACTCGAAATCTTTCTTAGGTCGAAAACTCTATACATAACTCGAATTTTTGGCGTCTCCCCTGAAGTTCGTCTTACTGAGGTTCTACTGTAATATGTTTTTATGGAACTTACAGACGAAAATACTAAAAAGTAAAAGATGTCTTCTAGGAGGCTGGAAGATGCAATCCTATCCCATAATAAACAATCATGAAAAGGAAGTCTTCCTCAGTACTTCAGTAGTAGTCAGTCAGTGCAACGTTGACCGTTCATGGGGACGCACGCGTCACGCACGCATGACGTCACAGAGCGCGCGCGAACGTTACCGCGTCCTTACCTCTCGGAAATAAGGCCCATTTTGTGTAGTTTAACAATGTTAGGTCACATCAAAAGGGTACTGCTTCAATGAAAATCGTGATAAGTGCTCGTATAGTTCAAACGAGACGTGACCGTTATTCATTAGCTGTTTGCAGTGTTATGATTAGTGCAGCGGCGTCTAAAAATATTGGTGACCGTATGCGTGGTGATTTGATGCCGGTTCAATGAAAGTTTGTGTAGAGTTCGTTAAATTAACTATATTATCATTACCTATCATAATAAAGACACGTATTGTTTACTAGATGATGCCCGCGACGTCGTCCGCGTGGATTAAGGTTGTTTAGTTCCCGCGGGAAAATTTTAAATTTTCCGGGATAAAATGTAGCCTTTGTGTTAATCCTGGGTATAAGCTATCTCCATTCCAAATGTCACCCAATTAGATTCATTAGTTGCGGGCTGCGGCGTAAAGTAGTTACACACAAACATCCATCCATCCATCCTACGAATTTTATATCCCTTATAAAGTTATAACCTAATAACATTAGTCGGATTTATTAGTAGTACCACTTTGAATTCTTTCTCTGATGCTTTATCTATCCACATGGGGTAAATGCGATCTTGCAAGGGTTTGTTATCAGACGATGTTTGGGGTAGGCATGTCTAATTGGACTAAAATCTATAAATTCAATATTTTGACAGGATTTTCAATGCAAAAACTGTCAGAAAGCACAATTTATTCCTAGGTAAAGCGTCACTTGACGTTGGTGAAATCGGCATCGGCTATATAAGTCTATTACTTTTTAACTAAGTAGTAATTCCTACCACAGCTAAGCGTATATGGACTATAACAAATGAGTCATGCTTATCTCTGTAATACCTACACGCTTCTCGTCATGACGCGTCCCAGCTCCCATAAAACGAAATCTGTGACCCTCTGCCGCTGTTTATTGATTACGAATTGATGCAGAGGGGACCTCCACGTGCACTAGGTTCCCGATTTGAATAGGATTTGTAACGACTTTTTCATAATAGTACCTGGGTGACCGAGTTTTGCTCGGCTTTTTTAGTAAATCGTGTTTTTTGGAAATTATATATTTAGAAAAAATAATAATACTTACTAAAATTCATAAGAGAAAAATTAATCGTCTGGACTCGAACCAGGATCTTCTGGTTTCGGGACCGCTGATTTCCTAACTGAGCTACTGGGACTTTATAGTTATTGGCGAAATTTACCTTCGTATTCTAATGATATTGTAGGAGGTTTTTCATTGCCTGAAAACATGGATAAAATGACGTTTTCTAAAAATGAAACCTTGCTAGATCGATTTATCACCCCCGAAACCCCCTGCAAAATAAATTTCATGAAAATCGTTGGAGCCTTTTCCGAGATTCAGATTATATATATATATATATAAGAATTGCTCGTTTAAAGGTATTAGATAGATTAGATGTGTTAAATGGATAGGGATATGATGATCCTATAAGAATTCTTGTTTGAATACGATATCTTGATTGAGTTTATACATATAACTAGCTTTTGGGCCGCGCTCACGTTAAGTTCAATTTTTCAAACCCCTGTTTTACCCCTTAGAGGTTGAATTTTCAAAAATCCTTTCTTAGCATATGTTTGCGTCATAATAGTACTGTATGAAAAATTTCAGCCCGATCCGTCCAATGGTTTGAGCTGTACGTTGATAGATCAGTCAGTCAGTCAACTTTTCCTTTTATATATTTAGATATCATTGGTTACACCACGAAATATAGCTAAAATCTGGTCACATTCATATCTATAATATAATAAAACTGTAACAGGTCCAATTCTGTACATTGAAGATATTTTGAAAATTTTTGTTTGAGGGCACTCTATAATCGATACTGAAGCCAAAACAATTTTTTTTTAATTTTTTGTCTGTCTGTCTGTCTGTCTGTCTGTCTGTCTGTCTGTCTGTATCTTGGCCGCGCATCACGCTGAAACTACTGGACGGATTTAAATGAAACTTGGCACGATTTAAGTTAATACTACGAGGTATAATATAGGATACTTTTTATCCCGAAATTCAGCATGGTTCCCTTGGGAGAGGGGATGAAAGTCAAAATGTATATTTCGCTGTAATTCATTAAGGCGTATTCCGATTTAATCCATTCTTTTTTTGTTAAAAAGCAGGTTTTTTAGAGATTGTCCTGTAATTATTTCAAGGTCGTCAATTTCGTAGTTCAGAAATTATAGACATCACGATCTTCTGTAAAAGGTCCAAATAACTTGAACCCCAGAATCTACAAGATACTTTGAATGAACGGCTCATCTTAAGCTGGCAGGCGTACTTTATCGTATATAGCCATCGTGGATAGCCCTATTTTGTCAAAGTCAAACTATACCAAAGGCGTCAGATTTTGCCAAACGATCATTATACCTACATATTACATAGTAGGTATGGATGTAATACATCGTATGGACTTAATGCTACAGTGTTTACCAGTGTTTACAAATTTAATATTCTAATCATACTAATATTATAAATGCGAAAGTGTGTTTGTTTGTTGGTTTGTCCTTCAATCACGCCACAACAGACCCACGGATCGACGTGATTTTTTACATGGGTACTATAGTTGAGGACATAGGCTACTTTTTATCCCGGAAAATCAACGTGTTCACGAGGGATTTTAAAAACTAAATCCACGCGGACGAAGTCGCGGGCATCAGCTAGTTACTTAATAAAAGTTCCATTCCCTTCCCGGTTTTATCTTCTATCTTTAGACTTTATTGTTGCTTAGTATCAAGTAAAATCGTAGTCAGGGAATAACAATTAACAATGTCATTCAATGATTGATATCATTAATACCTACTATGTCTCTTCAAGAAGCAGTGATAGCCTAGTGGTTACGATTGTGGTCTCCTATTCGGGGGGTCGCAGGTTCGATCCCGGGTACGCACCTCTGACTTTTCAAAGTTAAGTGCGTTTAAGAAATTAAATATCACATGCTTTAACAGTGAAGGAAAACATCGTGAGGAAACCTGCACACCTGAGAGTTTCCATAGTGTTCTCGAAGGTGTGTGAAGTCCGCCAATTCGCATTGGGCCAGCGTGGTATATAACCCTTCTCTGAGAGGAGACCTGCGCTCAGTAGTGAGCCGTTGATGGGTTGATGATGCTGATGATGTCTCTACAGAAACCATTCCATAGAAAGCAATTAAAGAAGAAAGCATTCCAACTTTTAATAATGAGAACGCATTCTTATTTTTTAGACAGGTGCCATATTTCTTTCGGTTTAGTTCGGTATCATTATTGTTTCTTTTAAAACTATTTGCATCTGTTTATCTTACATCTAAACAGTATCTGTGATATATTACTCATCGCTCTACCCTCTTTTTAATGTCACTCACTATATTTATATAAAAACAACCCTAAAGTCTAAAGTGATTATGACTAGAATTCTTTGTATTGTTATTCAATCAGTAATGAGTATGAATATCATTGATATGGAATGGAATAGAAACGGTTTTTATAATTTCAATTTATTAATAATTTCAAAATTCCTAGAAATTCCATTTTAAGGCATCCTTTAAATAAACTTCCATTGGTCCGATATTGTCGCGTACCCCTTAAAATCCAGAACTTTGTAATGTGCTATGTGAGAGAATAAATTTTTTAATGAGTGCAATAGAATAAAGTCCTTGTCTTGGCCTAGAAATAATTGGCAACATTTAAAATGTGTTTAATCCTGTATCTATCAGATTAATCTGAAAGTACCTAGGACGATACGGTACGTTACTACCACCAGTTCCAGTCCTTATATTATCTTTGCTACACTTCTTTCTACGAGGTCTTTTCATGCCCTGAAATTGTCTTCAAACTATACGATGACCTAAATAAAATTTAAAGTGTTGCAAAAATTGACAGCCAAGCCATAGTATCCCCAACTTCAAGAGCATAAATACTAATATAGCTTGAAAAGGCATTACGAATGGCACAGTTCTAAATGCGCAAGGGACGGGCCACACATGGTTTTTTCTCGGGCTTTATTTCTGTTCGCAGCTGGGTTTATTTTGTTACTTGTTTACGAACAGATACGGCTTCCTGCTGGTCTGACGGATGGGAAGAAAGTTAAAAAGTTTTCGCTGTTAACTTCTACCGGGAAAGTTTTAAAACGTTTTATGTGAGCTTCTTGTGAAACTAGGAATTCCTATAGTTTCGCCATGTCCGCCTAAACGGCACTACCTGTACCTACCTATATCTACGTTTTTATACTTAAACTCCTAAACGTTCAGTCTATTCTATGTTCTGACGTGACAACGTCTTTTAAATCGATGAACACCGGCTGCACGCACGAAAAAGTGTCACGTTCCGCCTGAGTCTGAGCGTGCAAGCGAGAGCGTGGAACAAGCGATAGAGAGGCACGATCGACCCAAGCGTTGGCTTGTGCCGCCCGCCAGTCATCGTCAATGTTTCTTTATGACGTTATCACGTAAAACTATCGTCCGTAAACCGATTTTACAGACAACCAATTTTAGAATTTAGAATTTTAGAAGAACCAATTTTTTGTAGAATATTACCATTTGTTGTTAACATAATGATATAAACAATGATATCATCATAACTAAAATTCCTACATTAATCAATTAGAACGAAATGTTACTCATAAAATCATATCATTGATCATCATTTTTCGTTTGATGTACGATCCAATAGGTAATAGTTAACTGCTCTTGACATTGGTTGGAAGCACTTGACCTTGAGATAATTCTATTTGGGGCTGCCATACCCATAAGTTGTCTACCGAAGCTTTTACAAAAGTATCATCATCATGAGGATATACATTATATGTACTTGTCCCTATGATACAGTTATTAGAAAAAAAAATCAAAATTATTTATTTCACGTAGGCCAACTTGTGGCTCTTATGACAAGTTAAGAATCTACCACAGGTTCGGAAAGCAGATTCAGCTGCGAAGAGCCGACAATAAACTAAGCAGTTGCTTTTTTTAAAAAAAAACAAATGTTACAAAATGTAGCTTTACCTATCTTGTGAATAGAATAGAATAGTAAATGTTTTTTATTCAAATAAACTTTTTTAACAAGTACTTTTGAATCTTTGATGAGCCTACCACTGGTTCGGAATGCCCTTCCTGCCGAGAAGAACCAGCAAGAAACTCGGCGGTTGCTCTTTTCAAAACAAGTTTACAATATAATAGATAGTAATAAATAGATGTGGTGGACAGCTAAAGCAAAGCCGATTGCTTCCAAGCAACATTGTCATTAAGAAATTCAGGTGCCTAGGTAACTAATGGTTTGCCCTGAACTTCTTTATCAACCGATAGACGTCCACTACTTGACAAAGGTCTCTTGCATGGACTTCCACAGGCCTCAGTCTTGCGCAGCCTGTATCCAGCAGCTCCCTGTTTCCTTTGATATCGTCGTTCCTCATAGTAAGTATCTAGGTATGATACTTACTCTGAGCGTCGTTCCAACTAGTGCAAACACTGCGGGGTTGCCACTCCAGCACCTTGGGATCCCAACGAATATCAGTCCTTCGAACTATGTTCCCCGCCTTTTCCCACCTCTGACTCGATGTCCCACACATTCTTTAGTAAACTTCAGTTATTCCTTAGTGATGTGAACACGTCAAATGTATACAAAGTGCGCCTTTTTTATAAAAAGAAAACTTTTATCTGATATGTCAGTAAAGTGAAACGAGTGTATGCGATTAGAATAGAATAACTCATAACATTTATGTGTAAAGCTGTGCGCTCAAGATGTAACTGTTACAACATGGTTATGCTGAGGAGATTTTTGGTACGTAATCTTCAAATCAATGGTTTATTTACTAAAATTTTAAATGATCCTATAATAGTTTTTGCCCTTGCTGTTGATTTGCCTGTTCTGATAAAAAAATCTTATTTGGTCTAAGATTGTCCATGTTTGATACGTTCTCTAAGTTTTACCATTTCTCACAGTCATGGGGGAAATGCGAACGCGAAAACTATTGCAATTGTTTCATAGCTGTCTTGGCGCGAGTGTAGAAGACACTTTAAGGGAACTATTACATTTCGCATCCCTCTCTCTCGCACATTCTAATATTTTCAATGATTGTAACAATGTCAGATACTTTCGCCAAAATGGGTCAATTATTTAAAAAAAAATCCAAATTCAAAATTATTTATTTCACGTAGGCCAACCTGTGGCTCTTATGACACTACCACCGGCTCGGAAAGCGGAAAGAACCGGCAAAAGAAAAGAGCCGGCAAGAAACTCAATTACCTTCGACAGTTAAATTATAGACTAAAATATAGATATAGGTTTGTTATGATATACCTAGATTTTGATAGAGATAAAGGCCGAAAATTACTATTAACTTTTATCGCTCTTATTCTCTATTCAAAACCTGGTAAATGATACTAAAAATATGTCTAAAATATCCGTAATTTATTTGCCGAAGATAATAATTGACCACATTTTGTCAAAAGTATCTGAGATTTTTACAATCATTGAGAAAATTAGAATGTGCGAGAGAGAGAGGGGCGAAATGTAATAGTCCTCTTAAGAGGCTACAGTGATCCTGAATTTCAGCAAAAATGTGTGAAGGATAGATTTATTTACACTACTGTGTATTGAGAAAAAACCTTACCAATTGGGTATTTGACTGAAATTTTTTTATTTATTTAAAATAACTTTTTAAATAATATAAGACAATGGCATTTTTCTTTTTTAAATATCTCAACTAGTCTCGGAAATATAGAGCCTTAAAGTTACCTGTAGGACAAAGAGAGTGCTATTTTTTTTTAACACTTGCACAAAAAAGTACAAAAGGCGGACTTAATGCTAAAGCATTTTCTATTGTGTTGTGACGTCAAAACACAAAGCTCCATAATATAATCTTCATAGAAAATTTCGTTTTAGAAAGAGACAGATATAGTCACAGTAAAACATCTTATAACTTATTTGTTTTTTGACCGAGTTAATTTCTGTTTTTTCAAATGTTGTTCTTACATGTTACATTTTCGAACATTATGAAGCAGTCAAATACCCAATTTGAACCGTACATATTATTCCCTATTGCGTTATTAACTTTGTATGGAAAACGTTAATCATCATACCCATTTCCTTGCACACAGTTGAGTGTCCGCGAGGAGGCGGCAGGCGAGGCGGACAAATGGCGGCAGAGGCGCAATAACAGCTTCGACCAGAACCGGCAGCTCGAGGAGGTCACCAAGGAGAGGTGCGTATCAATGTGTAATAGAATAGAATAGAATAGAATAGAAATATTTTTTATTCAAATAAACTTTTACAAGTACTTTTGCATACTACTACTGGTTCGGAATACCCTTCCTACCGAGAAGAACCAGCAAGAAACTCGGCGGTTGCTCTTTTCAAAACTAATTTACAATACAGTAAATACTATGCTATATATGCAGTGTTTCCACACTGAGGGAAGTTCCAAAAATGCACACCGACTAACTTCTATCTTAAGATGGGCAGACATAAAGTAGCCCCATTCCCGCCGGTGGAACCCGTTCACGAGCATGAGGCATGACCCAGCCATTGCTCCGCTCAACCATATTCGAGGGAACGTAACAACCCGCATCACACGACACCACCACAGAAATGTTTAAAGAGTGCGTGACATACTTATGCTACCCATGTTAAGGCATCGAATTAAAAACTAATATTCAAATACTCATTTTAAGACATCACTAAGACACAAATAAAGTAGTAATGCTATAGTACTTTTATTTCACGAAGCGACGCGCGCTTTACTTGTGGTAACCAAGTGTACAAACACGCTGTGAATGTGTGCGTAAACGCGGTAGTACTGAGAGTAACGTCTACTCGTCTTCACACACACATTCGTACCGTGTTGTACACTTGGCTACACAAGTAAAGCGCGCGTCGCCACGTGAAATAAAAGAACTATATTCGGTTGTATTGTCTTGTTTCACTATCTTGAAGCTAGAAAAAAAGTAACTGCTCTCTATCGCATGGGATGTTGTGGAAAGGATAGAATTAGTTTCAGGCTTATCCTTACAAATATTAAAAATGCGAAAGTGTGTTTGTTTGTTGGTTTGTCCTTCAATCACGCAGCAGCTGAGCAACGGATGGACCTGATTTTTTGCATGGGTGTGACAGTGACACAGGCTTCTTTTTTCCCCGAAAAAACAAAGGGTTCCCGAGGGATTCTAAAAATATAATTCCACGCGGACAAAGTCGCGGGTATCAGCTAGTCAGTAATAAATAATTGTTATGATGAAAGAAATAAACTAAAGATTTTAGACTTATTTCGTGGTTTAATGACATAATTATAATGTATTATACGAGTACGTACCACGATAAAAGTTTTTATCTACTCCAACACCGAAAAGTTCCAATTTCGAATTTGACAGCTGAATCGAAATGAACCCTCTTTCGGTTTTGCTTCTCATTTCGATGCAGCTCGTTGTATGGGAGCTGAATCGAAATGGTTATCTTCTTAAAATAGGATACCTAAAGCTAAGGCTCTGAGTTCTGGCATTTTTGTACCGTTCATACAACAGAGGCGCCACAGGCGGCTGGTGGCGGCTTACGGAGTTACTTTTTGTTGACAGAGGCGCCACAGGCGGCTGGTGGCAGCTTACGGAGTTACTTTTTGTTACTTTATTGAGCCTATGGCGTATTTTGTTAATGATATTATTTTCCTTGTCGTAGATAAAATCTTGTATGCAACTGAACGTAATTAGTCATTTTAATTCTCGTACTATCCTATTTTGATACTCGGCAAGCCTCGTATCAAAAAACAGCACTCGAATTAAAATGACCCTAATTACGATGCAGTTGCATAAATAGCTATTGTATAATGTCGATATTTCGATCCAGTTGCATGGACCGTGGTCACGACGGGACTGCGGTGTTGAGAGACGTCAAGTTGAAGCTGTCATGGGTAGAATCTATCTACCGGCCTTCTTGGTCTTTTTGGATTAGGACCGTGTTCACTCCATTCCAAAAGATCGCCCACTTGATGCGATCACCGAAGGATCGTTTACCTTATCAATGTCCGGGTGTGTATAAGATCGACTGCAGCTGTGGTAGCTCTTACATTGGTCAAACTAAGAGATCCATAGCAACAAGGGTGTCAGAACATATTAAAGCGGTTAAAAATAACGATCCTCAGAAGTCTGCGATCGCGGAGCATATTCTACAAACAGAAACAAAGCAGTGGATTGCACTCCATAACCCTCGAGTTCTCTCCACAGACTGTCACTATATTCCGAGGATAGTGCGTGAAGCGATTGAAATTTGTAAACACCGGAATTTCAATCGTGAAGACGGTTTCAAGCTAGCTGGCATGTGGAATCCAGTGGTAGTATTATGCAAGCCAGGAAAGCGTCGTGCAGCACCAAAATTAAAAAGTGATGTTGTGAGTGTATTTTGCCGAAACTTAAATAACGTTCCGCCAAAAAGACCAAGAAGGCCGGTACCATTCTACCCTTGACAGCTTCAACTTGACGTCTCTCAACACCGCAGTCCCGTCGTGACCACGGTCCATGCAACTGGATCGAAATATCGACATTATACAAAAACAATTATCGTGGTATGTACTCGTAGTCGTATTACATTATAATTATAAAGAAAAAAAGGGGTTCGAAGATTCTAGTATGGAAGGCCTAGTCTAAGGCCTCCAGCATTTTCTAAAACGGCTGCTGCGTCTTGAACTCTAATAAAAGAGACATTCAGGACACAACGTGGTCTACATAGAGTGAAGACTGAAGAGCAAAAATTCTAGATTGCGGCCGCACCGTCTTAGAACCCCTTTAAAAAAATTTGAATTGACGCAAAAAATACAAGCATGATGATTGGTTTCCAGGGACGGTCTCCGGCGCGTGGCGGCCACGCTGCAGCGCGCCGTGGCGCAGCTGGTGGCGTACTGCGCGAGCGCCGAGGACGAGCTCAACCGCACCGTGCTCGCGCATCTGCTGGGGCCGCTGCTGCACGACCAGTGAGTGGACGCCTATACTATTTGTTTCCAGGGACGGTCTCCGGCGCGTGGCGGCCACGCTGCAGCGCGCCGTGGCGCAGCTGGTGGCGTACTGCGCGAGCGCCGAGGACGAGCTCAACCGCACCGTGCTCGCGCATCTGCTGGGGCCGCTGCTGCACGACCAGTGAGTGGACGCCTATACTATTTAACTAGGCTCCCCCAAGGAATCGGCTACTAGGGATTGCAATCCAGCGGGATCAGATCGGATTCTAAGATTCATGCCCGTTTTCACCAACCATACCTAAATTATCTTCTAAGTAGGAATTCCTACTCTTTACGTAGGTAGTCCCTAAATACAATCCCTCACCCAATATCATTTTCACTATAAGGTATTCCCTAAAGGTTCGAGAAAACGAAATTGACAGAATACGTCGCCTAACTCAGCTTAGGTAGCCCGTAAAAGTTAGGGATCTTTGGTGACGAAGGGCATTAGAGTATCTTATGAATTTAGTATAACCTTACTAATTCTTCTTCTTCTTTCAAAGAAGAACCTTACTAATTATTGATGTCTTAATTTTTCTTACTAAAGTAAATAAATGGTGTTCTTGCTGCATCAATGCATTTTAACCAATAGCGAGGGAGTACCAGCCAATCAGAGTGGATTGTCACACTGTAGCAATCATTTTTAGGCAACCGTCCGCTCTACAGAAGCAACGCAACTCCATAAAAACCCTCATCAATACACCCTACGTACGTTTCCGACACCGGAGCATCTTCGGGAAACGTTAACTCCACAATGCACAATTGCAGACTTGATTTTACACAAACCATAGACACGAATAGACACCGTGTGCTTTGTTTGTAATCCAAACATAAACCGCGAGACACGGATTTATTGAGATACAAATGCGTTATTTAGCTTTCAAATACACCGCGCTCGTTTCTAGGAAACCCTCACATTATGGGAGGCATTCAAGATGCATTCGCGTTGGCGAGCGGCCAACGTCTAGTCAAATTGATAATTTGGTGTGATTTGCTAAGCCAAGCGTTAGGTCAACCTCACACTAACGACATGAAAAGATTAGAAGCTATTCCCCATGTTGAAAAAAATTATGGTGCTCAAAGAGACGTTCTAATATAAGCATAATATCTCCAGCGGTCTGTCTTTTCGGAGTTATGTGCGTTTAAGCAATTAAATATCACATGCTTCAACGATGAAGGGAAACATCGTGAGAAAGTCTGTACGACTGAGATTTCTCGATAATGTTCTCAAAGGCGTGTTAAGTCTACCAATTCGCATAGGACCAGCTTGGTAGACTATGGCTTATAACGCTTTTCTGTGAGGAGAGTGGAGACCTGCGCTCAGTAGTGAGACGTTAGTGGGTTGCTCATGATGGTATTGATGATCTCCATCTGTGGGATTATCTAAAAATGATTGGCTACAGTGTGACGTTCGTAACCACTGCTGATTGGCCAACACAACCTTAGTATTGGCTAAAATCTAAAACGTATGGTTTTAATTTTTACAATTGAGATTGCAGCAATAATTGATGCAGCTTTGTCTACAAGATTTATGGATCAACTGACTTTGTCGCATCTATGTCTTAAAACCCTCAAATTCTGCAGTCTTTTATCCACTTTTAATCTTTAATTATTTCTGAAGAGCCTTCTTTCAAAGACCGTGTAAGTAACAGACAGGATATACAATAATCCCTGGTGTGACTTTACAGTTTACGCGGATAACAGTTGAAGAGTCCGCAAATTCTAAGTTTAGCTCACCTACAGGCACATTTACATCGCGCCAGCGCTGTGTTTCATCCGTGCGGTGCATTAACTGACAGATATTGTGACTCTAATTTCCATTGCATTTCAACTTGGGCTTACTTTGGCAAATGAGTTTCATCTGGATATTATTTATTCTTGTTCCCTTAATAAATAAACTTACTGAACAAAGTTGTAGCATCAATAGTGCACTGTTAAGGCCTGGAAAGAAAACTGAAAGGTCGCCGTTACTATAATTATTACTTTATTAAGACACTAGCTGATGCCCGCGACTTTGTCCGCATGGATTTAGTTTAAAAAAACCCGCGGGAACTCTTTCATTATCCGAGATAAAAAGTAGCTCTCCTGGTCTGAGGAACCACTACTACATCCATTACTGTTTCCATTCCATCCATTATTTGTTTGCTTTAGTATAACCAGTGCATCGCAACCTCCACAGAATTTTAAGCTAAAACTTCATACCTACCCTTGTAATACAATAGAAAACAAAAATACCTCATGCACCTGTGAAAACTTAGAACAGACACCCCAAATAAAATACCTTGGTATTATCATAGACAAAAACTTAAATTGGCATCCACAAATTACAACGGTTGCAAAGAGAGTGAGAAGGCTAATACCTGTATTTAAAAACCTGCGGGACGTCGTGGACAAAAAATTACTCTTGAATGTTTATACAGCGCTATGCCAATCCCTGCTCATTTACTGTATCCCGGCGTGGGGCGGCGCAGCAGCTAGTCATATGATAGATGTGGAAAGAGCGCAGAGAGCCGTAATCAAAGTGATGCTGCATAAACCACGAAGGTATTCATCAGAACAGCTGTATAAAGATTCACAACTTTTGACCATACGCCAACTATTCATATTGCATGCTGTACTGCGCCACCATAGTTCTTGTCCCATTTTACAGGAGAGAAAGCATAGACGCAAAACTTATATTGCCTTACCCATCACTAAAACAACCTTTGCAAGAAGACAGTACAATTACCTAGGCCCGTACTTGTATAGATACATGAACAAAAAGTTCAAAATTAATCGCTTGAATAGGCATGGATTAAAAAAAAGTCTAAAAAAATTCTTGACTAACTATAACTATGAGGATACTGAAAAAATTATGAATACATACTCAGTTCAAAACATTCTATGAGTTTAAAATGATAGGCAGCACGCGTACACACTTAAAAACACATGCGGACACACAACACACGAACACACGCACACACGCGCACGCACACGCACACGCACACACACACACACACACACACACACACACACACACACACACACACACACACACACACACACACACATATAACTTAGATACTAGGTATATTTAGCATGTAATATTTTCAAAATTGTTTCTGTTCAAACTTTTTATTTTATTTTTAATTCATTATAAAACTTAACTTTAATTTTAAAGCAAGAAAAAGCTCTAATGTAATATTTAGTAAACTCAACACATACAGAAATGTTTCTATTTGTTAAAGTGCACTAGATCTGTAACTCTTATTATTATACAATGTTTGGGAAGGCACTGGCCCCTAAGATACGGGTTTTCCTAGTTTAGGGGTCAGGATTTCATAGTATTGTGCTGTACTGAGTTTTATAAATAAAGATTATTATTATTATTATTATTATTACTGTACCCATGCAAAAAATCGCATCAATCCGCTGTTCTGTTGCGACGTGATTGAAGGACAAACCAACAAACAAACACACTTTTAATATCAGTAATGCTTTATTATAACACTTTTTATAATTGTCAAATTTTTTACCATACTTAACCAAAGACAAAATAACGTTTAGCTGCCATTTACGTTTTGTTATTCCACTGTCATTTGCGTTTTGTTATTCCATGTCAGATGCGTTTTGTTATACCACGTTTTATAGTGACTTGACGGAAACGCGGTCGAACGGGATAAAAAGTATCCTATGTCCGTCTCCTGGTTCTAAGCTACCTCTCCACCAATTTTCAGCCAAATCGGTTCATCCGTTCTTGAGTTATAAATACTGTAACTAACACCACTTTCTTTTAGGTATATATATAGACTAGTAGGGCGCGTGGGTGCGCGGCCCGCAAGCGGACCGCGGTTTTTCTATCGTCAAGTGGACTTTCAGGTCCTGATCATTTTCTATCAGATAACCACTCTTCCATCTTTTATACTCTCCGAGATAGATGCCTATGAAATTGGTATCCGCCATCTTGAATCCGCCATTTTGAAATTTTTTTCAGCTCACTGCCAATTGGATGAGGTTTCGAGTATTTTTTGTTTGAGCACCTCCCACCTATCTTCAATACCCTGGCCGTGCCCCTCACCCACCTTCCAAGCCCTCGATCATCATATCTCACCATTTCTCAGAATGAGATTTCTTTTATAAAAACAAATTTTCAAAAGGAACCGTATCAAAGTCTTGTATAGTTCCCAACTTCTAGTCTCTTCAATATTCGCCATATATTTTGTATGAAGAAAAAAAAATCCGCCATATTGGATTTTTTTTCTATTCATCAAATAGACCTTTGGGTCCTGATCATCATTTGTCAAGAAACCACTCTTCCATCTTTTATACTCCCCGAGATAGACACCGACGAAATTTGTATGGCGGCCATCTTTTTTCCGCCATTTTGAATTTATTTTCAGCTCACTGCGAATTGGATGAGGTTTCGAGTGACATTTGTTCGAGCACACCCCACCTATCTTCAATACCCTGGCCGTGCTCTTCACCCGTCTCCAAAATCCTCAATCATCAGCTCTCTCCATAATTTTCCTCCGAATGAATTTTTGTCTTCTATACGAAACCATTAGTGAAAAAAAAATTTTTCATACAAAATTTTACAGGAGAGGTGATCAATCAGTCAGTGAATCAGTGAATCAGCACGAGCAGCTATATATATATTAACTAGTAGGGCGCGTGGGTGCGCGGCCCGCAAGCGGACCGCGGTTTTTCTACTCATCAAGTAGATCTTCGGGTCCTGATCATTTTCTATCAAATAACCACTCTTCCATCTTTTATACTCCCCGAAATAGACACCGACGAAATTTGTATGGCGGCCATCTTTTTTCCGCCATTTTGAATTTTTTTTCAGCTCACTGCGAATTGGATGGGGTTTCGAGTGACATTTGTTCGAGCACACCCCACCTATCTTCAATACCCTGGCCGTGCTCCTCACCCACCTTCCAAATCCTCGATCAGCATATCTCATCATTTGTCAGAATGAGAATTCTTCTATAAAAACAAATTTTGAAAAGGAACCGTATCAAAGTGTTGCATAGTTCTCAGCTTCTAGTCCCTTCAATATTCGCCATATATTTTGTATGAAGAAAAAAAAATCCGCCATCTTGGATTTTTTTCTATTCATCAAATAGACCTTTGGGTCCTGATCATCTTTTGCCAAGAAACCATTCTTCCATGTTTTATACTCCCCGAGATAGACACCGACGAAATTTGTATGGCGGCCATCTTTTTTCCGCCATTTTGAATTTTTTTTCAGCTCACTGCGAATTGGATGAGGTTTCGAATGACATTTGTTCGAGCACCCCCCACCTATCTTCGATACCCTGGCCGTGCTCTTCACCCGTCTCCGAAATCCTCAATCATCAGCTCTCTCCATATTTTTCCTCCGAATGAATTTTTTTCCTCTATACGAAACCATCAGTGAAAAAAAATTTTTTCATACAAAATTTTACAGGAGAGGTGATCAATGAGTGAGTGAATGAATCAGTGAATCAGTCAGTGAATCAGCCCCAGCAGCTATATATATATTAATGTTTGGCATAAGCAATGTGTAAAAACACATGAATTAATAAGTAGAGGCTATTATACGGTTAGTGTATTTCTTAATGACAAGGTTGCCTGGAAGCAATAGGCTTTGCTTCAACTCTCCACAAGATAGGTAGATAAGCTACATTTTGTAACATTTTTGTTGTGAAAAGAGCATCTGCTGAGTTTCTTGCCGGCTCTTCTCAGCAGAATCAGCTTTCCGAACCGGTGGTAGATTCTTGACTCGTCATAAGAGCCACAAGTTGGCCTACTTGAAAGAAATAATTTTGAACTTGAACTCTTGTCAGCTGTTCAGTGAAATGGGCCACAATAAATTATTTGTATTATAACCTCGGGAGATCCCTATATCTGAACAAGTAAGGGATATGACCAGTAGGACTATGGGCCTAATTGAGTCAAAAGTCCTTTTAAGTTTAATTGACTCTCATTTATTCCAGAACAATCGACTTCGAGTCACGTCCGTCGAGTCCAAACCAACCAGACCTCAACACGAGCTTGGTATCCCGTGGGAAGCACGTGCACTTTGCGCCGGACTTGGATTCTATCCTGGTGTCCCTGGACGAGGATGGCGTGGTGGGGTTCCTGCAGCAGCAGAGGGACATTAGCCTGGACATCAAGAACGAGCTCGAGCACTCACTGAAGAGGCTGAGGAATGAGGCGCAGGAACTGCTGGAGCTGTCTGCACGACTCAGTACCAGTAGTGAGTATGACCATTATGCCTAGACCACAGAATACAAAATAGTACAATTACAGAAGATTCACTCCGCAAAATAATTTAAAAACCCCGACCCCTACCCCGACCCCTACCCCGACCCCTACCCCATACCCCTACCCCTACCCCTACCCCTACCCCGACCCCGACCCCTACCCCGACCCCTACCCCGACCCCTACCCCTACCCCTACCCGTACCCCTACCCGTACCCCTACCCCTACCCCTACCCCTACCACTACCACTACCACTACCACTACTACTACTACTACTACTACTTAACAGATTGTGATAGGAACTAAATATGTCACTAAGTAGGTATACATAATATAACATCGCATGCCGTGGCGAGGATGAGGATTCACATCAATAAATAGGGACTCTTGCTACGATATAATAAAGTGCAATTCCGGTCGCACAAAGCTTATTACCTACCGTCATATTTACTTAGAAGTGGTCTCTCTTTCTATCGCGTCTTGTCGGTTGTCTTCTTTTAAAGAATAATAAAATTAATCTGAATATTCTATTATTCGTTAGGTGCCTATTACTCTACTTTTTTAACAAATGACGTTTCAAATAAAACTAAACTAAGTTTATTTGAACCAGACTAGACCAAACCAGAGACAATTCAGAAATTATAAATTCCCAAATTGACCTCGCGGGTAATAAAACTCGAGATCTTCCAGTTACAAGATCATAGCGGTCATCATTGCGCCAAGGAGGTCGTCATAAATTCCGCGTATTTATTATTTGGTTTTCCAGAAGCTCGGCAAGAGACGAAGATGCTGGAATCGAATCCGCTGCAGATTACGGAGATGGGGGAAGAGTTAGACAATACCTGTGAAAACTGCCATCTGCAAAGAAAAGTAAGTTTAAGAACTCAACGAGCTAGTTTTATTGCCTCTACTCTCACATCTCTTGTTGCCGGTTGCTAATTTAAACCTACGCTAGATAAAGAAGAAACTGTCTAGTACAGAGAAAAGATGTACGCATTAATTTAATTGTAACCTTGTAAACCGGGTGAGAGCCTGTTGAGAGAGAAAGTTGAACTATCTATTCAATATTCTAATCACTGTGTTTTATAATAATTAATTTACGATTTCATAGATTAAATTATTATAGACCTCTAAAATTAATCTATGATTTCATATAAATTATCTCTACCGATAACAACCTACTACCGATTTGCTTTGGGCCAGTGTAGTCTATAACCCTTCTCTGAAGGGAAACCTGCGCTCTGTAGTGAGACGTTAATGGGTTGCTCATGATGATGATGATGATATAATTTCATAGATTAATTATAGAGGTTGGTCCGCCATTTGTAATATTATTAGTTCCAGAGACACTTGTATGTAAAATGTGGCGCTTCAAATTAATGCATTGTTTAAGCTGTCAATTGTATGGGGACAGTCGAGCCAGTGTCAATCATGGATTAACTATAGAGCAGTGGTTCTAATCCTACGACTGTAAGTTTTTGTTCGGTTCGGTTTTAGAACATGGAAGAAGCGATGTCGGAATGCTTGCAGCGCGAAAACTTGCTCCGGTCGGACCTCGAAGCTGCTATGGTGAAGATAGCTCTGTTGCTTGGAGAACGGGCTCATTCGGATGTCATCGCCGAAGGGTAGGTCCTTTTTACGTCTTACGTAGAAAAAAAGGAACCTCTTACAAGTCCGTCCGTCTGTCCGCGGTTTAATTCAGCTTATTAAGCTAAGTGTCATTCCATAAAATTCATCACAGCCAAAATGTGGTCTCGTCTACTGACGAGATATACTTTGGCGCAAATCGATCGTCAATTAATTTAGTATCACTGCATACACTACTCTTTACATTTAATTAATTTAATTTAGTACACCCAACAGGCTACAAACATAACATTAAAATCTATAAAATACAAGAAAAGAAGAAATGTGCAGTAATGTAGATCTACATAGATTGCCACAACATGCTTAAAAACTATGTAGAGAGAAAGATACTTAATTTGTAAATATAATACTTACATTAGGAAGAAGAATGGCCCATATAAGGACAAAAAGTTATCCATTAATTTTTTCTTAAATTTTGGCAAACTATAGCCCGATATATCTAAACCTACAATTAATACCCTACTAATATTATTATAGGTTGTTAACATCCTCTTAACAGGCGCATTTTGTATGGAGTCGTGTAAGTGTAACAAAATGACACTTTTGTATGGACAAAATGCGAATCGTGCACACAGATGTGATTCCAGTTTAATCGGCATTGTCCCCACCAGGTACGGCACTGGAGCGGGCACGGGCGCAGTGTCGGCGGCGTGTCGCTCGCTAGACGACGTGTCGTCGCCGCGCACGCAGCTGTCGCGCGTCGCGCAGGACTTGGACGCCGCGCTGCGCGACAGGGACGACATGCAACAACAGGTCAGACCCGATCATCAGCATTTGCCTTTACAGTCATTCTTCGCGGCTTCCGTGGCTGAGAAGTTAATTTCTAAAACGGGGCCCTCAAAGCTGTCCTTTTTGTTCGCGAAGCAAAAAAGTCCGTGGTAGATATTTCAGACATAAAGTTCACGAACTTGCACGTTCGTTTTGTCTTAATTGTTGGGATGGAACACCATTGAAGTGCAGAAATTTTTGCGGAGTACAGACGACATGCGTCAACTGCGTTGTCGCGTGTTGACGCCTGCGTTTCGGCGTGTCGCTCGCTAGTCGGCGTGTCATCACCAATGACGCAGGTGACGCGTGTTGCGCAGAACTTGGATGCTGCGCTGCGACAGGGACGAAATGCAGCAACAGGGCAGATCCGGTCGTCAGCATTTGCCTTTAGGCTTTTTCACACCAAACGGATAGTCAGCCGCCGATTGTGAGCAGGCTCACTGTGAGCCCCAGTGTGAACGTGCAGTCCGACTGCATTTTTCGTTCACGCTATGCTCACATTACGCTGTAGCTACGTAGCCTATCAACGTCCGCAATACGTAGTGGCATAGTATAATAATCGATCCCCGAGAGTCGACTACCCATAGCGTAATAGCGTATCGTCGTGAACGAAAAGTTGAATAATATATGTCTGGAAAAGCAGTAAACTGCGTTTTGTTTGCTCACAGTCGACGGCTGACAATACGTTTGGTGTGAAAACAGCCTTACAATCATTCTTCGCGGCTTCTGTGGCTGAGAAGTGAACTTCTAAAAAGGACTACTCAAAGATGCCCTTTTTGTCCGCGAAGCAAAAAAATTTGCGTGGCAGATTTTTCAGATACAAACATACAAACTTGCACGTTCGTTTTGTCTAACTGTTGCGATGGAACACTGTGGAAGTGCCGAAATGATAGCGGAGTACAGACAACGTGCGTCAACTGCGTTGGCGCGTGTTGACGCGTGCGTTTTATTTTAACGCAAACTTGTGTGGCTCTGTGATTTGTTCTGTCTGAGCAATAAGAGCTTTGGGGTGTCAAAATTTTTGTGCGTCGTGTGTGCTTTATTACTCTTATTCTGAACAATGAAATTAATAATTTCTCAGCTAACAAATAGATTTAATCGAACTATATTTCCCATTTTTATTTAGTTTGGTCCCGTCCGTCAATATGTATGGCACAGCCATCACCTGCCTTGTTATGTACCAGATGTATACAATATATGTATAAATTATTTTTTTATTTAGTATTTTTCTATACTAGCAAGATCCACACCAATGAAATGTGAATGTTGAAATTGTGTGACAAAATGCGACTGCAGGGCATGACTTTTGTACATTTATGTATCTTTGAAATTGCACCTTAACTGTAACATAATATTGTCTAAATTTAAGTGAAATTTTTATCAGTACCGGTGGCAACGCCAATTGGACGTTTTTTGATGATTTCCTCAGCGATTGGTAATCTTGCTCGTATAGAAAGTCGATGTAAAATATTGTTTGCTGCACGCATCAGGAGCTGAAAAGTGCGAGCATATCGCCCCTGCACAGCGCGTGTTGTGAGAAGGTAACGCGATAACATGCACCGCTTATTTATTTGCCTTATATATTAATTAGGTATATCAATTCTTTAGACGTTCTCAATATTTATATATGTCGGAGATTCAGAGGATTGGAGTTTCACGAGATCGCTGTGTATATCCGCCATATTTTAATCTATCAGTGCGCACAACCCGCGCAGGCGCTCTCCGAACTGAAGTCCGTTCAAGTCAACGCAGAACGCACCACTGACTGATTCAACAGACAACTCTCACAGACAACTTCACTCACCATAGACTTGTACCTCTCTCTCTAGGCACGTACCACAGACAAATTACAACTTAGATTGTCTGTCACGCATATTCAGTGAATTATTTCTACGTAAATAAATGATGACGTCGTATTTTCGTGCTCATAATAAAATTATCTCTGACATATATATTTTATGTGTATCTGCCTAAATGCTTCCGCAAGCACCGGCTACACGCTGCGTCTTACCTGACGACTTACCTGCACAGTTCGTTGACTTGCGGAAGATTGGACTGCGCAGTTCTCTGTTAAAACTGCACATGCAAGATGGAGCGTGTAGCCATGATTTTAGCCAACTGATTATATCTGATTTTTATTTGTTGATGATTCGATCTTTTACTGTCGTTAAAAGTACAGTCTTCTACACCAGTCTGTACACAGACTGGTAGTTTTGGCCGTGGCTAGTTACCATCCTACCGTCAAAAACGTGCCGCCGAGCGATTGAGCATTCCAGCGCGATGGCGTGTAGAAACTGAGTAGGGGTTAATATGGGTTTTAGTCTAGACAATACTGCATTGTAAAGTCGACATCTCCTGAGGATGCTCCGGTGTCGGGGCGAAACGTGCGTCGAGATTAGTGTAAAAGTCTTGTGTGGTGGTACATGTGAATGGTGGTGGCATTGTTTGCTTGGGAACCTTGCTTTCTTGCTTGCTTGGGAAGGTGAGCGATGCTTAACTTGTTACTGCATGTTTGACCATACAGATTTTTTCTGTCGGCGGATTATAGCAAAATAATTCTAACCTTTTCTTGCTAATCATGAACTTCCATAAAATAACGCCTGCTTCTATGCTTCTATCCAATATTTAATATGGGTTAAATTAAAACTGCCAAACCCTCTTCCAAGTATCAAGTGAGATTGCAGTCCAGGGCTATCTTGTCACGAATAAAAAAGTTGCATTTGTTTTAAACGTTTTGACGTGATAACGTCTTATAAATTGATGAACACCGGCTGCACGCACTAAAAAGTGTTACGTTCCGCCTGAGCCTGTGCGTGCAAGCGAGAGCGCGGAACAAGCGATAGTGGGGCTCGATCGGCCCAAGCGTTGGCTTCAAAGAGCGCCCGCCGCCGCCCTCCAGTTATCGCGTGCGCTTATGTGTATTATCTATGGCGTGCGCGCTGTGGTTAGCGGATGTGTTCATCAATGCTTCTTTATGACGTTATCACGAAAAACTATCGTCCGTAAACCGACTTTACAGACAACCAATTTTTGGAGTTTACTCCTTAAGAATCGATTTTAGGCGCCCGGTATGAGAAAAATTCGAGGAGTAAAATCTACTTATGAATGACCTCGTTACGTTTTTCACAACGATGCAAATTTCTACCCTAACGTTGAGTAAATAAGGTTGGTTTTCGCTTGAGTTGTCGAATGCACTTGTTACGTTTTTCACAACGATGCAAATTTCTACCCTAACGTTGAGTAAATAAGGTTGGTTTTCGCTTGAGTTGTCGAATGAGAAATAGCTTTCGCCTCGGGAAGCCGAGCGCGTACCGATCGGGTCCGAGCGGCGCCAAGACGCAGCGAGTGCCGCGAATGCATTACGACGTTTTAAGGAGTAAACTCCAGTCGTGCGTCGAAGCTGACACACACACTTTTTTTTTTCTAAATTGGCATGGGCTATAAATGAACCCCTCTGTGTGCAGTTGGAGGCAGCGAACAGGCAGCTGAAGTCCACGCGCCAGTTCGTGGAGGAGCAGGCGGCGGAGCGCGAGGCCGAGCGCGACGAGTTCGCGGCGCGCCTGCAGGACCTGCGCGAGGAGAACGCTCGCCTGGCCGCGCGCCTGCAGACCAACGCCAGGATATTGGGCGAGGTCGGTATCTTTTTCTCACACACAATCTCTCTCTCTCACACACACATACACTATTTCTCTCTCTCTCTCTCACACATACACTATCTCTCTCTCTCTCACACACATACACTATTTCTCTCTCACACACACATACACTATCTCTCTCTCTCTCACACACACATACACTATTTCTCTCTCTCTCTCTCACACATACACTATCTCTCTCTCTCTCTCTCTCTCACACATACACTATTTCTCTCTCACACACACATACACTATCTCTCTCTCTCTCTCTCTCTCTCAGTTTCAATGGAATCGGAATCGGAATGACCTGATTGGCTGAATTTACGTGGTTCTTGCTGCATCAATGCATTTTAACCAAAAGCGTCCAATGCAAACGAGTGGCACCAAAACTCGGCGTATTTACGTGATAACGGTTTAAACAGCTTTATTTACATTGAAAAACGGTTGAAGTTTGTGCATTGCAAACTTGCAAACAAACTACGAACTGCAAAACCGAGAGCGCGGTTCATGATTTTTTTTGTGTGAAAGTTAATAAAGCTGTTAAACTTGTTATCATTTTCCTACCGGAGCGCCAGCCACTTCGTTCGCATTGTGGCTAAAACAATACATGACGACGGCTATATTATACTTTTAACTCGATGATGATGGATAATTATTATTTTAACTCTTGAGCATTTTGCAGTCATTTATATAATGTGCACGAAGAAATTTTCAGGCCTAACACTTTGCACTAATAATTCAATCTAAAAATCACTGCAAAATATTGCACGATATTATTTTTACGTACTTTGTATTTAATATTCATATAAATATTTTATTTTTGGCATTCGGTGCATATTTTATCTGAGAGCGCGGAACAAGCGATAGAGAGGCACGATCGGCCCAGGCGTTGGCTTGTGACTAGAGAAAATTGCAATTTTCAATTAACTCCTTCTTTGTATTATACAAAATAATGATAATTCAGTGATAATAATTCAATTCAATTCATAAAAGTATGCAATTTTTCATCAATGTTTCTTTATGACGTTATCACGTAAAACTATCGTCCGTAAACCGACTTTACAGTCAACCAATTTTTTAAAGTAATATTTTGCCATGCTGAACATATAATATGGGAATATTATATGTTCAATATAAAACCAATTATGACAGATAAAATCTTTGAATTGGAAATATTTACTGACGCTTCTAAAACTAGCTGGGGCACTTTCTGCAACGGAAAGCGAGCAAGCGGCGGATGGAAAATATTAATCACTTACGAGTTTTCTTACGCCGTTTGCTTAGGGTTAAAATGATTTGCTAGTACATGTTACGATTGCTTAATTTTGCTACGCGTTGACAATACGACATTCTTATGCTATATTCTTCTCATTTAAATGATTTAACTGGAAAAAAAAACTGGTAATTGGATTTCACTGTTCGATCTTATATTAAAATACTTGAAAGTATGGAAGCTCCAAATAAGCTTTTCCCTCAAGCGGCAAGCTTGAGATAGGAATGGGTACGACAATAGTGCAACGGGTGGGGATTGAACCATCGACCTTTTGCTTTTCAGTCCGCACCATAAATCGTTGCGTTATTGAGGCAGACTTACTACCCGCCCGCTTCATGTTGGCCGTCCATTTCTGGCAATGCTTTTCATGGCAATGACGTCTTGAATGTCGAAGGGCGTGATTTTTAATTTCTTATTTTTCTCCTCTTCGAAAAAAGCCATTAAATCTGTATAGCCATAAATCAAGAATGGATGGACCAATTCGGTTAATTTATTTTTTTGTATATTCCTTAAAGTCCACAGAAGGTTTAAAAAAAAAACAAACAAACAAAAATTATAATAGATAAGTTGGCGGTACAAAGTTCGCCGTGTCAGCTACTAAAATAATAAATAGTCTGCGCTAAGCAAAACTTTCCTTTTTAGGGTTCCGTACCCAAAGGGTAACAACGGGACCCTATTACTAAGCCTACGCTGTCCGTCCGTCCGTCCGTCCGTCCGTCCGTCCGTCCGTCCGTCCGTCCGTCCGTCTGTCAGCGGGCTGTATCTCGTAAACCGTAATAGATAGACAGATGAAATTTTCACATATTATGTATTTCTATTGCCGCTATAACAACAAATAATAAAAATTAAATTAAATTAAAAAAATTAAATTAAAATGGGTAGGTGGGTAGATGAAAATCTTTTAATTTTTTTTTTTAACGGAACCCTAAAAGAGCGAGGCCCGACTCGCACTTGGCCGATTTTTTTGAATTCCTCATCGTAGAAAACTACACGCGAACAATAGTATCTAAACAACAATAAATAAATAATTACTTAAAACAAAAAAAATTAAAAGCAACAATAATAAAAGTTTGAAAAAACACCGTACTGACAATCGCGAGCGGTACGTTGCTATCTGTACTAAGTGGATCTGTCTTGAGGTGCGGTGCGGCGAAGTTTGACGCGAGGTAGCGGCCAACTTGAGGCGGAGGGGTAGTATTTTATGACTTTTAGTGGGCGAAACATAAGTTATCATTGGGTCAAGTACCTACAGAACTCTAACATAGGATATGGGATACGTTATGTCCAGATCCGCTGCTTACGCCTCGCGGCTTGTAACTGTCGAGAGCACGATGCACATGTGAGTTGCTACTTACTTTCTTTCTTCATTAGCTTCTCGACCATTATCTCGTATCATTTTCATGATCAATTTCTGCCATCAACTAACCACATGTGGCATCTCATATTAGTCTTATTAATAGCTATGTATGTAATGTCATTGCCTGCGTATTAAAGAGCCAAGGAAAACTCTTGGGCTTGACTTGTTACGGAAACCACGATGAAACCACCAGCGGCGATGAGATATAAATTCAAGAGCCAGTCTTGCTCAAAATAAATTTTATATCCCACTTCTGACACCATTTGTGGTAATTGATTAAAGTAAACACAAAGTATTTTTCCAATGAATTCATTTATTTTATTATCTCCTTGACACATAGCGAGCACACACCGCTTATTCACTAAATTCGCCATCTTGCATTTTTATATGCCATCTCTCTCTCCCATACCTTTATCCCTTTCACTATCTCTTACATTCCATTTCTCACATCTAACATTATCTCATTTACGTCAGACCGCACCATTAGCAAGCCCATAAGTTTACCACATCTCTAAGTTGCTTGTAGTAATAGTTCTTTTTTATCATATGACTAACAACAACAACATTTATAAATCCATAATTTTAAATTAGATTATTGGGCAACAATCATTATAAATAGCCTAGTAGTACATATTCAGTAATCGTATGAGTTCATTATAGTTTCTGCTATTGTACAAATCATTCGATAAGTTCCAACATTCACATTTCGATGGTGCCAATTTGGTTGTACACAAATTAATTATGTAATTGTCGATAGCCTTAAGTGTCAGAAAAAATGGTGAAAAGGACTGCTCTTCTCTTAGACACGTGGAATTAAATAAGTAAAGGGATTTGTGAACAGCTTAATAAGCACAAAATGAATTCAGTAGAACACAATCTCTAAAGGCAAGTTAGTGTCAAAAATAGTGCTATCCTTTTCACATCGTTTCCTGTGAAAGGGATTGCATTAATTTTTTGATCCTAATTTTAGTTAAGAGATTGTATACAAGCGAATTGGCATCGTTATTCTATTAACATCAAATCAATAAAGATAATAATTATTCACAGGTGGAGCAACTGGAAACCCAAACCAGAGAAATGAACCAAATAATAACCGAACTAGAAACCAAAAAAGCCGCGACCGACGATCAACTCAAAACCACCGAAGAAAAAATCGGTTTACTACGAGACATAATCGCTGACTTAGAAAACCAACTAGAACAGAAGACTGTGAGAGAAGCAGAAGTTCTCGAGCAGTTAGAGCAAATGAAAAAGACGATAGATGAAAGGGACAGCAAGATGAGAGCCGTATTGGGGGAGTTGGAATCGTTGAGGAGTGAAAGAGTCGACCAGAGTGAAGTGACTTGCCTTAAATGTTGTCAAGAAGAAGATAGGTATGCGGAGCTCGCGGAGAAGGTTAAAGAGCAGGTATGTTTGTTCCATGATTCTGAGAAACGTTTATGAAAAGTTGGATAGAAAAAAAATCATCAAGATTTTTCGTCGTGTGTAGCCTGCTCTTCTGTCATTTAAAACATAGGATAAACTAGACGATGCCCGCGACTTCGTCCGCGTGGTTAAGGGTTTTTGATTCCCGCGGGAACTCTACTTTTCCGGGATAAATTGTAGCCTATGTGTTAATCCTGGGTATGAGCTATCTCCATTCCAAATTTCAGCCAAATCCGTTCAGTAGTTTATGCGTGAAAGAGTAACAAACATACACACAGATACACAAACTTTCGCCTTTATAATATTAGATAGAAGTGTGATAAGGAAAAAATAGGACAACTATCAAAGAACACGCACATGTTGGTTAGAGTGTAAGGGCTTGTGGTGTAGAACCGGGTAACCCCACAGTGGTGGTGGTGGACAGACGAAGAGGTGGTCTGGGTGAAATAGGTAACATTTTATACGAACAAAATCGATATGGTATACCAATGTTTTGTAGTCGGGTTGCAGTTTTTAAACTTAGTTATAGAATAGAATAGAATAGAAATATTTTTTATTCAAATAAACTTTTACAAGTGCTTTTGAATAGTCGATGAATCTACCACTGGTTCGGAATGCCCTTCCTGCCGAGAAGAACCAGCAAGAAACTCGGCGGTTGCTCTTTTCAAAACAAATTTACAATACAGTAAATACTATGTTATATATGCAGTGTTTCCACAATGAGGGAAGTTCCAAAAATGCACACCGACTAACTTCTATCTTAAGATGGGCAGACATAAAGTAGCCCCATTCCCGCCGGTGGAACCCGTTCACGAACATGACGCACGACCCAGCCATTGCTTCATCAATCAATCAATAGCCTATTAAAGTCCACTGCTGGACTAAAGGCCTCTCCCAAAGGGAGGGTTTGCCCATAATCACCACGCGGGGCAGACGGGTTGGTGATCGCAGTAGATGGTAGCAGTAGCACAGAGGACGCTGCTGCCCGTTCTCTGTTATTATTCTCTCAGTCGCCTCGTACGACACCCGCGGGAAGAGCAGGGGTGGTGACAACTGAATTCTGATCTGCCGTCACCACACGGCACTTGCCAAGGCCATTGCTTCGCTCAAATTTTCACAGCTGAAAATCAGCGTCCGGCATTATGTATGCATAATGCAGGGCATATGGCTGAGCTGTACACCCTTTCTGGGTGGTGTCACAGACAAATATATTATCATGTACAGTTCTATGTGTATAGTTTGTCTGTGATACCATCGTCCGAATAAATGAATTTTCTTTCTTTCTTTCTTTTCTTTCAACCATATTTGAGGGAACGTAACAACCCGCATCACCCGACACCACCACAGAAATGTTTAAAGTTGTTGTGCATGTGGCGTGCCAGGCTCGGTGGCTGGAGCACAAGCTGGCGCGCAGCACGCGGCGGCTGGAGCGCGCGCACGAGCGCAGCTCCGCGTGCACGTCGGAGCGGACCGAGGACGTGTCGCTGCGGGAGAAGGACACGCACCTCGAGGTATGGGGACGATCTACAAGTTGTTGTGTATGTGGCGTGCCAGGCTCGGTGGCTGGAGCACAAGCTGGCGCGCAGCTCGCGGCGGCTGGAGCGCGCGCACGAGCGCAGCTCCGCGTGCACGTCGGAGCGGACCGAGGACGTGTCGCTGCGGGAGAAGGACACGCACCTCGAGGTATGGGGACGATCTACAAGTTGTTGTGTATGTGGCGTGCCAGGCTCGGTGGCTGGAGCACAAGCTGGCGCGCAGCACGCGGCGGCTGGAGCGCGCGCACGAGCGCAGCTCCGCGTGCACGTCGGAGCGGACCGAGGACGTGTCGCTGCGGGAGAAGGACACGCACCTCGAGGTACGGGGACGATCTACAAGTTGTTGTGTATGTGGCGTGCCAGGCTCGGTGGCTGGAGCACAAGCTGGCGCGCAGCACGCGGCGGCTGGAGCGCGCGCACGAGCGCAGCTCCGCGTGCACGTCGGAGCGGACCGAGGACGTGTCGCTGCGGGAGAAGGACACGCACCTCGAGGTATGGGGACGATCTACAAGTTGTTGTGTATGTGGCGTGCCAGGCTCGGTGGCTGGAGCACAAGCTGGCGCGCAGCACGCGGCGGCTGGAGCGCGCGCACGAGCGCAGCTCCGCGTGCACGTCGGAGCGGACCGAGGACGTGTCGCTGCGGGAGAAGGACACGCACCTCGAGGTATGAGGACGATCTACTCTCTCACTTTATCACAAACCGAACTACGTGGTGTTAGATGTGAAACATCTATAGCAGCGGGTCAGACCGACTGTTAGCGTGGAGATGCGTCGCGCGTGTGTATGTAGTATGTATGTAGTAGTATGTATGTATGTAGTACGAAACAGTGTTGTTTAACTACGGTTTACGTAAACTGCGTCTTACTTAAAAGAAATAATTTTAACAATAAAATAGTCTGATAGTGATAGTTTAGGGAGTGTGCATTTATGTGGACTAAGCTCGATATTACCTGTACAAAATGATTTCAATGTTTCACATCTGCCTGGCGTCCCGCGACGGTTCACAATTTTTTTTAAGGTACGGAGCACTTAGGGCTAAGGGAAGAGTCCCTTTGTCAGGGGATAACTGAGTACGAAACAAAAAAATAGAAAATGAGAACCAGAGTTCTAACATAGTTTATTGAGTCACATAGTTAAGAGGCATTGGGCGATGCATTTGCCATGAGTCATGTGTCTCGGTGAACCGATGCTGGAGTCCCAAGGTGTTCGTGTTCGAATGGCGACCCCATTTGATGAACGGACGATGACAGGCGAGTCGCTCCGACACCTCAAGAGTTGCACAATTCCAAGGACAATCTTTGCAAGTGTACAGCTCGATTGGCACGTTGTACCAGTAGGAACTGCTGAGTTTCTTGCCGGCTCGTCTCAGCAGAATCCGCTTTAAGAACCGGTGGTAGAGTCATGACGTGTCATAAGAGCCAAAGGTTGGCCTACGTGAAATAAATAATTTTGAATTTGAATTACCGTGCCGTAGTTTTACATACCTTGAGTATGATGAAATGTCTGCATAGTAAGGCCTGTTTCAATCCAACAGATGAACTCCCCCGAGTCGAGCCCAAGCCCACGCGTGGAACCGCTGCTGGAGCTGTCGCGAGTGTGGGAATGCCTGGAGGCCCACTCGCGTGCCGAGGAGGCTGCGCTGAAGCGCATCGCGGACCTGGAGATGCAGCGTGCGCAGCTGAAAGACGTCGCTCAGGTAAGTTCTTTTTTATTTATTAACCGATGGACGTCCGTTGTTGAACAAAGGTCTATTACAAAGACAGTCATAGGTCTCGGTCTTATAACGCAAGAACCACCTCGGATCTCCAGCTTCACTTCAAGAAGTCCTTAGCAACCTGGGCGGCCTGCTAGGCTTCTGGAGAGATCTGGGATGGTTGGAGTAACAACAATGGATGGATTGGTCACACACAACAGACCATCACGGTTTACGTGTGGAAACCAGCCCAGAAGAAGAAGAAGAAGGTCTCGCTCTTGCGCCGCCTGTATACAGCAGCCTGCAACTCGTCTGATATCGCTGGTCCACTTAGTGTGTAGCCTTTTGGAACCCTTTGTTTTTTCAAAATATATAGTAGCCTTTGTCACTCTCCAGCAGGCCTAGCATACTCGTCGAAGTGATATCTCGCGAAGAGAGAGAGAGATAAATATTGTCGACGTAGACTGATTTCTCGTTTACCTTAACGAGTGACAATTTCTCGTCGAAGACTTGGCTTTCTCGTGACAGTAGACGTAGACAAACCGGTGCACGGTGTAGCCGTTTCACAACACCATACGATAATCTAATGTTGCAACACTGATTTCATTCATTTAGAAACCATGGAAATTTACTACGTCTATGCGTGAAACCTTTAAAAATGACAAGAAATATCGTTCGAGAAACTTACGTCGCCAAACGTAGAGAAAAATAGAGAAAATAATTTTATCTCTACTTTTGACGTAACGAAACGAATCATGTGTTTAACCATGTTAGTTTCGATAGATATATAGAGATAAGACGAGAAAAGGCGTAGACAAATATACTCGCGCGTGCGTGCTAGGCGTGCAGGACCTCTTACAACCCATGCAAATAAGATCTGGTGGTGTTATGTGGCCTTGTTTTATGATTTTCATATCATTAGGAATTAGGACATTGGGAAAAATGAAAGACAACCTTGCGATCACGTTGATGCCAGAGACAAGAAGATTTCTATGCTTTATTTTCTAACTATGATTAAGTGTGAACCATAGACAATAATGTATCTTAAACACTATCTAACAGGCCGTGGCTGGTTACCACCCTGCCGTCAACGACGTGCTGCCAAGCGATTTAGCGTTCCGATACGATGGCCTAAGAACCCTTTTACGTTATAAATAAGATTTAAATAAAACACTGCCTTACCCCATCCAAGGTATCAAGGTATATAAGGTAGGTTAGATGGTATCTTAGACTGCCATGCTAGATCAATTACCATTAGCTATAACATCTTAGTCAAATGCTATCTTCTCATTTTTTGGAAGTGAGTTAAAAATCACGTTCTACTTGATCCTACAAGATTTTTCAAATCACCGGTGTTAATTTAATTCGAATTCTAGCAACGTAGTACATTTTTTTACATCCTGTATCGGCGTGTCCAGTCGACCTTGACGCCACTCACCAACGTTGGCAAGCGTCCAACGCCGAACTGTCCATCGGCGCAGTTCGTCACCGGTTCACAAATATACGCGGGATTTGGCGTCGTTTGATCTACCCCGTGTTAATGACGGCTGGCGCCAAGCAAAGGGCTCGCGGAATGCTGCTGTGGTGTACTTGTTGGCATTCCGCGGAGTATTTTCTTTACAATAAATCCTTTGGGTATTTATAATCTGTCCTGATTGCCAATTTTATTAGCTGGTCTTATGTTTGAAAAATTTCTGGTATCTTAGTGTTTGGGTATGTGTAATTATTTATTCCCTTGAAACTTGCCAATGGCTGTATGGTATGATGATAGAGCAGAGTGGAGGAGTGCTCCACAGACCTCTCAGATAAGTTTTTTTCAGGACTTAACATTCTCCTGACTGCTAATAAGTGGAAAGCTTTTGTAGGTAGGATAAATAGTAATATAAATAGGATGTAAAGTAGGTAGGACAATAGTACCTACAACGGTTGGATCGAACCGTCAACCTTTCAATTTTCTGTCGGCACATCTGTTTCTTGATACGCACAAAAATTACGCGGCGAATTGAGAACCTCCTCCTTTTCTTGAATTCGGTTAGTTACAGTTTAAATAATAGTGTTTTAGAAATGTAATCTCCGAGATCACGTTTATGAGTGGACTTTCCAATAATATGTTTTTATAGAGAAACCATAATTTAACAGCGGAAGATACGTGCCAAGATTTCAGCAAGCGGCAACACAACGCGGCCGCGCCGGTCCCGCGGAGTTGCGTCATTTACGAAACTAACGATGATACGCGTAGATGTAATATATTGTTGTACTCGTATGTTTCACCTATTTTTATCCTCATTCAAATCTTTTTGCTTGGAGATTTTGTATATTCTTTTCTAAAGTCCGTATCAAAATCGAAACAGAATCGTTTTGTAAATCGTGTGGTAGGTAAAACCAAATAATTCTGGTTACACAAAAAATTATAATCCAAAAAACTATTTTCGGTAACCACGTCGCATTTTTTAAATAACTACGAGGGAAAAAACTAAAACTCTAATTTCGACTTCGAGACGGTCACCCACCCAGTTAACGACTTGGGTCAGCGTTGTAAGTGCGTTTCTCAATTATTAATTAGGTTGCAAATAGTATTTACTAGATGATGCCCGCGACTTTGTCCGCGTGAATTCCCGCGGGACCTCCTTAATTTTCCGGGTTAAAATGTAGGCTATGTGTTAATCCTGGGTAGGTATGAACTATCTCCATTCCAAAAAGCCAAATCTGTTCATTCGTTGTGGCAAACATCCATCCATCCTCACAAACTTTCGCATTTATAATATTTGTAGGATTTAATCGGATATACACAATCACTAAACTTAACAGGTCTAAATGGCAGGTCTCAATATAGTTCTATCCATTTCATTTTGTGCCCTGCGAAAAACGATAGCAAGAGTTTTGATCTTTTTATAGTTTTCCAAACTGAGCCAGGAACATTTTGCCATTGAGTATGAAACTAATCAGTTAATCAGCCTGAGAGTTCTTCATAATGTTCTTGAAGGTGTGTGATGTCCGAAAATTCGCATTGGGCCAGCGTGGTGGACTATGGCCTATAACCCTTCTCTGAGAGGAGACCTCGCTCAGTAGTGAGCCGTTGATGGATCGCTGATGATGATGATGATGAAACTAATCATATCAGCTATTATATAACTTTTACATAGGTATACTATCACCTATACGCCTGCGAAGTTTTTGGTGGTCATACATAAACTAGGTTTTAGACTAGTTAGATCCAATTCACCGTGACCCGTGACTCATCATATCACCGGGATCGTTGTGAGCACGTTTGGCATTGTCGACCCTAATGCGACCACTCTCTCCGCGCATCGCATTTCATTAAGCCTCATTATACCGCGATGCTCAGGGATGATATAAACAGTAAACATCCTTTAAATACTATTTTGGTTTTTAGGGTTCCGAAAAAAACTGAATCCTTATATGATAGCTTCGTTGTCCGTCTGTCTGTCCGTGTGTCAGGCCCTTTTTCTCAGAAACTGGTTAACGTACTAAATTGAAAATACTGAATACTAAGACCAGTGATCTCATAATGCTATGAAAATTTCAAGTTTCTAGTTTCTAGTGTACAATGAAAAGTATGGTATGCGTTTAATTAAACCCTGCTGTACCCCCTTTCAAGTTAGCCCGCTATCATCTTAGAGTTCATCGTTATTTACAATTAAGTGAGATCGCGCAATCATGGGCCATCTCGTCTCGAATAGATAAAACTCTCCCAACTTACGAGTTTAAGTTCTCTTAACATTCTTCTCTTCACAGGCTCCTGTTGAGGCTTTGACCCTTTACTGTCATATCTACTTAATGATTAAGATTATTTACGGCTTTGAATGATATTATTGGCTTTGGAGATTTATCTGCAGGCATAGAAACGGCAACATGGTGTCCTGGTATTTAACAACAGCCAATACTATTTGTATTAATAATAATTAATAATAATGCTGATGCCCACGACTTCGTCCGCGTAGATTTAGTTTTTAAAATCCCTCGGGAACTCTGATTTTCCGGGATAAAAAGTAGCCTATGTCACTCTCCAGGTCCTCAACTATACCCATGCAAAAAATCACGTCGATCCGTAGCCCTGTTGCGGCGTGATTGAAGGACAAACCAACAAACCAACATACAAATACACTTTCGCATTTATAATATTAGTAAGGATATCTTATTAATAATTCTGTGTTAGCACCAGTATTATTTGTATAGTGTGTATACTCATGTTTTATTAAAGACGGATAATTACCCGAATGCTCTTTATATTAATTTACTACACACATTTCTTCATACGGAAATCATCATGAGAAGTTTACTGCGCTTTTTACTGGCACGCTGCAGATGTTTGTAAACCATCACGACGGCTGCGCATTGTCTAAACACATTAACTGCGTGCTCGACTTTAACACGTCGTAAAAGTAGCACGATTAAACAGTTGCCCAATATCGTGTCAATGTATCAAGCGCCTTGGTACAGTATTGCGCGCTGTGTCCTCTAAAACACGGTTTCAGTTCGAGCCACTGCAATGCGATTTCCAAAGTGTAAATATTAAATATTTTTTTTAATAACAAGCTTTTAGTAGCTGGCTAAATCATCAGACCCTGGATATCGTCTAGGACCAGAGTACTTGTCATGACGAATCAAACGAGCTCAAATTCAATGGCGTTACATCGTTTTATTATACAGTCGCTAAAACCACCTTCCAGCTTCATCATCAGACCCTGGATATTATCTAGGCTAGGACCAGAAAAGTTGTCAAGACGAATTAAACGAGCCCAAACTCGATGGGGTTACGTCGTTTTATTACAGAGGTCCGATAGCCATCTTCCAGCTCCATCATCAGATCAGCTCCATGTCACAATAATATTTTATTGTCATCCGATTAACATATACATTCACAGCTCATTCTGAAACCGGGAAGTCGTTCTAATTCATCTTGTAAGATTTGATCTAAACATACATACATACATTGCAAGTTAAATAAAAGCTTTTAAAAACCATCCAGGTGCGAGTCGGACTCGCACACGAATGGTTCCGTAGCATCATACAAGGTTGATCACCAGCTGATAAAAATATTGAGCAAAAACAAAAGTTTATTGTATGTAGAGTGGAGAGTGGAGATCCTCTTTAATTCTTAACTTTATTTTTTAAGTTATTTGTTGTTGTAGCGGCAATAGAAATACACATTTCATTGCGATTCATGAGATACACAATACGTACGGAAAGTTACGTACGTAGTACGTTTGACAGGAACCCTAAAAATACCAAAAATAAGGAAAGGTATAAAGAAAAGTTTAAGAGACTAATTATTCTGAATCTTGTCATGCTAAAACTTAAAGCCATTAATTACTCGGACATCAAAACTAAATTTTTCCCACACTTTATCAAGTGTATATCAATGCAACACAAAAGTAGAAATGTGTACTATGACTGCGCGTGCGTCGAAATAGCCGTCAGCCCTACACACCATTTTAACACTCACACAGGCACGTGTGATCTTCACACACGCGTGTAAATACAATTTGTACGAGAGCTAAATATAATAATAAATGCCGTTCAGCCGGGAATTTATGGAGGCGGCATGTTATTTATTGCAATTATTTCTAGAAATTCCCCTAACGTCGATTCCGAGATAAAATTGTATTCTAAACAATGAATATGGGGATAACTATTTCGGTCCATTTATGTAAATTATAGGACTTATTTAAAACATTGTGAATGTCATGAATGATGTGAGTTTTAGATTTAACTTGATTTTATTATATTGATTTGCTACGAGTTATTTAGAGTGGTCATTTTAGTGGTGATAGGGCCAGAGGAATTTCAAAATACGTACCCATCGAAAAAGCTATTTGTTACATTGAGTGTAGCGATATAATATCAATAAGTATAGCAATACGCTATACTTATTGATATTTTGATGTAAATATATCCCACCATATCCTATTCATACAATTATGAGAGTAAAAATCAATGTCATGTCATGCGATTGAGTTGAAACTTTGCACAGAGATAGATTTGCACCCTGGCGCTGCGTTGGAATACCTCTCATCCCAGCAAAGAGTTACGATGAATTAGGAAACAGCTAGTTTTCTTAAAAATCAACCGTTAAAGACGTGCTACTTAACGTTCCGGCACGATGACGAAATCGATTAGGGGCAAGGGTTTAATTAAAATTTGCATACCCCCTTCCAAGTTAGCAGCCCGCTAACATCTTAGACAGCATCGTCGCTTGTCATCAATTATTATGCTTTTTCCCCGATTGTTTGGAAAAGCGCTTTGCAAATTGCAGGTGTATACCGGTGTCATAATACCGCTGTGTATAACTTGCAATGTATGTATGTTTAGGTTAAATCTTGCAAGATCAATTAGAACCACTTCCCGGTTTCCGATTGAGCTGAAATTTTGTATGTGTATGTAAATCGTGCCGTGTAGTGCCGTGTGGTGACGGCAGATCAGAATACAGTTGTCACCACCCCTCCTCTTCCCGCGGGTGTCGTACGAGGTGACTAAGGGAATATAACGGAGAACGGGCAGCAGCGTCCTCTGTGCTACTACTGCCATCTACTGCGATCACCAACCCGTCTGCCCCGCGTGGTGCTTGTGGGCAAACCCTCCCCTTGGGAGAGGCCTTTAGTCCAGCAGTGGACTGTTATAGGCTATTGATGATCATGATATAAATTGGATGATAATGCAATATTATTGTGACATGGAGCTGATCTGGTGATGGAGCTGGAACATGGCTATCGGAACTTGTGATAAAACGATGTAACCCCTTCGAATTTGGCCTTGATTGATTCCTCTTGACAAGTACTCTGGTCCTAGATGATATACAGGCTCCAAATTGTTAATTTACACTTGTTTATATTGTACAGCAAAAGTGTATTATGAATATACTTTTACTAATTAAGTAATTCATTCATTATTCTCTCGGGAGCAAATGCTTCACTTACAAATCCGTCAATACGATTTAATTGAATAATCGGCAGCAAGCGTTCACAATAGGGTATTTGACTATATTAAAAATATCGTTTCATTTGGTGTCATCCTAAAAGATTATTATCTAAAAACATTATTCCATACGACAAAACTAAAAAATAAAGTTTTATTTATTTAGAAAACATTAAAAAAATTGCTATAATTCCGGCAATAGTCACGTGATCGAAAACGTTCCGTGATCTCGAATGACGTCACAGTCCATACTACCTATGAAATGTTTCGGCGGCAATTTATTTTTTTGAATTTATTTCTCGATTTTTATGAAAAATACTGAAAATTATGCCGATATATACGTTTTGTTAGCTTCAGCATAGCATTATTAACAATTTAAGATGATTTTCTAAAAGTAGTCAAATACCCTATTACCGCGTCCATAGTTTCCACACGCTCTCTGTAAACTCGGCTCCCAGCTGTAGCGCGCGGTATTTCAGTTTGTCCCGATGTTCCGCGACGTGTTCTGCTGCAGAAAGGTCTTTACCAACACAATCGTGCACAAAACCACCGAATCATGCCTCATAAACTCCGACATCCATTAATTTTCCACCCTCGTGTGTAAAGTGTGGTTCGTAGCACAAAGGCTCTCCACAATGTAACCATTTCTCGCATAATGAATTGTTATTAGTGTGGGTGTAGGTGATGTTTTTGTACAGTCAGTTTAGGAGGTACGTTGCTATGGGCCTGCCGGATTTTACGGTGAGTTCTTTGTCTTTTTTTGTTTTTTATACTGGCTGCATTTCCGCGCTGGACAGCCAGGCTGATCCTTTGCGCAAAAAATGAGCCGGCCCTTCTGTCACCAGATGAGGCAAGTAACCGCGGTGAAATGTCTCGTAAAAATTTTTTTGCACTGACTCCATGGCCTTAGGGTCTCCACAGCAAACGGAACAAATATGTAACTCTCGATCAGAGAGGCATAGTTGCGTCGCTTACAGGATTCCGCCATTTCAGCTGCGGCTCCCGGTCTTGATGCTGTCTCCCTGATATGACACGGGGCCAATGTGTCGACGCACGTTGCGTCCCACATTAGAGCCCGTCCACGTTCCCAGGGAACCAGCGTCAATCCATCAGGTCTCTTGCCATCATCTCGACTAATCCCTGCTGGCTCGATGAACGCAGGAATGTCAATGGTGGCAAGAGCCCTTTTTAACGTATCGTTAAGAGAACCATGCCGAAATAGCCTTTTATAATTCAGTCTGATAACGGTCCGTTATTAATGGATGTATAACTGTTTATGTGATAACGATAAACTAAAATCTTAATAGAAAATGTAAATTAACGCATTTAAATCTCGATTTACGGATTTATAATTCATAATTCATATCATCTTTGTGAATACAGTCAAGTTACGATGTTACAATATCATATAAAGTATCTTGTATGTGCCACAGTGTGGCGTTGAAATATAACATTTAACTATTTTCCATAACAATAGATCAGAATTGTATCACTTATTAGTTAACATTACTGACGTGGTGGAACGTTAAAAAAAGTTATTATTTTATTAACATGCATTTCTCAGCAGAATCCGCTTTCCGAACCGGTGGTAGAGTCATGGCGTGTCATAAGAGCCACAGGTTGGCCTACGTGAAATAAACAATTTTGAATTTTGAATTTTTTAATCTTCTGGGTCACATTGTAATATGCCTGTTGTGTGTTGTGCGTGCATAATACTTAAGTCACTACAGTTAAACTTACTAATTGTAACAGAACATTAAATTTACTAAGTTCGACCGTGGCCATAGTGCAAAGTGGAACACATTCTGACGTGATTCCCGACAGATGTGGGTTCGACCCCCACCGGCCCCAGAATTTTTGATATGTATTAATTTATTCGAATACTTATATCGTTTCAAGTAATAGTAAGCACCCTTTGTTTCTAGGATGGATTTTAAAAATTTCCTAACGCACTACACAAAATTGCATTGAGAGGTCAACTTTATTAACCAGTTTGTTATACACACTGCTGTTATCTCTATTTATATATAATTTAAATAATAGAGATACTATTATGTAAATTATTTATCAACAAAAACAGAAATGATAAGCATGTAAATAACGTTTAAAATAATGACTTTATCAAACTATAGAGAGTAAAAAATAATTATTCAGGTTTTATTAGTATAGCGTTGTATTTTTAAATCAAACCGAGCATTGAAACCGTCGAGTTGAGCGATCAATCAATAGAAGTATAGTGTAAATGGATAAGTATTTGAATCCCGCTCCAGTAGTTTATCGGCTTTGGTTAATGTATATCACCACTCGATCATTAAATGTTTGTAATTAAACAGGTAGTGTTTGCTATTATATGTAGGTAGGTATGTGTTGATGACCACTTTGGCACCGTTGAGCGTTTTGGTCTTATTAGCTGCTCTGCTTCAATTTTCAACAGGGTCAATTTGAGATTTATTTTTCAAGTTTATTATTTAATTATTTATTTATTTGCAAAAACTTAATCTATCATTACAGGAAAACTAATGCGACAGATAAGTTATAAATGACCTAAAAGTAAAACTTCCTCATATTAACAACTACCTACAACCAACATATGACCTAATATTATGTACAAAGTATGTATACACAGCCCGCATCGTCACTTGCCATCGGATGTGAGCGCAGACAAAAAATACTGATACTGATAGGATTCGACATTGAATGAATGAATGAAGCTGCTATAGAAAACAAATCGTATGAATGTATTCATACAAAATTAAGGTTGTCGTCTCAACCAATAGTCAATAGACATAATCCTACTAATATTATAAATGCGAAAGTTTGTAAGGATGTATGGATGGATGTTTGGATGGATGTTTGTTACTAACTCCACAACGAACGAGTCGATTTGGCTGAAATTTGGAATGGAGATACCCAGCCAGCTCATACCCAGGATTAATACATAGGCTACTTTTTATCCCGAAAAATTACAAGATTCCCGCGCGAATTAAAAAGATCTTAATCCAAGCGGACGAAGTCGCGGGCATTATCTACACTCGCGAGCAAAACTATGGAATCACCTACTTGTGATACGCTACGAGCGATCTTAAGACCTGAATGACTAATGAAGATTATTAAAAGTGGTACCATTTTAAAGGCTATACTTTAACCTTTAAATGAATACCATATTCATTTAAATTACACCCATATTTCAGGAGCTATCCTGGTTAAAGTGAAAGAATAAGAAAAAAGACTGTTTCAATTTCTTGATTCCTGGCGAGTTGTGTGACTTTGACACCCTGTAAAAGCGCATGGTACCGGGATTTTCTTATCAGTCGGTTGTCAAACGTTGACCGGTACACATCTGTGTTAATTTGACCCGCGACCTTGGAAGATAATGGATACAACATCTGCAGAAGCAGCACAAAATGTTGCCCTGCTGCAACAAGAACTTAGCCATCGGGCCGTCGCATGTCAGCTGCACATAAGCCAATCTTGTGTCTTGAAAGTTTACAAACGCTTTCGGGAGACTGGAAACTTCATCCCGAGACCAAGATCTGGACGATGCCGGTGCACTTCGGAGAGAAATTACCGTTATATCGTGTCAACTTCTCTTCGAAATCGCCATTTGACTGGTGTCGACGTCCAGCAGAAGCTCAGACAAGTTCGTCGGGTGGCTGTAAGTGAGTGGACAGTTCGGCGAAGACTCAAGCAAGCGAACTTGACTCCAAAAAGGCCTGCCACAGGGCCAAAACTGACGGCATGTCACCGACAAGCACGCCTTCAATTTGCTCGCGCCCATCTTGATTGGGAAGTCGATCAATGGGGGCGAGTTCTGTTCTCAGACGAGTGCAGAATGTGCGTGCACCGTAGTGACCGAAGGGGCCGGGTCTACAGGCTGCCTGGAGAGCGATTTTCTCAGTGCTGTTTCGCTGAAACGGTAGCCTATGGGGGTGGTTCCTGTATGATGTGGCATTTCATTGGACGGAAAAGCGGAGCTTGTTTTCGTGCCTGGTGGGGGACGAGGAGGCGGTCTAACTTCAGACCGATACATCACCGATATTCTGCTTTAACATGTCGTTCCTTATGTGGAGTATGTCGGTGATAACTTCCTCCTGATGTACGATAACATCCGTTGTCACACTTCACGTGCCACAGCTCAATTCCTGGGTGAAGTTGGTATCGCCACATTGGACCGGCCAGCGCTCAGCACTGACTTGAACCCTATTGAGCACTTGATGAGCTAAAAAAGAGGGTTCGATCCAGAAATCCAGCTCTTTCAAATACTGATGAGCTGAAATCAGCTTTAATAGAGGAGTGGGAAGGTATCCCGCAAGATTCGATCAAGAAGCTGATTAGGTCTATGAGGAATCGTCTTCGAGCTGTTATTAGGGCCAGGGGTGGCAACACCAAATACTGATCCTAAATATTCGAGAACAAATAAAAATTTTTCTTTAAATTTTTCTTTTTTTCTGAACCCCAATTCCTTCACTTTTCCTTACTCCTTCACTTAAATCATGATAGCTCCTGAAGTACGGGTGTAATTGAAATGAATATGGTATCAATTGAAAGGTTACAGTATAGCCTTTAATATGGTGCCACTTTTATTAATCCTCATTAGTCATTTAGATCTTAAGATCGCTCGTAGCAAATCACAAGCAGGTGATTCCATAGTTTTGCTCGCGAGTGTAGTTCTGTTCCCTTAGTAGGGAACCTTTCCCTAATTTTTTATAACTTATAAGTTAAAATTAGTAAATTATAACTTATAAGCTAAGTAAAAATTAGGGAAAAATTCCACATGTAGAAATTGTTTAAAATAAAATTGAAAATGGAAAATTCAGTCTGTCGAGCTGGGATTCGAACCATCGACTTTTAACTGTTAGGCGACTGCAGAAGCCACAAGGCTACGGAGACCCAATATTGTATCGCGAAAATACCGAACACAATGCCTTCAAAAAAGTGTCGGTTTCAAAAAAGTATCGATCCGTCTAGCCCCCTTCCGAGTTCCGCATCGCGCGATAAGGAACTACGTTCCAATATAATAATAATAACATATTAATACACTAATATAATATACAAAATAAATATAATACACACACATAAGACTAATATCATAATATAATACTTCATTTTTTGCAGTGTTAAGTCATAACGTTTCTTTCACTGAGTTGTAAAAATATTGGGTCAGCAGGCCTAGCACGTTGAAGTGATATCTCGCGAAGAGAGAGATATTGTCGATATAGACTGATTTGTCGTTTACTCTTTTAAACATCAAAATTCGAAAAAATGACGTCGCCACTCGCCACGTTAGAGTTCGTAGAGAAAAATAGAGAAAATAATTTTGTCTCTACTTTTGACGTAACGAGACGAATCATGGTGTGCAACCATGTTAGTTTCGATAGAGATATAGAGATAATACGAGAAAAGCGGTAGACAAAATCTTCTCGCGCGTGCATGCTAGGCATGCTGGTCTGCTTTTATACGAGTGTAAATAGAAATTTTTTTCGCAGAGGTCGAAACATTTTTCGCGTTGCACCGCCTAACCTCAGCTAACCTTTGTCATTGAGGCCATGACTGTGTCTAATAAAGCATATTGGTCCATTTAAACTGCACGGATCACTGTCGAGTCAAATGACGCCAATTGCAATGCTTATTCCTATTGTATACTTGTTAAGATCGATCATTTCTTTCATACATTCATGCCTTGACAAGCGTATTATTCAGGGGTTTCTTTTTGATCCTTGTGCGAGGTTGCCTCTGGTATTTTAGGCTTTTTTTATCCTTCTATAGCTTCGCTTTTGACTGCGATCTTGCTTGGGCGAGCAACGATGTAGAGAAACGTCTGGTTCCTTAATATTCAATCTACATATCTGTAATCTCTCGATAAGTTACATAGCGACCTTGTTATTTTTAACCGACTTTCACAAAGGAGGAGGTTCAAAATTATTATGAAAACTGGTATTTGAGTTTAGATAGCTTAAGCAACTTAACGATACCTATTGCTATAGGTAAGTGTAGGTACTTATTAGACGTTAAATGAAAAATTTTAAAGACGGACATTTTATTATATTTGTAAATGTCGCTTTTAATTACTGTCTAGTTGGCAACTGTGTTTGTTTCCAAAACTCAGGCAAACCGTGAAAATGGCTCGGAGATCATGAGTAACGTTTTATTTGCATGTGTTAACACGTGCCATTTTTGTTACTACGCGCTACAAAAACAAACAACATTTCTAATTGCGTGAGAAATTGCGAAAGAAGATTCGATGTTTATAGCTTTTTCTGTAAGACTGAGTAGAATGAGTTTTTTTACTACAGTAGAAGTTGTATAAACCTTAAATCAGCGCTAAAGGATTCAAAGAATAGCCAAGCTACAGCGTTATAACCTTTCTTGTAAATTGAAATCACATACGGATGGATACACATACATCAATTAATTTTATTTTAATATCAAATCTTCATCAAATTTAAATGGGATCAATCTGACACCGTCCTTAATAAATAATAAATTAAAAAAAAAATGAAATTGGTTCAGATTTGACGGAGTTATGGAGTAACATTGCCCAAAAAAAATACGCGTCGAATTGAGAACCTCCTCGTTTTGGTGAAGCTGGTTAAAAAAAAATTGGCACATGGTGATAGAGGAATTTTATCCCCTATCACATACTTCAATTAGGTAAGTATGCGAGACTCTTCCGGCCAAAAAAGTGATTTGTAGTTTGTAGTTTGTAGTTTTTTGTAAGAGTAAGAAATTTCTATCGAAAGCACTGCAAAAAATCAACATTTGCGATGACGGTGAAACATTAAAAAAAAAAATCTTTTAACATTGTTTCGGCTTTTCAAATTAACGCAAACCGAGCTTATTATAAACGTACATAATGTTTAACTATATCGAATATATTTTCGAATAGGTACTCTATGAGGGGACATTCAATATTACCGGCTGCTCCCGGTATAATAGTAGAGACAAATAAGATGTCCGCTTTAGCGGGAAGCAAGCTACTTACCGTTTTTTTTTAATCGATGACAAGTCCTTGACTGCGATCTCACCTGATGGTAAGTGACGATGCAGTCTAAGATGGTAGCGTATCAACCGATAACCCTAATCGGTTTCTACACGCCATCGTGCCGGAACGCTAAATCGCTTGGCGGCACGTCTTTGACGGTAGTGTAGTAACTAGCCACGGCCATAGCCTCCCACCAGACCAGACCAGAGACAAATTCAGAAATTATAAATTCCCAAATTGACCTCGCCGGGAATCGAACCCGAGACCTCCCAGTTATAAGACAACAGCGCTCACCACTGAGCCAGGGAGGTTGTCAAACCTGCGTTACTACTTAATGCTTTAGTTAAATATTGACCCGAATATGATATATCGCTCTGATTCGGTCATCTTGAGGACTTTCCAGTGTAAACTAGGGCGAGGCGATAAATATAGCTCGTCGACAAACCGCCGGTTATTCGCAGTCGGAAACACGCACGATACTTAAACTGTAGGGGGAAAACTGAATTTTCCCACACTAGAGCTCGCTCTGAACAACTGGGTACATGAGGATTTTACTCTTGACGTAGAGTTTCTGTCCTCCATTCGACTTGAGTTGAATAATTACTATAGACCAGTGCAGATACCTTTGAAAATGGTGAAAAATTAAAAAATATATAGTAGGATGAAACCCATTGGAAAAGGAAGAGAATGTAAATAAATGAAAGGAAAAGTAATTTACGGGTGATCTGAGGTCGGGAAGTGAGGGGGGGGGGGGGGGGGGGGTTTTTAAGGGTAAAAAAACGGTTTATCTCGATTTCCGGCAAAACTACAAGTTAAATAGCAAAGTTTGTAGGTACTAAAAAGATCTACAACTTTTGTATTTACACCTTTTTTTACATAACCACAAAATGTATGTGAAAAATTAAAATAACCAATTGGTTTTTTATTTTTATCTGTTACAAAAAAAAATTTTTTTCACGAAATTTGGTGAAAACTTACCGTTTTATGTACCAAACACACTGTATTTTTTTTATTTAATAGGTCTTTACCTATGAAGTTGCCGTTTTGTATGCAATAAGTGAAAGTACTTATTTTTTCAAACTTTTTTATTTCTGTTATTCGAAGTAATCACCCATGCAATCGACGCATCTTTGCCAACGCATTGGCAGTCTATTGATGCCCTTCTTGTAAAAATCAGCTGGACGGGAGGGAACAAACTCTTCAAAGGCATTTTGTACTGCCTCTCGGGAATTGAATTTTTTACCCACTAAAAAGTTGTCTAAATTTTGGAAAAGTAATAGTCGGTAATTTTGCAAGGTCTGGTGAGTATGGCGGATGAGGGAGTGCTTCCAACCCCAGCTCTTGCAGCTTGGAGACTGTCTGTTGCGCAGTATGGGGTCGCGCGTTGTCGTGAAGGAGCAGTGGGGACGACCGATTGACCAAAGCTGGTTGCAGATGTGCAAGCTTCTCCATCATTCTCTCCAGTTCTTCACAGTACACATCTGCATTAATGCTCATGCCGTTTTGTAAAAAGCTGTGGTGAATCACACCCGCACTAGACCACCAAACAGTGACCATCACTTTTTTAGGGGTCATTTTTGGTTTAGGGCATTGCTTTGGTGCTGAACCAGGGTCTAACCAACTTGCTGAGCGCTTTCGATTGTCGAACAGAATCCATTTTTCGTCGCACGTAACACTTCGTTTCAAAATTCCTTCATTTCTTTGCCTGTTGAGCAGCGCAAGGCAGGTCTCGACGCGTACGTTGCGCTGGCGATCGTTAAGGTCGTGGGGCACCCTTCTATCAAGCTTTTTTACCTTGCCAATTTGTCGCAAATGGATCAATATTGTTTTGATGTTTACATCAAAAGCTGCTGCTAGCTCAGCTGTAGATTGAGTTTCGTCAGCTTCCACAATCGCCTTTAATTCATTATTGTTAACCAAAGTCTCCGGACGACCACGAGCTTCATTTTTCAAGTCAAAATTTCCATAACGGAACCGGGAAAACCAATAACGGGTTGTGCGATCGTTTGTACAGTTCTCTCCGTAAACGTTTTTGATGTTACGGGCCGTTTGTGTCGCGTTGGTGCCACGACGGAACTCATATTCCATAATTACACGAATTTTTAAAGTATCCATTATGACGAAAAATGTTCAAATGAAAAATGAAAATACAACGCTAATCAAAAAACAAAAGACTGAGTGTGTAAATAGAATGTCATGGTTTTAAAACAAAATTAATTTGAATTTAGAATACAGAGCCATTACAAACTTTTTTTTATTTGAAATGACCAGTACTGAAGAAAGGCAATTTCATAGGTAAAGACCTAATATTTCATTTTTTTTTTCACCTTTTTTGACTTAAGATTGAAAAAGTACCCTTGGTTATGTGAAAAAAGTGTAAATACAAAAGTTGTAGGTAATAGTAGATCTTATCTAAATTTAGTTTTCCCCTACAGTTACACAGTCAGTGTTATGCGCATTTTAGTCAATTAAATTTATCACTGGCTTTTATGGTGAAGGAAATATCGTGAGGAAACTTGCATGCCTGAGAGTACTCCATAACATTTTCTCAAACGTGTGTGAAGTCTGCCAATCCGTACATGGCAAGTGGACTTCTCATTCGGTCACTTTTGACAATGTGGTCATGGCCGTTGGGATCATGTGTCATTAGTCGTCGTCGGACTACTTGGCTTTGGGTCGCACCGCCTCCCACGTGACGCTTCTCCATCATTTGAAGGATGGCGCATTGCGGAAGCACTCCGCTAAAGTTGTCTAGGTCACCGCTTTGACTAAAGCTTTTCATCGCGCGGGAGAGCGTCCTCTCGCTCTAATCGTCTCCGCCTTACCATACGTGGTAGACTAAGGCCCTTCTTATTCAAAATGAGACATGTACCTAGTATGGGTTGAGATGAAATAGGCTGCAAGTGCAAGTTTGTCCCCAGGAAGTACGCGCCGAGAGGGATGTGCTGCAGGCGCGCATGTCGGAGCAGGCGCTGCGCATCTCCTCGCTGTCCGCGCGCCTGCAGCAGCAGAGGAACGACGCGGAGGCGCTCGCGCACTCCGCCGCCAGCCAGCTCAGCGTGCAGCTGCACGACGCGCAGGCGGAGGTATTGCACGCATGTATTGTGTCCTGCGGGCGCGCATGTCGGAGCAGGCGCTGCGCATCTCCTCGCTGTCCGCGCGCCTGCAGCAGCAGAGGAACGACGCGGAGGCGCTCGCGCACTCCGCCGCCAGCCAGCTCAGCGTGCAGCTGCACGACGCGCAGGCGGAGGTATTGCACGCATGTATTCTGTCCTGCGGGCGCGCATGTCGGAGCAGGCGCTGCGCATGTCGGAGCAGGCGCTGCGCATGTCGGAGCAGGCGCTGCGCATCTCCTCGCTGTCCGCGCGCCTGCAGCAGCAGAGGAACGACGCGGAGGCGCTCGCGCACTCCGCCGCCAGCCAGCTCAGCGTGCAGCTGCACGACGCGCAGGCGGAGGTATTGCACGCATGTATTGTGTCCTGCGGGCGCGCATGTCGGAGCAGGCGCTGCGCATCTCCTCGCTGTCCGCGCGCCTGCAGCAGCAGAGGAACGACGCGGAGGCGCTCGCGCACTCCGCCGCCAGCCAGCTCAGCGTGCAGCTGCACGACGCGCAGGCGGAGGTATTGCACGCATGTATTGTGTCCTGCGGGCGCGCATGTCGGAGCAGGCGCTGCGCATGTCAGAGCAGGCGCTGCGCATGTCGGAGCAGGCGCTGCGCATCTCCTCGCTGTCCGCGCGCCTGCAGCAGCAGAGGAACGACGCGGAGGCGCTCGCGCACTCCGCCGCCAGCCAGCTCAGCGTGCAGCTGCACGACGCGCAGGCGGAGGTATTGCACGCATGTATTGTGTCCTGCGGGCGCGCATGTCGGAGCAGGCGCTGCGCATGTCGGAGCAGGCGCTGCGCATGTCGGAGCAGGCGCTGCGCATCTCCTCGCTGTCCGCGCGCCTGCAGCAGCAGAGGAACGACGCGGAGGCGCTCGCGCACTCCGCCGCCAGCCAGCTCAGCGTGCAGCTGCACGACGCGCAGGCGGAGGTATTGCACGCATGTATTGTGTCCTGCGGGCGCGCATGTCGGAGCAGGCGCTGCGCATCTCCTCGCTGTCCGCGCGCCTGCAGCAGCAGAGGAACGACGCGGAGGCGCTCGCGCACTCCGCCGCCAGCCAGCTCAGCGTGCAGCTGCACGACGCGCAGGCGGAGGTATTGCACGCATGTATTGTGTCCTGCGGGCGCGCATGTCGGAGCAGGCGCTGCGCATGTCGGAGCAGGCGCTGCGCATGTCGGAGCAGGCGCTGCGCATCTCCTCGCTGTCCGCGCGCCTGCAGCAGCAGAGGAACGACGCGGAGGCGCTCGCGCACTCCGCCGCCAGCCAGCTCAGCGTGCAGCTGCACGACGCGCAGGCGGAGGTATTGCACGCATGTATTGTGTCCTGCGGGCGCGCATGTCGGAGCAGGCGCTGCGCATCTCCTCGCTGTCCGCGCGCCTGCAGCAGCAGAGGAACGACGCGGAGGCGCTCGCGCACTCCGCCGCCAGCCAGCTCAGCGTGCAGCTGCACGACGCGCAGGCGGAGGTATTGCACGCATGTGTTGTGTCCTGCGGGCGCGCATGTCGGTGATTGCGCGATTTAAGTCGCTTTTTGTCGCCGATGACTATGCTGCATCCGAAGGTAAAAAGTAAAAACGCGATTGCCTTTGGTAGAAGCATCGTGTACGGCCTGGGCCTTAAATCTTACCTAAATTGAGTATGAAAATAAGAATCAGATGGTAGTGATAATAGCCCGAATTGATGGCTAAACGTGCGTTCGGAGGCACAGAGGAAATGAGGAGCCTAAAGGCATTTATCGAGTTAATCAGTGGTGTGATTCTCTTAAGATGATTGCTAATGTGTGACGATTGCAATAGTTTGTGATCGGCCGATGCACACTCGCTATTGGCTGATAGGCATTGTTGCAGGAAGCACGCGATAAATTCGGCTAATCACCACAGTTGATACTACAGAATAGCAATATTTGATGCATGTTTTACATAATCGGCCCACAGATAAAATACCAATTATAGAAATGACTTGTCAAAAGACCAAAGATTTTTATTGTGTCATTAACCTCCTGTATTTAATGTTAAATATGGGAGTATCAGGCTTTTTATTTCTACTTTATTCAGGTCCAAAGATTAAAAGAAGAGCTGGACTCCAAAGAGAAGCAGCTACAGCGGCTAAAACAAACCCTGGAGGAGCGAGATAAGAATGGCGAACAAAAACAATCTGTCTATGGAAGTTCATGTATGTTGTTTTTTTTCTTAAATAAAAAACAAAATTTTTAAATGCACTCGATTTAGTTCTAGAGAACTTTATAGAGCTCCGTACCTAATACTGAAACAAGCTTTTGTTTGAGGCTTCGCTCACGTTAAGTTCGATTTTTCAAAACCTTATTTTACCCCCTTAGGGGTTGAATTAGCGGATGCCTACGTCATGATAGCTATCTGTCAAACTGTCTGTATGTCAAACTTCAACCCGATCCGTACAGCGGTTAGAGCTGTGCGTTGTTATATCAGTCAGTCAGTTACCTTTTGCTTTTATATGTATAGTCATAGTCACAGTCTAATATTTATTCATAAATATTAATATAAGAACGAAAAAAAATTAAGAAAAGAAGAAAATGTCTGTTCAGTTCACTCATAGTAGTTCCGCTAAACGAAGTCTACGCAAGCTCAGATCAATGCTATTCACACAAAGACACTAAGTCGATGTTGAGTGCACACATTAAAGCGTCCTACTCCTAGCTTTGCAGCTATACTTGTGAAATTATTGCAGGCAATCCAAAAGACAAAGTAATAATACTGGAACGGGAACTTTCCAATGCTCAGTCCAAAATCGCCCAGCTTGAGTCCATTGTCCGAGGCCTGGAGAGTGACAAGGACAAGCTTCAGGCCACAGTCAGGGAACAGCAGCGGACTCTGGCCGAGAAGGAAGAACAACTCAACGAAATTATGGGTAAGCGGCTTAGTTTATGTTGACGTTATTCTTTTTTCTTCAAAAATTTTTTGTCTATGAAAAGCAATATTAATAAAGAGGTTTATACAGGTTTCATCGCAACTCGTCTAATAGTAGTGATGGTAATAAAGAATATGGCTTAAGACTGATGAGATAATATCACTGTAGCAAATTCTAAAAGTGATATTAGTTTACCAAAGTCGCGCTACCAGTAATGGTAATTTTTTAATAGATAGATGTCCATTTCTAGAGGACGACTTCGGTCTCATGCGTAGACTTCCACATGCTTTGTTATAACGCTGCCTGTATCCAGCGATTAATGCATGCCAAAAGTCAAATAGCTTTTAACTTAGTTATATCTTAATATATATAAATTACGTGTCACGTTGTTTGTCCGCGATGGACTCCTAAACTACTGAACCGGTTTTTATCTTAACTAACTAACTAACTAACTTCGTAACTATCTGTAATTTGATCCAACTTAAAAGATAGGATAGTTTTTATCTTAATATTAATTTAATCTATTATACCTACTGCGTCACAGCAACGCGTGACTGGGTCAGCTAGTACATTTATATAATGTGATAGTTACATAATGTAATATATTATGGCTTTGAAACAGCGAAACTAAATTATTTGAAATGGTCTCCCCTAAAGTTTACAACATTTTTAATACATTTTGAAAGTCTCTAACATTTATCGATTTCCTTTGACTGATATAAGTCCAAATATTGTTCAAACGAACTATCCTCATATTGCATCTTAGACCACACCTATACAACATGTTGTATAAAGTGATATTTATCTTTGAACGAGTATTACGTTTTGGATTAACTCCAATTTGGTTGCATCTATTTAGGTTAACCGCATTAGCTTTGACACAGCTGTCTAGACTAATTTGTTGCGTGATTCATTCACAGCGCTCAAATTGGAAGATGAACAGAACCCAAAAAGCGAGGCAATTGAGGGCAAAGCGTCCGCTCGTACGCTCAGCGATATCGTTTCAATATCAGAGTTCGACGAACAGGACTTGCAAATGCGTCGGGCGGAACTCAAAGCCCAAAACATGAGTATAAATGTAAATGAATCCAGAGATAAAACACATTTAAATAGGACATTGCCGCCTGAAGTACATCGACCCAATATGAGTTCGTTGAACGTGGAATTTGGAGATAATTTTGACGTTAATTACACACCAAGAGCTGATTCCTTACCCGCACATTTAACTTCGACTCAAAACAGAGTTTTATACACAAGAAATGCCAACGAAACTACTATATTCGGAAACAGTGTCAAACATTCAACTGCTCAAAACATACCAGATAATTGCTCAATGTACCCCAACCGCGACGTAAATGAAAGTAAAGACATTAACGTTGAACCGAAGAAAATAAATTTTTCACTAGAACCTTGTGACAATAAAACAGAAAATGAAGAATTTACGTCCTTGCGTGAGCTAGGCATTACGTTAGATATTAAACAAGAAAACTTCCCTGATATATTTACGCAATTAAAACATGAAATAAAAAAATCCAAAACGGAATTAGAGGTTTGCAAATCTGAACTGAAAAACGCAGAGGAACAACTGTGCGAGTTCCCAGCTCTAAAAGATGAAGTGGAGGAACTAAAAGGACTCTTAGAAAATACTATGGCGACTATGGAGAACGATAAAAAGTTCTATGAGAACCAATTAGAGAGTTTCTCCTCAAACAAAAAGCTTTTAGAACAAAGGCTCACTGAAATGTCTCAAGAAGCCAGCGAGAAATCAAAGGATCTACATTTGCTCAAAGAAGATATACTTAGAAGAGAAAACATGATTTTAGAACTTGCCAAAGAGAAAAGAAATCTAACGAGCAAAATATCCGAACTAGAAGTGAAAATAGGTGAATTGCAATCACGAAACACTATACTAGAGAAATGTGAAAATGAAAATAAACAGATGAGGGATAAAATAAATGAATTACAAAAACTAGAACAGTTAGTTACTGAGAAAAATCAACAAATAGACAGCTTGAATCAACACTTAGACCGATTAGATGATCTACAGAGATGTTTAGACGATAAAAACGAAGAAATGGCAACGATCAAAGCTGCTCTAGAAGAAAAAACTAACGAACTATTCCAAATGCAAGATTCCGTTGTTACTCTAACCCGCGACATTGCTAAAGTAATTGAAGAAAACGACCAACTTTCCTCCGAAAATAAAGAACTAAAATTGCAGCTTAGTAAATTAGAAAAAGAACAAGAAAACGCGTCTTTGAAACTTCAGAACAGTGAAACAGAGTTAGAAAGGGTTAACTCGTTGAATAACGACTTGGCTTCAAGAATAGAAGAATTGAAGTTATTAAATGACAAATTAAAGGACAAGGAAACGGAAATAGAAATTCTTCAAGAAGACTTTAATACGTATCACAATGAGATAGCAGCTCTAAAGGAGCAACTTAAGATGGTGTCAAGAAGTCCATCACCGAGGAACAAGAATGGTGAAGATAGGAGAACAGCGGATCGACAGGCGAGCAGCGATAAGAGGCAGCTGGCGAAAATCAAGAAGCAGATCTCGCTTTTGCAGCATGAGCTCGATTTTCACAAGAAGGAATTAAATGATAAGGTATGTTATCCCAATTTTTTGTATTAAATCCTTTTTAATTATTATGGGGTTTTATGGGTTGATTTTTCAAAAATCCTTTCTTAGCGGATGCCTACGTCATAATAGCTATCTGTATGCCGAATTTCAGCCCGATCCGTCCAGTGGTTTGAAGTTGTGCGTTGATAGATCAGTCAGTCAGTAGATCAGTCACTTTTTCCTTTTATATAGTCGCATGAAAAAACAATGCTACAATAAAATAAATTCTCTGACAAAATAAGGAGCATCGAATTATTTAAACTCGCTGTTTTCCTCAATTTTATTTTTCACAAAAAAAAAGTATCAAACATCAATAGTTCTCATCCAATATTATATTTGTAAAAACAAAAATATAACATGTAGTTTCTTTAAAACAGAAATTATTTTGTGACCTTTGTAACACTACTCAAACTAAACTGTATGTATCTAAATCTTTTGTACATGCCAGTTATTGATATTTTTGCTATGTTTCTCTTAGTTGTAAGTCTAATTGTTTATATCTTCATATTTGTGCATGAATATTGTTGGTTTGTCAAATAAAATAAAATAAAAATAAAAAATAAAAATAGAAATACGTTTGTTTTGAAACTTGAGCTTACGTGAGACTCCTAAAAAATTAAAACCCTGACTTCATTCCAGGCCTTCGAGCTAGCAAAAGCGAAGCTGGACCTAACGGAAGCGCGCACCAACCTGAGCGGGCTCACGAAGGAGCTGTCAGCGAAGGAGGCCGCCAACAGCGACCTGCAGCAGCACGCGGGCAGCCTGCAGCAGCAGCTGGGGCAGCTGCACGCCGAGAAACAGCAGCTGGGGCAGCAGTTGGAGGTGGTGGTTGCTAGGTGAGGCTGAACAATCCATCATTCATCATTAGCAACCCATCAACGGCTCACTACTGAGCGCAGGTCTCCTCTCAGAGAAGGGTTATAGGCCATAGTCCACCGCGCTGGCCCAATGCGAATTGGCGGACTTCACACACCTTCGAGAACATGATGAAGAACTCTCAGGTGTGCAGTTTTCCTCACGATGTTTTCCTTCACCGTTGAAGCAAGTGTTATTTAATTGCTTAAACGCACTTGACTCCGAAAAACCCGGGATCGAACATGCAACCCTCCGAATAGGAGACCACAGTCCTAACCACTCGGCTTTCACCGCTGAAAAATTATTTGGCTGGAATCCTTCCATCAAATTTTTTTGAAGTAAAACTTCTTTGAATGCTTGACTTGGGGAGTAAGCTGGTGATTGCGTTACGAAAAGTGTGATCTGGCGAGGCGAACGGAAGTTGAGAGGGAGATTTAAGTTAGTGAAGATAGAAAGAGAGAGAGTTACGTTTCGTATATTACTGTAGGGGCAAGAGAGAGAGGTGCGAGTGCATATTTTCTTTCTCTCTTTCTCTCATAGCCAGTTGCGTTTCGTAAGTTTTACAGTACGGCCACCGAGAGAATACGTTTTTGACACCTGTCAGTTTGCCATACAAAACAAAAATATCCGGTTGACATAACCTTGTAATAGCGCAGTTTAGATTTAGAAAAATATTGTTTACCAAGTTAACACTCAGTTTGGCACAAAATTATAACATTAATTGATTATTGATATAATAATGTTGTTTTAATGCTCATCAATTGTTAAAACGGTAAACAACCAGCAATAATATTTTTATCGTAACTGCAACGCCATTACAAAGTTACGTCGTCAGTTCAATCGCGACGTGTCAGGAACGCATTCTCTGAACGGCCGTAGTTTACTTCAGTCGTGTGGTCTAAAGCACACTCGTTTTTTATTTTATTTATTTGTACATAAAAGTTTACAGAAAAAAATATTTATAGCTAGCATCAGAAAACCACTCGGGTTTGTAATATATGCTAACAAAGAGTTAAATCTAGGTACGTTAACTGCAGAACATTAATGCCAGTTGAACAAGTTGTGTATAATTTATCATGTGACACATAGTTGTTTTGCTTATTTCCTTGTTTGTCTAGTCAGATTAGTAGTTAGTTAGAAGAACTATCTAGATTGCGAACTCTTTATGCGATCAAAATACAGGGTTTTCCTAAATCATATCAAAATACGGGGCCACATTAATAATTATAATGTATATATACCTGCGTTATTAGATAGTTCGTTGCATTTAAAATACTTAGGAGGATGGACTAAGATTGTGTCTCTTTATCCTGGATAAACTAAGGGTTCCATTGAGATTTTTAAAACGCCTAATTTCTCATGAATGAAGTCGCGTTCTAGAACTAGAAGTTATTAAATTCTTTGCTTTTGTTGTAAAAATTAAACTTTATGAAGTATGATTGAACCACCAGTGTTACATTTTAATATGTATGACAGGTTGCGGGAGGAGTCTAACGTAAGCGAGTTGAAGCAAAAATTACGCGAGAAAGCCGAGAAGTGCCGCGAACTGGAAGCTGAGCTGATTAACATGAAGGAGTTAGTTGAAAGGTAAAGATAGCAGACTTTCCTATTTCTACTTGTAAAGAAGGTAAAAAATAAATGGCAGCCTCGAATCGAAAGTCGTAGTGTTGGTAGACCACTGGTGGACAGATGACATCATTTATACGTTGCCGGGGATAGCTACTTAAGTAGACTTTCCTATTTCTACTTGAAAAGAAGGTTAAAAATAAATGGCAACCTCGAATCGAAAGACGTAGTGTTGCTAGACCAGTAGTGGACAGATGACATTATTTATAGGTTGCCGGGGACAGCTACTTAAGTAGACTTTCCTATTTCTACTTGAAAAGAAGGTTAAAAATAAATGGCAACCTCGAATCGAAAGTCGTAGTGTTGGTAGACCACTAGTGGACAGATGACATCATATAGGTTGCCGGGGACAGCTACTTAAGTAGCGCCAGATCGCGGTTGACTACGAACCACGCATTAAACTAGGTTGAATGTAACCCGGAAAAATCCTTCCAACTCCACTCAGTCATGTTTAGACTATCCCTAGATCCGTTCCTCCGTTGCTGCGTGATTGAGGGACAAACACATAAATGAACACAGTTTCGCTTTTATAATATTAGTCAGGATAATAGAGTATTTATTTTGTTTTTGATGTGAAAAATCTATAGCGGTGGGTCAGACCGACTTTTGGCGTGGCGATGATCGCCACTGCTTGCGTCGCTACGCTATTGAAAGCTATGGGTCGCCACGCCAATAGTATGTATGTAGTAAGTATGTACTTGTATGTAGTACGGATCAGTGTTGTTTACTATGTTACACATAACGTATGTCTTACTTAAAGTAATTAATTTTAACGATAAAATATATCTGATAGTGATAGTTTAGAAAGTGAAAGTGAAAAGAAAACGCAAAGTAAGCGATAATTAGAATGTGCATTTATGTGTGTCCTCCTCCTCCTTTCGTCGTATTCCCCATTACTGAGGGTCGTGACCCCTTCCACCAATGATCTTTTTATGGACGATGTCGTGCCATGTCGTCCGGTTCTCTGCGACATGGAGAGCTTCGTGGATCTTGGTGTCGAGAGCGGTGCGAATTTGATCCGACCAACGCATCGGGCTTCGTCCCCGAGGTCTCCTTCCATCCACTTTGCCAGTAACGACAATCTTTTCAAGGCTGTGTCCCTCTCTTCTGGCAATGTGGCCGAAATAATCAAGGATCCTCTGGAGACAGGTGGTAGATAGCCGTTTCGTGATCTTTAATTGTTTAAGGATCGATGCGTTGGTTCTGTGCGCTGTCCAAGGGATTCGGAGCATTCTCCTCCAGCACCACATCTCGAAAGCGTCAATGCGGTGTCGGTCAGCAGCTTTTATTGTCCACGTCTCAGCTGCATACATGAATATTGGGAATATGAGCGTGCGGACTAGACGCATTTTGGTACCAGTCGATATCTGCTTGTCCCTCCAAGTCTTATACAACTGTGACATGGCACTTTTGGCCATTCCAATCCGTCTTCTAATTTCCACCTCACATGACCCGGTATTAGTTATGTTGGAACACAGGTAAATAAAGTTCTCCACAATCTCGAGGTTCAATGAGCCAGTGAGTTCCAACTGTCCGGCACGGTCTACCACCATTACCTTCGTTTTGGATCTGTTTATGGAGAGACCCATTTCCTCACTTATTTGCTCCATCCTGTTCAATAGAGACGACATTTCAGTCTCAGATGCTGCTAGGAGTGTTGTGTCATCAGCGTACCGCAAGTTAGTAAGCTTTACTCCACCGATGCTGACGCCACCTTTCCAATCTTAGAGAGTACGCCGCATGATGTATTCACCATAGATATTGAACAAGATGGGAGAAAGCACACAGCCCTGTCTTACACCCTTACGAAATCTAAAGGGCGCAGAGACGGTCTCGTCTATCCTTACAACTGCTTCGCTGCTACTGTAGAGATTCTTTAGCAGTATGACCAGATGCTGTGGCACTCCTAATTCAGCAAGGACACTCCATAAACGGCTCCAATTGACGCAGTCGAAGGCCTTACTGTAATCGACAAAGCACATGATAATCGGCGTATTGAATTCATAGGCCTTCTCAATTAATTGCCGTACATTTAAAATTTGTTCACGGGTGCCTTTACCTTTAACGAAACCCGCCTGCTCTTGTGGGATCTGCCAGTCCAGGTAGTGTCGGATTCGATGGTTGATAATGTAGAGCAGTATTTTACTGGCATGTGAGATAAGTGCTAAGGTGCGATAATGATCGCACTTTATCGTTGATCCTTTTTTGTGTAAAGGCACCACGACAGACAAAGCCCAGTCTCTTGGCCATTCACAGTTGCGCCAGATTAAGTTGCAAATCGTGTGCAACATGTCGATGCCAGTATCCCCCAGAGCTGTCAGCGCTTCTGCTGTTATTTGATCTGGTCCTGGTTTATGTGTGTACTTAGCTGGATATTATCTGTACAAAGTAATTTCTATGGTTCACATATGCCTGGCGTCCCGCGAAGGCTTGCATTTTTTTTAAAAAGAAGTATATTTTCTTAATTCCTTCGCAGGAAAAGATCGCCTAGCGTGGAGACATCAGACGAGCGGCGCGCGCTGGCCGTGCGCTCGCCGACGGCCGAGCTGGAGCGCGCGCTGCGCGACCAGCTGCACTACTCGCACACGCTGGACGAGGACATTATAGAGCAGGTGCGTGAGCGGCCGATGACACGTCTACTTCGGACGAGCGGCGCGCGCTGGCCGTGCGCTCGCCGACGGCCGAGCTGGAGCGCGCGCTGCGCGACCAGCTGCACTACTCGCACACGCTGGACGAGGACATTATAGAGCAGGTGCGTGAGCGGCCGATGACACGTCTACTTCGGACGAGCGGCGCGCGCTGGCCGTGCGCTCGCCGACGGCCGAGCTGGAGCGCGCGCTGCGCGACCAGCTGCACTACTCGCACACGCTGGACGAGGACATTATAGAGCAGGTGCGTGAGCGGCCGATGACACGTCTACTTCGGACGAGCGGCGCGCGCTGGCCGTGCGCTCGCCGACGGCCGAGCTGGAGCGCGCGCTGCGCGACCAGCTGCACTACTCGCACACGCTGGACGAGGACATTATAGAGCAGGTGCGTGAGCGGCCGATGACACGTCTACTTCGGACGAGCGGCGCGCGCTGGCCGTGCGCTCGCCGACGGCCGAGCTGGAGCGCGCGCTGCGCGACCAGCTGCACTACTCGCACACGCTGGACGAGGACATTATAGAGCAGGTGCGTGAGCGGCCGATGACACGTCTACTTCGGACGAGCGGCGCGCGCTGGCCGTGCGCTCGCCGACGGCCGAGCTGGAGCGCGCGCTGCGCGACCAGCTGCACTACTCGCACACGCTGGACGAGGACATTATAGAGCAGGTGCGTGAGCGGCCGATGACACGTCTACTTCGGACGAGCGGCGCGCGCTGGCCGTGCGCTCGCCGACGGCCGAGCTGGAGCGCGCGCTGCGCGACCAGCTGCACTACTCGCACACGCTGGACGAGGACATTATAGAGCAGGTGCGTGAGCGGCCGATGACACGTCTACTTCGGACGAGCGGCGCGCGCTGGCCGTGCGCTCGCCGACGGCCGAGCTGGAGCGCGCGCTGCGCGACCAGCTGCACTACTCGCACACGCTGGACGAGGACATTATAGAGCAGGTGCGTGAGCGGCTGATGACACGTCTACTTCGGACGAGCGGCGCGCGCTGGCCGTGCGCTCGCCGACGGCCGAGCTGGAGCGCGCGCTGCGCGACCAGCTGCACTACTCGCACACGCTGGACGAGGACATTATAGAGCAGGTGCGTGAGCGGCCGATGACACGTCTACTTCGGACGAGCGGCGCGCGCTGGCCGTGCGCTCGCCGACGGCCGAGCTGGAGCGCGCGCTGCGCGACCAGCTGCACTACTCGCACACGCTGGACGAGGACATTATAGAGCAGGTGCGTGAGCGGCCGATGACACGTCTACTTCGGACGAGCGGCGCGCGCTGGCCGTGCGCTCGCCGACGGCCGAGCTGGAGCGCGCGCTGCGCGACCAGCTGCACTACTCGCACACGCTGGACGAGGACATTATAGAGCAGGTGCGTGAGCGGCCGATGACACGTCTACTTCGGACGAGCGGCGCGCGCTGGCCGTGCGCTCGCCGACGGCCGAGCTGGAGCGCGCGCTGCGCGACCAGCTGCACTACTTGCACACGCTGGACGAGGACATTATAGAGCAGGTGCGTGAGCGGCTGATGACACGTCTACTTCGGACGAGCGGCGCGCGCTGGCCGTGCGCTCGCCGACGGCCGAGCTGGAGCGCGCGCTGCGCGACCAGCTGCACTACTCGCACACGCTGGACGAGGACATTATAGAGCAGGTGCGTGAGCGGCCGATGACACGTCTACTTCGGACGAGCGGCGCGCGCTGGCCGTGCGCTCGCCGACGGCCGAGCTGGAGCGCGCGCTGCGCGACCAGCTGCACTACTCGCACACGCTGGACGAGGACATTATAGAGCAGGTGCGTGAGCGGCCGATGACACGTCTACTTCGGACGAGCGGCGCGCGCTGGCCGTGCGCTCGCCGACGGCCGAGCTGGAGCGCGCGCTGCGCGACCAGCTGCACTACTCGCACACGCTGGACGAGGACATAATAGAGCAGGTGCGTGAGCGGCCGATGACACGTCTACTTCGGACGAGCGGCGCGCGCTGGCCGTGCGCTCGCCGACGGCCGAGCTGGAGCGCGCGCTGCGCGACCAGCTGCACTACTCGCACACGCTGGACCAGGACATTATAGAGCAGGTGTGTGAGCGGCTGATGACACGTCTACTTCGGACGAGCGGCGCGCGCTGGCCGTGCGCTCGCCGACGGCCGAGCTGGAGCGCGCGCTGCGCGACCAGCTGCACTACTCGCACACGCTGGACGAGGACATTATAGAGCAGGTGCGTGAGCGGCCGATGACACGTCTACTTCGGACGAGCGGCGCGCGCTGGCCATGCGCTCGCCGACGGCCGAGCTGGAGCGCGCGCTGCGCGACCAGCTGCACTACTCGCACACGCTGGACGAGGACATTATAGAGCAGGTGCGTGAGCGGCCGATGACACGTCTACTTCGGACGAGCGGCGCGCGCTGGCCGTGCGCTCGCCGACGGCCGAGCTGGAGCGCGCGCTGCGCGACCAGCTGCACTACTCGCACACGCTGGACGAGGACATTATAGAGCAGGTGCGTGAGCGGCCGATGACACGTCTACTTCGGACGAGCGGCGCGCGCTGGCCGTGCGCTCGCCGACGGCCGAGCTGGAGCGCGCGCTGCGCGACCAGCTGCACTACTCGCACACGCTGGACGAGGACATTATAGAGCAGGTGCGTGAGCGGCCGATGACACGTCTACTTCGGACGAGCGGCGCGCGCTGGCCGTGCGCTCGCCGACGGCCGAGCTGGAGCGCGCGCTGCGCGACCAGCTGCACTACTTGCACACGCTGGAAGAGGACATTATAGAGCAGGTGCGTGAGCGGCTGATGACACGTCTACTTCGGACGAGCGGCGCGCGCTGGCCGTGCGCTCGCCGACGGCCGAGCTGGAGCGCGCGCTGCGCGACCAGCTGCACTACTCGCACACGCTGGACGAGGACATTATAGAGCAGGTGCGTGAGCGGCCGATGACACGTCTACTTCGGACGAGCGGCGCGCGCTGGCCGTGCGCTCGCCGACGGCCGAGCTGGAGCGCGCGCTGCGCGACCAGCTGCACTACTCGCACACGCTGGACGAGGACATCATAGAGCAGGTGCGTGAGCGGCCGATGACACGTCTACTTCGGACGAGCGGCGCGCGCTGGCCGTGCGCTCGCCGACGGCCGAGCTGGAGCGCGCGCTGCGCGACCAGCTGCACTACTCGCACACGCTGGACGAGGACATTATAGAGCAGGTGCGTGAGCGGCCGATGACACGTCTACTTCGGACGAGCGGCGCGCGCTGGCCGTGCGCTCGCCGACGGCCGAGCTGGAGCGCGCGCTGCGCGACCAGCTGCACTACTCGCACACGCTGGACGAGGACATTATAGAGCAGGTGCGTGAGCGGCTGATGACACGTCTACTTCGGACGAGCGGCGCGCGCTGGCCGTGCGCTCGCCGACGGCCGAGCTGGAGCGCGCGCTGCGCGACCAGCTGCACTACTCGCACACGCTGGACGAGGACATTATAGAGCAGGTGCGTGAGCGGCCGATGACACGTCTACTTCGGACGAGCGGCGCGCGCTGGCCGTGCGCTCGCCGACGGCCGAGCTGGAGCGCGCGCTGCGCGACCAGCTGCACTACTCGCACACGCTGGACGAGGACATTATAGAGCAGGTGCGTGAGCGGCCGATGACACGTCTACTTCGGACGAGCGGCGCGCGCTGGCCGTGCGCTCGCCGACGGCCGAGCTGGAGCGCGCGCTGCGCGACCAGCTGCACTACTCGCACACGCTGGACGAGGACATTATAGAGCAGGTGCGTGAGCGGCCGATGACACGTCTACTTCGGACGAGCGGCGCGCGCTGGCCGTGCGCTCGCCGACGGCCGAGCTGGAGTGCGCGCTGCGCGACCAGCTGCACTACTCGCACACGCTGGACGAGGACATTATAGAGCAGGTGCGTGAGCGGCCGATGACACGTCTACTTCGGACGAGCGGCGCGCGCTGGCCGTGCGCTCGCCGACGGCCGAGCTGGAGCGCGCGCTGCGCGACCAGCTGCACTACTCGCACACGCTGGACGAGGACATTATAGAGCAGGTGCGTGAACGGCCGATGACACGTCTACTTCGGACGAGCGGCGCGCGCTGGCCGTGCGCTCGCCGACGGCCGAGCTGGAGCGCGCGCTGCGCGACCAGCTGCACTACTCGCACACGCTGGACGAGGACATTATAGAGCAGGTGCGTGAGCGGCCGATGACACGTCTACTTCGGACGAGCGGCGCGCGCTGGCCGTGCGCTCGCCGACGGCCGAGCTGGAGCGCGCGCTGCGCGACCAGCTGCACTACTCGCACACGCTGGACGAGGACATTATAGAGCAGGTGCGTGAGCGGCCGATGACACGTCTACTTCGGACGAGCGGCGCGCGCTGGCCGTGCGCTCGCCGACGGCCGAGCTGGAGTGCGCGCTGCGCGACCAGCTGCACTACTCGCACACGCTGGACGAGGACATTATAGAGCAGGTGCGTGAGCGGCCGATGACACGTCTACTTCGGACGAGCGGCGCGCGCTGGTCGTGCGCTCGCCGACGGCCGAGCTGGAGCGCGCGCTGCGCGACCAGCTGCACTACTCGCACACGCTGGACGAGGACATTATAGAGCAGGTGCGTGAGCGGCCGATGACACGTCTACTTCGGACGAGCGGCGCGCGCTGGCCGTGCGCTCGCCGACGGCCGAGCTGGAGCGCGCGCTGCGCGACCAGCTGCACTACTCGCACACGCTGGACGAGGACATTATAGAGCAGGTGCGTGAGCGGCCGATGACACGTCTACTTCGGACGAGCGGCGCGCGCTGGTCGTGCGCTCGCCGACGGCCGAGCTGGAGCGCGCGCTGCGCGACCAGCTGCACTACTCGCACACGCTGGACGAGGACATTATAGAGCAGGTGCGTGAGCGGCCGATGACACGTCTACTTCGGACGAGCGGCGCGCGCTGGCCGTGCGCTCGCCGACGGCCGAGCTGGAGCGCGCGCTGCGCGACCAGCTGCACTACTCGCACACGCTGGACGAGGACATTATAGAGCAGGTGCGTGAGCGGCCGATGACACGTCTACTTCGGACGAGCGGCGCGCGCTGGTCGTGCGCTCGCCGACGGCCGAGCTGGAGCGCGCGCTGCGCGACCAGCTGCACTACTCGCACACGCTGGACGAGGACATTATAGAGCAGGTGCGTGAGCGGCCGATGACACGTCTACTTCGGACGAGCGGCGCGCGCTGGCCGTGCGCTCGCCGACGGCCGAGCTGGAGCGCGCGCTGCGCGACCAGCTGCACTACTCGCACACGCTGGACGAGGACATCATAGAGCAGGTGCGTGAGCGGCCGATGACACGTCTACTTCGGACGAGCGGCGCGCGCTGGCCGTGCGCTCGCCGACGGCCGAGCTGGAGCGCGCGCTGCGCGACCAGCTGCACTACTCGCACACGCTGGACGAGGACATCATAGAGCAGGTGCGTGAGCGGCTGATGACACGTCTACTTCGGACGAGCGGCGCGCGCTGGCCGTGCGCTCGCCGACGGCCGAGCTGGAGCGCGCGCTGCGCGACCAGCTGCACTACTCGCACACGCTGGACGAGGACATCATAGAGCAGGTGCGTGAGCGGCTGATGACACGTCTACTTCGGACGAGCGGCGCGCGCTGGCCGTGCGCTCGCCGACGGCCGAGCTGGAGCGCGCGCTGCGCGACCAGCTGCACTACTCGCACACGCTGGACGAGGACATTATAGAGCAGGTGCGTGAACGGCCGATGACACGTCTACTTCGGACGAGCGGCGCGCGCTGGCCGTGCGCTCGCCGACGGCCGAGCTGGAGCGCGCGCTGCGCGACCAGCTGCACTACTCGCACACGCTGGACGAGGACATTATAGAGCAGGTGCGTGAGCGGCCGATGACACGTCTACTTCGGACGAGCGGCGCGCGCTGGCCGTGCGCTCGCCGACGGCCGAGCTGGAGCGCGCGCTGCGCGACCAGCTGCACTACTCGCACACGCTGGACGAGGACATCATAGAGCAGGTGCGTGAGCGGCTGATGACACGTCTACTTCGGACGAGCGGCGCGCGCTGGCCGTGCGCTCGCCGACGGCCGAGCTGGAGCGCGCGCTGCGCGACCAGCTGCACTACTCGCACACGCTGGACGAGGACATCATAGAGCAGGTGCGTGAGCGGCCGATGACACGTCTACTTCGGACGAGCGGCGCGCGCTGGCCGTGCGCTCGCCGACGGCCGAGCTGGAGCGCGCGCTGCGCGACCAGCTGCACTACTCGCACACGCTGGACGAGGACATCATAGAGCAGGTGCGTGAGCGGCTGATGACACGTCTACTTCGGACGAGCGGCGCGCGCTGGCCGTGCGCTCGCCGACGGCCGAGCTGGAGCGCGCGCTGCGCGACCAGCTGCACTACTCGCACACGCTGGACGAGGACATTATAGAGCAGGTGCGTGAGCGGCCGATGACACGTCTACTTCGGACGAGCGGCGCGCGCTGGCCGTGCGCTCGCCGACGGCCGAGCTGGAGCGCGCGCTGCGCGACCAGCTGCACTACTCGCACACGCTGGACGAGGACATTATAGAGCAGGTGCGTGAGCGGCCGATGACACGTCTACTTCGGACGAGCGGCGCGCGCTGGCCGTGCGCTCGCCGACGGCCGAGCTGGAGCGCGCGCTGCGCGACCAGCTGCACTACTCGCACACGCTGGACGAGGACATTATAGAGCAGGTGCGTGAGCGGCCGATGACACGTCTACTTCGGACGAGCGGCGCGCGCTGGCCGTGCGCTCGCCGACGGCCGAGCTGGAGCGCGCGCTGCGCGACCAGCTGCACTACTCGCACACGCTGGACGAGGACATTATAGAGCAGGTGCGTGAGCGGCCGATGACACGTCTACTTCGGACGAGCGGCGCGCGCTGGCCGTGCGCTCGCCGACGGCCAAGCTGGAGCGCGCGCTGCGCGACCAGCTGCACTACTCGCACACGCTGGACGAGGACATTATAGAGCAGGTGCGTGAGCGGCCGATGACACGTCTACTTCGGACGAGCGGCGCGCGCTGGCCGTGCGCTCGCCGACGGCCGAGCTGGAGCGCGCGCTGCGCGACCAGCTGCACTACTCGCACACGCTGGACGAGGACATCATAGAGCAGGTGCGTGAGCGGCTGATGACACGTCTACTTCGGACGAGCGGCGCGCGCTGGCCGTGCGCTCGCCGACGGCCGAGCTGGAGCGCGCGCTGCGCGACCAGCTGCACTACTCGCACACGCTGGACGAGGACATTATAGAGCAGGTGCGTGAGCGGCCGATGACACGTCTACTTCGGACGAGCGGCGCGCGCTGGCCGTGCGCTCGCCGACGGCCGAGCTGGAGCGAGCGCTGCGCGACCAGCTGCACTACTCGCACACGCTGGACGAGGACATTATAGAGCAGGTGCGTGAGCGGCCGATGACACGTCTACTTCGGACGAGCGGCGCGCGCTGGCCGTGCGCTCGCCGACGGCCGAGCTGGAGCGCGCGCTGCGCGACCAGCTGCACTACTCGCACACGCTGGACGAGGACATCATAGAGCAGGTGCGTGAGCGGCTGATGACACGTCTACTTCGGACGAGCGGCGCGCGCTGGCCGTGCGCTCGCCGACGGCCGAGCTGGAGCGCGCGCTGCGCGACCAGCTGCACTACTCGCACACGCTGGACGAGGACATCATAGAGCAGGTGCGTGAGCGGCCGATGACACGTCTAATCCAGTTGTGGGTTTGTCTAAAGATGATCACATCAGCTGTGCAATTCCCTAAAAATGATTGGTACAGTGTTACAATTGCAATCACCTCTGATTGGCCGATACTCACTCGCTGTGCTAGGCTAAGATCACTGATCTCTATAATTTTTAATCTGTGATTGAATGATGAACACTGGTCCCTATACATTTTACATCATCAATTTGAAGCGCCACATTTGACACACGAGTGTCTCTGGAACTTAATATTGCAACCTCGACCGCATCTGTCTACAATTGATTTGATTTCATATGAAATCATAGATTTTATGAAAGAGGTCTGTTATAAAATCACATATTAATTATTATTTATTATAGAGGTCGATGCGCCATTTGCAATATTATTAGTTCCAGAGACACTTATCTAGGCTTACAGGGCCAAAATCGCGTCAGTCAAGTAGGTTCAAAACAATATGAAGGCAGCGTCTCCAGTGTTGATCATAGATTAATTATATAACTCAGTGGCTAAAATGATGAGCTAGCACTTTCTCGCTGTTGGTTGCATTCATGCATTTGTCATGCAATGATGCAGCAATAACAACAACACACAACACCCCACAGCAGATTTTGTGCTAAATTTACAAATAATAATAGAATAAATGGTGGTAATCGGTTGATACTAAACGCTTGTCGCAACCCATCACGAGCGCCCTTCCTACAAAATAAACCTGCCAAACTTCGGCCATGTTGGTCGAGTCCTGACAAATGTCCATTTACAGTCATGCGCTTGCTATACCACGATTATCTACGAGTATGTTTCTTCTTCATGTATTATTGAGGCAATACATAGAGGCAAAACATTGGAAGTGTTATATGTTTGCAGTAATTTGATGTTATTAAATTCCATTGCAGATACTATCCGCAAGCAGTGACGAAAGAGAAGACATACCGAGACTGGCTTTGAATAGTTCAAAGTAAGTATTTTGACAATACACTTTATTTAAATAGGTCTTAAACTGGGTTAAATTTGTTTCTGTTATCGTTATTTAAATGCTTATGTTATGTTTTAATATCTTTATTAACTTTTATAATCAAAAGTCCGAAATATGCACAAGACATTGTAAATCGCAAAACGCACACCAATGATTAGAATGAGGTGTGACGTCCACTTCAGTTTTTAGTTAATTGAGAGCACTGAGCTCTATAATCTATGACTAACACTGGAGAGGCTGCTGTTATATTTTATTGACCTACTTAATTGATGCCATTTTGGCACTGTAAGCTAATAGTATTGCAAATGGCGCACCAACCTCTATAATTATTAATCTATGACTTCATAACCGACCTCTTTAGTTAATCTATGATTTCATATGATAGTCAAATTAATCATAAAATATTTGTAGAGGTAGGTGCGCCATTTGCAATATTATTGATTCCAGAGACACTCGTTTACCAGCGCCAAAATGGCGTCAGTCAAGTCCAAAATGGCGTCAATCAAGGGACACTCTTATGTCAAATGTGACACTTCAAATTGATCCACAATTATGCTGTAATTTATATAGGGACAACCAATACAGTGTTAATCGTGGAGATCAGTGATTAAGAGCATTAGATTTTGATGTATGACGTCATACGAAGAAAATAATAGCGTATAAAAATAAATATCGTCACTCCAGCAGGTCGTCGAGTTCGATCCACTCGTCGTCATCTGAACGCCTCCACCGCCTGAGGAGCGACAACGAGAAGCTGCAACTGCAGCTCAGCAACCTGGAGTGCCGGCTCAAGGACAAGGACGCTCTTATCACTGAACTTAACAGGTACGCTGTTATTCTTAATGCTCACTTACACAAGGGGAGTTTCTAAATACGTTAGTTACCAAAAGCATTTCATGCAAATTATGATAATCCTTTATGCAATATAATTTAAATAAATATCTTAGCGATTTATTAAATAAAAGCGAACGCGCGCCAAAATAAATATGCGGGTTTCAACACGACGCGGACGCGCCGCGCTGTTGCTTTAATACTTCTTTTATACCTACGTCCTATTTAATATGATGTTCAAGATATAACTCATGGAACATTCCAAGTAGTTTGAAAAGCATAGGCGTAATATGCCCTACTACCCGTGCGAAGCCGGGGCGGGTCGCTAGTTTTTCATAATCCATGAATCTGTTTCATTAGATAAATTCATGATTCCATTGATTCTTGGTCATTGTTATCATGCCTATTGCAAGAACTATAATAGGGTATTTGACTATATTAAAAATATCGTTTCATTTGGTGTCATCCTAAAAGATTATTATCTAAAAACATTATTGCATACGACAAAACTAAAATATAAAGTTTTATTTAATTAGAAAACATTAAATAAAATTGCTATAATTCCGGCCATGGTCACGTGATCGAAAACGTTCCGTGATCTCGAATGACGTCACAGTCCACACTACCTATGGAATGTGGAATTGTGATTGTTTGAAATGTGAACTGTGACGTCATGAGAGCAAATGGAACGTTTCGGCGGCAATTTATTTTTTTGAATTTATTTCTCGATTTTTATGAAAAATACTGAAAATTATGCCGAAATATACGTTTTGTTAGCTTCAGCATAGCATTATTAGTAATTTAAGATGATTTTTTAAAATTAGTCAAATACACTATTTGGTCAGGGTTCGCGACAAGCTGTCCCAGGAGTGCCAGTCGGCGCGGCTGCGGCTGGAGGCGGAGCGCGACAACTCGGCGCGTCTCGCGCTGCTGCTGGACTCGCACAAGGACACCGCCGACACGCTGCACGTGAGTACTTACCGCACAGCAGGGTAGAGCAGAGTGCAGTTCACCTAGCGGGGGTCTCAAACCCGCCACCTCCCATGGCCCCTCCAACCTCGCGGTTATATGGGCCGAAACACTGGGAGGGCGCCCGGTACTTCTTCTTCTTCTTCTGTTGCGCGGCTGTGCAGGTTCGATGCCCTGTAGCACGTCGACCGTCGCCGGTCCATTGTGCTCGCCACAATTTATAGCTCCCCTCCAATACTTGTTGCCGCCAGAAACAGCAGCATCTTCTTGGCTGGGATTAGTGTAGCCTCCTCAGGGTGTACGATGTGTTTCCCTAGAAGAATGCTTCGTTTATGCATTAAAGCGGGGCAGTAACAGATAATGTGCAGCGGCGTTTCCGCCGACTCCAGGCATAGCCTGCACATATCTGAGCCCTTGAGCTTGAGGTTGAACATGTGCCTGTTTAGTCCACAATGTCCCGTCAAAGCTCGCACTAGAATGCATAGGTTTTTCCTACTAAGCGCTAATGCCTCACTGACAGCCTTCTTATTGAAGGATCTAACTAGCGCTTTGGAGTGGTTTAGTCCTGGTAAGTTACGCCAACGAATTAGCGTGTCATAGTAGCAGTATGTTAGCAGGGTGAGCTGAACTAGGCTCTTAGGAATACCGCAGACAGGTTCGGGCCCTATCTGCCGCATTCCAGCACCAGTTTTTGCAAGTTTGTCAGCATTTTCATTGCCGACTATGCCTGCGTGTCCTGGAACCCAGCGAAGAACCACCCTGTTACATTCTGCTAGGGTGTTCAGGGTATCCATGCAGCTGCCAACCAACTTTGAGTTGATTACCTCAGAGGATAAGGCTAAAAGAGCTGCCTGGCTATCCGAGTGAATATAGATGGTTTTGTTAACGTAGTTGTTTTGCAAGATGGTTTCCGCACAAATTATTATGGCGTATACCTCTGCCTGGAAAATGGATGTATGGGTGCCCAGGTTGCGATAGAGTTTGACCCTGGGCTTCTCTCCATAGACTCCACAACCTACGTCTTGACCAGACTTGGAGCCATCGGTGTACCATTTAAGGCTCCCCAATGGCCAAGTTATTTGACTGTCGAGCCAGTCTTTTCTCTCAGGAATTTCCACAGTATAGTACCTGTGAAATTGGTATTTTGGGGTCATCATGTCAGACGGCATCCCCAAAACTGGAATTTGAAGCACTGAGTCAACCAGCTCCCTCATGGTTTGAGACAGCCAGTTCACCTTCCGTTGGCTGATTATCCTGTACATACTCATTCTCGCCTCCCTCCTCAAATATAGGAAGAGAGGAGGAAGGTTGAGAAGAGCTTCCAGGGCAGCCCCCGGAGAGGTACTCATTGCTCCTGTGATGAGCAAGCAAGCAGTTCTTTGTAATCTGCTGAGCTTGTTCTGTGTTGTTATCTGCATCGTTTTGCCACACCAGACCACGGAGACGTATGATATTATGGGCCTCACGATGGCTGTGTAGAGCCAGAAGGTTACCCTAGGTTTGAGTCCCCATCTAGCCCCCGCAAAACGACCACAGACGCCTAGAGCCATCTTGGCCTTTTTGATAACACCGTCTACATGCGTGTTCCAGGTCAGTTTCTGGTCCATAGTAATCCCCAGATACTTGACCTCAGCTGAAAACGGTATTTTTATGTTGTTCAACTTAGGCGGCTCGAGTTTATCGAGATTGCGCCTTCTAGTGAATGGTACTATAACTGTCTTCTCCGCGTTAACAGTTAGTTCGTTCTCTTTGCACCATTTCTCAATGGTGTTGAGTGCTCTCTGCATAAGGTACGAAAGGGTACTTGGGCAGCTCCCACGCACGGTGACTATACCAGGTCGTCAGCGTATCCCTGGGTGTCAATGCGAAGCGCCGCCATCTTACACAGTAGCTGATCCACAGCGAGAGTCCATAATAGGGGCGATAGAACGCCACCCTGCGGACAACCTCGCGTTGTTAGCACCTCCGTCGAGATATTATTTAACTCGAGTTTGGCTATGCGGTTAGAGAGCATTGCCTCCACCCATCTGATGGTGGTCGTATCAGCCAGTTTATTGACCAGCCCGCCCACCAACGTACGGATTGGAGTATTATCAAATGCTCCCTCGATGTCAAGAAACGCTGCAAGAGCAATTTCCTTGTCGTCCAGGGCCTTTTCAACCTTATCCACAAGGCTGAGCAAGGCGGTTTCCGTAGATCGTCCTCTGCAATAGGCATGCTGGGTGATATGAATGGGCCTCTCAATGAGAAGCGCATCTCTTATATATCTATCAAGTACCTTCTCCATAGTTTTTAGTAGAAACAAGGATAGGCTTATGGGTCGGAAGGATTTCGGAAGCCCGTAGTCCTTCCTTCCCGCTTTTGGGATGAATGTGACCTTAACTTTGGTCCACATTTCTGGGATATATCCCCAGGCGTAGCTCGCCCGGAAGATCTTAACCAAATGTGGGATCAGTAGCTTTTCACCTCTCTGTAAGAGGAGAGGTGTCACACCATCAATCCCACAAGTTTTGTTTACATTAAAAGAATTGATGGCCCATCTCACCACACCAGGTTTGAACACTATGACGCCCCTCCTCCAGTCATCCGGGTGGGGCCTGCGGGGAGTGTACGCCAGAGTGCTCCCAGCGTTCGAAGGAATCGCTCCTGGGAAGTGAGTTGCTGCAAGCAATTCTAAAGTCTCCTTTTCATTAGAAGTGAAAGAGCCGTCTGGTCGCTTTAAGAGCCCCAGTTGGCTTGGGTTGGCTTTGGCAAGCATCTTATGGAGTCTCGCACTTTGAGGCAGACTGTTTACTTCCTCGCAGAATCTCCTCCAAGATGCCCGCTTAGCTTTCCTGATCTCTTTGCTATATTCAGTCAGGGCTTTCCTGTACGAGTCCCATTCTTTAGTTCTTTTAGCCCGATTGAATAGCTTCCGAGTTTTGTCGCGGAGTCGTTTTAATTTCGAGCTCCACCATGGTACTTTGTACTTCGAGGTCTTGGTTTTGAGAGGGCAGCTGTCCTCGAAGGCTCTTAACATACCATCGGTAACAACCGCCACCGCAACCTCAAGACACTCTAGCGTTTTGATACTTTTAGGTGCTACATCCAAGTTGTCCTCCAGGTTCTTGTAGTAATCAGTCCAGGAGGTACACCTTGGATCCCTATAAGTGACTGTTTCTGTATTGAAAGTGGTAGTCAGACCGAAGCGTATGTGCCTATGATCCGACATTGATACCTCCGCACTTACCTCCCAGTCTAGTATCTTCCTGGCTAAATCGGTAGTTGCGAAGGTGATGTCTAAAACTTCCTGTCTGGCCCTTGTAACAAAGGTAGGTGAAGAGCCTTTGTTCAGGATCTGAAGACAGTTTGCAATGAGGAAGTCAAAGAGATACTCACCTCTCTCGTTGGTGTCGCTACTTCCCCATTCTTCGTGGTGGGCGTTTGCATCGCATCCCACTAGCAGTTCCGCATTGTGCTTCCGGGCGTAGTCAACTACTGGAAGCAAATCAAATACGGGATTGTTTATCTCACCAGGTAGATAGGCCGAGCAGACGATGATCCTTCGCCCCTCCCACCCTTTGAGATTGACGTAAGCTGCCACCAGGTCGTCCGTGCAAAGCTCTGGAATAAGTTAGTATGTTTGTTAAAAACTATGCAGGCCCTGGGTCTGATTCCGCTGGTGTACGATAATAACTTACCAGCAGCATTCATCTCCAGGATGGAAGATTTGGATACCCAGGGTTTTTGTAGAAGGGCGAGGTCTGCTTTACCTTCAACAAGGCAACGCTCCACAACTGCAGCCGCAGCGGCTGCATGATGGAGGTTGGCTTGGAGGAACCTCGCCTGAGACGCCCGAGTAGCCATTTATTTCGCTCTTTTGGTGACAGGAGGAGGCCGAGTACGACCTCCCCCTGGTCGAGGCGACGAGCGACCTCGATCAGCGGGAGTTTCCCTCGGAGTCCTAACTGATCTGTCCCCTCTTCCCCTGTAACCAGCCGGGCCAGCCGCTGCACCCGCACGGCCAGCAGTCCTGCCCCCCCGATCCCACTGTCTAGAAGAGGCTGATCCCGCACTAGGTGCATTGCAACCAGGCGGTCTCCTCTCCAATCCACTGGGCCCGGGGGCAGCAGTCTCAGCGCCAGCGTTCGCAGACGCAGCAGCGGCCGGTTCTGGCTGAGGGGGAAGGTTTGCACCCTTGAGCCTGAAGACTAGCCGCCTACAACCGATGGTAGCTCGGCAGTTGTTTTTGAGGAGGGTTTCAGCGGACTGTTCGTCGATGAGGAAAACGGCAATAGTGCCCGACTCAATCTTCGTCTCGCTGATGATCCTCCAGAATTCCGGATTGAGGTCCAGGTTCTGATAGATGAGCATGCCCAGTGCATCAGAAGCGTTGGCAGCCTCAATAAACGGAATTAAGACTGATGCAGTCCATGGTGAAGGTAGTTCACTCTCGTGCATCACTGAGAGCTGCACCTCCGGCCATGGCTTGCATCTGTTAATCTCTCTCACAAGCCAGTCCTTGCTCGCCTGATTTTCACAGGTAACAAGTAACCACCCTGGCTTGTGAGAGAGCGATACGAATTTGGGTCCGCTGCCTTTATTAGTTCGGCTGCGCGCTTGCTCGCAGATTGCCCTACTAATGGCGGCGTGTACCAGATTCATCTGGTCTGTAGACATGGGCTCCTTGTTTTTGATGCCCACTCTAACAGAACCAGCTATGTCCCTGTAGCTTGGGGGGGGGGGGGCTGGATCTCCCCTCCTCAGGCGTGGAGGATGTTTTGGGTGCCTTATTAGGGTTCCCCTTCGGAGATTCATCCTCCGACCTGCCCCGTTTCATGTTCGGGTTATTGGTCGGTGGACGAGGATGAGAAGAGGAACCCTGATAAGGTTGGCGGGCTTTTTTGAGGGCTTGTGCGATGTCCATGCCATCTGCCACAAGCCTCCAAAGGCGTTTCCGCCCCGCACCACTCAGTCTTTTGACAGCAGCGCTTAGACTGGGTGTTTGGTCTTCTGACACTAGGGGTGTCTCCAAGGGCGTACCGGAGTCAGAGCCTCCGTCGACCACAAGGTCACTCCCGAACGTGTCAGAGCTGGTACCAGATTGTGCAAGGTCGATAGAATTCCCCTGCGCCTGGGTATTGTCAGGTTCAGAGTCAAACGAGTTCCTCTGCGCCTGTGAGTCTTCGAGTATGTTTTTTGGGTTCTGTCTAGATGATTCCATGCAGTCCCACGAGTAGCTAGGGAATTATACGGTCACAAACGGCAGAGCCCCGCATGCCGCCTGAAGGGCAAAATACTGCCTCGATGCGCCCTGGTTTCGAGGAGACAACCGTTAGAGACTGAGCACCCCCTCAGCCACGCATCCCTCGGCACGGTGCGTATGACACCTTGGATTGGGGATTTTTGGAGTCGAGGTTTACTCCTCCGGATTAGGTAGGTAAGTCTGGATGGGTAGGAGGTGACTTGGGCTAGGGTTAGAAGCCCGGCGGAGGGTTTTAGTTACGTCTGATTCAGAGGGAATCAGACCAATAACAGGCAGCAACCACGGGAAGGATGACCCTGCGCCTTGTCTAGAGGATCAACATGCTCAAACAGCACTCTCCCTCTAAACCATTCGCCAAATCCAACACCGGACAGGTGTTGGAAATAGAGATGCACCCATGCTATGTATAGTGCTATGTATAGCGTTGATTCCTTAGCATGCGCCCACCTCCGCCCGGTACTTGCTCTTGGCGTATTTCCCGGTGTGCCTCCTTGACTCTACAAGTTCTTTTTGTCTTATTTCCTTTGTCCCTTTAGTCACTCTCCCCATTCTGGGGCTGGACGTCACTACACAGGCTTGACTCATGTCGTCGCTGTGTGGCTCTATGCCTGGTCCCTGTTCGCTCCGATCCGCTTTGCCCCTTGTGCCATTGGCGCGAACTCCCGCAGCCGGTTGTAGTTTTCTGTCGATGCAACGAGGTCCATGTAGTAGACTGGTCCCGCTTCCCCGCGAACGAACCTAGCGGGGGGTCTGCCAACACTGCGCTTTCTGGTGTAGTGTCGCCACTCCAGCACCTTGGGACCTCAACGACCATCAGCTCTTCGAACTATGTGTCCCGTCCATTTCCACTTCAGTTTCGCGACTCGCCGAGCTATGTCGGTGACTTTGGTTCTCCAACGGATGATACGGCTCCTAGACGCATGCAGACTACCAATGTTTTTAATTAGCCAAGCTTAACTTTACTAATATTCTCCTCTCCCCTACAAATAAGGGGAAAGCTTGTGTTAAGAGAGGGTACGACAATAGCGCTGCGGGTGAAGATCGCGTTGATCTTTCAGTTTTCAGTCAGCAACTTAAACACTGGGTGCACCGTGCACAGCTTACGCCGGCGTCGGGCCTCGTGTTCGTAACCAACACAGAGCACTTCGGGCTGGAAGGACCAAAATGATCGTTAGATCCGGTTCGAAGGACCAAAATGTAGTGTATTCCCAGTGGTGTTTGCTCATGTACTTGTTCTACTACTGAAAGAGCAGCAGTGTACAGCGTGAGCGGCACGCTTTATGATACATTTTTTTCAATGTGGATGGATTATAGCAAAATAATTTAGATTTTCCTTGTATAACTTTTGAATGGTTATGTTGTTGCAGAACCAAGACTCAAATATGATCGACATGCTGAAGCGGCGGCTGGAGGGCGCCATGAAGTCGGAGCTGGAGGTGCAGGAGCGCGAGCAGGCGCTGCTGCGGCGCCTGCACCAGCTGGAGCGCGCGCTGCCGCCCGCCGAGCCCGCGGACCAGCTGCGGCAAGAGGTGAGGAGAAGTATGATCGACATGCTGAAGCGGCGGCTGGAGGGCGCCATGAAGTCGGAGCTGGAGGTGCAGGAGCGCGAGCAGGCGCTGCTGCGGCGCCTGCACCAGCTGGAGCGCGCGCTGCCGCCCGCCGAGCCCGCGGACCAGCTGCGGCAAGAGGTGATTGATGACGAGGAGGAGAACTCTTTTTCAGCTCAGTCGCATACTCAGACCAATGGATTGGTTTGGTCGTTCCTAATGAGTTGATGGGGTACAATGTTCGAAAAGCTGATGGTCGTTGGGCTCTCCAGGTATTGTGGACCGATGACATCAAAGTGTCGTTAGGAGCCGCTGGGTGCAAGCAGCGTAAGACAAAGGCCTGTGGAAGGCCTTGCAAGAGACCTTTGGACGTCTATTGGTTGACAAAGAAAAAGAAGAATGAGTTGATAAAGGTTCTAGATTGCACCGTCTCCAATGCGTGTGCGATACGTCTCGATTTTTTGCGGTTAGTGGGATTACGGGAACATTCCACTACAGATATCTTTCTCATTTGATAAAATAATTAGATGCTTTTTCACTACCAGATGGAGAAAGGTGAAAGGCTGAAAGGCGAGGTGTCGCTATTGAAGTGCAAGCTGGACATGGAGCAGCGTCGTTGCAGCGAGCTGCAGACGCAGCTGGAGCACGTGCGCAGCGCCACGCACCGCGACGCGGACGCCCGGATACAGCTGTGCACGCAGCTGAAGGAGGAACTCGCCGAGCTGAGGAGGTATTTTTTTTATATGTATAGCGAGCAAACGAGCAGGCGGGTTACCTGATGTTAATAATTGATTATCGCCGTGTATGAACATTTGTAGCACCAGAGGCACCACCAATGCTAGTGGCTACAAGGTGCTCCTAAAAATATCCCTCCTTTGAGAAATCTCAGTTCAATACCCGTTTTCAGGAATCACCTTAAAAAGAAATTACTGAACGATCAAAATACCTTGGGCAGTTACAGGTTCCTCATAATAAAAGAAAGCTGAATCGTTTATTTATATGATATCCCTAACCCCCATTCATAATAATAATACTAATTATCACTCACCTTAAAATCCTATTATTTATATTATCACACTTAAGGTGGAAGACACATTTCTGCCCGCGAAATTCAAATTTAATTTGGTTTTTCGCAATTTGTAAACTAATACGACAAAGTAGGCTCATGGCATTCTAATTGCGACAATGGCAGTATCATCTTCACAGGTTTATATAAAAATCTTTACTTGAAAGTGTCCAGTTTAAGAAATTAATCAAAATATCGACTAATTTGTGAGTAACTCACGTTCAACTCAGTATTTTGATTAATTTCTTAAACTGGTCACTTTCAAGTAAAGATTTTTATGTAAACCTGTGAAGATGATAATTCTACTGGCGCAATTAGAATGCCATCAGCCTAGTTTGTCGTATTAGTTTACAAATTGCGAAAAACCAAATTAAATTTGAATTTCGCGGGCAGAAATGTGTCTTCCACCTTAAGTGTGATAATATAAATAATAGGATTTTAAGGTGAGTGATAATTAGTATTATTATTATGAATGGGGGTTAGGGATATCATATAAATAAACGATTCAGCTTTCTTTTATTATGAGGAACCTGTAACTGCCCAAGGTATTTTGATCGTTCAGTAATTTCTTTTTAAGGTGATTCCTGAAAACGGGTATTGAACTGAGATTTCTCAAAGGAGGGATATTTTTAGGAGCACCTTGTAGCCACTAGCATTGGTGGTCACTTTCAAGTAAAGATTTTTATGTAAACCTGTGAAGATGATAATTCTACTGGCGCAATTAGAATGCCATCAGCCTAGTTTGTCGTATTAGTTTACAAATTGCGAAAAACCAAATTAAATTTGAATTTCGCGGGCAGACTCGTCTATTCATCCTTAATATGTATTCCTTATATATTTCTCTATTGCGAACAGCTGTGAGTTGTACTCGTGCGTGTCTCCCGCTAAGGGTGCCGGCAGAATACCAGCGCTCAGGTTATCCATACACCTGCAGCAATAATGCTGACGTTTCGGGACGAGCCGGTACCTTTTTGCTTACGCGACATATGGGTGCAAAAACCAATTTTCAAATCTGGGGACACGGTAGTTTCCCTTTCAAAGACGAGCCAAGTGATGCGCAAGGGCACAACATCCCCATTTTTCGAAGCGCTTCGTCGTTTTATTGAACCCTCATAATTTATGGTTTGGATTAAACTAGATAAACAAAATTCTCGGGATATGATGTCAATAGTGGACTTATTAAACATATAAAGTTTCAATTACATAGCTCTTCTACTTAAGATTTTATTAAAATCTAAAAAACCCCGATTTCGTCCGCCGTGTTTCAAAACGTACGCCCAATCATACAGCCACGCATACTCACGCATGTACGCAAATAGGTATATAGCAAATTAACCCTAAACAATACCATGTTTTGTTGCAGATTAAAACACGAAACCGGCGTAGAACTGGCGCGCAGTAAGGAGTTGGTGCACACCCAAAGCGCCACCATCGCCCAGCTCGAGAAGAAACTTGCGGCCGCCGCGAAGAATCGGAACATTGATACATTCGTAAGTAGTTTCACGATATATTTCGTAGTATGTGCTCAGGAACTATTCAATTTAATTCCACCATCGCCCTTCTACATGGAACCATAAGGCATCGCAATGGATCTACGCCGCGTGGTTGAAATTCCACGATCTCGCAATAAGCGTTTGCTTCTTCGTTCCTAATACGCACCGCTAATATTTGGAATGCCCTTCCGGCTTTTGTTTTTCCAACTAACTATAACTATATAGAGAATCGCTACTAAGCGATAAGGCCGCCTCTTGTGTTATACTTTTTGTCTTTGTTTCTTTTCTATTTTTTTTTTTGTTGTTATTTTGCATCTTGCCTAGCAAGCAAGCACCATCTTAGGCTACATACAAAAAAGTTTTAGCCTTTTTTTATCATCAAATGTTTTCATTTTTTCTGTGAAACTTCTGGAAAATTTACTCCATCAATCACGTGACGAAAGATGAAATAATTATAATACTTGCCATTTGCTTTCAGACTGCTATAGAAAACGAACAAACCGAGCTTGCCCGAGAGATTTCCTCTCTACGACGCTGCCTCACAGTCGACAGCCCTGACGCGACGTCAGACAAGCAGCAAGTGCAACAGTTGCAGAAAAAAGTGCAGCAGTTGCAGCAACAAGTGCAGCAACTACGCGCCCAGCTGGAGGCGAAGACACAGCAATTGAGCAACGACGAGAAGGAACAAGCGGTAAGTGGACTTTTGTTGTTTGATATGTGTGAAATTCATGTACAGAGCTACACAGAACAGCTTTTGTTGTTGGCCTGTTCAATGTTCATGCCCTGTTTAGGGCGGGTAGAGGCCTCATGATATTTTTAGGTAAGTACAAATAGAGGTAAAAGGAAAAAATCCTAGACTACAAAAAAAAACTATTAGATTCTTACTCGTCTCCGAAAACTTACTTGTGGGCTGAAAGAATAAAAGTGTTTTCTTTATTTTATTTAAGGGTTCTGCCAGGGTTCATCCAACCTAAAACACCCTAATCTAACTCAATCCGACACGAGGCTCAATAAAACAGTATACACAGATAATTTAACAGTTTATTTCGCAGGTAAGCAATCAAATCGATACAAAATCACAAATAATTTGGATTAGATATTCATTATTAGATAGAAGTATGGATTAGATAATTTAAATTAAATAGGATTTGCTCTACTGCCTCTGCACAGCGTTGGTCTTGCTGCCCACCAGTTCCACGTAGTTGGTGACCCTGGGTATGTCTTCCAGGCTGGGCTTGTCGTTTACTTCTCCGCATAACGGCTCCACGGCCCACAGCGAGAGCCCATGGACCGCCGCTAGGGCGCAGTATAGTGTGTACAGTAGGGCGGTAACGCACGCTAGCGCAATGGGGCAGAGGCGTTGATTCATCACCACTTCGCGTTTCCAACTCTCTTCCGTCCACGTTCGGAAGTACTGGCAGATTTTTCTGTGAACAAATGTATATTGATAGGTATGGTATAAAAATAGAACTTAACTGCGGAAAAAGATATATGAAGACCTATCTGAGGACTTGAGTAGTGATGGAATTAACTTTTAGCTCAACTGTGAACTGACACGTCTCCCGAAACCCAACCGTCAACCCTCTCGTTACCAACCGTTTCCTGCTGTCCGAGACTCTCTCTTTGAGCAGCTCTGGAAGCTCTTCTCAATTGACCTCCTCTCTTCTTGTACCTGAAGAAGGAGGCGAGAATGAGCATGTACAGAGTAGTCAACCAACGGTAGGTTAACCGGTTATCTCAAGCATTGAGGGATCGAATAAACTCAGTGCTTGAAATTCCTATTTTGGGCCTGCCATCTGAAACGAAGACCTCAAAACATGTGGACATTCCCGAAAGGGCAAGGCAAGCAGTGGCTTAACAGTAAAATAACTTGGCTGTCAGAACTTGACCTTAAATGGTTTCTTTACTGATGGCTTCAAATCAGGCAAAAATGTAAGTTGTAGACCGCCTCCCGGTGCGGAGCCGTCATTATAGCACCTTGGAATCCCAACGTCTTTTCTGGTTCCCCTACCGATCTCCCCATTCCTGATTTGATCATACAGGGATACTTCATCTTCATTTTTATCAACCAGTAGAAGTGCACTGCTGGACACAGATCTCTTGCATGGACTTCCACAGGGATACTTAATATCTCCAAATGAATGTAATGGATGAATTCTTATAATTACCGTAGAGGAGGCAGCGCCTTGTCTAGCATGGCCACGACGAAGTGGAGTGCGTATGTCAGCATGAGCACCAACACCCACACGCACACCAGGTAGGGTGGCCAGCGGAAACTGCCCAGCGCCGCTGACCACAAACATCATGTTAAACAACATTGACAAGAGAACTACACAAAATAACTAGACTTGGCGTTGTGCGATCAGCTGCTGCGGGGAACGAGGCGACCTACTAGGACGGCAGACTTGAAGGCTTGCCAAAGTAGTATGCCACTTTGAAGCAGTGGCATGTCTTCTATCATATTATTAGCGCAGGTTATTAGCTAAAAATGAGTTAAGAGTTCATTACCAAAATTGACAGTTTCCTGTTTAGAAGTGTGGTGATCCCTTCAGTGTGTGACATGCACCAGCTCGCAGTGGACTGGTATCGGTTGCGGCGAGAGGCGTCGACGTCCGTGCGCGTACCTTGCACCAGCTCGCGGTTGCCGTGCGCGGCGGCCACGTCGGCGCGGTGCACCGCCTCCAGCGAGCGGCGCTGCCTGGCCAGCGCGCGCGGCAGAGCGTGCTCCGACGTGGCGCGCAGCCGACCGCGCTCCACTTCCATCAGTGTGTGACATGCACCAGCTCGCAGTGGACTGGTATCGGTTGCGGCGAGAGGCGTCGACGTCCGTGCGCGTACCTTGCACCAGCTCGCGGTTGCCGTGCGCGGCGGCCACGTCGGCGCGGTGCACCGCCTCCAGCGAGCGGCGCTGCCTGGCCAGCGCGCGCGGCAGAGCGTGCTCCGACGTGGCGCGCAGCCGACCGCGCTCCACTTCCATCAGTGTGTGACATGCACCAGCTCGCAGTGGACTGGTATCGGTTGCGGCGAGAGGCGTCGACGTCCGTGCGCGTACCTTGCACCAGCTCGCGGTTGCCGTGCGCGGCGGCCACGTCGGCGCGGTGCACCGCCTCCAGCGAGCGGCGCTGCCTGGCCAGCGCGCGCGGCAGAGCGTGCTCCGACGTGGCGCGCAGCCGACCGCGCTCCACTTCCATCAGTGTGTGACATGCACCAGCTCGCAGTGGACTGGTATCGGTTGCGGCGAGAGGCGTCGACGTCCGTGCGCGTACCTTGCACCAGCTCGCGGTTGCCGTGCGCGGCGGCCACGTCGGCGCGGTGCACCGCCTCCAGCGAGCGGCGCTGCCTGGCCAGCGCGCGCGGCAGAGCGTGCTCCGACGTGGCGCGCAGCCGACCGCGCTCCACTTCCATCAGTGTGTGACATGCACCAGCTCGCAGTGGACTGGTATCGGTTGCGGCGAGAGGCGTCGACGTCCGTGCGCGTACCTTGCACCAGCTCGCGGTTGCCGTGCGCGGCGGCCACGTCGGCGCGGTGCACCGCCTCCAGCGAGCGGCGCTGCCTGGCCAGCGCGCGCGGCAGAGCGTGCTCCGACGTGGCGCGCAGCCGACCGCGCTCCACTTCCATCAGTGTGTGACATGCACCAGCTCGCAGTGGACTGGTATCGGTTGCGGCGAGAGGCGTCGACGTCCGTGCGCGTACCTTGCACCAGCTCGCGGTTGCCGTGCGCGGCGGCCACGTCGGCGCGGTGCACCGCCTCCAGCGAGCGGCGCTGCCTGGCCAGCGCGCGCGGCAGAGCGTGCTCCGACGTGGCGCGCAGCCGACCGCGCTCCACTTCCATCAGTGTGTGACATGCACCAGCTCGCAGTGGACTGGTATCGGTTGCGGCGAGAGGCGTCGACGTCCGTGCGCGTACCTTGCACCAGCTCGCGGTTGCCGTGCGCGGCGGCCACGTCGGCGCGGTGCACCGCCTCCAGCGAGCGGCGCTGCCTGGCCAGCGCGCGCGGCAGAGCGTGCTCCGACGTGGCGCGCAGCCGACCGCGCTCCACTTCCATCAGTGTGTGACATGCACCAGCTCGCAGTGGACTGGTATCGGTTGCGGCGAGAGGCGTCGACGTCCGTGCGCGTACCTTGCACCAGCTCGCGGTTGCCGTGCGCGGCGGCCACGTCGGCGCGGTGCACCGCCTCCAGCGAGCGGCGCTGCCTGGCCAGCGCGCGCGGCAGAGCGTGCTCCGACGTGGCGCGCAGCCGACCGCGCTCCACTTCCATCAGTGTGTGACATGCACCAGCTCGCAGTGGACTGGTATCGGTTGCGGCGAGAGGCGTCGACGTCCGTGCGCGTACCTTGCACCAGCTCGCGGTTGCCGTGCGCGGCGGCCACGTCGGCGCGGTGCACCGCCTCCAGCGAGCGGCGCTGCCTGGCCAGCGCGCGCGGCAGAGCGTGCTCCGACGTGGCGCGCAGCCGACCGCGCTCTACTTCCATCAACTGCTTGTCGCGGGATGACTGATAACAATTTTATTAATATACACATACAGTGTGTCCGTACATGGACTCGCGATATTTTAAACACTTATATAACAACGCCGAAGCAGTGATAGCCCAGTGGTTAGGTAGCACTGCGGTCTCCTATTAAGAGGGTCGCAGGTTCGAGCCCGGGCACGCACCTCTGACTTTTCGGAGTTAAGTGCGTTTAAGCAATTAGATATCACATGCTTCAACGGTGAAGGAAAACATCGTGAAGAATCCTGCGCTCCTGAGAGTTCACCATAATGTTCTCAAAGGTGTGTGAAGTCTACCAATTCGCATTGGGCCAGCGTGGTGGACTATGGCCTATAACTAAAATTCTCTGACAGGAGACCTGCGCTCAGTAGTGAGACGTTAATGGGTTGCTCCCAACAACAACAACATATAACAACTATTTTAAAGTACAAAATTATACTCTAAACTTGGGCCCAATCCACTTCCCCCCTATGTGGCAGCCATTTTTTTTTGTTGAAATATTATTCTTTATACGTGTACGAAAAAAATCATCTCTCAAAGTTTTGGTCTTACTGAGATAAAAATGAGCTTATTCGAAGGGCAACAATACTGTCCTACCGTTTACATTACAAAACAAAGTGTTCACATTTCCATAACTTTTGAAAAAATATGAAACTCAAAAAAAAAATAATCGTAAAATTATGCAAATCAACAAATTATTGTAAATAACTGCAAAAACACCCCTGACAACCCTTTTTATTTTTTTACTAGATCGAGAGATTTTGAGCTACAATAAAACGTTTAATTTACAAAAGTATTAGTACTTTAAGAGTTATCGTTGTTTAAACATAGCGCATGATTTTTTTTGTACACGTATAGAGAATATTTCAACAAAAAAAACAAAATGGCTGCCACATAGGGGGGAAGTGGATTGGGCCCAAGTTTAGAGTGTGTTCGCTAGTTAATGTCCAGACACACTATAATTAGTAACTAACCTTCAAATCAAGAGTGAATAGGCACTTGCTAGGCGAGCGCGCTCCAACTTAGGTTGCATCTTCACTTACCATCAGATGTGATCGCAGTCAAGCGCTAGTCTATATATTAAAATAAACTCACAGTAGGCGATAGTCTGGCGTGGGAGACGGGTAGTTTTTTGTCCTTCTCGGCGTCGTCGTCAGGCTTGGTTTCCTTTGCGTTCAACTCCGTCTTGGTAATGGACGGATGATCACCGCACATACTGAAAATGTTATATTAATTCAACTAGGTATATCTGTATTTTGTTTAGCAGTGATAGCAGAGTTCTCCACAATGTTCTCGAAGGTGTGTGAAGTCCACCAATTCGCATTGGGCCAGCGTGGTGGACTATGGCCTATAACCCTTCTCTGAGAGGAGACCTCGCTCAGTAGTGAGCCGATGATGGGTTTATAATGATGAATGATGATGATGATGTATTTTGTTTATGAGTAAGTTGGAAATTGTTAGAATCGATAACCTAATCGATTGCAATTTTTAAACCATGGTACATTTTTACCCAAAATTTTAATAACCGGTGTAAATTGAAAATTTAAAACACCCCCGACATGTGAATCTATAGTCGGACTATGTACGATATACCTGATATCCTGTTACCCAGTTGTCTGCTCCATCATCAGATCCTCCTCAATCCTCGACCATCATCTATCTAAAACTTACTCATTGAGACCTTTCTAATCCCAAGAGTCCAAACACTATGTTCCTGAGAAGTTGGGTATTGCGCAGACTACTAGCTTAATATGCCTTGGAAATAATCCGAAGTAACAGTAAATCAAATCAATCGCACCAGTTAAAGTTTGACCCTTTAACTAAGTCGCATAATATTATAAGAGATCGTTCATTTTTTGTAACCATAACACGATTTTAAGCGGCGATAAGTAGTTATGTAACCAACCGCATGCGGGCAGACCGTCACCATTCTCAACAGAAGAGGGCCCTTCACCCACAAAATACTGAATCAGCTTTCCTAGAGATAGTTACCAAAAGTACAGCTATCTCTTAATCTAATACGCGAGCTTGAGGAGTTGATGAGTTATTCAAGAAAAAGTTCAGGATACTTAATGGTATTAATGAAACTTACACCATATCTGGCAATTTCGGAACATCGGTTTTAATCGTCTCCATATTATCTTGCTCGAATCATTGAACTTTCATTATAAATAGTATAAAAAATATAAAATATAATATTTTTGAATAAAAAAAATATAAAATAAAATTTGTTATGATACAATCATCAGAAAAAGCTGACAAATGTCTTAATGTAACTGACAATGTTATGTCAATTTCTTTATTTGAATAAAATTTGAATAAAATAAAGACAAAATATACTATTTTCAGAGGAGGTTTGACTACCTACGAGTTTATATAGTACTCGTACATAGTTTATGCGTGAAATTTCATCCATTTCAGGCTTATTTTAGGCTGGACTTTCAAAGAATACTTGAATGACATTCTCGTAGGTACGTCTGTTCCCGCGTAATTAAAGGGCAAGTCAACAAACAAACACTATGCATTTACAATGAATTATAGTCGTTTGTTTTAAGGTCGTCACTCACTTATCAACCCGGCTCTCGACCAGCCGCGGAAGTGGTACTAAAGACTTCCATGTGACCAGCATAATTTCGCCTGGATTTCCATTTATATGCATGCACTCACTCACCAATACCGTAGCCTCACGGCCATCGCCTCGCTCGCTAGCTGTCAATACGTGGATGGCGAGTGGACATCACAGTGACCACTCGCTGCTCGCCCAATTGCCGTACTTTGCCTACGCACGGGTGCCGAGTGGATTATCATGGTACAATTACTAGTCGGAAATTCGTTGACACGCGATTTCCACTCGTTTACAACTGCTAACCGGCAGGCTAAAGTTGAAACTATAGCTCCAATAATCCAACGGTTAAAGGTGCGGACTGAAAACTGAAAGGTTGCAGGTTCGATCCTTACCCGTTGCACTATTGTCGTAGCCATTGCTAGCACAAGCTTTTCGTTGAATTGGAGGAGAGAGAAGGATGTTAGTCAAGCTCAGCTAGGCTAATAATCTTTTTTTTAAAAAGCGAAGAATAGAATATAAATATTTTTATTCAAATAAACTTTTTTACAAGTGCTTTTGAATCGTCGTTGAGTCTACCACTGGTTCGAATGCCCTTCCTGCCGAGAAGAACCAGCAAGAAACTCGGCGGTTGCTCTTTTTAAAACAATTTTACAATACAATAGATACTATATGCTATGTATGCAGTGTTTCCACAATGAGGGGAAGTTCCAAAAATGCATACTACTTATAATTCAATACATGTTAAGATAGGCAGACAGAATGCAGCCCCATTCCCGCCAGTGGCACCCCGAGTATGACGCATGACCCACCCGTTGCTTTGCTCAACCATCGCGAAGAAGGTTCGGTGGCGGGTTGAAAAGTGAGCGACAACCTTAATCATTTGTCGATGTGCTTATCACCAGATCCGCTACCTGCACGGGCGCTGGGCGCGGCTAGAGAGCTGCCGCAAGGCGCTGGTGTGGCAGAAGCGCTACCTGCAGCGCGTCATCGCCGGCTACGCCGAGCTGGAGCGCAGGATACGCGTCTCTGGCAGCGACACGCCGCCGCCGCGCGGGCTGAAGAGGTTCAAGTACGTATATATAGCTGCTCGTGCTGATTCACTCACTGACTGACTGACTCACTGATAGGTCACCTCTCGTGTAAAATTTTGTATGAATTTTTTTTTTTTTCACCAATGGTTTGGTATAGAGGACAAAAATTCATTCAGAGGAAAATTATGGAGAGAGCTGATGATTGAGGATTTCGGAGACGGGTGAGGAGCATGGCGAGGGTATTGAAGAGGTGGGGGGCGCTCGAACAAAAGTAACTCGAAGCCTCATTCAATTGGCAGTGAGCTGAAAAAATTTTCAAAATGGCGGATTCAAGATGGCGGCGTACAAACTTCGTCGGTGTCTATCTCGGAGAGTATAAAAGATGGAAGAGTGGTTTTTTGGCAACAGGTAACCAGGACCCGAACCCTAAAAGAGCGAGGCCCGACTCGCGCTTTGCCGATTTTTCAATCAGTATAAGCTAGTGAATGTTTTCAGGTGCGTGGCGTGGGCGGTGGTGGCGACGGCGCGCATGTCGTACCTGGTGCGGCGGCGCGAGGCCACGCGCGCGCTGGCCGCCAACGCGCTGTTCCGGCCCAACGCCGCTGGACAGGCGCCCCAGCCCATGTGAGTGCACAAAGGCCAGACCCCTTCAAGATCTACCAACGTACCGTGAAAGAAGCCCGTTGAAGATTATAATATGACTAGCTGATGCCCGCGACTTCGTCCGCGTGGATTTAGTTTTTAAAATCCCTCGGGAACTGTTTGATTTTCCGGAATAAAATGTAGCCTATGTCACTCTCCAGGTCCTCGACTATACCCATGCAAAAAATCACGTCGATCCGTAGCCCTGTTGCGGCGTGATTGAAGGACAAACCAACAAACCAAAAAACCAACAAACAATCACACTTTCGCATTTATAATATTAGCAAGGATAAAAAAGTGTGGTATAACTTGTTCAAACTATTCATGAGACGGTAATAACCCTAAATTGCAACATAATGTTTTAATAACTTCCTTTTTTTTTTTTGAATTAGGTAAAAAAGAACAACAACCGAGTTTCTTATTGGTTCTTCTAGGTTAGAACAGCATTCCGAACCAGTGGTAGATTCACACTTGACTGTATTTATTTAAAGTCACAAATTCAGTGCAACCGATTTTAATATGGAGCGTTAGGCCCTTCGTACACAAGGCTACGCAAATCTTCAATACTAATGTTGTACTATGTACTTACGTCGCGAACATCTTGTAGCGCACGGCCCGTACACACGGCAATTTGAATCGCAAGACGCGAGTTGTCTATTCGGCCATATATGTATGTGGGCGTAGCGGCTACACGGCTCACACTTATTTACGATGAAACTATAATTTTAGCTTACTGTCTTTATCTAAAGCAAAGAAATGGTCGTAGCAGAAGATACTGGGTTGATCCATATAGAAAGAAATACATAAAAAGTGCAGACTGTTTGTTGCTGCAAAAGAATTGCAACAAACAGATGCTAAATTTCTGTCGTTGTACAGGATGTCCAAAGAGTTATACATATTTAGTTTATTTACTTGTTCCACATAAAACAAATTTTATTATTGCTCCGCCATCGTGGAAATCGCAGCATCGTTTGTAGCGACGATCTCGGCCAGCAGGTAGCGCGCTACCGGTGTCGGCGACGATTGACGAATGAACAAAATGTCGGCGACGCGTACCTGTGTACGAACCTCTGTGAATTTGTATAGCGGTAGTCGCTTAGAGACTAAAATCGTCGAGTATCGAAGATTTGTGTACGAAAGGCCTTATGGAGCGTATCGTACATACGTAAACGTGTACACGAAATTGAGCTCTAATTCAATGCTGCTATGGTTTATTTTACTTTGACGCTAATGTCGAATACGAATACGATCAATGGAGTAACTTTGTAACGGAGTGGATCGACCCGGCTGAGAGCGACCCACTTCGTTCATTAGATGTGAGGGATCGAACCTCGTTTTTCACTATTTCCTAGGACAAGGAATAAAATACTCGATAAACAATAACGACTTTTATTTACAATTCTCTTAACCTATTACACGATATCGAGAGACATTGACGCAAGCCTAAACACGGTTACAATATTATATGAAGCGGGACCGCCCGGGCGGCTGACGGAAGGACGACGGACTCCCGGTGGAGCGCGGGTGACGCGGCGGTCGCGGGGGGAACGCAGACGCTCGGGGTGGTTGGACGGGCCGGGCCGCGAGGCCAGGCGCGAGCAACAGCCCCTGTGGGTCCACCAGAGAGCTCGTACCACTCGTCAACCCAGAGGGTAATCAGGCCGACGATGGGATCGATCCAGAGGGAAATCAGACCGACCCCGATGGTACGAGCGCCGCTAGCGAACTGGCGCTGGACGCTCTTGTTCGGCTTTTATACTTTTCTGCCGGCTGCTTCGGTGGGCCTCGGCGCGGTTCGGCGGAGATCGCGCCGATGATGTCATTGGCCTGGCGAGTGCGTTCACGCCGGCCCCGCGTGGTGAGTCAGGCGGCACGTGTATTGTGGGCTGCTTGCGCTGTGACGGCGTGTTCACGTGGGTCCCTCGTGCGATGATTCACGCCGCCCGTGTAGGCTGCTTTGCGTTGTGACGGCGCTCGTCACACTCCCCCCTCTCGCTTTGGGATGTTTACCTGTAAACATCACCGTTGGTTACACACCATCCTCTGTATCAAAAGAACTAGAAAGTGGTTTACTGTCGTCTGTATGTCACTTTGTATTTTTCGAACCTATGCGTTTGGCTGTGCCTTCCCTCCTTTGTCACCCTTTTTGTATTTGGGTAACCTCACTATCCCCTTTCGGTGGTTACCCATGCGTTTTCTTCCTCTCCTTTTCTTTTTCTTCTTCTTTTGCCCCTCGGCTGCCACTACCTCTGTGGCCATTGCCAGTCATTCTGGTGACATCGTTCGGTCGTCATCGGGTTCCTTTTTGGTTGACGGACCTTGCATTGCCGCTTCTTTTTCCGAGCACGCTGGGGTTGTCGCGTCCGCCATCGTTTACTCCACTGTAAATGATCCTTTTTTGACGTTTTCTTAATTTCGATGTTATATTTTTTTGTCTTGAGGGTAGGTTGATTTCTTTCTAGTGACATTTGTGTATTCTGTGCTCTTTGTCTATGCTTTCTTATAGTCCGATGTTTGTTTGGTCGGACCTTCCCGGTCGGGTCTATGTTGGATGGTGTGTGTCGTCTTGGACTATTCGTGTTGTGTTCTGACTTTTAGCGGTTATGTTTCTTTCGTTTTATTCTTGGAATCTTTTTATATCCTTTATGTGTGCTGTGCATATTTTGCCTCCGTTGAGTGCTTTTAATAAAAATATCACGGGCGATTTTCTTTCTATTATCTTGTACGGGCCTGAGTATTTTGGTGCTAGTTTCGCGCAGAACTTTTTTTCTGCGTTTGACAGTGGAAAATCTCGTTTAAGTACGAGTTGTTCCATCTTTGGTTCCCATTCTCGTTTCGATTTATCGTAGTTTTTCTTTTGGTTTGTTGATGCTAGTTTCTGGTTCTCTCGTACCATTTGATAAATTTCTTCTAGTTTTTGTTTTTCTTTTTTCTCAACCGTCGGTGTCGGGGGACTCTTTTCGTCATTGAAGTTTCTTAACTCGGTGTTGTATTCTGATGTTTTTTTCCTTATGTACTTATTCCATTTTTCCCGATTTTTCCCTATAAAGGCGGCTATCGTGTTTTCGCGTGTTTTGTACCCTCGTTTGGTCGGACTACACTTTGGTGAGTACGGTAGGCTGAGTTTTTGTCCTATATTATACTTCCTGAGTGTGTCTTTATAATGTTTGCTTGTGACTGATTTCGCGTTATCACCGAGCAAAGTTTTTATTTCGCCACCTCTCATCGGTACGCATTCTTTTCGTGCGTTTACGGCTGCGTTCGCGCGTTTATGTTTCTGACATGTTTCGCACTTTTTTACGTCTTTTGCGACGTCTCTAAAGATGCCTGGCCAATAATAACGTTGTGCCGTTTTGTTGAATGTTTTTGATACCCCTAGGTGTCCTGCGCTAGGTTCGTCGTGGTTTTGTGAGAGGATTCTTCTTTTGTCGGAGTTTTTGACGCATAGCTTCCATTCGGTGTCGGGGTCTAATTTGCCCCCGTCTCGTGGATTGATTATTCTCCTATACAGTTTATCTTCCTGTATTCGGTAATCTGGTTCTGTTTCGGGGTTCGCCGTTACCTTCTTTAATTTTCTTGTGTACCATTCGTTTTCGCCAACTGACGCGGCGCATACTGGGTTTCTTGATAGTTCATCTGCTATCACGTTTTGTTTTATTGGTTCTTTATGTTTTAGTTTTGTGATGTGTTTCCCCCCTTTAATGCCTTTTGGCCTTTTTTTCGCTTTTTCGAATTCCTCGGTTATTATGGTTTGTAGTCTTTCTTGTTGTTCCTTTGTTAACCTTTGCTTGCCCTCGCGTTTTTCCCTAGGTTTTTCTTTGTCGGTTTGTCTACTTGGTTTTTGTTCCCATCTTATTGCTAGTCCCAGTCTTCTTAACAAGTCCATGCCCATTATCTTACTGTAGTTGTTGGTAGATATATCACTTGGTGTGTTAGTTTCTGTCCTGCGACTTCGAGTTCGATGTTCACTGCTGTGTCCGATGTTATTTTCGAACCGTCTGCTAATTTTATAGTGTTTGATTTGGGTATTACGTCCTTCCTAGTTTCTTTTATGTGGTTCATGATGGTCTTGTTTATGTACGTGTTTGTTGACCCTGTATCCACTAGTGCTTCGTACGTCTTGTCGCCTATTTTTACCTCTGCGAATATTCTATTGTCTTTTTTTCTTTCTTGTACGTTTGTTGTGTAGGCTTGTGACCCTGTTTTTCCAGCTTTGCTCGCTCCTTTGCAGCAATCCCGAGTTAGTTTTCCTAGTAATCCGCAACGGCTGCAGAAAATAGCCTGTTTGCCTCGGCAGTCTCGGGCCTTGTGGTTTTTCTTTCCGCACTTCCAGCAGCATTTCCCTGGGTCATAGTCCGGTAAGATTAGTTTTCCCTCCGGCTTCTGTTTGTGTACCTGGTTTCTGGGCTCTGCTCTGGATTGTTCTGGTTGGTTTCCCTTGTGGTAGTATGTCGGTGTCTTGTATGTATACTGATACTGATCTGTTCGAATTTTTTCATATTCTTTTGCCAGCTGTATTAATTCCGTCATCGTGTTGAAATCTCTTCTTTTGATGTAGAACTGGTAGCTGCTTCTCATGTTGTCATAGATTCTCTCTAGTTGTTGTTCTGGTGTTAATTTCCCATATCTTCTGAATAATGTTTGCATGTTTGTTAGATAGTCGACGAAATCTTCACGTGCTTCCTGTTTCTTGTTTATGATCGTTTCTAAAAGATTTTTCTCATAATTTTTCGGATAGTAGTACAACTTGAAGCTGTCTGTTAAATCTTCCCATGTTTCCCAATATTGATTGTTGTTCCTGTACCATAGTGCTGCTTTTCCGCTGAGACATCTTGGTATGACGTGTATTATTTTATCTTTGTTGACCTCTAATGTTTCGGCCAGTTCTTCCACTCTTTCTAGGAATTCTACGGCGTCTCCTGTTGAATCGAACTGTATCTTCCATCGGGACACTGCTTTGTCGAAGTCTGTTGCTCCGCTTTCGGTACCCATCGTCTTGTCTTGGTTAGTTGCTTCTTCGGTTTTTATCGTTTTTGATAACAGCTTCCTCAATTCCTCCACTGTGCTTGTAGTTGGAGCTGGTATGTTTCTCTTCTCTAGCTCTTCTGTTAGTTTTTGTTTGTTTAGTGAGTAGATCCAGGCAGTTGGCATAGTTCGCCTTCGATTTGTTCACCCTGTCTTGGGTTTTTTTTTCCTTTTTACGGTACGGGTGTTAGTGACTATCTTTTTTTTTTTCCTCTACGGTAACGGTACTGTTGTTAGTTAATATCTTTATACTTTTAATACCTACGGTAGCGGTACGGGTGCTAGTTTATGTCTTTTTATTTTATCTACGGTGCGGAAGTTAGTTTATCACTTTTATTTTTAATATCTACGGTAGTGGTACGGGTGCTAGTTTATAATCTTTTATTTTTAATATCCATGGTCACGGTACGGATGCTAGTTAATATATCTATGGTAACGGTACAGATGCTAGTTAATATCTTTTATTTTAATATCTATGGTAACGGTACTGAAGCTAGTTTATATCTTTTATTTTTAATATCTACGGTAACGGTACTGAAGCTAGTTTATATCTTTTAGTTTTTAATATCTACGGTAACCTACCCTGTTGCTAGGTTATTTCGCGGTGCTCAATTTAATTATTCCGGCGGTTACAGCAAGTACGGTCGGTCGGCGAGCGTTATTTCTACCTACTGTATTTTTATTATTAATTTTTCCCTAATTCTCGCGGTGTTCCCCCTTGTGTCGTACGTGTAGTAGTTTTCTAAACGATGAGATGCTTTTCCCGTGATTTATCTAACTACTCGAGGTTAATCAAGCCGACTAATCCGGGATAAGCATCTATTTTCGCGGTTTCTTATTCTTTTCCCTACGTTTTCTTTCTCTTTATACGATCGGTTACTCACCCTTTCAGTGGACCCGATAAATCGAATCGATTACGTGAAAGAGTTTGTAACCGTTAAGTTGTAAAAGTCGCGAGTATTCCTAAAGTGAAATGACCTACTGTTTGATTGCCACTCTGTGTTTTTCGGTACGGGTAGACACCACCACGGTCGCGTGGAGCGTGTCTATTTTTACGGAATATGCCTGTGAACGCGACGCGGTACTTTTTCTCGCGACGCGACGCGGGCGGACGGACCGGCCAAGCGTAACGGATTGGCGCGGGTGAGTGGTTTTACGGATGCGACGCGATTCTTAAGCGACGCAAACGGACCGGCTACCTACTTGGTTCGCGCGGTATTTTCACGGACGAGTAGGTGGTTTTTTTTTTTTTCACGTGTTCACGGAACGGTATCGCGGGTTTTTGCGGTGGGCGCCAAATGTAACGGAACGCACGTTGGACGCCAAATGTAACGGAACGGTATCGCGGGTTTTTGCGTTGGGCGCCAAATGTAACGGAGTGGATCGACCCGGCTGAGAGCGACCCACTTCGTTCATTAGATGTGAGGGATCGAACCTCGTTTTTCACTATTTCCTAGGACAAGGAATAAAATACTCGATAAACAATAACGACTTTTATTTACAATTCTCTTAACCTATTACACGATATCGAGAGACATTGACGCAAGCCTAAACACGGTTACAATATTATATGAAGCGGGACCGCCCGGGCGGCTGACGGAAGGACGACGGACTCCCGGTGGAGCGCGGGTGACGCGGCGGTCGCGGGGGGAACGCAGACGCTCGGGGTGGTTGGACGGGCCGGGCCGCGAGGCCAGGCGCGAGCAACAGCCCCTGTGGGTCCACCAGAGAGCTCGTACCACTCGTCAACCCAGAGGGTAATCAGGCCGACGATGGGATCGATCCAGAGGGAAATCAGACCGACCCCGATGGTACGAGCGCCGCTAGCGAACTGGCGCTGGACGCTCTTGTTCGGCTTTTATACTTTTCTGCCGGCTGCTTCGGTGGGCCTCGGCGCGGTTCGGCGGAGATCGCGCCGATGATGTCATTGGCCTGGCGAGTGCGTTCACGCCGGCCCCGCGTGGTGAGTCAGGCGGCACGTGTATTGTGGGCTGCTTGCGCTGTGACGGCGTGTTCACGTGGGTCCCTCGTGCGATGATTCACGCCGCCCGTGTAGGCTGCTTTGCGTTGTGACGGCGCTCGTCACAACTTAGACAATTGATACACTGATATACAGGACTCCGTTCTCGTCGACGCCCGCGCCGCGCGACCTAGGCCCCGCCGCCCGCGCCCCGCTCGCCAGGCGCCTGCTCAACCTGAAGCTGCCCTGCTCGCCCTCAGGTACACTCATTATCATCATCATCATCATCATCATCATCATTAGCAACCCATCAACGGCTCACTACTGAGCGCAGGTCTCCTCTCAGAGAAGGGTTATAGGCCATTGTCCACCACGCTGGCCCAATGCGAATTGGCGGACTTCACACACCTTCGAGAACATTATGAAGAACTCTCAGGTGTGCAGGTTTCCTCACGATGTTTTCCTTCGCCGTTGAAGCAAGTGATATTTAATTGCTTAAACGCACATGACTCCGAAAAGTCAGAGGTGCCCGGGATCCTGCGACTCCCTGAATAGGAGACCACAGTCCTAACCACTAGGCTATCACTGTACACTACCCGCCAGTAAATACACTCGAGCTGTGCTAAAGGAGTGCCAGCCGGCTTCCGAGAGCGTTGTCTCTACCGCATGAAACAACTCAACACTGTCGTAGAACAAAGTTGCTCCTACAAAATTGCTACTTTACAGGAGAGCAGTTTAAAGTTTTGAACTTGTTTTTTCGTCATTCCGTTGAACAATATTGGTTCATATTATACGACATGGTTTTGGAGTATTTCTTAATTATAATTAAAACTAGCTGATGCCCGCGACTTCGTCCGCGTGGATTAAGTTTTTAAAATCCCTCGGGAACTTTTTGATTTTCCGGGATAAAAGGTGCTCATAGGCACCTTTTATCCCGGAAAATCAAAGAGTGGCTCTGAATCTGGAGAGGAAAATCACTCTCCAGGTCGTCAACTATACCCATGCAAAATCACGTCGATCCATAGCTCTGTTGCGGCGTGATTGAAAGAAAAACCAACAAACACACTTTCGCATTTATAATATTAGTATGATTAAAACATACGAAACGAAACGGCTTTCCAACTAACAACATCGCAAGTGCCAATCAACTGGCGGCCGCCGGTATATTTTGTCAAGTTAGCGACAGCAGCGCTTCTTTACAAGCGACGTTTTTCTTCGGAATGAGTTTCAGATACACTTTGTCCGATTGGATATCTCCAAAACTACTCAATATTTAGTTTTTTCTTTTGCTGAGGTGTTAAGCATTGTTTATAAAAGCCGTTAGTGTCAGAATCAATGTTTCGCTGTATATTCATATGGGACAGTGTTCTACGACAGTGTCGAACTTAACGTCACACAGTGAATGACCGACACGACGCTCCACGATACCGAAGCTGGTCTCTTCCTGAGGGTCGATGTGTAATTTATTTTTAGCTACATAAGGTACTGAACACATTACAAGCTTGTGAAAGGTTTATCATACTTTGTCTATTTTGCTTAGGTACAAAACAATTTTACAAAACAAAATATCGCAAAATCAAGTCTTGACATCTGATTAGGGTGTATGGTCATAGATCTTTGCCTGTCCTGATGAGGGCGATCGAAAAACAAATACAAAATACAAAATATCGGAATTCTATTGATAAAACGAGAACTATAATTTTATATTCATTCCAAGGCGAAAACGACAGTCCATGATAGCCCTTGGAGAACGCTTATCAATCTCAAGATGGGGGACGGCAAAGCAACCAATGTGCTAGCGGCGGAAGGTGCCCCTAGTTATAAGCTAATTTACACCAGCCTTATTCAACGGAATCATGCGTTGTCCTCGCCTTACCAGGGCGTCTCCGGCCCAGGGAGGCAGTTGATTAGATATTTATATATACTTTAATACCACAACGTTTTCTAAGCTATTAAGATATTGCATATCCTTTGCACAGGAGACTCCATTCGGCGCACACCGTTCAGCGTCCACCAGCCGCACGAAGAGCAAGTTTTAACTACGTACGTACCTATTATATTATACTAGCTTTTTCACGCGGCTTCGCTCACGTTACGTTCGATTTTTTCGATTCAACCCCTATTTTACCCCCTTATGGGTTGATTTTAAAAAAATCCTTTCTTAGCGGATGCCCACATTCTAAGCCTACGCTATAATAGCTATCTGCTTGCCAAATTTCAGCCCGATCCGTTCAGTGGTGTGAGCTGTGCGTTGATAGATCAGTCAGTCAGCCATGAACTGGTTAAACGTGAGGTTATTGACGCGTTAACGCTATATCCTTAGTGAATTCGTAAATCAATGTATCAATCCAATAAATTCTTGATGTCTCCACATTTCAGTTCCCCGCGCACCGACGCCGCTTCATACTTGCAGCGCTTAGACGCCGTGTCCCGGCGACTCCAAGCCAGCGCGTCGCGGGACGCAGGCCGGGACAACCCCTGACCGCGTCCCCGTCCCGACTAGCGCGGGCTGCGTCCCGCCGGGACTGATCTACGACCCTACGTGCTCGTAACGGTCAGATAACCGCAACCGGAAATGTACTCCGCGAATTGCGTACCATCTTAGGTTTTGCGCACACTATGATTGCGTACCATCTCTTTTCGGTTTTGCGCACACTATGTGATGAGCTGCATGCAACTTTTTTATAACAACTGTAAAAACAATGCGGCGAATTCAGTTTATTAATTACGCCGTTTGCGGTTCGGTTCGAATGTAGTCATATCATGGGTACACCGAATGTGATAGAAGTCAAGTCACGTATACGACTGCTGCAGTTCTGATGTGTCGGTGTTTAGGTTTTCACCAACGTCCCCCAACTTTTACGGGCTACCTAAGCAAAGATGGGTGACGCTTTCTGTCAATTTCGTTCTCACTAACCTTCAGGGAACATCTAAAACCTTTAGGCTCAGGGTGAGAATGACATTGGGTAAGGGATTGTATTTAGGGCCTGCCTATGTAAAAAGTATCCTACTTAGGGGATGATTTAGGTATGGTTGGTGAAAACGGGCTCGGTCGCGTTCGTAAGAATTTCAACGAATAACTTCTAATATTAACTTTAATGGAAACATATCCTTATATTGGTTACATGCACCAAGCATGCGATGTAAAGCTACTTAGGCGCGCTTGTAGAAACGTCTTAACCCAGAGTTAGCAGTTAACTCCGGGTTAAAAAGACAGATTTGACAGATTTCATATAAAGCTTCTGTCAAAATTACAAAATTCCAGGGTTAATTAACCCGGCGTCTCTGCAAGCGGGCCTTAATGTGTTACAAAATTGACATATCAAAGTCTCAGTATTTGTCTGGAAAATGTCTCACAATTTCCGGTAAATTACTGCACCTTCCTCAAGTAACAGTAGAATCGAAATGTATGGTGCTGTACACATAAGTGCTGATTTTGCACATTAACACTACTCATTGACAATTTTTTATCATCATGACGTATAACTGTGCTTTTATATCAGTTACACCTAAGCTTGGTTTCGACTACCGTCTAGACTTAGACTAGGTTTACTCGAAAAGTGTGTTTCTAGATTGGGACTGAACTGTGGTTGGTACTACAAAGAGAAAACCCACAAATCACGACATGCGCCCGCTCTGATGCGAGCATTTGACTTCCCAACGCATTTCCTCACGGTTAGGCTTAAGTTAGATTAGTGCCAAATTCAGAATGTATTAGTTATTTGCGCCGATTTGGAGTGAACGAAACGTAAAACAAATTTAAGTTCAGTGCATCTCTTTCATTCCCTTGAAGTTAAGCAAGTAGATAAGGACAGCAAGATTTTTCTGTCAAATTCGGGAAGTCTGAATTAAACAAAACAAAAAAAGGTTTAGTAGATAAAATTGCCAAGTTTTAAAATTCGTGCTAAAATGCTCAAAGGTGCCATCGCGTCGTTCGCTGTTTCGTCATAGTGGTTTGTTAAGTAGATAAAGACAGCAAGATTTTTCTGTCAAGTTCGGTAAGTCTGAATTAAACAAAACAAAAAAAGGCTTAGTAGATAAAATTGCCAAGTTTTAATATTCATGCTAAAACGCTCAAAGGTGCCATCACGTCGTTCGCTATTTCGTCATAGTGGTTTATTAAATTTTGAAGATAAAATTGGAGTTCAGTCCAATATGGCGGATTGCTGTATTTTATAGTTTTATTTTATCAAAATAAATATCAATCTCGCTGAAAATAGAAAAATAAACGTTTTTTATAATCCACGAATACTTTTTCATTAGATAAATTCATAATTTCGTTAGTTCTTGGTAATTGTCAACATGACTATTATGTGGCCAAAAACATTATCCTTTTCTAACTCGGCTGGAAAAAAAGAGTTCTGATCTTTAATTCGTTTTACGTTTGGTTCAAACGAATCGGTGTTATATTGTGTTACTTAATTTATTTATTATTATAGTTAAGGGTGAACGGGTGTGAACGGCCTCTGGATAGTTTCTTTTCGTACCGTGGGCTATGAGAGTTGACCTGTAAACCTAACGTCCGATGTTGCCTTAGTACAATAACATGTCTGAATTACCTTAATGTAAATACGACGGTAATAATAATAATAGCTACATCTCGCGTCGATTAGGAAATATTCTTCTTAATAAACCTATAGACGGCCAGCAGGCCTAGCATGCACGTCTGTGATATCTCGCGACGAGAGAGATATATTGTCGATGTAGACTTATTTCTCGTTTACTCTTTTAAACTTCAAAATTCGAGAAAATGACGTCGCCACTCGCCATGTTAGAGTTCGTAAAGAAAAATAAAAAAAAATTGTCTTTTCTTTTGACGTAACGAGACGAATCATGACGTGCCACCATGTTAGTTTCGATAGAAATATAGAGATAATAAGAGAAAAGGGATACACAAAATTTTCTCGCGCGTGCATGCTAGCCTGCTGGATATAAGGTCTCTTGCATAAACTAGGACTGACGTCAGAAGTGTCTGAAAGGTTGATATCATCAGCAATCGAAGTACCGTGTTCATGGGGGTACGGGACCCGTCGCAGGGAGCCGTTGGATACAAGGGGCGCGCGACCGAGGCACGTGGTGGTCTATGCAAGAGTCTAGGAAATGTTGTGTCAGCCAAAAATTATATTAACGTTATATTTTGTGCGTTTTACACGCATTCAGTATTCTAATGGATCTCTTATTATGAAATTATATTTTATTGGTTTATGTAAAATATGAACTTTTTACAACTTTTAAGATGATCTGTTTTTGAATTAGAGTTCTATTTACAAATGAACTAGATCTGATATTTTTTAGCGAGTTGAAAATAATCTTTTTTTTTAGGTACTAGGTATACAAACAATCCTAAATTATGTTTTAGGTAATGCTCTTAATCGACGCGGGATATCATTTCTATTAATATTCCTCTAGGTAGTGTAACATAGACAAATATAAAATATTAGTTTATTCAAAAACAAAAGGTGACATTGTATTATTATAGTTATTTCTTACCTCGAATAGGGAAGTTCTTTTAAGCACAATACCTTGCCATATCCTGTAACTTAGTTTCGTATGTTTGTTTGTAAATTTATATATATTTGTTAGGCATGACAGTACAAGCTAGAGTAAGTTAGTCATAATTGAAGAGCTGGTGACGAATTTTTAGGAGGTGCTTGATAAATCCTGATTTTTTATACTATGGTTTTTCCCTTGCCTTAGCGTGAAGACGTGCCCAGGAACAGTTTTTCTAATTTACCAGCTGTAGTTCCTGACAATAAGTAATGCTTGTAATTTGAGAAGTTTGTGTATCACTTAGACACTGAAAATTCGTTGATACTGATGTGTTCAGCTATAGGAAAAGTGTCTGAAACAGTAAAATAAATAGTGATCATTTGTTTGTTGTATTGCTTTGTGAATCTGGTGAATCTTTTTAGGTTCGGCTGGCAAGTCTAGTTTGCCTTGCTTTGGTCATATACGAGAATTTCAATAATCACTGGGGAAGCCATAATCTTCAATATTTATCAAGCACTTCAGTAAATTTTCCCACCAACTCTCCAGCTATTCGTATTTAGACGACGCGAAAGTAGCGACCGAACATTCTCGAACGTTCCGAACTTCGGGGCCATTCGACTTATTAGATAAGGGTAGAAGATAAATTTATTATTGTACGAGAGAGAGATGGACAGGTTTTTTTATATTATTAAGGTTATGCTTTACTTTATTATTTCGTTTACATGGCTCCGATATTTTTTTTATTAATTTTAAGCAGGACATTTGTTAGTTTTATACGTTTTATGTACGACGATTGTTATTTTTGACGATGGACATTGAACACGTCTCAAGAAGTCTTACGCTGTAAAATAAATTCATTAATTGATTCATTCATAAAAGATAATTTTTAAAAAGTTTCAAGGAAAGGAAGGAAACAAGGTATTTTGGCATATTTTTCATCGGTATAGTACATTACACATCTAGGGCAGTAAAATAAGAAATGTCTCAGATCACATGTAATTGTTGTCCGAGGCGAAGCCGAGGTCAATAAACATGTGATCTGAGGCTTTCTTATTTACTGCCCGTGGTGTGTATACTATTTTTCTCCTCGACGGAGGCGGAAAGCGACATTTTCGTTTAGCGCAGCGGGAGGAAAATTGACGCTTTCCGCCCGGAGGTGAGAAAAGAACTTTTTCAATTTTTATTTTGTAATGGACTTTGACGCAATCGAAGACCGCAAAATGTGTTGTAAACCGCGATCAGCACTTTTTATTTTATTATTAACAGTTTTTTCTATAGTTTCGTTAAAAATAACAATCGTTGTGAATTGACCATAGACAATACTTTGTAAAGCCAAAGGTAACGAGAGTATTACTGGACGCTGTGTCGTCATTGATTCCATGTTGATCGACTCGCGACGTATTATCGTCTGACTTTAGAATTTCTTTGACATGTCAAGGGTAGGGTGCACTAGCGACAATTTATCGCGCGACAAATGGCACTACGTGACTTCTGGTTATCCTGTCCACATTTCTTAGGATCGTTGCTCCTGATTCGATGAGTTATTATTTATTTACACCGTACAGTTAATTTTTTTTTAAACATTATAGGCACTCGCTTTACCAGTATCACACCTAATGGAAAGTGATTATGTGGCCTAAGGTGGAACGCGTTTGCCTAGAAGATGCCTATTTACCCTTGCTTTAGAGATACCCAAATTGTACGTGTTATTTTTAAATGAATACAAAAATATGTGTGATAATGTTGGCGCTGCTTAAAATAGGCATACGGCCAACAGTTACAGTGCGTACAACAAAAAAGGATTAAAAGTTAAAATTATTGCATAGGTACTAGTTATAAATTATATTTTTCATCTCCCCATCTCGGAAAGAGTATTTTTGCTCTTCGATATCGGAGTGCAAAAGCCGTTTTTATCCTCTAGAGGATAAAGTAAATTGAATTTAGAACATCGTGTGCACTAAGTTTGTGAATTCAAAACATCATTAAACCTATTTACTTCTACCTCCATGGTGCCGAATTTATCATACAACCTTTTTTAATTTATTAAAAACTCAGACTTGGAACCTTCTTGGTGTACTTTTTTTTAATTTGCTTTGCGCGCGCCATTTTCTTTTCACGTCATATTGTTTGAATGGGGAGATGAAAAATTACGTGTTGCACTCGAGTGCAAAGATTTTTCACCTCGTGCTCTTTTGATTCCCTCGCTAACGCTCAGGATTCTAATTTTTGAATCACTCGCTGCGCTCGTGATTCAATTTTAGAATCCTTCGCTTGCTCGGTCATCAAAACTGAGCACGCGGTTAAAAAGCAACTTTGCACTCTTGTATAACAAATAACTATTAATCAATAGTTTAAAGTATCAATCAGAAAAAATATGATTATTACATAAGTCAAACAAGCATGACATAACATTATGAGTCTTTTTTAAACAGAAACAAATTGTGCTACTTTTTTGTCGCTAGTGTATGCTAACGCTTATAGTTAACTTTATCCACCGCTCTGACTATCTACACTCAATGTGACCAAAGATTCGAATAAGGTAGACGTAATCCAAAATTAATTGTTAAGTTTTATTTTAAGAAATACACTCCCATCGATTTTGTAAAACACGAAAAGATTTGTACAAAAATAAAAACATCACAATAAATTATTATATCTAGTCACAAAAATTGTACAGTGCGTCCATACTACTATAGTCAATGGAATGTACCTATAATATCCATTTACAGCACTCAGTGAATGCTACACATTTGCTGGCCTCGTCTTTCGTGGAGCGCTATCTCTGTCCTACGAAGCGACAAAACGTTGCATAGGTTTAAGTGCAAACTGCGATTTTTTGTCTAGCTGCCATTTTACGGTCTGTTATAACTTTCAAATACCGAATACTGCAAACATATTTAACTATAAAAACATTGTGAAAATTACGAGACTGTTTTCGGCATTTCTTGTATGAAATTAAATTTAATAACGTTAGAAATTCGTGTGAAATAGCTGCAGATCCGGTGGGAAGTTTTAAATAAAATTTTAGTTTTAGACAAAGCCATAACAGCTCCTTAAAATTCCCCACGAGCTCTAGGTTAAATAAGGATAGTATCCAGTCGACTAAAGCGTGTATGGGCGCACTTCAACACACTGGTGCCATAAGTTGTAAAACAGACAAAACATTCTAAAGTTGAGATGAGAATAAACAAGTATTTTGTACATTTGTTGTTTCAATTCTTTCTTTCCTTGTTTTTCTTCTTTCTTTCTTTTTCTTTTTCTTTCTTTCACTCAGTTGCCTTGAGCTCGCAGCGGCACTGTGGAGTTTCGCACGGGCGTACCGTTATTGGAGGTAGAACGATGTCATGCTGCAAGTTAATAGAAACATTTTAAAAGCGGGCATAAAACTTTTTACCCGACTATACGTCAAAGATGTCGTCAAAGGAAGGGTTATGATTTTAGCAGTCTATGTATGTATGTTACTAATGTTCCAACGTAGAGAATAAACTACTGAGCCGATTTTGATGAATGCCGGTGGCTTGGCGCGGGAACTGTGTTTGGTATAAAAAGGTCTATTATAATATGTCACTCTTCAAGTCGTCAACTAAACCTATGCAAAAAATCTTCGTTTCTCTGTCGCAGCGTGGTTGAAGGACAAACAAACTTTCGCATTCATAATATTAGTAAGGAAAGACATGGTTGAATCACACCTGATATGAGGTCTATAAGATGGCCTGTTCACTTTAGTTTTATAGATACCGTAATCAACATATTTGACGTACCTGAGCGTTCTTCCTCTGCAAGCCGTTGGCAGGCCCTGCCCTCTTGTAGTCCTCAGGCTCCTTGTTGGAGGCCGCGGGGGCCTTGGAGGGGCCCGGCTGAAAATAATTTATGAAATAAGTTAGTACGTGCTTAGAATGTTTACAAACCTCTTGACGTTTCATAAGAGCCACAGGTTGTCTTACGTGAAATAAATAATTATGGATTTTATTTTCCGAAAATTACTCTAGACCAATCTCAAGGTAGAGTAGCCAGCTACAGAGGTGATAATACTGTCCATAACTGCCTCGTTGGTCTAGTGGTTAGCTTGTTCGACTGCAGATGACGAGGTCCCGGGTCGGGACGTTAAAAAAATGTATTGGGTTTTTCTCCAAAGAAATTCTCAGTAGGTACTAGCCCGGAGTTAGGAAGTTGGTGGTGTGTCACCCCCGTGCCTCGGATAGCACTAAAGCCGTCAGTCTTGCGCCTGATCTATCTCTGGCTGATGGCTGGCGCAGATGGCTGATCTCTAAGGAGGTTGGCCGCCGTGGTCGGATTCGGTCGGGAGGACATTATTATTATTAATACTGTCCATATCCTCCCTCAAAGTCCGAAGGGACGGCAATGAGACACGAACAAAGAAGAATCAGGCGCAAAGAAAAATAAGCGGAAAACTTATGTTAGGACGACAATAGTGGTTGGGGATGGAACCTGCGACCTTTCAGTTTTCAGTCCAACAGAGCTGCCGTCATATTTTTTGGTAGCCCGTACACAATCAATATTATTGTCAATATTTTCGAATATTGTCAATAATATTGCGTGTGTGCGCCCCGTATTGAAGGATTGATCAATATTATTTCATATAAAAAAAAATATTGTCAATATTTTTATTGACAATAATATTGACTGTGTGCGGGCTGCCATAGATACGGGTGTCTCTGAAACTAATACATAGCAAATGGTGCACCGAACTCTATAAACTGTAAGCATAGATTAATGATAGAGGCCGGTGCGCCATTTGCAAAAGTATTCGGTCCAGAGACATTCGTATGTCAAATGTGACGCTTCAAACAGTGTTCGTGGTCTATGGCTTCAAATTCTACTATTAACTATCCTACTAATATAAATGCGCAAGTTTGTGAGGATGGATGGATGGATGTTTGTTACTCTTTCACGCCACAACGCATGAACCGATTTGGATGGAAATGGAGATAGCATCCTCTAATCTGTGGAGATAGCTCATACCCAAGAATAATCATAGGCTACATTTTATCTCAGAAAATTAAAGTTCCCGTGGGAATTAAAAACCGGACGAAGTCGCGGGTATCATTTAGTTGATCCACGATTAAGCTGACATTTGTTTAGGGACAGCCAAATCAGTGGTCCTTTTGCCCGTTGGCGGTTGGCCTATTGAGGAAAGGATTTATATTCAACTCTATTAAGTTCAAGTATTCACTTTTCATAGAAATATAAGAATTTAGATTGAGTTTTTATAAAAAAAAAGGCGTATCTAGAACAACCGTTGTTAAAAGACTCATATAGAAAGAAGGTTCTTGGATTTTAGAAAGAACGCTTTATGGTGACGCGTTGTCCCTGTCTCTCACCATGGGGTCCTGGAGACCGTCTCGCTTCCCCTCCCCCGCCGGTTCCCCCCGCGCGTCGTCCGGCGGCTGCGGGTAGCGGTAGCCCGGGTCCGGCTGCGTCAGGTCGCGTGGCGCGTACGTCTGGAAGTGCTCCTGCATGGACGACGGCAGTTCTGGCATCGGGTAGAGTCGGTACAGCTTGCAGTAGCGCTGGTCAACACAAACGATCAACTTAAGCATCATGACTGTCATATAATATTAACTATGGGGGTCTTACGCGTAACTTTTTCTCAGTCCATAAAAGACTGCATCAATGTCAAAATATGATTTTAGGCTTCTCCTATTGGCCAAAACCATGTTTTGACATTGAAATAGTCCTTTATGGACAGCGATAAAAGTTACGCGATCGCCAGGCTGATCTGTGACATTGGTCAGTGATTAGTTTGTAATCTATGGTACTTTATAATTAAATAACCAAGCTAGAAAATGGTAACGTGTTTTATTAAATAAAACTAAATAATACATGGCGCAGTCGGTAGGATACCTACGAATAAAACACGTTACCATTTTCTAGCTGGGTTATTTAATTATAAAGTACCATAGATTACAAACTAATCACTGGCCAATGTCCCAGATATTATATGACAATGACAATAACCAAGAATCAATGAAATGAAATAGGATTCATGGATTTGGTGTAAAAACGTATTTTGAGTGAGATTGATTTTATTTTAATAAAATAAAACTACAAAATTCAGCAATTCGCCACATTGGCAAGAACATGGAAAAAATACGGTTCGAAGGACCATAAAAATGTTGTATAGACCAGTTAGGCCCGCTTGCAGAAACGCCTAGTTATCCTTTTAACCCAGATAAGATGCTGCTTTAATAGATTTCGTCAAATTACAAATTTATTATTTATTTAACCCAGGAAGGGATAAATCTAGCCCTTCGTCTCTGCAAGCGGGCCTAAATTGGTTAACTGGTAAATACAAAATTTTTATGGTCGAATACCAAAAGAGAAATAGTGAAAAGAAAAAAAGGAAAGGTGAGCTCACGTCAAGTGCTTTCCGCAGCGCATGGTCGGGTCTGCCGTGTTGTTGCGCCTCCTGCAGCAGCATGGCGCCGTGCGTCAGCAGCTTGTTGTCGGCGTCGCGCAGCTTCTGCTCCGCCAGCTCGCCGTAGAAGTGCCGCGTCTCCGCGCGCTCCGCAGCCTCCCGGTCATCTCGCTCGCGCTGGTAACGAGTTACACTTTGTTATTGTTGGAGTGAAAACTTCTTTTGGCGCACCGCACACACATTTTTACGTGGGAAGTAACTTAGGCTGATCCGTCACGCTCTGATGTGAAAGGCTCGATCGGGTGAACTCGGGACCGCCGAGTGTAGTACTACTCTCCTTACTAATATTATAAATGCGAAAGTGTGTTTGTTTGTAGGATTGTTGGTTTGTTGGTTTGTCCTTCAATCACGCCGCAACAGGGCTACGGATGGACTTGATTTTTGCATGGGTATAGTTGAGGACCTGGAGAGTGACATAGGATACTTTTTGTCCCGGAATATCAAAGAGTTCCCGAGGGATTTTAAAAACTAAATCCACGCGGACGAAGTCGCGGGCATCAGCTAGTAATAATATAAATTGAAGTTTTCACTTCTGCCGTGCGGTCTTAAGCATACACTCTATCTTTTTTTTTTTGGACGTCTCTCCTCCTAACTAGCGAAAAGGACTATGCAAAAAATTGTATGGGCACTGTCCCCACCGGCAACCAGACGTGGCACTATTTTTAATATTATTGTTACGTCCTATATAAAGACCAATAATAGTTACTTCATCACTGAAATCCAGATACCGCTGCCAAATTGGCACCCCTGCAAAAAATCACTACGATCCGTTGCTTCGTGCTTCGTTGCTTACTCAACGCAAGTTTTATTTATTTACTTTTCCCGTTCTCCATAATAATGTCAAATTGCCCCCCCCCCCCCCAATCGGCTGGCGACGCTCTTGTGCTCCTGTATAAGTCCATGTAGGGTGGCACCCCAAGGGACCTACATAACATGTCTAATAGTGGGACGTCTATCATTTGACTAGAAGAAAAAATAGTCACCACATGCATCCCGCATTATATCATAAACTACTATATATCTCACCCATTGCTTGATGATGTCCTCTCTGTACTCGCGTATCTTGCGCCTCTTCTCCTCTCGCAACCTCTCTTGGAAGTCTGCGTACAACTCGGCGTTTTTGAACCTGTATTGGACATTTTTACATTAAACTTTTCTTACATATCTAATCAAAATATTAATCTATAGTTGAAGATCAACATCGGATTTAAGTCTTATAGGTAAGTATTTTGACTTCAAATAAAGGGAAGTTTCGATATTAGATAAGTTAGTTTAAAAAATATGTGGTGATCTGGTGCTTTCGTGGAGACAGCCTGGTGGTTGTTGCTGGCAGAGTTTTACGCAACGGAACACCTTTTGACGGAATTGTTTTCTTAAATTGATATTTTTGTATTAGGAATTAAGAACTAGATATTTTATATTTGGAAAACTGTCAGGTACCTTTTGTTATGATGGGTTGGCATTTTCAGCCTCTCTGACACACTACAACTTTGCGACTCATCAGAGATAGTGCTCACCGCATTTGCCTATTATTAATTAAGAACACACAAGCGCCTAGTAAAAAGCGTAACGCTACCTAGCAGTTTTCCTTGAACCTTGTGATCTCTTTAATAAGTGCGTGTAATAAGTCCTTTAATGTCAGCGTAATCACAATGAAATGAGTAGTGCTTTGATCATTTTATATACGTGCGCAATGGTGTTTTATTGCTGAGAGAAGTAGAAACCGGAGAGGAAATTACAACAGCAGATAGACCCTTAAGGTCTACAAATATGTTTAAAGCTTTTGTCAAGTTGCTTCTCTTTCTCCAGAAAATGTGTCTTGACTTCCCTTAGCTTTTGAACTATTCTAGCTTTCTTTATCCTCACCTGTTCATGATCTCCCACTGGTTCATCACATTGGCCTCGTGCAGGCGTTCTTCCTCCTTCTTCAGGAATTGCCTTCTGATCTCGATACGATCTTGCTTGAACTGTTCTTTTTTGCGAAGGTCGGCTTGACGGCGAGCTTCAGTTCTAAACCGAGAAATTAATAAAATTTCTGACTCAAAAAGCCATTGAGTCCCGTCTAGAGTGGAGTGCAGTAGGCGACGTTTGAACATACGCAAATTGATCCTTCTCCTCTCTTCTTCTTCTTCTCAATCAACCTATAGACGTCCACTGCTGGACAAAGGTCTCCTGCATGGACTTCCACAGGCTTCGGTCTTGCGCCGCCTGCGAATCCAGCGGCTCGACTGCGACTCATTTGATGTCGTCGGTCCATCTAGCGTGGGACCTTCCCGGTGCGGGGTCGCCACTCCAGCACCTTGGGACCCCAACGACCATCAGCTCTTCGAACTATGTGCTCCGCCCATTTCCACTTCAATTTCGTGACCCGCGGAGTTATGTCGGCGACTTAGTTTCTCCTACGGATCTCCTCATTTCTAATTTGATCTCGCAGGGATACTCCGAGCATAGGTCTCTTCATTGCTCGCTGAGTCATCTTGAGCCTTCTTATGAGGCCCATTGAATTGATTCTAGATTAGACTAATCGACACATGGTGGAACGATGGCTGCGCGTTTCTCCTCATATTCCCCTGCATTCCTGCCTTAGTAACTTAGCTGTGACGAAGCTTATCTTTAAAATATTTACTAAAGATTTGGTTGGACAGGAAATCGTACCGACCAGAAATTTTTTCTATCTCAGAATACAATTTAAGTATTTAAGTTTCTAAAGTTTAGGAATTTGAAAAGAAGACTAAAAACAAGGTAAGGACTATAGGAGGTTATTTAGGCATCGGTTGTAGAATTTAGCAATTAAAAATATTGTTGAAGGTCAATATGCATTTCTATGCTAAGATTTGGCTTTACACTAGCGGCACGCTATGATGGCCGGTTTGACGTTTGTCCGCTCATGAAGTTCCGTATTAATTGATAACGACTTTGAAGGAAATAATTGTATTACTTTATTGACGATAGTGATGTGCAGAGATTCATAAATTTTATCGAATGTAGTTTTAGGTTTAGGACTCAAAATTTATTTATTAAATTGATTTCTAAAATGTATACAAGTGTAGAAAAATCAGTTTGCACCATTTAAGGGGTGAATGTACTTGTGAATATGAACAATTTTCACTATGTGGACAAACCTCTGAAATCGCAAAAAAATATCAGCTGTTTCATACAAAAGGTAAAATTTTTATTTTTATATGATATATACCACAACTCGGCATTTGGTTTTCTAAATTGAAAATTTTTAAAAATGGAATCTAATACGATCGTCACATAGGATCGCTGGCAAGCACAACTACTACCTCCGGCAAACTCGCGTCAATGCTCAATGCAAAACAAAGCAGTTTCGAATTGACGTTGCTTCGAAAAGTATAAACTGTCAGTGCAATGCGATTGTGATATAGTTTTGACCTGGCTTTGGATTTCAAATATTGATACTGCATTACTGTTGACCCTTGCTCGTTAATTTGGACTCTGTTCAAGCCCTTTGTTGTGGATTTCGTCGATATGACCGAACGTACGCAGAGAACTGTTCTAAATAGTCAGACACGTGAGTTCGTAATACGCCTTCGTAACTATTTCGATCGTGAAGCTCAAAATGGAGGGCCAATTTTACCTATAACGTCAGTGGTTGAACGCGTAGCTGATGCGCTTAATATTGGACAACGAACTGTTAGACGGATATCTAAAAAAAATATGGCGAGACTGGCACAGAAGAAAATAAACTTCACACACCAAAAAAGAGAAAACGAGCAAAACCAGTCGTAGGCATCGATAGCTTTGATGCCGATGCTATCCGAAGACATGTTTACGGCTACTATTTACAGAAGGAGTATCCAACAAGAAAAAAGTTGGTGCATTCACTGAAGGAAGCTGGATTATTCTTCGGTGGGGAAAGTTCTTTAACGAAGATTTTGAAGACCATTGGATTTCGATACAAAAAATGTAACAAACGCAAAATATTGATGGAAAGATTTGATATAGCGATGGCAAGGTATACTTTTTTACGGCAAGTGAAAGAAATCAAAAATTGGCAAAATGTTGTGTTCTTGGATGAAACATGGCTTAAACTAGCGGCACGCTATGATGGCCGGTTTGACGTTTGTCCGCTCATGAAGTTCCGTATTAATTGATAACGACTTTGAAGGAAATAATTGTATTACTTTATTGACGATAGTGATGTGCAGAGATTCATAAATTTTATCGAATGTAGTTTTAGGTTTAGGACTCAAAATTTATTTATTAAATTGATTTCTAAAATGTATACAAGTGTAGAAAAATCAGTTTGCACCATTTAAGGGGTGAATGTACTTGTGAATATGAACAATTTTCACTATGTGGACAAACCTCTGAAATCGCAAAAAAATATCAGCTGTTTCATACAAAAGGTAAATTTTTTATTTTTATATGATATATACCACAACTCGGCATTTGGTTTTCTAAATTGAAAATTTTTAAAAATGGAATCTAATACGATCGTCACATAGGATCGCTGGCTAGCACAACTACTACCTCCGGCAAACTCGCGTCAATGCTCAATGCAAAACAAAGCAGTTTCGAATTGACGTTGCTTCGAAAAGTATAAACTGTCAGTGCAATGCGATTGTGATATAGTTTTGACCTGGCTTTGGATTTCAAATATTGATACTGCATTACTGTTGACCCTTGCTCGTTAATTTGGACTCTGTTCAAGCCCTTTGTTGTGGATTTCGTCGATATGACCGAACGTACGCAGAGAACTGTTCTAAATAGTCAGACACGTGAGTTCGTAATACGCCTTCGTAACTATTTCGATCGTGAAGCTCAAAATGGAGGGCCAATTTTACCTATAACGTCAGTGGTTGAACGCGTAGCTGATGCGCTTAATATTGGACAACGAACTGTTAGACGGATAACTAAAAAAAAATATGGCGAGACTGGCACAGAAGAAAATAAACTTCACACACCAAAAAAGAGAAAACGAGCAAAACCAGTCGTAGGCATCGATAGCTTTGATGCCGATGCTATCCGAAGACATGTTTACGGCTACTATTTACAGAAGGAGTATCCAACAAGAAAAAAGTTGGTGCATTCACTGAAGGAAGCTGGATTATTCTTCGGTGGGGAAAGTTCTTTAACGAAGATTTTGAAGACCATTGGATTTCGATACAAAAAATGTAACAAACGCAAAATATTGATGGAAAGATTTGATATAGCGATGGCAAGGTATACTTTTTTACGGCAAGTGAAAGAAATCAAAAATTGGCAAAATGTTGTGTTCTTGGATGAAACATGGCTTAACGCTAACCATACCGTAGGCCGTTCTTGGAACGATGACACAGCAGCATCTACTTCCAAAGTTCCTGTAGGAAAAGGATCGCGACTTATAATTTGTCACGCCGGAACCATCAACGGGTTTGTCGAAGGTTCTCTCATGGCTTTTGCGTCAAAAACCACTGGAGACTATCATGAAGACATGAATGGAGAAAAGTTTACTGAATGGTTTACCTCAATGTTGTGTAGCCTCCCTGAACCATCTATTATAATTATGGACAACGCCCCATACCACTCGATGCAAATTGACAAGCCACCTGCCCAATCCCAAAAGAAAGCTGATATCGTCGCATGGCTTCGTAAAAATGGCGTAGATGCAAACATGAATATGTTAAAAGCGGAATTAGTACGTCTTTTAAAAGAAAACAAACCAACCAAGATCCGATACGTCATTGACGAAATAGCATTAGAACATGGGCACAGAGTTATACGGTTACCGCCTTACCATTGTGAGTATAATGCGATTGAGTTGGTGTGGGCTCAAATTAAGGGATATGCTGCAAGACACAATACAGAACCCCCATTTACCACAAAAAAAATGCTAAAATTATTAGAAGAAGCTTGTGAACATGTGACTAAAGGAGACTGGGAAAAGGTTGTGAATAGAACTGTTAAATTAATAAGGGAAGATTATGAAAGAGATGTGAAAATAGATAATATTATAGAAAACGAACATATAATTATTAATGTAGGTGATGATAGCAGTGACGACAGTGAAAATAGTAGTATGGACGAATCTGATTAATTATGGCCTTTTGTGGCACCTTTTTTGGTATCTTTTGTATTCATATGTTTCTTGTGTGCATATAAAGTATGTATATTCATTTTCATTCAAATATTCAGTTCGTTCAAATAAATTAAATAAACATATACATTTTTGTTTTATTAAACCTATTTAATCAGGTACAAAAACAAAACTTAATTGTTTTTTGTTCGAGAATAAATTGACATTCCACATCACTATTGTAATGTGTCAAACCGGCCATCATAGCGTGCCGCTAGTGTAATGCTAACCATACTGTAGGCCGTTCTTGGAACGATGACACAGCAGCATCTACTTCCAAAGTTCCTGTAGGAAAAGGATCGCGACTTATAATTTGTCACGCCGGAACCATCAACGGGTTAGTCGAAGGTTCTCTCATGGCTTTTGCGTCAAAAACCACTGGAGACTATCATGAAGACATGAATGGAGAAAAGTTTACTGAATGGTTTACCTCAATGTTGTGTAGCCTCCCTGAACCATCTATTATAATTATGGACAACGCCCCATACCACTCGATGCAAATTGACAAGCCACCTGCCCAATCCCAAAAGAAAGCTGATATCGTCGCATGGCTTCGTAAAAATGGCGTAGATGCAAACATGAATATGTTAAAAGCGGAATTAGTACGTCTTTTAAAAGAAAACAAACCAACCAAGATCCGATACGTCATTGACGAAATAGCATTAGAACATGGGCACAGAGTTATACGGTTACCGCCTTACCATTGTGAGTATAATGCGATTGAGTTGGTGTGGGCTCAAATTAAGGGATATGCTGCAAGACACAATACAGAACCCCCATTTACCACAAAAAAAATGCTAAAATTATTAGAAGAAGCTTGTGAACATGTGACTAAAGGAGACTGGGAAAAGGTTGTGAATAGAACTGTTAAATTAATAAGGGAAGATTATGAAAGAGATGTGAAAATAGATAATATTATAGAAAACGAACATATAATTATTAATGTAGGTGATGATAGCAGTGACGACAGTGAAAATAGTAGTATGGACGAATCTGATTAATTATGGCCTTTTGTGGCACCTTTTTTGGTATCTTTTGTATTCATATGTTTCTTGTGTGCATATAAAGTATGTATATTCATTTTCATTCAAATATTCAGTTCGTTCAAATAAATTAAATAAACATATACATTTTTGTTTTATTAAACCTATTTAATCAGGTACAAAAACAAAACTTAATTGTTTTTTGTTCGAGAATAAATTGACATTCCACATCACTATTGTAATGTGTCAAACCGGCCATCATAGCGTGCCGCTAGTGTAAGAGAATCAATGTTACCGACGAAGCTCATCAAGTTATGAAACTGAAGTGACGTTAGAGCCCTATAATTAGGTGCTCCAGTGTTGGAACTTGGAAGTCTCCCCTTACACTAGAGAGATCAATCTCATGTTAGGTACTGAACGATGAAGATGACTTAGATTACGCATTAAAAAAACCGAATTAGGCTGAAATTAGACGATACCTCGTTCATCGTTCATTTTTGTGAATATGTTTTGCGAAAATGAACCCTAAGGCCCTTTGTCCTAAGGGTGAATTTAGACGGATGTCTCACCGATGACCTTCGAAAATGAAAGCAAAAATCTCTAAAAATTTACCATAGGAAATTCACCCTTAGGGTGAATTAAGACGGTTCATTTTCGCAACGATGAACGATGCACTGTCTATATAATTTGGGCCTTACGCAGCTTCCTTCTCTTTGATAGCTTTCTCCAATATCTGCTGTTCTTTAGCGTCACGCTCCGCGTCCCCAGACTCCAGCCTTTGACTTATCTTGTCAAGCACTTCCTGTTTTTCCTTTTGTATCTGAAAAATTATACTATAACTAGGTGACGGACTTTCATTCAAACTTTAACCGCCCATTTAACCCCCTTGGGGGTGGAATTTCAAAAAATCCTTTCTTAGTGCTCGCCTACGTCATAAAAGGAACCTACTGTCATAATTTCAAGTTTCTAACTTCAGTGGTTTAGGCCGTGCGTGGATAGATCAGTCAGTCAATCAGGACAAGTATTTTAATTGATCGCAGACCTCTTTGATCGCACTTTTTGTAGTTGAAACAGTATTCCGGCAATACCAATTATTTGACTCATCTCCGATTTTCTAAAGGTCGCAATAATTTCTGTAGTTCAACAAAAGTTATCTTGACTACAATGATCAAGTTTAACGTAATGAGAAAGGCTTTTTGAAGATCTTATTTATTACTAGCTGATGCCCGCGACTTCGTCCGCATGGATTTAGTTTTTAAAAATCCCGCGGGAACTCTTTCATTATCCGAGATAAAAAGTAGCTCTCCCGGTCTGAGGAACCACTACTACATCCATTACTATACCCATGCAAAAAATCGCATCAATCCGCTGTTCTGTTGCGACGTGATTGAAGGAAAAACCAACAAACAAACTCACTTTCGCATTTATATTTTATTATAACACTTTTTATAATTGTCAAATTTTTTACCATACTTAACCAAAGACAAATTTACGTTTAGCTGTCATTTACGTTTTGTTATTCCACTGTCATTTGCGTTTTGTTATTCCATGTCAGATGCGTTTTTCTTATAGGTACCACGTTTTATAGTGACATGACAGAAACGCGGTCGAACGGGATAAAAAGTATCCTATGTCCGTCTCCTGGTTCTAAGCTACCTCTCCACCAATTTTCAGCCAAATCGGTTCATCCGTTCTTGAGTTATAAATAGTGTAACTAACACCACTTTGTTTTATATATATAAGATTACAAAGAATAGTCACCCTACGGAATGTCAACCGTCAACGGAAACACCCATCCCAGCTCTCTCTTGTATTGGGTATTGAATTATTAGCAAGAACAGGTTAGAATTATTTTGCTATAATCTGCCAACAGTCAAACATGCAGTAGATGATCTCCTGAAAATGCTCCGGTGTCGGGGCGAAACGTGCGTCGAGATTAATGTAAAAGTCTTGTGTGTTGGTGCATGTGAGTGGTGGTGGCATTGCTTGCTTGGGAACCTTGCTTTCTTGCTTGCTTGGGAATGTGAGCGGTGCTTAGCTTGTTACTGCATGTTTAACCATACAGATTTTTTTCTGTTGGCGGATTATAGCAAAATAATTCTAACCTTTTCTTGCTAATCATGAACTTCCGCAAAGTAACGCCTGTTTCTATCCAATATTAATTGACGACCTCCCTGGCTCAGTGGTGAGCGCTGTTGTCTTATAACTGGGAGGTCCCGGGTTCGATTCACAGCGGGTCAATTTTGGAATTTATAATTTCTAAAATTGTCTGGTCTGGTGGGAGGCTTTGGTCGTGGCTAGTTACCACCCTACCGTCAAAGACGTGCCGCCAAGCGTTTTAGCGTTCCAGCACGATGGCGTGTAGAAACCAATTAGGGGCATGGGTTGAATGTTCACTGCCATACCCCTTTAGCCCGCTACCATCTTAGACTGCATCGTCACTTACCATCAGGTGAGATCGCAGTCAAGGACTAGCTTGTCATCGAATAAAATAAAATAAATTAAATGGCACTCGGGGACTGCCGCGGTAAAGCTATTGTATAGCATTTTTTATCAACTTATACTATTTATGCAATACTATTATTATATATTATATATATATATTTATGCAATATTTTATTTTGCATAATAAAAATTATGCAAAAAAAAAATTAAAAAACAAACAAAAAAAATTGTGAGCCGTCGTGGGACGCCTGGCAGATGTGAAACATCGACATTATTTTGTAAAAGTAATATGTAGAAAAGAATATGTCACTAAACTAGCGGCACGCTATGATGGCCGGTTTGACACATTACAATAGTGATGTGGAATGTCAATTTATTCTCGAACAAAAAACAATTAAGTTTTGTTTTTGTACCTGATTAAATAGGTTTAATAAAACAAAAATGTATATGTTTATTTAATTTATTTGAACGAACTGAATATTTGAATGAAAATGAATATACATACTTTATATGCACACAAGAAACATATGAATACAAAAGATACCAAAAAAGGTGCCACAAAAGGCCATAATTAATCAGATTCGTCCATACTACTATTTTCACTGTCGTCACTGCTATCATCACCTACATTAAGGCCTTAAGAAGCGTGAATGTCTAAATTCCATGGTTGTTTAATTCAACATATCAACATAATTGTTGATTTAAGCTGTAAATAAAAAATAAAGAATGAAAGATAAAGATTCAATAACTGTTTTGGCTATTAAAAATGTTTATTTTTGTCAACCCCCTCTTGTAAAAAAAACCCCAAAGAGTACCTATTTTTGACATAATTTGCATAACTTCTCCAAAAGCGCGCTAGCTTTTTAATTCGTTCTTGCACACAAAAAAAGGTATTAAAAATATGAATCTTTTCGCTATTTAACTTTATTTTTACGCCGCATTACAATCGTGTATAGTAATATTAACCTGAAATTCAACTAAATCCGAGCTGATAAACACTCGCGAGCCCCATCCACAGTCCCTGCCGGGACGTTGCGGAGGGAAGACCGCGCATCGGTTTTGCAGCGACTTCGTTGAAATTAATTTTAGCTTTTAAGGAGTTTATACCAATTTCTAAATATTTATATTAATAGATTTACTTAGTTTAGATAAAATCTTTAAGTCAGTAACTGTAAATATTTTTTTGTAAATACATAAACTTTTATAAACTTCTTAAATAATCAAAGAATAGTGAATTCGAAAATGCCAAACAGGTGGACAATTAAAAATGTATTGGTGAATATTTACCTACAATTTTTAGTTAGTGTAATATGTTATTTTTTCGATTATTACCTATGCTAGGCATAATAATGTAAGCAGTGATAGCCTAGCGGTTAGAACTGTGGTCTCCTATTCGGGAGGTCGCAGGTTCGATCCCGGACACCATTGATTTTTCGGAGTAATGTGCATTTAAGCAATTAAAATCATCGTGAGGAATCCTGCACTCCTGCACACCTGAGAGTTCTCCATAATGTTCTCGAAGGTATGTGTAATCCACCAATTCGCATTGGGTGGATTATGGCCTGAAGCAATGCCTGGGTCATGCGTCATGCCCGTGAACGGGTTCCACCGGCGGGAATGGGGCTACTTTCTGTCTGCCCGTCTTAACATGTGTTGAATTATAGGAATGCTTTTGTGGAACGTCCCCTCATTGTGGAAACAGTGCAAACATAGCATAATATCTATTATATTGTAAACTTGTTTTGAAAAGAGCAACTGCCGAGTTTCTTGCTGGTTCTTCTCGGCAGGAAGGGCATTTCGAACCAGCGCGAGCGGTAGAATCATCGACGATTCAAAAATACTTGTATAAAAGTTTATTTGAATAAAAAGCATTTCTATTCTATTATTTAACCCTTATCTAAAAGGAGACCTGCGCTCAGTAGTGAGTCGTTGATGGGTTGCTGATGATGATGATGATGATGGTGATGATGATGATATGCATGTTGATAAAAATTGCTTGAGGTCTTAGACCATATTTTTTGAATGGTCTAAGTTTGAGGTAGATACCTACATAACAGTGAATAACAGCAAAACATCAAGTCAAGCCTGACAGTATGACTTTCAACGTGCCTTATTCCTATAACAATAGGGTTGACATTCGCAATTCACTCGTACCATTGAACAGCTGTCGACTGTAGGTACCGTAGGTCTTGTGATTTAGTGGTTGTATAGGTATTATACAAGACGTGGTCTAGTGGTTAGCAAATTCGACTACAGATGACGAGGTCCCGGATTCGATTCCCGGGATTATACTAATGTGTACATATTTTTATATTCATAGATTTAATACGTTTAGTTTTATCTTTAAAATTGTGTGTTGTGTGTGTGTGTTTTGTAAATAAGTTAACTTTTTAATCGGTCAAAGAATAGTGTAAAATTTACACTATAAATATTTACACTGTAAATAGTGAATAGTGCAGGTCAAAAATGCCAAAACATAAGAAAAAATATCTTGTTAAAAGAGCAAGAGAATTAAATATGTATATGTGAGTATTTACTTACACTTTATATTTAGTACCTATATTTTATATTTGTTATTTTTCGATTACATAGACATGTTGATAAAAATTGCTTGAGGTAAGTATAGATGATATACGTAGGTACCTACTGTGGACAACACGTCATGTAATAACTAACTGCCTCGTTGGTCTAGTGGTCAGCTTGTTCGACTGCGGATGACGAGGTCCCGGGTTCGATTCCCGGGTCGGGCTGCGGCCGTTAAAAAAAAGTATTGCGTTTTTCTGCCAAAGAAATTCTCAGTACTGGCCCGGAGTTAGGAAGTTGGTGGTTACTGGTTAGTCACCCCCGTGCCTCGGAGAGCACGTAAAACCGTCGGTCCTGCGCCTGATCTCTCTCCGGTCGTGTCGGATTTCCGTACCATCGGACTATGAGAGTGAGGGAATAGAGAGTGCACCTGTGGTTGCGCACACACTTCTGCACTATAATATCTCCCGCGCAGATGGCTGACCTCTAAGGCGACGTTTTAGCATAGGAGGTTGGCCGCCGTGATCGGATTCGGTCGGGAGGACATCATGTAATAACTAGCTTATATGTTCGCGACTTCGTCCGAGAAGTTGGACCAAATTACAGATAGTTACGAAGTTTGATCAAAATCGGCGTAGTAGTTTTCAAGTTTATCCCGAACATACTTCGTGACTCGAGATTTTTAATATAGATAGGGGTTGACATTCGCAATTCACTCTTATTAACATAAAATAACTAGTTTTTATAAATTAATCTATACATATAATAAAACTGTAACTGGAAGATTTCTGTAGGTACATTTAATATATTTTGAAAATTTTAATTGGGGGATGCTTTACTATCGATACTGAGCCCAAAACAGATTTGTATTTAATTTTTGTCTGTTTGTTTGTCCTTCTTTCACGTAAAAACTACCGCACAGATTTCTACAAAATTTTATACCGTGGTAACTTATTAATTGGGTCAACATCTAGGCTACTTTTTATCCCGGAAAATCAAGGAGTTCCCGAGGGACTTTAAAAACTAAATCCACGCGGACAAAGTCGCGGGCATCAGCTAGTATTATCTATACCTACTTATAATAAAACTGTAACAGGTCCAATTGTCTATAGTTAAGCGATTGATCGTAATCGTATTCGATGTCATTAGAGTCAAAGTAAAATAAACCATAACAGCATTGAATTAGAGCTCAATTTCCTGTATGCATTCTTATACATTTACCTATGTATGATACGCTCCATAACTCTCCATAATCGGTTGTACTTACTGAATTTGTGCTTTTTATCAATACAATCAAGGATTCTTTTACTTTGACACTAAATGGATTATTAGAAGTATATATATAATTATTATTTAACTAGCTGATGCCCGCGACTTCGTCCGCGTGGATTTAGTTTTTGAACTCCCTTGGGAACTCTTTGATTTTCTGGAATAAAAAGTAGCCTATGTCACCCTCCAGGTCCTCAACTATACCCATACCATAGGTCTTACCTTGTTTTTAACCAAAATTGACAATTCTTGGTCAACCGGAAGTACCTACTCTATAGGTTTTGGGTCGAAAACCTATAAGGTAGTTCTCGTTGACCTAGAATCACAAAATTTGACAAAATGCAAGGTCTACCAGCACAAATAAAGGAAAAATTACAAAAAATAAAAAAGTTGAATTTTAAAGGGTGTCCCCATACATAAATAATAGAAGCCAATTAAGATAGTCCTCCGAGTTGTATGGGCGCTCATACAATTTAGAGGTCTATCTTAATTGGCACTAACCTTAAATAAGGTAAATAAATAAAATTGTGCTATTTAGTCCAGTAAAAAGTTAAATGAAACCATGATCTGACCAGCTTTGGCGCAATGAGTAAAAATGTGTTCATTAATACTTAAATAATGATATTATAAAAGAAATTTTGATTTAAATTTAGGGGAAAGGGATGAAAAAAATAAAAAAAGGGTTGAAAAATGCCTTTTTTTTAAATAACTTAATAACGGTAGGAAAAAGAAAAAACAGTTTCAAGTAAAAGTAGTAGAGAAAAAAATTTTACACAAAAAAGTTCCACTTCATTTTTAGGGTTCCGTACCCAAAGGGTACGAACGGGACCCTATTACTAAGCCTACGCTGTCCATCCGTCCGTCCGTCCGTCCGTCTGTCAGCGGGCTGTATCTCGGTAACCGTAATAGGTAGACAGTTGAAATTTTCACAGATTGTGTATTTCTATTGCCGCTACAACAACAAATAATAAAAATTAAATTAAATTAAAAAAATTAAATAAAATATTTCCATGGGTACATGGAAATATTTTTATGTATTTTTTTTAACGGAACCCTAAAAGAGCGAGGCCCGACTCGCACTTGGCCGATTTTTTTGAAATAGAAGATACTTCCGAACATCATCCAACAGTTTTCAAAATCGGTCATCGTAGCTATTAAAACTCTAACCTGCGTGATGTCAGATTTCAGATTGAAACTTTTTCGCTTTCTATATTAAAAAGTTAAACTTTAGACTGTTTGACGTTAATTTGTTTTTAACCAATTTAAAAAAAGGAGGAGGTTCTCAATTCGTCGGAATCCTTTTTTTTGTGTATGTTCACCGATTACTCGAAGACACCTGAACCGATTTGCAAAATTCTTTTTTTTTGTTTCAAAGGGTATACTTCCCAGGTGGTCCCATTTAAATGTTATCGAAATCGGTCGAGCGCTTTTTACAATAACAGCAATAAATTATATACTTTGTAGTGGCGCGGGCGTCTGAAGTCGGTTTTTTAAAAAGTATTTTTTAGTATAGATTATAGCGGCAGTGATCGGCCTAATTTTAGGCCTATATTTTACACACTTCTACTTAGAAGTGTGTACAATATAGGCCTAAAATTATACGCATAATATTGTGACTGGCAACTACGGAACCCTACACTGCGCGTGGCCCGACACGCAATTGGCCATTTATTATACTTTACAAATAAAACTACAAACATACTAGTTTCCAGAGTTACAAACAGAATTCGATAACATAATCAAATAAGAATCAAACTTCATTTGTGTGGGGCTCGCTCGCTGAGTCTTCTATTGCAAACTTCAAAAATCTAGATACTCTGATACAAAAATATGATTGAGTTGCACAGCACAAAACCTGACAATAGTTTGATGAAACGCATGACTTTTGTATACTTAGTTTTAAGCATGGACACGTCTCATATACTTAAAGTATTTTGATATGGTATGAAATTCGTATTTTGTCATACCTCCGTATTTTTCAGGTATTTTTCTAGCCGTAGTCAACCCAAGTCAACTGACTTGGGTTGACTACGGATCGAATTTTATATTACGCCTCATGCGTACTGCAAATTCACACTGCTGTGATTTTTAATTTCGTACAACTTGGCAAAAAAGTGTAGAAACTGAACTAATTGTTCTCTTTATTTTATATTACGCCTCCTGCGTACTGCAAATTCACACTGATGTGATTTTTAATTTCGTACAACTTGGCAAAAAAGTGTAGAAACTGAACTAATTGTTCTCTTTATTTTATATTACGCCTCCTGCGTACTGCAAATTCACACTGATGTGATTTTTAATTTCGTACAACTTGGCAAAAAAGTGTAGAAACTGAACTAATTGTTCTCTTTATTTTATATTACGCCTCCTGCGTACTGCAAATTCACACTGATGTGATTTTTAATTTCGTACAACTTGGCAAAAAAGTGTAGAAACTGAACTAATTGTTCTCTTTATTTTATATTACGCCTCCTGCGTACTGCAAATTCACACTGATGTGATTTTTAATTTCGTACAACTTGGCAAAAAAGTGTAGAAACTGAACTAATTGTTCTCTTTATTTTATATTACGCCTCCTGCGTACTGCAAATTCACACTGATGTGATTTTTAATTTCGTACAACTTGGCAAAAAAGTGTAGAAACTGAACTAATTGTTCTCTTTATTTTATATTACGCCTCCTACGTACTGCAAATTCACACTGATGTGATTTTTAATTTCGTACAACTTGGCAAAAAAGTGTAGAAACTGAACTAATTGTTCTCTTTATTGACAGCACTATTATGTTGTCAAATTTCATCGCCGAAGTGTTTTTTTTATTCGATGACAAGCTAGTCCTTGACTGCGATCTCACCTGATGGTAAGTGACGATGCAGTCTAAGATGGTAGCGGGCTAACTTCGAAGGGGTATGGCAGTGAATATTCAACCCATACCCCTAATTGGTTTCTACACGCCATCGTGCCGGAACGCTAAATCGCTTGGCGGCACGTCTTTGACAGTAGGGTGGTAACTAGCCACGGCCAAAGCCTCCCGCCAGACCAGACCAGAGACAATTCAGAAATTATAAATTCCAAAATTGACCCCGCCGGGAATCGAACCCGAGACCTCCCAGTTATAAGACAACACAGCTCACCACTGAGCCAGGGAGGTCGTCAAATGTTATGTCAATGTTATGTTTTGAAATTCGTCAATATTTATTTGAATTCGTAAATACATACCTACGTATTAGTCTAGTCAACAAGTTCAAAAACGTGAAAAATAGAGATAAAGGTCCTAAAAATATGAGCGATGGCTCATTCGAGTCGGAATCACCTCAAGAAAAATGTTTTTGAAGGATTTTGGTGCAGGTAAAAAATTGCAATTGTTATTAACAAAATAAGATGAAAAAAAATGATTTAATAAAAAATTGGTTTAATGTAGTATACTGTATAAAGTCAAAATGTCATAATAAAAAATATGTTATAATAAAAAAAATAAAAAAAAATGATATTTCGTTTTTAGGGTTCCGTACCCAAAGGGTACCAACGGGACCCTATTACTAAGCCTACGCTGTCCGTCCGTCCGTCCGTCCGTCCGTCCGTCCGTCTGTCAGCGGGCTGTATCTCGTAAACCTTAATAGATAAACAGATGAAATTTTCACATATTATGTATTTCTATTGCCGCTATAACAACAAATAATAAAAATTAAATTAAATTAAAAAAATTAAATTAAAATGTTTCCATGGGTACATGAAAATATTTTAATTTAATTTTTTTAACGGAACCCTAAAAGAGCGAGGCCCGACTCGCACTTGGCCGATTTTTTGTTAATAACTCGAAAAATATTGACATTTAAGCAATTTTGAAAAAAGCTCGTTAAGAGGAGGAAATTTCCAATAAAAAAGTCCCAAGTCCCGGGATTCTATCTCCATTATTTATAATTTTAATTTGACGTTGAAAATAGGGCTCCGCGCGGCTGTTACAGCATGCGCGCGCCCCCGCTAAAGAGAGTTCAGCAATAAAAATATTTTTTTTATAACATAAGATGTGATTTTAAAATTTGAAAAATTTCTAGTATCTTCTTAACACTTGAAAGAATCGAGCCCTGGAGAAACAAAAGTTTAACCACCATTTTTCAAAATGTTATTCAATTGTTAACTAACAAATTATTTCCCAATCTCCATTGTCATAAACAATGGGATGAAAGGTATAAATAATTGGCCTATATTTTTGTATCAGAGTATCTAGATTTTTGAAGTTTGCAATAGAAGACTCAGCGAGCGAATTGAGAACCTCCTCTTTTTTTAAAATTGGTTAAAAACAAATTAAAGTCAAACAGTCTAAAGTCTAACTTTTTAATATAGAAAGCGAAAAAGTTTCAATCTGAAATCTGACATCACGCAGGTTAGAGTTTTAATAGCTACGATGACCGATTTTGAAAACTGTTGGATAATGTTCGGAAGTATCTTCTATTTCGAAAAAATACCTTATTAATTTGACTGTACTACCGTTATTCAAAACTTAATTAATTGAGATAGGCACTATGTTTCCCGCCTTTATACATCTTTATAATTAATTACAAAGCAAATTTAATTTTTATTTTTTGCAGCTAAACTAAAGCAGATAACAAAAAAATGAAAAGGAACTTTTTTTGTAGAATTTTTTTCTCTACAACTTTTACTTAAAACTTTTTTTTCTATTTCCTACCGTTATTGAGTTATTTAAAAAAAAGGCATTTTCAACCCCTTTTTTATTTTTTTCATCCCTTTCCCCTAAATATAAATCAAAATTTCTTTCATAATATCTTTATTTAAGTATTAATGAATACATTTTTACTCATTGCGCCAAAACTGGTCAGATCATGGTTTCATTTAACTTTTTACTGGACTATAATATCTCGTAAACAGTAATACATAGTTGAAATTTTCACAGTGTGTATTTTTATTTCCGCTATAACAACAAATAATAAAAATAAAATTAAATTAAAAAATAAAGGGGGCTCCCATGCATGGAAAAGCTTCAAAAATGAAGAAATAGGGGCCTTCAAAGTTGTGACCAAAACAAACGAGCATTCTTGCCCCATATCCTAATTTAATCATCATCATCATTTCATCATTAGCAACCCATCAACGGCTCACTACTGAGCGCAGGTCTCCTCTCAGAGAAGGGTTATAGGCCATAGTCTACCACGCCGGCCCAATGCGAATTGGTGGACTTCACACACCTTCGAGAACATTATGAAGAACTCTCAGATGTGCAGGTTTCCTCACGATGTTTTCCTTCACCGTTGAAGCAAGTGATAGTTAATTGCTTAAACGCACTTGACTCCGAAAAGTCAGAGGTGCGTACCCGGGATCGAACCTGCGACCCCCCCGAATAGGAGACCACAGTCCTAACCACTAGGCTAACACTGCTTCCTAATTTAATACTAACTCAGAACTAAGTTATCTAAATGTGTATCTAGTTTTAAAAAAGTGATTTGGTCATATTATGTACGGAACCCTAAAAGAGCGAGGCCTGACTCGCACTTGGCCGATTTTTTGTTTATTACCTAAATAAATATTTTTGATAAAACAGGGTTGGCACCTTTTGGGTACGAAACCCTAAAAACTATCAAAGAATACAATGATTTTAAAAGACCTATTAAAAATAATTAAGGTAAGAATAACAACAAAAAGAATTAATTACCTCGAACTTATAAACTACTTGCAAGCTCGTTATGGTACATTGCGCCTACTAGGTGAAGCTAAAGCAATGGAGACTCTTAACACCTGCACGTGACATCAATCTCAGTGAGGCCCAAACATACTAGGTAGGATAACATAAAACACTGTTCCCTCTGCACGTTTATTTTATCGTCGATATATTTCGAGGTACTCTCATGTACTTGCTGAGTTCTCGAGCAAGTACCGAGCGTAGCCGCTAGATGGCGGTGACGTTGAAATAAGTCTAGGTTGGCTCCGTTTCTCAAGGTTATTTCACGCATCTTAAAGCCTTAATAATTATATGTTCGTTTTCTATAATATTATCTATTTTCACATCTCTTTCATAATCTTCCCTTATTAATTTAACAGTTCTATTCACAACCTTTTCCCAGTCTCCTTTAGTCACATGTTCACAAGCTTCTTCTAATAATTTTAGCATTTTTTTTGTGGTAAATGGGGGTTCTGTATTGTGTCTTGCAGCATATCCCTTAATTTGAGCCCACACCAACTCAATCGCATTATACTCACAATGGTAAGGCGGTAACCGTATAACTCTGTGCCCATGTTCTAATGCTATTTCGTCAATGACGTATCGGATCTTGGTTGGTTTGTTTTCTTTTAAAAGACGTACTAATTCCGCTTTTAACATATTCATGTTTGCATCTACGCCATTTTTACGAAGCCATGCGACGATATCAGCTTTCTTTTGGGATTGGGCAGGTGGCTTGTCAATTTGCATCGAGTGGTATGGGGCGTTGTCCATAATTATAATAGATGGTTCAGGGAGGCTACACAACATTGAGGTAAACCATTCAGTAAACTTTTCTCCATTCATGTCTTCATGATAGTCTCCAGTGGTTTTTGACGCAAAAGCCATGAGAGAACCTTCGACAAACCCGTTGATGGTTCCGGCGTGACAAATTATAAGTCGCGATCCTTTTCCTACAGGAACTTTGGAAGTAGATGCTGCTGTGTCATCGTTCCAAGAACGGCCTACAGTATGGTTAGCATTAAGCCATGTTTCATCCAAGAACACAACATTTTGCCAATTTTTGATTTCTTTCACTTGCCGTAAAAAAGTATACCTTGCCATCGCTATATCAAATCTTTCCATCAATATTTTGCGTTTGTTACATTTTTTGTATCGAAATCCAATGGTCTTCAAAATCTTCGTTAAAGAACTTTCCCCACCGAAGAATAATCCAGCTTCCTTCAGTGAATGCACCAACTTTTTTCTTGTTGGATACTCCTTCTGTAAATAGTAGCCGTAAACATGTCTTCGGATAGCATCGGCATCAAAGCTATCGATGCCTACGACTGGTTTTGCTCGTTTTCTCTTTTTTGGTGTGTGAAGTTTATTTTCTTCTGTGCCAGTCTCGCCATATTTTTTTTTAGTTATCCGTCTAACAGTTCGTTGTCCAATATTAAGCGCATCTGCTACGCGTTCAACCACTGACGTTATAGGTAAAATTGGCCCTCCATTTTGAGCTTCACGATCGAAATAGTTACGAAGGCGTATTACGAACTCACGTGTCTGACTATTTAGAACAGTTCTCTGCGTACGTTCGGTCATATCGACGAAATCCACAACAAAGGGCTTGAACAGAGTCCAAATTAACGAGCAAGGGTCAACAGTAATGCAGTATCAATATTTGAAATCCAAAGCCAGGTCAAAACTATATCACAATCGCATTGCACTGACAGTTTATACTTTTCGAAGCAACGTCAATTCGAAACTGCTTTGTTTTGCATTGAGCATTGACGCGAGTTTGCCGGAGGTAGTAGTTGTGCTAGCCAGCGATCCTATGTGACGATCGTATTAGATTCCATTTTTAAAAATTTTCAATTTAGAAAACCAAATGCCGAGTTGTGGTATATATCATATAAAAATAAAAATTTTACCTTTTGTATGAAACAGCTGATATTTTTTTGCGATTTCAGAGGTTTGTCCACATAGTGAAAATTGTTCATATTCACAAGTACATTCACCCCTTAAATGGTGCAAACTGATTTTTCTACACTTGTATACATTTTAGAAATCAATTTAATAAATAAATTTTGAGTCCTAAACCTAAAACTACATTCGATAAAATTTATGAATCTCTGCACATCACTATCGTCAATAAAGTAATACAATTATTTCCTTCAAAGTCGTTATCAATTAATACGGAACTTCATGAGCGGACAAACGTCAAACCGGCCATCATAGCGTGCCGCTAGTGTAAGTATACATATAATACCCCTACCCCTACTCCTACCCCTACCCCGACCCCTACCCCGACCCCTACCCCGACCCCTACGCCTACCCCTACCCCTACCCCTACCCCTACCCCTACCCCTACCCCTACCCCTACCCCTACCCCTACCCCTACCCCTACCCCTACCCCTACCACTACTACTACTACTACTACTACTAAACAGATTGTAATAGGAACTAAATATGTATAACAACTATATATAACATCGCATGCCGTGGCGAGGCGTCGCCACGCGAGAAATCTGTTTTACGTGCCGCTATAGATGTTTCACATCAACAAGAAAAGCGCACTGTCACTACTTCGCGAGTGAGATTCGAACCTGCGACATCATACACCATACGGTAAAGAAAGCGGCCGCTCGCCCACTGCGCCAAACAGAGCTACTTGTGAACCTCTAAATTGTTGAACGCTTACTGAACGACGGTGTTAGGTTTATTTTCGTTACGGAATTTCTTGATTCGGTCGCCGCGCTCAAACTGTTTGTCCTAGTTCAAAGCCCGCGATAAAAGTTATGCAATAGCTTAAAAATTGATCTTTCAAGCTGTAGTTAACAGGTCCTCACCTGTATCTCAGTCTGTCGCCGCCTGCGCTCGACCCTGGCCCGCGAGCGCTGCAGCACCTCGATGAGACGGTCGTCCATCTTGTCGCGCGCCTCCTGCTCCCGGCGGCGCTTGTCCGCCTCCTGCTTGGCCCGCTGCATGTCGGCCAGGATGTGCTCCTTCTCGTTCTTACTCTAAAATTGATCTTTCAAGCTGTAGTTAACCTCACCTGTATCTCAGTCTGTCGCCGCCTGCGCTCGACCCTGGCCCGCGAGCGCTGCAGCACCTCAATGAGGCGGTCGTCCATCTTGTCGCGCGCCTCCTGCTCCTGGCGGCGCTTGTCCGCCTCCTGCTTGGCCCGCTGCATGTCGGCCAGGATGTGCTCCTTCTCGTTCTTACTCTAAAATCATCATCACTAGCAACCCATCAACGGCTCCCTACTGAGCGCAGGTCTCCTCTCAGAGAAGGGATAAAGGCACTCTATGATCGCTATGAGTTTATCTCTTTCTCACGCCATTTTGATGATGAGATGATGACAAGGCCTAAGCGGAACGTGCGCTCAGCCTACTAGCATCCATTGAATGGATCTATCATCAGTGGATCAAATAGCACTTCGGAGTTCACTGTGATCCTCCGGTTTTTCCTCTATCAATGTTAAATATTTCTATCACCATCATTAGCAATCCATCAACGGCTCACTACTGAGCGCAGGTCTCCTCTCACACAAGGGTTATAGGCCATAGCCCATAGTCCACCACGCTGGCCCAATGCGAATTGGCGGACTTCACACAACTTGAAGAAAATTATGAAGAACTCTCAGGTGTGCAGGTTTCCTCACGATGTTTTCCTTCACCGTTGAAGCAAGTGATATTTAATTGCTTAATGCTTACTCTAAAATAGTATATATCTAATATATAAAATTCTCCTGTCGCGGTGTATGTTACCAAACTCCTCCGATACGGCTGGACCGATTTTCAAGAAATTTTGTGTGCATATCGGGTAGGTCTGAGAATCGGCCAACATCTATTTTTCATACCCCTAAATGATAAGGGTAGGGACCCACCCCTAAATATTTTTGTTGGCCTTGGCGGTACGAGGTTCGCTGGGTCAGGTAGTATTATATTTCTTTGCTTCATCCTTCAATATAATTATTACAAAGGTAGTCACTCCAGTCGCCAGAGATAAGTCCGCGTATTTTACAGTTATACCCTATTTTAAAAATAAATCACCTTGGCAGCACCGTCTTAAGTTTGCTCATTACTTTTTCGCGCGAGATAAGGACCGCACGCGCTCAGCGCGCCGCACTTAATAATTTAACCAGAAGTGCAGAAGATCGAGTGATATTGTAGGATAGTGTGATTGCAGTATTGTTCATCGGCTGAAATCATCATCATCATCATCATCGAAGGAAAAAGGTACGAGCTCTTTTCTGTTTTCAAACGATCTCTTGTTTGCGCTTACGTACCGCCACATAGCCTACTATATTATTGTTCTTGCATTAACATAAAAACGGTACACTTTTCGTATCGAGGTTTACTGTGAGTCTTCATCGATTACGAGGTATCAGAGAAAACGTAAATAGGTATTCTGAATTAAATATTACGTTACCTACTCTGCAAATACTTGCGGAAGTGTTTTATTACGAAAATTAATAAAAATTAAAACACAACTATAACGATTATTATGGTAACACTATTGTTAAAACTTGTCATCAATCACGATTGAATTAACTTAGTACCTACCCCCCAAGAATCTCGGATTTATTTAGGTAACTAGCTGATGCCCGCGACTTCGTCCGCGTTGATTTAGTTTTTAAAATCCCTCGGGAACTCTTTCATTTCCCGTTAGAAAAAGTAGCCTTTGTCACTCTCCCAGGTCAACTATAGGTATCCTTGCAAAAAATCACGTCGATCCGTAGCTCTGTTCGGGCGTGATTGAAGGAGAAACCATCACACTTTCGCATTTATAATATTTCACATATAAGGTGCAAGTGCATATAGTTGACGTGGTTTTTTACACAGGTAATGTTGAAGACCTGGAAAATAACACAGGCTACTTTTTGTCTCGGGGACATACATTTAAACGACCGCGCCACTACAAAGTATATAATTTATTGTTGATTTTTCGATAAAATTTAAATGGGACCACCTGGGACCCTTTGAAACAAAAAAGAATTTTCCAAATCGGTTCAGGTGTCGTCGAGTAATCGGTGAACATACATAAAAAGATTCCGTTAAATTGAGATCCTCCTCCTTTTTTGAAGTCGGTTAAAATAATAATAAAAATTAGTTTAAATTCAACGAAGTTATGGAGTAAAACAGTCAAAATACTTCAACCCCTATCTCAGAGAACATACATCCATCCATCCATACATCCCTATACTACATCTACACAAACATACATCCGTATACAATATACATCCATCCTCACAAACTTAACACTAACTTAACAACATTAATAATATTAGTGGGATAAGTAGGATCGAATATAGTTAATGTAGTTATTGGAGGGGGAGGATACAAACATACATACATACATGCATACACACATAGATATGTACATACATGCATGCGTACATACATACATACATACAATATACATACATACATGCATGCATACATGCATACTTGCATACATACATGCATACACACATAAATACATACATACATACATGTATGCATGCATGCATATTACCGCATAATTTAAGGATAAATATGTGGAAAGTAGGGAGCAGGTATCCCGCGGGAACTGTTTGTTTTCCCGGGATAAAAAGTAGCCGTAGTTACTTTTCAGTTCCTCAACTATGCCTATCCAATAAACCACGTCAATCTGTAACTCCGTTGGCGCATAATAATTGAAGGATAAATATGTGAAAAGTAGAATACTAATATCCTGCAGGAACTGTTTGTTTTCCCGGGATAAAAAGTAGCCTTTGTCACTTTTCAGGCCCTTAACTTTACCTATACAAAAAAACACGTTAATATAAAACTCCATTGTGCGAATTTTGAAGGACAAATGCGTAAAAAATAGCGATGCTATCCCGCAGGAACTGTTTGCTTTTCCGGGATAAAAAGTAGCCTATGTGCTATTCCAGACTATAATCTATGTCTGTGCCAAATTTCAGCAAAATCGGTTCATTAGTTGTCGCGTTAAAGAGTAACAAACATCCATCCATCCATACATCCATACATCCATCCTCACAAACTTTCGCATTTATAATATTAATAGGATTTATCATTATTATTTCTACATATCATATTATACATTCGAAAAATGTAATAAAATTCACGAATTCACTCAACTATGCTCGTAAAATTCGCTCAACGGGGCTTTAGTAGCTTGCCTAACCGTTAACTATATTCGAGTACCTACTTGTAAACAAAAATATAATATTATTTATCTGGAGAGACGGTAGTGTCCCTGCCAAGACGAGCCAAGCGAAGCGTAAGGGAACTAACTACCCACCTTTTCTTCGATTTATCTGAAAACACTAATTGTTACGAAACACGTAAAATTAAAAGCAATGGTAGATGAACAAGCATAGCAAGTAGATGAACAAGCAGAGCAAGTAGCATATTATTAGATATTATAGAAGATATTAAATATTTGGAAGAAATAATGGCCATTTTCCTCGGTTTGAAAGTCTTGCTCGTAACTTAAACAACTGTGCAATGTTCGTGTCGACACTACGACGGTAATGAGTTATATTAATTGAAAGAGAGGCATTCAATACCCAGGTGTTTTAATCAAGGTCATAAAAGAAGTTATAACCTATTTGAGATACCTAGGCTTTAAGTCCGTTTTTGCTTGAATAACAATACTAAATTTAAAAAATCCGTGCCTTGACAACAAGATCCGGACGCTTTATCTGTCGATGCATTTACGCTATGTGGGGCTTTTATATTTTTCTATGATTTTTGTTTCCTCCTTTTTCTTTAATTTTAAAGTGTCTGAGGAAAATCATTGATAACGAGGCAAACGGAATCCTAGTTTTTTCAAATTGGTTACCACAAGCGTGGTGCTCTCTCCTACAAAGCTTGGTAGTTTCGGATATTACTTAATGTTAATCCTCATTAATACTTATTGCAATCTCATTTCACCATTCCTTGCACAAGTAACTTACCCTGGGTGTCGCGAGACTCTCCGGACTCTCTCTCTCTCTCTCCCTTAAAACAAGGCGCCGACCCAGACTCAGCGTCACTAATGTTAACATCATTCTCTGACAGTATTTTAAAACAATATAATACCACACTCTAGTTTCGGTGGCAGTTGTGTAAATTAATAATAAAAATGTATTTAAACCGTCAAAGACCAGCATTAGGTATCTTCTCTTACAGCGTTTGTTACGGAGTTTGAACCCTTATCGAATTGCAATATAATTTATGCTAAGAAACAGCATTGTTACTGGAGCGAGCGTAAAACGTCTCCTCAAAGGTGTCTATAAGTTAAGATCAACCAAACCCTATTACTCCCGTACTTGGGTCCCTCAACTAGTTTTAAACTATATTAAAAATTGGTTCCCTTATAGTCACTCATCTTTAGAAAAAATCACTAAGAAACTTTTCAGTATACTAGCAATTTGCACTGCTCATAGACTACAAACTCTTCCATCAATTAAATTGGAAAGCAATATTACTTTCGAAATCGGGGTTTAAATTAGAATAACGGTAAATTAAAAAAAAAAAAACATACGCTGCGGCAGATACCAAGCCTATTCTCTCTCTCTCTTCCTACCTTACTTTCAAGAAAATCTGAGCATCTGCCCTGCTACACCCCTCCACAGACTATATTTCCAGAACTAAAAATATAAGATCTGAGGGGACAAATAACCTGCTATTTACCTACAAGAAGCCTTACAAAAAGGCCGAACCTCAATCGATTAGCAGGTGGATCAAGTAAACGCTATCAGGGAGCAGCGTTGACACAAGCGCACAGCACCTCACGCTCAGGCGAGCGTTGAGGCAATTAGAAAAACGGCAGGTTGGACTAACACATCGAACTCATTCTTTCGCTGCTTAGATGTTAGATCCATGGCGGATGAGGGAGATTATGCCAGACCCTGCCAATACAGGTCTTAATAATAATTGCGTTAACACATCTAATAGTGAATCAATTTATGAATTATACCTAATCATAAAAATAAATATATTCTAATTTATAGTATTAAATAATATTATAATAATAATATCATAAATAAATTTTAATATTGTTAAAGTGTATGCAAGCAAATTAATTAGTATTTCCGTAAGAAAGTGCTTAAGAATACACGATTTACAAAATCTGTATTGCGTACATGTTTATCAAAACTTTTTACTCTAAACAACTACCTTTGTAATAATTATATTGAAGGATGAAGCAAAGAAATATAATAAGTGATCAAACGAACTTACCTGAAGTGAAGTTCGATCATTATTATATGAGTTGCTTCATCCGAAGATATAATTACCCACCCTCCCTGACTGCCCAAATAAAAAAGTTTTGAACCGTATACCTACATCTCTTAAAATAATGAGCAAACTTAAGACGGTGCTGCCAAGGTGATTTATTTTTAAAATAGGGTATAACTGTAAAATACGCGGACTTATCTCTGGCGACTGGAGTGACTACCTTTGTAATAATTATATCTTCGGATGAAGCAACTCATATAATAATGATCGAACTTCACTTCAGGTAAGTTCGTTTGATCACTTATTATATAAAAATGAATCCCTATTTCCCTTGGTCACGGCATCACGCGTGAACTGCTGGACCGATTTTGACGGGACTTTCACTGACAGATAGCTGATGTTAAAAGGAGTAACATAAGCTACTTTTTTAATCGACTTTCAAAAAAAAAGTTGTGTTTTTCCTACCTATGTTCTTAAAGTATCTATCACTATCTCTGTGATTTCTTAACCAATTTGCGTGAATCTTTTTCTAATCGATACAAAAACTTTGCGTGATGATCCCTTATTTAAACTTCTAAATCCTCAATCCTGATGATGCAGGGTAAATGTCTACCTAAATTGTGGTGATTTATTAACTCTCGATTATGAATAGTGGTTGTAGGTACCAAGCAAAGACTACATAATTATTATTCCAAGAGCCAAATCCTCAATCCTGATGCTGCAGGGGTTCTGCCCACGCGGATGAAGTCGCGAGCATCAGCTAGTATCATAATAAAAATTCTTCATTCTTCTTCTTTATTAGAGTCTGTACGAAGCTATACGAGTGCCAGCGTACCTAATTATGATGCAAACTGCACTAGACTGATGGCATCTACCTATTAGTTGGTTACGTGGTTACCCAGAATGGGTCCATTATCAAACTCACAAAACTTGTCATTAATAAAGTTAACCTTCACTCATGTACCTACTTAATTTAACAAAAAAAGTTTTGTAATCCTTTTATCGTAAAATCTTCGTTCAGTTGAGATGACGAAGGCACTTACAAATTCCTCTTCGAATTCTTTGAGAGTATCCATTTGTTCCTGTGCCTTGATGTTGTCGATCTTCTGCAGATTCAGCTCCGTTTCGTATTCCTGCCGGTTACGTTCTGCTACTTCGTGAGCTCTACGATTAAAAATCACAATTAATAACAAAATGAGCCAGCCCAAGGGTTGGCTTGTGCCGCCCGCCAGTCATCGCCAATGTTTCTTTATGACGTTATCACGTAAAACTATCGTCCGTAAACTGACTTTACAGACAATCAATTTTTTTTAACGTTATATTGATGATGCCTGACCTATCTAACAACTGCAGCCTGTTGTGCCTGCACATGATATAAAATGGTCGCTTAAAGTGGATGAGTGCGAACCTACTTTTTTTAACATCACCAATTTATAAGCGTAGGTACTTAGTTCTCTCAACTACATTCCAGTCCAGATTCCTTTTACTGCACTGTAGATATAATTTGACTAACTATGATTTCGACTTGATTCCTAAACCTAAGTAGGTACTGTACCTATCCTTAAAATACAAAAAGTAAAAACTCACTGATCTAAAATCTCTTTCTGATGTTTTTTGTTGGCCTCGAACCGCCTCTTCTTTCTCAATGCCATGAGCGCGTGCCAATCCTTCGCGTGCTGTATTATTTGATCGTCGTCCTGTTTTTTCTTCTCGGCTGCTTGCTTCCTTAATTCGTTGTTAAACTTGACTTGTTCCTCACGTTCTTTTTGGATCACCGTCTCTATAACGGCTCTGTAAGACGTAAACCAAATGAAAGTAGGCATAAGAAAAGGTTTTTTAATATGTTTATCTAGCGAACAAGCATGAAAAGTATTTTTGGTAAACTGTTCTTGTATCTCCCTATTTTGGAAAGTTGAGACATGTAGGGCTCAACATGCACGCTACGAGAAAATTCCGTCTACTCATTTGCCCGTGAATCTCTAAGGGATATCAAGAGAAAACTGGTAGACCAAATTTTCTATTCGAATTTTAGCCCTTTAAATTTAGCCTTTTAATTTGTTTAATGGTGTTTGTCACTGCTCCGATGCAATGAAAGAAAATTCCTCTCTCATCAAGCTGATTGGAACATGCGATTGGATGGTGCATTGCGAGTGCAGGGAGGCTATATTGTCCCGCCAATACTTGAGATTATCATTCACGGCTATATTCCAAATTGGCAAGGACTTTACCCAATTTAAGCGAAGCAACGGCTGGATCATGCGTCATACTCGTGAACGGGTTCCGCCTGCGGGAATGGGGCTACTTTCTGTCTGCCCGTCTTAACATGAATTGAATTGTAGTACCTACGCTTTTTTTTGAACTTCACCTCATTGTGGAAATATACTATTCTAACAAAGTTGCATGGGTTAAATCCTTTGAGTATAATATAACCAAGTTAAATCGGCATGGCATCCGGCTGCCCGCAAGATAGTTTAAAAAACTTATTACAATGTAATAGCTGTATAATAATATTTTAAAATGATTATTTTGAAAAGAGCAACTGCTGAGTTTCTTGCCGGCTCTTCTCAGCAGAATCCGCTTTCCGAACCGGTGGTAGAGTCATGACGTTCATAAGAGCCACAGGTTGGCCTACGTGAAATAAATAATTTTGAATTTTAAAACCCCTTACCCCAGCAGCAGTTTGGGCGCGTCCTTGTTCTTGAAGAACGAGTCCCTGGCGTTGAACATGAGGCGGCGCTGCTCCGCCTGCTTCTGCTTCACGTAGCGCGCGTAGAACAGCGAGTTGGCTTGCTCGGCCGCCTCCAGCCGCGCGCGGCGCAGCTCCTCATTGCGCTTGTTCACATTCTGTGGGAGGTTTTAAACTTACCCCAGCAGCAGTTTGGGCGCGTCCTTGTTCTTGAAGAACGAGTCCCTGGCGTTGAACATGAGGCGGCGCTGCTCCGCCTGCTTCTGCTTCACGTAGCGCGCGTAGAACAGCGAGTTGGCTTGCTCGGCCGCCTCCAGCCGCGCGCGGCGCAGCTCCTCATTGCGCTTGTTCACATTCTGTGGGAGGTTTTAAACTTACCCCAGCAGCAGTTTGGGCGCGTCCTTGTTCTTGAAGAACGAGTCCCTGGCGTTGAACATGAGGCGGCGCTGCTCCGCCTGCTTCTGCTTCACGTAGCGCGCGTAGAACAGCGAGTTGGCTTGCTCGGCCGACTCCAGCCGCGCGCGGCGCAGCTCCTCATTGCGCTTGTTCACATTCTGTGGGAGGTTTTAAACTTACCCCAGCAGCAGTTTGGGCGCGTCCTTGTTCTTGAAGAACGAGTCCCTGGCGTTGAACATGAGGCGGCGCTGCTCCGCCTGCTTCTGCTTCACGTAGCGCGCGTAGAACAGCGAGTTGGCTTGCTCGGCCGACTCCAGCCGCGCGCGGCGCAGCTCCTCATTGCGCTTGTTCACATTCTGTGGGAGGTTTTAAACTTACCCCAGCAGCAGTTTGGGCGCGTCCTTGTTCTTGAAAAACGAGTCCCTGGCGTTGAACATGAGGCGGCGCTGCTCCGCCTGCTTCTGCTTCACGTAGCGCGCGTAGAACAGCGAGTTGGCTTGCTCGGCCGCCTCCAGCCGCGCGCGGCGCAGCTCCTCATTGCGCTTGTTCACATTCTGTGGGAGGTTTTAAACTTACCCCAGCAGCAGTTTGGGCGCGTCCTTGTTCTTGAAGAAAGAGTCCCTGGCGTTGAACATGAGGCGGCGCTGCTCCGCCTGCTTCTGCTTCACGTAGCGCGCGTAGAACAGCGAGTTGGCTTGCTCGGCCGCCTCCAGCCGCGCGCGGCGCAGCTCCTCATTGCGCTTGTTCACATTCTGTGGGAGGTTTTAAACTTACCCCAGCAGCAGTTTGGGCGCGTCCTTGTTCTTGAAGAACGAGTCCCTGGCGTTGAACATGAGGCGGCGCTGCTCCGCCTGCTTCTGCTTCACGTAGCGCGCGTAGAACAGCGAGTTGGCTTGCTCGGCCGCCTCCAGCCGCGCGCGGCGCAGCTCCTCATTGCGCTTGTTCACATTCTGTGGGAGGTTTTTTTGAGGTTGATTGCTTGTTGTTGCTTGGTTTAAAGTGTTAGCGCACAGGAGAGCAAGAAGGCGTTCCAGCGCCGGGACTGCGTCTGTGGTCATCGGGTTTTGTTGCAGCAAGTGCGGACGTAACTGTCGCTCACGGATCGATCTCCACAGTCACCGGAGAAAATGCCTCCGAGACAATGTTTAAATCGTCTAGAACAGACGTAAAGGCCTGAATGATACGGGTCTGCCCGCGAAATTCAAATTTATTTACTTGAAAGTGTCTAGTTTAAGAAATTTGTCAGAATATCGATTTATCAGATAAATTCATAAATTCATTGATTCTTTGTCTTGGTGGCGATCGATGAGTGTAGCCTGTGTTCCATAAAAGAGTAATCTCTTTTATGGATCGCCAAAGATTAAGAATGAAACTATTATGTGCTGTAATCCAGCTGCTGCCAGAAGCTCGCTTGTGGCTGTCCGTTTACCTTGTGGGGAGGTCTTAGAACCCAAGGATATCAGATAAGTTGCAGGGAGCCGTTGGATACAAATGGTGCAAGACCAGGAGTAGTGAAAGTCTCTACGACTAACAAGTAAACTGAACACAGTTGACGTCTACTGTGGATTGATAAAACAAACGATACTATAGAATATAGATGTAGCCCAGAACAAATTTGATCACCCGGACTCCACGCATTTCATCCTGTTCTATTCCTAGTGATTTTGTAAAGCTAGTTTTTCTTCCGTAAATGGGGATGGATCGGCCACACTCATCGAAAGGAACCAGACAACATAGCGAGACAGGCTCTCGACTGGAACCCTCAGGGAAAGAGAAAACGGGGTCGGCCTAAGCAAACTTGGCGGCGTATGGTTCTGGCAGAGGTTGCGAGGATAGGGATGAAGTGGAACGAAGTCAAGGCTGTGGCTCAAAACCGGTCGGAATGGCGTAGTACTGTAGACGCCCTCTGCCCCACTAGTAGGACATAGGACTAAAAACAACAGTTTTTCTTCCTGAAAGTTACATTTGTCCATCTTCTATCGGTTGGCGAAGATAACTACCTCCAGAGAGTTAGGCCAATCCTTGGTCATCTGCTGGCTTATCTGGTTCATGTGGTGCACGTACTCCCGCCGCCGCACCACTTCCGGATCCTCGCGGTTGCCGTCCGTCCAGCGCTTCAGGCGGGCCCATTCGTCCTTCGACATTGCAATCGGCATGATGGCTAGAACAAGAAGGTTCTAAACACGGTGTGGCGATTAGCTAGGCCTTTTATTGTTATATGACAAGTTCCGGGGGGGCGCTTCAACGCGGTAGGTACCTAGATTATTGTATGCCACAAGTCACAACATAAATTGCACGGATTTTTCTAAGCGTCCGAGTCCGTTTGGCTACGTAGTCGTACCTATCTAGTCTCTATAGACAGATGGATAGGCAGGTACATGCCAACAGCAAAATTGGACTTTGGGTGCAGTTCAATAGAATGGACGTAGTCGTTGATTTAACTATTTAACCGCAAACCAACTATGTAGCTCGTAACCTGGTTGGTCAGATCATTTAGTAAAATAGACAATTTACAGTTTGTTGTAATTGTACATACCTACGAGACGGGACGTAAGAGTAGGGACATTCTATTCTACTTAAATTATTGATTCAACAACTGTTTAGTAACTGAGACTGGGCAAGAGCAGGTACCATGGAGATGGATGGTAAAAATGGTGGTGGTTGCCGCGGGATTTTTAAAAGCCAACTTTACACAGACGAAGTCACGGACAAAAGCAGTAGCTTTTACATAAGGTACCTACCAATAAATATCAATAAGTTTATAAAAGTAAAATAATAGTACTAAATTCTAAGATTTCATAAAATTCAACGACTTCTTTATATATTCAAAGCTTCTTTTAAAACGTAGTACCTACCTAATTACGTTCACAGCTCAGTCCACCACACAGTAAAAACAGAAAATTGACATTGGAAGTCTTCTTGAAGTTCTAGATGGTTCATTTATTTTTTCAAAAATAATGGTTTCTAACCTATAATTCATATTAATGGTCTAAAATTGCAAATAATTCGATCATACAAAATAAAAATAATCGTAAAAATAGAACAAAACTGCTGGTTTTGTTTTGCTTTGCAATTTGCCAGAACTGCAGATTTTTTTAAACTACTTTGGACTATCCTTGAACTATTTACCTCTGTCTCTGTGGACTATTCCGCCGTCAATGCTGTCATTATTGACATTTGACAACGTCACTTCTAAATCTTCTGTCATTTGTCAATTGTCACTTTGTCAGTGAGCTGTCATGTCATTTCAAAAATAAATACGTCAGCCACGTTGGAAGTGCCAGCTCGGTGTTTTTATGGTAAATAACTGAATTTCAGGTGCATTTGCTGCATTTTTTCAATCAAAAACTACAATTTACTGCACTCGTGATACCTCAAAGGTTTTAATTTTAATTAGAAATGTATAAGTTTTATGTGTGACGTGTTCGAAAAAACGTGACATAATTCTGTTTGTATACTTGGTTTTGTCGTGTTTAAAGCTGTGTGGTAGTTGTTTTAGTGAGTTTGGTGCTTGAGAATGAAGATTAAGGAGTTAAAGCGGACGGTGAACACCAGCTGGTCTCCAGGGGGGCACTATCCCTCCATGATCGTAGCCGGCTCAGCGGCGCAGCAAGTCGACGCTAATTTCAGTTCTAACTCCTATTTAGAACTCTATGGTTTAAACTTAGGGGATTCCAGCGCTGATTTAGAGCTTAAATCTAGCATACAGACCCAACATAAGTGAGTATAAACCTTTAAAATCTTAATTTCCTATCAGATTGCCATTGTAACATATTTGCGTTTAAAAGATTTGATATTTTGCCTGTGTAATGTATTTCCAAAGTTATTCAGCTGTCAAATATTCTACCAACCAAATACCAACTTTTATAACAGCAGTTATCTGTAATGCAGTTATTTATTAGATAAACAAAACTAGGACATGAACCAATTAAAAGACTCTCAGCCATGTTGTTCATTAATGCTGTCATACAAACTAACACTCATATTGCCATAGATTTCTATATTATTAAGAGTGAAAACCAATGAAATATTCAAAATAACAGAATTTCAGTATGCAACATCTTGAACTACTTTATCATTGTGATGTTACAACATGTGTGTGTACAATTCTAAATAGCTTTTTTATCATAAAATTAGCTTGTCTTTTTGTAATGGATAGCTAGATAACTACAAAGTTGCAGTTGGATGTGGTTCTATTAGAGTACCCATAGACTTACAATTTGCTAGAGCTATGCTCGGAGTGGCTCTGCGGGATCGAATCAGAAATGAGGAGATCCCAAATTCACCGATATAGCTCAGCGAAACTGAAGTGGAAATGGGCGGGGCATATAATTCGAAGAGCTGATGGTCATTGGGGTCCCAAGGTGTTGGAGTGGCGACCCTGCACTGGACATCTATCGGTTGATAAAGATGAAGAAGTCTTATGTTGCGTTACAGCAATGGTTGCAGTGTAACAGCGTGTTCTTGCAGAGAGATCGGTGAAGGAATAAAGAAACACAGACTGCAGTGTCTAATAGTAGTGGCATATATTACGTATTTACAAAAGATCTTATATACTAATTAATTTTATAAATAAAGGTGGGGAGAGATGTGCTTGGATATTACGTACGTGCAAAAGTTGCTGAACTAATATTATTATAAGTTTGTTGAAATAAATTACAAGGTTTTGTTATTGCGGAATTAAATATGCTATGAGGTCCGTATGGTCACGTCTCGTACGTGCCATAGATATTCCCCCCTTTAGGGAAAAAATGACGTATACTTCAAAAGGGAAGAAAAACTACTACTAATTAACATTGTTGAAAACGAACTGACTTCTTAATCTTGCTGTGGTTAGTTGAGGTAGGGAATGGTCCTGCGATATCACTTTGCTCATGCGAAAAATGCTGTGCAGGCATAAATTTCCCGAGTGGCGATACTGTGTGCCTATGCACTTTTGATAGTTGGCATGGTAAGCACGAATCGCACCACTGATTTATTTCTGTGTTCATGCTAGGCCAAATGTAATTTCTTCCGATTAATTTCCTTGTCGTATTTTTGCCAGGATGGCTGAAGTTGTGATAGCTGTCAAAAATAGTTCTTCTAAGTTGCTTCGGAATGTATGGTCGCGTAATTCCAGTAGAAATGTCGCAATAAATCTTGCTATTTGTATTGGGTACTGATATTCGCGTCATGTATAATGACCTATTTTGTTTGAGTCGCTGTAGCTCGATGTCACCTTCTTGGTATTTTTCTAGCTCAGAATAATCGATAACGGTGGGTAACGTAATAGTTTCCACAACTCGAGATATGGCGTCAGCCACTACGTTGTGATTCCCGCTTACGTGCTGTATATCGGTGCTAAATTGTGATATAAAATCCAAATATCTTATTCTCCTCGGAGTGTCATCTAGTGACGGCTTCTTGTCGAAAGCGTGCACCAATGGTTTGTGGTCGGTGTAAATCGTAAAAATGCGACCTTCTATCAGTCGTCGGAAATGTTTTACCGCCATATAAATTCCGAGTAGCTCTCGATCATAAGTTGAATACTTGACTTGCGTATCCGATAAGGATTTTGAAAAATATGCAATAGGTATCCATTTTTGCTTGACCTTTTGTTGTAAAACTGCGCCGACGCATTTTAAACTAGCGTCGGTCATTATCGCGATCGGTGCGTTTTCATCAGGAAATGCTATCGTTGCAATGTCACGTAAATCTTGCTTGCATTGTTGAAAAGCACGCTCGGCCTCTGTGTTCCACTTAATCAGCGTATTGTCGTTCTTTCTTGAATTTATTAAAAATATGTTGAGTGGAGCTTGATGCTTGGCGGATTGCTTGATTGCATGTCTGTAAAAGTTGACCATGCCCAGGAAACGACGAAGTTCCTTCACAGTTTTGGGTTTGGGATAATCGATGATTGCTTGAATTTTTTCTTGTGTTGGTTTCATTCCTTGGCTCGTTATATGATAACCAAGAAAATCTAGTTCTTGTTTGGCGAACTCGCATTTGCTCATGTTAATTGTAATACCATTTTGTTGCAATCTCTTGAAAACTGTTTCCAAATGATTGTAGTGTTGTTCTTCGGACTTGCTTGCGATTAAAATGTCGTCGACAAAAATGAAAACGTAGTCCAAATCTCGGAATATTGAATCCATGAATCTCTGGAAGGTCTGCCCTGCGTTACGTAAACCGGGAGGCATTTTTAAAAATTCGTATAAACCGATCGGTGAAACGATCGCGGTTTTCTCGGGTTCCGCTACTGGTATAGAATGATAAGCCTTCCGCACGTCGATTTTGCTAAATATGTTTTTCCCGTTTGCGATATATGTAAAATCCAGTAACCTTGGCAACGGGTATCTGTCTGGAACAGTAATCTTGTTAAGGGCGCGGTAGTCACCGCAAGGTCTCCATTCACCATTCTTCTTTTTTACCATGTGCAATGGACTGGCCCATGGGCTACTGGATGGTCTGCAAATTCCCATCTCCATCATCTCTTGAAATTCTTTTTTGGCGATTTTGTACTTGTCAGGAGGAAGTGGGCGAGCTTTGGCGCATACTGGAAATCCTTCCGTGATGATGTGATGTTGAACATTGTGCTGCGTAGGTCCTTTCATTGAAGTTGGCCTTGTAATACTTTCATATTTTTCTAGTAATTGTTTGAGAGGAGCGGATAAGTTGTAGTCGATGGAGCGGACGGACGGAATATTTACTCGTATAGAATTCATTGGTTTCTTGATTTCAGTCGTTTTGTCGATTAAGGTTTTCCCGTGTATGTCTACCAAAAGTTGGTAGTGGTCTTGGAAATCAGCTCCTAATATAGGCATCTTGACGTCGGCAATAACGAAGGTCCAGATGAATGGGCGGCGTAACCCCAAATTTAAGGTTAGGGTTTTTTCTCCATACGTATTGATAATGGTTCCGTTGGCGGCAAATAATTTCAACTCGCTTGCCTTTTTTGAGCTCTGTGATGGCTTTGAAATTACTGAAATGTTCGCCCCAGTGTCCACGAGGAATCGATAACCACTGTTAGAGTCGGTAATCGTTAGGCGATTTGAGGGAAGAATAGCACAGAGTCTCGCCGCACGCTGTGCTGAATCTAGTTTTCCGAATGTTTGTTTACCCAAGAACAGGGTTTTTCACACTTTCGAGCTTTTTCTTTAAAGTTTTTATGATAGTAACAAAAATTGCTTCGTTGTTCCGATCGTGAATGCAGGCGTGAACTTGACCTAGGTCTATTGTACCGAGGTTGACTAAAACTGCTGCGTCGATGCATTGTTCGCGAGCGGTCATTGCGTAGCGCTGCAATTTCTAACTGCATCGTTGCAATTTGTGACGTCAGTTGGGTGATTAAATTAATGTCAGCTGATGCCGAAGACGATATGTTCGTATTGCAGCGGCTGTTCTCGTAGATGCGATCAGCCATTTCGCTTAGCTTGTCCAGTGCCAAATTTTCGGAAATCGCTAACACGGAGGTTACGGATGAAGGAAGTTGTCTCATCCATAATAAACGTAGTGTGTCGTCATTAATCTTGCCGCAGCCAGCTTCTTTCATTTTTCTTAATAGTTGAGATGGCTTTTGATCTCCCAGATCCATCTCAGACAAAAGCTTATGGAATCGCCGATGTTCGCTTTCTTCATAACAGCTGATGAGCCGTTCCCGGATGCAGTGGTACTTGTTCTCTGAAGGCGGACTCGTTAAAATGTCGCTGACTTGATGGATGACGTCTTTGGGTAATTTTGATACGACCGCGTTGAACTTGTATTCATCGCCTTGTTTCTGTGGAGCCACAATCGCGTCAAATTGAGAGAACCAAAGACGCGGTGAATCCGTCCAGAACTGCGGAATCCTCTCTGCTATTGAGACTGATGCCACTAAGTCTGTGCTGCCGTTGAGTTGTTCGTCTGTAGAGTTGCCAGCGCCGAAACCTTTGACAGGTGTTTGACGAGCCATGATGACGAAAAAATATGACTCACAATGATGAGGATGTCTTGATGTGTTGGCCGATCTCGTTGGTTGGTTGGACACGTTGGGTACTATCTCGTCGGATGAACGCGTCGGATGATGACGTCGAGGATCGCTGCTTCGTACGTCGGAGAGCAGAATCACGTTGAGGTTTTATCACGGTCGGGAGCAGAATCACGTTGAGGTTTTATCACGGTCGGGAGCAGAATCACGTTGAGGTTTTTTCACGGTCGGGGTCACCACTGTTGCATTACAGCAATGGTTGCAGTGTAACAGCGTGTTCTTGCAGAGAGATCGGTGAAGGAATAAAGAAACACAGACTGCAGTGTCTAATAGTAGTGGCATATATTACGTATTTACAAAAGATCTTATATACTAATTAATTTTATAAATAAAGGTGGGGAGAGATGTGCTTGGATATTACGTACGTGCAAAAGTTGCTGAACTAATATTATTATAAGTTTGTTGAAATAAATTACAAGGTTTTGTTATTGCGGAATTAAATATGCTATGAGGTCCGTATGGTCACGTCTCGTACGTGCCATATCTTACAATTTCAAGTTGGACGACTAAATCGCAGAGTATACTAATAGGCATAGCAACTTAGGGTAGATGGCACTTCTTAATCAACTAAATTGTCTAACTATATCATTGGCGAAATTCCTTACTTATGCACACAATATAGTTGATAGTTGTAAAAGTATGTGTTGTTAACCATGGGTAATTGATAGGCATTACACACCCCAAACATAGGGGATTAATAATTGTGCATGTACATTTTACATTACATTTATATTATTTTTATATTATATAATATGACAAAAGAAAATTGTGAGCTAATATTAGTCATCTTGTACAAGAAGTAATAATATTAAACAAAATATTAATTTTTTCATAAAGATTTAGACAACTATACTTAATGTAATGATTAATTAAACAAGCAATTCTTATATATATAATCTGAATCTCGGAAACGGCTCCAACGATTTTCATGAAATTTGGTATGCAGAGGGTTTCGGGGGCGATAAATCGATCTAGCTAGGTTTGATTTTTAGAGAAGGTCGTTTTATCCGTGTTTTCAGGCAATGAAAAACCCCTTACAATATCATTGGAATACGAAGGTAAATTTTGCCATTGGGCGGTCCCCAAATCAGAAAGAATGTACCCCGTTTTGAGTCCAGACAATTATATTTTTTTTTAATATATTATTTCCAAAAAGCACAATTTACCACCCACCCAGATATTGTAATGATTAAAGTACATTCATGACAATATATCACCTGATGCGTGACTAATTTTATATGAATATGCTTCAGATTTCAAAAGCTAGTATGGTCAGGTGCAGGCATCATAGTTGGAGGTTGTGATGGAGGTTTGCTGGAGTTCTACAGTGCAGACAGCTTGTTGAAAAAGGCCAATGATCCCCTCGTTGGTAGCACTACCAAACATAATGGTAGGTTAATTTTTTACTGATATATTTTTGACTATAGACAAGTCTCAATAGCCCAACGGTTAAAAGTGCGTAACCTACGACCGTTCAGTTTGAAAAACTGGTAGGTTCGATCCCCACCTATTGTACTATTGTCCTACCCACTCCTAAGCACTTCTTAGCTTTCGGCTTATTTGGAGGGGATATGAGGATATTAGTCAGATTCAACTTGTTTGATATTCTTAATTTTTTTAAACTACTCAATGTAAGTTTATCGGTTTTGTACTCAAGCTGACAGCTCTATGAATCATTTTCACTCTGTTCAGACTCATGATATAGTTAAAATGAGACGATTTATGTCAGTGAAATATGTGTCTCTTGTTTTAGCTGTCTTAAGTCTGAGCCAAATCAGAGCACTTTCTATAGATCTGAGACTGTGATCTATTGATTGTACTCTGGCTCTGCTTAAGACTCAAGATAGAGTTAAAATGAAACAAATATGTCCTGACATAAATCTGTCTCGTTTTAACTCAGTCTTGAGTCTGAGCTGAGTGAGAGTGCCATCTGATCTCAGCCTGAGTCTTAGTATTTCAGTCAATTGGATGTGATGAGTTTTGCCAATATCATATTTTGTTTTCCCAAAAAATTATTTACTATCAAAATGTATGAAGCAGTGATAGCCTGGTGGTTAGAACAGTGGTCTCCTATTCGGGGGTCGCAGGTTCGATCCCAGGTACTCACCTCTGACTTTTCGGAGTCAAGTGCGTTTAAGCAATTAAATATCACTTGCTTCAACGGTGAAGGAACATCGTGAGGAAACCTGCACACCTGAGAGTTCTTCATAATGTTCTTGAAGGTGTGTGAAGTCCGCCAATTCGCATTGGGCCAGCGTGGTGGACTATGGCCTATAACCCTTCTCTGAGAGGAGACCTGCGCTCAGTAGTGAGTGAGTGAGTGAGTTGCTAATGATGATGATGATGAAAATGTATGAAATTTTCAACAAGTAATGATGAATTTTTTTTTCTGTAACCCACAGTTTTCAGGATATTAGAAGCGGTAGTTTTCTTTGAATATGGTGAAAATGATTTTCCAAATAATTATTGTTAAACTACATTCCACTCAAGAAGGTTCACCAGACTGATCTTTCAACTATCACCTTTCGTGAATTCACAAAGATAGCAAATATTCAAATATAAATAATAAAACAAAAAGTTAAATTGGTTTTAAATATCTGTAGTGTCAGTATTTTTATCTATCCAGTTGGCATATTGAATGTTTTATGACTAAAGACTATAACTACTGTTCAAAGATAAGCTCTGTTAATTTGTTATCAACTTAGCACCAACAATGAAAACAGAATTTTATGAATCATCACAAAGCTTTATTTGGAACTAGCTGTATCCATGACTTCGTCTATTGGGAAATGAAAAGCGTTCAGCAAATATCGCCAGGATATGACAAATCAACTAACAAATTATTTTGTTTTCATATGCGTATACATATTTGGGAAATTTTCAGGTTTCCCAAAATTCAAAATAAGGTGAGGGGGTGTGTCTATGACTACCCAGAAGAAACTAAAGGCTGAGTGACTTACATCACTTGGATTAAAATGAGAGATTTGTTGACTTACAATTTACATAAATGAGTTCCATTTTAACTCCAGTATAGAGCTTGGTAGAGAGTTGCAGGGAGCCGCTGGATTCAGGCGATGCAAGACCGAGGTCTGTGGATGTCCATTCAAGAGACCTTTGTCCAGCAGTGGACGTCTATTGGTTGATAAGGAAGGAAAGAAGGATAGAACTTGGACTAGTAATCATCATCATCATCAGCAATCCATCAATGACTCACTACTGAGCGTAGGTCTCCTCTCGGAGAAGGGTTATATGCCATGATCCACCATGCAGGCCCAATGCAAATTGGCGGACTTCACACACCTTTGAGAACATTATGATGAACCCTCAGGTGTGCAGGTTTCCTCACAATGTTTTCCTTCACTGTTGAAGCTTGTGGTATTTTATTTTTTACTATTTTGCTTATTATGGACTGTATAATTCAATTAAGTAAATATTTCGCTCCTACAGGCAATGTGTCGGCCCTCGATATCAACCCTTATCAGAAGAACCTCCTGGCTTCTGGCGCGTCGGACAGCGAGATCTTCATCTGGGACCTCAACAACACGAGCCAGCCCATGGCGCCCGGCAACCGAAGCCAGCCATACGACCACGTGCAGGGCTTGGCTTGGAACCAACAGGTTTGAGCTTGTATAACAGCTTTACTGATTCCATCACCAGAAAAAATACCTCTTGTAGGGCTATTCTTCTCAGTGGCTATCGAAAATTGAACTGCCAAACCTGCATTTTGTATGACGAAATGTAGGTTTACAGTTCTTAGTTAGCAATTTTCCATTGTTGTCCATAGATTCTGGAAATATCAAAAATACAGAATACTGCAGGTGGGCTCTGACGCGTTAGACTGTGGGATTTTCTGGGGCCTGAATAGCACCAGTCAGACCGGCGATCGTAGCCAGCCTTACAACTACAGTACCCGGCGATATATATTGCACATCTGCCATGTGTTATACTTTAGCTTTAGTTTATTTTACTAATGAACTTTAGCTTTATTCGTGTGGTTGATGCATGAGTAGATATTGGTATTGGACATAAATAATTATACTGACCATACATCGTCGTACATACAGTACCCGGCAATATATATTGCACATCGGCCATAAGGCCGATCGCCGGGTACTGTACGTACGAATTAGCCAGAAAACGACAGGTTTGACCCTCTATGGGTCTTATTAAAACCTATTAACCTATATCATCGACCTATCATTTTACTTCTACTGTGCCAGTTTCAGCATTAAGGCAGTTTATCTGTTAATTCCATAAGCCTGGCAGATCCTGAATTTAGGTTGTGCAACCTAAACAGTTCTGAAATATGTCTGTAATTCCAGTCATCAACAATGTCATTGCTAAATCAGCTCAATCATTAGATACACGATTAGCAAGAAAAGGTTAGAATTATTTTGCTATAATCCGCCAACAGAAAAAATCTGTATGGTCAAACATGCAATTAAAAGCTAAGCACCACTCACCTACCCAGCCAAGCAAGAAAGCCAAGTTCCCACCCACAATGACATCATTGTAAAGTCAACATCTCCTGAGGATGCTCCGGTGTTGGTTCGAACCGACACCGGAGCATCCTCAGGAGATGTGAGATGATGAGATGATGAGATGTTGCTTGGCTGGGTAGGTGAGTGGTGCTTAGCTTTTAATTGCATGTTTGACCATACAGATTTTTTCTGTTGGCGGATTATAGCAAAATAATTCTAACCTTTTCTTGCTAATCATGGACTTCCGCAAAGTAACGCCTGCTTCTATCCAATAGATACACGATTGTTTCAGGTACAACACATATTGGGTTCAACATTTGCCACCAGATGTCTGGTCTGGGATTTAAGGAAAAATGAACCCATAATGAAACTGAGGTAAGCATTGATTTCTTAGCAACTGATGGGTGTAGATGGCAACATAAGATTTGGTATTCGTTTACATGATTCATTAGGAGGTTTTAAAAACAATTTGAATCTCTAGGATGCCGATTTTCTGGGGCTTGAAATTTCGGACTTTTAAGAGCTCAATCGTTAGTAATCACCACTACCATCTCCCAACCGTTGGCTACAAAACCCCAACGGAAATTGCTACTAGGGTTGTGTTGGCGCACACACGTGTGCCCTATAGTATCTCCTGCCGTTGTCGAAATCGGTTGGAAGGGACATTAATTTTAAATTATTATCAACCAGCTGATGCCCGCGACTTCGTCCGCGTGGAATTAGTTTTTAAAATTCTTCGGGAACTCTTTGATATTCCGGGGTAAAAAGTAGCTTATGACTCTCCAGGTCCTCAACTATAGCCATGCAAAAAAACCCCGTCGATGCATAGCTCTGTTTCGGCGTGATGGACAGGATGAAGGACAAACAAACACACTTTCGCATTTATAATTAGAGCGAGCGAAGCGAACTCTAACACTAACCCACAACCTGAGTATTTTTGTCACATAGCTCTTTTTGTTTTGTTCGTGTTACTTCGAGAGTTAATGAGTATTAATGGTGGAATTAACTGTTAGTACACTGAGTGTGGCGCCATATTCCCGAATGGGAAAAGATTAAAAAAAAAATAGAAAAACTACGCGAGCCCTTACTAAGCTCAGCTTTTTGCTAGTATTAGGTAGTATGATGTTTTATTGAGTGAAATACCCTTCTGCAGTGATTCACAGTTCCGCACTCGATGGCGGTCGCTGGCGTGGCATCCCGCGGTGGCGACCCAACTATGCATCGCGTCCGAAGACGACCAGGCACCCGTCATACAGTTATGGGACTTGAGGTAATTATCTCCAGATAACTACGGTAATTATCAGGTAATTCTCTTTTTCTCCAAGATCTCAATCATATTAGAATTGGCGACCCGCCGCGTTTTCGTATGTAGGTAGTAGCACAAACTAGCCAAAGATCTAAAATTTTTGGTTACATTTATCAATAATATTTTATGAATTTTGACAAACTTGTGTACGAACTTTATCAGGTCTATTTAGATGAACTACTCCACAGTACATTGTTTTTTCTTTAACTGATGATGTATACATGCGGTATGATTTAAAAAAGTGGATTCCAGCACTACCATAATGAACCGAAAGGTGGCGGTTCTAGCCTTTCCACCAACAAAAGCATTCCCAAAGAGGGTTGACGTCAGGCAGGCGGCCGGTCGTAAAATTTCATGCCGAATCATTTACAACATGGCTTACAAGACATCTTGTGCCGACCCCACATAGCGAGGGACAAGGATACGGAGATGATTATGATGTATGCGGTATACTCCAGGAAAGTTCTCGATCTAGCCTAACTTTACTTTTGTAGTTTGGACAACTTTCACTTCCTAAACTTTGTCTAATATCCACCTAAATCCTCTGCAGATTGATCTAGCCATTATCGAAATTCAAATGAAAATCTGTTAAATGAAACTGCTAAAAACAGAGAAATTTCTTCTGCTTCTTCTTTATCAACGGATTGACATCCACTGCTGGAAAAAGATCTCTTGCATAGATTTCCACCATCAGTCTTGCGCCGTCTGGATACAACGACACCCTGCTACACGTTTTATGTCATCGGTCCACCTAGTGGGGGTTCTAGCAACACCGCGCTTCCCGATGCGGGTCGCCATTCCAGCACCTTGGGACCCCAACGACCATCAGCTCTTCGAACTATGTGCACCACCCATTTCCACTTCAGTTTCGCGACTCGCTGAGCTATGCCGGAAAAATTTAGTGAAGAAACTTTTTTAAATAAATGTTTGTAAAGTGTGTAACTTTTTTAGGTTAGCAGCATCCCCTCTAGTGACACTGGAGGGTCACGAGAAAGGAGCTCTCTCGTTATCTTGGAGCAGTCACGATCACGACCTGCTGCTGTCGGGCGGCAAGGATGGCAGAATACTGGCATGGAATCCCAATAATACTAAACCGGTAAGATTTTTGCTACTCTTTAATTTAATAATCTCATCATGTTACAGGAAGCTCGGGAAAAAGGGATGTTGGAAACACTTTGTACCGACAAAAGGCAGCAAATACAGCATTTATGTTTCAATTTAATATGTTAATATTTATTACTGATCTTTATTGTATGTAATTTTACTAAGCTTTTGTTTACGAACTCCATTTTTTTCAAGAATTATGCTCGATTTTACAAAGGTTGCCTAACTTTTACGGGCTATCTGAGCTAAGTTAGGTGACGCTTTCTGTTAATTTCGTTTTCACGAATCTTCAGAGACAACTAAAGGTGGAAATGGCTGCGTGTAAGGGGTTGTATTTAGGGGATACCTGCGTAAAAAGACTTACTTAGGGGATATTTGGTTGGTGGAAAGGGGCATTAGTGAACAGACTAATATTACTTTTCAGCTCCAAATAAGAGGAGTGTGCACCTGGTCTGCGCCGTTCCTGAACCGACCAAACGTTGCAGTTACAATGCAGTAATGTCAACTGCAATCGAGCTGCATCCAATCTGCAAATTTGCAGTTCTAGACACGTATAATAGGCTCAGGGTCACTCAGCGGGCGATGGAGATAGCTATGCTTGGAGTATCCCTGCGAGATCAAATCAGAAATGAGGAGATCCGAAGGAGAACTAAAGTCACCGAAATAGCTCAGCGAGTCGCGAAACAAAAGTGTAAATGGGCGGTGCACATAGTTTGAAGAGCTGATGGTCGTTGGGCTCCCAAGGTGCTAGAGTGGCGACCTGCACCAGGTAGCGCAGTGTTGGCAAACCTACTAGGTGGACTGAGGACATCAAACGCGTCGCAGGGAAGCCGCTGGATTCAGGTGGCGTAAGACCGAGTTCTGTGGAAATCAATGCAAGAGACCGTCCAGGAGTGGACGTCTATCGGTTGACAAAGAAGAGAAGAAGAAGAAGATAAATGTCGTCGTTGATCGCAGGGCGGTGAGCTGGTGGTGGAAGTGAGCCGCCAGTCCGCGTGGGTGTTCGACGTGAGCTGGTCCCCGCGCGACCCCGGCCTGCTGTCCGCGGCCGCCTTCGACCAGTCCCTGGCCGTGCACACCCTCCTACACACCGGCACGCAGCATAACATGGTGAGTGTAGGGCGGTGGGCTGGTGGTGGAAGTGAGCCGCCAGTCCGCGTGGGTGTTCGACGTGAGCTGGTCCCCGCGCGACCCCGGCCTGCTGTCCGCGGCCGCCTTCGACCAGTCCCTGGCCGTGCACACCCTGCTACACACCGGCACGCAGCATAACATGGTGAGTGTAGGGCGGTGGGCTGGTGGTGGAAGTGAGCCGCCAGTCCGCGTGGGTGTTCGACGTGAGCTGGTCCCCGCGCGACCCCGGCCTGCTGTCCGCGGCCGCCTTCGACCAGTCCCTGGCCGTGCACACCCTGCTACACACCGGCACGCAGCATAACATGGTGAGTGTAGGGCGGTGAGCTGGTGGTGGGAGTGAGCCGCCAGTCCGCGTGGGTGTTCGACGTGAGCTGGTCCCCGCGCGACCCCGGCCTGCTGTCCGCGGCCGCCTTCGACCAGTCCCTGGCCGTGCACACCCTGCTACACACCGGCACGCAGCATAACATGGTGAGTGTAGGGCGGTGAGCTGGTGGTGGGAGTGAGCCGCCAGTCCGCGTGGGTGTTCGACGTGAGCTGGTCCCCGCGCGACCCCGGCCTGCTGTCCGCGGCCGCCTTCGACCAGTCCCTGGCCGTGCACACCCTGCTACACACCGGCACGCAGCATAACATGGTGAGTGTAGGGCGGTGGGCTGGTGGTGGAAGTGAGCCGCCAGTCCGCGTGGGTGTTCGACGTGAGCTGGTCCCCGCGCGACCCCGGCCTGCTGTCCGCGGCCGCCTTCGACCAGTCCCTGGCCGTGCACACCCTGCTACACACCGGCACACAGCATAACATGGTGAGTGTAGGGCGGTGAGCTGGTGGTGGGAGTGAGCCGCCAGTCCGCGTGGGTGTTCGTCGTGAGCTGGTCCCCGCGCGACCCCGGCCTGCTGTCCGCGGCCGCCTTCGACCAGTCCCTGGCCGTGCACACCCTGCTACACACCGGCACGCAGCATAACATGGTGAGTGTAGGGCGGTGGGCTGGTGGTGGAAGTGAGCCGCCAGTCCGCGTGGGTGCTCGACGTGAGCTGGTCCCCGCGCGACCCCGGCCTGCTGTCCGCGGCCGCCTTCGACCAGTCCCTGGCCGTGCACACCCTGCTACACACCGGCACACAGCATAACATGGTGAGTGTAGGGCGGTGAGCTGGTGGTGGGAGTGAGCCGCCGGTCCGCGTGGGTGTTCGACGTGAGCTGGTCCCCGCGCGACCCCGGCCTGCTGTCCGCGGCCGCCTTCGACCAGTCCCTGGCCGTGCACACCCTGCTACACACCGGCACGCAGCATAACATGGTGAGTGTAGGGCGGTGAGCTGGTGGTGGGAGTGAGCCGCCAGTCCGCGTGGGTGTTCGACGTGAGCTGGTCCCCGCGCGACCCCGGCCTGCTGTCCGCGGCCGCCTTCGACCAGTCCCTGGCCGTGCACACCCTGCTACACACCGGCACGCAGCATAACATGGTGAGTGTAGGGCGGTGAGCTGGTGGTGGGAGTGAGCCGCCAGTCCGCGTGGGTGTTCGACGTGAGCTGGTCCCCGCGCGACCCCGGCCTGCTGTCCGCGGCCGCCTTCGACCAGTCCCTGGCCGTGCACACCCTGCTACACACCGGCACGCAGCATAACATGGTGAGTGTAGGGCGGTGGGCTGGTGGTGGAAGTGAGCCGCCAGTCCGCGTGGGTGTTCGACGTGAGCTGGTCCCCGCGCGACCCCGGCCTGCTGTCCGCGGCCGCCTTCGACCAGTCCCTGGCCGTGCACACCCTGCTGCACACCGGCACGCAGCATAACATGGTGAGTGTAGGGCGGTGAGCTGGTGGTGGGAGTGAGCCGCCGGTCCGCGTGGGTGTTCGACGTGAGCTGGTCCCCGCGCGACCCCGGCCTGCTGTCCGCGGCCGCCTTCGACCAGTCCCTGGCCGTGCACACCCTGCTGCACACCGGCACGCAGCATAACATGGTGAGTGTAGGGCGGTGAGCTGGTGGTGGGAGTGAGCCGCCGGTCCGCGTGGGTGTTCGACGTGAGCTGGTCCCCGCGCGACCCCGGCCTGCTGTCCGCGGCCGCCTTCGACCAGTCCCTGGCTGTGCACACCCTGCTACACACCGGCACGCAGCATAACATGGTGAGTGTAGGGCGGTGGGCTGGTGGTGGAAGTGAGCCGCCAGTCCGCGTGGGTGCTCGACGTGAGCTGGTCCCCGCGCGACCCCGGCCTGCTGTCCGCGGCCGCCTTCGACCAGTCCCTGGCCGTGCACACCCTGCTACACACCGGCACACAGCATAACATGGTGAGTGTAGGGCGGTGAGCTGGTGGTGGGAGTGAGCCGCCAGTCCGCGAGGGTGTTCGACGTGAGCTGGTCCCCGCGCGACCCCGGCCTGCTGTCCGCGGCCGCCTTCGACCAGTCCCTGGCCGTGCACACCCTGCTACACACCGGCACGCAGCATAACATGGTGAGTGTAGGGCGGCGGGCTGGTGGTGGAAGTGAGCCGCCAGTCCGCGTGGGTGTTCGACGTGAGCTGGTCCCCGCGCGACCCCGGCCTGCTGTCCGCGGCCGCCTTCGACCAGTCCCTGGCCGTGCACACCCTGCTACACACCGGCACGCAGCATAACATGGTGAGTGTAGGGCGGTGAGCTGGTGGTGGGAGTGAGCCGCCGGTCCGCGTGGGTGTTCGACGTGAGCTGGTCCCCGCGCGACCCCGGCCTGCTGTCCGCGGCCGCCTTCGACCAGTCCCTGGCCGTGCACACCCTGCTACACACCGGCACGCAGCATAACATGGTGAGTGTAGGGCGGTGAGCTGGTGGTGGGAGTGAGCCGCCAGTCCGCGTGGGTGTTCGACGTGAGCTGGTCCCCGCGCGACCCCGGCCTGCTGTCCGCGGCCGCCTTCGACCAGTCCCTGGCCGTGCACACCCTGCTACACACCGGCACGCAGCATAACATGGTGAGTGTAGGGCGGTGAGCTGGTGGTGGGAGTGAGCCGCCAGTCCGCGTGGGTGTTCGACGTGAGCTGGTCCCCGCGCGACCCCGGCCTGCTGTCCGCGGCCGCCTTCGACCAGTCCCTGGCCGTGCACACCCTGCTACACACCGGCACGCAGCATAACATGGTGAGTGTAGGGCGGCGGGCTGGTGGTGGAAGTGAGCCGCCAGTCCGCGTGGGTGTTCGACGTGAGCTGGTCCCCGCGCGACCCCGGCCTGCTGTCCGCGGCCGCCTTCGACCAGTCCCTGGCCGTGCACACCCTGCTACACACCGGCACGCAGCATAACATGGTGAGTGTAGGGCGGTGAGCTGGTGGTGGGAGTGAGCCGCCGGTCCGCGTGGGTGTTCGACGTGAGCTGGTCCCCGCGCGACCCCGGCCTGCTGTCCGCGGCCGCCTTCGACCAGTCCCTGGCCGTGCACACCCTGCTACACACCGGCACGCAGCATAACATGGTGAGTGTAGGGCGGTGAGCTGGTGGTGGGAGTGAGCCGCCAGTCCGCGTGGGTGTTCGACGTGAGCTGGTCCCCGCGCGACCCCGGCCTGCTGTCCGCGGCCGCCTTCGACCAGTCCCTGGCCGTGCACACCCTGCTACACACCGGCACACAGCATAACATGGTGAGTGTAGGGCGGTGAGCTGGTGGTGGGAGTGAGCCGCCAGTCCGCGTGGGTGTTCGTCGTGAGCTGGTCCCCGCGCGACCCCGGCCTGCTGTCCGCGGCCGCCTTCGACCAGTCCCTGGCCGTGCACACCCTGCTACACACCGGCACGCAGCATAACATGGTGAGTGTAGGGCGGTGGGCTGGTGGTGGAAGTGAGCCGCCAGTCCGCGTGGGTGCTCGACGTGAGCTGGTCCCCGCGCGACCCCGGCCTGCTGTCCGCGGCCGCCTTCGACCAGTCCCTGGCCGTGCACACCCTGCTACACACCGGCACACAGCATAACATGGTGAGTGTAGGGCGGTGAGCTGGTGGTGGGAGTGAGCCGCCGGTCCGCGTGGGTGTTCGACGTGAGCTGGTCCCCGCGCGACCCCGGCCTGCTGTCCGCGGCCGCCTTCGACCAGTCCCTGGCCGTGCACACCCTGCTACACACCGGCACGCAGCATAACATGGTGAGTGTAGGGCGGCGGGCTGGTGGTGGAAGTGAGCCGCCAGTCCGCGTGGGTGTTCGACGTGAGCTGGTCCCCGCGCGACCCCGGCCTGCTGTCCGCGGCCGCCTTCGACCAGTCCCTGGCCGTGCACACCCTGCTACACACCGGCACGCAGCATAACATGGTGAGTGTAGGGCGGTGAGCTGGTGGTGGGAGTGAGCCGCCAGTCCGCGTGGGTGTTCGACGTGAGCTGGTCCCCGCGCGACCCCGGCCTGCTGTCCGCGGCCGCCTTCGACCAGTCCCTGGCCGTGCACACCCTGCTACACACCGGCACACAGCATAGCATTGTGAGTGTAGGGCGGTGAGCTGGTGGTGGGAGTGAGCCGCCAGTCCGCGTGGGTGTTCGTCGTGAGCTGGTCCCCGCGCGACCCCGGCCTGCTGTCCGCGGCCGCCTTCGACCAGTCCCTGGCCGTGCACACCCTCCTACACACCGGCACGCAGCATAACATGGTGAGTGTAGGGCGGTGAGCTGGTGGTGGGAGTGAGCCGCCAGTCCGCGTGGGTGTTCGACGTGAGCTGGTCCCCGCGCGACCCCGGCCTGCTGTCCGCGGCCGCCTTCGACCAGTCCCTGGCCGTGCACACCCTCCTACACACCGGCACGCAGCATAACATGGTGAGTGTGGGGCGGTGGGCTGGTGGTGGAAGTGAGCCGCCAGTCCGCGTGGGTGTTCGACGTGAGCTGGTCCCCGCGCGACCCCGGCCTGCTGTCCGCGGCCGCCTTCGACCAGTCCCTGGCCGTGCACACCCTGCTACACACCGGCACGCAGCATAACATGGTGAGTGTAGGGCGGTGAGCTGGTGGTGGGAGTGAGCCGCCGGTCCGCGTGGGTGTTCGACGTGAGCTGGTCCCCGCGCGACCCCGGCCTGCTGTCCGCGGCCGCCTTCGACCAGTCCCTGGCCGTGCACACCTTGCTACACACCGGCACGCAGCATAACATGGTGAGTGTAGGGCGGTGAGCTGGTGGTGGGAGTGAGCCGCCAGTCCGCGTGGGTGTTCGACGTGAGCTGGTCCCCGCGCGACCCCGGCCTGCTGTCCGCGGCCGCCTTCGACCAGTCCCTGGCCGTGCACACCCTGCTACACACCGGCACGCAGCATAACATGGTGAGTGTAGGGCGGTGAGCTGGTGGTGGGAGTGAGCCGCCAGTCCGCGTGGGTGTTCGACGTGAGCTGGTCCCCGCGCGACCCCGGCCTGCTGTCCGCGGCCGCCTTCGACCAGTCCCTGGCCGTGCACACCCTGCTACACACCGGCACGCAGCATAACATGGTGAGTGTAGGGCGGTGAGCTGGTGGTGGGAGTGAGCCGCCGGTCCGCGTGGGTGTTCGACGTGAGCTGGTCCCCGCGCGACCCCGGCCTGCTGTCCGCGGCCGCCTTCGACCAGTCCCTGGCCGTGCACACCCTGCTACACACCGGCACGCAGCATAACATGGTGAGTGTAGGGCGGTGAGCTGGTGGTGGGAGTGAGCCGCCAGTCCGCGTGGGTGTTCGACGTGAGCTGGTCCCCGCGCGACCCCGGCCTGCTGTCCGCGGCCGCCTTCGACCAGTCCCTGGCCGTGCACACCCTCCTACACACCGGCACGCAGCATAACATGGTGAGTGTAGGGCGGTGAGCTGGTGGTGGGAGTGAGCCGCCAGTCCGCGTGGGTGTTCGACGTGAGCTGGTCCCCGCGCGACCCCGGCCTGCTGTCCGCGGCCGCCTTCGACCAGTCCCTGGCCGTGCACACCCTGCTACACACCGGCACGCAGCATAACATGGTGAGTGTAGGGCGGTGGGCTGGTGGTGGAAGTGAGCCGCCGGTCCGCGTGGGTGTTCGACGTGAGCTGGTCCCCGCGCGACCCCGGCCTGCTGTCCGCGGCCGCCTTCGACCAGTCCCTGGCCGTGCACACCCTGCTACACACCGGCACACAGCATAACATGGTGAGTGTAGGGCGGTGAGCTGGTGGTGGGAGTGAGCCGCCAGTCCGCGTGGGTGTGCGACTAGAGCTGGTATGGCGTGGCTGAAACATCTATAACGGCGGGTCAGACCGAATGTTATATGTATGTAGTATATATGTAATAGTATGTATGTATGTAGTACGAAACAGTGTTGTTAACTACGCTACACGCAACCTGTGTCATACTTAATAGAAACAATTTTAACAATAAAATATGTCTGACAGTCATAGTTTAGAAAGTACTAAGCTCGATATTACCTGTACAAATTAATTTCGATCACATCTGCCAGGCGTCCCGCGACGGTTCACAATTATTTTCTATTCTATGTATTATCCTGCCCGCAGAGCGCCAGCAGCCAGAGCAACATAATGGAGTCGTTCGGCGGCGCGGACTCGTTCGCCGCGCTGCCCGTGGTGCAGCAGAGCGCGCCCGCGCCGACCGCCGCCGCGCAGCCCGCGCGCGCGCCCAGGTGGCTCAAGAGACCCACCGGGGCCAAGTTTGCCGTGAGTGTTTTTTTGAAGTTTATTGGAGTTTACTCCTTAAGAATCGATTTTGAGCGCCCGGTATGAGAAAAATTCGAGGAGTAAAATCTACTTTGAATGACCTCGTTACGTTTTTCACAACGATGCAAATTTCTACCCTAACGTTGAGTAAATAAGGTTGGTTTTCGCTTGAGTTGTCGAATGTCCTTGTTACGTTTTTCACAACGATGCAAATTTCTACCCTAACGTTGAGTAAATAAGGTTGGTTTTCGCTTGAGTTGTCGAATGCGAAAGCGCTTTCGCTTCGGGAAGCCGAGCGCGTACCGATCGGGTCGGAGCGGCGCCGCGAATGCATTACGACGTTTTAAGGAGTAAACTCCAGTCGTGCGTCGGAGCTGACACACACACTTTTTTTTTTACAAAAGAATATTAGCCAATTTGAAGTTGACTCATATCCTCCTCTCCCCTCCAAATAAGCGGAAAGCTTGTGTTAGGAGTGGGTACGACAATAGTTCAACGGGTGGGATTCGAACCTGCGACCTGTCAGTTTTCAGTAAGCACCTTTAACCGTTGGGCTATTGAGGCTTCAGGTGTTACTTTCATCCTGGGTCTTCCACGCAGACCTTCACAGGCCTCGGGGTAACTGTTCGGGGCGATGGCCCCCTTCAGTGGTTTCAACGCCGCCTGCAACTACAGGCGGGGCACTGGGTGGGACCGGTTGGTCCGGGGTGTCTTGTCAGTGATGTCAAATCCGGTGGTATCCTGCTGCAGTGCGATCGAGCCCGCGTAGTGTCGCGGGCGATCTGCGGACTGCAGCAGGGTAGTATGTATGTGTGTTACTTTTTTGACGTGATAACGTCTTATAAATCGATGAACACCAGCTGCACGCACGAAAAAGTTTCACGTTCCGCCTGAGCCTGTGCGTGCAAGCGAGAGCGCGGAACAAGCGATAGAGAGGCACGATCGGCCCAAGCGTTGGCTTTTGACTATAAGCCGCCCGCCAGTCATCGTGTGCGCGCTGTAGTTAGCGGATGTGTCGCGAGCTAGTTCTAGCAGCACTCTGTTCATCGGGCGCGATCTAGTTTTTACCTTTCAATGTTAGTAATTTTTCATCAATGTTTCTTTATGACATTATCTCGTAAAACTATCGTCCATAAAGCGACTATACGACAGACAACCAATTTTTTTTAACCGACTTCCAAAATAGGAGTTTATCAATTCGACACTTATGTATGTAATACTAGCTGATGCCCGCGATTTCGTCCGCGTGGATTTATTTTTTAAAATCCCGCAGGAACTTTTCGATTTTCCGGGATAAAAAGTAGCCTATGTCGCTCTCCAATTCCTAAACTATACCCATGCAATGCGCGATGGGCGGAAACTATTATTAACTTTTATCGGTCTTATTCTCTATCAAAAACTAGGTATAAAATAATAAAAATATGTAAAATATCCGTTATTTAACTGTCGAAGATTATGTCGAAGACTAAATTGACCACATTTTGTCAAAAGTATCTGAGATTTGTACAATCATTGAAAATATTATAATGTGCGAGAGAGAGCGATGCGATATGTAGTCCTCTTAATGCATAACAATTGTTCACAGTTCGGCGGGAAGCTGGTGACGTTTGAGAGATGTCCACAAGAGGAGGGACCACAGAAAATTGTCTACATCAGTCAGGTACTTGAAATTGCCCGTTTTCGTCAAAGTTATCTTAGTTTTAGGGACTACCTAAGCTAACCTGCTGGGTAACCTTTCTTGACATTTTCGTTTTCACCAACCTTTAGGGAACACCTGAAGGTGAAAATTACACTCGGTAAAGAGCTGCATTTGTGGGCCTGGCTAGGCGACTCCTATATAGGTGATGATTATGGTCTGGTTGGTGAAAACGAGCATTAGCCTACGGAACCCCGCCATATGCGTGTTCTGAAACGTTACTTGACCAGTTATTTCATTAAAAACTATATTGGATAGAAGCAGGCGTTACTTTGCGGAATTTGATGATATTTAATTAATATTCCTTTGCAATAATCCGCCAACCAGAATAAATCTTTTAACACTCGACGTACGTTTCGCTCCAATACCGGAACATTATCAGGAGATGTTGACTCTACAATTGCAATACTTTTTCTTTGAATAAAAACTATATTTTACTGTCATTTGTTCATTGCAGGTAGTGAGTGAACCGGAAATAGTAGAGAAAGCATTCGAATTGGACACAGTTATTGGACTTACCCTTAGCCAGGAACCTGGGGCTGCCGAAAGATTAGCGGAGTAAGAATTATCATAAAATTTTTCACTTGAGGACCCCTTATGATTTTTTGATGTAAAATATCTATAGACGTGGGTCAGACCGACTATTGGCCAACAGTATGTATGTAGTAGTATGTATGTATGTAGTACGCAACAGTGTTGTTCACTACGGTACACGTAACCTGTGTCTTACTTGAAAGACACATTTTTGGTCTGGTGGGAGGCTAAGGCCGTGGCTAGTTACCACCCTACCGTCAAAGACGTGCCGCCAAACGATTGAGCGTTCTGGCACGATGGCGTGTAGAAACCAATTAGGGGGTATGGGTTGAATGTTCACTGCCATACCCCTTCCAAGTTAGCCCGTTACCATCTTAGACTACATCGTCACTTAACATCAGGTGAGATCGCAGTCAAGGACTAGCTTGTCATGGAATAAAAAATATATATATATATATTTCAAGACCAACCTTGCATTGCAGGTATTGCCGCGAGAAGGGTGACGCGGCCAGCGACCAGCAAGAGCGCTTCACGTGGTTCTTCCTGCGCGCGAACTTCATGTCTTCCTTCAGGAGCGAAGTCCTCAACTTGCTGGGTGAGTTACTTCACATTATCGGAGAATATTTGTAACATTAAGGTTGCTACAAACGTTTGCACCAAGAAAACCTAAGGTGTGAAGGCATCACGACTGCTTCTAAGAAACCAACATATTCCGTTCACTCCCTTTGGCGTGAGTGTTGGGGCCAATGCAATTCTAGCATTAAGATTGCTACAAACATTTGGCCCAATAAACCCTAAGGTGTGAAGGCATCACGACTGTTTTCTAATGAAGAATGGGTAAAATTAAGGAAGAATACTCTTTCTGTAACACATGAAATGTAATGTTCACACACGCACGCATGTACACGCAAACGCATGCACACACTCTTAATTTAAAACAGATATTTTAAAAGTAATTGTAACACGATTCTAGCTCAGCTATTTTATATACTGTAATGTGTAATTATTTGTGTGCTATGATAATTGTGTAAAAAACTAATTTACAAATACATCTAATATATAAAATTCTCATGTCGCGGTGTTTGTTACCAAACTCCTCCGAAACGGCTGAACCGATTTTTATGTAATTTTGTGTGGATATCGGGTAGGTCTGAGAATTGGCCAACATCTATTTTTCATACCCCTAAATGATAAGGGTGACCCACCCCTAAATATTTTTGCTGGCGGTACGAAGTTCGCTGGATCAGCTAGTAGTTTATAAAATTGGTACTTGTACTGTACTGGTAGATTGTTAATAATTATTATTTTATTATTCTATTTGTTATTTACACACGTAAATTCGTATGGAACTAAATCCAGCCTCTGAAAAAACATAAATTTTTCCGTTTTAGGTTTCAAACAAGACGAGATTCCTTCTAAGTTCAAAAGTCAAACTGGTACGGAAACCCGCGCGCCGGACGCCACGGGACTCAGCAGAGTGAGTACGATTTACGTTTTATGGATTATTCACAATCGTTTTGTCGAGTTTTCTAAGATCAAGGTGTTGTGGAGTCTTTTTGGTTTATATTAATTATGTGTTACCTTTGTTAACTTTTTGTCTAAATTATCTTTCCTATTGCGTTTACTTTCTGGGCTTGTTTATCCTCCCTAATAATCTCAAAATTACTAATACCTTCAAAATAATGATGTATATTTTAATGACCCAATTCAAGAAGTACCTTAGGCCTTAATGGACCAGTGAAGGGAGTCTTTAAGTTCATTTTTTATTTTGGAAAAATCTTGAACTGGTATTTGACTGTTGTCAAAATGTTGGTATTCATTAATAAAAATCTTAAAATCTGAAATTAAATCTGTCAAAAAACAAATAAGTTATAAGCTGTATTGAGCTACTGTGTATGGACTATGGAGCTGCTGACTTGTGACATCACACTTCAGTAGCGCTTTCTTTGTCTAACAAGAAACTTTAAAGCTCTATATATATGAGACTAAGTAAGATATTTAAAAAAGAAAAATGGCATTGTGTTATATTTATTTAAAAGCTTTATTATAAATATATAAAAAAATAGCAGTCAAATACCCTATTCGGCATTTATTTAGACCTACCATCATCATCATCATTAGCAACCCATTAACGGCTCACTACTGAGCGCAGGTTTCCTGTCAGAGAAGGGTAATAGGCCATAGTCCACCACGTTGGCCCAATGCGAATTGGTGGACTTCACACACCTTCGAGAACATTATGAAGAGAGCTCTCAGATGTGCAGGTTTCCGCACGATGTTTTCCTTCAACGTTGAAGCTAGTGATATTTAATTGCTTAAACGCACTTGACTCCGAAAAGTCAGAGGTACCCGGGATCGAACCTGCGACCCCCGAATAGGAGACCACAGTCCTAACCACTAGGCTATCACTGCTTCTAGACCTATACCACTTTATAAATATTTCACCTTACTCACTCTCAACTTTGTCCACTCCATTAACTATGCTTGATACTGTCTTTTGTACTAAAAAAAAGTGTGAACTAATTGGCTGTAACGTTCCCGCTCACTAACCGCGCAGGGCGAGAGCACAGAGACAGAAGCCGAGCTGTCCACTGACACCAGCACTGATCTGTCGGTAAGTGCCGGGGACCCCCAACCATAGACTAAATATATTTACTAGAGTAGGGCCAATTTAATAGTTATTAATAGTTAATTAATTTAATAGATTTAATAGTTTTGCCAATTTTATAGTTAATTAATTTAATAGATCACATTTGACACCTTATTAAAATTGAACAACGTAACATTGTAACGTAGGACACACAATATTATTTATTTTTTCAAAGTTAGAACTGCACAATTGTTTACTTTTTTCAGTTAAAAATACCTATTTATTGTAATAATAACAATAGAAGGCAATTTTAAGACTTGACAGTTGTCAAATGTGATCTGTTAAATTGGCCCTACTTTACCGTATAAGAAGACATACAAAAGAAGTAAGGAGCGAAAAAATCTCTTACGGGAATACCTAAGATAGAAAAGGAAAGCGAATCTGCTGATATTGCTATGACCAGCCTCCCCCCCCCCGGTTGTTTAAAAGTTGCCGATCAAAATAGTATTCATTTCATGGCATTAGCGTCATAGTTTCAGTACCGGTCCGGTCACAAATTCAGTACCACCGATTTTAAAACGGAGCGTTATGGAGCGTATCGTACATACCTAAACGTATAAGAATGCATACATGAAATTGAACTCTAATTTAATGCTATTATGGTTTATTTTAATTTGACGCTAATGCCATCTAATGAATACGATTTGTATCGGCTACTTTTAGACAATTGGTAACAGATTTCAAAAGACAATTCGTCACTTTGTAAGAAGTCACTCGATTTTGGCGTACCATTTAAATTGGTGTAATGAAATTTTTGGACTATATTATTCAGTCAGTTAAGTGCCGATTTCACTATGGCCAAATGGCATTAGATATACCCAGGAATAAATTAGACGTTCTGACATTTTTAGAGTTTATTGGAGTTTACTCCTTTAGAATCGATTTTAGGCGCCCGGTATGAGAAAAATTTGAGCAGTGAAATCTGTTTTGAATGACCTCGTTACGTTTTTCACAACGATGTAAATTTCTACCCTAACGTTGAGTAAATAAGGTTGGTTTTCGCTTGAGTTGTCGAATGCGAAAGCGCTTTCGCTTCGGGAAGCCGAGCGCGTAGCGATCGGGTCGGAGCGGCGCCGCGAATGCATTACGACGTTTTAAGTGGTAAACTCCAGTCGTGCGTCGGAGCTGACACACACACTTTTTTTTTCATTTTTTTATGCGTTGGTTAAACGTGTAATTGGCACTCGGAAAGTTAGCTCCAACTTTGAAAAGCATCATTGTATGATAGTTGATAACTTTTAACACTTCCACAGGATGCACAGACCTTGATAGAAAGGAAGCTGGCAAGTGTCGACTTAGAGCCCGCGGTCGACAATGTTGTTATTCCTAACGGTGAAGGTGAGATAGCAAACTAGATATTAAAAAGTAAGAGAACTTTCAGGTTAGGTAGGTCAGAAATAACGACCTTATACCCAGTAGAGACCTCCTATTTATTCCATATAAAACAATTCAGTCAACCAGTGGCGGAAACTGAATGCTTATTGGTCCAGTCAAGGTCACGATCTGGACGTTACTAGCTAACGACCTTACACCCAGGATATAAGGTCGTTTTTCAAAGTGGACGTGAATTTACATAAGTGCATGTTACCTTATGTGTTGTTTGCAATTCAAAAAAGCATTCGCCCTAACAGGAAACTTTAAAGATCTATAACTTATTTGTTTTTGGATCGATTTATTTTCTGTTTTTCCAAATGTTATTCTTACATGTTACATTTTCGATTATAAGTAATGAATTTTGACTACAGTCAAATACCCAATTGTATGGCACGCTGTCTCACTGGCCTGTCCCGACAACATGTCGGCGCCGGCGCCGTTCGTTTTAGAAAGAGACAGTAAAACAGCTTATAATTCCGAGACTAGTAAAGATATTTAAAAAAGAGAAATGGGATTGTGTTATAATGTTTAAAAACCTTATTTTCAATGAATAAAAAAAATCAGTCAAATACCCAATTCCATAGAATTATGCGTCCACTATTTGCCTAGCCTAGCGGTCAGCACAGTGGTCTCCTGTTCGGGGGGTCGCATGTTCAATCCCAGGTACGCACCTCTGACTTTTCGGAATTTAGTGAGTTTTGCTTAAAGGTGCGTACGTTTAAGCAATTAAATATCACTTGCTTCAACGGTGAAGGAAAACATCGTGAGGAAACCTGCACACCAGAGAGTTCTTCATAATGTTCTCGAAGGTGTGTGAAGTCCGCCAATTCGCATTGGGCCAGCGTGGTGGACTATGGCCTATAACCCTTCTCTGAGGAGACCTCGCTCAGTAGTGAGCCGTTGATGGGTTGTTAATGATGATGATGATGCGTCCACTAATGTCAGTGTCGGTGCCGTGCAGTGAAGAAATGCACACGGTGTCTGATGTTTTTTTTTATTGAATTCTTAGATTCAACGAGCATGATCTGCCGCGCGCTCGTGTGCGGAAACCTGGAGGAGGCGGTGGAGCTCTGCCTGGACGCGAAGAGGGTCGCAGACGCTCTCATCATTGCTTCCCTGGGTAATAGAATAGAATAGAATAGAAATATTTTTTATTCAAATAAACTCTTACAAGTGCTTTTCAATAGTCGATGAGTCTACCACTGGTTCGGAATGCCTTTCCTGCCGAGAAGAACCAGCAAGAAACTCGGCGGCTGCTCTTTTCAAAACAAATTTACAATACAGTAAATACTTTGGTATATATGCAGAGTTCCCACAATGAAGGAAGTTCCAAAAATGCATACCGACTAACTTCTATCTTAAGATGGGCAGACATAGAGTAGCCCCATTCTCGCCGGTGGTAATACCAATTCGTCGATTGTTGAAAAACTCAACCTTAGTAGCAATTTCCGTTGGGGTTTTGTAGCCAATGGTTGGGAGAAGGTAGTGGTGATGCAGACTAAGTCCCTTCGTAAGGCCAACCACATCCCGCTTTTCTACGGTTGGCCCCACGATTTTTAGGGATGTCAAGTCTTACTGGCCAACCAAACTAGGGACAAAGGCCCAACTATCAACCAACGCAAATTGCTACTAGGGAATAGGCATATAATATTTCGAAAAAATATCTAATAAAAAAATTGGTTTTGTAGATAAAATTGCCATTTCAATTTTAAGCTTTAAAATTCACGCAAAAACGCTCGACGGTGTCATGGTGTCGTTCGTGACGTCATCTCTATGTTTGTTCATAGTAGTTTGTCCTAGTTTGAATAATACATGTGACGTATCACTCTGGTTTTCAATCCAATATGGCGGATTTCTGTATTTTACAAGTAGTTTTATTTTATTAAAATAAAGATCAATCTCGTACAAAACAGAAAAATAAATACTTTTTTATAATCAATGAATCTCATTCATGAATTTCATTAGTTCATTATTCATCTGTCTATTGGGTCGATCGGCTGAAACTATGGTTTTTTAATTTCTTGATAATATTGAATGTGTTTGCAGTCTAAGATGGTAGCGGGCTAACTTTGAAGGTAGTAGTGAGTTTCCTTTTTTTTTTTAAATTAAACCCATACCTGTATTTGGTGCGATACGACCGGCAGGAGGCCAATGGCTTTACGTGCTCTCCAAGGCATGGGGTGACATTCCGCCTAATTCCTAACTTATGAATTTGTGTGAATTGTTGACAAAAAATCCCTATTGTAAATTTTTTGGCTCTACTCGAGAATCGACTCATATACAAAGTCTATATGGTTCGATTCTTGGCCAACGAGGCAGTATTAATGAAATTAGTATTGATGAGTCGTGTCTTATATTCTTTGTCTTTGTGTTCAGGTAGCCAAGAGCTTCTATACAAAGTCCAGAAGTACCACCTCAACAAGACCGCATCAGATCCGGTGTCGCTGGTCTCCGGCAGTCTGCTGAGTTCGAAGTGGGACACCCTGATCCAGGCCGCTGCGCCCAACAGCTGGAGGGACACCCTGGCGGCGCTGGTGACGCATTGCGAGGGAGAGAGCTTCGCCCACTATTGTGGTAAGTACAACCTCAACAAAACCGCATCAGATCCGGTGTCGCTGGTCTCCGGCAGTCTGCTGAGTTCGAAGTGGGACACCCTGATCCAGGCCGCTGCGCCCAACAGCTGGAGGGACACCCTGGCGGCGCTGGTGACGCATTGCGAGGGAGAGAGCTTCGCCCACTATTGTGGTAAGTACAACCTCAACAAAACCGCATCAGATCCGGTGTCGCTGGTCTCCGGCAGTCTGCTGAGTTCGAAGTGGGACACCCTGATCCAGGCCGCTGCGCCCAACAGCTGGAGGGACACCCTGGCGGCGCTGGTGACGCATTGCGAGGGAGAGAGCCTCGCCCACTATTGTGGTAAGTACCACCTCAACCTGACCGCATCAGATCCGGTGTCGCTGGTCTCCGGCAGTCTGCTGAGTTCGAAGTGGGACACCCTGATCCAGGCCGCTGCGCCCAACAGCTGGAGGGACACCCTGGCGGCGCTGGTGACGCATTGCGAGGGAGAGAGCTTCGCCCACTATTGTGGTAAGCACCACCTCAACAAGACCGCATCAGATCCGGATTTGAGGTGGTACTTACCACAATAGTGGGCGAAGCTCTCCCTCGAAATGCATTTCTAGTGTCGCTGGTCTCCGGCAGTCTTCTGAGGTCGAAGTGGGACACATCCTGGCTGCTGCGCCCAAGAGCTGGAGGGACACCCTGGTAACACCTGGACACCCCAAAAAGTAATATAAAGATCCATAACTATGTCCATTTGCCTTTGCCCCAACAATACCTTTACTTCCAGAAATGCTCGGGGACAAGTTGTCTCGAGAGCCGGAGCAGGCGCTGCGCGACGCTGGCGCGCTGTGCTACGTGTGCGCGGCGCACGGGGACGCGCTCGCCGCACGCGCGCTGCGCGACGCCGCGCGCGACATCGCCACGCTGGCCAAGTGCACTGAGCTGGCGCTGCTGACCAAGGCCGCCGCCGCCGCCAGGGGCCGCCCCGTGCAGGTTACAATAGAATAGATATATTTTTTATTCAAATAAGCATTTTACAAGTGCTTTTGAATCGTCTGCCTCTACCACTGAACGCCCTTCCTGCCGAGAAGAACCAGCAAGAAACTCGGCGGTTGCTCTTTTCAAAACAAGTTCACAAAACAATGAATAATATGCTATGTATGCAGTGTTTCCACAATGAGGGAAGTTCCAAAAATGCACACCTGCAACCTACTAACAATGCAATATATCTTAAGATGGGCAGATTAAAGTAGCCCCATTCCCGCCAGTGGAACCCGTTCACGAGCTTGACGCATGACCCAGCCGTTGCTTCGCTCAACCATATTTGAGGGAACGTAACAACCCGCATCACACGACATCACCACAGATATGTTTAAAGAGTGCGTGACATACTTATGTTACCCAAGATTCAGTTAGAGTTATTGCTATCTAGGAATTAAAGGGTCAAGAGTGGTATAAGTATAAGTGTTAGTTCATCATCATTTTCAGCCGAAATAATAATAATAATAATAATCCTCTCCTCTCCCACACACAACCTCTCTTTGCAACCGTTGTAATTTGTGGATGCCAATTTAAGTTTTTGTCTATGATAATACCAAGGTATTTTATTTGGGGTGTCTGTTCTAAGTTTTCACAGGTGCATGAGGTATTTTTGTTTTCTATTGTATTACAAGGGTAGGTATGAAGTTTTAGCTTAAAATTCTGTGGAGGTTGCGATGCACTGGTTATACTAAAGCAAACAAATTTTGTTTTTGTCGCATTTACAGTTAATAGGTTTGCTTCTAGGTTGCTAGTAATTTTTCGGATTCCTTGCTCTGCAGCTTTTTGTACCTCCTCCCAGGTCGAACCGTGAAAAAGGATGGCGGTATCATCAGCAAAAGCAAATATGTGACCGTTTATGATTTCGAGCTTACACAAATTGTTCATGTAAGCTAAAAATAGGGTCGGGCCAAGAGTACTTCCTTGAGGAATCCCATGTGTGATATTGTTACTCTTGCTGCTGACACCGGCAACCCTTACAATTTGGCTCCTGTTCTGTAGGTAGTCCTTAAACCAGTTTAGTGGCGTTCCGCGTATTCCTAGGTCTTCCAACTTCACTATCAGTAGTGGTATCGAAATTGTATCAAAGGCCTTTTTTAGATCCAGGAATACTCCTACGCACTTCTTTCCGTGGTCCATGTATTTTGATAGTAAGTTAGTGAATGATATTACGGCATCTTCAGTGGACCTTCCTGCACGAAAGCCGAATTGGTTGTTTGCCAGTAGGTTTTCCTTCTCTAAATATTTAATTAGGCGAGTATTAACAACTTTTTCAAGTATTTTGCTCAACGTGCTTAATAATGAGATGGGTCTATAATTTGAAGGGATTTCTTTCTCACCACTTTTATGTATGGGAATGACTACAGCTATTTTAAATCTATCAGGAAATATACCACTCATAAGGCTAAGATTGCATAGATGTTCTATAGGATGACAGAGTATTTCTCGATTCTTTTTTAGTAAGTCTACTGATATGTTGTCCTGTCCTGGTGCACTATTACTTTTTAATTTAGCTAGAATGCCTTTAATTTCATTTATATTAGTGAGATACATTGGCATAGAGTGTAGTTGCCGTGTATTTGGTTTAACTAATTTAGTCAGTTGGTCTTCACTTTTACTTAACTTATTTAGAATTTCCTTTGCCAGGTTACTTCCCACATTAGTGAAATAGTTATTTACTACGTTAAGGGAATCTGCAGGTGATGTTATGTTAAGAAGTTCATTAGCTACATTTTTTTTTGAAGTTAGGTTGCAAATTTCTTTTAAAATATTCCAAGTACCACCTTTGTTCCCATTTTGTTCTAGAAGTTTGTTTTTATAATATGATATCTTAAGTTTCTTCACAATGTTTTTACAGGTGTTTCTATAATATTTATATTTTAGTTGAGTAGTCAAATCTTCTGGATATTTCTTTGCAAGCATATGAAGTCGATCTCTTTTTTTAAAACATTTAATCAAACTAGGTGTAATCCATGGTTTCATCGGTCTTCTCTTTCGTGATATCGTAATAGTTTCTGTATTATTAATGATAATTTCTTGTAAAACGTTTATTAAGGTATTTGCTGCTTCATTTGTATCTGTGATAGTCAGAAAGTTGTTCCAGTCAAAATTCTCTATACATTTTCCTACAGCTTCGTAATTTATTTTGGTCCGTAAATATGGTCCTGTCGTAGTTTTTCTTTGTGAAGGACAACTGGGGATGGATAGCATTATAGGAAAGTGGTCTGTGATATCTGTCGTAAATATGTGACTTTTCGGTATCCCTCCTAATTTACACATAAAATGATCGAGACACGTTTTACCATGCGTAGGCAAGTATACTGCAGGTGTAAGTCCATGGCTTGCAATTATATCTAGATAATCTAGTGTAGTTTTATTACTAGTGTTTAATATATCTATATTAATGTCTCCGGTTATTATTAAATTTCTAGTGCGTGTTGTAGTAATAGTGATGTCCAATGAATTTAAGAAAGGGGTGGCATCTTTAAAGCAGTATGGTCTATATAATCCTAGTACAGTCATATTTCCTACCTTAGCTGCCAAACAGTTAGCTTCTGTTATATTTACCTCATAAACACTCGCTGTAATATCGGTTTTTATATACATAATAACTCCATCGTTCTGGTTGAAGCTCTGCTTGGTGAAGTGCATGTTATACCCATCTATTTGTGGCGGTATCGAGCTATCATTACACCAGCATTCGGATAAAACAATAAAGTCGGGATGAACCTTTAGATTAGCGATATAAATTAAGAACTCATCAAGATTTTTATTTACACTTCTAATGTTAAATGAAATAATGTTAAAGGTTTTTTCTCCGTCAATAGTAAAATTTTTAAAGTCTTCTATTTGCTGGCAGGGTATTATACAAGTTTTGTCTACGTCGGTACATAATTTATCATTGTCGTTAAACACTGTAATGGTATAATATTAATATGAATATCTCATAGAGTTGGGATGGTAGGACTAGCATGTTTGTTAATTTAAAGGCATGTGCGTCCTTTTGGATTATTATATAAAAAGTTTTGAATGGTCTAACTTTGTTTATGTGACAGCGGCATATTGTAGTCGAGGAGCTTGCGGTGTGTTTGTGCGTGTACAAAGGTATGTCTGGGCATATAGTTGAAATAATGAATGTGTATATGGGTAGGAGTAGGTATAGTGTAGCATGTGATTGTCTGTTTTTGTAGCAAATAATGTAGCATGCAATTTTTTTGTGTTCTATGAAAATGAAATTTTTCCTTACAATACTAAAAGATAGTCATGAACTTTTTGTTAACTTATTTATATCTTCTTCGCAGGTGATGCGAACTGCAGTTTCACCGTCCTTCCTCCGTATATATATGTTGCCGTGTGACGTCCAACAGTATGCATATTTGTTACTTTGGGAAAATTGGCGTGCGCTGAAAAATAATCGTTTTACCTTAGGTGTGAGGTTTTCTGAAATGTAAATCGGAACGTCCGGGCCACTTCTCTTAATTTTTCCAGTTGTTAATGTTTTATTATCTTTCTTGTATTTTTTTACAGATGTAAGGAATTGTTCTTTTTTTATTACCGTAGAGAACTCGGCAATAATAGGTTTGGAGCCACTTTTCGTGCTCGATCGGAAGATATCTTTAATGGAAACCGTATCCTCAGGTGATTTAACTAAGGAGCCAACTTCTTTGACTATATTAATTAAGTCTTCTTTAGTTTCGCTAGGGCTAACCGGCACGTTCCGTATTTCTATACTTGCTGATCGAGCGTTTTTTTCCAGTTTTTCAACTCTGTCCTCAAGCTCCTTAATATAGTATAAACTTGACTTTCTTTCAGTCTCCATGTTCTCCAGCTTGGCTTTCATATCTTCGTATTTTGACGACATGAAATCCATAGCTCGACTCAGTTCTTCGTTTTGGCGTTCAATTGTTTGAAGACTTTTTTGTAATGCTATAAACTTTTGCTCCTGTTTACTATTTGAGTTTGCTAGTAGCATTTTTATTTCCTCCATGAATGAGCATAAATCATCTTGCTGTGTTTGATCCCTCTTCCTTTTAATGCGATCCGACACAAACGAATTCAACGCATCTTGTTCGTGCTCCGTGCTAGATAATAGATTAGGATCTGAATCGTAAGCTTTAGTCTGTTTCTTTAGAGGCGAGCGAGGCATGATTTAAAAACACACTGAAATGTTTCCGCCGGTGCTAGGTTACACTGTCCTGCGAAATGTAGGTAGGTGGCTCACGAATGACAATGCGCGAGCGCGCGGTTGATGGAGTAAATTATCACTCCAATACTGGCCTATTTCTGTATTACATTTGAATATATTACGGTAATTTACTCACTATTGCCAACAGATCCACTTTTGTTGCTATATATTTTACAGCACAATATTATTACACCAAGTTATGTGTTTTAGAATCTGATAATTATTATTTAGATGATTATTATTTACGGCACTCAACAATTACACGTCTGCACAGCGCCGCGGTGCGGCGGGGAAGGAAATGCATACAATGTTGGACATGGGCCTCTTTTAAGGAGCGCTAACGTTGCCTTTCTTCGGCCTTTCGCATCCAGATATAGATTTGTTGCTAACACGTAATGGACAAAGGGTTCCGATTTTCTTTGACGTCTTCCTCTCCAGACAAGAGTTGCCTGGAAGAGATTGCTTTTGCAATAAGGCCGGCTATGCACTCTTTATTTATTTTCTGTTTATTGCGTATTTCAATCTTAATTTATTGTTGTGCATTCTATTGTATTCTTTTCTAATGGGCCAGAAGTGGTATGAGCTCGAACTTGTGCAGATTACTAGTGAAGCATCAGTATTCACTTGTCTTTTTGTTTTGTACATGGTAGATACGGACGCTTGAAAGGCTTTCCCTACCTTAGCGATGCCCAGAATGTATTCTTTAATAGAATAGAATATAATACAAATGTTTTTTATTCAAATAAACTTTTTTAACAAGTGCTTTTGAATCGTCGATGAGTCTACCACTGGTTCGGAATGCCCTTCCTGCCGAGAAGAACCAGCAAGAAACTAGGCAGTTGCTCTTTTCAAAACAAGTTTACAATATAATAGATACTATGCTATGTATGCAGTGTTTCCACAATGAGAGGAAGTTCCACAAAAGCATACCTAATTATAATTCAACACATGTTAAGACTGGCAGACAGAAAGTAGTACCATTCCTTGTAATGTGGAATTGTTGTGTTAAGATCGTACTCACCTCTGATTAGCTGGTACTCTCGCTATTGGTTAAAATGTACAAAAAATGCCAAAAACTCAGCCAATCAGGGACGATTGCGTTCGTCACAATGTAGCAAACGCTAACAATCCCACAGCAGTTATATACTTTATCGAGTACCTAACTTGTTGAAAAATAGGATTTCAACGGCAACGCCAATTGAAATATCTATATATATAAAAGAAAGTCGTGTTAGTTACACTATTTATAACTCAAGAACGGCTGAACCGATTTGGCTGAAAATTGGTGGGGAGGTAGCTTAGAACCAGGAGACGGACATAGGATACTTTTTAATATTATAAATGCGAAAGTGTGTTTGTATGTTGGTTTGTTTTTCAATCAAGTAGCAAATAAGCTACAGATCGACGTGATTTTTTGCATGGGTATAGTTGAGAACCTGGAGGGTGACAAAGGCTAAGTTTTATCCGGGAAAATCAAAGAGTGCCCGCGGGATTTTAAAAATGAAATCCACGCGGACGAAGTCGCGGGCATAAGCTAGTTTTATATAAGCAAACGATAATTTTTATCGCTACAGTTTTCGTTGTTTTGGATGCTACAGATGTGAGCTTTCGTAATTATTTGTATTTCGATTTTCGGCGTCATCCTGTCCAGAAACTAAAGAACGATGGATACAATTTCTGTTACCTTATTATTTATTTTATATCTATCTATGAAATTGTTGTAGTTAGTCATAAATTGGTGATCGTCGTCCGCAGACATAAATAAGGGAATGCCCTATTGAGGAAACAAGTTTTCAACGTATTGTACGATTTGCAGCCCGGAGGCAAGTTGGAAACCTTACTGAGCGAGTACGGCGCTCGCCTGGCGTCGCAGGGTTGCCTGCAGAGCGCGCTTGCCGCCCTGCAGGGCGCTACCACGGAGCTCAATCAGAGGCTTATGGTCGCGCTGGGCATGCGACCACAGAAGACGAGTACACAGGTATGCTTTTCTTAGTCGTATAGACTACCATCAATTATTAAATGGCCTCGTCGTTTGCCCGCGACTTCTACGTGGAGCTAGGGTACAAAAATCCCGCGATAAGCCTCTGCTTTTTCGGGATTTTTTTGCATAGCCAATGTCACTGTCCAAGTCCTCAGCCATACCGAAGCAAAAAATCACTATCCGTTGCTGAGTGATTGAAGGCCAAATCAACATATCCAAGCAAAAAATCACTATCCGTTGCTGAGTGATTGAAGGACAAATCAACACATTATCTCACTTTCGCATTTATTAAATAAAGATTAACTTTTGCTAGTTTATATGTGTAGTGTGATACAATTTATCATTCTGTTTGCAGTTTAAATATAAATCTATCGTAGAATTTTCTAAAATCCTTGTTAAATCCCATTAGGTTGTTCCAATTGACTTGTTAAATCCCATTAAGTTGTTCCAATTGACTTGTTTCATCATCCTATTATATATTTGAAACTTTTTGATGATAACAACCAACAACCAACCATGACTTGAGCCATCGAGGCTTAACTCCTCTATGTCTAATAGTTTAGGCTTGTAAAACTTGTCTCAATCTTTTGCTAACATTTATATTAAATAGGACTTGATGATGGAGGAAGGTGTGAGCTACTCATAGAGACGTGATTTCTTGAAGCTATAATAATTAATTGTTGCAGCAACAACCGCAGCAGCCGGTGGCCAGGACTCGCACAGTGAGCGGACACTCACAATCTCGGGGAAGTTTCTCTACGCATAATGACGTCAACGCTTATAACGCAGGTGAGCTCACATCAAGCGTTTTACAAGATAATTGCTAAAGACTGTAAAGGCTCTCGCAAATTACAGCTGCGGTGGGCCTCATCGTATGGTGACCACGCCCAAAGCACATTCAGCATAAAATAAATACATTAGAACCTAATCTACTAGCTTTAGTACGTGACTTCGTCCGCGTGGAATTAGGATTTTTAAAAAACCCGCGTAAGCTTTCTGTTCTTCCGGTAAAAAAGTAAAAAGCTACGTCACACTCCAAGTCCAAAAATAACTTCTATCCGTTGCTGCGTGATTGAAGGACAAACCAACATACCAACACTTTGTAATATGAGTAAAGATACGAAAAAACTACGAAAAAAAAAAACGAAAAAAATACGAAAAAACAACATACAATACTCATTTGTAATATGAGTAAAGATACGAAAAAACTTTAACAGCCTTACTACAAATAATTCAAACGTTAAAATACGATTATACGAGTAAATGTCATGAACGAAAATCCCGAATTTGACTTCCACAGTCGTTCAACTATCAGTTACTGGATTAGGTCTTCGTCTTTTCCTTTATCAAGTACTTATTAAGCGTACTTTTACTGACACAGTCCCGGCGAATGAAGTAGCGGGTTGGACAGCCAGCGCCATGCCGCCTCGACCGCCCAGCGTGTCGTCACAACCTGGTATGATCTGTGCACTTAAGTTGCTTATAAGTTCAAGTTGGTGTTTATGTTTGTTAGTTTATGTTTTTTAAAAATTTAATTATAAACTTAAGAAATGGTTGCAAGAAAAAAATTTTTATACTATAAACGATTTCTTGCAACCTTTTCAGTAATTGAAATTAATAATAATATTACTTAGTTATAAGGACAACTATTAACTATGTAACTAATTACATATTTGCATGCTACTCTGTGGCGGATTGAAGCGAATGTATTATAATTGTTAAGATCTTAAATGTACTCAATCTGGCAAATAAATAATTTGAATTTGAATTTGAATTTGGTTTTTAGAAAACACATTGGAAAACATGGGTTTCGACCGGGCACAAAACATAAATTCTTCGTGATAATGTAACGAACGAACTTATCCACCAACCCAATGTTAAAGTATTAAAACTATTTTATAAGGCGAGTTTTAGATATTCCTGTAAAATTTCTCGTTTCTTATGAACTTTTAAACTGTCTATAGAATTTTATTGTCTTTTGGCCTGTTATTTTTTTGCACCATTAAGCAATTTTATAGATCCTAAAGTGTAATTGTATCTAAATTACATTTGTATGCCAATTCTTGACAGATTGTAGCGTTGTATTTTTTAATTTACAATCTTGAAAACAAATGAATTCTACAATTTTTTTTACCGTTTTTGTTAGTTTAATTTTAATTTACGTAAACAATATTTTTTTTACAGGTGGCAAAACAAGCCGATCAAAATATAAAGTGGACCCCTCAGTGCAATCCGCGCCCCTTTACAATCAATACGGTTTCAACAATCCCATACAATCACAACCAACGTACGGCTTCAATAGTCCTTTGCCAGACCAATACGGCTCGTCGAGTGTGCCTAGCCACAACTTCACACCTATCAACCAACCCAATCCCATTAACCCGTTAAATCCAAATAACCCATTAAATCTCGTTAACACGTTAAATCCCGCTCCGTTGAATCCAATGAACGCAGCGAATCCAATTAATCCGTTAAACTCGAACCCGTTAAATCCCATTAACCCGTTAAACCCGATGAACGCGGCGGTTAACGGCGGTTACTATAACAACCAGCATGTGGACACGGCGGTTGCGGCGTCGCCCCCTTCGAAACCTGTTCCTCCGGGATGGAATGATCCCCCGATGATGACTTCCAAGCCTAAGGTGAGACTATATTTTTATTATTATTCGAGCCCAGACAGAACTTCGCGCTCGTCCACCCTACCGTTGTTAGTCCAACAAGCAGATTTAACTAATTTAGTTTGGAGACGATATACAGTCGACCAGCCTCCGCATATTATGGTCGTGTTCGTGTTGATATGTTTGAAGCACTGTGATAGCCTTGTGGTTAAAAGTACGGTCTATTCGGCGGGTCGCAGGTACGATCCCGGGAACGCACCTCTGACTTTTCGGAGCTATGTGCATATAAGCAATTAAATATTAAATGCTTCAACGGTGATGGAAAACATCGTGAGGAAACCTGCACGCCTGAGAGTTTTCCATAATGTTCTCAAAGCTGTGTGAAGTCTGCCAATTTGCATTGGACCAGCGTGGTGGGCTATGGCCTATAACCCTTCTCTGAGGACCTGCGCTCAATAGTGAGCCGTAGATGAGTTGCTGCTGATGATGATGATGATGATGTTTGATGATAATGTTCAGCAATTCAGTCGCGAGGATATGTCGGCCCTGCACGCGGGCACCCGACAGTGGAGTCACATTATAGAACATAGACTGCACTCCGAGGTATCGCCTTTGAGAGTGGTTGCTTCCAATCAGAGTGTAGCATGCTTCCCAAAATGCATCATCGTGTTAAATATTACCACTTCCAAACGCTGTTAGTAAAGCAAGTCCATTACAGAAATAAAAAAGTTGAGTTTTGTGGAATACCCGGTTGGAACGAAGTTTCTTCTAATAATAAATTAAATATTATAAAAATAAATAAAATAAAAAATAATAATCTGAAATCAGTATTCGAAGCCCCGAATTGATAGTTTCACTCATTCGTTGAACCGCTACGCCACTGTCTACGACAATTTCGTACTATAGAATTTTGTATCTGTGAGTTCTAGAATTAGGTATCTATGTTGTTTGCCCTAATATCTAGGTCACCTTGTATCTATGTCCATAATTGCATTTAACAGTCAGTCGCTAATAAACAAGTGAAGAAGACACCCGCATTTCATTGAATAGTTCCGTCAGTGCAATTTTGAACCTTACTGTAACGAAGAGCCACCAAAGTTATGATGCAACGTGTGTAATAAACTTTTTTCGGCTAACCGCGAAACCGTCCGAAAAGCAACTTCGTTCCAAAAACTCATTGTGTTTTTCTTAATTGCTCATCTGGCACTCATACGATTATGATTAATAAGGTATTAAAAAGTCCGGCCATATTTAATTTGTCATGACGTCATAATATGACGTTAATATAAATTAAGCATGGCTGATTTTACAATTAAAATTAAATTTGGAAATGGGCGTAGTTTACTGTTAGCATTTGGACGGGCTAGTAATAATTACTTGTATTTTTTTGTTATTAACTATGCTGAGTAATTTGAATTGCATGTTTTTTGTCATTTCATAAGACAATACACAATACTGACGGTATTGTAGTATGTTTTTGTGGGGTTTCGTTGTTTCTTTAAATAATTCTAATAAAAAAAATTAATATGTGAATTCCGATATTTGTCAATTCTGATAAAACAAGTCCAAATTACTTAAAATTACCTTTTCGATCAAACTTAGACTCTCACAATATGTAGGTATCCATATTTGACAATGTTCCCTGCAGAAATAGTCAGAATTACATTTAGAGCTGTCACTCTACCTAATAGTACACAACGCGCATTTGCAGCTCATTTGTACGCAACGCAACGCGCATTTGTATTGTGTTATGTTTTATCTCAAAAAGTTGTGATTTTAGCTAGAATGTAGAAAAAAAATTGCCATTTCATACTCTATGAAAACCTAAAAAGTTAAAAAGGAAACTTACAGTAAACTTAAGGCTAATAACTAATAGTACTATTAAATTACTATCAAAAACCAAGATTTAACAACATTTTAAATCTAGACTTACACATGAAAAAAACCGGTCAAGTGCGAGTCTCGAGAATTGTCAATTTTGGTTAAAAGCAAGGTCTTACAGCACAAGTAAAGGGAAAATTCCGAAAAATTAATGAATTAAAAAATTAAGGTACATTTTGCTACTTACCAGTTTTCGCGAAAATCTAAATTTGCCCATAACTTTTTATCGTGTTGACTCAGGACCTTGATTTTTATACACCTAATAGGGACTATAGACCTCAGTATCTGGTATAAATTTCAACTTGCTAGGTCCACCCGTTCCTGAGAAAATCGGTGGTGACACACAGACAGACAAACGGACAAGAGAGTGATCTTATAAGGGCTTTATTTTAAAGAGAAAACCATCTGTTTACAGCCAAAGCAAGAAGCGCCGCAGCCGCAAGCGCCCATAACGCACCCGCTATTCGGCGTGGAGCCGCAGCACGTGCCCCTCAACCCGGCGTCGCAATACGAGCAGCAGATGTTTGGACAACAACCCTACGCTGGGCAAATGGGCCAACATCCACCCCAACAGGTAAGAAAGAAAGAAAGAAAAACTATTTATTTGATCAGCACCATTTACTTGATCTATTGGAACGTAAGTTCCTTATCGCGCGGTGCGGAAGGGGGCTAGACGGAAAAAATTAAGCAACCGACACTCGACACATTTTTGAAACCGACACTTTTTTTTTGAATGTGAATTTTGCATTGTGTTCGGTATTTTCGCGGTACAACATTGGGTCTTCGTAGCCTAGTGGCTTCGGCAGTCGCTTAACAGTTAAAAGTCGATGGTTCGAATCCCAGATCGACAGACTGAATTTTCTATTTTCAATTTTATTTTAAATAATTTCTACATGTGGAATTTTGCCCTAATTTTTTATTATATAAATTGGATAAAATGTTTTTACTACTAACGCCATATGTTAAAAAACCAGACTAACTCTTTGGTTTTGTAACATTGCTGCAATAGAAATAAACTAAATATAATTCATAGTAGTTAATCAATTTAATATTAGATGACACTACTAGTTTATTACAATTCCTTCACTAATTAATCGAAAGGAACTTCGTTCCATCCGTGTGTCCCTTGACACCTCTCAAGTTTTTTTATTTATCTATTATTATTGCTCTTGAACTATGTATTTGATCAGCAGCAAAATGAATAGAACAATAATGTAGGGGAAAGGTGGTCACCCTTCGTAAACTTTTAACATTTTTATTTTTTATTTTAAGATGAACTGATTAAATTATCCAGTTTGTGCACCTATGTGTAGTAAATATATCGTAGTTCATTACGAAAAAGTCGAAAGAAAGAAAGTGTTTTGACATAACAGTCCGAAACTGTTATGTCAAAAGGTTAAAAAGTTATAGCGCATTTTCTAGGATAAGATATTTCTTTCTACGAATGCACCCCACGTGTGGGGGGGGGACCTTCGTACAGCAGGTGGGGAACTTTCGTACACCATGGGGTAGATTCATACAGGGTAATTAAAAATTCTATTAAACTTGCAAACTTTTAGGTAACGCTGTAGGACCTAGTAACCTACCATCATGTCTTCTGCGCAAACGCAGAAATTTTTGAAGTGAAAACTTCTTTTGGCGCACCGCACACACATTTTTTCGTAGGTAGTAAGTTAGGATGATCCGTCACGCTCTGAGGTGAAAGGTTCGATCGGGTGAACTCGGGACCGCCGAGTGTACCCGAGCCAGAAAAATACAGACAGCTTCTTCGCTGCTGAACGGTAAATTGATTGCGATGCCCAATGAAGTTTTCACTTCTGCCGTGCGGTCTTAAGCACATACTCTATTTTTTTTGTAGGATTAAGGACCGAATTGTGTTTAGCCAATTAATAAAGCTGACATTTTGACAGTTTTGAGTTTTTGTATTTAATTGGTATTCAGATTGTAGGCATTCAGTATACAGGGCCTGTTTAGCCTTATGTTATTATAATATGACTAGCTTTTGCCTGCGACATCATCCGCGTGGAGTTAGGTTTTAAAAATCCCGTGGAACCCTTTTTTTGGAATTCCGAAAGATTTTTTATATTTGCCAGTACACAAATGTAACAAACAAAAAAAAAATATTAAAACCTAACTTTGTTAAAAATGCCAATTGAAGCCAAGAACAAAAGTTTCCTTACATGAAATATGAATGCCATCAAGAAGGCTTTAACCAACATTGTTTTCTCGCTTCATGCACAGTTTCCGAGTCAACAAACACAATTCCCCGGCCAGCCAGCGCAGTTCCCTGGCCAACCGGCGCAATTCCCTGGCCAACAGGCGCAGTTCCCTGGGCAACAAAGTTTCTCGGGCCAGCAATATGACCAGCAATATCAGCAGTACGGTTCGAGTATGCAGCCCGCGTATCCTCAACAGGTTCGTTGAAACGAATAATTTGTCTCGCCGTTATACGTACTACCCGTCCGATTCAAGTTGGCCGTTGAAGACCGTTACAAAATGACGTCATACTGTACTGTCATACTGTAATGACATATAAAATGATTGTATTTTTTTTAAATTATTACCACGACTGTGACGGAAGTTTTCTTTTCTGGCATTGCTTTTCATGGCAATGACGTTTGAATGTCGAAGGGCGTGGTTTTTAATTTCTTATTTTTCTACTAAGAAAGTCATTAATAAAAATGATTGTAGCGGACATTGTATTGATGTGCTGAGCGAGCATTTTGTCGATCGAGTTTTATTAAACGTTTTGAACTGGCTTCGAGTTAGTTGTTCCTTACCGGCCACACACATCACACTGTTCCACTGTAGGGTTTAGTAATTTTGTAATTTAATATTAATGTGCAATTGATTAAATATTAAAAGTCACGGAGTAACTTCTTTTAACAAGCCCTATAACCTTGATAGAGAACACGGCGCTACATACGAAGTAGTAGAGAGATTCTCCTAAACTGGTGACGCAAGAATCTCCCACAATGATTTATGAAGCAGTGATAGCCTAGTGGTTAGGACTGTGGTCTCCTATTCGGGGGGTCGCAGGTTCGAGACCTGCGCTCAGCAGTAGTAGTACTAGTAGCTCAATAGTAACCAAACAGCAATAAATAACTAAGTAATTAGAACTTAACAAAAAATTTTAAAACGTAACAAAATAAAAGTTGAAAAAACACGATATTGAAAATCGCAAGCGGTGCGTTGCTATCTGTACTAAGTGGGTCTAACTTGAGGTGCGGTGTGGGGAAGCGTAAGGGGGGGGGGGGGGGGTAAATATTTAAGTGCGTCAAAATCAAGTTCATGAGTACTGCAGTGAGGAGTAGGGAGGAGGCAGGTTATTCCAGATTCTAAAAGTTGAAAAAACACGATATTGAAAATCGCAAGCGGTGCGTTGCTATCTGTACTAAGTGGGTCTAACTTGAGGTGCGGTGTGGGGAAGCGTAAGGGGGGGGGGGGGGGGGGGGTAAAATATTTAAGTGCGTCAAAATCAAGTTCATGAGTACTGCAGTGAGGAGTAGGGAGGAGGCAGGTTATTCCAGATTCTCCATCGAGTGACATATTTCGTTATGTCAGGTGGAGAACCCCGCGCCAGTGGAGCCTGTACCTGTACAGAAGGGCCCCATTCCGGAGCAGCACGCAGTTTTGCAGACCGTCCTCGACTCGCTGCGGAGTGCGTGCTCTGAGAGAGCTACTAATCCGGTAACTATTTTTTTTTTCAATATAAAAATCAAAAAGTAAATAGCACCAGCAGTAGTAATAATAAAATCTGTAAATATAAAATTTAGAACAATTATTATAGAAAGTCACCGTGATATTATAGACATCATTAAATTTTAAAAAAATGTGGTACCTCCAGAACCTATAAAAAGTGAACGTCAGATTTTTTTTACCCCTTTGATATTCTTGAATAAGCTCTTAAAAATCTTTCCAAAGGTTCCTTTAACAGGCATTCAGAACATATTAGTATGTAAAACCGATTTTGTCATTAATGGAATGCTCACAATCGATAACTGCACACAAAATTATAATCATTGGGTCTAGCAAATTTCTTCTGAGATTCTTCTCAACGATGTTAATACGGAGTCAGTCTTTTATTTAAATGAAAGCTATAATCCCATTTCCTTAATGAGTGAATAATAATATTTAACGTTTGTTAATTTATAAAATGTAACTTTACAGCAAATGAAGAGGAAACTCGAAGATGTGCAGAGGAGATTGGAAACTCTTTACGACATGCTTCGAGAAGATAGGGTATGTTTTGTAAATCATAAGGGCCTATCACTACTGGGTACAGGTCTCCTCTCAGAATGAGAACTGCTTAGGATACAGTCCATCACGCTCACTGCGGATTGCGATTTAGCGTTTCGGCACGATGGCGTGTAGAAACCGATTTGGGTTGAATTTTCACTGCCATACCCCTTCCAAGTTGGTCCGCTGCCATCTTGGACTGCATCGTCACTTACCAACAGGTGATATCGCAGTCGAGGACTATCTTGTCATCGGATAAAAAATAAAAAAAATTGGTTGTCTGTAAAGTCGGTTTACGGACGATAGTCTTACGTGATAACGTCATAAAGAAACATTGATGAAGAATTGCATACTTTTATGAATTGAATTGAATTGTTATCACTGAATTATCATTATTTTGTATAATACAAAGAAGGAGTTAATTGAAAATTACAATTTTCTCACAGTCACAAGCCAACGTTTGGGCCGATCGTGCTTCTGTATCGCTCGTTCCGCGCTCTCGCTTGCACGCTCCGGCTCAGAACGGAACGTGACACTTTTTCGTGCGTGCAGCCGGTGTTCATCGATTTATAAGAATAGAATAGAATAGAAAAGTTTTTTATTCAAACAATTTTTTTACAAGTGCTTTTGAATCGTCGATGAGTCTACCACTGGTTCCTGCCGAGAAGAACCAGCAAGAAACTCGGCAGTTGCTCTTTTCAAAACTAGTTTACAATATAATAGATATTATGCTATGTATGCAGTATTTCCACAATGAGCTCTACAAAAGCATACCTAATTATAATTCAGCACATGATAAGACAGGCAGACAGAAAGTAGCCCCATTCCCGCCGATGGCACCCGTTCACGAGCACGACGCGTGACCCAGCTATTGCTTCGCTCAACCATATTTGAGGGAACGTAACAACTCGCATCACACGACACCACCGCAGAAATGGAGTGTGATATACTTAGGCTTAATAATAGGATAGGATATTTTTAAAATAGGAAATTAATTAAAATAGGAAAAAAATACCCAATTTTGTTATAGATCGTCACGCCCATTCCCACAAATGACTTTCGGACTTTCTCGAGGCGTAGTCTAATCACGAGCCTATATTTTGTATTAGTTACTTGTTGAAGTAAAACTTCTTTACGCACGCTTGACTTGGGTAGTAAGCTGGTGAATGCGTTACGATAAGTGTGATCGGGCGAGGCGAACGGAAGTTGAGAGGGAGATATAAGTTAGTGAAGATAGAAAGAGAGAGTTACGTTTCGTATATTACTGTAGGGGCAAGAGAGAGGTGCGAGCACACATTTTCTTTCTCTTTCCTCATAGCCAGTTGCGTTTCGTATATCAAAGACACAGTGCAGGCCTAAAGTTTTAAATATTTATAGAAAATTAGCTGAAGCCCGCGACTTTGCCCGCGTGGATTTAGTTTTTAAAGTCCCTCGGGAACTCCTTGATTTTCCGGGATAAAAAGTAGCCTAGATGTTGACCCGAGTAATAACCCAAGTAACAATTCGTTGTCGTATAAAGGTCGTGACAACGTTTTCTGTTTTCCTTTTAGTTCTAAAGAAAGGTCGTATAAACGTTATTATAACGTTTACAAAACGCGAAAATGGCCCCAGTTATAAGACCATTTGTCGTTTAATCGTCGCATAAAGGTCGCGACGATGACCATTTACGTCGTATAGACGTCCTGTAGACGTTGCAGAATAGAACGTTTTGATTATATAGACGTTACGTGATAACCCTTACATAACTTGCTAAGTTATATAATGGTCATATTAACGTTGTAAAGTGACTAAAACGTCGTATTAGCGTTATGCGAGTGACTGTTTTTTGTTGAAGTTGAAAAGAAATCGTACGTGCTCTTGTGAAAAAAATATACTTAAACTAAAAATAATAAATTATTCTATGTTTGTATTATATTGAGTGGCGTTGGTTTCGACTGGAAACTTAATTTTTACGAGAAAGTATATAAGAAAATACTATGAATATTTTAATGCCCCCCTCGTGATTTTGTGTTTTATGCATTATATTTAAATAATTTCAAATTATGTCTTCATTCAAATATACATAATACGACGTTAATATAACCATATGTCGTGTAAACGTTAGTGTGACGACCATTGAAAACGCCATGTTTTAGACATTAGGGTTCCTCAAGCCAGGGTGTATAAACACTATTTTAGTGTATAATCACTATTTTTTTCTATTATTATGTGTATAGATATATATTTACTAACTAAAATTACAATCTAGCCTAATTATATGGCTAATGAGTAATTTTACTTTAACCTAAACTTATAAATAATTATCTCCTATACTTACTAAGAAATAGTCCATAGACTCATCTCAGTTTTTTTCAATTCATTGAAGACACTTTGTTCTTGTGTTCTTTAAGGCCGCTCTGACACTACCCTATCACCAGTTACTATAGTCGGAATTATAATTCGATTCCACGTTTGACATTAGCTACTGTCATTTTGTAAAATAATGATACCACATATAATAGTGTAGTGATGAACACAAAAATCGATAAACAATCGCGATTTATGTTTATGTAATCATAATATTGGTGTGCCAATTAAAGACTAAATTATTGATTTTTATTTAAATAAATACATAATTACTCATAATAATTATTTATTAATTAGTAACCACTGCTTTATTTTATAAAAAGTTAATATTTTTGTTTTTTATATTAAAAACAAAACTTATAATAAAAGAACCTAGATAGTTTTCTGTATTGGCAACCCGTGCGCGCTCGTGCAGCTATCGCCATTTTGTTTATCTTGTCATTCGGCTTCATTCTCCCAGTCTGACTGCACGAATATCTTGTTTCATTGCGAATCGATATTTTGTTATTTTGTTGGGTTTTTGTTAAAGTTTTGTTACGTTGTGTTTGTTGTTACGTTTATAGTTTTTTTGTGAACTTTGAGTGAATCTATTTGTTTTGGTTTTCCATCAAAATGGATCCTCAGCCAAGTACATCACAAAAAGACGTGGATGTTTTCTTGTCCCCAAGAAAAAAACGTCCACGAAAAGCTTTCACTGTTACTGAAAAAGTAATGATCCGCAATGCCTACAAGTACGTGAAAAATGAAACTTCTGCGCAATTGGAGGCCTTTGAAGTAGTGGAAGAAAATGAATGTATGAGCAAAGTTGCTGACATATTGGGAATAACCTCACGCTCTGTTTGTAACGTTTTGAAGGAAGTAAATAAAGGTGCGGCGCCAACTCCTCCTAAAAAAACTGGACCAAAGCGAAGTTTCAAAGACAAAATTGATGAATTTACATTCTCCGCAATACGAAGACTTGCTCATCAGTTCTTTTACCGAAATGAACCTCCAACGATTGCAAAGGTTAGTCAATCAGTCAGACAGTATTATTTTATACCTACATCTTTTATATATATAAGTAATGATTCCAAACTATTATAAAATTTACTATTTTAGATTTTACAAGTGATGAACGATGATCCAGAAATGCCCAAGGTTTCCAAAGACACCCTCAGAAAAATTTTGAAGCATCTTAATTTTAAATTTGTTGCACGGTCACGCAAGAGCACACTTATTGATCGAAATGATATAATAACATGGCGCCAGCGTTACTTGCGATCTATATGTCAGTTTCGACGAGAAGGGAGACATATATATTATCAAGATGAAACTTGGGTTAACGCAGGTAAGGCTAACATTTTGAATTTATATACATTTTACATTAAATTTAATAGTAATATTGAATGTTAATGTACTATATTTATTTTTAGGTCATACTGTAAAAAAAACTTGGGTGGACAAGAAAGTCACATCATCTCGGGAAGCGTTTTTGGAGGGACTGACCAGTGGATTAAAAAATCCATCTGGAAAAGGCAAACGTCTCATAATTAGCCATATAGGTAGTGAAGAAGGCTTCCTGGCTAAGGGGCTCATGATTTTTGAAGCAAAGAAAAATTGTGAAGATTACCATGATGAGATGAACGCAGTTTGTTTTGAGGAGTGGTTCGCTGGAGTCTTACCAAAATTAAGACCAAACTAAGATTAAGACAAAATTAGAACACTATCGAATTGATATGGGCGCAGGTAAAGGGGCATGTAGTTCAAAATAATAAAACCTTCAAATTGACAGACGTGAGAAATTTATTTGAGGAAGGCATTCAAAAAATTACGGCTACCGAATGGTCTAAATGCGTATCCCATGTTGTCAAAGAAGAGGAAAAAATGAGTAGGCTAGATATTTTAATTGACAATATCACAGACACATTTATAATACATGTTACAGAAAGTGACAGCGATAGCGATAGCGAAGACGGCGACGATATATAAAATAAAATATTACCATAATACATCTATTTGTTTTATTTCTCATGTTCCTTCATGATCACATTTTTTTATTTATTTCACACACAATTATTAAAGAAAACTCAGATCCTTAATAAAATTAATCGTCATAACTAAATTATCCGTTCAGAAATATTTAATTTCCTGATATACTTAGTTTCTATTAAAGTACCTAGTAGTTGTTTAGATATACTACTATAAACGAGAGGAATCGATTCGGAAATATTCCATTTCCGTATCGAATAAATTCGTAACGTCACTATTTAGTACTTGTCATAACGTTGCAACACTGAAATTGTCAAATCTGGAATCGAATTAAAATTTCGACTATATAATAATCACTATTAAATTTACACTACTAAGAAGTAAGAATACTAGCTCTAGGCTAGCTATAGGGTTAACTTATAACATAATAATTTTATTAGATTTTAAGATAGGTAAAGTATTTCCATGATGAATTATATATATCCCCATCTAACTGTCTACAAGCTTAATTTAATCGTATAATTAAACTACTAATTCCCCTAAAGAATTTTCGATTCCGCATAACGGAAATTTTAGTGTTACTGGCTCAATAATAGTGTTTGTACTATGATGCTGATGATGTCAGTCTGTTTTATATCAATATTACTTAGTATTAGTCTAAATTTATTATATCATACTCATAATATTATTTATTTTAGTAATATATTACTACTAAAAACATAGTCATATTATATCAATCCTTAATTCAGAAAACTAAGTTAGTTTTAATAAATAATATATAAGAATAAGTATTATCTGCACAATTAATTATACAGAACCTTTTACTGAAAGTATGATACACTCTTTTCAATAGATTACAGAAGATTTTGGACGTACTTATTTGGTGTACTTTTCAATATCTGAAAAGATTTATTTACTTTTCGTTTGAAGGTCTCACTGCGTTTTTTTTGTCTCCAATATATTTTATTTGCGTCCATTTTTTCAACATAAGTAATATTATTAGGTGAGAATAAGTTGTATTAAAGTTGTGTCTAGACTCTTACTCAACTTTAAGTCTTATTAAAGTTGGAGTTTGACACTTATAGGACTTAATGTCTTGTAATAGTTATATTGCAGTCACAAGAAAACTACTTGGTTGTATAAAAGGCTTAACCACGACGACTAAAAAACAAAGTAATGTTAGTTATATAAATGTTATGAATTAACGTCTACATGACTTTCAGTCATATAAATATCATACACCGACGTTTATACAACCATACAAAAGTCGTATAAGCGTTGTGGCTGTTACCATTACATAACGTCATATAATTTCCTTTTACATGACTTTCAGTCATATAAATGTCATACACTGACGTTTATACAACCATACGAATGTCGTATAAGCGTTGTGGCTGTTACCATTACATAACGTCATATAATTACGTTTTATAGACGTTTACTCGACTATTTAATATAACTTAATAGTCGCACGACTAAAAGGCCGAATCGATGACATCTATAGGACGTTATTGTTGTCTTATTACCATTATAAGACTACTACACGACATGACGTCGTATAACGTTAGACTTATACGACTTTTTTGGACTTTTTTGCTACTTGGGAAGCTACCACGGTATAAAATTTTGTAGAAATCTGTGCGGTAGTTTTTACGTGAAAGAAGGACAAACAAACAGACAAAAAAAATTTAGCTTCTGTTTTGATATCTGTATCTTGAACACAATTAGAAGCAAAAACCCTTTTTTGAATCTATTTCATGATTGTACAGAATTGGTTTCGTTTCTGTTTTATTATATGTATAGATTAATATATGTATATCTTCTTCTTCTTCTTTATCAACCGATAGACGTCCACTGCTGGACAAAGGTCTCTTGCATGGACTTCCACAGGCCTCGGTCTTGTGCCGCCTGAATCCAGCGGCTCCCTGCGACTCGCTTGATGTCGTCGGTCCACCTGGTGGGGGTTCTGCCAACACTGCGCTTCCGGGTGCGGGGTCGCCACTCCAGCACCTTGGGACCCCAACAACCATCAGCTCTTCGAACTATGTGCCCCGCCCATTTCCGCTTCAGTATCGCGACTCGCTGAGCTATGTCGGTGATTCTGGTTCTCCTACGGATCTCCTCAGTTCTAATTCGATCCCGCACACATCCCGCAGGGACACTCCGAGCATAGCTCTCTCCATCGCCCGCTGAGCGGTCCTGAGCCTACTTATGAGGCCCTTAGTTAGCGACCATGTCTCGGATCCGTAAGTCATCACTGGCAACACGCACTGTTCGAAGACTTTAGTCTTCAGGCACTGAGGAATATGTATATACATGTATATATTTCGTGTGGTCTAAAGCACACTCGTTTTTGGAGTTTACTCCTTAAGAATCGATTTTAACAGCCCGGTATGAGAAAAATCCGGGCAGTAAAATCAATTTATCAATGACCTCGTTACGTTTTTCTGTTACGTTTTTGACAACGTTGAAATTTCTACCCTAACGTTGAGTAAATAAGGTTGGTTTTCGTGCGAAAGAGTCCCCGAAGCGAAAGTCGGTCGGGGCGCGCTCGGACCCGAGTCGCGCGCATAGAGAAGGATATAGCGTCGTCGTAAACTCCAGTCGTGCGTCGGAGGCCGGAGCTGACACACACGTTTTTTATGTGTCGCAGCTATCGGAGTCGGCGCTGGCGTCACTGCACTCGTGCGCCGCGCTGGTGCGTGCGGGCGAGCACGGCAGCGCGCTGGGCGCGGTCACGGCGCTCGCGACGGGCCCCGACTTCTCCGCCGTGGCGGGCTTCCTGCCCGGCCTCAAGATGCTGTTCCTGCTGGCGCAGCAGCTGCAGGTGTGCCCCAGGTGAACTGCGACGATCGCCTGTCCTACCAGCGGTTACATCAAAACAGTTGTCGCAGGATACTGAACTCTGTCCAGTCATCATCATCATCATCATCATCATCATCTCAGCCTGCGGACGTCCACTGCTGAACATAGGCCTTTCCCAGAGAACGCCACCACACCCGGTCCTCAGCCTTCCTCATCCAGCCACTTCCCGCCACCCGCTTTATATCGTCAGTCCAACGTGCTGGAGGGCGCCCCACACTACGCTTACTAATTCGCGGTCTGTACAGTACCCGGCGATATATATTGCACATCGGCCTTTGGAATAAAACGCTATTTCTATTCTATTGCAAGGAAAGCTAGCCAGAAATTCACGTAGTAACTACTGAAATCTCTTCACAATCGGCGAGCACATCACGTAACATATATAAAAAAAATGCAGTCGAACTGTGAATAGAATAGAATAGCGTTTTATTCCAAAGGCCGATGTGCAATATATATCGCCGGGGACTGTAATTAATCTATGATTCAAGCCTGCTTTTCACTATGAGATATAATGTTATAATAGTAGAGGTCGCCCATTGGTCGAAATTCGACCCGTTAATGTTCTATGTCGAGGCATAATAAACACAAATAAAAGTAGAAAAAAACTTTCATTATGGTTATGTTTGACATCCAGTAAGACTTTAATCTGTGTTTCTTTTATTTATACATGATTTCGATGATGCCCCTAATACACCTCCATTACGAAAATGCACGCGGAGATTGGCAGGTGACTAAGTACAGCGCCAATATCGTGTGGAAATGAGATAGACTAACAGTCAAATATCTGCATAAATATGAAGAGGAAGTTTCGCATGTGAAACAAGAGGCCTTTTCACGCCGGAGTTTGAGCGGTATCGCTGCTACGGTTTCACGTCGAGGTGTGCTAAGGGCTTTAATAGAATTTAAATCGAACTTTCAAGCGACATCTGTTTTGTAACTTATATAAAAATACAATATAGGCAATTATTATTTTTCCGCGAAACTCATGTTTATCAATAAATATTATGGATACATCATATTATAATAATATAATAAGTAATTAATATTAATACATAATCGATTTGCATTAGAGATATTAACGACGTGCGAAACTTAAACAAGTACATTATTAAAAATGCAATTAATTACATATTTGTTATTAATATTGTTGTAATAATGCCTTTTAGCCATAATTTATAATAAATTAATGAGTATATAATTTATTTTTAAGCTATTGCATAGCTTTTATCGCGGGTTTTGAACTAGGACAAACAGTTTGAGCGCGGCGACCGAATCAAGAAATTCCGTAACGAAAATAAACCTAACACCGTCGTTCAGTAAGCGTTCAACATTTTAGAGGTTCACAAGTAGCTCTGTTTGGCGCAGTGGGCGAGCGGCCGCTTTCTTTACCGTATGGTGTATGATGTCGCAGGTTCGAATCTCACTCGCGAAGTAGTGACAGTGCGCTTTTCTTGTTTGTTTGTTTTTTAATTATTTTTTTGCATAATTTTTACTATGCAAAAAAAAATATTGCATAAATATTATAATTGCATAAGTTGATAAAAACTGCTATGCAATAGCTTTACCGCGGCAGTCCCCGAGTGCCACTTAATTTTTTAATTTTGTTGGAATAATAGTGCCTTTAAATGTAATTTTTTTTATTGTCCATCATTGATGTAATATTTTCGTAGTCCTTACATCGATGTTGTCCATAGACAATTTTTAAATTGATTTTCGTGGTATCTATTTAATATTATGACTAATAATTATGATTATTGTTATAGTGTATAATATTATGCGCATGTTTGTAATAACTATGATTGATCGCAAATTGTATAATTAAGTTAATATAATATTGATAAAGAACTATTATGAAATATATTTTTAAAAATTTTGCATTGTGTTTCATTTCAACCTTTTGACGATCTGTAGCACTGTAGCCTATGTTAAAAATATAATATTCTTTCTTACTGATTGTATTAAATAGAGGGCCTTCCAAAATAAGTAAACTACACATCTGACGTCTGCTGTTAGCAGTTTAGTGTGATAATATTATTACACTAGCGGCACGCTATGATGGCCGGTTTGACACATTACAATAGTGATGTGGAATGTCAATTTATTCTCGAACAAAAAACAATTAAGTTTTGTTTTTGTACCTGATTAAATAGGTTTAATAAAACAAAAATTTTTAATTTATTTGAACGAACTGAATATTTGAATGAAAATGAATATACATACTTTATATGCACACAAGAAACATATGAATACAAAAGATACCAAAAAAGGTGCCACAAAAGGCCATAATTAATCAGATTCGTCCATACTACTATTTTCACTGTCGTCACTGCTATCATCACCTACATTAATAATTATATGTTCGTTTTCTATAATATTATCTATTTTCACATCTCTTTCATAATCTTCCCTTATTAATTTAACAGTTCTATTCACAACCTTTTCCCAGTCTCCTTTAGTCACATGTTCACAAGCTTCTTCTAATAATTTTAGCATTTTTTTTGTGGTAAATGGGGGTTCTGTATTGTGTCTTGCAGCATATCCCTTAATTTGAGCCCACACCAACTCAATCGCATTATACTCACAATGGTAAGGCGGTAACCGTATAACTCTGTGCCCATGTTCTAATGCTATTTCGTCAATGACGTATCGGATCTTGGTTGGTTTGTTTTCTTTTAAAAGACGTACTAATTCCGCTTTTAACATATTCATGTTTGCATCTACGCCATTTTTACGAAGCCATGCGACGATATCAGCTTTCTTTTGGGATTGGGCAGGTGGCTTGTCAATTTGCATCGAGTGGTATGGGGCGTTGTCCATAATTATAATAGATGGTTCAGGGAGGCTACACAACATTGAGGTAAACCATTCAGTAAACTTTTCTCCATTCATGTCTTCATGATAGTCTCCAGTGGTTTTTGACGCAAAAGCCATGAGAGAACCTTCGACAAACCCGTTGATGGTTCCGGCGTGACAAATTATAAGTCGCGATCCTTTTCCTACAGGAACTTTGGAAGTAGATGCTGCTGTGTCATCGTTCCAAGAACGGCCTACAGTATGGTTAGCATTAAGCCATGTTTCATCCAAGAACACAACATTTTGCCAATTTTTGATTTCTTTCACTTGCCGTAAAAAAGTATACCTTGCCATCGCTATATCAAATCTTTCCATCAATATTTTGCGTTTGTTACATTTTTTGTATCGAAATCCAATGGTCTTCAAAATCTTCGTTAAAGAACTTTCCCCACCGAAGAATAATCCAGCTTCCTTCAGTGAATGCACCAACTTTTTTCTTGTTGGATACTCCTTCTGTAAATAGTAGCCGTAAACATGTCTTCGGATAGCATCGGCATCAAAGCTATCGATGCCTACGACTGGTTTTGCTCGTTTTCTCTTTTTTGGTGTGTGAAGTTTATTTTCTTCTGTGCCAGTCTCGCCATATTTTTTTTTAGTTATCCGTCTAACAGTTCGTTGTCCAATATTAAGCGCATCAGCTACGCGTTCAACCACTGACGTTATAGGTAAAATTGGCCCTCCATTTTGAGCTTCACGATCGAAATAGTTACGAAGGCGTATTACGAACTCACGTGTCTGACTATTTAGAACAGTTCTCTGCGTACGTTCGGTCATATCGACGAAATCCACAACAAAGGGCTTGAACAGAGTCCAAATTAACGAGCAAGGGTCAACAGTAATGCAGTATCAATATTTGAAATCCAAAGCCAGGTCAAAACTATATCACAATCGCATTGCACTGACAGTTTATACTTTTCGAAGCAACGTCAATTCGAAACTGCTTTGTTTTGCATTGAGCATTGACGCGAGTTTGCCGGAGGTAGTAGTTGTGCTAGCCAGCGATCCTATGTGACGATCGTATTAGATTCCATTTTTAAAAATTTTCAATTTAGAAAACCAAATGCCGAGTTGTGGTATATATCATATAAAAATAAAAATTTTACCTTTTGTATGAAACAGCTGATATTTTTTTGCGATTTCAGAGGTTTGTCCACATAGTGAAAATTGTTCATATTCACAAGTACATTCACCCCTTAAATGGTGCAAACTGATTTTTCTACACTTGTATACATTTTAGAAATAAATTTAATAAATAAATTTTGAGTCCTAAACCTAAAACTACATTCGATAAAATTTATGAATCTCTGCACATCACTATCGTCAATAAAGTAATACAATTATTTCCTTCAAAGTCGTTATCAATTAATACGGAACTTCATGAGCGGACAAACGTCAAACCGGCCATCATAGCGTGCCGCTAGTTTAAGTGATAATTATTTAAAATTATCATAGATGTGTAAGTCTTTGTATGTATTTCTCAATAAATGTGGAATTACGTTACTTAAAAACGGCCAAGTGCGTGTCGGGCTCGGGCCACGCGCAGTGTAGGGTTCCGTAGTTTGAAAGTCTCAAATATTATTGCTGACCTAGGATAGTGCTTTTAGTTTATTTATGAATATTGAATATATTTTGAGTTCCATGGTTTAAATACTATATAATATACTACAAAATATGCAACTTACACTGCGTGTAATACCTAACTCAGAAAAAACAGATATAACTCCTTAACTAATGAACCCTACTTAGCCGTGATAGTTTTCCTTTAAAATTCGTTATATATACTACTGCCATAGTACAAACAGAATAGTAGGCTAACTAAGGCCGATCGGCGAGTTAATTACCTACTCTTGCGTTGACGCCTAGGGTTGTCACTTTTATTTTTGACTAGCTGATGCCCGCGATTATTAATAGGTAGGTTACTACTTTTATTGAAAAATTAAACAAACAAAAAAGAGCGAGCGTGCGACGTAATACGCAATTGCGCGCGATTAGCACAGCGGCGCGATATATACAAAAATACTCTGTGGCGCGCCGCGCGGCCCGTACTGCCGGCCGATTGAGCCGGTTGAGACTTTGCGAATGTGTGCGTGAAACTTCCGTGCGTACACGGCGCCCGCTGCTCACGCAAACATTCAAACCGGCGGCGGCCACTTTGTATGAAGTTAGCCTACTATTCTGTTTGTACTATGCTACTGCTGTGAATTTTTTCTTGAATCCTATATACAACCATTTAGCTGACAGAGGGGGGGGTACCCTTGACTATAATAAAATTTAGCACTTTAAAATATCATATTTCACAAACGGATCCCTGAATTGAAAAATGATGTTCCCACACCCACAATATTTTTGGAAGACCTATTCAACGACACCCAAACTATGGGATAGACGAGAAAAAAAATCATGCCCACTTTACATGTAGGGGAAGTACCCTAAAAAAAATTATTTTTCTCAATTTTATTTCACCACTTTGTCGGCGTGATTGATACTTATACCCTTGTCAAATTACAGATTTCTAGTACCTGTAGTCTCTGCGCTAAACCGCGGACAGACAGACAGACAGACAGACGGACGGACATGGCGAAACTATAATGGTTCCTTGTTTACTACGGAACCCTAAAAACCTTGATTGTTAATTAATATTTTGATAGGTATTAGAATCGAGTCTTACACATTTTGAAATGATTCAATCAGAGGGGCGATTGTCTAAAGTTATTCCATTGATCGTAATCGTATTCGATGACATTAGCGTCAAAGTAAGCCATACCCTAGCATTGAAAATTAGAGGTCAATTTCGTGTATGCAATCTTATACGTCTACGTATGTACGATACGCTCCATAATCCTCCATGTTAAAATTGATTATACTGAATTTGTGACTTTAAATCAATACAATCAAGGATTATTTTATTTTGTCGCGAATGTAATCGAATAAGAATACGATCAATGGAACAACTTTTAGACAATTGGTACCCAGTTGTTACATCAAAAAACAATGCGAAGTAAACAATACATGTTTCGACACGCTCGCAGGCGGTCGCGGTTGCGGCTTGCGCACGAATCAGCTGTACAAACGAAGCGTCACGGAAATTGGGTATTTGACTGAAAATTTTTATTTATTTAAAATAACGTTTTAAATATTATAACACAATGCTCTTTTTTCTTTTTAAATATCTCAACTAGTCTCGGAAATATAAAGCTTTAAAGTTATGTACTTGCCTTGTTAGACAAAGAGAGCGCTATTGTGTTGTGACGTCAAAACATAAAGCTCCAGACACTCTTCATAGAAAATTTCGTTTTAGAAAGAGACAGTTACAGTCGTAGTAAAACCATGGTAAAACAGTTTATAACTTATTTGTTTTTTGACCGATTTATTTTCTGTTTTTACAAATGTTATTAAGTACCTATTACATGTTACATTTTCGATTATAAATAATAAACATCAACATTTTGAAAACAGTCAATTAATACCCAATAGGGAATATGCATGATTTTTTTTTAATTTCTTAAATTAATCATTTACATCTTTATAACATATAAAAAATATAAATAGGTTTGAAAATAGTCAAATAATTTTTCAAAGTGAAATTTAAAACATTGAATATATTTGAGCCGTTCAAATGCCACCATTAGCGCGCGCTTTTGATGACGTCATTCGATATGTCCCGTGTTTTTTTACTATAGCGTTTCAGTTACTTCATACTTATTTTCAAGTTTTAAATTGCTACACAAACCATGGAAGAAGTTAAAAAACCTTCTTACAAGTATTGTATGGTACCTACCTAAGTACAAAAACACTATTATTAGTACACCCGATAAAGTGTTTTTTCGTATTCCACGAGATGAAAAAAAAGTGTAAGAAAATTGTTCATGTAAATCGGAAATATCGTATTTATCTAATACTTATTTACAAAAAGTATATAAACATATCAAACTTGAGTGAGCTTCAATAACATAATATTACGTATAAATTATCATGATATAGACGTAAATTAGGAGTTTAGGAACACAGATGGTTATTTAAAGGTTATGTTTTGTTTTAAGTATTATTTAAACATATAAGAATAAAAATCTATGTTAAGGACTAAAATATACTATGTAACATAATAATTATCTTTCAGCTTTCACTCCTTTGATCTCTGCGCTCGTAAAATCGAGATTTGATACAAAATATGCTGACATCATAAATGCATCTATTTTCGGTAGATTATCCGATTGTGCTTTGACAAAACCAGTTTCTGTCATCGACCTACATAGATTGACTACAAATATAAATTCACAAGTAATCACACAGGAATACAGTTTTAAACAATTTTTCTCACAAACACTGTATGAATATCGACGCCGTAAATCAACCGTAAATCAAATGACGTCACATTTCGTTTCGACCAATGGCGACGCGTTTTGTAAGTTTGAATTTCCCTCCTTTATTTTTCACTTTCTATATATTATTTTCTGGGTTTAAATAATAACTAAATAAAAAAAAATACCTTTTAAGTACCTATAATGTTTATATTTTTTTTTATTTATTTAAATTAAGGACAACCAACAGGCTACAGAAATAAAATTAGAAACTAAAAAATACAAGAGAAGAGGAAATGAGCAGTAATGTAGACCCACTTATAGGTTGCCACAACATGCTTAACAACTTAAACTACTTAGAGAAAAAAAAAATGAACAAACTATACATAGCATAACTAGCAAGAAAAACTTTAACAAGAAAAAGAATGAACAAACTATATGATACTTGGTACTTATATGAGACAGTCAATTAGTGAATAAAATTTACTTTAATGATAGAAAGAAGAACTACCCGTATAGTGACAAAAAATGATCCATTAATTTTTTATTAAATTTAGGCAATCTATCGCCCGATATGTCCAAATCTACAACCTTACTAATATTATTATAGGCTGTTAACATCCTCTTAACAGCCTACTCTGTGTACTCTTAACATTATAATGGGGATTCCAAACAACAGAGCCATATTCAAGAATGCTTCTCGACAGAGCATTAAAAAGCAGTATTTTCGTATTAGAATCACGAAATTCTTTCGAACTTCGCTTGATAAATCCAGCGACCTTAGAGGCTTTTTTACATATATTATCAATTTGCGGAATAAAACTTAACTTGTGATCAATTATGACCCCTAAGTCTCGGATACTTAGTAAGTTTTGAACAATGTTACCATGTTGTTACATGTTGTAATGTTAATTCATGCTATACACAAACCGTATCGGATGGACTTTTCTCTGAAAAGATACACAGTAACATTTATTGTGGTTAAGTACCATCTTGTTGACGTCGCACCACTGAGTTAATCTAATTAAATCTTCTTGTAAAAGTGTACAATCATTTAGGGAGTTGATCGCTTTAAATGACTTAAGATCATCAGCATAAAGAAGAACTTCCGAGTTAAGAAAACAGTTTACGATATCATTAATAAAAATATTAAACAATACCGGACCGAGAATAGATCCCTGCGGCACACCAGAGTAGGCTGTATAGCAGATAGAGGATTCAAAACCTCCCAGAGCTACTGTCATACGTCTGTCAACTAAATATGAGGCAAGCCATTTAAGAATGTTACCAATAAAACCATAGTGGTTTAATTTTTGAATTAGGAGGTCATGGTCGACAAGGTCAAAGGCTTTCGAGAAATCGGTATAAATCCCATCCACTTGAACATTTCTATCTACGTGAGAAGACACAGTGTCAACGTAAATAACCAAATTAGATAGCGTAGATCTATGCTTGTAAAAGCCATGCTGTTTGGATGTAAGAATTGATTTCATATGCCAATTTATATGAGGGGATACTAATGACTCAAATATTTTGGAGAGTATAGGCAGCTTAGAAATCGGCCGGTACTTTGTCACATCTCTTTTGTCTCCATCTTTAAAAATAGGTACTATAAGGCCAACTTTCCATACAGAAGGGAAAACCCCCTCTGTAATAGAAGAATTGAATATGCTAGTGAGGGGTGGAGCTAAACTCTTGGCACAGTTCTTAATAAAAACGGATGGGACTTGATCTGATCCAGCACCTTTACTAATGTCAATCTGTAAAAGTTTTTTTTCTACATCTTCAACTGAGAAAACCAAATTATCCAGAACAACATCATAAGCATTGTCAGTTACGCGGCCAGCACTTAAAGGAACATTGAAACTACCTGTGGTTGACATATTATATACACTGGCGAAATGATTTACAAATTGATCGCATATACTAACACCATCGGTGAAAGTTACGTTATTATAAAACATTGATGCGGGAATTTCACACTTGTTATTACGACGCTGCTTTAAGTACGTCCAAAAATATTTTGAATTAGTTTTTATACTTGACTCCACCCTGTCGATATAGCTCTTATAACAAGAAGTTATAAGTACCTCGCATCTAGATCTAAGCAATTTGAATTCGATGTCATCAAGTGGGTTGCCAAATTTTCTGAATCTGATTCTATACTTTTCTTTTTCCTTAAGTCGTTTAATTAAGCTTCTAGTGTACCAATGAGGATATTTAATACTTTTTATGGGTTTCAATGGTATATGTAAATTTATAATATCGTTGATTACAGAATAAAAACGAGACACCATGTCTTCTACACCTAAGCATTCAGAGAAAATTGGAGCCCAAGGGACCTTTTTAAGATCGTGATTTACCATTTCATAATCAGCAGAAAAATAATCAAGCTTTCTTTTATTATTTATAGTGACTAACTCATCAATAGCAAGGTCTAAGGATATTTCTAACGGAGGATGATAAGTATCTAATTTACCTAAACAAATAGAACACTTGCTTACGAGTGTATTGCATATATTGCAGAGAAGCAGGTCCAAGGTTTTATTGTACGCATTACGAACACTATTATATTGAAATAAGTTGTTTTCTGACATAAAATCAATGAGACACGTGCCTATGAGCGAGTTATAGTTATCTGGTAATAGATAACTTTGAGATTGTAGCCAGATTGTAGCCATGTTAAGGCAATAAAGAATCTAGAAAAAATATTTGAGACAAATTTAAATTTTATGCATATATATTCCCTATTGCCGAATATCGCCAAACCGTGAATCGGCTTGGCCGTTTACGTAACGAAAACGTCCCAAATTAAAATCGTCTGTATTGAATTTGTGACTTTAAATCTAATACTAAACTAGCGGCACGCTATGATGGCCGGTTTGACGTTTGTCCGCTCATGAAGTTCCGTATTAATTGATAACGACTTTGAAGGAAATAATTGTATTACTTTATTGACGATAGTGATGTGCAGAGATTCATAAATTTTATCGAATGTAGTTTTAGGTTTAGGACTCAAAATTTATTTATTAAATTGATTTCTAAAATGTATACAAGTGTAGAAAAATCAGTTTGCACCATTTAAGGGGTGAATGTACTTGTGAATATGAACAATTTTCACTATGTGGACAAACCTCTGAAATCGCAAAAAAATATCAGCTGTTTCATACAAAAGGTAAAATTTTTATTTTTATATGATATATACCACAACTCGGCATTTGGTTTTCTAAATTGAAAATTTTTAAAAATGGAATCTAATACGATCGTCACATAGGATCGCTGGCTAGCACAACTACTACCTCCGGCAAACTCGCGTCAATGCTCAATGCAAAACAAAGCAGTTTCGAATTGACGTTGCTTCGAAAAGTATAAACTGTCAGTGCAATGCGATTGTGATATAGTTTTGACCTGGCTTTGGATTTCAAATATTGATACTGCATTACTGTTGACCCTTGCTCGTTAATTTGGACTCTGTTCAAGCCCTTTGTTGTGGATTTCGTCGATATGACCGAACGTACGCAGAGAACTGTTCTAAATAGTCAGACACGTGAGTTCGTAATACGCCTTCGTAACTATTTCGATCGTGAAGCTCAAAATGGAGGGCCAATTTTACCTATAACGTCAGTGGTTGAACGCGTAGCTGATGCGCTTAATATTGGACAACGAACTGTTAGACGGATAACTAAAAAAAAATATGGCGAGACTGGCACAGAAGAAAATAAACTTCACACACCAAAAAAGAGAAAACGAGCAAAACCAGTCGTAGGCATCGATAGCTTTGATGCCGATGCTATCCGAAGACATGTTTACGGCTACTATTTACAGAAGGAGTATCCAACAAGAAAAAAGTTGGTGCATTCACTGAAGGAAGCTGGATTATTCTTCGGTGGGGAAAGTTCTTTAACGAAGATTTTGAAGACCATTGGATTTCGATACAAAAAATGTAACAAACGCAAAATATTGATGGAAAGATTTGATATAGCGATGGCAAGGTATACTTTTTTACGGCAAGTGAAAGAAATCAAAAATTGGCAAAATGTTGTGTTCTTGGATGAAACATGGCTTAATGCTAACCATACTGTAGGCCGTTCTTGGAACGATGACACAGCAGCATCTACTTCCAAAGTTCCTGTAGGAAAAGGATCGCGACTTATAATTTGTCACGCCGGAACCATCAACGGGTTTGTCGAAGGTTCTCTCATGGCTTTTGCGTCAAAAACCACTGGAGACTATCATGAAGACATGAATGGAGAAAAGTTTACTGAATGGTTTACCTCAATGTTGTGTAGCCTCCCTGAACCATCTATTATAATTATGGACAACGCCCCATACCACTCGATGCAAATTGACAAGCCACCTGCCCAATCCCAAAAGAAAGCTGATATCGTCGCATGGCTTCGTAAAAATGGCGTAGATGCAAACATGAATATGTTAAAAGCGGAATTAGTACGTCTTTTAAAAGAAAACAAACCAACCAAGATCCGATACGTCATTGACGAAATAGCATTAGAACATGGGCACAGAGTTATACGGTTACCGCCTTACCATTGTGAGTATAATGCGATTGAGTTGGTGTGGGCTCAAATTAAGGGATATGCTGCAAGACACAATACAGAACCCCCATTTACCACAAAAAAAATGCTAAAATTATTAGAAGAAGCTTGTGAACATGTGACTAAAGGAGACTGGGAAAAGGTTGTGAATAGAACTGTTAAATTAATAAGGGAAGATTATGAAAGAGATGTGAAAATAGATAATATTATAGAAAACGAACATATAATTATTAATGTAGGTGATGATAGCAGTGACGACAGTGAAAATAGTAGTATGGACGAATCTGATTAATTATGGCCTTTTGTGGCACCTTTTTTGGTATCTTTTGTATTCATATGTTTCTTGTGTGCATATAAAGTATGTATATTCATTTTCATTCAAATATTCAGTTCGTTCAAATAAATTAAATAAACATATACATTTTTGTTTTATTAAACCTATTTAATCAGGTACAAAAACAAAACTTAATTGTTTTTTGTTCGAGAATAAATTGACATTCCACATCACTATTGTAATGTGTCAAACCGGCCATCATAGCGTGCCGCTAGTGTAATATGGTTCATTTTACTTTGATACTAATGTCATAGTTTACTATTACGATCAAACGAATTAAAACTCGGACTAACCATATAACTTACAGCGATCTCACCTGATGGTAAGTGACGATGGAGTCTATAAAAAATAAGAACTAGTTGTCTCGAAATGCATACAACATAAAAAAACCTAGAGATGTATAGACTATAGAGTACTTTTGAGTCAATAACTTCGCGAGCATTCGTCGAGACCATTATTTCTCCATTGTGAAAGTACACTGCACAGTAATAGTACTCTTTATACACTAGTGCATTAAAAACAGCGAACCTGTAACAGCAATTATCAGAATGGTTGCAGCAATCATTGCTCGAACAGCGTGCAATGCAAGCTGGAGGGTAGTTTGGGAGGGATATTTATATAGTACGAGACGGATACGATACGATGACTTATGGTCGAAAATTCTGTATTTAAATTCTGTAAATTAGAAGAGATGGAATGTATTAATCTCCCGTGAAATCTTTACTTCTCCAACGGTGACTGATTGAATGTGAGCTTGTCATCGCGCTGATGACTAAAGAGCGATCAATGTGTCCTATTGTAATAACAGACTTATTTCTAGAGTGTTACAGTTTATCTTAGGTTACTTTGGATTCTAGAGATAAGTGGGTCCCAAAATAATTAAATTGCGACCTCTCACTGGAAAGCGTAGCATTGGCAGACCCCCCACTAGGTGCAGAGGCGACATTATAGAAAACTCAAAAAGCCGCTGCTTATACAAGCTGCACGAGACTCAGCGCCGTGGAAACCGGTACGCCGATTATAATATAAAGGCTGCATCAATCATTAGAATAGAATAGAAATATTTTTCATTCAAATAAACTTTTTACAAGTGCTTTTGTATCGACTGGCTCTACCACTGGTTCGAAATGCCCTTCCTGCCGAGAAGAACCAGCAAGAAACTCTGCGGTTGCTCTTTTCAAAACAAATTTACAATACAGTAAATACTATGCTGTATATGCAGTGTTTCCACAACGAGGGAAGTTCCAAAAATGCATACCGACTAACTTCTATCTTAAGATGGGCATACATAAAGTAGCCCCATTCCCGCCGGTGGGGCCCATTCACGAGCATGACGCATGACCCAACCGTTGCTTCGCTCAACCATATTTGAGGGAACGTAACATTGCATCACAGTCTCAATTGTGGTCATCGGCTGAATTTATTGCGTTCTTTCAGCAACAGTGCATTTAAGCCAATATAGTGAGCGAGTATCGACCAATCAGAAGCGATTTCGATCTTCGCACTAGCAATTGTTTTTAGCAGACTTCAAAAAAAGAGGAGGTTATCAATTCGACCAGTATTTTTTTTACAGAATCGTACGGTACTTGCCCAGCTGCTATGGACGTGTATCAGTGGACAACGACGCTGACAGTAAATCGTATCGGAGTATCTAAATGGAGCTGCTTAATAGTTTTTAAGAGCGACAGTGGGAATACGCGCTTCGTCGACGCAGTCTGTTGAAAACACTTATATTTTTTATTGCACAAATCTCTTAATGCGTTTCTGTATTTAAAAGCTGTTTAAAAACTGCAAATAACAACCAGGACGATGAGTCTAGCAGTCGTATGTCTGCGGTGAACCTTGGACTACTTTAGAAGGTTGTCTAGAGATACCTTGTTATAAAAAAATCTCTAAAGTCCAGCTCTATATTAACCTAATCTACAGCAACTTACCGATATAAATATTCCAAATATTATCTGGTAAGTTTCAGTTCTAGCCTTTGACTATAAAACCTCTAGTAAATATAACATGTCTCTGGTTCAACACCTCTGTTACTGTCGAAAAATAGATTTTTTTCTAACTTTTTTCCAACGTGCTAGGTATTTATCGAGGTGGAAAATATGAAGGTGTTGCACCTATAAACATGCTAAGAATTTTTGCATCCACCACCGACTTCCTTAGACGCCACGACGGTGAAATTGGGCTAACTATACCTTGCCCGTTGTGACAACAAGAGTAGAATAGAAATGTTTTTTATTCAAATAAACTTTTTTACAAGTGCTTTTGAATCGTTGTTGAGCCTACCACTGGTTCGGAATGCTCTTCCTGCCGAGAAGAACCAGCAAAAAAACTCGGCGGTTGCTCTTTTCAAAACAAGATTACATTTCAATGGATACTATGCTATGTATGCAGTGTTTCCTCAATGAGTTCCACAAAAGCGACGGGCAGACAGAAAGTAGCCCCATTTCCGCCGGTGACACCCAAGAGTAGGTAAAGTCGTGCCCGGGCCTCGAGTCCCGATACTCATGATCTGTAGGCCTAGACGATAATATTATGATGATACCTACTAGTATACCTAGCTTAGACAATGGTGGCGTATTGTAGTGGTAAGAACAACAATTTTTATAGGTCGGTACACAACAGTGGCGTAGCGTAGGTTTTCGCCACCCGGGGCCGACCGGAAATTCGCCGCCCCCTATTTTAATTATTAGTTATTCAAAGTTTAAATATTTTATTTAACAGACTTGATGTACATCGTTCAACTTATTGCAAGTCAAGATAAATTACCACTGCTTCAGCAATGGTGCTTCAAAATGGTTTGAGCAAGGAATAAATTCGGCATTAGAATTGATATCTTTTATTCGCTGTTGTACACCTGTGTGGCATCCAGCCATCGTGGCAGCGTTATCGTAAGCTTGCCCTCTACATTTCATGATATCGAGCCCGTCAGCTTTAAGCTTGTTTACTATCATGTCGCTAATACCTTCCGCAGTTTTGCTTTTAGTTTCAATGAAATCTATAAAAGATTCCTCAACTCTAACCTCCTGGTTTTCTTGGATTGTTTGATCTTTATGGGAAATGACCGGGGTGCTGTCAAAAATCATGGAATAATATTTGGCCCTTTGGACACGAGCTAAAATTACTTGCCGAACTTTTTTCCTAAAACTTCTATCAACTCGTTTTGAATTTCAGGTGACATGTAAGTAAAATACTTGTTTTGGCCCATTTTTATCCTTACTAAATGCTCTCTGAGAACCTGTTCTCAGCACTTTGCCAGTCTCAGTACTTTGCCAGCAGATGCACCAATTCCAAAAAGTTACCTCTGTTAGTACTAGTGTCATCTTCCCTGTGGCCACGTAACGCCAAATTTTGTTTTGCCAGAAATTGTATAATATCAAACATTCTTGTCAGAATTTCATGCCATTTTTTCGTTTCCTTTGCCAATATGTCTTGTTCTTTTTTATCGATAGTTTGTCCTTTTCGAAGCCTATTTTCTAACTCCTTCCATTTGCAAAAATTTACGTTATGTAGTGCACTTGATTCATGATTGGCTACCTTGGGATTCAATTTCCACCAAGTATTAAATCCGTCAGAAGAGCAAAATTTCGATGCATTTGATGAATTGGGGTTTTCAAATAAACGACAACAGAAGCAAAACAATGAAGCTTTCGAAGGAGAATATGCCATCCAAGAGCGTAAAACTTTTTCGCCGTTTGGCAATGTGCGATAAAACCAATCGTTAGTCAGCCGCCTCGATATTACTTTTGATTTTGTAGAGTCCATGTCTGACTGAGTCGTGCGTGATACCACACGTGATACTGTTGACTGTTCAGATAAATTTGTTTTCATATTTTGAATGACTTCAGGGCCTCTCTGTATCAATAGCAACCTCATGTTTGAATTTATACTTTCAGGCCATTTTCCAATGTCATTGCTATCAAAATCGGTTATATTTTGTTGCAGTGGCAGAATTTCAGCAGTTGCAGCAAAAGTAATAGAATCTGACAAATTCTTACTATCAATAAAAGGTTCCGAGTCGTTGATATATTGTCCTATTTGAACTAATTCTTGGTTTCGAACATCACCAGTCTTTAAAGTACTCACACCCGAAGGCCTTGGCGTAAGACTCTGGCGAAGCTGGCGTACACTCTATCGTCGCCGAAACTTTCACAAACTTCAATAAAGCTCCTTCATTCTTCCTGATATTCTCCTCCTTTGCTTTCTTCTTATTCCGATAATATGCTCCACTTTCTTTTGCCCTTTTCATAGCTAAAGATGAGCTTTAAAAGAATAGAAAACGAAATCATTTTTTATTATTATTTACTGGCCCTAAAATAATATATTCTTAGGTTTAAAAATGTGTTTTAGTTTTTAACTACTTCTCTTTATTCCAATTCTATAGAAATTTAATGAAAATGCTCTAATAACACGAAACGTGTTTTTGTCAATTCAAATGTTAGGTTTAAAAAACATAGTAGGAAGATTATCTATCACGAACAACGAAAACATTGAAAATCAACAATATTGAAAAGAATTAAAAAATTTATTTACTAACCTTTACTCCTATGTACTTGCTCGACGATGTTCCCGAAGATATAAAAATACCTATGTATTTTTATTTGTTTCAAACAAAACACCAAACTATCTAATTGTAAGTAATTTGTAAGTACAGTAACAAAATCATTTACTTTTCGTTCTTTACAGTACATTTGAAACTTTCAGTCTTCGCGTAATGAATTGCAGTGATTGTTTTGACTTTTGTTTAATTGAACTATTGAGTACTCTCAGTCGCTGATTGGTTCGTTCGGGTTCGGAATTACACTCGCCACCACTCGCGCCGCGCCGCGCCGCCGCCGATCGGCCGGGCACCGCGCCGCGTCGTCCTCTCTTTCGCCACACGAGTAAATATCTTTCGCACCCTTGCGGTTTTGTTTCGCTTGGCACGTAGCTTAGGTAATACTTTATAGGTATGTAACATTGCGCGCGCGATTTGAAATAAGTATTTTTTTCTCAAACATGCAATGAAATGTTTTCGTTATGTTCCTTATCCGCCGCCCCCTTTCGTATGCCGCCCGGGGCCATGGCCCCCCCTGCACCCACCACGCTACGCCACTGGTACACAAACTAGTACCTAGTACCTAAGTTCTATGAAAAAAGGAAAGAGGATGGGTATAATATCTAATCGGGCAACGATCTTATATCCAGTAGACGCCTAGTACAGGGCGAACGCTTTCAGACAACACATGAACTTGTTATTCACGCTCACTTTGAACCTTATAACCTGGGCATAAGGTTTTTTGGCTAGTAACGTCCAGGTCGCAAATGGTATCCCAGAGGCAGCACCAGAAGCAGGGGCAGGCAGGTCAAGCGATGGGAAGATGAAATTGCAAAAATAGCCGGACAATGTTGGACCCGAGTCGCAAAGAATAGAACTGAGTAGAAAGTTTTAGAGGAGGCCTTTGTCGAAAGACAAGCTGTTGTAGACCAACCGTATGCTGATCTAGAAATTATACATATAAAACTAATAAAACTAATTAGATTAACTTAGAATTAAGAATATTTTATAAGGTAAATTTTGTAAAACAGCAATAAAGGCTTATTTTATTTTATTTTATTTATTTTTATAACGTCCAGGTCGTGACGTTGACTGGACCAATAGCCAATAAGCATTCCCGCCGCCCGCACGCCTCAGCTGGTTGACTGAATTGTTGGCATAGCTAATGAATAGGTATTAGACGTCTGCAGGGGTATAAGGTCGTTGGTATAGGTGAAGTAGTATGTAGGTACGCGCATAACATCTGCGTTCGCGGTGAGCGCTCATTGTTGGCACAGTGGAAATATTTCTACTGTGTTGGCGGGGATCGACGGAGTCGCGGGCCGCGGGTCACGGTCTCCATTGCACAGAAACAACCGGCATTCGTAACGGTGTTCTTGCGTTCGATCAGTAGGTACTGATCGAACCTACCTACCGGTAGGTAGGTATACATTAGGTACCCTAACTGCCTCGTTGGTCTAGTAGCTTGTTCGACTGCGGATGACGAGATCCTGGGTTCGATTCCCGGGTAGGGCCAAAAAAAAAGTATTGGGTTTTACTGTCAAGAAATTCTCATTACTAGGCCGAAGTTAGGAAGTTGGCGGTGAGTCACCCCCGTGCCTCGGAGAGCACGTAAATCCGTCGGTCCTGCGCCTGATCTCTCTCCGGTCGTGAGGGTTTTCCGTCCCATCGGACTATGAGAGTGAGGGAATACAGAGTACACCTGTGTCTGCGCACACATTTGTGCACTATAATATCTCCCGCGCAGATGGCTAATCTCTGAGCAGGTTGGCCGCCGTGATCGGATTCGGTCGGGAGGACATTATTATTATTATTATCATCTTTATTTACTTTTACTCATATTCTTTACATTTTTAAATATTTCATTATAAAACAAAAATAAATAAAAATATTTAAAAATACAAAAAATAGCGGTCCACCGGTCTCGGGAACAGGGTCCAAGCAAAAGAGTGTATTGGGTTTTTCTGCAAAGAAATTCTCAGTACTAGCCCGGAGTTAGGAAGTAGGCGGTTAGTCACCCCCGTGCCTCGGACAGCACGTAAAGCCGTCGGTCCTGCGCCTGATTTCTCTCCGGTCGTGTCGGACTTCCGTCCCATCGGACTATGAGAGTGAGGGAATAGAGAGTGCACCTGTGTTTGTGCACACACTTGTGCACTATAATATCTCCCGCGCAGATGGCTGATCTCTAAGGAGGTCGGCCGCCGTGATCGGATTCGGTCGGGAGGACATTATTATTACATTAGGTACCTACCTACTGATAGGTAGGTACCTAATGTACCTACTTATAGGTAACCTTTGTGGTTAGTCCGAATTTTAATTCGTTTGATCGTAAAAGTAAACTATGACATTAGCATCAAAGTAAAATGAACCGATAAATAATAGTATCGATTTAAAGTCACAAATTCAATACAGACGATTTTAATTTGCGTTTTCGTTACGAAAACGTATAAGAATACATAAACGAAATTGAGCTCTAACTCAATACTGTTATGGTTTATTTTACTTTGATGGCAATGTCATAATATATTATTAATTTTTAACTATCAAATCTCGTACTAAGCGTACAGGTTTCAAATGCCTATTTTATTTGCTGTTAGAAAACGGAAAGCAAAGTGACAACTGTGCCTAGTTCTAACCACTAGTTTTCCATAGAACTGGCAAGAAACTGCTTGTCCTTGTTAGACTTCTTGACAGATTCTAACTAATGGTTTTGCGGGGATACTTTACATTATGCTACCAAAGGAGAAAATACGCTAAAAATATATCAATTCGGTGAAGGAAAACATCGTGAGTAAACCTGCACATCTGAGAGCTCTTCATAATATTCCCGAAGGTGTGTGAAGTCCGCCAATTCGCATTGGGCCGGCGTGGTGAACTATGGCCTATAACCTTCTCTGAGAGGAGACCTGCGCTCAGTAGTGAGCCGTTGATGGGTTGCTGATGATGATGATATCAATTCGAATCAAAGAAGTAAAGATTTATTCTACCCTCAGAGGTCGATCCATGCGATTTCGACATTACCTCTGGAATAACTACTCAACTGTAGGTAAGTAAGTAGTTGTATTGTAACTTAGTTTGTATCAAATAATAATATGAAGGCAATGGACTCGCGCATTCGCTGGTCGGTCTTGGATTAGCCACGTGTAACGAGCTCGTCTTACGGCGCGCCCGGCTTGTAAGCGGTATTAAATATTATACAACCTGCCTTAACCGCTCACTGGATCGGGCACTTTAAGGTGCTTGAGTTGGGTAGTGCACAGCACAGCTGGAAATAGGTCTCATGAAGGAATAGCCATAACAAGTGTAAATTAAAATTTTTATTTTTAAATACAAGCTTTTAGTAGCTACATCATTAGACTCTAGATATCATCTAGGATCAGAGTTCTTGTCATGACGAATCAAACGAGCCCAAACTCGATGGGGTTACATCGTTTTATTACAGAGTTCCGATAGCCATCTTCCGTCTCCATCATCAGATCAGCTCCATGTTACAATAATATTGCATTGTCATCCGATTTACACATACATGCAAAATTTCAGCTCAATCGGAAACCGGGAAGTGATTCTAATTCATCTTGCAAGATTTGACCCAAACAAACAAATAAACTGGTCAAGCTAAATAAAAGCTTGTAAAAACTCCTTGGGCTGCCTCTCGCGGCTGTCAGCGACTCGCTTGATATTGTCCGTCCACCTAATGGGGAGTCTTCCAATCTGTTGTTCTCTTCCAAAAGTTGACTGTTAGTTGGGTCTTTGCTCCTATTTGGTTGGCCAACATTAAGACTTCAGTCATCCCTAAAAATCGTGGTGCCAAACGTATAAAAGCGGGATGTGGGTGGCCTTACGAAGGGGATCAGTCGGCATCTAAGTTCCTAACCGTATTGCTATCGTTTGGCTACAAAACCCCAACGGAAATTGCTACTAGACTTACTTACTACGGAAATGCTGGAAATTGGAAGTACTAGGGTGGAAACTAAAATTGCCACCCTAGTACTTCCAAGTTCCAGCATTGGAAGACTGGAAGACTCCAATGTCTTCCAATGCTGCACCAACAGTGCAAGGTCGCCATTACAGCACTTTAAGACCCTTTAAGGAAGCGGTTCTACTTCTAAATCAACCTATAGACGTCCACTGCTGGACGAATGTCTCCTCCATGGACTTTCACAGGCTTCGGTCTTGCGCCGTCTTAATCCAGCGGCTTCCTACGACTCGTTTGATTTCATCAGTCCACCTAGTGGGGGTCTGCCCACACTACGCTTCCCTGTGCGTGGTCGCCACTCCAGCACCCAAGGAAGCGGTTAACGGATTCAAATTAAAAAAAAAAACAGAGATACCTACTTATCAAAAACTGAAGAAAGTGGGTCGCACTATGGATAACCGTCTACACCTAGCCTCTTTTTTTCGCCTAGCCACCATCCGCCAAATCCGTACCGTGCGTTAAGGAACTTCGTTCCAAAAAAAATATCAAATTTACGATTGGTGAAATTGACACTTAATATGTTAACGTAATAAGTAGCTGTAGTACTAGCTTGTTGCTCTGCAAGTCATGCCTCTACTTTGTCAAACTGCAAAAGCTAAGATGATTCACGACGCGATAACTGCTTGCGTCAATGGGTGTTGACGCGGTGTTTCCAGAACTTTGTTATCGAGTTAGCTGAAACAGATTACTATTTTGAAACCCTGATTTGATACATCGATAAGATTATGATGCCCGTATAATCGTTGGTGCAAATTATAAGATAAAAGTACATAAGTAATTAGAAATTTAATAAACCCACATGAATACATTTATAATATTATTATTATTATTTTACTTACTCTACATTCATAATAATATGATTCGACTGCCTGGTATCTACTACAAGTACCTACTAGTAGTTAGAATAGAATAGACAAGAAATTATTCAAATAAATTTTTTTACAAGTGCTTTTGAATCGTCGATTTGTCTACCAGTACCTACCACTGGTTCGGAATGCCCTTTCTGCCGAGAAGAACCAGCAAGAAACTCGGCGGTTGCTGTTTTTAAAACAGGTTTATAATACAAAAGTCTATTTAAAAGTAGACTACGTATATGCAATGTATGCAGTGATTCCACAATGAGGGGAAGTTCCAAAAATGCATACTAGGTAGGTACTTACAGTATTCAATACATGTTAAAATGGGCAGTCAGAAAGTAGCGCCATTCCCGCCGGTGGCACCCGTTCACAAGCATGACGCTTGACGTAACATGAGTTGTTTTCATATAAACCAGATCTAGAAAAACTATAGCCTCGTAGAGACAATATCAACGGCAACTCGTAGTTACCTAGGCTAAGTAGTGCAGGTTTTTGTTACAAATACAATATTGAGGCATGCTTGTATGGTTTGTATGGTTTGTATGGATGACGGGGTTTTATTTACGTTTGCTTGCATGCATCATTGCATGAGCGATGAATATAAGCTATTGTACGTTTTCCTTACCTACGTCGGTTTCGCTTTATTAATTTTGTTGATGAATTTATTTCGAACAAAATCGGAAAGTAAGTAGGTATACTTACTAAAGAGCGCGTGTAACCCCAAAAAAAATCAGATTTCGCGATGAGATAAAACATAGCCACAACCTCATGTGAGGCACGACAAAAGAAAGCGTTTTGCGCGGAATAGGAGTGTATAGTAAGCGCCAAAATACTTTGTAACTCGTAAAATATTCATTTTCTTTTCAATTCGCTAGGCTACTCTCTTGATCAATCGGAATTTAATGTAAAAATTTTGGCTCTGTAATATGCAACACATTGAAAATAAATGAATATTGGTTAAAAGTTAGACCTAACTTCGCGATTTTTTATTATCGAACAAATTTCATCATTTTATGTTTTTGCCCAAACACGTCCCTTGGCAGTATGATGTAATTCTTGTGTGTTTTTTTTCGGATAGTTGAAACTTGATCTACTACGGTAAAAATCAAATCTGTTTACTGTTAACGAGCGCACACCCCCTCTTAATGGAAGATAGTTTTACGTGATAAATTCATAAAAAAATATTGATGAAAAATTGCATACTTTTATGAATTGAATTGAATTATTATCACTGAATTATCATTATTTTATTTTGTATAATACAAAGAAGGAGTTAATTGAAAATTACAATTTATTCGATCAATTAACATTTATTTACACTCGTTAATTCAAATATTTTTTTACTTAAATTATACAGATTAATTATAAGCTAGTCACAAGCCAACTCTTGGGCCGATCGTGCCTCTCTATTGCTTGTTCCGCGCTCTCGCTTGCACGCTCAGGCTCAGGCGGTACTTTTTCGTACGCGCAGCCGGTGTTCATCGATTTATAAAACGTTATCACGTCAATAAATGTTATTTAGGCCAATCTATGATACCTAACTACGACTATGATTAGTTCAAATCGGTGGAGTTTCGATTTTGAAAGATACTTAAGTAGGTAGGTAGATTCTAGTCAAAGACAAATTTCTTTTAGAATAAATTTATAAACACATATCAAATTTTTCCGAGGCCAGCAGGATTCGAACCCAAATCTCTTGGGAATCGCGCCCGAATGTGTTAGCCACTTACACTATAGCCGCGGTCGAACTACACGTCAGCATCGAAATTACTGATATGTATCTTCTTTTTCAGTTTGTTAGCGACATATAGTAGCAACACGTTACAGTTGTTGATCTACTCTATACATACATATTGCAATGGAGCTAATTAGGAACTAGAGATGCCACGTTGCTTTTTACTATTTTTATTTTTACTAGCTGATGCCCGCGACTTCGTCCGCGTGGATTTAGTTTTTAAAATCCCTCGTGAACACTTTGATTTTCCGGGATAAAAAGTAGCCTATGTCCTCAACTATAGTACCCATGCAAAAAATCACGTCGATCCGTGGCTCTGTTGTGGCGTGATTGAAGGACAAACCAACAAACACAACCACACTTTCGCATTTATAATATTAGTATGATTAGAATATTAAATTGCATAGGAAATCACTGTAGCAAGTCCATACGATGTATTACATCCATACCTACTATGTAGTATGTAGGTATAATGATCGTTTGGCAAAATCTGACGCCTTTGGAGTAGTTTGACTTTGACAAAATAGGGCTATCCACGATGGCTATATACGAAAAAGTACGCTTGCCAGCTTAAGATGAGCCGTTCATTCAAAGTATCTTGTAGATTCCGGGGTTCAAGTTATTTGGACCTTATACTGAAGATCGTGATGTCTATAATTTCTGAACTACGAAATTGACGACCTTGAAATAATTACAGGACAATCTCTAAAGAACTTGCTTTCTAACAAAAAAAGAATGGATTAAATCGGAATACGCCTTAATGAATTACAGCGAAATACACATTTTGACTTTCATCCCCTCTCCCAAGGGAACCGTGCTAAATTTCGGAATAAAAAGTATCCTATATTATACCTCGTAGTATTAACTTAAATCGTGCCAAGTTTCATTTAAATCCGTCCAGTAGTTTCGGCGTGATGCGCGGCCAAGATACAGACAGACAGACAGACAGACAGACAGACAAAAAATTAAAAAAAAATTGTTTTGGCTTCAGTATCGATTATAGAGTGCCCTCAAACAAAAATTTTCAAAATATCTTCAATGTACAGAATTGGACCTGTTACAGTTTTATTATATTATTTATTTATTATTTATTAACGTGTTAACCTACACTTAAGGAAATATCAGAATAAATTTCTAAACACATATCAAAAACTCCTATAGTGTAAGTGGCTAACACACTTGGGCGCGATTCCCAAGAGATGTGGGTTCGAATCCAGCTGACCTCGGTCAATGCAACCCAAGGTAGCAAAATTTTGCGTATAAAATGCATTATTTGGCGTGTGCTGAGAAAACTATTGATGAAACATAAAAATCATGTACTACACTACATGATTAAAGTACTCATTATTTTCTACAAAAAAGTGCCCGAGGGCATATATTATCTAACTAACATATGTATTTTAGTCACAATAGAGCTTTTGTGTTCTAAAATTTAATTAGAATGCCTTTACTATCGTAGTAATAATTCTTCCTTACTAAGACATAATATTATAAATAGTGTGTTTGTTTGTTGGTTTGTCCGTCAATCACGCTGCAACAAAGCTACGGATTGACGTGATTTTTTGGATAGGTGTAGTTGAGAACCTGGAGGGTGACATAGGTATCCCGGAAAATCAATGAGTTCCCGCGGGATTTAAAAAAAAATCTACGCGGACAAAGTCGCGGGCATCAGCTAGTATTTAATAAAATATTTTTTTAATCAAGTAAACTGGTTCACTGTTAATTGATAATGTAAAATATGAGGTTTTAATTCGGTAGATCTACATAATCTGGGTAAGCGTCACTGTCAACGTTAATTTTGTGGGTAAGATTTTATCGAACTACCTTACCTATTCGATCTTTTTTCGTCAGTCATTCGCAAGTCAGACAAGCTTTGTAACCGGCGTACGTGACTACTGCTCGTTCACCTGAAAGTGCCACTCGAAGAATTATCAAGAAAATTCGTCTTTTCACCGTGTCAACCCAGTGTCGTGCTCCTCGAACTTAAAAACGGCAGCTGCCTAGTGTAGTGTGTTGTAAAGTTCTAACTCTGGTGAGAATTCTAGCAGAACAAAGGCCGACCCTACCACCTGCATCGGCCCGTCGAATTGAAGACTCCGGAAGGTGAGTGGGTTCCTTAATTTCGTGCTTGCTTATTGACGTTGGAGGTTCGCCCAAAAGTACTATCTAGGAGCTATCGAATTAAAACCTAAATATACAGTCCACATAATTCTATTCCAATACCAGTGACCGCGTGCGATTTACAACCCTACGCCCATCATCATTAATAACCCATCAACGGCTCACTACTGAGCCAGGTCTCCTTTCAGAAAAGGGTTATAGGGCATAGTCCACCACGCTGACCCAATGCGAATTGGCGGACTTCACACATCTTCGAGAACATTATGAAGAAATCTCAGATGTGCAGGTTTCCTCACGATGTTATCCTTCACCGTTGAAGCAAGTGATATTTAATTGCTTAAACTTACTTAAACAACTTAAACAACCCTACGCCCATTCCATATAAAATCATTTGGCTGGAATAAAACCCACCAAAACTTTTACGAAATACTTTAGAATAGAGTGCAGATGGTCCTGACCTAATCTATCTACCTATTTATTATTTACAGTTGAACACAACCTATATGGACTCTATGAACACTGGGATAAAGTAATTCAAAGTTCAAAATGGGTCGGATTGGGTTAACGCGGGTTAACCGCAATCTCATAAAACAATAAGCAATTTGCGAAGTGCGATATGTTATGTTAGGCGGGCGATGGTTTTTTGCGCATCAGATAACGTTTGATGCATGGCGCAAATTCTGGCTTGTTTGCGATTCGCTTTAGCACTTATGTGTACTAAAATACGGGGTCTTTGCTTTGGAATTTAGAATTAAACATGACGTGAATCGTGATGTATTTTTATTACCTGACGATATGACGGCCACCGTGGCAAATCGCAACTGAGACAGCGACGAACTACGCAGGAGTTATTACAGTGCATGGGTGTGTGCACAAACAAAGGTGCACTCTCAATTATCTCATTTTAATGTCTATTTGGGAATAAGAGTAGATAAGAGTAGATACTTTATTGGCTTGATAAACGTACATTCCGTAAAATTTAAGTAGGTATCTACCTATTAGATACGGTTCATGAGATACAGCTCGCTGACAGACAGACGCTGACTGACGTCAGACAGACGGCGGACAACACAACTCCGAAGAGGTGCGTGCCGGTGATCGAACGCCGGACTTCAGAAGAGGAGGCCGATATCTCAACCACTAGACTATCACCACTTCCTAGATTGTCACTGCCATAATATACAAATATAAAAAAAGTTGGTTGTCTGTAAAGTCGGTTCACGGACGATAGTTTTACGTGATAACGTCAAAAAGAAACATTGACGATGACTGGTGGGCGGCGGCGCGGCGGGCGCTCTCTAAGCCAACGCTTGGGTCCATCGTGCCTCTCTATCGCTTGTTCCGCGCTCTCGCTTGCACGCTCAGGCTCAGGCGGAACGTGACACTTTCGTGCGTGCAGCCGGTGTTCATCGATTTATAAGACGTTTGCACGTCAAAAAAAAAAACAAATGCAATATGTAATATAAATCATAATATTATATCTATACATATAATAAAACTGTAACTGGAAGATTTCTGTACATTTAATATATTTTGAAAATTTCAATTGGGGGATGCTTTACTATCGATACTGGGCCCAAAACAGATTTTTATTTAATTTTTGTCTGTTTGTCTGTTTGTTTGTCCTTCTTTCACGTAAAAACTACCGCACAGATTTCTACAAAATTTTATACCGTGGTAGCTTATTACTCGGGTCAACATCTAGGCTACTTTTTATCCCGGAAAATCAAGGAGTTCCCGAGGGACTTTAAAAACTAAATCCACGCGGACAAAGTCGCGGGCATCAGCTAGTTATAAATGAAATAATAATTTTATTATTATTAAGGAAGCCGGCCATGCCAAATATTATTAAGCATTGCAACAACATAGTCCCCGTAAAACGACGCTATTGGTGGATCAGCTGTTATTACCTCGTCCTGGCTTTCTTTTATTAGCAAAAGTTGGTGCTTAGAACTTCGCCTAATAATAATAAAAGTAACCCTCATAAAAATGGCGCGAAAAGAGTAAACGATTGTACGCCTTACATAAAACTTCATTTGAAATTATGACAAAACATTATTTAGTAATCGATTACGCGAAAATGCCAAATCGCGCGATCAAAAATCGCTGAAACGCGATGCAGTCGCAATACGCCATAAACGCCGATCACTGCCGGAAAAAATGGTCAGACCAAACCCGCCGACCGGAGCGGCTTTACACTAGACTCTAGAGTCTAGACAATACTGCATTGTAAAGTCTACATCTCCTGAGGATGCTCCGGTGTCGGAAACGTGCGTCGAGATTAGTGTAAAGGTCTTGTGTGGTGGTGCATGTGAGTGGTGGTGGCATTGCTTGCTTGGAAACCTTGCTTTCTTGCTTGCTTGGGAAGGTGAGCGGTGCTTAGCTTGTTACTGCATGTTTGACCATACAGATTTTTTCTGTTGGCGGATTAATGCAAAATAATTCTAACCTTTTCTTGCCGTCGGCTTTGTTGTCGGCGGCTTCATGCTTCGCCAAGTTTTATAACATGGTTGGCAGCACGAGATCAACAACAGTATAGGCTATTGTCGCCGGGCAACTGAGCGCAAACTCGCGAACATGTCACCAACATGTTGCCACAAGACGCCAGGTAATACGCGCGGGTTTAAGTAGCCGGCATGATTCTCTTAAAATAATACCACCAACACTAACCCACCGGGCTATGTCGGCGGGTTTAGTGTGTATGATCCCTAAGGGCCAATTTGGACGGTGCCCCGTTCGTCGTTCATTATTGTGAACATTTTTAATTTTATTTTTAACATTGTGAACATGAAAAATTCTATCCGCGGTTCTATCGTTCGAAATCTTAGTTCAAAGGCGTCCGAGCGCGCGCCTCGCTAATACATCAGGGGCCAGACATAAGGGAGGAAACAAAAACCTTCGCATTTCCACTTTGCAGCCCTGTGGCACTGATATGAGAAAACTGAAGATACGTAGTTTCCTTTTTTATTAAGTAGGCACGACTTTTTTTATATACGTTATAGGCACACGCTTGACCACTATCACGCCTGATCGAAAGTGATGATGTGGCCTAAGGTGGAACGCGTTTGCCTAGAAAATCTGAAGATGTCTATTCACTCTTGCTTTAAAGATACCCAAATTGTACGTGTTAGCAAACACAGATCTCGGAAGAGCATTCCAGACCCTAGCCGTGCGAATCAGAAATGAAGACTTGAACCGCTTCGTGCGCGTGGATGGTATATCAACGATATAGGGATGGAAGCCCTGCCGATGTCTTGCAGTGCGGTGGTAAAAAGGTGAAGGGGGGACAAGGTCGAAGAGCTCCTGAGCACACTCACAGAAATATATCCTATAAAACACCGACAAGCCGGCAACTTTTCGACGGTGATCGAGGCTCTGAAGTTTGGCTAAGAGTGGTGAGTTCTTGCCAATGAGTTTTCTAGCTCAACGATCTACAGCATCTAGTGCCGCAAGTTGGTACTTAGCGAAGCCATCGAAGAGGTGACTGCAGCTGCTGCTGTATGTCTAGGAATATCTAGGAATATTTATATCAATACCCTAAGCCCTGCCTAAGGCTGTGAATTATTTTCTTGGGAGTAACCGCAAAATATATATGCGTATTTATATGTAGGTAGAATTTATATTTGTACATATTGTACCGACTATATTTTTAATTCAAACCCCTTTGTTTCAAGATAATGCATGTCTTGGAGTACCTATTGTTCCTACGTTCAAAAAACGTCTTGAGTTGGCAGTTGCGACCGGAAAATGAATTGTGGTATTTATGTTTACATGAAAGAAGAAACTACTAAACTATACTATATGTACCTAATGAAGTAAGGCCGTTGAAAGACCCGTGGGATTTTTTAGTAAGTAGCCTTGGTCACTGCCTGAATATAGCCTGTCTCCGCCTTGCTCAAAAATTTTTAATTTCGTCATCATTTCATTAGTTTACTTTCACAGTTTCATTATTCCAAATTAAAATATTTTATCGCAATAGTCTCGGTAGGTATTTACTATGTCATGTAGCGCTATCTTTGAGATAAAAAATATCTAAATCACAACTAGGTGTCTTTACGTTACATAAAAAATATAATTATATAAGTACACTATTACACTATAGTGAGACATTGGTTTGAAATTGTAATTATTATCTATTATTAAATTTATTTATCACATGGAAAACTGTTGCCATCTGCTGTTAGGATGTGCTTAGAATAGTATAAATTTATAGTTGTGACAGTGCTTAACAATCGATGCCACTGGTTAAGCAATACAGACTCTTATGTCCGTAACTAACTGGTCCATGCTTCGGTCGATCTTGGAAGGAACCTGCACACCTAAGAGTTCTCCATAATGTTCTCGCAGGTGTGTGAAGTCCGCCAATTCGCATTGGGTCAGCGTGGTGGACTATGGCCTTTATACCTACCTTCTCTGACCTGCGCTCAGTAGTGAACCGTTGACGAGTTGATGATGATGATGAAATATCACGTGATAATATTCTATAGTTATAAACCTAAACATGATTTATTTGAGTCCTAACCAATAAGTTATTAATAATTGACGAGTGCTCTGTTTAATAAAATAGGTAAGAAAGTAAATTATTTTTAGCACAAGCGAAATTATTATCATTTACAATGGGAGCAGTTTGTCGCTACGCTGGTATTAACTTAGATGTTAATGTAAATACAGAGGAGTTATTTACAGAGAGGTTTAGGTGTCCAAACTGCATTTGATTAAAACTTAATAATATAAAGTTTATTACGAGAATAAGTAATAATACCATTTTTTTGGTTAAATCGTGTTTATTGGAAATTATATATTAAAAAAATAAATTACAAAAATTAAATAATAATAAAATTCTTAGGGGAAAATATAACCGTCTGGACTCGAACCGGGGTCTTCTGGTTTCGGGACCGCCCGATTTCCCGAGCTACTGGAACTTTATAGATGATAGCGAAATTCTAATGATATTGTAAGGGGGTTTTCATTGCCTGAAAATACGGATAAAACGACCGTTTCTAATAATGAAACCAAGCTAGATCGATTTATCGCCCCCGAAACCCCCTGCATACTAAATTTCATGAAAATTTAGTAGCCGTTTCCGTATATATCCGTATATATATACAAGAATTGCTCGTTTAAAGGTATTAGCTTCCTTTGCTATAATCTGCCAAACCAGAAAAATATCTACATGGCAAAACGCGCCATTCGTGTTCCACACCGTCCGTCGCTTCTCCAATTAGGTAATTAATTTCCTTAGTTTTACTATTAGTCTACACCCCAATAGATAACCTAGTAGTTCGCTGAATGCAGGCGGTGCAAGAGTGACTCCTGTGGAAGTCCTTGCAAGAGACCTTTGTTTAACAGTGAACTTCTATCGGTTGATAAAGAAGAAGAATTTATAGTAAGCAAGCAGTTCAAGGCAAGAAAGTTGGTTTTCATTTTTGAATTTTATCTTGATTTATTCATTGCTCTATCTCTATAATTTAATCAGAAAGAGAAAAATTCGCTGCATTGCAGACAGATAGCGAAAGTGATAACAAATGATGATGAATTACGTCACCTACCTATGTCTCTCGTCACTTCAAACAAGATAAAAATCCCATATAACTGCAGTTACTACTTCCACTATAAAACAGATGCTAATTACAACTGAAGCATAGTGTACGTAACTTCAAGACAGCATCGTATTAAAAAAAATCCTCAAAAATGGTGTCAGACTTTAGAAAGAAGAAGCTTCTTCATGTATTCAACTCATTTTTCGACAAAAACGCGAGCGGTTCTATAGACAAAGGCGATTTTGATTTGGCAATTGAAAACATCGCTAAGCTACGAGGCTGGTCCGCTGGTGATGCTAAATATAAGGAGATGCAATCTACAATGCTTAAGATATGGGAAGGGCTGCAGGGACGGGCAGACGTTGATCAGGACGGGCAGGTGAGCGTGGACGAATGGATTGCTATGTGGGAGGAGTACGCTAAGAACCCAGCAGCTCCTTTGGAATGGCAGAATCTCTATTGCAAGTTTATCTTCCAACTCGAAGATGCAAGCGGTGATGGAGCTATCGACGGTGAGGAATTTTCTTCCGTGTACGCATCCTTTGGACTCAGCAAGGACGATGCCTTGGCGGCCTTCAGAAACATGTCGAAAGGCAAGTCAAATGTCTCCTGGAGCGAATTCCAAGAGCTTTGGAAGGAATATTTCACTACCGAAGATCCTAATGCCCCTGGAAACTACATCTTTGGAAAGGCGAAATTTTGAAGTAGTTTGAACTTTATTTTTAATATGTTTCTTTTTGTGTGTGGATGTTTTGCTATAAATTATGTACATATAGTTGATTTATGCTTACGGAATTGTTTTTTGAAATTTTGATACGTTTGTCATTTTAATTTAGCAGGAGATATTTGTTGTTGAATAAAGGAAAATAGGTATTTTGTTAATTTCTCGCAATATTCATTAACAACATATATTAGTACCACTAACAAAATATATTAGTATGTATTACTTAGCAGTAATAGTTGAGTGGACAATAACTTAGTATATTATCACGAGTAAAAAGGGAAAATCAAAAATCGATTTCAATATCCAATGCAAAACAAAATAGATCTTTTTTAACACGAATCCCTTCGAGTGAGATATAGAGATTATGAGAGAAATGAGAATAGAATAGATATATTATGAGAGAATAAAGTATCATAACAATAATATTATACCTACGGGATCGGGACCATATTACTAAGCCTACGCTGTCCGTCCGTCCGTCCGTCTGTCAGCGGGCTGTATCTCGTAAACCGTATTAGATAGACAGATGAAATTTTCACATATTATGTATTTCTATTGCCGCTATAACAAATAATAAAAATTAAATTAAATTAAAAAAATTAAATTAAAATATTTCCATGGGTACATGGAAATATTTTAATTTAATTTTTTTTAACGGAACCCTAAAAGAGCGAGGCCCGACTCGCACTTGGCCGATTTTTTAAATAATTATTACTTTAGCGGCAGAAGGGTCTCTCAAAAAACCTAAACAATATATTATTGAAAACTAATAAGACACTAACTGGCCTAAGTATAGAATCTATCTATCTATCTAATATCTTTAAACCAGCAATTCTTGTATGTATATATATATATATATATATAATCTAAATCTCGGAAACGGCTACAACGATTTTCATGAAATTTGGTATGCAGGCGGTTTCGGGGGCGATAAATCGATCTAGCTAGGTTTCATTTTTAGAAAAGGTCGTTTTATCCGTGTTTTCAGGCAATGAAAAACCCCTTACAATATCATTAGAATACAAAGGTAAATTTCGCCATCATCTATAAATTCCCGATAGCTCGACGGTAAAACGGGCGGCCCCAAAACCAGAAGACCCCCGGTTCGAGTCCAAGACGATTATATTTTTCCCTATGAATTTTTATTTTTATTTATTATTTTTTTAATATATAATTTCCAAAAACCACGATTTACAAAAAAAAAAAAAACAAATAACCGAGCAAAGCTCGGTCACCCAGATATTAAAGAAAGATTATCGCGACTATAATTATTGTAAAGCAAATATTTAACGCTTTAATGTCGACCAAGATACCTAATGATTGTGTATTCTGAAGTGATGACTGCTAAACAAACACTGCAATGGTCGAGGTTACAATACAGCACATAATTACGATGTTTGTTTTAATTCTTGCTTAAGATTATTATGACGGGACCCTACCTTATGCGTGTTCTGATCTGTAGGTACCTACTTGACCAATTATTTTAATCCAGGATTTGTCAGATAAACATTTTTATTCTAAAACATAATGATCTTTATTTTATTATAGCTATAAATAGATCACTGACATACAACGCAAAAAATTCATCTCCTATATTAACATTCTAATTTTACATAGGAGTCCGTATGGACTCATCAAAAAAACTGAACCATTTTTGTAGAAATTTTCAAAGGCAGGTAGAGAATTTATAAGCAGTGACCGAGGTTACTTTTTATTCTTTTAAATGAAAGAGTTCCTTTATTGAAAGACTTAAAATCAACGTGTATGATGTTTCGGGCATCTGTTATTTTTATTAGATGCACCTAGTACAGATAATAATATTATATGACACGCTGTGTCCGAGCCACCCTCAGTGGCAGATACAACAGATAAATTAGTTTTAATCTTTATTATCTCAACTCTCGCTGCATTATCCCCACCCGCACGTCCCCATAAAACGCAGACATTCCGGCCGATTTTATAGAGTGGTCGCCGTAAACGCATTAGGCCGATGCAATGGCGATAAAAAATTCTATAATCCCAGACAATTTGGCAAATGAGTGGCGTGTCGTCTTCCCCCCTCCCCCCAGCTTGGCTCCTTCCCCTCACCTCTCCTCCGGTATCGCCATTAGAACGCTCTTTTATCGCATTACCCTCCGTACATGGATTTAAGAAGACAGTAATAACTAGACACCGCCATAAACTAGTATCAGTAAAGTGCTAAGTCCTTTGTGAGTGTGTGGGGTGGAGTATACGCTTTTATAACTTGATTCCGAAAGGATTTTATTGGTAGACTAGGTGATGCCCGCGACTTAGTCCGCGTGGATTTGATTTAGTTTTTAAAATCCCGCGGAAATTCTTTGATTTTGGAGCCTATGTCACTCTCCAGGTCCTCAACTATACCCATGCAAAAAATCACGTCGATATGTAGCTCGGTTGCAACGTCATTGAAGGACAAACCGAATAAACACACTTTCGCATTTATAATATTAGTAAGGATTTACCATTACACCACATTTAATAAGTAGAGGTTAGTAAACACAAACTCTCCTTCTCACGTTTTTGCTGAAAATCAAGAAAGTTGTAACCCATCCAGTAGCGTATTCAAAAACCCTAAAAGTTCTTCATGCGGTCGGAAACCATGACAGATCTATCTTTTAGGACGCGACGGCGTATGGGTGCTCTTAACCAACTTGCATGGCCATCTCTTTTCGGCAAACGACAGTGTAGAAATCTATCATTCTCACGTTTTTGCTGAAAGTCAGGAGTATTGTAACCCTGGCAATGTAGAAATCTATCATTCTCACGTTTTTGCTGAAAGTCAGGAGTATTGTAACCCTGGCAATGTAGAAATCTATCATTCTCACGTTTTTGCTGAAAGTCAGGAGTATTGTAACCCTGGCAATGTAGAAATCTATCATTCTCACGTTTTTGCTGAAAGTCAGGAGTATTGTAACCCTGGCAATGTAGAAATCTATCATTCTCACGTTTTTGCTGAAAGTCAGGAGTATTGTAACCCTGGCAATGTAGAAATCTATCATTCTCACGTTTTTGCTGAAAGTCAGGAATGTTGTAACCCTGACAGTGTAGAAATCTATCATTCTCACGTTTTTGCTGAAAGTCAGGAATATTGTAACCTCGGCAGTGTAGGAGTCTATGATTCTCACGTTTTTGCTGAAAGTCAGGAATATTGTAACCCTGGCAATGTAGAAATCTATCATTCTCACGTTTTGCTGAAAGTCAGGAATACTGTAACCCTGACAGTGTAGAAATCTATCATTCTCACGTTTTTGCTGAAAGTCAGGAGTATTGTAACCCTGGCAATGTAGAAATCTATCATTCTCACGTTTTTGCTGAAAGTCAGGAATGTTGTAACCCTGACAGTGTAGAAATCTATCATTCTCACGTTTTTGCTGAAAGTCAGGAATATTGTAACCTCGGCAGTGTAGGAGTCTATGATTCTCACGTTTTTGCTGAAAGTCAGGAATATTGTAACCCTGGCAATGTAGAAATCTATCATTCTCACGTTTTGCTGAAAGTCAGGAATACTGTAACCCTGACAGTGTAGAAATCTATCATTCTCACGTTTTGCTGAAAGTCAGGAATACTGTAACCCTGACAGTGTAGAAATCTATCATTCTCACGTTTTGCTGAAAGTCAGGAATACTGTAACCCTGACAGTGTAGAAATCTATCATTCTCACGTTTTTGCTGAAATTCATGAATACTGTAACCCTGACCGTGTAGAAATCTATCATTCTCACGTTTTTGCTGAAAGTCAGGAATACTGTTACCCTGACGGTGTAGAAATCTATCATTCTCACGTTTTTGCTGAAAGTCAGGAATACTGTTACCCTGACGGTGTAGAAATCTATCATTCTCACGTTTTTGCTGAAAGTCAGGAATATTGTAACCCTGACAGTGTAGAAATCTATAATTTTCATGTTTTTGCTGAAAGTCAGGAATGTTGTAACCCGTTAAGTAGCGTATCCAAAAACCCTAAAAGTTCCTCGTTCAGCCGGCGGGGGCGTGTCGGCGACCATGACAGATGCGCTCTATCTGTCAGACGCGACTCACAGGGTATGGGTGCTCATGGTTTCTATTACGACGCCCGTTTCCAATTCGGATGCCTTAGAAGCGGCCATAAACTATACTGTCTTACGAAACGCATGATACATTCTTTATCTACTCCAGCATCGAAAAGTTCCAATTTCGAATTTGACAGCTGAATCGAAATGAACCCTCTATCGGTTTTGCTTCTCATTTCGATGCAGCTCGTTGTATGGAAGCTGAATCGAAATGGTTATCTTCTTAAAATAGGATACCTAAAGCAGGCTCTGAGTTCTGGCATTTGTGTACCTTTTCATACAACAGAGGCGCCACAGGCGGCTGGTGGCAGCTTACGGAGTTACTTTTTGTTGACAGAGGCGCCACAGGCGGCTGGTGGCGGCTTACGGAGTTAGTTTTTGTTACTTTATTGAGCCTACGGCGTATTTTATTAATGATTTTATTTTCCTTGTCGTAGATAAAATCTTGTATGCAACTGAACGTAATTAGTCATTTTAATTCTCGTGCTATACTATTTTGATACTCGGCAAGCCTCGTATCAAAAAACAGCACTCGAATTAAAATGACCCTCATTACGACGCAGTTGCATAAATAGCTATTAATTTTCACAAAATTAGAAGTTTTAGTAGCCGAGGAATAAATTGAACTTTATAACAGTTCTTGTTTGGTTCTTGTCAAGAAGCTTAAATAGTTACTGTTATAGTTGGCTATTGGTCCTTGTTTTGAAAATCTGTCGAAACATTTTGCACTTAATATATTACTTATGATCCTAGAAATAAATAAATATATGCCAACCAGAACAATATCAATATACGTCTTAGATTTTATAACTTGCAATCCCATGTAGAATCTATCTATCTATCTATCTATTCTAATATCTTTAAACGAGCAATTCTTGTATATAATTATATAATCTGAATCTCAGAAACGGTTAAAACGATTTTCATGAAATTTGGTAAGCAGGGGGTTTCGGGGGTGATAAATCGATCTAGCTAGGTTTCATTTTTAGAAAAGGTCGTTTTATCCGTGTTTTCAGGCAATGAAAAACCCCTTACAATATCATTAGAATACGAAGGTAAATTTCGTTATCATCCATAAATTCCCGATAGCTCGACGGTAAGTCGGGCGGTCCCGAAACCAGAAGACCCCCGGTTCGAGTCCAAGATGAATTATATTTTCCCGTATGAATTTTATTATTATTTTTTTATTTATTATTTTTTTTAATATATTATAATTTCCAAAAAACACGATTTACCAAAAAAAAAACACCCATGGTCACCCAGATATTTAGATTTATACGAGGAGTTACCAATCTATTGTCTTTTACTAATCTCTGCGATTAAAGTATCTTTGCTATACTATATGTAACGTATGTTAACTTCTAATGTATGTGAACCTCTTTACAGCGTAGGAAGGAAAAAGCCATGAAAAAGCCATGGAACTAGGAATTACGACCATGGTTTAAACACTTCAAATCGGGATTTTCATAAAAATTATAACAAAGTTCAAATAATTAAAGTTTGATTTATCAGCACGAGTTGCACTGCATACAGCAACGTTGATAAGACGGTTTGATTATCACGAGGAGGTCTCGGTAGATTACAATTATCTCTAATCGCTGTTGGTGATCGTTATAAATAACACCCAATTTGAAACGAGTCATTAGTCGAAAATTTTCCACAATCGCAAAAATGACGTCCGAATTGAAGAAGAAGAAACTTTTGTTCCTCTTCAAAATCTTCTTCGATCGTGACGGAAGTGGTTCTATAACTAAGAAAGATTTCGAACTGTCGATAGAGAAACTCGCGAAGGCAAAAGGATGGGAACCCGGTGATGAGAAATACAAGATGGCGGAGAAGACGATGCTTGAAATTTGGGAGGGCATGCTGTACAAGGCTGATGCGAATAAGGATGGTGAGATTACCGCTGACGAATGGGTAGCTCTGTGGGAGGAATCCAGCAAAGACTCTCCTTTCGACTGGCAGGCTTACTACTGCAAGTCAATCTTCCGTCTCCAAGATTCCAGCAACGATGGGGCGATTGACAAAGACGAATTCGTCTCCGTCCATAAATCCTTCGGTCTCCCCGAAGAAGAGAGCAGTGAAGCCTTCGACAAGCTATCTTGCGGCAAGGACAAAGTCACTTGGGAGGACTTCCAACAGCGTTGGGAGGAGTTCTTTACATCGGAGTCTATGGACGCTCCAGGGAACTACATTTTCGGCTACTTATCTTTTGATTGAATTTTAAAATTTAGGTACAGTGTTTGAATTGGTATGAGTGATATTAATGTTTCTAATTACCCGACTGCCCTAATAGGGTAATGGTGTTATATGGGTATATTTGGCTGTTTAATGATTTTCTGAATAAATATACATTTTTTTATAATTTCTGTTTTTGGTTCGCTTGCTTATCAAGTTATCACTTAGTAATTTTGTAATGAGTATGATCACAAAATGATAATATGATTATTATGATTATATAATATTACTAGCTGATGCTAGCGACTTCGTCCGCATGGATTTCGTTTTTAAAAATTCCGCGGGAACTTTTTGAATATCTAAGATAAAAAGTAGCCCTCCCAGTTTGAGGACCCACTACTACACCCATTACTATACCCATTCAAAAAATCGCATCAATCCGTTGCTCTGTTGCGACGTGATTGAAGGACAAACCAACAAACAAACACACTTTCGCATTTATAATATCAGTAATGCTTATAACACAATCTAGACAACCGCAATCTAACATGGGTCGAGATTTAGGTTGCTAGGTTGCCTAGCAACCTAAATCTCGAACTGTATGTATTATGACTGCCGTGTAATTAACATATTTTAATTTGCAATAACAAATATTGATGTCAATAATTAAGATAAAAACTATACTATCTTTTCAGTTGAACCCAAATTACAGATAGTTAGATTATATAGATAAGTTACATTGGCAAAGGCATTTCAATTGAACTGTTAATAATAGTTGCAAATGTATTTATAGTAACATTTACAGCTGGCAAATGCTATTATAATATTAATTACTACCTTTCGCCAGCGGCTTCGCTCACTTTAAGTTCGATTTTTTAAACCCCTTTTCTAACCAATAGGGGTTGAATTTTCTAAAATCGTTTATTAGCGGATGTCTACGTCACAATAGCTATTTCAGACTGATCCGTGCAGTGGTTTGAGCTGTGCGTCGATAGATCAGTCAGTCAGTCATAAGTCACCTTTTCCTTTTATATATTATGGAGCAATGAAATATAAACAAACTGCATGAAAGCATAATACTGTTGCAAGAAGGGGAAAGACCTTTATAAATCGTCTATGGGAAAGACACACTCCTGTGTGTGGCTAGACCTGCGTTATACTTTCTATAAGAATGAGTTAAGAAATGTTCTAAAAGGCTATAAATCTGCGCTTGGCCAGTGTGGAAGGCTGTGGCCTCAACCTTTCTCATTAGAGTGGAGAAAGTTTCCCAGCTGTGGGATTGTCCAAAATAATTTTGGCTGAATTTATGGCATCAATATCATATCAATGCATTTAAGGGCCGATTTCACCAACGTAAAATAAGTCTTACCCGACCGTGCTATTTTGCAGCATCAACATTTTCAATACAAAAACTGTCAGAACGCAAAATTTATTCCTCGGCAAAACGTCACTCGACGTTGGTGAAATCGGCACTTAACCGATAGCGTGATACTATCAGCCAATCAGAGGTAATAGCGATCGTCACACCACTGTTGCAATTAGAGAACTGTCCCCTAGTCAAATTACACTTCGTTGTATCTATTCTCTTTCTATGATCGTTAACGTTTTGGAGCAGGGGCTCCCAAGGTTTTTTTAATCACGCCTCACCGCGCCTCCCTTCTGAAAGGATAGGAGGTGTGATAAAAACTTTGGTAACGCCTGCTTTAGAGGAATTGTGTATTCGTGTGCGAAAGCGTGTAAGCGTTTATGTTATATTATTTTATGAGCGTGTAGCGTGAATTCTATTACGTGGAGCAGAGGAGCGATCAAGAACGTTGTGTCGACTTGGCTACCAATTAATCGTTTCTAAAATAGGTTCCTCTAAAGTAGGGGCTCCCAAAGATTTTCATCACGCCTCCTATCCTTTCAGAAGGGAGGCGTGCTAAAAACGTTTGGGAACCCCTGCTCTAAAGCGTTAACGATCATATAAAGAGAAAAGATACGACAATAGATATGTAATATGGCTAGGGGGGCTTTAGTGTACTGGCGATGCGTTGAAATGATTGAGTAAAGAAATAAATGTTGTATTTTATATTGTTGTGAAATTGTTCATCGTCGTAATTGCTAAATGTTTAAACTCTAACCAGTGTCAACGCAAAATAGGAGAGCTGGGCGACCCTTTTTGAATACCTTTGTCTAAATTATTTGCGGGGTCCACAATTACTTTTATTTTAACAGAACAAATTTCCCCATGAAAAGGCCGTGACCCAAGAAAGATCCTTGTTAAGATTAAAACGGCCGGTTATAAATATAAAGAATAATTCTGCGGAATACGGTAGAGGAGTGGACATTTTTGTTGAAAACGACGAGTGCTAATTATGCGGTGAATTATCGTTTTGAACCCCGGACGGGACACGGCGCTGTGGTCTAAGGCACACGCTTCACGGGAAAGTTAGTGTTCTAGAGTTTTTCATTCATAGCAAGAAAAGGTTAGAATTATTTTGCTATAATCCGCCAACAGAATAAATCTGTATAACTTTTACACTACTCTCGACGCACGTTTCGCCCCGACACCGGAGCATCCTCAGGAGATGTCGACTTTACAATGATGTATTGTCTAGGCAACACATCATTGTAAAGTCGACATCTCCTGAGGATGCTCCGGTGTCGGGGCGAAACGTGCGTCGAGAGTAGTGTAAAAGTTATACAGATTTTTTCTGTTGGCGGATTATAGCAAAATAATTCTAACCTTTTCTTGCTAATCATGGACTTCCGCAAAGTAACGCCTGCTTCTATCCAATATTTTTCATTCATATCAACGGGGCAAACTATTGCTGGCCCACCAGGCAGGGTTAAGGTTAGGCCATCGTTCACCACGTTGGCCAGGTGCGAATTGACAGACGATGGCAGTGATAGACTGAGAATCCAATTAGTACTGTCTGTAAGTTTAGCCCGTGCTTTAACGTTTGAATCATTTCCACCTGTCGAAACTCGAGAGACGATGTATACTGTATAGTCATAGTCATACCAATAGGCTAAAAAGGAATAAATATACATAATTATTAGCTGACCCAGCGAACTTCATACCACCAACAAAAATATTTAGGCAAAAACATAATATAACATAAATATTTACCCTTGTCATTTGGGGGTATGAGAAATAGATGTTGGCCGATTCTCAGACCTACCCGATATGCACACAAAATTTCATAAAATTCGGTCCAGCCGTTTCGGAGGAGTTTGATAACGAATACCGCGACATGAGAATCTATATACATAAAAGAAAGTGGTGTTAGTTACACTATTTATAACTCAAGAACGGATGAACCGATTTGGCTGAAAATTGGTGGAGAGGTAACTTAGAACCAGGAGACGGACATAGGATACTTTTTATTCCGTTCGACCGCGTTTCCGTCAAGTCACTATAAAACGTGGTATAACAAATACGCATCTGACATGGAATAACAAAACGCAAATGACAGTGGAATAACAAAACGTAAATGACAGCTAAACGTAATTTTGTCTTTGGTTGTAAAAAATTTGACAATTATAAAAAGTGTTATAATAAAGCATTACTGATATTATAAATGCGAAAGTGTGTTTGTCCTTCAATCACGTCGCAACAGAACAGCGGATTGATGCGATTTTTTGCATGGGTATAGTAATGGATGTAGTAGTGGTTCCTCAGACCGGGAGAGCTACTTTTTATCTCGGATAATGACAGAGTTCCCTCGGGATTTTTAAAAACTAAATCCATGCGGACGAAGTCGCGGGCATCAGCTAGTTTTATATATTAGACAAGTAAACAATATACCCAGACGTTGTATAGTTTAGGAAGGAGCTTGCTGAGAAGAACCTTGTGCATAATTGAGAATAATTTATTTCTTCAACGATTGTGACTAATTCTAAAGGTTGTTTATACATACGCTTATCGCTTATGCTTGTGCTATTCCCTCATCTCGGTGCAAGCTGTAGGCAGGTAGGGGCTACCTGGCTACCGGAGTGGCTTCACGATATTTATAGCCGTGTTATTACGCGTAATCGTTGCTGAAACCCCTCTACTTTATTATGATCTTACTGAAATGCTATAATATTATGTTAGAAATGCCCCGGTAATAGACATTGCTTTTTGATTAAGTTGGTTAGACGTTCCAGCTGTGGATTCGAATCTCACATTACAGTGGTGATAGCATAGTGGTAAAGACTTCGGTCAGCTTTTGACGTGATAACGTCTTATAAATCGACGAACACCGGCTGCACGCACGAAAAGTGTCACGTTCCGCCTGAGCCTGCGCGTGCAAGCGAGAGCGCGGAACAAGCGATAGTTGGGCCACTATTATACACAACTATTCCAAATTTCATGTCGATAGCTTTAATAGTTACCTACTGAAATAATCGACTGTGACAGACGGACGGATGGACGGAGAAAGTCTCACCATAAGGGTTCCAATTTTACCATTTTGGTACGGAACCCTAAAAAGCGCATTGTCACGTTTCGTGAGTAAGATTCGAACCTGCGACATCATACATGTGATTAAACGGTAAGGAAGGCGGCTTCTAGCCGACCGCGTCATACAAGGTTGCTTGAGAATCTCTAAAATCTTGAACGCTTACTGAAATCTGAAGAACTGTCAGCCACAGATAGGCATAGCCCTGAACAATGTTTTAAAAGTCTTTAGTCACACGAAATATTTCGATAAATTAGATTTTGATAATTTATTTATATTTCGAACAGCAAAATTCCTTCAGGCTGAATACTAAATCTGAATTCTGAAACAGAGAGCAAATAGATCAAAAGTTATCGGTGTGAGTCGCAAGTGTGAGTTCATGCACACGAACTAAGCATAATCGGCTGATAATGACTAAGATTAGATCTTCAGGCGACGGTTATCGCGCTTTGACTCACTGCGAATCGCGCCAAATAATATGTTCTTGGAAATCACATACGGGTTCTAGCACATAGCATGGTAGTCATCTTTTTAACCGACTTCCAAAAAGGAGGAGGTTCTCAATTCGGCCGGTATGTTTTTTTTCTATGTATGTCCACCGATTTCTTCGCGAATTTCTGAACTGATTCGCGTGATTTTTATTTTTATAAGCTTCAATAGCCCAACGGTTACAGGTGCGGACTGAAAACTGAAAAATTAACGGTTCGATCTCCACACGTTGCTCTTCTGTTGTAACCGCTACAAACACAAGCATTCCGTTTATTTGGAAGGGAGAGGAGAATATTAGGCAAGATCAGCTTGTTAAAAAAGAAACATTATAAATAAATACGAAAGTGTGTTCTCTTGTTGGTTTGTCCTTCAATCACGCAGCAATGGAGCAAGGGATTGACATGGCTTTTACAAGTGTATAGTTGAGGAATCGCAGAGTGACATAAGCTACCTTTTATGATAGAAACCGGCCAAAAGTGACGAACCTCGAATAGAGGTTATCCGTCTGCGCAAGAGATATTATAGTGCACAACTGTGTGCTTAAACAGATGTACTCTCCATTCCCTCACTTCCATTGTCCGATAGAACGGAAATCCAACACCGAAGAGAGTTCAGGCACAGGGGGTCTACTCTAATTCAACGAAAAACGAAATATCGACCGAAATTTCGTGTATTTCCTACTACGGTTCTTTTTCGTTCCGAAATTTCGTTCGAACGAAAAAGGTTTGACGTTTAGATTTTCTAAACCTACTCTATTTCATAAATCTTGCGAACGAAACTTTGAATTTGACAGACGATTGTTCGGAATTTTAACCTCAAATTGACGAAACCGGACCGACAGCTTTACGCTCTCTCCGATACACGGAGGTGGTGTACAGCGATGTTGGCAGAAGCCTCTGTAAGATCGCCTGAGATTTACTGGCATTTCTTCTCCCGTCTATAGGAGAAGTCCCTCTACCTCTCCGAGATAGTTATTCGGTGTAATCAGGCATTTACTTTGATCTGGGAGCGCGATCAAAGCCAACCTTCGGCAATTCCGCGGTGCGAATACGTGCTCGAGGGTCGACGCAGACGGAAGGCTTTTTATCGGACGATTGTTTAGCTGTTGCGACTGCACACAATTGCTTTTCGTCGTATCATGCAATTTTTTTGTTGGCGATGGTTCCTTTTGCCTCTTCACTTACAGACAATTGTCGTCTACTGCAGGACTAAGACCAGTAGGGGTATTCTAAAATAACACTTACTTCGTATGACTTGTCTATTATTGTAAATAAGGGATAATTGGACATAATTGGTAACACAGAATAAGATGAGAGAGAATGGATAGAAATGTTATCTCCGTTCTAGTTTTTTTTGCCTATTCCATGATTGGTGAAGTCACTTTGCTTTTGAAGTGAGTTTATTTTTATATTTTAAATAGCTCTGCTGTAGTTAATGAAGGTAATTAGCGATTAAAACTCTAAGCTGTTAAAACAAATTGTATGCGTGTGTACTGTGTAATAAGTGTTCAACAACTGTAAATAAATCTCTTTAAAAATATAAAATTTACCTAATTGTTTCACGCTCTATTAAAAAAAGACAGTAGTTTGGCAGAAACTTACCTGTATGCCAATAACTTTACAATAATCTAATTCTTGAGCATAATCGCGCATGTTGAAAGAAATAGCACGCTGCCACAGAAAACTTGGGGCTACCGTAAGAGTACTCCTGAGTGACCCGCTCACATATCGGTTGATCAAATGTCTGTAGTCTGCGGGAGTCTGAGGATCCATTTTACGAACATACGGGAGCATGGAATGCTGACTATTTCACATTGTGCGTGGAATAATAGGCTTCCTTTATATTAAAACTATTTAAATACTTAATAATTTAATTTTATTTAATAATTAGTTTAATTGGGAATTTGACAGTTGTGAAAATTTTGATATTCATTAATTATAGAGCAAGATCCCAGTGCCGCCAGACCTAAGTTATTTTCTCAGCAATTATTTGTGTACGATGGAGTACTGTTCGAATGTCCTTTCAGTATATTCGTACCAGCTAGATTGTGCCGACGGCCAATTTCCAGATACCAGGTGCTAAAGGTAGGTAAAAACTAGAATAACTTATCTTAAATTCTCAGGGCTGATTTTCATATATGTTTTAAAGAATATTGTAAAAATTAATAAATTAATACTGCCAGACGCTTACTGCCGGCGGTTACTTTAGCCAGACGCTTTGAAGCTCCCAAAAATATATATAATTTAAGTTAACTTATATTCTCAGTTCTGATTTTTATACATGATACTCAGGGAACTATTGCGATATTATCTGTAAGCTGCCAGACCTATTGGAAGGGTCAAACGTCCCCCCAGACAAACATTTTGCGTCCCCATATGTATGAGCGTTAGAACATGATTCACTTGTTTAAGTGTAGCTTGCAGAAGATATTGCAATAGTTCTCTCTCTCTAGATCCTAAGCTATACCCAGGCAAAAAATCACGTCGATCCATAGCTCTGTTGCAGAGTGATTGAAGGACAAACCAACAAACACACTTGCATTTATAATATTATAGTATGATGATGTTATCTCTCACACACTTAAACAAGTGAATCATGTTCTAGCGCTCATACATAATTATGGGGACGCAAAATGTTTGTCTGGGGGGACGTTTGACCCTTCCAATAGGTCTGGCAGCTTACAGATAATATCGCAATAGTTCCCTGAGTATTATGTATAAAAATCAGAACTGAGAATATAAGTTAACTTAAATTATATATATTTTTGGGAGCTTCAAAGCGTCTGGCTAAAGTAACCGCCGGCGGTAAGCGTCTGGCAGTATTAATTTATTAATTTTTACAATATTCTTTAAAACATATATGAAAATCAGCCCTGAGAATTTAAGATAAGTTATTCTAGTTTTTACCTACCTTCAGCACCTGGTATCTGGAAATTGGCCGTCGGCACAATCTAGCTGGTACGCATATACTGAAAGGACATTCAACCAGTACTCTATCGTACACAAATAATTGCTGAGAAAATAACTTAGGTCTGGCGGCACTGGGATCTTGGACCATTACTTATAATCGAAAATTTACATGTAAGAATAACATATTTTCAACCGACTTTAAAAATGGAGGAGGTTATCATTTCGTTTTTTTTATATGCCGATTTGGGAAATTCTTTTTTTTTTTCGAAAGGGAATACTTCCCCTGGGAAGTATACCCTTTCAAAAAAAAAAAAGAATTAGTTCCGTATAAATTTTATCGAAATCGGTCGAGCACTTTTTAAAATATCAACAATAAATTATGTACTTTGTATAGTGTGTGTGTAATGTAGTAAAGCGGGAGTTTGAAGTCGGTTGTTTAAAAATAATTTTTTATATTAAATTATGTAATAACAGAAAATAAAATCGGCCAAAAAACGAATAAGTTATAACTTATAAGCTGTTTTACTGCGACTATATCTGTCTTTCTAAAACAAAATCTATGAAGTGTATGGAGTTACTGTCTTGTGACATCACACGTCAGTAACGCTCTTTTCGTCTAACGGCTCGGCGTCTAATGCGTATATTGGTAGAAATATTTAGAAAAGTTTTCATCTAATAAAAATATATAATAATAAAATAGGTTTCATAACCCGTTATAAACATGAAGCAGTTATAGCATATATAGCCTTAAACTGCATTCGGTGAAATGTTTTTTGGTCCGTCGCTCAACGAAGGCTCTACATAAACACTGCAAACACTGCATCTAAAAGCACTCCATGTGTGATCTATTCATAGGTTCCACATGGAGCTTTCTATTTACTAACTAGCTGATGGCCGCGACTTCGTCAGCGTGGATTTAGTTTTTAAAATCGCCTCAGGAACTCTGATTTTCGGGATAAAAGTAGCTTCGGTCATTCTCCAGGTCCTCAACTACACCCTTGCAAAAACTCACGTCGATCCGTTACTCTGTTGCGGCGTGATTGAAGGACAAATCAACAAACTATCAAACCAACAAACCTTATATCTCTAACGAGTTTTCTTTTTGTCGTAATTAAAGTTAACGCTTAGTTAAAATTATTATTATGAAATGAGATCTTCGACTATGAATACGAACCGTACGTTTTGAGACCGAGGTAAAAGTGAGGCAATTAGGAGATTAAACCATACTTAGGCCCGCTTGCAGAAACGCCGAGTTAGTAAACCCAGGAATAAATTTGTAATTTTGACAGAAGCTTTATACGAAATCTGTCCTTTCAACCCAGAGTTAGCTGCTAACTCTGGGTTGAAAGGATAACTCTACGTTTCTGCAAGCGCGCCTTAGTGCTTCTACGTTTGGCATACACGGAGTTTCGGCAGCGTAGCACTTTCCGATACCGTAGCTCTCGTTCCAATGATTGTAGCTCTCCCTTCAATACCGTAGCGATGGTCAGACTTCGTAGCATTCGATCGTAGACTAATTCAAACTTTGTTCCTAGTGTAAAATTTAAACTTTACTGTGCGTAAAACTAAAAGAAATCTAATCAAACCAAACCATCACTGGGGCCACTGGTCCCTCTCATAAAGAGGATTGCTTAGGTTACAATCCAGTCAAATAAAATAAAATCCTACTTCCTATAATAATTATTATCAGTGCTAAATTTTGTGACGATTTTCGTGTGGATGCTTATTACTCTTTCACGCAAAAACCTCTTTGCATTTCTATTATCTCTCTTTTTGTTCTTGTAATTTATTACCTATAAGTTGTGCATTTACCTATTTATTTATTATTTATGTTTTGCGCCTTTAATTGACTAACATACTGTTAATAGGTTAAAGATTTTAGATGGTAAAATTTTTGTATGGAAGTTGTTGGTGTAATACAAAAAAAACTATTGGAATGATTTCATTTATTTCTTAAGAACTACCAACATGAATACATAACAATATAGTTACTAGCTAAAGTGTTGAACAGTCATGTAACCTGATTTACAGGTAGTAAATACAGGCAGGTAGATTTTGATGAAACTTCACAATGTAACAGCTTATAAGTTATACATCACAATAGCACATAGGTTATACTTTATAACGAAAAATTAAATAATTCTCACGGGAATCAAAAACATATAATCCGCGTGGACGAAGTCGCGGGCATCAGCGAGTAATAAAATAAATAAGAGCTAAGTATTTCGAGAAACATTGATAGTCTAGTGGTTGGGACTGTGGTCTCCTATTCGAGGGTCGCAGGTTCGATCCCGGGTCCGCACCTCTGACTTTTCGGAGTCAAGTGCGTTTAAGCAATTTAATATCACTTGTTTCAACGGTGAAAGAAAACATCGCGAGGAAACCTGCACATCTGAGAGTTCTTCATAATGTTCTTGAAGGTTTGTGAAGTCCGCCAATTCGCATTGGGCCAGCGTGGTGGACTATGGCCTATAACCTGAGCTCAGTAGTGAGCCGTTGATGGGTTACAAATGATGATGATGATGATGATGAAGTATTTCGAAAACACACTCAGACACTTTAATTTTATTTTTGTTTGGGCAGATAAATAGATGAGCGACGAATTGTGCAGCACGCTGCAGCACGTCATTCTACCGTAAATAACGCGTATGAATACGAAATAAGCTATTAATGGCCAGTGATGTCACGAACACTACTCGGAGTATTTTATCTGGCGGGAGTCTGGATAGTCGTCGCTCTGTCTGTCACACTCGCTCATCATAAACTGACCTCATATAATGACGTTGAAAACAAACCCATAATTTGGCCTGCCCGTGCCACTCTCTTATCATCTTATAGACACGCCGTCAAGGATGATAAGATATAAGTGCCTAATCTACTTCTCTGTAACATTTCGGAACGATATTGTTAGCAGTTTATATCCATGAAACGTTCATATTCTTCTTCCTAAGGCCCGCGGCCTCCGTAGATTGCAGATTTGTATGGAAAATGAAGTTTCAATTTCCACGGCGCGTTTTGCGACCGCGGCGGGCGCAATACTAGCGGTACCGCAACCGCTGCGGGCGCGGGTGCGAATCGCGCCATGGAAACCCAGTCTAACACTCTTGGCAAAGCGATCGTGGTCATCACGACATGACGTTATTTAAAAAAACACGAGTCACTTGATATTATCCCTGTAAAAGAGGCAGATCACCGTAATGTAGCGCGATGGATAGACGGGCATTTGTGTATTAGGGGAATTTGACGCGCAACTGACAGCCTTGCGAGGGGTCTACTCGAATATTTATATGCTACTAGCTGATGCCCGCGACTTCGTCCGCGTGGGTTTAGTTTTTAAAATCCCGCGGTAACTCTCTGATTTTCCGGGATGCTTAATGCCTATGTTACCCTCATACCTTAGGTTCTCAACTATACCTATACAAAAAATCACGTCAATCCGTAGCTTTGTTACGGCGTGATTGACGGACAAACCAATGTAGTACATAATTTTTACGTATCATCAATAGTTTTCTCAGCACACGCCAAATAATGCGTTTTATGGGTAAAATTTTGCTACTTTGGGTTACATTATTGCAATTTTATTGAGAATCTCTAATTTTCTGAAAATAAATTATAGCCTTTGTTACTTCCTGATAACTTAGCTATCTATTGGTGAAAAAATGGTTAAAATCGGTCGAGTAGTTACAGAGCCTATTCGGTACAAACAAACAAAAAAATCTTTCCTCTTCATAATATTAGTATAGATTTATCAAAATCACAGGCCACTAAGGCTGAGATCTGTAGATCGTACTCTGGCTCCTCTGAAGACTCAAGATAGAGTTGAAATGAGACACAAATATGTTTCGACGTAAATCTGTCTCGTATTAACTCAGTCATGAGTCTGAGCTTAGTGAGAGTGCTATCTATAGATCTCATCCTAACACTGCTATAGCTGATGGACATCGTACACGAGGCGTGTGTTGTTAGTTCGTGTGAGCCTTATGACCGTTTCAACCAACGTTCTCTTACTTTACACGCTACCTAAGTTAAGTTATAAGCTACACTTTCTGTCAGTTTAGTTTTCATGGAACAACTCAAGGTTAAAATGATATTGGGTAAGAGATTGTATTTAGGTGATACCTACGTAAAGATACTCCTACTTAGGGGATGAATTAGGTACGACTACGGTTGGTAAAAACGGGAACTAAGTTTAATTTTGAACTTGCTTATTTTCCCCTATATCAACGGCTTCCAGGTTTCAAAGATTCCATTGGAACTTCTCAAAATACTATTAAAGGTCGGAGTTTGTGATGTTATAATATCCTTCATAATCCTTTTATGTATTGCTTGGTTGGTTTGTCCTTCAATCGCGCAGCGGCTTTGTGGTCGGATCCGATCGGATTGGGGTGATTTTTTGCATATATAGTTGGGGATTTGGAGAGTTACCGGCTAACTTTTATATTAATTTGGCTCCTTTTGTTTTAAATATATTATAGACTAACTATTATTCCTTATGTATCAGTACCTAGGTAAGTATGTACTTAGAACCGCTACCAACACCCATTGTATATTCGGGCGAAAGATCGGCTTCCCATAGCACAGGAGATTCTAGTTTGGGGGCGAGGCACTTTGAGGCTATACCACTATACTATATACGTAGTACTATTATATATTCTGTGGCTATACCGTGGTGTTGCTTTACATATTTTTTGTATTGTATTATATTGCCTTGTATATTTATCATGCTGTTTTTAAACTATAAAGAATAAATAAAATAATTAAAATATGAGGAGTCAAAATCATTTCCGCTCGCTTCGTGGCCTTACAGTTATTCCCTTGTAACACTGGGGAAACGAAAATACCTACATAACAAGATTTAGCATTTAAAATGTAATACAATATTCCAATAGGATAACTTAAATAATTTAAGCGAAAGGTACTAACCAAAACAAGATTAAGTTACGTTTTTTTATTATCAAAAATCCTTATTAATATTAATAAACGCGAATGCTTGTTGGTTATTAATCAGTACTCGATCGAAGTTTTAAAGTTATTAAAGTTTCACCAAATTATGATGTACAAGCTGCAACGTGTTAGCACATGTTACCCCCATATAGGTACGCCTACCTACTTAGTTTCTAAATTAAAGCAAAAATTACGTTTGTATAGAAAATCAAATAGAAACCCGTCTTAACAACCACACTTAAATAATCCCCTAAATAGGAGTCTTTTTTATGTAGGTAGCCTCTTAGTACAATCTCTTAGGTACCCAATTTTATTTTTACCTTTAGGTGTTCCCCAAATGTTCCTGAAAACGAAATTGACAGAAACCTTCGTCTAACTTAGCTAAGGGAGCTCGTAAAGGTTAGAGAACGTTGGCAAAACGGGCATTAAAACTTTACTCTATTTATGAGTTACGGTTTAAAAGCTTAGTAAATTTTCTTCTATTGTGTAAACCAAACTACAACACAGTGTACTTCTCGCTCATACCCTGGCCTCAAGGGCTTTCCTCCACAATATTAAGGAAACAGAAATAAAAGCGCGCCACACCTGAATTTAAAATGTAGCTACCGGAACAAACGACGACCAACAAGGAAAACTTATAGATGAGATTTCCCTAAAAAAGGTTTTCTAATGAAAATGCTCGTTCGCTTTTCTAATAGTAAACCCATTTGTAGACATAGGATATAATATAGGTCTTATTACGGAAAAACAACCTCTGGAAAAATCACGTTAATCCATTGCTGCGTGGTTAAAGACATACCAACTAACAATTAATACACTTTTATATATTTGTTATATTAAAAAGAAAGGATAGACCGATGAACACAGAACCACCTCTGCGTGGCGCAATCTTGATATCAAGAAAAATAGTTCAAAACTGTAACTCGAATTTAACATGGGCATCATATTACTATGTTAAAAATGTAGACTATATCACCCGGACCACAAATGAATTGAATGACATCTTATTCACCAAATCGGCAGAGTTTATAGGTGCTACAATAGAACATTAGACATAATAATATTATTATTTGAAAGGTTTTACTCGTATCATGCACTATGTTTATTTTACTTATGTAAAATACAAAACAATTTTAGAAAACAAAATACTGGTTCTATCGATAAAATAAGAATTATAATTATAAATTAACTTCAAGGGAAAAATGACAGTCCACGAAAAAGCCTTTGGGCAACCCTTTGGGTCCTTACTTATCAATGACAAAATGTCGGACCGCCAAGCAACCAATGCGCGAACGCCGGAAGATGCCCGGACGTTCAGAAACTCGTATGTTACACTAATACATACATAAGTTATTAAAGTTTGACATAATTATGATGTACAAGCTGCAAAGTGTTACCCCGATATACGGTTATATTTACAGGTCTAGCCTACCTACTTAGTTTCTAAATTAAAGCAAAAATTACGTTTGTATGGAAAATCAAATAGAAACCAGTTTTAACAACCGCACCTAAATAATTCCCTAAATAGGAGTCTCTTTACGTAGGTAGCCTCTAAATAGAATCCCTTAGGTACCCAATTTTATTTTTACCTTTAGGTGTTCCTCCACAAAGTACTTGCAAGGACTGTTGAAATCATGACCATTCCTTTTGCCGAAGTCGTGTAAAGGCCACTTTGGTTCCACTCGGCAAGTGTGAGCACAGTTTACTCGTGTGGTGTGAGTGAGCGTGGGTCGGATCCGTCCATCTATCACGCTCTTTTTTGTCCGCGCGCGGCCCGGAGTAACCTCTGATCATTTCGCCTCCGCCGTGTCACAATGCCCGATTGCCTGCAGTTTCAGGATGTGAGAAACTTTATGATGAGGCATACTTTGTTAACCCAGTACAATTTATTCAATTCTCATCCTTACGGCAAGTATAAAAGGACAAGGTGACTGACTGACTTACTGATTGACTGACTGATCTATCAACGCACAGCTCAAACTACATGATGAATCTGGTTGAAAAGCATGAAGATAGCTGTTATGGCATTTGCTAAGAAAGGATTTTTTGAAAATTCAACACCTAAGGGGGTAAATAGGTTTGAAAAATCGAACTTAACGTGAGCGAAGTTGCGGACAAAAGCTAGTGATTATTATAAATGTTATATTGTGTTTGTGTTTTGGTTTGCCCTTTAATCACTCGGCGATGGATCAACGGATCGGCGTGATTCTTTGCATGGGTATGGTTGGAGACCTGGAGAGTGAGTGAGTCATTCTTTTGGTCCTCAACTATACCCATTTAAACACATAGATCTGTTACTATGTTGATCCATGATTGAAGCCAAACCAACCAACTCAGTATTAGTAGGAATCCAAAACTAATAACATATTTTAGAAAGCTATAAAATACGACCCCTATATTTTAACAAAAAATCTGCCAAAACAATATCCTCCTATTACTGGTTTCTGGTAGATTTAGGAGGATATTAGTTAGTGGGGTAGAAAAGCAAAAGATTTCGATTAAATAATATAACCGCATCCACAGCAACGAGGTTGAATGCGACAATGCAGTGGTTAGATGTAATCGAGTGAGCCGTTTGTCCGTGACGCGATTCCGTACTTGAATGCAACTTGCGTTTTGAACATCACCTTTTATGTTGCAACTTGCAACTAGAGCTTCGAAGTGTGTGTGTGTGTGTCCTGTGGCAACTACGCATGAAACTAGTTTTGCAACGAGTGGCATCTGGTTTATCTTGACATAAGATTTTTGTAGCGGTTAGGTTAAAGGAGATTGGCGAATTCCATAGAGTTTCTGACCTAGACGAACTGAACTGAACACTGAACGCCCACGTTCACGAATCAAACTTCTCATACTTTTTCTAGTAAACAAGACTAACAAAAAATTAATCAAAGTCTATCAAATAAAGTTGGGAGAAAAAAGATATTCACTTGTTTTGTCACGTAACGGTTATTTATAATGTGTTCTTGTTAATAATTATATTTTTGATCCCCATCTTCTAAAAATATGGGGTATACATAGAAAAATACTTTGAAAAATATTAATTAAAATTAAATGTTTTCCGACTCTGAACGGTTTTTAAAAATGCTGGGTCAAAATTTGCCAACCTCCTTTTTGTAAGGTATTTTTAAAGAATTTAACCAAGCTGAACTTGACAAATATTCTCCCTTCGCTTCGAAATAAGTGGCAAACTGCTGTTAGGAGTGTGTACACGCAGTCAAAATTGTTAACGCCTACTGACTTTGGAAGGGATTTTTTGTCTTTGTCATTTGAATGGGATTACGTGACAGAGAGAGCGCTATACTAACTTGTCTCCGTGAATAGAGTATAGCAAGAGTCGCTATTTTAATTTTTTTTTATAAATAACTGAATAACGGTTCCGTGATTGCACTCAAATAAGGCTCCCACTGAAAAACAGCAACTGGGAGACCTATATTTGTTCATTTTAAATTGTTCTTTTTTATTTTAGTATGGGCCTGTATTACCACCTTCTACAACCGTAAATTTTGTCACTTTCTTACTTTATGTCAAGTGACAAAGACAAAATATGCGAATAAGCTATCCGACACTTATCAAAAGGTGGTGAAAATGGCCGTAAGTTTTATTTCTATTTCTTAATTTGTTTAAATTGTAAATTGTTGATCAAATAAAATAGCTTTCTTTCTGTCTTTCTTTCTATTTATTCAAATGATTTTGCGGAGTGAATCTTCTGTACCTGTAGGTACCATTATGTATTCTGTGGTATTACTTACTACCGTAGTTATGGGTACAGCACCCTAAAAAAGAAAAAAAACACCATCACAATAATACTTTATCCTCCGCCATGATATTGTCAAGATTTATCGCTTCAGTGACAGCTCGGAATGGACGCGCGACAGGCTAAATAATATGTCAAAAGGTGCTGCCGCGAACTGAATTTTTTATTACCAGCTAGTTTTTGTCCATGACTTTTTTTTACTTTATTGCACTACCTATATGGCGGACTTAAAAGCTTATTAAAGCATTTTCGCATCAGTCTACCTTTGGACGTGTGACATCTCGTGTAGACACAAGGAGATATTAGTACTTAGGGTTAGTACAAAATTGGATAGTTAACTGTGAATAGTAAACTATGACATTACCATCAAAGTAAAATAAACATAACAGTATCACAGTTAACAGTTGACATAGAGCTCAAATTCGTGTATGTATTCTTATTCGTTTACGTAACGAAAACGCTCCAAACGCTTTACGCGCAGTAAAATCGTCTGTATTGAATTTGTGACTTTAAATCGATACTCTTATGGTTCATTTTACTTTGATGCTAATGTCATAGCTTACTATTACGATCAAACGAATTAAGGCTGGGTTTCCACGGCGCGTCTCGCACCCGCGCCCGCAGGTTGCGGTACCGCTAGTACTGCGCCCGCCGCGGGCGCAAACCGTGCCGTGGAAATTGAAACTCCATTTTCCATACAAATCTGCATTCTACGGAGGCCGCGGGCCCGCAACCGCTGCGGGCGCGGGCCGCGAACCACGCCGTGGAAACTCAGTCTAATACTCGGCACAACCACACTTACTATAACTGTTTACTTACCACACCATAGTATATAATTATTATGTTGATAGGTACCATAAATATATAAACATAACATTAGTAACTAATACTTTAACATAGTACAATATCCTCACTAATATTGTAAATGCAAAAGTGTGTTTGTTTGTTGGTTTGCCTTTCATTCACGCATCAATGGAGCAACAGATTAACGTGATTTTTTGCTTGAGTAAGTATAGGTAAGTGAGGTTTGGCTGGAAAGAGCCATAGGCTATCTTTTATCCGGAAACAAACGGAGGGTTCTTGTAAATTTTCAAGTCACGGACAAAAGCTAGTATGTATGTATTTTTGGTAAGTGCTCTTCAGAGAGCTTCCATGAAAAAAACAAACAAATAAAAAAAAATTAAACAAATCGACTGTCACATATCCATTATTAACAACCAATTCAGGCCAGCGGTTAAAAATAAATACGAAATTACAAAAACACCACTTTAAATTGAATTCTATGCTTAAAACTTTTACAGTTGGCTTTGAAATGGACGTCAGAACCGCTAATAAGCCCACAATTAAAGCTATTAATTGTCGGTATTCAATTAGTGGTCGGTTTATTGGGCCGCGGCACTCGCGCCAGACTACAGATCTGTATACCTAATTGTAGATTTGTAAACATTATCTACAAGGATTTATAACGTAGTTTAGATCCTTGTAGAAAAATAAAAAATTAAGCGGTAAAGCATAGTATTTTTTATGAACTTATGCAATTATAATATTTATGCAATTTTTTTTGCATAATAAAAATTATGCAAAAAAAAGCGCACTGTCACTACTTCGCGAGTGAGATTCGAACCTGCGACATCATACACCATACGGTAAAGAAAGCGGTCACTCGCCCACTGCGCCAAACAGAGCTACTTATGAACCTCTAAAATGTTGAAGGCTTACTGAACGACGGTTGTTCGCGCCATGTGCCTGTCAACAATTCCTTGTTCCATGGTCGTAGCGCTGGCAATCTCTTTGGCTCGCAATGAAGTTGACAGATACTTAGTTTTTAAACTTGCCGCGGTTTTGGGGCGTGGTTTTTGCAAGTTGCTTTGGTTTGACAGCTAACAACTACACGAAAATCCGGGTCGCGCGCCCCGTTTGCTGTTTTTAAGTGTCTAGTTTTAGTTTATTTTACGGTTTGTTTGCGCCGTCAAGCGGTCTATGTGTCGACCTGGCTATAAGCATAATTGCTAACTGTTTTCCGTAACAAAGAACCTTTTTTTTGGAACTCGCCGACCTTTGCTCGCCACGCGCTCGGCGGAAGTGTTGCGAAAGTGTGTGTGATTAAGGTTTTGGACCCAACTAGTGACAAACTAAGTGTACAGTGCTACGCCAGCCCAACGTCCACAGCTGCAGGCCATAACTAGCTGCCTGCCTGCTGCTGCAAGTGGCCTGAGAAGTTCACCTCACACTTAACCTCTCACAACACACCCCACATAATCACCACTTCATACCATCTCAGGCCGTACAAGGATTGACTGCTGCAAGGAAGGTCAGTGCAACCCTACCATCATTAAGTCACCACTACGTTGAGAACAGATCTGACCGCGGAGAAAGGCCGCTTGGGCAGCGACTCTGGACTCAGGTTATAGCTGATGGGCCCCTATACCTAGTGTTCCAGGTGTTGACTCGTTGGCCAAGCCGTTGGCCTCAACATTTGGTAAGCAGAGCGCGGTTAAATTGATTCCGCGGACAGATTTGGCATTACTGTGACTTAACTTGGCCGTTCTAGGGTTAACTCACTAATTGTAAACTTATCAATTTATAACTTATTGATACACAGGCTTATTGAGTTACTAGTACATAGCCTACCTTGTCACATGTAGGCCTGTATAATGATTGCAATTATTGAGATTTTGTTTTGTTAATTTTTGTTGATTAATAATTAATAGTATCTAATTGTTGTTTGTGGCCCGTAACTGGCCAACAGTTAGATGTAGATTGTAATAAATAAACTTAAATATTAATATAATTTGATAATTGTAGGTTCTCAACCAACCAATTTGTAATTTGCAGTGCCTAGTGTGAGTCTAGTGGCTTAGTACGGGTAATTAAAAACTTAATTTTTCTTTTATCTTAATTTATGTTATTGATTGACTTAACATAAATTATTGATAGCTTAATTTGTATCTTTTGGAACTTTAACCAACAAATACTTTGTTTGTTTACTAAAACCCCTCGTGGTTAGGTAACAGAGTAGTTTGTTTGATGTATTTAAAATAAATAATTCTTGTTTAAAGTAAATAATTCTAATTAATAAATAGTATTTAAGTAGTAATTTGTTTGTGTTTAAAGTGGGTAATTCTTGTTTGATTATTAATTTGTTTGGTTAAAGTTGAAACATAACTTGTAACAAATAACTTTGTTTTGATTTTGTTATCTATTTGTTGTAACTACCTTTATTTAAGTTGTTTTGTACCTACCTAAGATGTCAGCCCACAAAAAATTGAGCGTGCAAATTCAATCAGAGCTGCGTTGGGCTGCTACAGCCAACGCCTTGGTAGGCCGGGTGGACCGGGCATCCGCACTGCTCCAGCGGTGCGAGCAGGTGCGGACCAGGCAGGCGGTCGTCGAAGAGGCCTTCCGAGACCTCATGGCGTTGGAGCTACCTCCGGAATCGCTGGAGTCCTCAGTGCGGGACTACGAACAGTTTTTTGAGCTGACAGACGGTCTGGTGGAGGAGGCCGCGAGGCTCAAGAAGGAGGCGAGAATGAGCTCTATTCTTGAGTCTCCCACCAGACCCACCACGCAGCCTGCGTTACAGGGCAAGTTGCCAACAATAAACTTGCCCCACTTTTCTGGCAACCTGAGCGAGTGGCTAGGCTTTCTCAGCCTCTTTGATAGCCTGGTGGACGCGAGAAGGGACCTGTCTCCCTGCCAGAAACTGGCCTATCTACTCTCTTCCCTGCAGGGAGAGGCTCTGGGTTTAGTTAGCCACCTAGACCTCTCCGAGGAGAGTTATACCACCGCGCGGGAACTACTGACTCGGCGGTATGCCAACGTGCGCCGGTTAGCAGACACACACGTGGCACAAATTCTAGCGCTGCCACGTGTCTCTGGGGTGTCCCATTTAAGAGAATCGCTCTTAAATCCACTGATTGTAGCCTGCAACGCTCTTAAGCGTTTAGAGCTTCCCGTGGACCAGTGGTCCTTCCTTTTATTACACATTGTGTTGTCCCGCCTACCTCCCGAGTTGAAACTGCGTTTTGAGCAAAGGTATGGTGGGGACGGGGACAGCTACCTGCCCCCCTTTTCGGACCTTTTAAAGTTCCTTGAGGAAGAGTGCCGGCAGGCTGATAACTCTGGTATTGCTGGTCCTTCAAGGACCCCAGAGCGGCCTGCCCAGCTGAGGAAGGAAAAGGGTCACACTGGCGTCCCTGGTAAAAGGGCCTCCGACCGGAGACCAATGCCCGTTTACACTGGACTTGCTGCCACTGAACCCGCCCCCTGTAACTATTGCAGGCGTCCAGGCCACCGGGTGCTTTCTTGCCCCCAGTTTCTCTCTAAGCGGATCAAGGATCGGCAGGGCATTGCAAGAGACCGCCACTGGTGCTATAGCTGTCTGGGAGCTCACATGCAACGGGACTGCCAACAGCAACGGCCATGCCCAATTTGTAGGGGTAACCACCTGGAGATTTTGTGCGCCAACAAGAATGGTGTTGGCCGCCGGGTGGAGAGTGAGGGCGCGCCCCGCACGGGCGGGGGCGCTCTTACCGATCGCTCCCCGGATTACTTGCGTCGGTCTCCTGATCAGGGCCATGAATCCCGACGCGTCCGGATTTCGACCCCGCCTATGGGGGCTTCACCCCCCCGTGAGGGGGGCGCCAACCCCCCTCGACGTTCTGATGGCAGATTTGTGGCGGCTCCGTCTACGGTTCAGTCTGCCCGCTATTCACCTCCGCTTCATGAGTGGCCACGCCTCGAACGCCGCCCACCTCGAGCGGGTCGACAGCCTTACTACGTCCTACCGACCTCAGCCCGTATGACTAGGCCCGTGCTGCCGCCACGAGATGACGCATGGGTTTACCCAAATGGAGGTCCGTCCCCCTCACCTTTGGAGGTCCCCCCTGAGTCTCAATATGAGATTCCCCGGTTAGAGGACCGGTTTGATGAGGACGACCACCTATAGGTAGTTGCCGCCCTAGCCCCCATCACAGCAACTTCTCCTGAGACCTTGAATCTCCGGCAGTCCGTCTGTCAGACCATTCTTTTGCCGACTGTCTCAGTGAAGGTATTCAACCCGAAGGGTGAATTTTTAATCGTTCGCGCCCTTTTGGATTCGGGTTCACAGCGCTGTATTGCTTCTTCTCGTTTGGTGGGTGAGCTAGGGCTCCCTTGGAGTCCTCGAACAGGACGGGTGATAGGTATCGGGGGTATAGAGCCCTCGACTCCTAACGGGGAAGCGGAATTAATGTTTGGCCCCGTTACGGGCAATCTTAGGGTCTTGGTCAAGGTGTCAGTCCTTGACAATATCTTAGGTCCCCTACCGCAGGTCCGAATAGCTGACGCTGCGGTGTCCTGTGCATCAGGCCTAAACCCAGCTGACCCCCACTGGACTGAACCCGGTCCTACGGACCTTTTGTTGGGTTCCGACGTGTTGGGCCTGGTCTTGTCAGGGGAAATTAGGGTTTTGCAGAAGGACAGCCTATGTGCCATGTCCACTATATTCGGTTCTAGCTTTTTTGGACCCGTGCTACGGTCTTCGGACCTACCGGTGCTGGACCAATTGCAAGCAGCCGGCTTGACGCTGTCGGACGTGGTCCAGCGCTTTTGGGAAGTTGAGGAGCCGCCGCATGCCGCACGAGTTGACCCTCTTGACCTTGAATGTGAGTTGTTTTATCAAAACAACACAGGCCGCCGTGTTGATGGGCGATTTGTAACTCGCTTGCCCTTTCTCGCTTCTCGCCCCCCGCTTGGTCAATCGCGGGCCTTGGCGGAAAAGAGGCTCTTGTCTATGGAACGGCGCATGCGGCGCGACTCTACCTTCCGCTCCAAGTACGTTGAATTTATGCGCGAGTACGAGGGCCTGGGGCATATGTCACCATCCAATTTTGATTGGCGCGCACACGAGCACTACTTCTTACCCCACCATGTCGTCTTGAAGACCCCTGGGGGGAAGATTCGAGTGGTTTTTGACGGCTCCGCGGCCACATCCAACGGGGTGACATTGAACCAATGCTTGCACTCCGGTCCTAAGCTGATCAAGGATATCTCCGATATCCTCACGCATTTCCGCCGGCATCAAATTGTTTTCGTAGCTGACATCAAGATGATGTTTAGACAGTCGATGGTACATCGCGATGATCGGAGATACCAAATGATTCTGTGGCGCGAAAATCCTAATGAGCCAATGCGTGTCTTTGAATTGAACACCACGACCTATGGACTCAAGTCAAGCCCCTATATTGCTATCAGGACCTTGTTAGAACTAGCTAACCGGGAGCGACTGAATTACCCTCGCGCATCAGCCACCTTGGAATCGTCAGTCTATATGGACGATATTTGCACGGGAGCCTCGAGCGTTGAGGAAGCTCTGACTCTTCGCGATGAATTGATTGCAATACTGAAGTCCGGAGGTTATGAGTTGGGCAAGTGGCTGTCCAACTCCCCTCACGTCTTGAAGGATCTTCCGGGAAAGGATCAGCAGGATCCTCATATTTTTGAAAATCCCGAAAATCCCAATTTGCTGACGGTCCTTGGAATACAGTACCAGCCCGTCCAAGACGTTTTCACCTACCGGGTCAAATTAGACCCACCTCCCAAGGTCTGGACTAAGCGTTCCGTATTGTCTACGGTTGCTCGCACTTTCGATCCCAATGGATGGATCACTCCCGTAATATTTTTGGCTAAATGTTTCCTCCAGAAGCTTTGGATTGCTGAACTCGGTTGGGACGAACCACTCCCTGGGAAGTTATTGAAGGAGTGGAACTCCCTTGTGTCTTCACTTCCTGAAGTTAACCGAATTTCCATGCCTCGACGCTTCCTACCAACAGGAAGGTGTCATGCCAGTCTCCACGGGTTTTGCGACGCCTCCGAACGAGGATACGCCGCCGTGGTATATTTGAGGACTGTCGATGTCGCCGGTGAGGTCGCGACGCATCTCGTCTTGGCAAAAAGCAAGGTGGCCCCTATTCGGTCACGGTTAACTATCCCGAAATTAGAATTGTCTGGCGCCGCCCTTCTGGTACGCCTCTTGAACCACGTCCGCTCCTCTTTGGCATCTGCGGTCGATCTGACCGACGTTTATGCTTGGACGGACAGTGAGATTGTCCTTTGCTGGCTACGAGCCGCGCCTCACAACTTAGAGGTCTTTGTTGCGAATCGGGTCTCCCAAATTCAGAGCTCTGCAGTACCGGTGATTTGGAGACACGTACCCGGAGAACTGAACCCGGCCGATTGCGCCTCCCGCGGCTGTGAGGCCTCTTCACTGGTCCACCATCACCTTTGGTGGGATCCAAGTTGGCTATCCCAATCCGAGACGACTTGGCCTCAAAATAGGTTTTCCGCTCCCGAAGTATTGCCGGGCTTAAGAGTCGGAGTGGTTGAGGATAAACAGATCCCCGACTTGAACTTTCTTTTGAACCGTTACAGTTCCCTTGAAAAACTAATTGGTGTTACCGGTTCGATTCGACGTTTTATCCATAATGGGCGGAATTCAGAAAATAAAAATTTGAGTCCTGTGCTTTCCCCTCTTGAACGCCAAGACGCCCGGAACTACTGGGTGCGTGTGGTTCAGGTGGAGCATTTTTCATCCGTGATTGACACCCTAAAGAGAGGTTTAGTTTTGAAGGGCCCCCTTGCTCGCCTAAGCCCTTTTTTGGACAATAACGGAATGCTACGCGTTGGAGGACGCCTCAAGAATTCCAATCTGCCCTATGGTGCTCGCCACCCCCTTTTGCTACCTAAGGACGGCACCTTTGTCAAATTGCTAGTGACACACTACCATCTTAAAAATGCCCACGCTGGTTGTAATGCACTCTCGGCTATTTTACAGCGCGAGTTTTGGATTCTGGCAGGGAGACGCACCATCCGGAACGTCACTTTCAAATGTATTCCGTGTTACCGCTTGAAGGCTAATACTTCACAGCCGATGATGGGTGATCTGCCCTCCGACCGCGTTCTAGCCACTCGACCCTTTGCTGGGGTTGGCACTGATTTTGCTGGCCCGTTTGCCATCAAGAGCTCTAACCTCCGCAACGCCAGATCGCTCAAGGCCTACCTCTGCGTTTTTGTATGTCTCGCTACCAAGGCGGTACATTTAGAACTTGTGAGTGCCTTAAGCACTGAAGCTTATGTAGCCACGCTAGGTAGATTTGTCTCTCGTCGAGGATTGCCTGACCTGATTCGCACTGATTGCGGCACCAATTATAAGGGCACTGATAGATATTTAAAAGAAATTGTCGAATTCCTGTCTAGCAATAAGATTAGATTAAGTACAGCATTGTCCAAGATGGGGGTAACCTGGAAGTTTGACCCCCCAGCTAAGTGGTTAAGGTGGCCAAGACTCATCTCCGGCGCGTCATAGGCGAAACTGTTTTAACCTTTGAAGAACTCGCCACCGTGTTTTGCAAAATTGAGGCTGTACTCAATTCTCGGCCACTCTGTCCCCTCTCATCTGACCCCAATGACCTGGAGGTCTTAACTCCCGGTCATTTTCTGATTGGTCAGCCCCTTAACGCTCTACCCGAATACCCCTTCAGGGACGTGAAGGTCTCACGTTTGTCCCGGTTTGAGCTGCTGCAACAGATGACTCAGAGTTTTTGGCACCGTTGGTCACTAGAGTATTTGCATCTTTTGCAGCAGCGGGTTAAGTGGGCTGACAAATCTGATCCACCCAAAGTTGGTGACCTAGTGCTGATTAAGGAACCTAATTTGTTGCCTTTATACTGGCGCCGTGGGCGCATTCTTAAGCTGATCTACGGGTCTGATGGGGTTCCCAGGGTTGCCGAGGTAATGGTCGGAGACTCTGTCTTGCAGCGAGCCGTTTGCTCCTTATCACGTTTACCCATTTACTAGTAAGTGGACGTAAATCCTTACGACCACAGGCGGGGGGGTTGTTCGCGCCATGTGCCTGTCAACAATTCCTTGTTCCATGGTCGTAGCGCTGGCAATCTCTTTGGCTCGCAATGAAGTTGACAGATACTTAGTTTTTAAACTTGCCGCGGTTTTGGGGCGTGGTTTTTGCAAGTTGCTTTGGTTTGACAGCTAACAACTACACGAAAATCCGGGTCGCGCGCCCCGTTTGCTGTTTTTAAGTGTCTAGTTTTAGTTTATTTTACGGTTTATTTGCGCCGTCAAGCGGTCTATGTGTCGACCTGGCTATAAGCATAATTGCTAACTGTTTTCCGTAACAAAGAACCTTTTTTTTGGAACTCGCCGACCTTTGCTCGCCACGCGCTCGGCGGAAGTGTTGCGAAAGTGTGTGTGATTAAGGTTTTGGACCCAACTAGTGACAAACCAAGTGTACAGTGCTACGCCAGCCCAACGTCCACAGCTGCAGGCCATAACTAGCTGCCTGCCTGCTGCTGCGAGTGGCCTGAGAAGTTCACCTCACACTTAACCTCTCACAACACACCCCACATAATCACCACTTCATACCATCTCAGGCCGTACAAGGATTGACTGCTGCAAGGAAGGTCGGTGCAACCCTACCATCATTAAGTCACCACTACGTTGAGAACAGATCTGACCGCGGAGAAAGGCCGCTTGGGCAGCGACTCTGGACTCAGGTTATAGCTGATGGGCCCCTATACCTAGTGTTCCAGGTGTTGACTCGTTGGCCAAGCCGTTGGCCTCAACAACGGTGTAAGGTTTATTTTATTTACGGAATTTCTTGATTCGGTAATTATGATCACAATAATTTACCTCGTAACATTAATTTCATTGTCGTCACAGTTTTATGATCGTTACAGTAGCGCAATAAAAATGTACCTACTTCTGCAGGGCGAGGCCTCAATGTAAGTTGTGATATCGATTGCGGGTTGACGCGAGTACTTTTCTGTTTGAAAGCTAACGTAACGAGGTGGATCTTAGCTATAATTTAGGAAGATCTGCGCAGGCGTTTGAACTTTGAAGATCATCAGCTCATTTCCACTTGATTAAAGGGTCTTAAAAGCTTTCACTGGTGCCAATGATTTGAAATTTGGTGTACTGTTACTTCAGAATATTTTCAAGGCATGGCAACCTTGAGCTTATGCTGCAGCATGAAGTAGTCTGCGGGATACTCAACTCCTCAGCAACTTACAGCAGATATAGCGTGTTTGGGCTCATTAAAATGTCATTTAGTAAGGTGTATCGTGGATGGTGAACACAAACTTTTCTATCCACGAATGAAACTCAATTTCTAATTAAAATCTCTTCTGTTCGATCTTAGATTTTATAGATTTCTGCCTGATGCGAGGTGTGATCTCATTTCTTTGAGTACGAATACGCTACCTAGGTACTATAAACTTGTCATGTTATTAGTGTTGAAAATCATTGTGGTAAAAAAAAACATTATGGCCATTACGATCATAATGATCTGGCAACACCTGTAAAAGATTATTTGGTGACAGCCCATTAAAACTAGGAATTACGACTATGACAACCGCTGTATTTGCCTAGTACATTGTAATATCTCTAGTGACACGAGCGGCAGCGTCGCGCGTAACTGTTAGTATATAGTCAAACTGTGCTCCTCGTTTTTCTTAAAAAAAGAAACAAGTGCAAATTAAAAAATTTATTTTTAAATGCAAGCTTTTAGTAGCTACATCATTAGACTCTGGATATCATCTACAATCAGATTACTTGTTATGATGAATCAAACGAGCCCAAACTCGATGGGGTTACGTCGTTTTACTATAGAGTTTCGATTGCCATCTTTCGTCTCCATCATCAGATCAGCTCCATGTCACAATAATATTGTATTGTCATCCGATTTACACATACATGCAAAATTTCAGCTCGATCAGAAACCGGGAAGTGGGTCTAATTCATCTTGCAAGATTTGACCCACACAAACAAACTGGTCAAGCTAAATAAAAGCTTGTAAAAATAAGCTGATCCATTTTGTGAAGTCGAGAAAATGTATTGAAAATAATTTTATTTAACAGCGGTCAGGTGGATGGCAATTTGCACGCTCTAGTAATATTATTAAAACATCTCGTTGGATGAACCTAGTAGTTCCTAATAGGGTCACTGGAGTGCCGGACCTGGCGAGGAAACGCCTCGCCGATCAAAGCGGGTGTCTGTCTCTGTAAATCCTCTAACGGTTGATTGGGGGCGGGAATTTTTTGGTCAGAATCAAAGAATCTTTCCTTTCAAATTGTTCACAGAGAAAGTGTTTTATGTAACGGTATTTTTAGATTAGAATACAATAGATTTTTATTCAAAACAGTTTATACAAAATGCTTTTGAATCGTCAAGTGAATTTGCCACTGTGCACTGGTTCGGAATGCCGTTCCAAACGAGAAGAACCAGCAAGGAACTCGGCGGTTGCTGATTTTGTGTCTACATCCAAAATTCATTTTCATTCAAAGTCTACATTTTACTAATTTTTTTAATCAATATTTTTAAATGTACTGTGTGTGTAATCAATATAATCAAATATGGTCGAGCGAAGCAACGGCTGGATCATACGTCATGCTTGTGAACGGGTGTCTTCGGCGGAAATGGGGCTACTTTCTGTCTGCCCTTATGACGGGCATGAATTAAATTGTAGTACGCTTTTTTGGAACTTCCCCTCATTGTGGAACTATTATATTCTGTTCTTAAACAAAGTAGCAAAGTAAAATCGGCTCGGCATCCGACTGCCCACAAGATAGTATAAAAAACTTATTACAATGTAATAGCTGTATAATAATATTGTAAAATGATTATTTTGAAAAGAGCAACTGCTGAGTTACTTGCCGGCTCTTCTCAATATCAATCCGCTTTCCGAACCGGTGGTAGAGTCATGACGTGTCATAAGAGCCACAGGTTGGCTTATTAAATAAATAATTATGAATTTTGAATCGATATAAATAAAAATACTTTATCAAATTGCAAGAAAAAGAACAAAAGACACTTTAAATCTTTATCGTTTTCGTTATAACCAAATCTCCGAGTTCGTTGCTTTTAAATCCTATTACCATCTTGGACCCTTCTTGAGAGTTGCGACGCGATCCCTTCGGCGACTGCGTACCAAATAAAAATAATACCAAGTCAACGAAGCAACGACAATGTTTTAAGAAGTTCTAAACAAAGAATTCTTTCGCGATCGCAGACAAATAATCTCTTGCTTGTTTTGTGTCGAATAAGGCTGCTTGTACAGTGTGAAATTATGATATTACTAATCGATGCCCGCGACTTCTTCCGAGTGGATTAAGGTTTTTGATTACGGTTTTGTGTGATATAAGCACAAACCAACAAACAAACACACTTTTTTAATGTATGGACTAGCGCCTGACTGCGATCTCATCTGATGGGAAGTGAAGATGCAGCCTAGGATGGATGAAGCTTGCTTAGAAGATGCCTATTCACTCTTGATTTAAAAATACTCAAATTATAGTCAGTTGGAAAAACGGAAGCCGGAAGGGCATTCCAAATTTTTGCGGTGCGCAAGAATGTGAAAGTGATTAGGTACGATTTATAAATACTAGTGGTTCGCCCTGAACTGAGACCTCGCGGTATCCCATAATTCCCATAAGGTAGTTTTAACTATATTATATTATATAATTAAAACGCGCCGAATCTGATGACGTCAATCGTCATCTGCTTTCGGGGATGGGATGCGTATTTACAATATTAAAGACAGCGCCATCTAGTAACAGTATAGTGAAGTTTTGTTAAAAACATTGATGCCCATTAAAACTTAAATAATTTAGTTTCTTTATAATATTTATCTAATTTTAGTATTTTTTGTTCAAGTACAGAATATAACTCAAATTATGTGTAAGTTTCAATTTTTAAAATAAAGTGGTTTTAGAGATCTAGCCTCGAATAAAATCTCCACTTTGAAAGCCACCCATTTCGTCAATTTTAGGAAAAAAAATAAAAAAAAAATTCTTTTGTACTCTGTTCCAAATTATCTTTAAAATGAGGTACTGCAACCCTATGAAATGCAAAAAATTTTATTTTACTTCGCATTCGCTTCTATGAGAGCCCCCCTGAAATAATGATTTTTATAACTTTGTAAGCCATTTTCGGCTGGAGGCCATCGGTTTACATATCATATCTAAAATTGAAGTAATTACGTTCAGTAATTCAGAAGTTATAAGGCTCTGACAGACGGACGGACGGACGGACAAGTGCAAATCGCTCTAGTAAACTCAGAGACCTTCGCTTCGCTCGGTCGATAAATCGTACAATCTTGAACGTTTGGGTAGTGTTACGAACGATAGTGTTAGGGCTCGTTTCGCTCACCCTAACACTATCCCACAACCTGAGCATTTTTGTAGTACACTTTACTGAAAAACTATCACGCCTATAGATTTGTGCTTTAACATAGTAATTTAACTTCATATCCGAATGTGTTATCTGTCAAAAAAATATAATTTTATAATCATTAAAAAAATGAACATTAACAATTTTGTATCCATTGGATAGAATGTTATTGTACTACTAACGCCATCTGTTAGAAAACCAAAGAGTTAACATCGCTGCAACAGAACTTATTACCCGTTAGAAAAATTAAACAAAGCTCAGGCTTTGTGAGGGCTTTTTGCTAGTAATATTATTAAGTGATTGATCACATCATCTTGGTCATCATCATCAAAAACGTGTACTTGAGTTACCTTAATCTGCCGTTTGACGACATTATCATGAGGTGGACAAACGGCATGACCAAGCTTTGTTATCCATAAAATAAACTCACTTGTTAATGTTGTTAAGTTTTGTTTGGCTACAAGCCAAAGTGAGTTTGTTTTATGTTGTTAAGTGTTGGCTTGAGTATTCAAGTTGGTTTGGTTTGAGAATTCAAAAAACCTAGTCTCTAGGCCTCATTTGAAATCGCAGTTTAATAAAAGTTTCACAAACAAATTCTTAGAACAATCGACAAGTGGCCGTTGTCTTTTGTTACGAATAGAAAATCACCGTGTTTAGGGCCCCTTAAAAATGGAAAAAGAGGGACTTTATACCAGGTACGTTTTGACAGGCGCTGTCGAAACTTTGGCTTAACTGCAAACAGAAAAATCCTTTGGCTTTGAATCTTCTCGCCCCGCTTAGAGGCAAGTAGACATTCAAAATATCTACACTTTGTGGGAATCATAAATATGGCTTTCTAGAAACTACATACCTATTCAAGAAGTTGCCCATGCGAAATTCAGGTCAGTAGGGTTAGTACAAGATTGGATAGTTAACTACGTATAGTAAACTATGACATTACCATCAAAGTAAAATAAACCATAACTGTATTGTACCATAATTGTACTGTTTATGTATTCTTATACATTTACGTAACGAAAAAGCTCCAAATTAAAATTGTCTGTATTGAATTTGTAACTTTAAATCAATACTAATATGGTTCATATTACTTTGATGCTAATGTCATAGTTAACTATTACGATCAGACGAATTAAAACTCGGCATAACCACACAGGTCAAGGAATAGTGTACTCACTAAATAATAATTATTTGCGAGGAAAAATTTAACATAACAAACATAAAGCCACCCTTGTTGTGTTGAGTGTATTCACGCTCCTTCCTTCACATACATTGTATCTAACGTCGAAGAGATAGACTTCAGTATTTATAGTATAACTAGCTCATGACCGCGACTCTGTCAGCGTGGATTTAGTTTTTAATAATCCCGTGGAAACATTTGATTTTCCGGGATAAAAAGTAGCCTATACCACTCTCCAGGTCCTCGACTATACCCATGCAAAAATCACATCAATCCGTTGCTCTGTTGGAGTGTGATTGAAGGACAAACCAACAAACCAACCTTCTTATAGCCTTTAACCTTCCACAAGAATTGAGCTATCAAATGCAAAAAGAATTTTTCAAATCCGACTGGCAGTTCCTGAGATTAGTGCGTTCAAACAAACAAACTTTTGCGCTTTATTACATTAAGTACTTAAATATATTATGTAGACTAGCTGATGCCCGCGACTTCGTCCGCGTGGAAAAAGTAATAAAAAAGAATTGTTTTATTTTAATCGTGAGGTTTTTACGATTGTACTACGCCACTATATAATATTCTGTACCTACTTGGTACCTGCAAACCTACAATATCAATACAAAATGGAATTTTTTTAAATACCCACAATTTAGGCAGGACCAGCACCATCAAGATTGAGGAGTTGGTAACTGGTCTTCAATGATGGATTGGCAACTGGTCTTCATTCTCGCCTGCATCACTGGACTGTAGTCCAGTGAAGCAGGTGAGAATTTTCGATTGCACTACGCTTCTTTTTAGTTTATACTTGGCATCTACAGTAGCAACTGAAAACCGAAATTTTCGTGAGCGAAGCGAGTGCGAAAATATTTTGATCGCACTACGCCTCTGTGTAGCCCATACTAATTGGTATCTACAAAAGCAATCTATAATCGACATTATCGCTAGTGAAGCCAGTTCAACATTTTAAGGATTGCACTACGCCACCATATATAGGTCGACCGTTTAACTCGCGTATCGCCTGCGCGGTAAGAAGGGAGCGGAGGGAGTTGTTAGAGATGTTAAAACTTAAAAATAAATACTTAATTCTTTACCAACAATGTCTATCTCGAGATAAATCTTTGGATTATTGACTCCGTGTGTAGCGTTACCCGCCCCCGCTCCCTTCTTACCGCGCAGGCGATACGCGAGTTAAACGGTCGACCTATAGTCCATACTTGGCACCTACATAAGCAACACAAAAGCGACGTTATCGCAAGCGAAGCAAGCGCGAAATTTTCAGAACTGCACTACTTAACTATGTACTCCATACTTGGTTTACACTCACAACAACAATTAAGAAAAGACATTTTCGCCAACGAAGCGAGCGCGAAAATTTTTAAGATTTCATTGCATCACTATGTAGTCCAAAACGGACATTTCTCAAAATTTTTAGGGCTGCACTACATAACTGTGTCATTCATACTTGGTTCTTACAGTATCAATCAAGAAAGACACATTTCGCGAGCGAAGCGAGCGCAAAAATTTTCGATTGCACGACGCTTATTTGTAGTTCATACTTGGCACCTACAGTAGCAACTGAAAACTGATATTTTTGCAAGCGAAGCGAGCGCAAAGATTTTTTGATCGCATTAAGTACGCCTCTGTGTAATCCATACTAATTGGTATAGACAAAAGCAATCTTTAATCGACATTATCGCTAGTAAAGCGAGTGCGACATTTTTTACGATTGCACTACGCCACTATGTAGTCCATACTTGGCACCTACATAAGCAACACAAAACCGACGCTGTCGCGAAATTTTTTAGGAATGCACTACTTAACTATGTACTCCATACTCACAACAACAATGAAGAAAAGACATTTCCGCGAGCGAAGCGAGCGCGAATTTTTTTACAATTACGTTGCATCACTATGTAGTCCATACTTGGCAATCGAAAACGGACATTTTCGCAAATTTTCAGGGCTGCACTACTTAACTGTGTCCTTCATACTTGGTTCTTACAATACCAATCAAGAAAAGACACAATTTTGCGAGCAAAGCGAGCGCAAAAATTTTAGATTGCACTACGCTCCTTTTTAGTTTCTACTTGGCACCTACATTAGCAAGCGAAAACCGAAATTTTCGCGAGCGAAGCGAGCGCAAAAATATTTTGATCGCACTACGCCTCTGTGTAGTCCATACTTATTGGTATAGACAAAAGCAATCTAAAATCGACATTTTCGCGAGCGAAGCGAGCGCAAAAATTTTCGATTGCCCTACGCTTATTTGTAGTTCATATTTGGCACCTACAGTAGCAACTAAAAACCGATATTTTCCGCAATTTTCCGCAATTTTTTAGGACTGCACTACTTAACTATGTACTCCATACTTGGTTTACACTCAAAACAACAAAGAAGAAAAGGACTGCAGGATTTTTAGGACTGCACTACTTAACTATGTACTCCAAAAATATTTTGATCGCACTACGCCTCTTTGTAGTCCATACTAATTGGTATAGACAAAAGCAATCTACAATCGACATTTACGCGAGCGAAGCGAGCGCAAAAAATTTCGATTGCACTACGCATATTTGTAGTTCATACTTGGCACCTACAGTAGCAACTGAAAACTGATATTTTCGCGAGCGAAGCGAGCATACTTGGTTTTCACTCACAACAACAATTAAGAAATTTTCGCCAATGAAGCTAGCGCGAAAATTTTTACAATTTCATTGCATCACTATGTAGTCCATACTTGGCAATCCAAAACAGACATTTCGCAAAATTCTTTAGGGCTGCACTACATAACTGTTTCCTTCATACTTGTTTCTTCTTCTTCTTCTTCTTGAGGTGCCATCTCCTACGGGAGGTTGGCTATCATATTGGCTATTCGGACCTTACACACAACTGCGCGGAATAAGGATCGAGTACTCAGTCCGAACCATGTCCGGAGATTCTTGAGCCAAGAGGTCCGTCTTCTTCCAGGGGGTCTCCTACCTTGTATCTTCCCCTGTATTATTAGTTGGAGCAACTTGTACTTATCGCCACGCATTATATGTCCCAGATATTGCAGTTTTCGTTGCTTTATTGGTTCGTTATACTTGGTTCTTACAATACCAATCAAGAAGACACATTTTAGCGAGCGAAGCGAGCACGAAAATTTTCGATTGCACTACGCTTCTTTGTAGTTCATACTTGGCACCCGCAGTAGCAACTGAAAACTGATATTTTCGCGAGCGAAGCGAGCGCGAAGGTTTTTTTGATCGCACTACGCTTCTGTGTAGTCCATATACAAATGAGTACATAATTAAAATAATTTTTTTACAAAACAAAGTATATATTTTTTTTTCTTAATTTTTTAAAACCGCTCAACCGATTTCGGTAAAATTTAAAAACCACCTGGAAGTACCCTTTCAAACAAAAAAGTAAGAATTTTCCAAATCAGTTCAGGCGCCTTCAAGTAATCGGTGAACATACATAAAAAAATTTAAAAAATAGATTCCGACGAATTGAAAATCTGATCCTTTTTCGAAGTCGGTTAAAAAGAAATCTACAATCGACATTCTCGCAAACGAAGCGAGTGAGACATTTTTTACGATTGCACTATGCCACTTTTAGTCTTCACTTGGTTGGTACCTACAATATGAATTCATTATCGACATTTTGTAAACACCTACTATTTAGGTGGGTATTATCATCAGCAGCATCGGGATTGAGAAGTTGGTACCATTAGTAGTTGTAGCATGGGGAGGAGAAGGGAGCAGGATGATTCCTAAACCGAACCGAGCTATAATTAAATTAGCTGAATAGATTGATGCCATCTAAGAATACAAAGCTACTGTGGGAAATTTTAGTAAACGGAAAACGGAGACGCGAAATTTTTTACGGCTGCGTTATGCCACTACCCTAAGTAGTTCATACTAATTGTTACCTATCATTGGTGAGCAGTACCCAGCAGCATCAGAATTGAGTCCTCTTTTACGGCTCCACTACACTATTATATTTTAAATATTTGGCACCTACAATATCAATTCACAATCGACAGTTCGTAAATATCCATGATTTAGGTGGGCAGTACACTGCACCATCAGGATTGAGGAGCTAGGGCCTGGAGGTCAGTGATATAGTCTAAAATTAGTATGTAATGAATAGCTCAGGTCAAGATAAGGCTATGGTATGAATGTAATAAGATCTATATACGTATATATCGTATGCGAGTGACCTGGAACTATCCGAGATAAGTTTTGTCCTCTATCTCCGATAACATCTAGCAGATCTTCACCAAAATTGGTCATTGTATTTCTTGTCGTACACACTTTCAAATAAAGAAAGAATTATTAAAATCCGTTCAGATTTGACTGAGTTGTGGAGTAAAATCAACAAAAAGTTTCATCCCCTATCCTGGAGTAACCTTATGTTTTATCGGGATAAAAACTATCCTATATGTTGACCCGGAGTATCAGCTACCGCTGTACTAAATTTCATTTAAATCCGTTCAGTAGTTTTCGTGTGAAGCGTGGACAGACAGACAGACAGACAGACAGACAGACAGACAGACAGACAAAAATTAAATAAAAATCTGTTTTGGGCTCAGTATCGATAGTTAAGCATCCCCCAATTAAAATTTTCAAAATATATTAAATGTACAGAAATCTTCCAGTTACAGTTTTATTATAAGTATAGATTTTAATAAATTCGTGCTACTTAGAATCTATTCGTCTCTGCCTTAATGTGCCTTGAGCCTACGTTTTTATCTGATAGAATACGCTTTTAGTGGCATATTGTAAATATGCTTCGGGCATTAGTTAAGGGTCATTCATATAGATCCCCAACTAGCCGCTACCTCCCCATTAACAAACCGAGTGTGTGTAATCAAGATGGTCCATTACACCACATAAATAGCCCAAAAAAACTGTGACGTCAAAAACACAAAGACGGCCACTCAGAGACCCACTTTCGCGTCAAAACAAGACATTTCTTGTCTCACTCGCACATATAAACTGTACAGGATGCTATTTTCGTACCGTTCAGTGAGGCGTCAACTTTAATTTCATGAGGAGATAAATGATTTAAATCCTTAGGTCCACCCTACTTTTGTGAAAGCGTGTTATTTGTTAGTTTGCTTGTTTGTCCTTCAATGACGCAGCAACGGAACAACAGATCAAAATGGTTTTTTACATGGGTATAGTTCAGGACTTGATGATTTACTTAAGAAAGAAAGTTAGAGAAGAAAGAAAACACATTTATTCAGTTACTGGATGATGCCCGCGACTGCGTGGATTAAGGTATTTTAATTCCCGCGGGAACTCTTTTTGTTAATCCTGCGTATGAGCTATCTCCATTCGAATTTTCAGCCAAATCGGTTCATTCTTTGTGGCGTGAAAGAGTAACAAACATCCATCCATTCATACATCAATCCATACTCACAAACTTTCACATTTATCATAATAGTAGGATAGTAGAAACCTAGAAAAATATAATAATAATATGTGGTGCATAATCCAACTCGGTTGGGCAGCGTTCGGGAAGCTCCGAGATGTCTTCTCGTCCAAAATCCCTCAGTGCCTGAAGACTCAAGTCTTCGAACAGTGCGTGTTGCCAGTGATGATTTACGCATCCGAGACATGGTCGCTAACTATGGGCCTCATAAGAAGGCTCGGGATCGCCCAGCGAGCGATGGAGAGAGCTATGCTCGGTGTATCCCTGCGAGATCAAATCAAAAATGAGGAGATTCGTAGAAGAACCAAAGTCACCGACATAGCTCAGCGTGTCGCGAGGCTGAACTGGAAATGGGCGGGGCACATAGTTCGAAGAGCTGATGGTCGTTGGGGTCCCAAGGTGTTGGAATGGCGACCCCGCACCGGGAAACGCAGTGTTGGCAGGCCCCCCACCAGGGGGACCGACGACATCAAACGAGTCGCACGGAGCCGCTGGATTCAAGCGGCGCAAGACCGAAGCCTGTGGAAGTCCATGCAGGAGACCTTTGTCCAGCAGTGGACGTCTATAGGTTGATAAAGAAGAAGAAGAAGAAGGTGCATAATTGAGTTGTAATAAATTAATGTTTTAACAAATCCTAGTCTTGAAAAATTCATGATAATTTAGACCTAAACTAAATATAACAACAGGTTTTTATTTTAATTTTTAAATGGTCCCTATTGGAATAAGCAAACTTTCACGACCATGAAGCCTTAAATTTTGGGTGTTAAAATAGCACTCTCTATATAAGTATCTGTGGTCAAGTAAATGTAGGTATCGCGTGCTCAAGGGTAATTCCTCAAATCATTCCTTTAATATACAATGTGATCCTTTTTCATTACATTGATTACTTCCTGTTTAGGTTCAGTTTTTGAATAAATAACAAACATAGTTTTGGAACGATTTCTATATCATTATTTTGTAATAAAATAAAAACTTTGGGACAATGTTGATGATTTTGGTGAAATCATCTTGTGGTAACTAACCCTAATAAACCTAGTTGACCTAAGTTAGGGACAAATCTAGCGAAATTCCGCGAACGTAAAAAATCGGTCAAGTGCGAGTCGGGCCTCGCTCTTTTAGGGTTCCGTTAAAAAAATTAAATTAAAAAATTTCCATCTACCTACCCATTTTAATTTAATTTTTTTAATTTAATTTAATTTTTGTTATTTGTTGTTATAGCGGCAATAGAAATACATAAAATGTGAAAATTTCATCTGTCTATCTATTACGGTTTACGAGATACAGCCCGCTAACAGACGGACGGACGGACGGACGGACGGACGGACGGACGGACAGCGTAGGCTTGGTAATAGGGTCCCGTTGGTACCCTTTGGGTACGGAACCCTAAAAAGGCACGTGTTTTTTTTGAGTTTTATCCACGTAGATTATGGCGTTCCTATAAAATGCTAGATGCCACATTTGTTACTCTAGGCAGTGGGAGAGGGCGTAAGAGAAAAATAAAAGTATAGCATAAAAATAAAAGTTGATATTCATAAAAAAGCTTAATTTATTTTATAGGTATTGAAGACCTCGCCTCCACTAGTATGCGTTGGGGCTTATAATAAAATATCTGTAACAATATCGTTGGTTCAGAACGGTAAGTCTGTAATTAGTCAACGCAGCTATACCTCGCAGGGGCCGCTGACGTGCAACGGTTAAAAACGAATTACCTCGGAGCACCCTGTAGCGCCATTTGTCATGAAACCACCACACCGCCTCCTAGTGTAGTCTAGGAGAAGGTGACTGTGACTAGCCATCCTTAGTAATACTAGTGGTTCGCCCCGAACTGAGACCTCGCGGTAACGGTATCCCATGATTATTCATTCAATCGATACATGATAACCAAAACTGACATTATTATTATGCCCGTTTTCACCAAACATACCTAAATCATCCCCTAAGTAGGAGTCTCTTAACGTAGGTAGCTCCTAAATACAATCCTAAGTCCTAACATCCGTCCCAATATCCTTTTAGGTGTCCCGTACAGGATCGTGATAAATAAGTTGACAGAAAACATCAATCACCTAACTTATAGGTAGCCCGTAAAGGTTAGGGAACGTTAGTGAAAACATTGAATTATTTATCAAACATTGAATTTAACTCGTAGTTCCATGGGAATAGTTACTGACTGCGCCATCTATTAGCATTATTGTGAAGCTATGTTGATGCTATATGAATTACTGACGCCCATTAAAAATTAAATAATCTCGTTTCTTTATAATATTCATATAATTTTAGTATTTGTTGTTCAAGTACAGGATATAAGTGACCTAAAAACATAAAATCAGTTTGAAAATCCATAGCGGATTTTTCTAGAGAGCGTCTTCAAGCGAGCGTATAAAATCGCCACTTTGAAAGCCCCCCATTTCGTCAATTTTAAGGGAAAAATTAAAAAAAAAATATTTTTGTACTCAGTTCAAAATTATCTTTAAAATGATACGTAACAATTTTATGTAACGCGATTTTTTTTTTTACTTCGCATTCGCTTCTATGAGAGCCCCCCTGAAATAAAGATTTTTATAACTTTTTAAGCCATTTTCGGCTGGAGGCCATCGGTTTACATATTATATCTAAATTTGAAGTAATTACGTTCAGTAATTCAAAAGTTATAAGGCTCTGACAGACGGACGGACGGACGGACGGACGGACGGACAAGTGCAAATCGCCCTAGTTAACTCAAAGACCTTCGCTTCGCTCGGTCGATTATGAATGCGAAAGGGTGTTTGTATGTCTGTTTGTCCACCCCAACATGCCAAAAGATATATATAGTGTACCAATTAGCATGTAGTTCATCCTTAAGATCCTTCAGATGGCGCTATAAATGATCCCAGTCTAAGCAAGACATTTTTTTTATTCGATGACAAGCTAGTCCTTGACTGCGATCTCACCTGATGGTAAGTGACGATGCGGTCTAAGATGGTAGCGGGATAACTTGGAAGGGGTATGGCAGTGAACATTTAACCCATACCTCTAATTGGTTTCTACACGGCTTCGTGCCGGAACGCTAAATCGCTTGGCGGCACGTCTTTGACGGTAGGGTGGTAACTAGCCACGGCCAAAGCCTCCCACCAGACCAGACCAGAGACAATTCAGAAATTATAAATTCCCAAATTGACCCCGCCGGGAATCGAACCCGAGACCTCCCAGTTATAAGACAACAGTGCTTACCACTGAGCCAAGGAGGTCGTCAACGCACGTCAACATGCACGTTACGAGCTATTTATCGAATCTTCAACAAGCGAAGCGTGGTCTCCATTTCACTTTACGATCGTCTTCATCAACCGATAGCCGTCCACTTGCTTGGATTTCTACATGCCTCGGTCTTTGCCATTCGACACTCCATTTCATGGAGTGGCTACATTATCGGGATTCGGCGAATGTTCGCATTATCGCGACAAGTGTAGCCGGGTAGTTCGTTGAATTGCGAATCAATTCGGGCGAACTCGCACGACAATCATTCTAACACACTGACTGTCACACTCTAACAATGCCGCAGCTAGACGCAGCTATGTCTATCGTTTCGTCCCTCATTTATCGCGACAACTCGACACGAATGTTCGCACGATAATGTAGCCGCTGTGTTAGAATGAGACGCAGCTATGTCTATCGTTTCATTCCTCTTTTATCGCGACAACTCGACACGAATGTTTGCACGATAATGTAGCCACACCATCAGACTTTCAATTCGATTAGTCCGTTGCTCTTAAGCTACGATACAAAATTTTCTAACAAGGATTTTTTAATATTTTTCGCAGCCTTTTAGAATAACAAACAAAATGGATACGTGCTACCATTACGGTAAAGTTAAGTTGTTTTTAATTACATTTGACGTTATATAAGAGGTTTGATAAAAACAAATACTTATTTGGATACAAACATTACAAAACTTTGGGTTGAACTTTGGTAGAAAGCGGTGATAGCCCAGTGGTTAGGACTTCTGCCTTGTTGTTGTTGTTGTTGTAATTACACCCTTAAGCACGCTACTAATGCTAACCATAACAACGCTAGTTGCCTGATTATAACTAAAACCTGAGTCTTATACTTGGCTCCCATTTTACAAGGATGTGGTTATCATAAAATATATGAAAACGTCTTTGTTGTTTACGCACAATGAAAAACTGTAAATCTCACTATGGCAATGACCGTAGCATTGCAATTGACCGCATCGGCGTCGTAGGCACCGTACCACGTGCACATAGCTACAACTTCCTCCACCCGTCCCTTTTCCACTCGTAGTTTTCCACGTTCACGTCATTAGCCCTCTCTGTCCGACGCGGAAAGGGCTGTTTCCCAAAGCTTCCTCAGTTGTCGTCGCGATCTCGTGACCGGCGGTCGTGTCATGAGTATGTTCTTGTATGTGATTTCGCAGTGAGAACGCGTACGAATATTTGCATCGTAAGTTTTGAAAACTTCGCCCACGATTCCGTGCCTATGTTTTATTGTATGTGATTGTATGGAAGTGTAAAAACGTTGGGAAAAGTTGTGCATTAATCCCGCGGGGTACAGTTTGTTTGTTTGCCCGTGCCTGTTTTGAGTTTTTTTATGTTTTTGTTTTTAGTTCTTAGTGTTTGTGGTTGGGATTGTGTTGGCACGCTGAATTATTTTGGTGAGTAGACTTATAATGGCTTGGTTTAAATACTCAAACTTTGAATATTCATAATATAATCAGCGTGAAAACGTGTTTGTATGTTTGTTTTGCTGGTTTTTCTTTTATTCGAATAGCAATAAAGCTAAGGAGGGACTTGATTTTTTGCATGGATTTTAACCAACATCATAATTATAAATGTTATATTTTGTTTAAGAATATATTATTTATTATTGAGTGCACCTGTGTTTGCGTATGCACTTAGGAACTATAATATCTCGCGCTTAGTTGGAATGGAAAAAATTGGAATGTTGCTAGTCTATGTTAAAAATAAATTATTTATTTTTCGTCTTCATCATTATTATTAAATAAAGGGTCTTCCAAATAAGTAAAAAAATACAAGTACGCTGTTAATTTTACGTGTGTTAACCTAAAATGGTTTCGATTAAAGTAAACCTTATCACCTAAGCAGTGATAGCCTAGTGATTAGGAATGTGGTCTCCTATTCGGGGGTCGCAGTTGCGATCCCGGGTACGCACCTCTGACTTTTCGGAGTCAAGTGCGTCTAAGCAATTAAATATCACTTGCTTCAACGGTGAAGGAAAACATCGTGAGGAAACCTGCTCCCTGAGAGTTCTTCATAATGTTCTTGAAGGTGTGTGAAGTCCGCCAATTCGCATTGGGCCAGCGTGTTGGACTATGGCCTAAACCCTTCTTTGTGAGGAGACCTGCGCTCAGTAGTCAGCCCTTGATGGGTTGCTAATGATGATGATGATGAAACTAAACCTAGGTATACTAAAAATTATCGATTAAACTAAAACTTCACCAAATGTTTATGACGTTACGTTTATTTAATACAAGCTGAATATTTTCGCCCACGATTCCGTGGCTATGTTTTATTGTATGTGATTGTATGGAAGTGTAATGTATGGTGAGCGCTTTGACTTTTTGATAAAAAGTTGCTTGTTTGATTATTTTGGCAACATCTCGAGTCTGTTAGGATAAAATATTTTGTGTTTTTACCCGACTACGGAAAAACCAAAAAGAAGGGTTATGTTTTTAGCAGACTAAGTTTTTTTTTTTTAATAAAAATAAAAGAATATTAGTCAAGTTGAAGTTGACTAATATCCTCATCTCCCCTCCAAATAAGCGGAAAGCTTGTGTTAGGAGTGGGTACGACAATAGTGCAACGGGTGGGATTCGAACCTGCGACCTTTCAGTTTTCAGTCCGCACCTTTAACCGTTGGGCTATTGAGGCTTGAATTGAAGTATGTATGTGTGTGACTATTTACCGAATGTTCCACCGTGGCGCCTAAACTACTGAGTCTATTGAAAAATGAGATGTATTTATCCGGTTGATATTTTATACGAACAAAATCAAAATGGCGGATGTGATAGACAAAAAAGTGGGGGTTTCTGAATTTTTTTTTGTTATCGTATCGCGTGGGATGTCAAATGAAAGAGGAGAAAACTCTGAGTTCATAAATATAAATATAGTACAGTTACAGTTAGGTTATAGTTTTTAAACTTTTGTACTTGTCTCAATCTGTCATAAGAATATAATAGAATAGAAATGTTCTTTATTCAAATAAACTTTTTACAAGTGCTTTTGAATCGTCGAGAGTCTACCACTGGTCAATGCCCTTCCTGCCGAGAAGAACCAGCAAGAAACTCGGCGGTTGCTCTTTTCAAAACAAGTTTACAATTCAATAGATACTATGCTATGTATGCAGTGTTTCCACAATGAGTGGAAGTTCCACAAAGCATAACCGAGACTCAAACCCGGGATCGCTCGCCACTCCGCCTGAAACGTCGTGAACTGAAGCAATTAGGGGATCAGCCGTCAATCGATACGGTTGCGAATACCGCGGTAACGCGATCCGGAGCCCGTATCGGTCTGTGTATTACATCATATCGTCTGAACTGAATGCTTATGTTACGTCTGTCTTGGCTGCGAATCTAAAGAAGGTATTGTGTTGCTAATAAGCTGTGGTAAAAGGCTAAAGCCGCCTCTGCATGCGTAGTTTTGAGTTATGTATAAGCTAAGCTAGCAATTCTAAATCTACATACATGTGTAAGTATAAGTTTTTATAATTATGATTTTCCCCTAAAGAATGGAAACTAAATATGACCTATGTATTTTTTTTATTCGATACAAGATAGTCCTTGACTGCGATCTCACCTGATGGTAAGTGACGACGCAGTCTAATATGGTTGCGGGCTTACTTGGAAGGGATATGGCAGTGAACATTCAACCCATACCCCTAATTGGTTTCTACACGCCATCGTACCGGAACGCTAAATCGCTTGGCGGTACGTCTTTGACGGTAGGGTGGTAACTAGTCACGGCCAAAGCCTCCCACCAGACCAGACCAGAGACAATTCGGAAATTATAAATTCCCAAATTGACCCCGCCAGGAATCGAACCCGAGACCTCCCAGTTATAAGACCAGAGCTTACCACTGCGCCAGGGAGGTCGTCAAAAACGTGTTATATTTTTACAAGTTCTGTAGCCTAAGCACGAATGTTTTCACTATCGAATAGTTAACGTAAAGTTAACGCCGACAAGATATTTTGTATGAAAACGACTGCACCGCCCGCACAGTGCAACGCCTGTTTTCATACAAAATATCTTGTCGGCGTTAACTTTACGTTAACTATTCGATAGTGAAATATTCGTGCTTAGGCTACAGATAGGATTTGTAAAGGTTAGGACGATTTCAGATTAGCGTATAAGCTCTTTTTTGGTAGCGCGTATAGGCGCGTGTACCCGCGTTCGGTTTTTTGAAGCGCAAAATGTCATGCGCGCGCGAACTTATACGCGCGAAAAAATACGCTAGTCTGAAGTGCCCGGGATCGAACCTGCAACCCTCGAATAGGTGAAACAACTAGGCTATCATTGCTGCCTTACCTTGGTAGGTATCCTTAAAGGGCGTACATGCGTGTTGTGTGTTGCATCCGCACCATCGATTACTGGCACGCATGCAATCCGATATCGATTTTATATAAATAGTCTGTAACAGGCATGCCTACGGAGAAATACCTATAAGATTGCTGGGTAGCCAGCGCAGTGTTCGTGACTACTACTTGTTGGCCTGTTGGACTTCTGTCGTGTTCATCATGAATGGCATTCTGAAACAGTAGCAGTGGTAAATTCACTTGACGATTCGAAAGCACTTTGTAAAAAAATATTTGTAAAAAAATTATTCTATTCTATTTTATCTCTAGCACAATACCGCTAAGCAGCAAGAGAAAAGTATGTTAAGGAAAAAATCATAATTATTAAACATTTTTAGGTTCAGTCAAAGTATTAAAAAATTCTGTTCACAATAGAACACAATAATTAAATGGACAAAAAGACCATATTAATATTGTTTTTAGCTTCTTAATCAACTTCTAGACGTCCACTGCTGGACGAAGATCTCCTCCAAGGATTTCCACAGGCTTCGGTCTTACGCCGTCTGAATCCAGCAGCTCGTTTGATGTTGTCGGTTCACCTAGTGGGGGGTCTGCCAACACTGCGCTTCCCGGTGCGGGGTCGCCACTCCAGCACCTTGGGACCCCAGCGGCCCTTCAAACTATGTATTAATGTTATGAATGTGAAGATTTGTTCGTCAGTCTAGGTATCTGTTGTCCAATTTGCAACTGGGTCCCAATTGGCTTCTACGCAGAATCATTCTGAAAAGCTGAAATACTCGGCACCGTGTCTTTGTAAGGAGAGTTGCAACTCAAAGACTTGAACAGAGTTTTTAAAAATCCCGCGGGGGTCCATTTGATTTTCCAGGATATAATGTAACAAAATATTAAGACAATCTCAATGTCCTCAACTAATACCCATGCAAAAAATCACGTTGATCAGTTGCTCCGTTGCCATCGTTGCTGCGTGATTGAAGAACTAACCAACAAGCCAACAAACAAACACTTAATTTATAATTTTAATAAGGATTGGAAATAGATAGTGCGTAGACCGTATGTCTTTAACTTTCTTATAATATTTTACGATAGCTGTACGCTCGCTTGTCATATCGCAGGGGTATAAAAATTACAATTTCATATATTGCTTCTAATAAAAAGGAAAATTCATATTCTATCAGAAAACCGTAAGAAATATGATCGCACTGTATTGTGTTTTTATCCTTATCTACTTAATTTATTAAGCCATGGTTTGCGTTATTTAATGTTTTTAGGGTGGACTTAGTAATACTAGAATTGAATACGTCTTGAAATCGAGAAAAATGCCGTTAACACGTTTAAATTATGAACGTTTTGTTTGCCCAAAAATTTTCTGCAGTACATTAAGCTCACATTATTCCAATCATATATTGTCAATATATTTTCACTTACCAGTGAACTTATGAATGTAATTAAAACAATACATTATGGTAGGTATGAATGCTAGGTATATAACGACGCAAGTCGCGAAACTGAAGTGGAAATAGGCGGGGCACATAGTTCGAAGAGCTGATGGCGGTTGGGGTCCCAAGGTGCTGGAGTAGGAACCCCGCACCAGGAAGCACTGGGATGGCTGTCCCTCCACTAGGTGCACGGCGACATTAAACGAGTCACAATGAGCCGATACAGGCGGCGCAAGACCGAGTCCTGTAGAAGTCCACGCAAGAAACCTTTGTCCAGCAGTGGACGTCTATTGTTTTATAAAGAAATGTGATCATTGTCTTCGCAATACAAAACTGGCCAAATGGAGGTGTGCTCGAGCGAATAAACAAAAACGGACAAAATGAGAAATGTGTGCGCGTTAATTTTAGCACAAATCAGGGAAACGCTTTCTTTTGGAAAGGCTTTGGGACTGGCCGGTGGGAGTTTCGTTTGAAAGGAATCGTGAGGGTCAGTTAATTAGGCGTTTCACTCTTTGAACCGAGGTTTTCGTGTGGCTCTTTGTTTATTTTTATTTACGTCTTGTACAGCTTTTGGTGTCGTGGTTGGAGAGTGAATTAGCCTAACGTCGCGGGTTTGATTTCACGGCAGGTGCTGTGAAATTTTTGTGGTTTGTCCTTTAATAACACAGCAAGGGAGCAACGGAACGACGACGAAATGATTTTTTTTGCATGGATAGGTATTAAGTATATTTGAGGACAGTAAACAGATTTGATTTTTATAGGCTTTTTATTAGCTTCACTTGTATGTTTGTAACAATGTTTGTAACCGACTTCTTTGGGCGCGATTTTGACCCACTTTAAACGGCCAGATTTCGTTCAAACTGTAGATTTATCGAGGACCGATGAAAATACACTAATTTGATAAAAAACAAAAAAAAACTTGTATGTTTGTAACCGACTTCTTTGGGCGCGATTTCACTTGTATGTTTGTAACTTGTAACCGACTTCTTTGGGCGCGATTTTGACCCACTTTAAACGGCCAGATTTCGTTCAAACTTTGTAGATTTATCGAGGACCGATGACAATACACTAATTTGATAAAAAAACAAAAAAAAAACTTGTATGTTTGTAACCGACTTCTTTGGGCGCGATTTCACTTGTATGTTTGTAACTTGTAACCGACTTCTTTGGGCGCGATTTTGACCCACTTTAAACGGCCAGATTTCGTTCAAACTTTGTAGATTTATCGAGGACCGATGACAATACACTAATTTGATAAAAAAACAAAAAAAAAACTTGTATGTTTGTAACCGCTTCTTTGGGCGCGATTTCACTTGTATGTTTGTAACTTGTAACCGACTTCTTTGGGCGCGATTTTGACCCACTTTAAACGGCCAGATTTCGTTCAAACTTTGTAGATTTATCGAGGACCGATGACAATACACTAATTTGATAAAAAAACAAAAAAAAAACTTGTATGTTTGTAACCGACTTCTTTGGGCGCGATTTCACTTGTATGTTTGTAACTTGTAACCGACTTCTTTGGGCGCGATTTTGACCCACTTTAAACGGCCAGATTTCGTTCAAACTTTGTAGATTTATCGAGGACCGATGACAATACACTAATTTGAAAAAAAAAAAAAAAACAAAAGTCATTCAAAATTAGTTGCCGAAAAAACAGCTATTATATACTAGGAAGGTACTGCACTAGCGCCCCTGGTAAAATAAATGTACATAATATTTATAGATATAGATATATCACCATCCATGTTAATTTTACATGGATATATATAGATATATTAAAATTAAAAAAACAAGCTATTAAAAATAAACCAAACTAAAAAGTAGAAAATAAATAATAGTTTAAAAAAACTAAAAACACGCTTTTTATAGAAAACCAAACTAAAAAATAGAAAATAAATTTTAATAAATTTAAATTAAGAATCGGGTCCAAAAATTTTAATAAATATAAATTAATAATAGTGTAAATAAAAAAAATGTATTTTATTTTAAAAAAAGCGTGGGGTGCTTTTTAAGATATTATTATCAAAATAATAATCACTCTACTCATATCTGTCAATAAAATATTTATAACTATTGACACTATGCACCCCACGCTTTTTTTAAAATAAAATACATTTTTTTTACACTATTATTAATTTATATTTATTGAAATTTTTGGACCCTATTCTTAATTTAAATTTATTAAAATTTATTTTCTATTTTTTAGTTTGGTTTTATATAAAAAGCGTGTTTTTAGTTTTTTTAAACTATTATTTTACAGTAGTAGATCAAGTTTCAATTATCCGAAAAAAAACACGCAAAAATTACATCATACTGCCAAGGGACGTGCTTGGGCAAAAACATAAAATGATGAAATTTGTTCGATATTAAAAAATCGCGAAGTTAGGTCTAATTTTTAACCAATATTCATTTATTTTTAATGTGTTGCATATTACAGAGCCAAAATTTTTACATTAAATTCCGATTGATATTATCAAGAGAGTAGCCTAGTGAATTGAAAATAATATGAATATTTTACGAGTTACAAAGTATTTGGCGCTTACTACACTCCTATTCCGCGCAAAACGCTTTCTTTTGTCGCGCCTCACATGAGGTTGCGGTTATGTTTTATCTCATCGCGAAATCTGATTTTTTTTTGGTGTTATACGCGTTCTTAAAGAGCGATTTTTAATAACTTAAAACCACGCGGACTTGGAAGATTTGTATATTTGCAAACATTATAGGCCTTTCATCATCGTTGGCTTTTGCATCTTGTTATATACGACTCCTGTATGAATTGTTAAAATTATAATATTAATTTTATATTATTAATTTTTAATAATATAGTTTGAGCTGTGCGTTGATAGGTCAGTCAGTCAGACAGTTTGTCTTTTCCTGTTATAATATAGAAGAAATACCTGTGAAAAAATTAACTCATACGACAAGGCTTTCAGACGATGATATCCTTAACGAAGGTGCGAGCCTCTCTGAAATAGAGCTGAATTTTTAACCACTAGGCTATCGAGTCTGTTACTTTGATGTATGCAACTATTAAGGCTCAATATAATATCGGTACCGTGGCCCGGATACGTCGTCAGACCCGGGTGAAGATGACGTCACGTGTAATGGGTTCCGGTCCGGCGGACACGGTTATTAGAATTTCTTCCGATCCGCTGCGCTCCCCACAATCGGCTATTAGCTGACGCTTAATTGAAACGCCCTTAATTAATCCTTCACGTTCCATTACATACAGGTGCCATTTTACTTGACCTTCCTACACCCACTGACCTCTACACTAGCACGACGCTGTAGCTATGATGAAAATATCTCAATTTTATCAACAAGTCCAAAAATACCAACAAATTGATTGAAAAGCAAGGATTTGCTCCAATACCCAGCTGAGTCTGTTTTGGGATCCCTTAGAGATGATGAAAAATGGGTACCTACACAAAATTTTCATTCATACTTTTATCCTGGAAACAAGTGAAAATTAAAAATTTTATTTTTAAAAACAAGCTATGTTTCTATGACCACCTTCCTGTGCCATCATCAGATCAGACCCCGGTAACCATCTAAAAACAAAGTACTCGTCAAGACGAATCAAACCTCAAGCCTCTAAGCCTCAATAGCCCAACGGTTAAAGGTGCGGACTGTAAACTGAAAGGTCGCAGGTTCGAATCCCACCCGTTGCACTATTGTCGTACCCACTCCTAACACAAGCTTTCCGCTTATTTGGAGGGGAAAGGAGAATATTAGTCAATTTCAACTTGCCTGATATTCTTTAAAAAAAAAAACGAGCCGAAACTCGATGAGGTTACTTTGTTTCATTACAGAGTTCCTATGACCACCTTCCAGCGCCATCATAAGACCCTGGTTACCATTGAAAGACAAACTACTCGTCAAGAAGATTCAGACAAGCCCAAACTAGATAAGGTTGTGTCATTTCATTGCGAAGTTCCTATGGCCACCTTCCAGCTCCATCATCAGATCAGCACCATGTCATCATAATATTGCATTGTCACGCAATTTACACATGTATGCAAAATTTCAGCTCAATCGGTAACCGGAAAGTGGATCAAATTTAATTTGCAAGATTTGATGACAAATATCGGTACAGGTGAAACTAAATAAAAGCTTGTAAAAAAAGGTTATCACAGGATTTTTACCTCATATTATGTGGTATTCATAAATCCTAAACTGGCTAATGGCTTATCAGGTGGGAGTATTCGGCCATGGCTTCGCACCAGCTTATAGGCAAAGCCGCGTTGCCAAGTGATTTACGTTTCGGTACGAAGGCGGGTAGAAACTGATTACGGCTATGAGTGTTTATTTTACAATATTGCATTACATTGCATTACAATGCCATTCCCCTTCAAAAATTAGTATGCTAAGGCTACCATCTTATAATTTCATATAAATTTTTTTTTAAACAACCGACTTCAAACTCCCGCTTTACTACATTACATACACGCTATACAAAGTATTTAATTTATTGTTGATATTTTAAAAACCGCTCAATCGATTTCGATAAAATTTCTATGGGACCACCTGGAAAGTATGCCATTTGAAACAAAAAAAGAATTTTTAAAATCGGTTCACACGTTCTTGAGTAATCGGTACTTATATCGGTTTTTGAGTAAAACATACATAAAAAAAAAGATTCCGACGAATTGAGAACCTCCTCCTTTTTTAAAGTCGGTTAAAAATGCGGCGTCATTTACCATCGGGTAACTTAACTCGGCTAAATGTCCACCAGACCAGTCCACAGGAATCGAACCAGAGACTTCCCACTTATAAGGCCACAGCGATGAACACTGTGCCTTGGAGGGTCATCAAGAAGAGTAAGAGAAATAAACTAAATATGACGCAGCAAATAATGGAATCCAGTCCGGCGAACGGAGTTATTGCGATTCTTTCCAGAACATTGCTCACCCTCGCAAGCGAGTATTAATTGATACCTTCTCAATTCTAATGTTAAAACAGTTCTAATGTTGAAACTATAGAATACTAGCCGATGTCCGCGACTTCGTCCGCATGGATTTAGTTTTTAAAAATCCCGCGGGAACTCTTTGATTATCCGAGAAAAAAAGTAGCTCTCCGGTCTGAGGACCCACTACTACACCCATTACTATAACCATGGCAAATCGCATCAATCCGCTGCTCTGTTGCGACGTGATTGAAGGACAAACCAACAAACAAACACACTTTCGCATTTATAATATCAGAAATGCAAAATTATAACACAATCTAGACAACCGCAACCTAACATCATTCGAGATTTAGTTTGCTAGATTGCCTAGCAACCTAAATCTCGAACTGATTTAGGTTTACAATGTTTATATGAACGTTTATATGACTGTCGTTTAATTTACAAATTTTAATTTGCAATAACAAATATTGATGTCAATAATTAAGATAAAAACTATCCTATCTTTTAAGTTGGACCTTTCAGATAGTTACGAAGTTTGATCATAATCGGGTCAGTAGTTGTCGAGTTTATCCCGAACATACATCGTGACACGAGATCTTTATTTATAATAACAGTTTTCTTGTTAGGTTTTTATCTAGCTCACTCGTGATATGCATGCGCTGCCCAACCAAATAGGATCAGGCGAGTTAAGGCCTAAAACAAACAAGTGGTGCTGAGGCGATATACCTTTTCTTTGTCTTCGTAGCACTCTTGGTAAAGCGATCGTGGCAAGACTTCAGCGGCAGATGTGATTTGCCACTTCTCCTTGTTGGCTGACTGTCTGGTACGAGTGCAATAGATGCCTACAGCAGACTTAATTTGGTCGGTCCATCGTGATCTTCCTCGCCCACTGGTGCCCTCTTTGCCCTGCACGACAAGGCTCTCAATGTACTATGTACTCACTCTCTCGTCGGAAAACGTGTCCGAAGAACTTTAATATGTGCCTCTATCTTCTTTATCAACCTACAGATGTCCACTGCTGGACAAAGGTCTCCTGCATGGACTTCCACATTCTTGCGCCGCTGGCATGTGCCTCTATACTAATGCCGAAAGGCGTTGGTGCGAAATTCGGTCCATGAGATTCCCAGCATTTGTGCCCAGCACCACATCTCATCAGAGCACCATTTTTCTCATTTTTTTAACACACTTAATAACTCTTTCTCGATAGTAAATTATATTATTTATTGTTTAAATAAATTATTATTATTATAACTACTTGTATTGTTTTTGTTTAAAACGGTTCCGTAACATTTTCCATACGACTATCAAATTTATATTTAGCGGTTACCGAAACTATCGAACAGGGAACAAGTATCATTATAACTTGGTCCTGGGGTTTGCAACGTTACGCGTAAGGCCGTACCACACTTGATACTCTTAGTATCAGTGACTAGCGACTTTGTGATTACATTAATACGAACTTTAAGAAGCCTCGTCCTTCTTTTCGGGAACCAGCGGGCATCCCTACTTTTCAGAGTTACGTGCACTTTAAGCAAATATAATTTGCTTTAACGAGGAAAACGTCGTTAGGAAATCTGCAAACCTGAGAGTTCTTCATAATCTTTTCAAAAGTGGCCTAATCACAAGATATATAACGACGAATATTGTCGTTAAGGCCTTTAGCACATCACTGTCAGCAAAACCGTTAAAGCTCCGTTCTGTGACATGCGAAACAGAAGCGATTTCGCTATTTAATTATTTACTACTAAATTAAAATAAAAAAATATTTCACGCAGGCCAACCTGTGGCTCTTATGACACGTCATGACTCTATCACCGGTTCAGAAAGTGGATTCTGCTGACAAGAGCCGGCAAGAGACTCAGCTGTTGCTCTTTTCAAAATAATCATTTTACAATATTAATAAGTAGCTATTACATTACATGGTAAATTACATGGTAAATTACATGGTAATAAGTTTTTATACTATCTTGTGGGCAGCTGGATGCCAGGCCGATAATTAATTAACCCATGCAACTTTGTTAGAATAGAATAAAATATAATATTTCCACAATGAGTGGAAGTTCAAAAAAAAGCGTAGGTACTACAATTCAATTCAAGTTAAGACGGGCAGACAGAAAGTAGCCCCATTCCCGCCGGTGGAACCCGTTCACGAGCATGACGCATGATCCAGCCGTTGCTTCGCTAGTAGGCTTTATTCGAATTGATTAATTCTGAAACTGCCCCTGCAGGGAATCGAACCTAGGTTATTACGCTTACGGCATTCCGAATCATTGGTAGATTCATTGGACGATTCGAAACCACTAGTAAAAGTTTATTTGAATAAAAAAATTGGTTGTATGTAAAGTCGGTTTACGGGCGACAGTTTTACGTGATAACGTCATAAAGAAACATTGATGAAAAGTTGCATACTTTTATGAATTGAATTGAATTATTACTAGTGGTTCGCCCCGAACTGAGACCTCGCGGTAACGGTATCCCATGATTATTCATTCAATCGATACATGATAACCAAAACTGACATTATTATTATGCCCGTTTTCACCAAACATACCTAAATCATCCCCTAAGTAGGAGTCTCTTAACGTAGGTAGCTCCTAAATACCATCCTAAGTCCTAACATCCGTCCCAATATCCTTTTAGGTGTCCCGTACAGGATCGTGATAAACAAGTTGACAGAAAACATCAATCACCTAACTTATAGGTAGCCCGTAAAGGTTAGGGAACGTTAGTGAAAACATTGAATTATTTATCAAACATTGAATTTAACTCGTAGTTCCATGGGAATAGTTACTGACTGCGCCATCTATTAGCATTATTGTGAAGCTATGTTGATGCTATATGAATTACTGACGCCCATTAAAAATTAAATAATCTCGTTTCTTTATAATATTCATATAATTTTAGTATTTGTTGTTCAAGTACAGGATATAAGTGACCTAAAAACATAAAATCAGTTTGAAAATCCATAGCGGATTTTTCTAGAGAGCGTCTTCAAGCGAGCGTATAAAATCGCCACTTTGAAAGCCCCCCATTTCGTCAATTTTAAGGGAAAAATTAAAAAAAAAATATTTTTGTACTCAGTTCAAAATTATCTTTAAAATGATACGTAACAATTTTATGTAACGCAATTTTTTTTTTTTACTTCGCATTCGCTTCTATGAGAGCCCCCCTGAAATAAAGATTTTTATAACTTTTTAAGCCATTTTCGGCTGGAGGCCATCGGTTTACATATTATATCTAAATTTGAAGTAATTACGTTCAGTAATTCAAAAGTTATAAGGCTCTGACAGACGGACGGACGGACGGACGGACGGACGGACAAGTGCAAATCGCCCTAGTTAACTCAAAGACCTTCGCTTCGCTCGGTCGATTACTGAATTATCATTATTTTGTATAATACAAAGAAAGAGTTAATTGAAAATTAAAATTTTCTCTAGTCACAAGCCAACGCTTGGGCCGATCGTGCCTCTCTATCGCTTGTTCCGCGCTCTCGTTTGCACGCGCAGGTTCAGGCGGAACGTGACACTTTTTCGTGCGTGCAGCCGGTGTTCATCGATTTATAAGACGTAATCACGTCAAAAATTATTGTATTCCATTAAACTGCCAAAGCGTTCACCACTGCGTCAGGAAATCGCTGCTTCTAGTTTCCACCTACCTATCGCCAGTTCAAAAAATATCAAGTGCGTAAGGGCCCTAACATAACAAAGGCTCGGCAAAGACCTACAAAGTCTAGCCGACAATCTGGCAACTTTCATCGGCTTAAGTGTTCGAAGGAAGCTTTTATGTGGGTACTTGGTTTAACTCAGATAGTTAGTGGCACTGAGACAAACCATAGAGTAACTGCAGACCCTATAACATCAGGCGTAAAAAAGCGACTCCACTTTTTAATTGAGTATGAAAATAACTTACCCCGACTTACTTAAATACGTCACTTCTTTCGCCGGCTTCTTGAAAATCCCGCGAGAACTTTTTATAAAAGAAGACTAGCTAGTTACTCCATTCTTGCGTGATTGAAGAACAATTCAACAAACAAACACACTTTCGTAGAAAAAGTTTTAGTAGAGATTACCTTAAATCTATCTCTTAAACTGTCCGATATCTTGCAGTCTCCCTCATTCTTTATCGTTTATTAATATAGCAATATTATTACATGAGAGTGCAATATTTCGGCAAAGTTCATCAGTTATGCTCTACAACTCATACTCTAACAGCATGACAACTCTCTGGTTTTCTGAGTGAATCTATAGCATCGTTTGGTGGATCTAAAATAGTGTATCGTTACCAACTTTCTATCAGCTCGGTTAGATTATTAATCGGTTATTGAGATCGGTTGATTAGATAATCATCTATATAAATATAAATTAATGTTTGTATGTTTGTCCTCTATGCGTTCATTGTTCAGATTGATAAAACTTTGGTAGGGTGCTCTGGGGACGCCTTCTGAGGGCGGTTCTTGGCCCAAAAAATCTATAATATCATTTCATTACACTTGCCATTTCAACGCATGCCGGGTACAGCTAGTAAAATATATAATACTAGCTTTTGCCCGCGGCTTCGCTCACGTTAAGTTCGATTTTTCAAACCCCTATTTTACCCCCTTAGAGGTTGAATTTTCAAAACGGTTTCTTAGCGGTTGGTTAGCTCACGTTAAGTTGGATTTTTATTGGTAATTAAAATCCAACTTAACGCGATTCGTATCTCCGTAAAAAGCCAACATACCAAGTTTCATGGTTATACCTAAGTTGAAAAAAAGCCGGCCAAGTGCGAGTCGGACTCGCGCACCGAGGGTTCCGTACTCCAAAAGTAAAAGTAAAACGATAATATTATATTAATTTGCTTATTTATCGTTAACTTTGTTTGTAGAGGTTTATTGTTAATATAAAAAAAACTATGCTAGTTAGAGCGTTGGTTTTATTTTTCCTGTAAAATATACACAAACCTCTATTGACCATAATTATTTCAGATTTTTCGATTGGTAAACTTCGGAGATAAGGGGGGGGGGGGAACGGTATTTTTTTTTCGACATTTTGGCCGATTACTCAAAAACTATTATATATTGAAATAAATAAAAAACTGTTTTAGAATGCAAAAGTAAAGGCCTTTCATATGATACCCCACTTGGTATAATTATCTTACTTTGAAATTTCAAACCCCTGATTTTCCCCCTTTTTTAATTAAACTAAAATAATTTTCGCGTTGCTTTTATTTTTCCTGTAAAATATATATAAACTTCTATTGACCATAATTATTTCAGATTTTTCGATTGGTAAACTTCGGAGATAAGGGGGGGGGGGGGGGAACGGTATTTTTTTCGACATTTTGGCCGATTAATCAAAAACTATTATATATAGAAATAAATAAAAAACTGTTTTAGAATGCACAAGTAAAGGCCTTTCATATGATACCACACTCGGTATAGTTATCTTACTTTGAAATTTCAAACCCCCGATTTTCCCCCTTTTTTAATCAAACTAAAATAATTTTCGCGTTGCTTTTATCTTTCCTGTAAAATATACATAAACTTCTATTGACCATAATTATTTCAGATTTTTCGATTGGTAAACTTCGGAGATAAGGGGGGGGGGAACGGTATTTTTTTCGACATTTTGGCTGATTAATCAAAAACTATTATATATAGAAATAAATAAAAAACTGTTTTAGAATGCACAAGTAAAGGCCTTTCATATGATACCCCACTCGGTATAGTTATTTTACTTTGAAATTTCAAACCCCAGATTTTCCCCCTTTTTAATAAAACTAAAAATAATTTTCGATTTTTCTTTATTTCAATGATGTTGGGCCACTATTATACACAACTATGCCAAATTTCATGTCGATAGCTTTAATAGTTTCTGAAATAATCGACTGTGACAGACGGACGGACGGACGGACGGACGGACGGACGGACGGAGAAAGTCTCACCATAAGGGTTCCATTTTTACCATTTTGGTACGGAACCCTAAAAACGACAGACTTAATAACAATCATTCACCCTCTATTTACGTAAGTGGATACATGAATGCAAATAAATAAATAAATAAATAAATAAATATTTAACTCCATGTTGAACATTTAAAAACTGTCAAACGCGTAGGTACTTCTTTAGTTTCAATTGAAAGCCAAAATACCAAGTTTGATGGATATTACTTGAAAATTAGCTTAAAAATCTGGACTTTGATCCCCTATTTGAAGTCTGGGGGTAGAATTTTCAAAATTTGCGAAACACGTGTTTCTTATTTTTTTATCGAAAGCCCAAAAATTAAAGTTTCATGGATATTACATGAAAAATAATTTGATAAATGACGGACTTTTATACAAACTTTCAACCCCCATTTAACCCTCTTGGGGTTGGAATTTTCAAAAATACTTTCTTAGCGGACGTCTACGTCATAAAAACTATCTGTGTGCAAAATTTCAGCCCGATCCGTCCAGTGGTTAGAGCTGTACGTTGATAGACCAGTCAGTCAGTCAGTCAGTGAGTCAGTCAACTTTGCCTTTTATATATTGAGATGAAAGCCAAAGTACCAAATTTGATGGATATTACTTGAAAGTTAACTTAAAAATCTGCACTTTTATACAAATTTTCATCCCCTATTTGAAGTCTGGGGGATGGAATTTTCAAAATTTGCGTAACACGTGTTTCTTATTTTTTTTATCGAAAGCGCAAAAATTAAAATTTCATGGATATTACATGAAAAATAATTTGATAATGACGGACTTTTATACAAATTTTCAATCCCCATTTAACCCTCTTGGAGTTGGAATTTTCAAAAATACTTTCTTAACGGACGTCTACGTCATAATAACTATCTGTGTACAAAATTTCAGCCCGATCCGTCCAGTGGTTAGAGCTGTGCGTTGATAGACCAGTCAGTCAGTCAGTCAGTCACCTTTGCCTTTTATATATTTAGATAACACGAGACAAATAGATATTGCTATATAGAATAGAATAGAAATGATTTTTATTCAAATAAACTTTTTTACAAGTGCTTTTGAATCGTCGATGAGTCCACCACTGGTTCGGAATGCCCTTCCTGCCGAGAAGAACCAGCAAGAAACTCGGCGGTTGCTGTTTTCAAAACACGTTTACAATTCAATAGATACCATGCTATGTATGCAGTGTTTCCACAATGAGTTCTACAAAAGCATACCTAATTATAATTCAACACATGTTAAGACTGGCAGACAGAAAGTAGCCCCATTCCCGCCGGTGGAACCCGTTCACGAGCATGACGCATGACCCAGCCATTGCTTCATTCAACCATATTTCAGGGAACGTAACAACCCGCATCACAATTATGAAAAGACAGTTTCACTTTAGTCATACAACGGACAAATCATACTGGAACTTAAGCAACTCCGCTATGTTTTAACGCTACAGCCCCTCTAGCCAAGATACACTTTGTTGTATCATTTCTCTTTCTACGATAGTTGTCACTTGAAGTTTTGGCTAGAGCTAGACTAGATGTCGCTGCAGCTGATTAAAGACAGAAGTGTATTGATAACATTTCGCGGCATTTTGTAGGGCTTTTTTACGATTTAAAACATTTATAATACAAAATGCCGCGAAATATTATCAATACACTTCCGCCTTTGACAAGCTGCAGTGCCATCTAGTCTAGCTCTAGCCAAAACTGCAAGTGACAACTATCGTAGAAAGGGAATAGACATAACGAAGTGTTACTTGGCTACAGGAGCAGATCTCAACGCCCTTGTTTTCAAGAAACGACTTCAAACTCAACTGTCACGGTGAACTAAAAGCCATCAGCCGAAGGTTTAATACGGTTTAATGTGACAAATAGGGCGGATATCATTTTACACGTGTTTGCGTTACAGTTTGTTTGCGGACCGCGCTCGAGTGTCATCAATACGGCTTGCTATAATTAATGGCATGGCTTGTTTAATGTTTGCCGGCTATTTGCACTTTGAATTAGGGAAAGGTCAACAGAAACTTGGAAAGTTGACTATTACAATATGTTTGATAAATGATAAAATGTTTACATTGTGTCGAGGGAATGTAATACTGAGTTTATTTATCTAGGCAACTAGGTTTTGCACTATTTTATGAAAGGAGGTTGGCGAATTTTGACCCAGCATTTTTAAAAACCGTTCAGATTCAGAAATCATTTAATTTTAATAATATTTTTCGGAGTATTTTTCTGTGCAAACCCGATATTTTTAGATGATGGGGATCAAAAATATAATTATTCACAAGTACACATTAAAAAATCGGCCAAGTGCGAGTCGGGCCTCGCTCTTTTAGGGTTCCGTTAAAAAAAATTAAATAAAAATATTTCCATGTACCCATGGAAATATTTTAATTTAATTTAATTTTTATTATTTGTTGTTATAGCGGCAATAGAATTACATAATATGTGAAAATTTCATCTGTCTATCTATTACGGTTTACGAGATACAGCCCGCTGACAGACGGACGGACGGACGAACGGACGGACGGACAGCGTAGGCTTAGTAATAGGGTCCCGTTGGTACCCTTTGGGTACGGAACCCTAAAAAACCGTTACATGGCAATACAAGTGAATAACTTTTTTCTCCCAACTTTATTTGATAGACTTTGGTGAACTTTTTTGTTAGTCTGGTTTACTAGAACAAGCATGAGAAGTTTGATTCGTGAACGTGGGCCTGAGGCTCACGGTTCAGTTCGTCTGATTCAGAAACTCTATGGAATTCGCCAATCTCCTTTGTGTGTAAGCGTTGTCACAAAAACTTAATTTATTAATGTTTTATGACCTTACTCATAGACTCATATTAGTTGTGGTGTGATCCACCACGATATCACGTCACAAAAATAACTGCAATTTTGAAAAATTTTACTGCATTCGCTTGAAAATCATTTGGCCGAACCTTTTCAGTTTTATTTCAGCTCGTTGTTAGTTTTGGTTAACCAAAATATGATGCAGGTGCGTTGCGTGCAGTAAAATCGATTTATTTGAGGTTTTTTTTAACATAAGGAAAGGTTCACTTTTGCCACGGGCGTTTTCATGCTGTGTATACGTTTTTGATGATTGGTATTTGGTCAATCGTAGTATACTAGCTTAGTAAGAGCTTGCATTTGCTGATAACGTTGTCAGATTTCATTTTTCTTTAGTACTTTTATTTCACGAAGCGACGCGCGCTTTACTTTTGGTAACCAAGTGTAGAAACACGCTGTGATTGTGTGCGTAAGCGCGGTAGTACTGAGAGTGTTGGGGCCAACGGCTTGGCCAGCGAGTCAAGGCCTGGAACACGAGATATAGGGGCCCATCAGCTATAACCTGAGTCCAGGGTCGCTGCCCTAAGGGCCTTTCTCCGCGGTCAGATTTGTTCTCGACGTAACTTAATGGTAGGGTTGCACTGACCTTACTTGCCGCAGTCCTCCTCCTTGTATAGGGCCTGAGATTGGTATGATTAGTGGTGATTATGTGGGGTGTGTTGTGGGGTTAAGTGTGCTGTGAACTTCTCAGACCGCTACGGCGCAGCAGGCGGGGAGCCAGCTATGGCCTGCTGAAGGCGCTGGGCTGGCGTGGCACTGTACACTCGGCTTGTCACTAGTTTGGTCCAAAATCTTACACTTCCGCCGATCGCGTTGGCGAGCGAAAACCGGCGGGTTCCAAAGGTTCTTTTGTTACGGACAAGACGTTAACAATGGTGCTTATAGCTAGGTCGACATCTAGGCCGCTTAACGGCGCAACAAAAACGTAAAATAAATTAAGTCTAGACACTTAAAATAGCAAAACGTGCGCGAGACGACCCGAATTTTTGTGAATACGTATTAGCTGTCAAAAAGCAAAAGGAACTTGCCAACTCACGCCCAAAAACGGCGGGAAGTTTTTTCCTTTCAAGTGTCATCTGTCAATTTCATGGCGAGCCAAAGAGGTTGCTAGCGCCATCGACCATGGAACAAGGAATTATGGCGCGAACAATCCCCCCGCCCGTGGGCGTAAGGCTTTACGTCCACTTACTAGTAAATAGGTAAACGTGATAAGGAGCAAACGGCTCGCTGCAAGACAGAGTCTCCGACCATTACCTCGGCAACCCTGGGAACCCCATCAGACCCGTAGATCAGCTTAAGAATGCGCCCACGGCGCCAGTATAAAGGCAACAAATTAGGTTCCTTAATCAGCACTAGGTCACCAACTTTGGGTGGATCAGATTTGTCAGCCCACTTAACCCGCTGCTGCAAAAGATGCAAATACTCTAGTGACCAACGGTGCCAAAAACTCTGAGTCATCTGTTGCAGCAGCTCAAACCGGGACAAACGTGAGACCTTCACGTCTCTGAAGGGGTATTCGGGTAGAGCGTTAAGGGGCTGACCAATCAGAAAATGACCGGGAGTTAAGACCTCCAGGTCATTTGGGTCAGATGAGAGGGGACAGAGTGGCCGAGAATTGAGTACAGCCTCAATTTTGCAAAACACGGTGGCGAGTTCTTCAAAGGTTAAAACAGTTTCGCCTATAACGCGCCGGAGATGAGTCTTGGCCACCTTAACCACGGCTTCGAATATTCCACCCCAATGAGGGCAAGCTGGGGGGTCAAACTTCCAGGTTACCCCCATCTTGGACAATGCTGTACTTAATCTAATCTTATTGCTAGACAGGAATTCGACCATTTCTTTTAAATATCTATCAGTGCCCTTATAATTGGTGCCGCAATCCGTGCGAATCAGGTCAGGCAATCCTCGACGAGAGACAAATCTACCTAGCGTGGCTACAAAAGCTTCAGTGCTTAAGGCACTCACAAGTTCTAAATGTACCGCCTTGGTAGCGAGACATACAAAAACGCAGAGGTAGGCCTTGAGCGATCTGGCGTTGCGGAGGTTAGAGCTCTTGATGGCAAACGGGCCAGCAAAATCAGTGCCAACCCCAGCAAAGGGTCGAGTGGCTAGAACGCGGTCGGAGGGCAGATCACCCATCATCGGCTGTGAAGTATTAGCCTTCAAGCGGTAACACGGAATACATTTGAAAGTGACGTTCCGGATGGTGCGTCTCCCTGCCAGAATCCAAAACTCGCCTATCTACTCTCTTCCCTGCAGGGAGAGGCTCTGGGTTTAGTTAGCCACCTAGACCTCTCCGAGGAGAGTTATACCACCGCGCGGGAACTACTGACTCGGCGGTATGCCAACGTGCTCCGGTTAGCAGACACACACGTGGCACAAATTCTAGCGCTGCCACGTGTCTATGGGGTGTCTCATTTAAGAGAATCACTCTTAAATCCACTGATTGTAGCCTGCAACGCTCTTAAGCGTTTGGAGCTTCCCGTGGACCAGTGGTCCTTCCTTTTATTACACATTGTGTTGTCCCGCCTACCTCCAGAGTTGAAACTGCGTTTTGAGCAAAGGTATGGTGGGGACGGGGCCAGCTACCTGCCCCCCTTTTCGGACCTTTTAAAGTTCCTTGAGGAAGAGTGCCGGCAGGCTGATAACTCCGGTATTGCTGGTCCTTCAAGGACCCCAGAGCGGCCTGCCCAGCTGAGGAAGGAAAGGGGTCACACTGGCGTCCCTGGTAAAAGGGCCTCCGACCGGAGACCAATGCCCGTTTACACTGGACTTGCTGCCACTGAACCTGCCCCCTGTAACTATTGCAGGCGTCCAGGCCACCGGGTGCTTTCTTGCCCCCAGTTTCTCTCTAAGCGGATCAAGGATCGGAGGGGCATTGCAAGAGACCGCCACTGGTGCTATAGTTGTCTGGGAGCTCACATGCAACGGGACTGCCAACAGCAACGGCCATGCCCAATTTGTAGGGGTAACCACCTGGAGATTTTGTGCGCCAACAAGAATGGTGTTGGTCGCCAGGTGGAGAGTGAGGGCGCGCCCCGCACGGGCGGGGGCGCTCTTACCAATCGCTCCCCGGATTATTTGCGTCGGTCCCCTGATCAGGGCCATGAATCCCGACGCGTCCGGATTTCGACCCCGCCTTTGGGGGCTTCACCCCCCCGTGAGGGGGGCGCCAACCCCCCTCGACGTTCTGATGGGAGATTTGTGGCGGCCCCGTCTACGGTTCGACCTGCCCGCTATTCACCTCCGCTTCATGAGTGGCCGCGCCTCGAACGCCGCCCACCTCGAGCGGGTCGACAGCAGTACTACGACCTACCGACCTCAGCCCGTATGACTAGGCCCGTGCTGCCACCACGAGATGACGCATGGGTTTACCCAAATGGAGGTCCGTCCCCCTCACATTTGGAGGTCCCCCCTGAGTCTCAATATGAGACTCCCCGGTTAGAGGACCGGTTTGATGAGGACGACCACCAATAGGTAGTTGCCGCCCTAGCCCCCACCACAGCAACTTCTCCTGAGACCTTGAATCTCCGGCAGTCTGTCTGTCAGACCATTCTTTTGCCGACTGTCTCAGTGAAGGTATTCAACCCGAAGGGTGAATTTTTAATCGTTCGCGCCCTTTTGGATTCGGGTTCACAGCGCTGTATTGCTTCTTCTCGTTTGGTGGGTGAGCTAGGGCTCCCTTGGAGTCCTCGAACAGGACGGGTGATAGGTATCGGGGGTATAGAGCCCTCGACTCCTAACGGGGAAGCGGAATTAATGTTTGGCCCCGTTACGGGCAATCTTAGGGTCTTGGTCAAGGTGTCAGTCCTTGACAATATCTTAGGTCCCCTACCGCAGGTCCGAATAACTGACGCTGCGGTGTCCTGTGCATCAGGCCTAAACCCAGCTGACCCCCACTGGACTGAACCCGGTCCTACGGACCTTTTGTTGGGTTCCGACGTGTTGGGCCTGGTCTTGTCAGGGGAAATTAGGGTTTTGCAGAAGGACGGCCTATGTGCCATGTCCACTATATTCGGTTCTAGCTTTTTTGGACCCGTGCTATGGTCTTCGGACCTACCGGTGCTGGACCAATTGCAAGCAGCCGGCTTGACGCTGTCGGACGTGGTTCAGCGCTTTTGGGAAGTTGAGGAGCCGCCGCATGCCGCACGAGTTGACCCTCTTGACCTTGAATGTGAGTTGTTTTATCAAAACAACACAGGCCGCCGTGTTGATGGGCGATTTGTAACTCGCTTGCCCTTTCTCGCTTCTCGCCCCCCGCTTGGTCAATCGCGGGCCTTGGCGGAAAAGAGGCTCTTGTCTATGGAACGGCGCATGCGGCGCGACTCCACCTTCCGCTCCAAGTACGTTGAATTTATGCGCGAGTACGAGGGCCTGGGGCATATGTCACCATCCAATTTTGATTGGCGCGCACACGAGCACTACTTCTTACCCCACCATGCCGTCTTGAAGACCCCTGGGGGGAAGATTCGAGTGGTTTTTGACGGCTCCGCGGCCACATCCAACGGGGTGACATTGAACCAATGCTTGCACTCCGGTCCTAAGCTGATCAAGGATATCTCCGATATCCTCACGCATTTCCGCCGGCATCAAATTGTTTTCGTAGCTGACATCAAGATGATGTTTAGACAGTCGATCGTACATCGCGATGATCGGAGATACCAAATGATTCTGTGGCGCGAAAACCCTAATGAGCCAATGCGTGTCTTTGAATTGAACACCACGACCTATGGACTCAAGTCAAGCCCCTATATTGCTATCAGGACCTTGTTAGAACTAGCTAACCGGGAGCGACTGAATTACCCTCGCGCATCAGCCACCTTGGAATCGTCAGTCTATATGGACGATATTTGCACGGGAGCCTCGAGCGTTGAGGAAGCTCTGACTCTTCGCGATGAATTGATTTCAATACTGAAGTCCGGAGGTTATGAGTTGGGCAAGTGGCTGTCCAACTCCCCTCACGTCTTGAAGGATCTTCCGGGAAAGGATCAGCAGGATCCTCATATTTTTGAAAATCCCGAAAATCCCAATTTGCTGACGGTCCTTGGAATACAGTACCAGCCCGTCCAAGACGTTTTCACCTACCGGGTCAAATTAGACCCACCTCCTAAGGTCTGGACTAAGCGGTCCGTATTGTCTACGGTTGCTCGCACCTTCGATCCCAATGGATGGATCACTCCCGTAATATTTTTGGCTAAATGTTTCCTCCAGAAGCTTTGGATTGCTGAACTCGGTTGGGACGAACCACTCTCTGGGAAGTTATTGAAGGAGTGGAACTCCCTTGTGTCTTCACTTCCTGAAGTTAACCGAATTTCCATGCCTCGACGCTTCCTACCAACAGGAAGGTGTCATGCCAGTCTCCACGGGTTTTGCGACGCCTCCGAACGAGGATACGCCGCCGTGGTATATTTGAGGACTGTCGATGTCGCCGGTGAGGTCGCGACGCATCTCGTCTTGGCAAAAAGCAAGGTGGCCCCTATTCGGTCACGGTTTACTATCCCGAAATTAGAATTGTCTGGCGCCGCCCTTCTGGTACGCCTCTTGAACCACGCTCTGCTACCAAATGTTGGGGCCAACGGCTTGGCCAGCGAGTCAAGGCCTGGAACACGAGATATAGGGGCCCATCAGCTATAACCTGAGTCCAGGGTCGCTGCCCTAAGGGCCTTTCTCCGCGGTCAGATTTGTTCTCGACGTAACTTAATGGTAGGGTTGCACTGACCTTACTTGCCGCAGTCCTCCTCCTTGTATAGGGCCTGAGATTGGTATGATTAGTGGTGATTATGTGGGGTGTGTTGTGGGGTTAAGTGTGCTGTGAACTTCTCAGACCGCTACGGCGCAGCAGGCGGGGAGCCAGCTATGGCCTGCTGAAGGCGCTGGGCTGGCGTGGCACTGTACACTCGGCTTGTCACTAGTTTGGTCCAAAATCTTACACTTCCGCCGATCGCGTTGGCGAGCGAAAACCGGCGGGTTCCAAAGGTTCTTTTGTTACGGACAACACGTTAACAATGGTGCTTATAGCTAGGTCGACACCTAGGCCGCTTAACGGCGCAACAAAAACGTAAAATAAATTAAGTCTAGACACTTAAAATAGCAAAACGTGCGCGAGACGACCCGAATTTTTGTGAATACGTATTAGCTGTCAAAAAGCAAAAGGAACTTGCCAACTCACGCCCAAAAACGGCGGGAAGTTTTTTCCTTTCAAGTGTCATCTGTCAATTTCATGGCGAGCCAAAGAGGTTGCTAGCGCCATCGACCATGGAACAAGGAATTATGGCGCGAACAGAGAGTACCGTGTACTCGTCTTCACGCACACATTCGTACCAGGTTGTATACTTGGTTACACAAGTAATGCGCGTGAAAGATTTTACTTACGGGAGATCAAGATAATAACTACACAAATACATACTTTGTCAGGATGGAAGTACTTCATTAATGAAAACTAAAAGAAAAGTTATGTCCTGCTAGCTACCTAGCATCTAGAATAAGTCTAAGCTCTAAATCAAAAATCATTAAGCGGGAAATATAATAAAACAACGGAGATTAAATCAAAACTGAAAAATGTATATTCAATAATTAATTATTATTCAAATGACTCTACTGCCAGTTCGGAAAACAGGTACTTCAATATTTACTTTTCTGGGGCGGGGAAGAACTGGTAAGAAACCCCTCCCAGTGGCTCTTGGCTCTTTTAAATAATCACAAGGTTACAAACTTTATTGGCTTAAATCACAGTTACACTTTCTCTTTCAAATTACAAGGCTTACCACACTACGAGTTACAACCTTAACTACTAGGTACTTACGCTACCAGCAAACTATATTGTAATTTGTAATGCTCTATAATGTTACACGAGGCCAGACGTGGGCGTTATTTCACGTCACTAGATACAATAACTAGCTAAACGGCATGTAACCGAATCACTAGTTTCGATTCAAATTACAAGTAGTGATTTTTGTAAATGCGTTACTGGGATGGTTTTGGGTCGTCGATGTCGGTCCGCGATCGGTCAAGCGCACAGCGTTACGTTTCTTTCGCATCGCGCCTACCGGCTGGCGGCTGGCCGAGCGAACGAGATGTAGAATCAATCCGAACATCCGATTTGCCGCACAATGTGCGGCGCACATGCTGTGGCAATTGGCATACAACAAAAGACAAAACAGCGTAACAGTACATAATAGATTATCTAATTTTCATTCGTAAGACTATAGACATAAAATAAGTGATCTCTGTTTGTAAATAATTTCAAGGGCTCGCGATTCCGGGAAGCGAGCGTTAATTTTTGAATTTAAAGTAAAAAAGTTAGTTTGTTTTAGTTCGTCGTTGTACTTGTGACATAATTTTGAGTACTTTCTTCTAAAAATTAACGTTTATATTTTATTTTAGTGATTCGTTTCTTTGTTATCTATAATATAATAAAACTGTAACAGGTCCAATTCTGTACATTGAAGATATTTTGAAAATTTTTGTTTGAGGGCACTCTATAATCGATACTGAAGCCAAAACAATTATTTTTTAATTTTTTGTCTGTCTGTCTGTCTGTCTGTATCTTGGCCGCGCATCACGCCGAAACTACTGGACGGATTTAAATGAAACTTGGCAGGATTTAAGTTCATACTACGAGGTATAATATAGGATACTTTTTATCCCGAAATTCAGTACGGTACCCTTGGGAGAGGGGATGAAATTCAAAATGTGTATTTAGCTGTAATTCATTAAAAGTATAATATTATAAAACTTACGAACTGTGCGTAAATAGCCAAACAAACAAACAAACTGTGTAGGTAAATAAAAGTGCAAAAACAAATGACAGTGAAAACGTTGACAAAGTGTAAATAAACTGTAAATAAGTATATCAAAATTATAAATAAACTGTAAATTTATATGATCATTATATATACAATCAAATTAACTTATAAATACACCTGCATTAATAATTTTATTAAAATCTTAGTTTCATAGTAAACACTAATCAATCATAAATACATTTAATGCAGTCAGTCCTAAGCCTGAATAAAGTATAAAGGGAAGTTAATTTATTGATTTATCTGTATAGCTATTAGCTACAAACACTTAGAAAGTGATTTAATTTATTTTCGTTTCGTGTGTAACGGTATAGTTGGTGGAGGTCGATGCAACAATCACAGTAGCATCACACATAATAAAAATTATAAAACTAGTTACAAAAATCACTAGTTTTGAAACAGGTGACGCCGAACAAGTCACTGGTTTCGTTACGTTTCTTGAAAATGACGTAACGACCAACGTCTACACGAGGGGAAACGAACACAAAATATACTTAGCTTAGCTTTTAAACACAACACACTGAAGATATCGTCTCGCGGATGGCCACGAACAGACTGTGCTTACGCCACGATTATTGTTTTTGAGAAACCTAGTTGGCTAGCGTCCACGCCCCTTAATGAAACAGTACAGTTGCCAATCTATCTCTTTTCCACTTATCGGGTGGGAAAAAGCACATCTGGCAATTACTGCAGGAACAGAAAATATTTTAAAGTAAAGTAAAACAATAAACGTCAATTTACGTTTATTATTCGGAGCTGTCCGTTTTACAGAAACAAAGTAATAAAGCAATAGATCTTCTGTCAGGAAACTATTTTAAAATAAGCGAAATATTTCAACAAAGATTTCTAAGTCTCAATAAGCTAGTTCTCGCAGTTTATATTTTTTACAACCATAGTTTTCTATTTTGTTACATTTTGAAAACAAAGGAACCAAAAGGTTCCTTGTGAAATGCCGTAAAGCCCCTTATACTCACACGCGCGTCACTTCGTGAAATAAAAGTACTATAACACAATAACGTCAGGGTTTAATGGACTAAACTAGCGGCACGCTATGATAGCCGGTTTGACACATTACAATAGTGATGTGGAATGTCAATTTATTCTCGAACAAAAAACAATTAAGTTTTGTTTTTGTACCTGATTAAATAGGTTTAATAAAACAAAAATGTATATGTTTATTTAATTTATTTGAACGAACTGAATATTTGAATGAAAATGAATATACATACTTTATATGCACACAAGAAACATATGAATACAAAAGATACCAAAAAAGGTGCCACAAAAGGCCATAATTAATCAGATTCGTCCATACTACTATTTTCATTGTCGTCACTGCTATCATCACCTACATTAATAATTATATGTTCGTTTTCTATATTATCTATTTTCACATCTCTTTCATAATCTTCCCTTATTAATTTAACAGTTCTATTCACAACCTTTTCCCAGTCTCCTTTAGTCACATGTTCACAAGCTTCTTCTAATAATTTTAGCATTTTTTTTGTGGTAAATGGGGGTTCTGTATTGTGTCTTGCAGCATATCCCTTAATTTGAGCCCACACCAACTCAATCGCATTATACTCACAATGGTAAGGCGGTAACCGTATAACTCTGTGCCCATGTTCTAATGCTATTTCGTCAATGACGTATCGGATCTTGGTTGGTTTGTTTTCTTTTAAAAGACGTACTAATTCCGCTTTTAACATATTCATGTTTGCATCTACGCCATTTTTACGAAGCCATGCGACGATATCAGCTTTCTTTTGGGATTGGGCAGGTGGCTTGTCAATTTGCATCGAGTGGTATGGGGCGTTGTCCATAATTATAATAGATGGTTCAGGGAGGCTACACAACATTGAGGTAAACCATTCAGTAAACTTTTCTCCATTCATGTCTTCATGATAGTCTCCAGTGGTTTTTGACGCAAAAGCCATGAGAGAACCTTCGACAAACCCGTTGATGGTTCCGGCGTGACAAATTATAAGTCGCGATCCTTTTCCTATAGGAACTTTGGAAGTAGATGCTGCTGTGTCATCGTTCCAAGAACGGCCTACAGTATGGTTAGCATTAAGCCATGTTTCATCCAAGAACACAACATTTTGCCAATTTTTGATTTCTTTCACTTGCCGTAAAAAAGTATACCTTGCCATCGCTATATCAAATCTTTCCATCAATATTTTGCGTTTGTTACATTTTTTGTATCGAAATCCAATGGTCTTCAAAATCTTCGTTAAAGAACTTTCCCCACCGAAGAATAATCCAGCTTCCTTCAGTGAATGCACCAACTTTTTTCTTGTTGGATACTCCTTCTGTAAATAGTAGCCGTAAACATGTCTTCGGATAGCATCGGCATCAAAGCTATCGATGCCTACGACTGGTTTTGCTCGTTTTCTCTTTTTTGGTGTGTGAAGTTTATTTTCTTCTGTGCCAGTCTCGCCATATTTTTTTTTAGTTATCCGTCTAACAGTTCGTTGTCCAATATTAAGCGCATCAGCTACGCGTTCAACCACTGACGTTATAGGTAAAATTGGCCCTCCATTTTGAGCTTCACGATCGAAATAGTTACGAAAGCGTATTACGAACTCACGTGTCTGACTATTTAGAACAGTTCTCTGCGTACGTTCGGTCATATCGACGAAATCCACAACAAAGGGCTTGAACAGAGTCCAAATTAACGAGCAAGGGTCAACAGTAATGCAGTATCAATATTTGAAATCCAAAGCCAGGTCAAAACTATATCACAATCGCATTGCACTGACAGTTTATACTTTTCGAAGCAACGTCAATTCGAAACTGCTTTGTTTTGCATTGAGCATTGACGCGAGTTTGCCGGAGGTAGTAGTTGTGCTAGCCAGCGATCCTATGTGACGATCGTATTAGATTCCATTTTTAAAAATTTTCAATTTAGAAAACCAAAAGCCGAGTTGTGGTATATATCATATAAAAATAAAAATTTTACCTTTTGTATGAAACAGCTGATATTTTTTTGCGATTTCAGAGGTTTGTCCACATAGTGAAAATTGTTCATATTCACAAGTACATTCACCCCTTAAATGGTGCAAACTGATTTTTCTACACTTGTATACATTTTAGAAATCAATTTAATAAATAAATTTTGAGTCCTAAACCTAAAACTACATTCGATAAAATTTATGAATCTCTGCAAATCACTATCGTCAATAAAGTAATACAATTATTTCCTTCAAAGTCGTTATCAATTAATACGGAACTTCATGAGCAGACAAACGTCAAACCGGCCATCATAGCGTGCCGCTAGTATAAGGACCGATTTCACCAACGGAAAATAACCCTTATCCGAGCGTTTGATATTTTGACAGTATTTTCAATACAAAAACTATCAGAACGTCCAATTTATTCTTCGGTAAAACGTCACTCGACGTTGGTGAACTAGGCCACTAATCAGTCTTGTTTTAAAGGTTGAATTCGTCCATACATCACTGCATTCTTTCATTCATCTCAACCCATCTGCCCACTGCTGAGGACAGGTCTCTTCTCTGAGTGGGAAGGGTTTAGGTCATATTTTACAACGCTGACCAAGTGCAAATTGGCAGGCTTCACACACCTTTGGACATGCAACTCTCAGGCATGCAGGTTTCTGTACGATATTTCCCTTCACCATTAAAAAATTAAGTGGCACTCGGGGACTGCCGCGGTAAAGCTATTGCATAGCATTTTTATCAACTTATGCAATTATAATATTTATACAATATTTTTTTGCATAATAAAAATTATGCAAAAAAATAATTAAAAAACAAACAAACAAGAAAAGCGAACTGTCACTACTTCGCGAGCGAGATTCAAACCTGCGACATCGGCGCTCGAAAGCGGGCGCTCGCCCACTGCGCCAAATAGAGCTACTTGAGAACCTCTAAAACGTTGAACGCTTACTGAACGACGGTGTTATGTTTTTTTTCGTTGCGGAATTTCTTGATTCGGTCGCCGCGCTCAAACTGTTTGTCCTAGTTCAAAGCCCGCGATAAAAGCTATGCAATAGCTTAACGGAAATAAATAAATTACCTACTTATGGCCGATTTCACTAGCGTCGAGTGACGTTTGTTCGCAGAATAAATTGGGCGTTCTGACAGTTTTTGAATTGAAAATATCAAAACGCTCGCTCGGATAAGACTTATTTTCCGTCGGTAAAATCGGCCCTTAGTATTTAAATAAATTATTAGGTACATTGACGCTATAGTGTTTGGATACTCAGAATCCATTAACGTTGTAGAGGAGTGCGAGCTCGTAATAAGCCATGTTATAAAAGTCTATTATTTTGTCTTGTATTATGGGTGGCAACCAGAAACCCAGCGTTGGACTAACCCCCACTAGGCTGACGGCCAATCTCAACAAAACTACTGGATACCACGACATAAGATCTTGTTCTGTGGTGATCGAGGAGACCTATGGACGTATCCCATCGGTCGAGAAGAAGTCAAAAACGATGAAACCGACCAAGTGCGAATCGGACCTGCACACGAAGGGTTCCATCCATCATCATACCATCGTACCAGATTTAACACAAGCTCGAAGTTTAAGATCGAGCAAAAACAAACGTTTAATGTATGGAGACCCTCTTTAATTTTTAACTTTATTTTATTTGTTGTTATAGCGGCAATAAAATACTGAAAACACGTTCTGTGAATTTAAAAATTTTAAGTATGTACCTATAACGGTTCATGAGATACAGCCCGCTGACGACGGACAGACGGACAACAGAGGCTTGGTAAAATGGTCCCGTTGGCACCCATTGGGTAACCTAAAAAGAAACGTTTTCAAAAATGCGCAACGTGTTCTAACTTCGTCGAGGTAGAATCGCTCTGTGGGAGATAATTGAAAAGATTAGAGGAACATAAATCCCGTTCGTAGCAGAACGCAATGTGGCGGGATTGTAGTTACGACCGCAGTAATGGGTTAGTTAGGTTCGATTGCCTGCAGACATTAATGTGGTGCCTAATACCTTACTTGGGGAAGAACGAAAAATGGTGGGAAAGGTACGATAAAATATAACGAGGCAGAAAAAATTAACGACAAGGTTAAATATCAGGCAAGCATCTCAGTGTCTTATGCGTTTTAAGCAATTAAATACTGTACACCTTCTGTACCGGTGAAGGAAAATATAGTGAGGAAACCTGAACGACCTCCCTGGCGCAGTGGTGAGCGCTTTGGCCTTATAACTGGGAAGTCTCGGGTTCGATTCCCGGCGGGGGGAATGTATGAATATATAATGTCTGAATTGTCTCTGGTCTGGTTTGGTGGGAGGCCTTGGCCATGGCAAGTTATCGCCTTACCGACAAAGACGTGCCACCAAGCGATTAAGCGTTCCGGGACGATGGCTTGTAGAAACATATTAGGATACTAGCTGATGCCCGCGACTTCGTCCGCGTGGATTTAGTTTTTAAAATCCCTCGAGAACACTTTGATTTTCCGGGATAAAAGTAGCCTATGTCACAGAATAATAACTAGTAACTAGCGTTACAGAAGCTTTACTTCGCAATGGTTTTCAAAGAAATATGTACTCAATCTGATAAACAATATGATTTAATTTAGCTCGCGTTCCAGTCGAGCACGTGTTCATTTACATACCTACCAAATTTTTTTTGAGGGAATATGGGCCTTAACTCACTGGACTACGGTTCTTAATAAGTTATACGTGGTTATACGTATTGAAAGAGCCGCGGACTAGGGTTGCCTACTTCGAGATACTACTTACGCCATCTAGCGCACAGCACGAGCGTTTACTCCTACTTGTGGCGGGCAACGCGCAGCAGGCAGCGCCGAGTACGTTCATGCAGTCTAAGAGCTAGCTGCATAATTGTATATGCTATACGATTATTGCCAAAGATTTAATTTAATGAAGTAATAAAATAAAACACATTTTGTTCATTATACTTAAATAGACCAAAGAATAGTAGATGTTATGTATGTGTAAAAATATCTGGAATTGTTTTTGTTTCGGACGAAACATAATAATTGTATCATTGTTAATTTATTAACACCGTAAATATTTTGCGTTGGGCTCTTAGTCTAAGTTCGTAAATGAATACGACAAATGAAATGCAACTCGAGTGAAACGACTAAAATGTCTTTTTATTGTACTTTTAAATACTTTTAGGGTATTGGAATAGTACTTTGTTCAACAAGGGGAGAAAGGGTTTGTAGTTTGAATTAATTTCATTTCAAATAGGAACATAATGTACCTAATCCAATCAAAGTAGATTTTACCTGTCAGCGTCTTTAGGCAACCAAAAAAAGTTAAATTTCGATCACCATCCGCATTTAAACAATTAAATACTGCACAGTATCTTTTTGCTTTTTTTCGTTTTGTGTCCATCTTGCAATTATTGAGAAAGTTGAACGTGGTCGTACAAATAGCGCGCGCGCGTATGTCTTTTTTCGTTTGCGGCAGCCTACTAGATTGGCCCTTGCGCAAGGGCCGCCGCCTGTAGGTATGTTTTTAATACCTACACGCGGAGTGACACAGGCCTGCCTATGTCACTCTCCAGGTCCTCAATTATACCCATGCAAAAAATCACGTAGATCCGTGGCTCTGTTGCGGCGTGATTGAAGGACAAACCAACAAACAAACACACTTTCGCATTTATAATATTAGTAAGTATGATTAGAATATTAAATTACATAGGAAAACACTGTAATATTACGTCCATACGATGTATTACATCCATACCTACTATGTAGTATGTAGATATAATGATCGTTTGGCAAAATCTGACGCCTTTGGAGTAGTTTGGCTTTGACACAATAGTATCCACGATGGCTATATACGATAAATTACGCCTGCCAGCTTAAGATGAGCCGTTCACTCAAAGTATCCTGTAGATTCCGGGGTTCAAGTTATTTGGACCGCTACTGAAGATTGCGATGTCTATAATTTCTGAACTACGAAATTGACGACCTTGAAATAATTACAGGATAATCTCTAAAGAACCTGTTTCTAACAAAAAAAGAATGGATTAAATCGGAATACGCCTTAATGAATTACAGCGAAATACACATTTTGACATTCATCCCCTCTCCCAAGGGAACCGTGCTGAATTTCGGGATAAAAAGTATCCTATATTATACCTCGTAGTATTAACTTAAATCGTGCCAAGTTTCATTTAAATCCGTCCAGTAGTTTCGGCGTGATGCGCGGCCAAGATACAGACAGACAGACAGACAGACAGACAAAAAATTAAAAAAAAATTGTTTTGGCTTCAGTATCGATTATAGAGTGCCCTCAAACAAAAATTTTCAAAATATCTTCAATGTACAGAATTGGACCTGTTACAGTTTTATTATATTATAGATAGATAGAAGAAGATAGAAGATAGATGGGTTGAATGTACACTGCCATACCCCTTCCAAGTTAGCCCGCTACCATCTGAGACTGCATCGTAACTTACCATCAAGTGAGATCAGTCAAGGATTATTGTCACCGAATAAAAAAAAACGACTGAGAGTTCTCCATAATGTTCTCGAAGGTGTGTGAAATGTGCCAATCCGCACTTGGCCAGCGAGTGTGGTGGACTATGGCCTAAAGTTTTTCATCCGATTGGAGATCTGTGCCAGCCGTGGGCCGGTGATGAGTTGAGATGAATGAATGAGTATTCGCTCCCTTTACGTCGTCCTCATTGCTGAGGGCCGTTTCCCTTTCAAATACTTAGTGGAAAGGCAGAGGTATTCAGATAATAATTCGATATACTAGACCGTGATTCTGAGTTCGACTCGATTTTAAATCGAGTTTTGTAATTTTATGGGCCTGTTTCAACACCTTCAAGTGAATTTTATCCATCATGAAATTTTGACAGATAGCCCATACAAAACCTATCAAAATGACAATTTTACTTATCGGTTAAGTTTACTTGCAGGTGGTAAACAAGCCTTAAATCTATCATAAACATCTTTTACAGAGTTAGAAAGCAAAATGAAACTTTGAACAAATTCGCATTCTTACTCAGAATACCTCCTCAGTTTTATTGCAAAGCAATTTGGCTTTCCGCAACATAAACCGAGCTATGAAACGTTTCAAATGAAGATATTCTCTCCCCTTTATTTATAAAATACTTGTTTAACCACTTGACCATAGAATTAAGTTAAAATCTTTGTGAACGACTCTTTCGGTTTTCAGTCCGTTCCGTTATTGAGACTTTACTTAAAACAATAGTTTTCAATCCACGTTGTTTAAATAAACTAATGTTTGTTTAAAAAAAGCCTTTTACTATTCAAATGCTAGATATTTTGTTTTAAGTAGTCCGTGTATCATTTCTTTTTTAGGTGGAGTGATGAGCCGGCAACAATCGTATTGATTTAGGGTCTACTTCTTCCTATTATTATCCACATTTGCACCAATTTTTTTCCTCATTTGTGATGGTAATACTATTTTTTAATCGGCCTTCTACATGTCCTGACTTTTGGCTGACGTTTTCTGTCTATCTGTGTGTTTAGTTCGTGTAGTGTTACTGTGGATAGTATATTATGATAAGTGCTTTAATGAGCAAGCTAACATAGTGAGTTCCAAGTCTCGGTCACGATTAAGAAGAAAAAGAACTGTGTAATACAATGAGTCGGTAACAATTGTATTTGTTTAGGATTAATCTATTATATAAAATTCTCATATCGCGGTGTTTGATACCAAACTTCTCCGAAACGGCTGGACCGATTTTTATAAAATTTTGTGTGGATATCGGGTAGGTCTGAGAATCGGCCAAAATCTATTTTTCATACCCCTAAATGATAAGGGAGACCCATCCCTAAATATTTTTGTTGGCGGTACGAAGTTCGCTGGGTCAGCTATTCTCTATAATATTATAATCTATGTTTACGCTAAGTTTTGATCCTCGTTTGTGATTGTAATAATATTTTCAAATTGGCTTCTCTGAATATATTTCAGTTTTTTCTGCCGGTGTCTTGTCCATCGTTTCGTTTGGTTTGTGTACAATAATTGTGAAGGTAGCCGTGCGGTGCGATGAGCCGGCAACAATCGTATTGGTTTAGGATCTGCTCCTTCCCTTTATCCTTGTTTGCGCCGATTTCGCTCCTCATTTGCGGTGTTTTGATCTGATTATGTTTATTGAACACTGATTGTGTTTTTGTCTATTTCCGAAAGGCTAAAATGCTTTTAAATAAATATTGATTCCAATCTTTTCATAAATTATCTTAAATCTAGTCGCTTCAAAGTATAAATATCAGGTTTTGAAAAAAAACGAGTATTCTCCAAATGAAAGGGATTCCAATATTTATAAATTAAAATAATACATACCTACTGTCTACAACCATCTTTAATTTTAGAGGAAAGGAAACCTAGATTTGGTGAAATAAGTACAATGGAACGCCAACTTTCTTTTTTTACTGAGAGTAACGAGCCTGTTTGTTAACTCATTGTCATTACTCATACAAAAAAGGTCGACTGATATTGACTTTACCACGTTCATTAACATTAGTAGCACTAGAGAAACCACCATATTTTCTTCTTGACTTAACTCTTCAAAAACTTTAGTCTTTTCATTTGCGATCTTCTACTACTTAATAGCATTTCACTATCCATTTCCATTACATTATAGGTAATTCAGAGTCTATAATTTTCTGCCAAAGAACGCCGTAAAATTATTTGCATAAATGTTTGTAGTTCAAATGAATTGTTTCCAACAATTATATTCATTCCATCGGATCATGCTACAACGGATTGTTCCGTAGCAAAAGTTTCAATGTTCATGTTCAATTCAGTGCCCATTTCTTTAACTGTAGCTTAGCACCATTACGGTATAAGCAGGAGTTTAAAATTAACTTGCCCGCTTAACTTCGCCCGGTTCAAACTTAGTGTCTCCGCTAACTGTGTCGTATACGCTAAAATCTTAATAGACACCGGGAAAACTTTTATAAACCTCTTATAAATTTAAAGGAATGTGAAAAAGTTACACCTACGTTACGCTTGGATATAATTAGTTTAAGTTTTACTGCGAATGCAATACTTGCAATAGCAAAAATGGCAACTTATTTTACTATAGATAATATAAGTTAGTTAAAGTAGGAAAAGGTGTTTAATTTTACTGTATTGTATTATTTTATTTATTTTCAATTCGAGACTAAATAAAATAATAATGAAATACGTAATTGCACAGATGAGCAAACTTGGCTGAGCGAATTTTTATAGATAATTTTAAGGATTTTGATTATTGATCATAGAATATAGAGCTACGTCAATTTATTAGAACTATGTATTTGAAGGGAATACAAGTCTTGGAAAATTTACCTGTGCTAAGCTAAGATGATGGTCTAGAAGGCTATGAGGGGTTCAGCGATCTTTATAAAGCGCACGGCTTCTTCTTCTTCTTCTTCTTCTTCTTTGTTTTTTGTCACTCTTGTTCAATTTTGTCATATAAGCTGTTATCTCTGTATGTATGCGTCTTTATTTAAGTGATTGTACTTTCCATTCAACGCAACTGTCGTTGAGTTAAATGATTAATGAATTACAAGCAATGCATCGCCAATAAAACTGAATCAAACAATTAAACTGGAGTTCGGAACGTAATAGAATATCGATCCCACTAAACGGTTGGGGAACATACTTTAGAATCTGCATTGGCTCTAACTATTGTACAAAATGAAAATAGTTTAATATATAAAGCGAAAAAATTACTACTAATTATATTTACAAAAAATACACGCCGTCCAAGTGATCGCTAATGGGCATGGTGCCCAAAACACTGGCGCTATTACCTCTCTGAATAGCGAGGCTAAGCCTTTGGGCTAAATAAGCGCCAGCTCTTTGGTCACCAGAGGCGTGGATCAATTTTTGGGACACGACATTTACAAAATTTTTCGTGTCCGATGACCATGGACCCAGAGTCTCAAAAGCAAGCGCCGCAAAAATATAATCCTTAGAAATGGCAGAGTATTTGCGGCGCTTAAGCAACTGAGCGGATTCGGCAGCTGCACCCGCCTTTTGGCACGAGCCTGGTAGGTGGGACGCAGCCAACGTATCAACGCAAGTCACGTCCCACACCAGTGCACGACCCATCGTCCACGGTACTATAGTCATCCCGTCCGGCCTCTTGCCGTCATCCCTGAACAAACCGGAGGGTTCCAGTTGTGCAGGGATGGAGGCAGTGACCAGAGCGCGACGGACTATATCATTGAGAGCACCGTGGCGATACAAGCGGCCCGCGCTCCGATAACAACTGAGTCCATGGTGACCAAAACGATCCACTTGGCTGCCGCAAGGACAGCGATGAGGCTCACATACCTTAATCCCCAAGCGCAAGCAAACGGCCACACGAAGCGCTGTCCTGTCGAGAATCGTCCCCAGGCTATGAGATGGCAGAGCGTGTAGCCAGTGACCTGACTCCTTTTCGGATACGGCTAAAATACGGGCTTTATCCGTATCTGAGGTACACTGCGCTACGAGATCTGCATGTGTCAAAACAACACGCGGTTTGTCCCAAAGACCCTGATATTCCACAGCCGAAGGAAAACTCTCACCAGGACAAGATGCACTCCATGCTAACTTCGCCTCTGCAAGACTCTCCACTACATCATCAGCCGGATTAGACAGATTAAGGATCTGACTGATGAGAGTGATAGAGCCAAAAGCAGAAGATAAGAAAGCCGGAAGCGCTACGCTTGAAATGGAACGTATGCCTAAGCCACCGTATTTAACAGGTAGGCTGGCTTGAGTCCAGGTGCGGTCATCAAACTGTAAATTTAGAATTTTGCAAAGAGTATCTTTAAGAGACACGTCTAGATTATAAGTTAAAATAGGATATTTCCAAATGGGACTGCACCGTAATAAATACATGAATTTTGGCGCAAATAAACATAACCGTAAAATATATATGCCATGTGTGGCTTTATATCTAAAAGGCGAGGCGAAAATTTATTAAAATGATCTAATTTAGAATTTAGCAAATGGGAAAATGCGACGTCAAATATGGGGGCTCCAAGAAGGGTTAAATCATCTTTTGTAATAGATGAGATGTTGGGAATCAAAGAATTTAGACTATTTTTCAAAACAGTTTTTTCATTTAAACTAACCAAGTCAGGAATGTATACCTCACTATTGTTAATTTGTTTCAAATAAACTTTAAAACGATTGACTAAGTACTTTAATTGCTGTCAAAACAGGCAATTTGTAGATAGCGAAAGAATTATGACAGCAGATTCGGCTTGATAGTAAAAAGTTGTTTTCTGTTTTCATTTGTTTTGACGCCATATTGCGAAAGATTACTTTCATCCCGAAAAAAAAAACAGCGTTCCCGCGAGACTATTAAAAGACCGAATTCTAACATAACATAAACTAGTTCAGTAGGTATCCAAGTTAAAATATAATTATACTAGCTGATGCCCGCGACTTCGTCCGCATGGATTTAGTTTTTAAAAATTCCGCGGGAACTCTTTCATTATCCGAGATAAAAAGTAGCTCTCCCGGTCTGAGGAACCACTATACTACGTCCATTACTATACCCATGCAAAAAATCGCATCAATCCGCTGTTCTGTTGCGACGTGATTGAAGGACAAACCAACAAACAAACACACTTTCGCATTTATAATATCAGTAATGCTTTATTCTTTTTATAATTGTCAAATTTTTTACCATACTTTAACCAAAGACAAAATTACGTTTAGCTGTCATTTAGATTTTGTTATTCCACTGTCATTTATTTGCGTTTTGTTATTCCATGTCAGATGCGTTTTTCTTATACCACGTTTTATAGTGACATGACAAAAACGCGGTCGAACGGGATAAAAAGTATCCTATGTCCGTCTCCTGGTTCTAAGCTACCTCTCCACCAATTTTCAGCCAAATCGGTTCATCCGTTCTTGAGTTATAAATAGTGTAACTAACACCACTTTCTTTTATATATATAAGATAAGCTAGCGTTGCGCATCGGTTTCATCGTTTCTATTTAGGCCCACCCGACTAACATACCTTTAAAAATTAAAATTATTTTATAATTGTAAGCTTTTTAGTGTAGGTTTATAGGATCAATGTTCATATTATTATTCTCTGATCGCGTCGAAAAATACCCATCAAATTGATAACTTCCTCCTTTTTTTAAGTCGGCTAAAAACTAAGTACGTACTCGAGTTTGTGGGAGAATCTTAAGCGTGTAATTCGTCTCAGATTCGCTGAAAACTGAAGGTTTGGAGCGTTAAAGAATATCGACCCGGCTAAACGGTCAGGGCACTTTGACACGCCGCGCCACACTCCCGGCCCGTAGCAGCCGGCTTAGCCGCTAGCTTCTCGTTAACACGCCGGATTATATTCGGCTATACGCAGCAGTAGCCGGCTACGGGGGCTTTATTTACATTTTGGTGCGCGTATAAGCCAATTGATTAATATGGCCGCTGCAAGCTTGCCCTGGGTTTGCGGTGATATAACTCGTAATCCCTTGGCAGTAGATTGGGCGATCTTTGCATTGCCTTCAATGGCGCAGTGGATTGAAAACTAGAACAATTTTTGACAACCTCCCTGGCTCAGTGGTGAGCGCTGTGGTCTTATAACTGGGAGGTCTCGGGTTCGATTCCCGGCGGGGTCAATTTGGGAATTTTTAATTTCTGAATTTTCTCTGGTCTGGTCTGGTGGGAGGCTTTGGCCGTGGCTAGTTACCACCCTACCGTCAAAGACGTGCCGCCAAGCGATTTAGCGTTCCGGCACGATGACGTGTAGAAACCAATTAGGGGTATGGGTTGAATGTTCACTGCCATACCCCTTCCAAGTTAGCCCGCTGCCATCTTAGACTGCATCGTCACTTACCATCAGGTGAGATCGCAGTCAAGGACTAGCTTGTCATCGAATAAAAAAAAAATAGAATATCGATGGTTCCAACCGCACACGGTGAACAAACTTTAGGGCTCTCGCTCAAGTTTGTCTAGCGTGAGACTAACATCTCTTAGCGACAGCGATTAGGCGCTTTTATAATTCTCACGTCACGTTATCGTGGTCGTCGACGTCCACGATTTTCCGTGGACGTCAACGTCCACGTTAAAGTCGCTTTTATAATTTTCTTGCCGTGCCGTGGACGTTTAACGTCATATGCGTAGTATATTCAGAAGAGTGTGAATGACATGGCCAATAACCGACTTCGACTACGTAGATTTAATGTATTTATGACGTAAAACATAAATTACAAGAAGGTTTTGGCAGCATCCGATGCTAAAAGTGAAATATTTAGAAAGAACATTTTTTAATATAAAATTATTATTTGTCCCACAAACAAGGTTTCATCTCTAATAGTTCAATTAGAGTAACAACTTGATACCCAAAGGGTAATAACATCATATTTGAATGCCATTTTTAACAAATATTAAAAAAAAAAAGTACATAACTCAAACGAGTTCGGAACGCGCCACTGTAGGGGGGGCGGGAGGTGGGGGAGCGCGGGCACGTAGACTCTCACTCACACAACATTAATCCTTGTAGCTACGCACTACATCGCCAAAATACCGTGACGATATTACAGGGAAACCGGACGCCGATTATATCGTCACGGCAAGACAGGAAGTGCCGTGGACGTACACGGCATTACATTACCGTCGATGGAAATTTAAAAACGTCTTCATATATTTCGATACATTTGACGCCCCTGTCTTGCCGTAGTGCCGTGGACGTCCACGGAAATATCGTGACGGTAATAATTATAAAAGCGGCTATTGGCTTCTTTGCGATTTTGAGACTCTGTCCAGGAGCTCGATTCCAGGTTCACTTGGCACACATAAAACCCAGTCGCAGCGATCGAGTTACGTTTTAGCATCGGATTTAGCGTTTTTTAAACTGACTTTGGCTACTTTTGGCATCGTATCGAACGCTTTTGTTTCGGGAAACGCGACGCTGTCGCACAAACGTCGATCGCGGCCGCTAACAGGTGCCAACTGCCAGTCTACCCTCTCCCTTAAGCTTAGTCGGAGAGGAAAGGATAATACTGATGATGTTAAATTCTTAAAAAAAATTGGTTGTCTGTAAAGTCAGTTTACGGACGATAGTTAGCTAGCTCGCGACATATCCGCTAACAACAGCGCGCACGCGATGAGCGGCGGCGGCGGGCGCTCTCTAGTCACAAGCCAACGCTTGGACCGATCGTTCCTCTCTATCGCATGTTCCGCACTCTCGTTTGCACGCTCAGGCTCAGGCAGAACGTGACACCTTTTCGTGCGTGCAGCCGGTGTTCATCGATTTATAAGACGTTATCACGTCAAAAGAGGTCCATATTATACGTAGGTACCTATCAAGTGAGTAAGTTTTGCTAACGTCCTCAGTCAGGTAAAGTGTCCAGTGTCAAGCATCTTGCGCAATTTCTTGCAGGAGTTAATATCAGCCTAGTTAAAACTTGCAGAAATTGATGTGTTTCGAGTTATTTGCTAGAGTTGACTTGCGCAAATATTGCCAGTGGACACTTTATTTTATAGTGGAGAACTGTTGATCCTGACGAACTATCCTGAGTGTATGACATCATCATTATCAACCCATCATCAGCTCACTACTGAGCGAGGTCTCCTCTCAGAGAAGGGTTATAGGCCATAGTCCACCACGCTGGCCCAATGCGAATTGGCGGACTTCACACACCTCAGAGAACATTATGGAGAACTCTCAGGTGTGCAGGTTTCTTCACGATGTTTTCCTTCACCGTTGAAGGATGTGATATTTAATTTCTTAAACGCACTTAACTTCGAAAAGTCAGAGGTACCCGGGATCGAACCTGCGACCCCCCGAATAGGAGACCACAGTCGTAACCTTTAGGCTATGACATCATAACACCCCTTTTTTTGCGTAGCGAGTTAAAAATTATAATTAAAAGCGGCAATCAAATTGGTTTCGTTCTGGCTCGTAGCGCCGTCCGCCGTCCGCCGTCCGCCATGATCAAATAAACTGCAAGTGTGAGGAATGGGGAATGCGAGTAATTTGCAGTGTATTTTATCTGCGATCCGGGGACGCGTTGATTCGGGAACCCTACAGATACTAAATAGGTATATAGCTATTTTTTAAAGAATATTAGCCAAGCTGAACCTGAAATATTCTCCTCTCCCTTTGAGTATTAAACCATACAATTTCTGTAGATTCAATGCATAAGCTTTATATCTACTATGTACACATATTCCACACTTCTTCTTCTTAACGTGCCGTCTCCTTGCGAAGGTTGGCAATCATTAGGGCGATTTCAACTTTTGAGACCGCCGCTCTAAATAATGATTTTGTGCTCTTTTCGAACCACTGGCGCAAGTTTTTAAGCCAAGATATCCTTCTGCGGCCAGGCCTCCTTCTGCCTGCCATTTTCCCCTGCATGATAAGTTGAAGGAGTTCATATTTCTTGGTGTTACGCAGCACGTGCCCAAAATATTCTAATTTCCTCCTTTTTATGGTTGTTAGTATCTCTGTGACCTTTCCCATTCTTTGTAGCACAGTGCTGTTTTGTACACGGTCTCTCCAAGAAATTCTTAGCATACGAGCACGTGCCCAAAATATTCTAATTTCCTCCTTTTTATGGTTGTTAGTATCTCTGTGACCCATTCTTTGTAGCACAGTGCTGTTTTGTACACGGTCTCTCCAAGAAATTCTTAGCATACGTCTGTACACCCACATCTCGAACGCTTCCAGTTTTCTAGACATGACTTCTGTCAGCTTCCAAGCTTCTACACCATAGAGAAGTACAGAAAAGATAAAGCACTGCGCTATGCGTGTTCGGAGAGAAATGCTTAGGTTTCTGTCACAAAGAACTTTTTTCATTTTCGAAAAGGCGTTGCGTGCTTGCTCTATTCTGCATCGTATTTCGAGGCTGTGATCCCCTGTTTCGTCTACCATTGTGCCTAGATATTTGAATTTGGTGACCCGTTCAAGACCCTGCCCATTTAGGGATAAAACGTGACAAGCTCAGATGTTCGGCTTATTACCATGTACTTCGTCTTTTTGGTATTGATATCAATATTCCACACAGGACACTTAAAAAACCTAAGTATGTCCACACGGACGAAGTTCTGGCCAACAGCTAGTGTATTATAAGACAAACTACTCAATTTGGAACGTCGAGATATACATAATAATGTAGCGATAGTAGTTAATCCAGCCCGCGTTGATTCGGTGTTTGTTCACAATTCATGCAACGCAATAAAGAGTTTCGATTGAGTTTTGGTATAATCTGATTATGCGATTGATATGAGAGACGTTGTTTTTTATTTGGATAGAGCATTTATTAAGAGGAGTATGACTATAGCATACTTTATATAAACACAATTTGATGATTATTTTTATATTAACCAATCTGAGTCAAACAAAGTTTGTAAGAGAGCTCTGAGCTAGGAATCTAGCATTAGCACTCGCTGAGTTATGTGAGTTCTCCTACGGATCTCCTCATTTTTGATTTGATTTCGAAGGGATTTTCGACTTTTCTTACTATAGACTTACCTCAGATAATAATAAATAAACCGAGTCGAGATAGTATTCATCATTTCTATTTTCATTCATTCCCAACCAGTGGTAGACCATTGACGATTCAAAAGCACTTGTAAAAAAGTTTATTAGAATAAAAAACATTTCTTTTCTATTCTATTCTATTACATTCATTTCTATTCTATTATATTTTATTCAATTCTTACTTAGTAAAGTCGTATGCAAAGGGTTATAATTATAATATACACAGTTAATACTACAATACTATCCTAGGGTATCCCCACTTTCACAATTCAATTTTGGTAGTAAATATCATTCGATGTATCCCTATCATCATGCAAATATTGGAAAGAGGCCACGAGCCATAGAGAGATGCGAAGCAGAAAGAGCGATAATAACTGCGTATAGGGCGCGCTTGCAGAAACGCGCCTTTCCTATCCTTTTAACCCAGAGTTAGAAGCTAACTCTTGGTTAAAAGGACAGATTTGACAGATTTCGTATAAAGTTTCTGTCAAAATTACAAATTTATTCCTGGGTTAACTAACCCGGCGTCTCTGCAACCGGCCCTAAGACTGGTAAAAGCTAAAATAACATTATCCTGCAGTAAAATATATTACGCATCCTCGACGTCGTTGAGCGTAGTCTCTGTCACTCATTGTATCACTTCTTGCGACAAAGACGACGATTCTACGAAGCCAAAACCAGCTGACTATCCTTTTAAGAAAAGCCGGGTGGTACCGGTATTTGACCGTTCAAATATTCGGTATACCTGTACCAGGCTTAAGTAGATGTTGTACCAACATTATCATTCAATAACTTCGACCGCCGTTGTAGGCGAAGCCTTTGTGGTACTTCATGAATTATGCACGACGTAATGCGGTGTGATGTCTGCCGACCGGACAGCTCGTGCGTCTGTCTGTCGCTTACAATTACCAGGTGAAACAATATCCGGATAAATATAAACAATAATTATTATTATTTAGCAATTGGATGTTTATAACCGCAACCGACGACAGTCTGGTGGTCGTGCGACTTTTTATTGTAATCTAACTCTAGCCCACGTCTTTACGTAGGTTTTAAAAATCTAGCGAAAATTCTTTGTTATTAGTCAGTCATACTCCAGAAGCGCGAACTATTACTCAAAAACTAATCACGCCTTATGAGAATAAATCTCTTAAAACGCTAAATACCTACCCAAAGCCGTCTCCACCACCCCTTTAACGGCCCTGACCTCACATCTAATCAATTTAACACGTCAAACACCATCTGAAAGTGAGGGTAGTTATCAAAAATATCAAAGTATTAATTAATCATTTACACAATTAATCTAAGCGTACAGATAATATTTATTCGATTAGGGTGCGATTGCCATCGCAATCCCTTAATCAAATACAACGACCTAGACACGAAAGCATCTACTAGTCGAATGAGTCTCTGGGTTTTTTTCAGGATTAAAAAGTATTCTCTATCTGACTGTAAAATGTAAGTCACATTTGAGCTAAAGTTAACTGTCACGGGTCAAGTAATTGAGGCTTTGTAACATACTTACAGATAAATAAAAGAAACACTGTTGAGTTTATAATATTACAAGCTTTTGCCCGCGACTTCGTCCGCGTGGAGTTAATATTCAAAGTCCAGCGGAAACTCTTCAAACTCTTTTGTCTTTTAGCGGTACAATCAATTCGTTGCTACATTACTGCGTGTTTGAAGGACAAACCAATAAGCAAACATACATTTGCATTTATAATGTTCATCATTATCATCAATAAGGATTAAATTTAAGTTTTTCGTTCATCATCATCATCATCATCATCAACCCATCAACGGCTCACTACTGAGCGCAGGTCTCCTCTCATAGATGGGTCATAGGCCTCAGTCCACCACGCTGGCCCAATGCGAATTGAGAGAACATTATGGAGAACCTTTAGGGTGTGCATCGTCGAAGCATGCGATATTTAATTTCTTAAACTTGCAGATGATGGCAGTGATAGCCTAGTGGTTAGAACTGTGGTCTCCTATTCGGAGAGTCACAGGTTCGATTCCGGGACTATGACATTTCGGAGTTATGTGCGTTAGTCGTTAGTTAATAATAGTTATAAAGTGAAATTCACTTAAAACTAAGTAAAGGAATAATTCTTTCCCAACCATTCGCCCCTTCATCACTTCTGGCTTCATTATCAGACAATTCCGAACCGAAATGACTTTTCTTGCGCCATTCAAAAGATTAAAACGCGCTCAGTTAAGAGACGGTTACAACAGCTGAAAGTTTGCTCGTCGTTTTGTTTTTACTTTTTTAGGGTTCCGTACCCAAAGGGTACCAACGAGACCCTATTACTAAGCCCACGCTGTCCGTCCGTCCGTCCGTCTGTCAGCGGGCTGTATCTCGTAAACCGTAATAGATAGACAAATGAAATTTTCACATATTATGTATTTCTATTGCCGCTATAACAACAAATAATAAAAATTAAATTAAATTAAAAAAATTAAATTAAAATGTTTCCATGGGTACATGGAAATATTTTTTTAACGGAACCCTAAAAGAGCGAGGCCTGACTCGCACTTGGCCGATTTTTACAGCTCTAGTATAAAATTATAATAGTCAATGAGTTTAACGCGGTCAAAAAAAAAATTATAGATTTTTTTTCTGATTATACAATGGACTAGCCGATACCCGATAGATATAATTTTAAAAATCTCACGGGAATTTTGGATTTTCCGGGATAAAAAGTAGCGTATGTACTATTCCGATGTAAGCTATTAATTACATTGTGAAGTTTCATCAAAATCTGTCAAGTAATTTTTGCGTGAAAGAGTAACAAACATCCATCCATCCTCACAAACTTTCGCATTTATAATATTACTAGATGATGCCTGCGGCTTCGTCCGCGTCGATTAAGGTTTTTTCATTCCTGCGGGATCATTGTACTTTTCTGGGATTAAAAAAATACGCGTCGAATTGAGGACCTCCTCTTTTTGTTTTTTTTTTTGAAGTCGGTTAAAAAGTAGCCCATGTGCTAATCGTGGGAATGAGCTATCTCCATTCCAAATTTCAGCCCAATCGGTTCATTCTTTGTGGTGTTAAAGAGTAACAAACATCCATCCATCCATCCATCCATCCATACATCCATCGGCACAAACTTTCGCATTTATAATATTAGTAGGATAAGTAGGACAGTTAGTATTTTAATTATCAAAGGAACCTACATAAAAAAAGTAAAAGGATGATAAAATAAATAATAATATCCGTACGAAGCTTCCGCCTCTTAACAAAATGGGCCGATCCGTAGCCCAAATATATAGATAGAAGATGAGCCCGAATTCAAAACGGTCAATTATACGGCCCTGCTGTTAGAAGGGCATAAAGACCGGTCTAAACTAATATATTACCGACCTCGCGTTTCTAATTGCAGTTAAAAAGGCCATTTCTATTTCATTAAGATCTATGGATCGAGTTTTGAATGTAACGTAATGACGTGATAAAGTTTATAAACGATATACTGTAATAAGACTTATTAAATAGGTAGTTCTTTTTTCTGGTTTCATGGATTTTCCTAGTAAATAATTTTTCACGATTAATTTGTCGAAACAATTTCGTTAAAGTTGATTATTTATCCCAGAAAACAAAAGTCTCCACGGGATTTTCAAAAAAGTAAAACGCTTATTACGTGCGTTTTAGGTTTTCGTTTGAAAAGCTTAAAGTGAACTCTGGATCTTCTGAAAAGGGAGCCAAAGGCTTTTAACCCGGATTATTTATTATACCTCTAACTGCTCTATTATACCCTAGACCTATATATATATATGTATATATATATAGGTCATATATGCTGCCTATTGTACAGCTTCAATCCTTATGTGTATTGTGTGTAAAGTGTATTTTCATTTTCATTTCATTTCATTTCATTATACCTCTACCTGATTTCACCAACGTCGAGTAAAGTTTAATCGAGGATTAAATTTGGCGTTCTGACAATTTTTGTAGCCTTATTTCACGTTGGTGAAATTACCCCTAAAGCGACTAAAGTATTTCCTTCCAATAAAACCACTCCTACCAAAAACTTACCAACTAAAGCCTATAATTTCCTTTCCAGATGACAGGGTCCGGCGAATTAGGCGTACTGGGCTCGCGTGACTCACTAATGGTTTGAAGCACGCGAAGAAAAATGGAGAGACGAGACGAGGTCCACCGCTGCAGTATTGCCAAGCAGACAATACTCACCACCCATCCAAGTGGTCTCCAAACTAGAGTCTCCGTTGAACTCGCGAACTTTGACGCGCTGTGTGTCCATTCAGAATGTAAGACAAAAAAACCGCTATGGGACAGCCCGTTTCTAAACAGACGAGGTATTTTAGGAGGAGTATCAGCGAACGTTACTCCCATACTTGGGAGGAGAAGCGATGTGGTGAATGAGGGCAGGCTGTCTCAGCAATGTACTCCTGTGATGCGGCGGAGGGAGGTGGATAGTCCGGGGGGTTCGCCGTTGCTTGTTAGGAGGGAGTTTGAGGAGGAGGACGTTTGTGAAGTGGATAACAGTGTCATCAGTGGGTGGTTGAAGTTTCGGGACAACAAACGGGTGAGTTGTTGAAGTACACTTCACATTTTTTACCCATAACTAAATCTGCATTTTTTAGGGTTCCGTACCCAAAGGGTACCAACGGGACCCTATTACTAAGCCTACGCTGTCCGTCCGTCCGTCTGTCAGCGGGCTGTATCTCGTAAACCGTAATAGATAGACAGATGAAATTTTCACATATTATGTATTTCTATTGCCGCTATAACAACAAATAATAAAAATTAAATTAAATTAAAAAGATTAAATTAAAATATTTCATGGGTACATGGAAATATTTTTATTTAATTTTTTTTAACGGAACCCTAATAGAGCGAGGCCCGACTCGCACTTGGCCGATTTTTTTGTAACCGTTAAATTTTTAAGTTTTTTTGGATCAAGTGAGATTGCACTCACTTGATGGTAAATGAAGAAACGGCCTAAGATGGAGCGCGCTTGCCTACAAGATGCCTATTCAATCTTGATTTTCAGGATTTTCACTTTGATTTAAAGTTATATGGAATATGCGTTTTGGTGTATTTGTTCGTGCATTTTTATGTAACCACTAGCTCACTAAGTAAGGTTTTTAAAATGAGTGCGTCTATTAATACGGGTACTGTACGAACAATTAACAATTATTAATACGGGTACTGGACAAACAATTTATTATTATTCGTACAGAAGTCGGACGAATAATTTTGGTCAAATATTTGAATCATGCTACCTGAATTTGGTGGAGGGGAGGGGGGGGGAGGGGGGGGGAGGAATTTTTTTTGCATAATAAAAATTATGCAAAAAAAAATTAAAAAACAAACAAACAAGAAAAGCGAACTGTCACTACTTCGCGAGTGAGATTCGAACCTGCGACATCATACACCATACGGTAAAGAAAGCGGCCGCTCGCCTACTTTTCCAAATAGAGCTACTTGAGAACCTCTAAAATGTTGAACGATTACTGAACGACGGTGTTAGGTTTTTGGAGTTTACTCCTTAAGAATCGATTTTAGCAGCCCGGTATGAGAAAAATCCGGGCAGTAAAATCAATTTATCAATGACCTCGTTACGTTTTTCACAACGTTGAAATTTCTACCCTAACGTTGAGTAAATAAGGTTGGTTTTCGTGCGAAAGTCGGTCGGGGCGCGCTCGGACCCGAGTCGCGCGCATAGAGAAGGATATAGCGTCGCGCGTAAACTCCAGTCGTGCGTCGGAGGCCGGAGCTGACACACACTTTTTTTTTCGTTACGGAATTTCTTGATTCGGTCGCCGCGCTCAAACTGTTTGTCCTAGTTCAAAGCCCGCGATAAAAGCTATGCAATAGCTTAAAACGTGATGGAAGCCTAAACCTAAAGTGAACGCACCTTGTCAGCTGTGACAGCTGACAATTAAATTAAAGACTATATAGTGAATCTGTCAAAAACTGTGTCGCCATCTTGTTGTAATCCTTTCCTTTGTTCTGCTCTCATGACTTGTAAAATCTTATTGTAAATTACTAAATTACTTTTATAAGAAATATACTTGTTAATTATTATTCGGGTATATTGTTTCTATCCATCAGGTTATGGGCCGTTCCATATACCGAAAATAAGTGAAAAAGTAGTATTTCTTACCGAAAAGTACCGAATAGTTAAAACCGCGTGTCACGTAAGTTCACGGAAAATGAACGCCGGCATGAATAATTTGCAATTGGAAAAGTTGTCTGGTCGCGACAACTATAACACGTGGAAATTTGCAGTAAGAACATATTTGGAGCACGAAGATCTCTGGCAATGTGTGGATCCCCAAGCTACAGAAGTCGACATCAAGAAAGATATCAAAGCTAAGTCCAAAATCATTTTATTGGTCGAACCTATGAATTATGTTCACATAGAAAATGCCAAAACAGCTCGCGAGGTGTGGCAAAACCTTCAAAATGTATTCGAGGACTCCGGGCTGTCAAGAAAAGTCGGCTTATTGAAAGATTTAATCAATACTTCCTTAGATAGTTGTGCGAGCGTTGAGGAATATGTTAATAAGATTATGACAACTGCTCACAAATTAAGAAATATTTCTTTCAACGTTGATGAAGAGTGGCTAGGGACGCTCATGTTAGCAGGTTTGCCAGAGAATTATAAACCAATGATCATGGGCATAGAGAGCTCTGGTGTAAAAATATCTTCAGATTTTATTAAGACAAAACTCTTACAGGAAGTAAAAGTTTCCGAGTCTTCAGCTTTTTTCACAAGGAATAAACAAAATGCACATAATCAGTCTAAAGACAAGAAAACAAAAGGAAAAGGACCCCGTTGCTTCAACTGTAACAGATTTGGTCACATCAGTAAATTTTGTAGAAATAAGGACAGAAAATCTGAAAATAAGAGTAATAACAGTGGTTTTGTTGCTGCATTTTCAGCCGTTTCAGTCAATGATGAACATAGTTGGTACATCGACTCCGGAGCATCGGTACACATGACCAAACATAAGGAATGGCTATCAGATGTATGTTTGCCGAGTCAATCTCATGTACGTGTAGCAGATGACAAGGTGCTCAAAGTCGAATTGTGCGGAAGTACCACTATAACCATCCCGGGAGCAGATGGTTCGTCAAACAAGATTAAGGTAAATAATGTGTTTTATGTACCTGAGTTAGCTACCAATCTTTTATCAGTGAGCAAAATAATTGAAAATGGTTGTAAAATTGAATTTTCTAATAATGGCTGCCGGATTTTGAACAACAAAGAAGTAATTGTTGCAACAGCCAATTGTTTTAATGGGACCTATAAACTCAACACAAGTGAAACTAAAGGTTTTACAGCTGTCACAGATAATTCTAATTTTCTTTGGCACCAAAGATTGGCTCATTTGAATTTTAATGACCTGTACAAATTACAAGACTGTGCACTTGGTATTAACTTGACAAAACAGAAAGAAGATATATTATGCACACCGTGCCTTCAAGGCAAGCAAACCAGGCAACCTTTCAAGCATGTAGGTTCCCGAGCAAATGATTTGCTAGAACTTATCCATTCTGACATTTGCGGTCCGATGGAGACACTGTCGCTAGGAGGAGCCAGGTACTTTATAACTTTTATCGATGACTATTCAGGAAAAGTGTTTGTTTACACTATAGCCAACAAAAGTGAAGCCTTAGAAAAGTTTCAGGAATTTAAAAGTAGTGTTGAAAATGAATTAAATAAATCTATTAAGATATTCAGGTCAGATAATGGCAGGGAATATGTCAATCGTTCATTTGAAAAATTTCTGAAGGGCTCTGGAATTACTCATCAAACTAGTAATCCGTATACACCAGAGCAAAACGGACGAGCAGAACGAATGAATAGAACACTTATAGAACGGGCTAAATGTATGATGTTTAATGCATGTTTACAGAAGGAGTACTGGGCAGAAGCAATATTAACTGCAGCATACTTAACAAATCGCTCTCCGTCTCGTGCACTTGCAGGCATAACTCCTTACGAAAAATGGACAGGATTTAAGCCAGATCTTAGCCACTTACGGGTATTTGGTTGCAAGGCAATGGTACATATACCGAAGGAGCGCAGGCTGAAATGGGATTCAAAATCCAGTGAAATGATCTTTGTCGGCTACAGCAATACAACTAAAGGTTACAGGTTATATAATCCTAAAGCTAAGCATGTGATAATGAGTAGAGATGTTGTGTTTGTGGAAAACTCGGTGGATACCTTATCAGAGAGTGTAAAACCTATTGAAAAGGATAATAAGGTTGGTGTCATACTCACACCGGAGTCGCTAAACTTACCATCCACTTCAACTGCCCCAGAAGCTTCAGAACTCGACTTATCCACTAGCTATGATGACTCCAAAGATGACGAGTACAACCCTGACTTTACTGACTGTACGTCTGATAGTAGCATATCACCCATCACACCCATGAGACATGTAACAGTCCGGACTCGCAAGCAAAAGCAGAATGATGACAGCCCCTTATCACTTATGTGTTTTAATAATGAAATGGCTATGAGTGTTTTAGATAGTGACCCACAAAATACTGAAGAAGCATTGCAGAGCAACCAAGCTGCACAATGGAAGAATGCCATGGATCTTGAATATGAATCTTTAATAAAGAATAATACATGGTGTCTTGCAGACCTTCCGGAGGGAAAGAAAGCCATACCGTGTAAGTGGATTTTTAAAACTAAAACTAATGAAAATGGGGAATTAACAAGATATAAAGCAAGGCTTGTTATAAAAGGCTATAAACAGAGGAAAAACATAGATTATCAAGAAGTATTTGCTCCAGTTATTCGTTACTCCTCTCTCCGATATTTAATGAGCATGACTGTTAAATATGAGCTAAAAATTCATCAAATGGATGCCGTTACAGCTTTTTTGCAAGGTGATGTAGAAGAGGAAATTTATATGTGTCAGCCACCTTTGTATGAACAAGAGGGTAACAAAGTATGCCGTTTAATTAAATCAATTTATGGACTCAAGCAAGCCAGCAGGCAATGGAACAAAAAATTGAATAATGTGTTAATTGATATTGGACTCTTAAGAAGCAAAGTGGATCCTTGCATTTATTATTTGGTTAAAACCGATAATGATATATTTTACTTAGCAGTGTATGTATATGACCTGCTATGTTTTTACAATTGTGAAGAAACTCTACATTTTATGAGAAATAAATTAACTATAATGTTTAGCATGAAGGATATAGGTGAGGCTAAACATTGCATTGGTTTAAGGATTCAAAGAGATAAACAAAAATTACAATTAGATCAGTCCTTATACATTGAAAAAATGTTACAAAGATTTGGTATGTCTGACTGCAAGCCAGTGAACACCCCATGTGATACAAGCTCCAAATTGATGCCTGCCAAAAATGACAGTGAAATACTCACTAATATACCCTACCATGAAGCAGTGGGATGCTTATTGTATTTATCTCAAGGTACAAGACCAGACATAAGTTATGCTGTGAACACATTGAGTCGTTTCAATAACAAGCCCACTAAAGAGCACTGGATAGCACTTAAAAGAGTGATGCGATATTTAAAAGGCACTATAAACATGAAATTAAATTATATTAAATCAAATGAAGATTATATCACTGGGTACTGTGATGCGGACTGGGCATCGAACCCTGAAGACAGAAGATCTTGCACCGGCTATGTTTTCTTATTTCAGGGTTCAGCGATTAGTTGGAACTCAAAAAGGCAACTAACTGTTGCATTGTCATCTACAGAGGCTGAATACATGTCATTGACCTCAGCCATTCAAGAGGGGCTATGGCTCAAACAGTTGGATGCTGAATTGCGGTCCTTTATAGCAATTCAATCTCTTATAATTTATTGTGATAATCAAAGCACCATTAGACTTTCAGGTAATGACGTTTATCACTCCAGGAGCAAGCATATTGATGTGAGGTACCACTTCATAAGGGAAAAGGTGTCCAGTGGCGAGGTTATCATCAACTACAAGGGCACTGATGAGATGGTCGCTGATGTACTTACCAAAGGGCTGCCTCATACCAAGCATACCTTCTGCTCCTCGGCTATGGGTGTGCGTTCAGGACAGGATGATGGAAGCCTAAACCTAAAGTGAACGCACCTTGTCAGCTGTGACAGCTGACAATTAAATTAAAGACTATATAGTGAATCTGTCAAAAACTGTGTCGCCATCTTGTTGTAATCCTTTCCTTTGTTCTGCTCTCATGACTTGTAAAATCTTATTGTAAATTACTAAATTACTTTTATAAGAAATATACTTGTTAATTATTATTCGGGTATATTGTTTCTATCCATCAAAACGCATTTATAGTTAGTAAGGATAGTTTTTCAATGGTTTTGACTATAATAAAGCAAAGGCTTTATAGAAAACTAAAACATCTTCATTTAATAATAACGAAAAAGTCAACTCTATGTTTCTTCTTTTAATTAAGTTGAGGCTTAGTTGAGGTAATTAATAAGTCAATACACCTATACGCATTCACCATCGATTTTGCGATGTAAGAACATTAAAGTCCTTTATGAAAGGCCGTCTATGCGATGCTTGCAATCCAGAGAGCCTAGCTCAGTCTACACTGGTTTTGATTACCAATGTTAGAGTTACCAGGATACCTTGAGCCCGGAGGTATGAAAGCGTCAGGAGGGCGTCACGAGAGGGCGCAACTGGGCTAAGGGCTTTCTACCTAGGTTTTTGAAGAACACGTCTATCAGATTATGGCTATCTAACATGATTATTTAATACGTTCTACTTTTCTTCTTAGGGAAGCCAGGAAATTAAATACACACATCAAAAGTGTCTAGGGATCAAGCATTTTTATGCGGATTTCTTGAGATTGAGATGTGGCTTTGTAATAAATTTATGATTTTATAAATTTATATGGATCCTTTTTGGTGCATTTCATAATTTGAATCAGGAACTGTCAATCAAATTCGAGTAAAAGATGAAAATCAGCTGTCAATATTTTCCCTATAAAAACATACAACGCATTGAAGACATTATTAGTGCTACTGTTTCCCTACTACTGATTAAAACCAACGTTATTATGGAGCGGCGACGTCATTTAAGCAGGGAAGAAATGCTCAGAGCCGTGGGAATGATAGAAGCTGGTTCCCGGCAACGTACTGTGGCTTTAGCTCTGAATACAAGTCAGAGTGTTATCAGTCGACTTTGGACACGTTACCGAAGCACTGGTACCGTGGCTGAGCGCCATGGAGGACGGTATCGCTGCACCACACGGAGACAAGACCGATACATTCAAATCTTAACTCGAAGAGCTCCAACAATAACCGCCATGATGTTAGCCGTGAGGCTTCATCACTCTTCAGGGAACTTAATTAGCGACCAAACAGTCAGAAACCGCTTGCATGAAGTGAACCTTCATTCCCGAAGACCGCTACGGGTACCACCTATAGCAATGCACAATCGTAGGATTCGATATCAATGGGCTCTTGAACACAGAAATTGGGCAGAAGAACAATGGCGTTTCGTGTGCTTTTCTGATGAGTCTCGTTTTGGTATGAGACCGGATACAAGACGTATACGACACTGGAGAACCCCTGGACGCCAACAGCGATTAAAATCCTGCCAGGAAGTCCATCCTTATAGTGGTGGAACCATCATGGTATGGGCGGGTATTTGGATCGGCGGAAGAACTGAGTTGATTTGGATCAGAGGCAACCTCAACGCTCAAATTTATGCTGAGACGATTGTATCAGACGTCATCGTTCCTCTACAAGTACAAATCGGTCCCTTATTTCAGTTAATGCATGATAATGCACGACCGCACACCGCAAGAGTTGTAAGACAGACTCTCGCCGCAGCTAACATCAATGTCCTGCCCTGGCCTGCTCAGTCGCCAGACTTGAACCCGATTGAGCATGCATGGGATATGCTACAGAGAAGAGCTCTGCCGAATATGGAGGGTATCCAGTGGCAAGAAGACCTTTTTTTGTTGTTGCAACGAACATGGGCGGCCATTCCACAGCGTGATTTGGATGAACTCATTTTCAGTATGCCAAACCGATGTTCTTGTGTTGTTAGTGTTCGCGGTAGAAACACGGATTATTAATTGTTTAAGTTACCCAATAAAATTTTAAAGAAAACTGTTATTTCAGTCTTTTTTTCGAACTTTAATGTTAGTGGTTCAAATGTCAAAAATCCCTTTATTAGGAAAATGGCAAATTTCTTTATTAATGCAAAGGTGACTTGGTTTATCGTTACTGTGACAAACGAAAACACTTTATTTGATGAATCCTTAAAGAAAATTTTAATTAATATCAATCAGGAGAAAAGTTATTTCAAAAATATATGTTGATCCCTAGACACTTTTGATGTGTGTACTTTTATTATGCCCTCAAATTCGTCCGGGATTTCGAATTTTAAACATTTTGTGGGAACTCTTTATTTTTTCGAGATGAAAAGTTCCGTATATCTATGTCTTTCTGTATAGCAGTTGATCCGTGAAAAGGAAATAGATAATAGATGTACTAAAAGAATAAAAGTATGATGAGATGTAGATGTACTAAATGTATTAAAAAAAAGAGTGAATCATCATCATCACCATCATCAACATAATTATTTAAATCATCATCATCTCCACCTATCGCCGGCCCACTTCTAGGCACGCTGGGCAAGTGCGGGTTGGCAGTCTTATTAGATAAGAACTTTGTTGTCTATGCTTCAACCGACTTTTTAACCGACTTGAAAAAAGGAGGAGGTTCTCAATTCGTCGGAATCTTTTTTATGTATGTTCACCGACTACTCGAAGACACCTGAATCGATTTGGAAAATTCTTTTTTGTTTTAAACCTACTTTCCAGGTGGTCCCATATAGATTTTATCGAAATCGGGGTTTTCAAAATATCAACAATAAATATATTTAAATACTTTGTAGAGGCGGGAGTTTGAAGTCGGTTTTTTAAAAATATTATTTTAAATTAAATTTATATTCCATTTGGAAGAGGGAAGTTTATCATTCTTTAGTTGATTAGGATCAATAGCAACCCATCAACGGCTCACTACTGCGCGCAGGACAGGTCTCCTCTCAGAGAAGGGCCATAGTCCACCACGCTGGCCCAATGCAAATTGGCGGATTTCACACACCTTCGATAACATTATGATGAACTCTCAGATGTGCAGGTTTCCTCACGATGTTTTCCTTCACCGTTGAAGCAAGTGATATTTAATTGCTTAAACGCACTTGACTCCGAAAAATCAGAGGTGCGTACCCGGAATCGAACCTATGACCCCCCGAATAGGAGACCACAGTCCGAACCACTAGGCTATCACTGCTGCAATTGATTAGGATATTATCATGAAATTGTTATTGCATTGATATAGAAATATAAAGTGGGTACCTAAGTAAAACCTTTGAGAACGTTATGGAGAACTCTTTGGCAAAGCTTGCAAAAGTGGACAAAAGCTTGTCCGATAGAAACGGTGTTAGCTTGGCGGTTAAACTTCGACCTGCTTCTTGGAGAGCCTGGGGTTCGATCCCGAGCACGCACCTCTCACTTTTCAGAGGCTTTTTAAGCATTCACTTGCTTCAACGGTGAAGTAAAACAAAGTTAGAAAACCGGCATACCTGAGAGTTCTCCATAATGTTTTTGAAAGTGTGTAAAGTTCACTGATTCGCATTGGGCCAACGTGTTGGACTATGGCCTATAACACTCCTCTGAGAGGAGACCTGAGCCGTTGATGGGTTGATGATGATGATGCCAAACAAACCGATCCATCTGGTGGTTTGAGCTGTGTGTTAATGGATCAGTCATTCAGTCCTTTTCTTTTTATATATTTAGATAATAAATAACTTGAGAGATGTCAAGGGACACCCGGATGGAACGCAGTTCCTTTCGATTAATTAATTTGGCATTGTGTTCAACATTTTCACACTACAATATTAGATCTCCGTAGCCTTGTGGTTTCGACAGTCGCCTAACAGCCAAAGGTCGATGGTTCGAATCCCAGTTCGACAGACCGAATTTTCCATTTTCAATTTTATTTTAAACAATTTCTACATGTGGAACCTTTCCCTATTTTTTTATAACTTAAAAATAAGTTATAAGAAATTAGGGAAAAATTCCACATGTAGAAATTATTTAAAATAAAATAGAAAATAGAAAATTCAGTCTGTCGAGCTGGGATTCGAACCATCGACTTTTAACTGGTAAGCGACTGCCGAAACCACAAGGCTACGGAGATCCAATATTGTACCGCGAAAATACCGAACACAATGCTAAATTAATTAATCGAAAGGAACTGCGTTCCATCCGGGTGTCCCTTGACATCTCTCAAGTTATTTATTATCTATTAAAAATAGAAAACAATATAGATAAGTAATTAGGAAGAAAGTGTTATGATTTTAGCAATCTATGTATGTGTGTGTATATTTACGTATGTTCCTCCTTATTGCCTAAACTACTCAACCGATAATGACGAATAAGGTTCAGACGATTTCACCGCTGCCTTCCACACCGCGCCAGACTGGGATCAGAGCGCTATTTGAACTTATTTTTGACGTGATAATGTCTTATAAATCGATGAACACCGGCTGCACGCACGAAAAAGTGTCACGTTCCGCCTGAGCCTGCGCGTGCAAGCGAGAGCGCGGAACAAGCGATAGAGAGGGACTATCGGCCCAAGCGTTGGCTTGTGACTAGAGAAAATTGTAATTTTCAATTAACTCCTCCTTTGTATCATACAAAATAATGGTAATTCAGTGATAATAATTCAATTCAATTCATAAAAGTATGCAATTTTTCATCAATGTTTATTTATGACGTTATCACATAAAACTATCGTCCGTAAACTGACTTTACAGACAACCAATTTTTTATTTAATTAGAATTTAATGTTATAAAAAAACTTATAGCTAAAATAATCTAATAATTACTATACAAATCATGCCCACGGGGAATGGTGCAAAGAACATTGGCATTTCCGCGTTAGACAGCAAGGCTGATCCTTTGCGCAAAAAATGAGCCAGCCTTTCCAGATGAGACAATAAATTCTTGATTTGTATAATGTATATTGATAATTGGAAGCGCAGTGTTGGCAGACCCCCCACCAGGTGGACCGACGACATCAAACTAGTCGCAGGGAGCCGCTGGATCCAGGCGGCGCAAGACCGAGGCCTGTGGAAGTCCATGCAAGAGACCTTTGTCCAGCAGTGGACGTCTTTCGGTTGATGAAGAAGAAAGAAGAAGAAGATATTTATAATATGGCATTCTAATAACACCTTAATGACGTCAGCAATAATAATTTACTGTAGACCTTTTTTCACATTCAATATGAAAAGCCCCGATTGCGATCTTAGCTCGCTGACGATGGTAACTTTTAAAGGTGGATGTTTGCAACATTATTGAGAGCGATTGGACTTTTTTGCAAGAAAAACTGCAAGTCTTGGAAAGTCTTGCGAGACTAGTCAAAGAGTTTTGCAGCTATTCATTGTTGAGAAACTACGAGATTAATTTGTCGAGACTTCGAAATGCCATGAGATTTTTAGATTAGTGTTTCTTTTTAAATTCTTTATGGATTTAACTTTCACAAAGAATTTTTTGTTAGTTTATTTCTTTTTTCAATTTTTGCTAGACAAACTTTTTTCTGATAGGTGTCGATTTTTGGTTTTTCGTATCAGAACACTAGAATAAAAAAAACCTTTTTCTTTTTAAATTCTTTATGAATTTATTGTTCATGAAGAATTTTGTTATTTTTTTTTAATTTTTAGACAAAATTTTTCTGATATCAATTTTTGGTTTTTCGTATCAGAAATTAAAATAGGTATTAACTAATTATTATTTTGCTTATGCCAGGAGTAGGTCCGATATAATTCCTTATTAACTATCAAAATTAAACAAGAACAACCTGCGAGGTTCTTTCTAAGTAGTTCTACTCGGTTGAAACTAGTCCCGAATCAGTGGTGGGTAAGTGAGTAAGTGGGTAAGTGCAGTGATAGCCTAGTGGTTAGGACTGTGGTCTCCTATTCGGAGGGTCGCAGGTTCGATCCCGGGAACCTCTGACTTTTCGGAGTCAAGTGCGTTTAAGCAATTAAATATCACTTGCTTCAACGGTGAAGGAAAACATCGTGACGAAACCTGCACACCTGAGAGTTCTTCATAATGTTCTTGAAGATGTGTGAAGTCCGCCAATTCGCATTGGGCCAGCGTGGTGGACTATGGCCTATAACCCTTCTCTGAGAGGAGACCTGCGCTTAGTAGTGAGCCGTTGATGGGTTGTTAATGATGAATGATGAAGTGATAGATATTCACTTGACAATGTGTTTGGTAAAAGTTTCTTTGAATACTTATAAAACTTTTTTATTCTATTAAATTGCCTTTTTCTCAGGGGTCATCGTGGATTTAGTATTACATTTAGTTATTTTGGATTAATTTACCTAGTTCATAGATTTTGTTCAACCGAATGAGCACCAATTTCTTTATTTTATAAAGAATAATAACGACCGTTTAAGGAAGTCTTATTTTTGTATAAAAAATCCGCTAAAAGATAATAAAATTTCCTAAAACAGAACATTGAAAAAATTTATTGCGTCATTATTTCGCGCGCCGCGGTGTTTTTACCTGCGTTCAGAATAATTCATCCCGAATATTAGTAGAAGGTCATTAACTTCGCTCCATACAAACGGATTATTTCAATAATTCAAAAGCAAGAAAGCGAATAATTTATCCGGTAAAAGACGTTGGTACAAAACATGAGAGAAAGCGGGAAAAATGAATTTGAACCCTCACTGCTCATAAAAGACAAGGCGCTATATTAAATCATAGTGATTTCTTTAATATTATAACACGGGTTTTAAGTACTGTGGTTAACTATAATTATTTAATTATAACAATAATTATAGTATCATTTTAGTTTGTTTTTTGTTTTAAAATGGAACCTTGATGTTAAAATTATTTACGTATATTTAATTTTTTATTTATTACACATAAGCAATTTTTAGAGCTGGTTTTTTTGCATAAGTATCAGCAATGCTGCAATTACTTGCTCTGGATAGTGACATGGCTAATATTATATTAATCTGGAAAAATAAAGGCTCCTTGCAAGATTAAAAATATGAGTGTCTTGGAACACTCAGTTGGAACGAAGTTCCTTCTAACAATAAATTAATTATAAAATTAAATAAAATAAAAACTAATAATCTGAAGTCAGGATTCGGACCCACGAACTGATAGTTTCACTCCTTCGTTTAATGGCGACGCCACCAAAGTTATGATAAAACTTGTGTAATAAACGAAGGCAACAAGTGTCAACAACAAATTCTTACCCTTTTTTTCGGCTAGCCTCCATTAGCTATACCGTCCGAAAAGGAACTTCATTCCAAAAGAAAATCTTGCTCCATACGGACGATTTTGCGGACAAAAGCCATATATTTTTATAAAAATAAACAGATATGAAAATGAATAACAGGCGGAAGCGTTTGTACATAAGTTTCGTAAAAAGAGATTTTAACCCAAAACAGGAGCAGTGATAGCCTAGTGGTTAGGACTGTGGTCTCCTATTCGGGGGTCGCAGGTTCGATCCCGGGTACGCACCTCTGACTTTTCGGAATCAAGTGCGTTTTAAGCAATTAAATATCACTTGCTTCGACGGTGAAGGAAAACATCGTGAGGAAACCTGCACACCTGAGAGTTCTCCATAATGTTCTCGAAGGTGTGTGAAGTCCGCCAATTCGCATTGGGCCAGCGTGGTGGACTATGGCCTATAACCCTTCTCTGAGAGGAGACCTCGCTCAATAGTGAGCCGATTATGGGTTGATAATGATGATGATGATGATGAACCCAAAACGCTTTCGCCTGTGCCTTTAATAGCGGCACATTGCGTCTGAGCGACGTATTTTTACGTCTTCCTCTGAAATGTTCCGCTCCGCGGAATTGAAGGAATTTCTCATTGAACATCGCGATACAAAGATGTGCTCGTCGATTTTAACCAACGAAAATGCTTCCCCGCGTAGATGCCGCAGATTAATATCTTGGCTCTGCTATTGATGGAAATAAATCTTTATGTTGCCATCTTTTTAGTACTTTCAATCTGTGTCCTATTATGTACCAATTTGCAGTTTTGCTCCTCAAAAATACAATAGTTCAGCATTGTATTTTCAACCGACTAAGTCAAACCAAAATGAAGGGTCTATGTACGTAATAAGTAAGTGTATCGACACTGTCGTAGAATACTGTCGCATATGAATATACAGCGAAATCTTGATTTTGACACAATCTTAATTTTGGCTTTTATAAACAATGCTTAACACCTCAGCAAAAGAAAAAAATAATATTCAGTAGTTTTGGAGATATTCAATCGGACAAATCGTATCTAAATCTATTCCGAAGAAAAATGTTGCTTGCAAAGAAGCGCTGCTGTCGCTAACTTGTCAAAGGCCGGCGGCGGCCGCCAGTTGATTGTCACTTGCGATGTTGTTAGTGAGAAAGAAAAGTTGGAAAGCCGTCGCGTTAGTATGTTTTAATTTTAATTATAATTAAGAAATACTAAAAAACCATGTCGTATAATATGAACCAACTTGTTCTACGGAATGCCGAAAAACCAAGTTAAAAACCTTAAACTGCTCTCCTGTAAAGTAGCAATTTTGTAGAAGCAACTTTGTTCTACGACAGTGTCGGTATGTATGTAATTATTTGTGTTAATTATTAATGTCTTTAATGTTTTTTTTATTCAAATTAACTTTTTTACAAGTGCTTTTGAATCGTCGATGAGTCTACCACTGGTTCGGAATGCCGTTCCTGCCGAGAAGAACCAGCATCAAAACTTAGAAAGGGGGAAATGGCAGTGAACATTTCAACCCATACCTACCCCTAATTGGTTTCTACACGCCATCGATCCTGCTGGAACGCCAAATCACTTGGTGGCACGTTTTTGACGGTAAGGTGGTAACTAAGGTGGACCAGAGACAAAACAGCAATTATAAAGTCCCAAATTCACTCCTCCGGGAATCGCACCCGAGACCTACCAGTTATAAGACCACAGCGCTCACCACTGCGCCAGGGAGGTCGTATAAAGTTGGAACTTTGAGAACATGCTAAGATGAAGAAGGGGTTCCCTTGGGCCAAGTCTCCATTATGCTAATACTCTTCTATCATGAAGTACATTCAGAGGGACCGCTTGGTTAGTTTCATGCGTGTTTAGAACTACAACTCCAACATTTCAGTCCAGTAGGGTTAGTACAATACTTCTCAACAAAGATTATCGACTCAACTATAGATTTCGAAAAAACTTTAAAAAATCAAGTAGAATTCAATAATTTGAACTCTACCTGATTTTTTCAAAAGTTTTTTAATATTTTAATATTTTATTTTTAAATACAGTGAGCATAGATCTAGGATTGGTGGCTCAGTAGCTACTAAGTAGATAGCCTTCTTCTAAAACACAATAGCTCCATGAAAGTGGCAACGTAATTTTAATAGATTGATTGAAAATATCAAACACTGATTGCTACGTGACTATGTGGGTACGCCAGTTAAGGCGTACTATGAATTGTTGCCATTTACTAGTATGCCGACGGTATCTAGTAGTGTGCGAAGCGACTACCAAAATGAATTTATTATGAACTAGCTGATGCCCGCGACTTTGTCCGCGTGGATTTAGTTTTTAAAGTCCCTCGGGAACTCCTTGATTTTCCGGGATAAAAAGTAGCCTAGATGTTGACCCGAGTAATAAGCTACTACGGTATAAAATTTTGTAGAAATCTGTGCGGTAGTTTTTACGTGAAAGAAGGACAAACAAACAGACAAACAGACAAAAATTAAATAAAAATCTGTTTTGGGCTCAGTATCGATAGTAAAGCATCCCCCAATTAAAATTTTCAAAATATATTAAATGTACAGAAATCTTCCAGTTACAGTTTTATTATATGTATTTATTATGAATTAATTGGCTTGTGCCCGTGAAGTTTGGCTTTAAAAATCCCACGGGAAGTGTCTGTTATTTTTCGAAAAAAATAGTGCTCTCCTGGTCCTCAACTAGGTAAAAATAATAAATAATAATTAACAAAAAATGCGGCGTGATTGAAGGACAAACCGACAAATCAACAAACAAGACGTTTCGTATTTATAATATGAGTAGGGATCATACTGAATTTGTTTTAAAGTTCATACAGCTTCAAACATTATAATATTATCTATTATTTTTTATATCCATAAAATATAACCACAGCAATTATTTTGTGAATAAAAAATCCGACCATTGACGAACTAAGAGTTTTGAGTGAAGTAACGTGAATTTGAAGTTTTAGTGTTTCGATGCTCGAAAACTGTCAACGCTGTCGAAATATGCAAACTCGTACTAGAAGGGCACTGGTCTCCTAAGACACAGAGTACCGAAAGGAAACTGTAAGCGTTCCCTAAAGACCGCACGAATATTGTACCGTTCCTCATGAAACATTTATGAAGTAAGAAAACGGTGAATGTGACAAACGGCATGGGAAACGGCGTATCGTAAGTCACGTGAAATATGTTTTCCGAGGTGAAAAGGTATTAGAGAAATAAACGTTTTCGATCTTGTCAGGTAGTTTGTTGTTAAAACGTTTTCTTTTATTGAAATCCAATATTAAAAACGCGGAAGAGTGTTTGTTAGGTTGTTGGTTTATCCTTCAATCACACAGCAATGGGGCAACGAATTGACGTGATTTTTACATGAGAATAGTTGAGGAGCTGAAGATTGATATAGGTTTTTGATCCTGGAAAATTAAGGGATCCCGAGGAATTTTATAAATACTTAACTCTACGAACAAAGTCGCGCAGAGTTAAGTATTTATAAAATTAAGCTAAGCATAAGCTGAAACTGAAGTGGAAAAGGGCGGGGCACATAGTTCGAAGAACTGATGGTCGATGGGGTCCCAAGGTGCTGGAGTGGCGACCCCGCACCGGGAATCGCAGAGTTGGCAGACCTCCCACTAGGTCGACGGACGACATCAAACGAGTCGCAGGGAGCCGCTGGATTCAGGCGGCGCAAGACCGGGGTCTGTGGAACTCCATGCAAGGGATCTTTGTCCAGCAGTGGACGTCTATCGATTGATAAAGAAGAAGCATAAGCTAGTTTTATAATAAAACGATAAAAGATAAATGATAAAGTATGATTATAATGTTTCATAGATTTTAAAATCCAAACGATGAGTCCATTCGTTTATTTCATTTCTCAATATTTGCGTTGCAAAATACCTACTTGTAGAATAAAAAAAAAGACGTGAGTGTCGTGGAACACTCGGTTGGAACGAAGTTCATCCTTGTGGTTTCTACAGTCACATAAAGGTCGATAAGGGTCGATAGTTCGAATCCAAGCTCGACAGACTGAATTTTCTATTTTAAATTTTTTTATTTTTGAATTTTTTATTTTTGAAAATAGAGAATTCAGTCTGTCGAGCTGGGATTCGAACCATCAACCCTTATCGACCTTTATGCGACTGTAGAAACCACAAGGCTACGGAGATCTAATATTGTAGTGTGAAAATATTGAACACAATGCCAAATTCACATTCAAAAAGTGTCGGTTCAATTTAGTCTTAATTTTTTCCGTCTAGCCCCCTTTCGCACCGCGCGATAAGGAACTACGTTCCAAAAATAGTTTTGAAACAGGAATTAAGTGTCAGGAATCAGGATATTATCGGCACACTACGGCCGGGCGACGCTTCGGCACAGCTCCGTCAACGTCGTTTTGAGTGCACGCCGATATGTCACCCGCCGCCATTTTGAATTTGAGCGAATTCGCACTTTTCTGCTTTTTTCCTTTTCTGGGTCATTAGAATAGAATAGAGATGTTTTTATTCAAATAAACTTTTACAAGTACGTTTGAATAGTCAATGAGTCTACCACTGGTTTGGAATGCCGTTCCTGCCGAGAAGAACCAGCAAGAAACTCGGCAGTAGCTCTTTTCAAAATACTTTTACAATATACTTAATAGATATTATGCTATGTATGCAGAGTTTCCACAATGAGGGGAAGTTCCACAAAAGCTTACGTAATTATATTTAATTATAATTCAACATATGTTAAGACGGGCAGACAGAAAGTTGCCCCATTGCCGCCGGTGGCACCCGTTCACGAGCATTGCTTTCAATAAACGTTGGAAGCTATAGGTAATATCTCCTCCCAGTTGCAGATTGATTTTGTACACCAAACAAGATAAAAGATGGACTTGTTTCACCACGTGCTGATAAATTTCTGATAGCCTATCCACAACTTATCTGACGAATAGCGTCTAAATTTCTGTTTCATAAGTATCTGATAAGTCAATCTGGCAGTTAAACTTGTGACGAGCGCCGTCACAACGCAAGCAGCCTACACGGGCCGCGTGAATCATCACGCGGGGCCTGCGCGAACACGCCGTCATAACGCAAGCAGCCTACACGTGCCGCGTGAATCATCACGCGGGGCCGGCGTGAGCGCACGCGCCAGGGCAGTGACACCGACGGCGCGATCCCCACCGAACCGCGCCGAGGCCCGCCGAAGCAGCCAGCAGAAAACGCCGAACAAGAGCGCTCACCGGCAGTTCGCCAGCGGCGCCCGTGCCATCAGGGTCGGTCTGATTCCCCTCTGGATCGATCCTGGTATCGTCGGCCTGATTACCCTCTGGGTTGACGATTGGTACGAGCTCACTGGTAGACCCACAGGGGCTGTTGCTCGCGCCTGGCTTCGCGGCCCGGCCCGTCCAACCACCCCGAGCGTCCGCGTCGCCCGCGCTCCACCGGGAGTCCGTCGTCCTTCTATCAGCCGCCCGGGCGGTCCCGATTCGTACAGTATTGTAAACGCGTTTAGGCTCGCGTCAACGTCACTCGATGTAATGTAATAAGTTAAGAAGGTTGTAAATAAAAGTCATTATCGTTTATCGAGTATTTTATTCTTTGTCCTCGGAAATATTGAAAGGTGAGGTTCGATCCCTCACATCTAATGAACGAAGTGAGTCGCTCTCAGCCTGGCCGATCCACTTCGTTACAAACTCTAAAAGTTATCACACAGATTTATCTAGCCGATATTTTATCTGTTAGATATATATATCAGGTACTTTATCAGCAAGTGGTCAAACAGGCCATAAAAACTGTAACCTGAATAGTAAAATTGGATGTACCTGTATTGATACTGTTCGTATAAAATGCAGTCTAAGCCACACGGAACAGTAGTTTCAGCGTTACAGTGAAACATTCGTAAATCTTCTAAATATATATAAATTACGTGTCACGTTGTTTGTCCGCGATGGACTCCTGAACTACTTAACCGATTTTGATCAAACTTCGTAACTATCTGTAATTTGGTCCAACTTAGTTTTTTTGGATTGGGATGGTTTATTTGTTTTATTTATATAGATAAGTTCGCGGTACGAAGTTCGCTGGGTCAGCTAGTAGACTATACAGTTTACCTGCAGAGGAACATATATACATAGATAGCTAAAATCATTACCCTTGTTTTTGGTTTTGGCGTAGTCGGGTAAAAAAGTTTAAGACTGGGTTTCCACGGCGCGGTTCGCACCCGCGCCCGCAGCGGTTGCGGTACCAAATTGTACCCGCCCGCCGCGGGCGCAAACCGCGCCGTGGAAATTGCTGCTTCATTTTCCATACAAATCTGCATTCTACGGAGGCCGCAGGCCCGCAACCGCTGCGGGCGCGGGCCGCGAACCGCGCCGTGGAAACTCAGTCTTAGAGCCCTTGGAGACTTTTTCAACTTAAATAAAATTATTTATGGAGTTTTTTTATCAAGTACTTACTATTTATTTTTCATTTTCGGCCAAGTGCGAGTCGGGCCTCGCTCTTTTAGGGTTCCGTTAAAAAAAAATTAAATAAAAATATTTCCATGTACCCATGGAAATATTTTAATTTAATTTTTTTAATTTAATTTTTTTAATTTAATTTGATTTTTATTATTTGTTGTTATAGCGGCAATAGAAATACATAATATGTGAAAATTTCATCTGTCTATCTATTACGGTTTACGAGATACAGCCCGCTGACAGACGGACGGACGGACGGACGGACGGACGGACAGCGTAGGCTTAGTAATAGGGTCCCGTTGGTACCCTTTGGGTACGGAACCCTAAAAAGTATTGTTATGTACCTAAGGAGTTACAAATGATACAAGAGCTGGCTGCGGCTATGAAATGGTAAATAGGACATGAGCAAAACATCTCCACCAAATTACAATTTTGCACATTGTCTTGTGGAATATAATATTATAAATATTATATTCCACAAGACAATTCATTAAAACCGCCCACCTTCTAATTGCGATCCGACCACAAAACATGACGATAGAAACCCGAAATGATTCATTTACCGGCCCATATAAATCACTGTTTCCACCTTCCTATAGTCGGAGAGCTGGTGGAAAATTTTCAAGTTCGAAAAAATTTTCAAGGTTGAAAATCAAAGTAAAATTATTATACTGACAAACAAAAATTTTCTATTGAAGCAATCGGATTTGCTTTTTAACTGCTCACAAGATAGTGTATAAATAGTTTATTATCATTTTAACATGAACACTTATGTTTTGAAAAAGAGCAACTGCTGAGTAATCTTGCCGTCTCGAAATCTCCCTTCCAAACGGATGGTAGAGTCTTGACTTGCTATAAGAGCCACAAGATTGAACTACATGTGATAAATAATTTTTAATTTGAAATTGTTTTATCTAGGCCTTTTATGGAAGGTAGGTTAACAGCTAAGTACTAGGAAAATTCGTACGTTCTAAACGGACGGTGAAGGCGCTCTCCGGTAGGGCAGACAGGTCAAAGTATATCGAAAAATCATGCCACCTGCTCTTTGATTCTTATTTACACCAATTTCTAATTAATTTTACATCATATTCAACCTTAGTACGCAGGAAATAAGACCGTGAACTAGTGGAAAATTGTGAATAACAATGTCGCTGAGAGATACGTCTTAACAAAGTAATGAATTATTTATTCAGTGAACGAATTAACATATCAGGAGTGTACAAGAATTGGGATGTACGAAATTTCGGATGCTGGGAAATAGTCTGCATGGGGAAATAGGGAAGAATATAGAACCTCCGGTACGCGTTAGGTTAAAACATTAACGTAGTTTAACTTACCGTTAAGGTTAGAGTGTTCATTAATCTAAACCACTTAAGGCCGATTTCACCAACGTAAAATTAGTGTTATTCGAGCGTAAATTATCAGAAATGAGGAGATCCGTAGGAGAACCAAAGTCACCGACAAAGCTCAGCGAGTCGCGAAACTGAAGTGGAAATGGGCGGGGCACATAGTTCGAAGAGCTGATGGTCGTTGGGGTCCCAAGTTGCTGGAGTGGCGACCCCCCACCGGGAAGCGCAGTGTTGGTAGACCCCCCACCAGGTGGACCGACGACATCAAACGAGTCGCAGGAAGCCGCTGGATCCAGGCGGCGCAAGACCGAGACCTGTGGAAGTCCATGCAAGAGACCATTGTCCAGCAGTCTATCGTTTGATAAAGAAGAAGAAGAGCGTAAATTTGATATTTTGACGGTATTTTCAATACAAAAAGCTGTCAGAATACCCTATTTATTCCTTGAATAAACATCACTCTTGGTGAAATTGGCACTTAACCTCTATAGTTAATCTATCATTAACACTGGACGCTGCTGTCATATTTTTTGGCCTATTTGATTGACGTCATTTTGGCACTGTAAGCAGATACGAGTGTCTCTGGAACTAATAATATTGCTAATGGTGCAACGACCTCTATAATTAGTCTAGGATTTCATAGGATTATATCTTATCTTAATATAATATATAAATTACGTGTCACGTTGTTTGTCCGCAATGGACTCCTAAACTACTTAACCGATTTAGAACAAACTTCGTAACTATCTGTAATTTGGTCCAACTTGAAAGATAGGATAGTTTTTTTTGATTAGGATAGTTTATTTGTTTTATTTATATACATAAGTTGGCAGTACGAATTTCGCCGGGTCAGCTAGTAATTAATAAATACTTATAATTAATTAACAAATTACGAATAATTTTTTACTCATATTATTTAGTTTAATGCTAAGTTTAATTCTGTTTAATGCTTAATGAAACACCCCATCTGTGTAGGGTCGGTCGTGCTTCCCTCAACAGCGAATTTCCATTTGCCCAAACCGCGGTTCCAAGAGAGAGATTAACAGGACTCGTCGACAATACGTTACCTATATTATAGTTAACTACATAGTTAAAATAGCTTTTTCTGCGATTTCGTCCTTCGACGACCTCACTGGCTCAGTGGTGAGCGCTGTTATCTTATAACTGGGAGGTCTCGGGTTTGATTCCCGGCGGGGTCAATTTGGGAATTTATAATTTCTGAATTGTGTCTGGTCTGGCCGTGGCTAGTTACCACCCTACCGTCAAAGACGTGCCGCCAAGCGATTTAGAGTTCCGGCACGATGGCGTGTAGAAACCAATTAGGGGTATGGGTTGAATGTTCACTGCCATACCTCTTCCAAGTTAGCCCGCTACCATCTTAGACTGGATCGCCATTTACCATCAGGTGAGATCGCAGTCAAGGACTAGCTTGTCATCGAATAAAAAAAAATCATCCGTGTTTTTAAAAATGCGGGAAACCTCTGTAGTTTAATATAATCATTTATTACTATTAGAGGTTTGATTGGAGAAATGATTAAGTATGTTAGTGATAAATTTCTTGTAATTGTTATCTTGTAAAAGTTATTAAGAATAAAGTTAAGAATTATCATTATTAAATCTATGGGACCATATCCCTACTAATATCATAAATGCGAAAGTGTGTTTGTTTATTTGTATGTCCTTCAATCACGCAGCAACGCCTCAGATTTCTTTAACTTATATTTTAGAAATCTTTGTATTTTAGGTTTAGGTTTGAAGACATTCTCATAAAAGACTTCAGTCACTTACATGAGAACTTAATTTTAAATAATGAAATTTCCAAACTTCACCATTAGATACATCAACTTAAAATATACTCATTATAATGCATTAGTTTTAGCATCTCAATTGACTCTTCTTGATCTTGAATAAATCGATCCAACCTCTCCTCTTCATGAATTGAAACAAGTGTTTTATCGAGTCGAAAAAAAGAGGATAAATTCCGTCCGGCCCATGAATATTTAAATTTCATTTCCAATAGCAAAATGGATCCCATCTGTCGATGTGGGCCCGGAGGCATTTGCATCATTTATCCGCCGCATCAATCAAGGGCAAACATTTATAAATAAAGCTAATTACGAGCCCTACGCGCAAATAACGCCGTTGCGCAATATGGCGCGACAGGGTACAGGGCGCTCCGTTAGACCGACCGCACGCTTGCCGGAGTGAAATCGTCTGACTTATATCTGTGAGATGTGGGGGGTGTGCGGGTGAGATCTATAGACTAGCGCTTGTCTGCAAAACTCACCTGATGGTAAGTGAAGATGCAGCCTAAGATGGAGCGCGTTTGCCTAGAAGATGTCTATTCACTCTTGATTTAAAGCTTAGACTCAAGTCTGAGTGAAAATAAGACAGATTTATTTACATATTTGTGTACCATTTTAATTCAATCTTGAGTCTTGAGCATCTTAGGCTGAGTACTGTTTCTGAGTTGTCGTGTTTTTGCAGTGCGTCACTTATGTAATGATGTTTACTGAGGCTCATGCGGACACTCTTCTCAGCAGAATCCACTTTTCAAACCGGTGGTAGTTCATGACGTGTCATAAGAGCCACGGGTTGGCTACGTGAAATAAATAGTTTTGTATTGTGATTTTTTTTTCTCGATATGAAAATTTATTAAATCATATTATATATCATGCGTGGGGGGCTGCTTAATGTCAATTGTTGATTTTTTAAAATATAATATACGATAATACACATGAGGAAAAGAGCAGCATCCGAGTAGAATATGCGGAAGCTCCGTTGATATTCTGAAGATGAGCTGATAAATAAGAAAAATTGATATTTTTACTAAGAAATAAAATTACTTTTTCTATTAAACGGTAAAGATCTTCTTCACTTTTTTACTTCTGTGGCACTGATTGAGGCGTTCAAAAAATTGTTGTAATTTTCTACTAGTTTAACTTAATAAAAAGTACCTACTGCTTGATATCGGCATCCTGATCCACGTGGATTCACGTTTTCTAAAACCCTCATATTACTTTTTGATTTTCCGGGATAAAAAATATTCTGTGACCGTCTCCAGGTTCCAAGCTATTTTTTAAAATATAACCAAGATCGGTTCAGTGTTTGAGTCGTGAAAAGGTAACAAACAAACACAAAGTTATTTTTACATTATTTGACAGGTTAACACTAACCATTCCGGTGTTTCCGGTCCACTAACTGAAGTGGAAATGGACGGAGCACTTAGTTCGAAGAGCTGATGGTCGTTGGGGTCTCAAGGTGCTGGAGCGGCGACCCCGCACCGGGAAACGCACTGTTGGCAGACCTCCCACTAGGTGGACCGACGACATCAAACGAGTCGCATGGAGCCGCTGGATTCAAGCGGCTCAAGACCGAGGCCTGTGGAAGTCCATGCAGGAGACCTTTGTTGATAAAGAAGAAGAAGATTCCGGTGTGTGTGCGGCCAGCCAGAATCTATCATCCCTTGACACGTGGCGAAGGTTAACCTAAATAAGCTTGAGGTTATTTAACCTTTATTAAAACAACTCTTATTACCAGCAGCCGCTGCTTGGGCCCATCTTTGCTTAACTTAATTGTGATTGAAGGTTTAACAAAATGTGTAAGTAGAGTCAAGATAAATCAACATTAGTAGAGACTTTCTAATGGATGGAAACTCTTTGTATGGGAGTAATCGGCTTTACATCCAGTTACTCACAGGATACTGTACTGTTTTTTTTCTTTTATTTTTAGGCTTTTACCTAGCAGGTAGCAGTAGTGATAGCCTAGTGGTTGAAGTAGTGATAGCCTAGTGGTTAGGACTGGTCTCCTATTCGGGGGGTCGCAGGTTCGATCGACTCTTCGGAGTCAAGTGCGTTTAAGCAATTAAATATCACTTGCTTCAACGGTGAAGGAAAACATCGTGAGGAAACCTGCACACCTGAGAGTTCTCCATAATGTTTTTGAAGGTGTGTGAAGTCCGCCAATTCGCATTGGGCCAGCGTGGTGGACTATGGCCTATAACCCATCTCTGAGAGGAGACCTGCGCTCAGTAGTGAGCCGTTGATGGGTTGCTAATAATGATGATGATGATGACCTAGCAGGTATGTCAGCCTAATCATACCCTAATCACAATAATAAACAAAAACATAATACAATCACTTTCTTATGAATAATCTGAACCTTATCTGAACAGATTCCAAGCTCCGTCAGAAATTGGATTACTTAACAAACTGTGAAAAACGCTTGGAATTTGTTCAGATTTAAAAATTCCATTAACTGATTCCTGCCCGACTACTTAGTTATTAAATGGAAAAAAATACTTACAACATAAAAATATTGCAACATTTTGTTTTTAATAGAGCAAAGCTGATGATTTTCTTACCGGCTCTGCTAAGCAGAATCTGCTTTCCGAACCGGTGCTAGTTTTATCAAAAGGGCCTACATGAATTTAATAATAAAATTTGAATTTCCACTTTTAAGCTATTGCATGGCTTTTATCGCGGGCTTTGAACTAGGACAAACAGTTTGAGCGCGTCGACCGAATCAAGAAATTCCGTAACGAAAATAAACCTAACACCGTCGTTCAGTAAGCGTTCAACATTAATTTAGAGGTTCTTAAGTAGCTCTGTTTGGCGCAGTGGGCGAGCGGCCGTTTCCTTTACCGTATGGTGTATGATATCGCAGGTTCGAATCTCACTCGCGAAGTAGTGACAGTGTGCTTTTCTTGTTTGTTTTTTTTTGCATAATTTTTATTATGCAAAATAAAATTGCATAAATATTTTAATTGCATAAGTTGATAAAAAATGCTATGCAATAGCTTTACCGCGGCAGTAACCGAGTGCCAATTAATTTTTTTTTTCAAATTATAAACGAAACCACAAAATAATATAGGCTACTCTTTTTTTGACTAGGTACTTTATATTTCTGCTAGCTCATAAGGTTGCGGCTTTGGCCTGTATTTACGATATATTTCATGTTTGGTGGATTATCTCCTCAGAAAAACCCAAAGGTTTATTATACTTTTAATCCTGTAAATAAGTAAATAATCCTTGAATTTTTTAATGAAAAACACGTCCGGCCGCGCCATTGTGCGATATACCGGCCATTACAATATTTTTCCCGTCACGGCGAATCCGTTCTAAATTACCCTTTATGTGGTCCAGATAAAGGTCACATTACATAAGATGGAAGACAATAGCCGCATATAGGGTTGCCACGCGATGGAAATTTATTTTTAACTATTTAAAGTAAGCAGTGATAGCCTAGTGGTTAGGACTGTGGTCTCCTACTCGGGGGGTCGCAGGTTCGATCCCGGGTACGCACCTCTGACTTTTCAGAGTCAAGTGCGTTTAAGCAATTAAATATCACTTCCTTCAACGGTGAAGGAAAACATCGTGAGGAAACCTGGGGGTCTATCGCGTAATTTTTTCTCAGTCCTTAAAGGACTGCATCAATGTCAAAATATGATTTTGGGCTTCTCCTATTGGCCAAAACCATGTTTTGACATTGAAATAGTCCTTTAAGGACAGCGGTAAAAGTTACGCGATCGCCAGGCTGCACATCTGAGAGCTCTTCTTAATGTTCTCGAAGGTGTGTGAAGTCCGCCAATTGGGCCAGCGTAGTGGACTATGGCCTATAACCCTTCTCTGAGAGGAGACCTGCGCTCATTAGTGAGCCGTTGATGGGTTGCTAATGATGTAATGATGATGATGATTAAAAGAATAATGTTCAGATCCTGAGGCATCCGAAATTGATTATATCAAGCCCTGACATATTAAATTCTAGTTAAAATATATTAAAGGTGTAACAGTCGCTTTATGGTATCATTATAATATTATTATAGTAACAGAAACGTTCGGGAAGCTCCGAGATGTCTTCTCGTCTAAAATTCCTCAGTGCCTGAAGACTAAAGTCTTCGAACAGTGCGTGTTGCCAGTGATGACTTACGGATCCGAGACATGGTCGCTAACTAAGGGCCTCATAAGTAGGCTCAAGACCGCTCAGCGGGCGATTGAGAGAGCTATGCTCGGAGTGTCCCTGCGGGATCGAATCAGAAATGAGGAGATCCGTAGGAGAACTAGAGTCACCGACATAGCTAAGCGAGTCGCGATACTGAACTGGAAATGGGCGGGGCATATAGTTCGAAGAGCTGATGGTCGTTGGGGTCCCAAGGTGCTGGAGTGGCGACCCCGCACCGGCAAGCGCAGTGTTGGCAGACCCCCCACCAGGTGGACCGACGACATCAAACGAGTCGCAGGGAGCCGCTGGATTCAGGCGGCGCAAGACCGAGGCCTGTGGAAGTCCATGCAAGAGACCTTTGTCCAGCAGTGGACGTCTATCAGTTGATAAAGAAGAACAGAAACGTACCAAAGAACAGTACCGGATCAATTGAATATAATACAGCACTTTTCACACTTTTCTATTTCACTGTTAAAATACATTCAATCAATCAATTGAATGTCACATACTTGAAGAATGCAAGCAAGCAAGCAAGCATTATTTATTTACGTTTAATGGTGAACTAAAACATCGTGAGGAAACTTGCATACCTGAAAGTTCTCCTAGATGCTCTTAAAGGTGTATGAAGTCTGCAAATTTGCGTTGGGCCAGCATGGTGGACTAAAGCCTTTAACCCTGCTCTGAGAGGAGACATATTCGCCTAAGCAGATGATGACTTATTAAAAGTAACCCTTTTTTATATTTGGCTCTTTCACAACTTGGTAATATCAAAGTCAAAACCTATCACTTTTTAATTTAGAGACAATAAAAACAAAAAATTAAGTGGCATTCGGGGACTGCCGCGGTAAATTTATTGCATAGCATTTTTTATTAACTTATGCAATTATAATATTTATGCAATTTTTTTTTGCATAGTAAAAATTTAGCAAAAAAAAAATATTAAAAACTAACAAACAAGAAAAGCGAACTGTCACTACTTCGCGAGTGAGATTCGAACCTGCGACATCATACACAATACGGTAAAGAAAGCGGTCGCTCGCCCACTGCGCCAAATAGAGCTACTCGAGAACCTCTAAAATGTTGAACGCTTACTGAACGACGGTGTTAGGTTTTTTTTCGTTACGGAATTTCTTGATTCGGTCGCCGCGCTCAAACTGTTTGTCCTAGTTCAAAGCCCGCGATAAAAGCTATGCAATAGCTTAAAAGCCTTTGTTAATAAAGATAACATGGCAGCCCTGAGTGTGCCACAAAACGGGTCAAACAATATGGAGTGACCGCTTTGTGTTCACGCCCTAATGAAGTTTTTGTGCTCCGAAATTATGCGTCCCGTATGAGGAATTCATGTCTTTGACTTGCACAGATTAAAACCTCATATGGTATTGTTGTGCTCACAATCGTCGCTTGCGACTAAATATTATGGTGAAATTGTCATTTTGAAACGGAAAATCATAAACTTTGACCTCTTTTTCGCTTTTGTAGGACCTCATTATACGAGTTCATTTTCAAATAGCATAGTGGTATGTTTCTTGGGTTGTCCTCTAATCACGCAGTAACGAAGATTTACATGAGTATAGTTGTGTATCTGGAGTGTCATAAGCTACTTTTATCCCGTAACAAGTGTAAATTGAAAATTTAAATCACCCCCGACATGTGTATCTACGGCCGGACTACTGTACTAAACTGCAGTTACCCAATTTTCTGCTCCATCATTAGATACTTCTCCTCAATCCTCGATCTTCTATCATCTATCTAGCACCTACTCGTTGAGACCAATCTAATGAAGCCCAACACACTATATCTGTTGTAATTTGATGAAGAATTGGGTATCCCGCAAACTAGATACCAGCACCAGGTCAACGTGACCGTATTGCACGATCATAACCTGCAAGGTACCTACTAATTGAAACTAATCTATTAAACCCAAATACGATATGTCTGCTGTGAGTTTTCGAAGAGTCGGGTTCTCTGGAGACCATTCTGGTTGCAGAATCAGGTCGAACTTATCAATTGATTGTTATTTAACGATTGTACTGGCCCACGTGAAGCACTTAATTGAGTAATCATACGCCAAAAATGCCTTACATCATTTTGGAAAAGAGCTGATACTCTTACACTGCTGGACCGATATTAACCAAACATAGCCAAAAACTACCGCAAGGAAACTGGCTTTCAAATGGAAAAAACCGCATCGAAATTGGTCCATCCGTTTGAGAGCTACGATGCCACAGACAGACACACACACAGACAGACAGACATCGAAGTCAAACTTATAACACCCCTCTTTTTGCGTCGGGGGTTGAAAACCCGGGTCACCACAAGATTTTTAAAAACTTATAAGTCCACGAATTCCTGGCTATACTCGTAGACTGACGATATAATGAGGGTGGATGAAGAAAGATGAGGAAAGGATGGAAGGATGGAAGGCCAATGTCCAACACTCGGTTGGAACGAAGTTCCTTTTAATAAATTATTAGAATCAACGCCATCTCTCGTCACATGTTAGAACCATCTCATAATAAATAAGCGCGCATCTATGACTGGCATAGCCCATCATACGCGCTATGGACCGTCTACACTACTCGTGACGGAATTTGTTTATTAGAATCAACGCCATCTCTCGTCACATTTTAGAAACACCTCGTAATATAGAATACGCGCTATGGATAATTGTCAACACTACTCGTGACAGATAATTATTACACTTTTTTCGCCTAACCCCCATCCTCCAAATCCGTACCCTGCGATACAGAACTTCGTTCCAAAATACTACATCATTATCAACCTTTAGATGTCCACTGCTGGACATAGGTCTCCTGCATGGACCTCCACAGGCTTCGGTCTTGCGCCGCCTGAATCCAGCGGCTCCCTGCGACTCGTTTGATGTCGTCGGTCCACCTAGTGGGGGGTCTGCCAACACTGCGTTTACCGGTGCGGGGTCGCCACTCCAACACCTTGGGACCCCAACGACCATCAGCTCTTCGAACTATGTGCCCCGCCCATTTCCACTTCAGTTTCGCGACTCGCTGAGCTATGTCGGTGACTTTAGTTCTCCTGCGGATCTCTTCATTTCTGATTTGATCTCGCAGGGATACCCCAAGCATAGCTCTCTCCATCGCTCGCTGAGTGACTCTGAGCCTTCTTATGAGGCCCACAGTTAGCGACCATGTCTCGGATCCATAAGTCATCACTGGCAACACGCACTGTTCGAAGACTTTAGTCTTCAGGCACTGAGGTATTTTGGACGAGAAGACATCTCGAAGCTTCCCGAACGCTGCCCAGCCGAGTTAGATTCGGCGGTTGATCTCTTTCTCGAAATTGGACCTACCTAGCTGGACTGTGTGTCCCAGGTAAATATACTCGTCGACAATTTCGAGTGCAGAGTTCTCAACAATTACTGGGTGGAGCGGAGCATGAGCATTGGACATGATTTTCGTCTTGCTCATGTTCATTTTCAGGCCCACCTGTTGAGAAACCCTGCTGAGATCATTGAGCATTGTATTGAGGTCTCTCAGAGTCTCTGCCATGACTACTATGTCATCGGCAAATCGCAGGTGAGTGATGTACTCGCCGTTTATGTTGATGCCAAGTCCGTTCCAATCCAGAAGCTTAAAGACGTCCTCCAACGCAGCGGTAAATAGCTTCGGGGAGATTACATCTCCCTGTCGCACTCCACGCTGCAAGTGGATTGGTCTCGTAGTCTGGTCCTGTATACGTACTGACATAGTGGCGTTTTCGTACAAGCACTTTAACATTTGGATATACCGGTAGTCAATCCGGCATCTCTGCAGCGACCTCAATACAGCCCAAGTTTCCACCGAATCAAAGGCTTTCTCATAGTCCACAAACGCTAAGCAAAGTGGTTGGTTATACTCTTCCGTCTTTTGTATAACCTGCCGCAGCGTATGAATGTGATCTATTCATACGCTGCGATAGCAGCCAAAATACTACATATGCATAGGCTTAGAATTATATATAACAGGATTTAGCAAATAGTTTACGTAAAAAATTTGTTGTCTGTAGAGTCGGTTTACGGACGATAGTTTTATGTGATAACGTCATAAAGAAACATTGACGATGACTGGCGGGCGGCTCAGGCGGAACGTGACACTTTTTCAGCTGTGCAGCCGGTGTTCATCGATTTATAAGACGTTATCACGTCAAAATAGACATAAAGGCATTTTTTCGTATCCCGCTAAGTTTTAACGTAGTTACCATAGAGATCTCACAGGCTGTATACATATAAAAGTTTTTGTGTATCCTCGCTCACTCACTTGTGTAACGCGAACACTTTTGTTCTCGTCTCCTTTGTGGTGTTACACGCTAAGCGGGTAGTTTCTCACTGTGACCATTGATATAATATACCAAAGATTTACCTACAGTGTCGTGTGTAAACGTGCATGATGATACAAACCATCTCCACAGAAAGAAAGCGAATACGTTTGTTTACTTCATAAGTCATAACACATGGAATATAAATTATGAAGAAGAAGATACAATATAAAAATAAATAATTTAAAATCAAAATTTAATCAAACAAATACCAGCTCAGCTTTATTGCATGGTATTCTGTCGGTATCAGTTAAATATTTTTATTTGCTTTTGCCCGTAACTTTAATTTTAAAAGGGAACCCTTTGTTTTCCGGGGATAAAAAGCCTATGTCACTCTCCAGGTTCACAACCATGTCCATGCAAAAAATCACATCGATCCATTCTTTCGTTCCTTTGTGATTGAAAGACAAACCAATAAATAAATTCACTTTCCCATTTATAAACTAGATTTTGCCCGTGACACTAGGTTTTTAAAAATCCCGTAAAACAACAAAAACACCTCTACAAGTCTGTATTGGTAGTTCTACTGTACCCACATAGTTGGCATGGCATTTTTACTTATCATCATCATCATCATCATCAATAGTCTATAACAGTCAACTGCTGGACTAAAGGCCTCTCCCAAGGGGAGGGTTTTCCTATAATCACGACGCGGGGCAGACGGGTTGGTGATCGCAGTAGATGGTAGTAGTAGCACAGAAGACGCTGCTGCCCGTTCTCCGTTATATTCCCTTAGTCGCCTCGTACGACACCCGCGGGAAGAGGAGGGGTGGTGACAACTGTATTCTGATCTGCCGTCACCACACGGCAATTTTAATAATAATAACAACATAATTTTTACTTATACTATAATGTTAATATTTTTTTAAGTATTATTAAGTATTCAATTTTATTTATATTTGGCATAATTACGTAAGGGGCCAATATACATAAAAGGCACAAAATGGAGGGTGCTTTCACTACCACTGGCCACCGGCAGCCCTTAAATAAAACATGGGTATCTTGGTTTACTGTATCAGTGAACACATCGCATATTTCTCAGTCCCTCGTACGAGCGTCTTCATTTGCGCTCTGTTTGTACGAATCGTCTCCGTTTTGTGTACTACTTGTGAAGTTTGAATTACTCGGTGGGAAGCAATTTTCTGAATGTATCTAACCTTAGAGCAGTGATAGCCTAGTGGTTAGGACTGTGGTCTCCTATTCGGGGGGTCGCAGGTTCGATCCCGGGTACCTCTGACTTTTCAGAGTCAAGTGCGTTTAAGAAATTAAATATCGCCGGCGGGCACATAGTTCGAAGAGCTGATGGTCGTTGGGTTCCCAAGGTACTGGAGGTGCGACCCCGCACCGGGAAGCGTAGTGTTGGCAGACCCCCCACCAGGTGGACCGACGACATCAAACGAGTCGCAGGGAGCCGCTGGATGCAAGCGGCGCAAGACCTAAGGCTGTGGAAGTCCATGCAGGAGACCTTTGTCCATCAGTGGACGTCTATAGGTTGATAAAGAAGAAGAAGAATGTTATTTTCTATGTATGACTATTATGCGTACTTGAGCCTTATAAAAATTACCAGAACTGTATAAAACATATATATTGATAGTTATTCAATAATGATAATATACTTAATAGATCTAAATTATAGTAGTATAGTCTAAAGTATCTTAGTAGTATCTAAAATAATTATATTTTGCATGTCAATTGACGAAACATACTGGACATTGAATATTATGCTAACATCTATTACGTACAATGTTTCTTGCAAATAAATACATTTCATTTCATTTCATTTCAGAAGATGTAACCTTCATACTCGTACTAGAACTAGCGCATGGTTTTACTTGTCTTAACTCTTACTGCCGCACTCAGAGTCATTCATTAAATTGTGATTAATTAATCATTGACTTGTGATTAACTGCCGCACTCAGCCGCATGTATTAAATTATATTATTTAATGATTAATTAGTTAATTATCATTAAATCTATTACTGAATTGTCATTAATGTACAAACGAAGCGTTAAAATCTGAGAATGAAACTTTTTTAAATCCAAGATTAAGTCGTTAAGTAACGATTAGCGACTCTGAGTGCGGCAGTTAGTCTTATATTATGCGCGTTTTAAATCTATATATATAAAAGAAAGTGGTGTTAGTTACACTATTTATAACTCAAGAACGGATGAACCGATTTGGCTGAAAATTGGTGGAGAGGTAGCTTAGAACCAGGAGACGGACATAGGATACTTTTTATCCCGTTCGACCGCGTTTCCGTCAAGTCACTATAAAACGTCGTATAACAAAAACGCATCTGACATGGAATAACAAAACGCAAATGACAGTGGAATAACAAAACGTAAATGACAGCTAAACGTAATTTTGTCTTTGGTTAAGTATGGTAAAAAAATTTGAAAATTATAAAAAGTGTTATAAATTATAATAAAGCATTACTGATATTATAAATGCGAAAGTGTGTTTGTTTGTTGGTTTGTCCTTCAATCACTTCGCAACAGAACAGCGGATTGATGCGATTTTTTGCATGGGTATAGTAATGGATGTAGTAGTGGTTCCTCAGACCGGGAGAGCTACTTTTTATCTCGGATAATGAAAGTTCCCGCGGGATTTTTAAAAACTAAATCCATGCGGACGAAGTCGCGGGCATCAGCTAGTAACTTAATATAACTAATTGCTTTAAAAGTGAAGGAAAACATCGTTGTAGAAAAAATGCGATCAGGTCAAAAAAAGTTGGAAAATTTTGCAAGATACCGTAAATCTGTAATTTGCATAGCTAAAAATTCACAAACAAGCAATATATAAAGAAGTGTAGTACTTCTTCGTGATTATCGTAAACTTTTCAAAGCGCGGTAGGATGTCGCAAGTTGTTGAATGATTTCTTCATATAAATGTAAATGTCCCGGTTATAGCGCGTTTCCATTACACCTTTGCTTCCTCGTTCCTAATACGCACCGCCGTAGTTTGAAATGGTTTTGCTTTTCCAACTTACTACAACTTGGGGATTTACTAGACAAAGGGGCTCCATCTTAGGCTGCATCTTCACTTACCATCAGGTGTGATTCAACAGACAAATTAATTCAGTCGACAACTTCTCTTGTATATGGCGATACGCTGTCATTTTGCAAATAGTCTGCTTAGTGATGATGCCCAAGTTTTGTTTCTCAATCTGAACGCAGTAACTTAACTTCTGGAATCTTCTCTCCAAATTCAAATTTAAAATCAAAATTATTTATTTCATGTAGGCCAACCTGTGGCTCTTATGACACGTCATGACTCTACCACCGGTTTGGAAAGCGGATTCTGCTGAGAAGAGCCGGCAAGAAACTCAGCAGTTGCTCTTTTCAAAATAATCATTTTACAATATTATTATACAGCTATTACATTGTAATAAGTTTTTTATACTATCTTGTGGGCAGCCGGATGCCATGCCGTTTTAACCCATGCAGCTTTGTTAGAATAGAATAGAATATAATATTTCCACAATGAGGTGAGGTTCCAAAAAAAGCGTAGGTACTACAATTCAATTCATGTTAAGACGGGACTCCTTTGAATAGCTTTTCTTAACAATACCTACTTAGTTAGTATGAATGTTTTAAGCCTCAACGGGCTCAAAACATTCATACATACGGGCAGAAAGCGAACTGAAATCTGAAAGCTAACGTTACAAACATCATCCATTGTTGCACTATTGTCGTACATTCTTCTACTCAAACAAGAGAGGATAATATTTTACTTTAATAGCCTTGTCAATAATTATCTTTACATGGCTTACATTCTTTCTTAAAAAATAAAAGAGTGACCGTAGATATTATTAGTTTCACTTTTTAATGAAGCGTTCTTAACTACAAGTAAATTATTTAACTAAAAAAAGTAATACACGTAGAGTAAAAGATAAAACATTAAAACTATTAACTCTAAAAAATATGGTAAACGCACCAGTGCATACATGATCCCTTGCCCAATAAATAATTTAGATAGTAAAATTAGATCACAATTTACTGAAAATAATTTAAAACAACCTAAAATCATATTTTTTAGATCATTTATATTTTTAATGGGTATTTGTGTATAACGAAATAATTGCATACAGCTTAAACCTAAGTGTTTTCTCGTGAAAACACTTAGGTTTAAGCTAAACCTAAGTGTTTTCCACTAAGAAAAATTGTTTATATTTTTGTATGTTGATACTAAAAAAAAAACTAATAAAGATACTTCTAACTATTCAAAATTATTTTTATACGTCAAAAAAAAAATTGGTCCGGGTAAACATACGGACGGTCTGATATAATGGAAACTCAATCTTCAGGGGGTGGAAATTACCCCGGTTAGAATGACAATGCCGTTTGATTTCGCGGCGGCTGCTCGAATTTTTATACCAAAGTCGATTGGGCATTTGTAATGCATTTGTTATCCCGTTTTCGCGTATTGATATAATCTATCGCTGTCTCTTTTTATAAGATGTCAAAGGTATTGTATGTTATGATAGAGGCGGGCCTTAGATGGGCTTTGTGTGGCTTAAATACCTAATCCACAATATCTTTTTGGTCTGGAATGGATTTTGGGGTTTTGGCTATTCAGAAAATATTTAATATGCCGGTAAAGTGTTGACACTGGTTCCCATATACTTGTCGGTTCTTTTCAATACAAGTGCAACTAAAAAAAATTCTCTTCTCGAATGAGAAAGGTTGGGCGGCCCACCATGTGGCCAGACGTGGAGTTGGTAGACTTCACACATCTTTAAGAACATTAGGGTGACCTTCCAGGGACGTAAATTTCCTCTCGATGTTGTTAAAGCGAGTGATATTTCATTGCTTAAAACGCACTTGACTCGGAAAATTCGAACTCTACTTAGACCTCCTGAAGAGAAATCTCAAATATTAATCACTGTGAAATGCACTTTCATATCTATAATATTAGTGAGAACGTATTCGTTCCTCAAATAAAATCATCATGATCATCATCAGCAACCCATCAACGGCTCACTACTGAGCGCAGGTCTCCTCTAAGAGAAGGGTTATAGGCCATAGTCTACCACGCTGACCCAATGCGAATTGGCAGGCTTCACACACCTTTGAAATCATTATGAAGAACTCTCAGGAGTGTAGGTTTCCTCACGATGTTTTCCTTCACCGTTGAAGCTTGTTTTATTTAATATCTTAAACGCACATAACTTAGAAAAGACAGTGGTGCGTGCCCGGGATCGAACCTGTGACCCCCGAATAGGAGACCGCAGTACTAACCACTAGGGCCTATTGACTAGGCTAACACTGCTTCAAATCAAATAATCCATTTAAAATCATTGCTTTCCATCGGAGGAAAATCTCAATAGAATATATCTGTACAAAAACCTTATTAAAAAAACTCATTCTGCTCAAGTAGGTATAAATAAAAGGCAACAATAAGGGTCGCTTTCGCGTGCACATTCATGTATATTGGATGCAAAACAGTTTTTCTTTAAATCCGATTAAGCAAATAAAAATAAATGGTCACATTGGATGCAGTTGTCCCTTTAATGCAGCGGGGGAGTATCCTATAGGTATACGCACACACATGCACATTGCACGCTCCCTCGTGTAGGCCAGCTGTGTAATGAAGAAAAATGTAGTGTGGAAGTGATAATTGAAAATTGTGTAGAAACAACGTAATTAGTGAAACGCGAAGATTTTCATTAATACAGTAATACAATATTGAATTATTTGTTAGCGACCGGGGCGGGGCGGCTTCGCACGGGTGCACTTTTTCATTCATCAGCAACCCATCAACGGCTCACTACTGAGCGCAGGTCTCTTCTCAGAGAAGGCTTATAGGCCGTAGTCCACCACGCTGACCCAATGCGAATTGGCTGTCTTCACACACCTTCAAGAACATTATGAAGAACTCTCAGGTGTGCAGGTTTCCTCACGATGTTTTCCTTCACCGTTGAAGCAAGTGATATTTTAATTGCTTAAACGCACTTGACTCCGAAAAGTCAGAAGTGAGTAGCCGGGATCGAATCTGCGACCCCCCGAATAGGAGATCACAGTCCTAACCACTTGGCTATCACTGCTTGGGGTGCAATTTACTAATGAAGAAATTTAGATTTTCAAACAAAATACCACCAAAATTTCAGAATTTTCTGGTGGATTTTCCAAAAAATTTCTTTCGTACAGACCTTGTTCTGACAATAATTACGAATGCATCAAAAAAAGGATGAGCCCATATCGAGCTGTTCTCAAAATATGACGCTCTTTCATACATGCCGAAATTGATGTTAATTTATATGGATAAAACATAGAATGGACAGATAAACACATGCTTGTTTACCTTTTCACGAACCGTATAATCATGTTTATGAATGGAATAATTAATACATTCATATTATTTATTTATTCATAATTATACATTGTCATCAAAAGTTAATTTTCTAGGTTCCCTAAGTTTTATTAAATAACCGTTAATTGAACTAGGACAAACAGTTTGAGCGCGGCGACCGAATCCAGAAATTCCGTATCGAAAATAAACCTAACACCGTCGTTCAGTAAGCGTTCAACATTTTAGAGGTTCACAAGTAGCTCTGTTTGGCGCAGTGGGCGAGCGGCCGCTTTCTTTACCGTATGGTGTATGATGTCGCAGGTTCGAATCTCACTCGCGAAGTAGTGACAGGTTTGTTTTTAATTACTTTTTTGCATAATTTTTAATATACAAAAAAAATATTGCATAAATATTATAATTGCATAAATTGATAAAAAATGCTATGCAATAGCTTTACCGCGGCAGTCCTCGAGTGCCACTTATTTTTTTTTTTATTGCTCAATAAGGTTAGAAACAAATCACAGCAGAAACTCCGCTTCCGAAATGTTAGAGGTCTTGTATCTAGATTTCGAACCTTAACAGCTTAAAGGTTATAAATATTATTAGCTCAATGTAAAATATTTGTATTTTGAAGAGAAATTATTAAAACTACTTAGCAAATCATAGCGCACACACTCCGTCTTCCTAGTCCCGCCATCATGTATTTTATATATCCCAACTCTCTCCTATACATTTATCCTATTCACTCACTGTTACTGTACCCTTTGAAACAAAAAGAATTTTCCAAGTCGGTTCAGGCGTCTTCGAGTAATCGGTGAACAAGGAACATCATAAAAAAAATCGGCCAAGTGCGAGTCGGGCCTCGCTCTTTTAGGGTTCCGTTAAAAAAAATTAAACTAAAATTTTTTTTTTATGTACCCATGGAAATATTTTAATTTAATTTTTTTAATTTAATTTAATTTTTATTATTTGTTGTTATAGCGGCAATAGAAATACATAATATGTGAAAATTTCATCTGTCTATCTATTACGGTTTACGAGATACAGCCCGCTGACAGACGGACGGACGGACGGACGGACGGACGGACAGCGTAGGCTTAGTAATAGGGTCCCGTTGGTACCCTTTGGGTACGGAACCCTAAAAAGATTCCGACGAATTGAGAACTTCCTCCTTTTTTAAAGTCAGTTAAAAATTTTCCCTACCGGTTATCAAACTTACCTGGACCATACCACTTACCACTGAGTCACAGAGGTCATTAAGCAAAACCTACCTATTGCCAAAATAAAAGCAAAGACGCGGTGACTTACGAGCTAAGTGCAGTGCAGTTTTGAGAAGTCAAAGACCATTCTAAGTCGGGTTTGGCGAGGCGCCAGAAAACTTCCGTTTATACCCGCTTTGAATCTTTAAACACTCCACTATAACAATGCGCCACAACGGATTGAACTGTGGGGAATGCGTTATTTCTCACCATTAGAATGTATATCTTTAGACAGTACCATAATTCTCTCTCTTCTTACCATTCCAGTATTAATAGTCTCAACAGCTCAACAGTCCAAAGGTGCGCGCGGACTGAAAGGTCAACAGTCGATGCTTTCCCGTTGCACTATTGTCATACCCACTCCTAACACAAGCTTTCCGGTTATTTGGAGGGAAGAGGTGAATAGTCAAGCTCGGCTTAGTTTAATTTTTATAAAAAAATTAGAAGGGAAAACAGGGAATATAATATGTCAAATTTGGAATCCGTATTCATCCTTACTATTATCTAATAATATAAACGGGAAAGTGAGTTTGTTTGTTGGTTTGTTAGTTTGTCCTATCACGCCCAAACAGAACTAGGGATCGACGTGATTTTTGGCATGGTTGTTAATGTTGTGGACCTGGAAAGTGACACAGTCTTTTTATCCTGGGAAATCAAAGAGTTTCCGTGGGATTTTTAAAAACTAAATCCGCTTGGACTAAGTGGCGGGTGTCAGCAAGTGATGTGATGAGTGAGTGACCTCACTCACTCATAGAGAATCATCATCATCATCATTAGCAACCCATCAACGGCTCACTACTGAGCGCAGGTCTCCTCTCAGAGAAGGGTTATAGGCCATAGTCCACCACGCTGGCCCAATGCGAATTGGCGGACTTCACACACCTTCGAGAACATTATGAAGAGAACTCTCAGATGTGCAGGTTTCCTCACGATGTTTTCCTTGACCGTTGAAGCTAGTGATATTTAATTGCTTAAACGCACTTGACTCCGAAAAGTCAGAGGTGCGTACCCGGGATCGAACCTGCGACCCTCCGAATAGGAGACCACAGTCCTAACAACTAGGCTATCACTGCTTCATATCACTGCTCATAGAGAATAGTTATCTCTTTTTAAAGCCGGTTAAAAGATATTCGTATTCCATTCACGGTTCTGAATTCCTACAATGTCATTAATAGCGAGCAGGGGTGCAGCAGATTGCAGCCACACGTTGCGCAGCCCCTCTTGCCAGAGATAATCGCTGCTTGATTGAAATTACTAGTTCTTATCATCGCTATAGTAATTGGTTCATAATTATAGGGTATCCTCCCTATGACCGATGCACGATGGAAGAAAGTTGCTGAGCGAAACAAAAATTAATTTGGATTCCGTAGTAAACCGACAAGGAACCCTAAAAGTTTCGTCAATTACAACAGTCTGTCCGCGGTTTTCACAGAGAATAAATAAGCTTTTTATCCTTTTATTACTGAAACTATTCTATTGGTACTGAAAAGTTGTAATTTCGGCATGGTTATATTATACACATTATGCAAGTTATACATGATTACTAGCTGACCCAGCGAATTTCGTAACGCCAACAAAAATATTTAGGGGTGGGTCACACTTATCATTAAGGGGTATGAAAAATAGATGTTGGCCGATTCTCAGACCTACCCGATATGCACACAAAATTTTATAAAAATCGGTCCAGCCGTTTCGGAGGTGTTTGGTAACAAACACCGCGACATGAGAATTTTATATATTAGATTATGTATCACCTATATAAAGACGTAGACCCTCCTAAGTAATCGGGGATGTTTTTTTAATTAGTCTATACTCTATACCATTGTGGGGTTGTCGATGGAAACATTGAGAGTAAGCTCTGGGGGTATAGGTAGAATCTAGACGTGTCATAAAAGCTACAGGTTGGCTTACATGCAATAAGTAATTTTGAATTTTATGTCAAAAACATTTTTTCGATTCATAAGCCTGATCTGCTGAGTTTATTGCCGGCTCTTCTCAGCAGAATCCGCTTTCCGAACCGGTGGTAGAGTCATGACGTGTCGAGCTACATGTGAAATAGGTAAATAATTTTATAATTTGAATTTGATCAAAATTAGATTAACAAAAAAAACTTGAGAGGTGTCAAGGGACACCCGGATGGAACGAAGTTCCTTTTGATTAATTAGTGAAGGAATTGTAATAAACTAGTGGTGTCATCTAGTATTAAATTGATTAACTACGATGAATTATATTTAGTTTATTTCTATTGCAGCAATGTTACAAAACCAAAAAGTTACTCTGGTTTTTTAACAGGTGGCGTTAGTAGTACAATAACATTTTATCCAATTTATAATTTTATACAATAAAAAATTAGGGAAAAAATCCACGTAGAAATTATTTAAAATAAAATTGAAAATAGAAAATTCAGTTTGTCGAGCTGGGATTCGAACCATCGACTTGTAACTGTTAAGCGACTGCCGAAGCCACTGGGCTACGGAGACCCAATATGGTATCGCGAAAATACCGAACACAATGCAAAATTCACATTCAACAAAAAAGTGTCGGTTTCAAAAATGTGTCAAGTGTCGGTTCCTTAACTTTTTCCGCCGCGCGCGCGCGCTAAAGGAAATTACGTTCCAATAATATAAATTTAGGATCGGTAGTCGCTTCACACCTTAAGCTAACAATCCTATATCTATGGAATAACACTTATTATAGAGAAAAATTTAATCAAAATTAAGTATATGTTACGCTTAAAACAATAATAAGCACGTTATTCTTTAAAAATCGTGTATCATAACTATTATATTATCCGTAAACCACATTATTTTATTATTGTATTAATTATTTCTGATATTAATAGTAACGTTGGCTAAGTAGGGACTTAATAATTGAAAACCTCGTTTAATTCAAGCGAGTGGTAGTAACAAAATTAAACCCAGAATTATAAATGATTAAATCCATTACATCACTAAACTCGGTGAAGCTCAGACCGCAAGTACGAATACAATGCCGACAATTGTATAATAACCGCCATAATCAGAATATTCACAATCTGTATAATCCCTATAATTTCATTGTCACAACTGTGGTTAAATAACAATCTCTGTTAATGCGCATTATCGCTTCATAGTGCCACAAACGGTCTAATCAGTGCTCCCATTTTAGTATGACTGCTGTAAAAACTATCGCAAAATTTAGAATGGATATCACAGTAGTTATTTGTATGGTAGGAGGTTTTGATTGTGGCTAGTTAAAACTCTAAGCCATCAGCAGTGATAGCCTAGTGGTTACGACTGTAGTCTCCTATTCGGGGGGTCGCAGGTTCGATCCCGGGTACGCACCTCTGGCTTTTCGGAGTCATGTGCGTTTAAGCAATTAAATATCACTTGCTTCAACGGTGAAGGAAAACATCGTGAGGAAACCTGCACACCTGAGAGTTCTTCATACTGTTCTTGAAGGTGTGTGAAGTCCGCCAATTCGCATTGGGCCAGCGTGGTGGACAAGGCCTATAACCCTTCTCTGAGAGGAGACCTGCGCTCAGTAGTGAGCCGTTGATGGGTTGCTAATGATGATAATGATGAAAACTCTAATATCAAAGACGTGCCGCCAAGCGCTTTAGAGGTCGTTATGTTGGCGTGAAGAAACCGATTAGGGGTATAGATTTAGGTAATTTACATTGCTAACTGAAGTGGAAACTGAAGTGGAAATGGGCGGGGCACATATTTCGAAGAGCTGATGGTCGTTGGGGTCCCAAGGTGTTGGAGTGGCAACCCCGCACCGGTAAGCGCAGAGTTGGCAGACCCCCCACTAGATGGACCGACGACATCAAACGAGACGCAGGGAGCCGCTGGATTCAGGCGGCGCAAGACCGAAGCCTGTGGAGGTCCATGCAGGAGACCTATGTCCAGCAGTGGACATCTAAAGGTTGATAATGATGATGATGATGATGACATTGCTAACCCCCTTCCAAGTTAGGCCGCTACTGTCTTAGACTGTATCTCCACTCTGTAGACTAAAAATCTGAGTATAGATGGCTGGAAGTGACATGTTTGGAACAGAAACTGTTGGAGCAAGAGAAACTTCATATTTTCGCACCGCTCAGATCTGCTGACGCTAAGTGCGTTCTATCTCGTAGGATTTAAAATAAACTATACTTGGTCTCTTCGTTCCATTCAGTGTGGCTTAATCTTAAGTAGCTTAATAACTGTTACAGTAAAGTATAGTAAATACTATTTTTTAACCCCCGACGCAAAAAGAGGGGTGTTATAAGTTTGACGTCGATGTCTGTGTGTGTGTGTGTGTGTGTGTGTGTGTGTGTGTGTGTGTATCTGTGGCATCGTAGCTCTCAAACGGATGGACCGATTTCGATGTGGTTTTTTTTCATTTGAAAGCCAGTTTCCTTGCGGTGGTTGTTAGCTATGTTTGGTAAATATTGTTCCAGCAGTGTAAGAGTATCAGCTCTTTTCCAAAATGATGTAAGGCATTTTCGGCGTATGATTACTCGATTAAGTGCTTCACACGTGTCAGTATAACCGTTTAATGACAATTAATTGATAACTTCGACAGCCATAGATTCTCATGTCGGGGATGTTTTAAATATTAAAACTCCAGCGTGAGCTTATGTTAGTCAGTTTCTACCAACCCTCTACCCCTTTATATCTGTGACAGTAAAGTACAGCAACTATTTATTACCTTTAGTAATCTGTGTTTCGTTATTAACTAATTACTCCAGTGTTGAGCAGTGCCGTCTTTAGGATCAACGAGGCTATGGGCCAAGGTACTGGCTGGGGCCTATGTAAGGGATGGAAAATCCTTAAATTTTAACTTTATCATTTTTCAGTTTACAATAACGCAATAGGCTAAATCGTAACCCCGTCTCTTAACACCCCACATATGAGAGTTCAATAAATAAATTTTTTGAATCTAAAAAACTAATACCCCACCAATTCTTTGTTGTTGTATATCGAAAATTTGATATTTTTCTTATTATGTTATAAAATTTGTTGTTGTATATCGAAAATTTTCAGAATTGTGGGGCCCCTGCCTACCTCGGGGCCTCGGGCCAGGGCCCTGCGGGCCCTGCCTTAAAGACGGCACTGGTGTTGAGTCTTTTGTCAAACATTTCTCAGATACAATAAGCTAATATTATAGTCAGATTTCACCACCCCTCTACCCGCAGGTGATGGTGGTGTAAGAGTGCTTTATACAGTCTATACAACGAAAAAAACATTTCTTCCCCGCGACAATCCACCACTCAGCCGCTTTAATTGCGAGGGTAAAACAAACAGGGATGCTGGGCTGCGGCACGCATGGATAGCGGCGTAGACGGGCGGGTTGAACGCGCGTTTAAATAATAAAGTGACAAATCCCTTGGGCGGAGTTTCTACTGGACTGTCATGGGGTTCAAGGGATGGACTAACATTTTCTTGAAAAGTCGGCAAACCATTAGCGGAATATCTGGTGCTACAAATGTTCATTGGAGCGGTAATCACTTAATATCAGTATAAAATACTCATATTATCATTAAAAATATGTAGAGATATGAAAAGATAAAGTTTATTAAGTTGTTCTCAAAGTTGTGTGAAGTCCACCAATTCGCATTGGGCCAGCGTGGTGGACTATGGCCTTTAATCCTTCTCTGAAAGGAGACCTTGTTCAGTAGTGAGCCGATAATGGGTTGATAATGATAATGATGATGATGATGAAAGTTTATTATGGTGTTAGGCATAATGTCGTAGAGTCATCTTAGCCCACTACGCTAAAAGTGAATTTGTACAATAAATAAAGAAATGAGAAATTAATGGTTAATTTTCAGCGCAGGGTTAGGTGCGGTGGAAAAGAGATCGATGGACAGATATGGTTAAAGCAGTTACTCAGATAACTGTGGTGGAGTGCCCCGGTAACGCTGCCCGCCTTAACAATTTGAGTAGCATCGCGCGGGAGGCGTTGCGACCCAAAAACAAGGAGTACGTCGATGACTGACTAATAAAATATGACTTTTTCACTGTTTCAGGTAAGTCGAACGCACATTTATATCATGGAAATGATAACGATGAAGCTGTTAAAATAATTTATGAAGTAAGTACAATTAATCAAAGTGATTATTTAATTTTACCTCGTTCCAAATAAACGGTTACACGATCATCAATACTTACAATCGGAAAATCTAAGGGTGCAAAAGCCTAATTATAATTAAATTCTACGATAATAGCCGCCAGTCTGTGTTTCCTTACTACTGTCTATACTCTACCACACTTGCGGTTTACGCGTGTAAAACTTTTTGTAAACTTTTAACTGTTTTATCTTTACACAAAAACGTTTACTTCCATACGTGTAAAATTAAAATAAATGGCCGAAACGATTTTTTGGATCGTAGATACAGATTGTATTTTTGCATTAAAACAATAACTACTTCTTTTACTAATGTCAGGTTTATGACACAATCTCTATCAGCTAAGCAGTGATAGCCTATTGGTTAGTACTGCGGTCTCCTATTCGGGGGGATCACAGGTTCGATCCCGGGCACGCAGGTCTGGCTTTTTTTAAGTCAAGTGCGTTTAAGAAATTAAATATCACAAGTTTCAGTGGTGAAGGAAAACATCGTGAGGAAACCTGCACACCTGAGAGTTCTCTATAATGTTTTCAAAGGTGTGTGAAGTCTGCCAGTTTGGTGCCAGCATGGTGGACTATGGCCTATAACCCTTCTCTGAGAGGAGACCTGCGCTCAGTAGCGAGCCGTTGATGGGTTGCTGATGATGAAGACGATGATGAATGTCTATCGAGGGCAAAGGTTGCCATTGTTAAGGTGGCAACCAAAAGAATAGTTATTATTCTGAGCTAAGGAGTTGTGATATTTTTTTAGATTGCTTTGGCTGAAAATGATCAATTCAATAGACCCATTATACATTTCTCACAATTACATTTTGTTAACAAAATCCCTAAGAGGACATTAAAAATAAATAAATATTTAGAGTTAAGCTAATGACTCATCCCGATCACGAATCACATTTCCCGTTTTCGCAATATTTGTTTTAAATAACAAAACGTATCAACTAAAAAAATTATAACATAAACCTATTAGAATATGAAAAATGGCGTCCATTCTCGTGGGCCGGCGGCCAATCAAAATTAAACGATCGCCGTTATAGCACCAATCGTGAACGCTTATTTTTCAGTCTGACATATTGGATGCTGCATACACTTTTTGATTCACAATTATTGCCTGTTTGGGAACATTTTGACCTCTTTGGCAGAGTGGGTAGCACCCTAGTTTGTGAATAAGTACTATTTTTTTACTATTTTTCTTTTAAAGAATTAGTCAATTCGAACTTGCATTATATATCTCTTCCTCTGAAGCGGAAAGCTTGAGTAAGGAAAGGGTACGACAATAGTGCAATAATTGAATCATCGACCTATCAGTTTTTAATCAGCACCCTTAACCGTTGAGCTCTTGAGGCTATAATGATTTAAGGATACGTTAGAGCTTTCTGATAATTTCTACATTATCTCTCTCTCTATTTGGATCTTTAGTCTCTATTCAAGTTTAATGGGAGGCTTTGGGACTTGCTTTTGGTCCTCACACCGGTATCTTAAAACATTTGGCACACCCTCTTGCTGAGTGGATAGGTTAGACGTTTCTGATAATTTCTACTTCTCTTTCTCTCTATGTGGATGTCTATAGTATCTATTCGGGTTTAATCTTAGGCTTTGGGCGTTACTCGTTGCCTGTATACTGGTTGCCTAACTATTTGGCATTACGATCCCACGTAGAATTCATTCAAGTTTTTCCCACCATCTTCTCAACCGATTGACGTCCACAGCTGGACAACGGCCTCCTGTAATGATCGCCACAGAGCACGATTTTGTGCCGGCTGCATCCAACGGCTACCAGTAACTCGCCTGAGAGCATCCGCCCATCTAGTGGGGGGTCTATCAATGCTGCACATGCACATCCCGGTGCAAAATCGTTTCATGGTTTATGATGACACGACATTGTCGGCCGAATGTCATGATTTTCATCATACTATAATATTATAAATACGAAAGTGTGTTTGTTGGTTTGTCCTTGCATCACGCCGCAATAAAGCAAAGGATCGACGTGATTTTTTGCATGGGTATAGTTGAGTACCTGGAGAGTGACATAGGCTACTTTTTATCCCGGAAAATCAAAGAGTTTATTAATAAGATATTGTTTTGATTTTTAAAATTAAGAGTGTGTGTTTTGACTTGAATGATTTATCGTTTGAGTCAAAACACATTCTTTAATGAAAAACGTGACTTTTCAAGCAGCTGACTAGTTAAGTTAGTTCTTGGAACCAGTTGTGAATTTAACTGCTTCAGAAGTGTTTATAAATTGTGCTTGTGCTATATATGCGAATTAAAAGCCGTATTGCGATTGATGAAGGAGTTTTCTTTACAGTCGCCATTTCAGAATCTTGGGTTCTTCAAGCCATGTGCCATCCATTCTGCTTTGAGACTCGATAAGCTATGTCGGTAGCTCTAGTTCTCCTACGGATCTCCTCATTTATGATTGAAATATTAATTTATATTACGTAGATACCAAGTTTTTTATTAGGTGCTAACTCAAGAACGTAGTCTCATAAACCGTAAAACATATTAAAGACCCTCTTTATTGCCCCGAAGTTAGTTCTTGCATAAAGCTTAAATTTAACAAGTTTTTATCTTCTTCGCAACTTAGAGCGCTGTTAGGCTTTTCGCTTTAAGTTTTTGTAATTTGATTTTTTAACCGCTCTTCTGTTTGGAACATATTTTTATGCTTAAGTAAAGCGGATAGTTTCGAAAACTCATAAAAAACTATAGCGTTAGCTTTTAGAAACTTTGTTGACCAAGGTCTTATAGCATCATTTATCTGCACTGTGAAATCACTGCAGCTTTACTTGTCAAACAAACGCGAAACTACTTACAAAGTTTAATTTATTTGTATTTAATTAATTATTATTGACTTTTTTGTCCCATGGACAGGGGATCCTAGTTTGGGATCCAGGCACTTTGCTGTGTTATACTATGGTTTTACTTTGCATACTTTGTTTGTTGTTAAACTGATTAAAATCTTAGAAAATCTTTGCATGAAAACCTGTTCATGTTGTGTACGCTTGTAATTATTTGAGCATTAACATGGGTTTCCGAGCAAACGTACCCCTGCCCTGGCCGTACCTCTGGTGGTATAACGGTGGGTATTTTAAAGTCAAACAATACCCCCAGCTAAAGCTTATAGTGTTGTAGGTATCACTAGTTAAAACCACTTCAGACAACAACCGTTTCATTTAGTAATTACTAGCTGATGCCCGCGACTTCATCCGCATGGATTTAGTTTTTAAAAATCCCGCGGGAACTCTTTCATTATCCGAGATAAAAAGTAGCTCTCCCGGTCTGAGGAACCACTACTACATCCATTAGGTACTACCCATGCAAAAAATCGCATCAATCCGCTGTTCTGTTGCGACGTGATTGAAGGACAAACCAACAAACAAACACACTTTCGCATTTATAATATCAGTAATGCTTTATTATACCTAACACTTTTTATAAATGTCAAATTTTTACCAATTTTTTACCATACTTAACCAAAGACAAAATTACGTTTAGCTGTCATTTACGTTTTGTTATTCCACTGTCATTTGCGTTTTGTTATTCCATGTCAGATGCGTTTTTGTTATACCACGTATTATAGTGACTTGACGGAAACGCGGTCGAACGGGATAAAAAGTATCCTATGTCCGTCTCCTGGTTCTAAGCTACCTCTCCACCAATTTTCAGCCAAATCGGTTCATCCGTTCTTGAGTTATAAATAGTGTAACTAACACCACTTTCTTTTATATATATATAGATATATAGATATATGCGCAATTTTTTCATTGCGTGACCAATTGATATTATTTTCTTTATGTGGCCCTCATAATCTGGATAAGACAAAATAAATATATCTTCTTTATCAACGCAACTACTAGCTACGTACGTGATATTATTATGTTAGATACCGTTAGTTTGTTGATAATCTCACGACAAAAATGTATATATTATTTTTTTCAATTTGTTGGCTTTCATAAATAAATAAAATAAGTTCTGATAACATCTTAAGAAGAAGTTATACGATGTACGAACCAACAGCTTAATATTTAATTCAAACCTCTAAGATTAGTAGCTACTAGGTACATATGACTAGTTTATGGCTCAAACTACGTGAAGCTACTTCAGGACCTGACTTAAGCGAGTAGTTGCCTCTGCTTTGACGGTAATTTAATAGTTAATACCTGGCCTAAGTATTAAGCTACAAGCGATTTCTTCATAGAATTTTTAAGTGTCTACTAAATTATTATGACTTACTACTGAACAAAACTGATCCTCATTTCTTGACTCTTTTCGATGTCTCAGGTTCTCAAGCCGAATTTATTGATTTTTGGGGTTACACCTTCCTTAAAAGACTATGCAAAAAATTGTATGGGCACTGTCCCCACCTCCCAACAGACCTGCCAGTATTTTTAATATTATTGTGACGTCCCATAAAAAGACCAAAAAGACTTAACCATTTTCAATCCAAAAATCGTTAGGGGTTTTTTTTATTTCTTGTGCGAGGCTACCTTTTCCGGAATAAAAAGCATAATTATGTCAATCCTCCACTAAACCATGCAAAAAAAGTAGTGTGGTGTCGTGGGACACCAGATAGGAACGAAGTTCCTTATTATAAAAATATTAATTTCAAGTTCTATTCGAGGTAAAAAGAAAATAATTATTCGGGTATACATTTTTTATCATGATTTTTCTTATCGATAAAAACAAAATGACCCCAGGGAAGCTTAAATATCGATTTTATAAAATATTAAAATTAAAATAATTTTATAAAATAAAAAATGGAAATAAAATTGCGCGCCCCCGAGTGGGCTCGAACCACCAACCTTTCGGTTAACAACCGCACGCAAGCCGATTGCGCCACGGAGGCCATGCACAACTTATTGAAATTATTATATTATAAGATTCTTAGGCCAAATCTTACGCTTTTTCATAACGTTACGGACGTTTTTTGCCGGCTATGGTACCTCCGCAACGCGCAATAGGGAACTTCGTTCCAAAAATCACGTCAATCCGTAGCTCTCTTGTAGTATGACTGAAGATCAAACCTACAGCAAACACCTTCAAGTTTAAACTACGAAGGCTGTAGATTATCTATTGTCGCTGATAGCCTGTGCCTCGTGCCTTTATTTGTGAAATCCACTAATTCACTCGAGTGAGACCTATCGAAGTCTCTCCATTAAACACTATAACTACTAAGTGGCTAGCCTGTATGTAAATTGAGCTGTTACGTGTTTAACCTAAGTGTATACTTTACTGTTATAGTAAGAATTCTACTTAATATAAGGGTTAGTTTGTTGGTTTGTCTTTTAATCACGGTGCAACGGATCAACGTGATTTTTTGTGATTTTTGTAGGAACTGGAGAGTGATATAGGCTACACACTATTAATTATTATACTAGTCATGACTAATATTTTTTGCTATTTCTTGGACGCCTTACATCATGAAGTTTAATATTCATCATAATCATCATGATCAACCATTAATGTCTTAGTACTGAGCGCAGGTCTCCTCACAGAGAAAGGGATAGAACTCTTTGGCCCAATGCGAATTGGTAGACTTCACACACCTTTGAGAACATTATGAAGAACTTTCAAGCGTGCAGGTTTCCTCACGATGTTGTCCTTCACATTGAATTATGTGGCATGTATAGCTTAAACGCACATAACTCCGAAAAGAGGTGCGTGCCTGGAATCGAACTCACGACCTCCCAAACAGGAGACAGTCCTAACCACTAGGCTATCACTACTTTGTTAACGTTAATAGACGCTTAATATTAATAGTATGTTAGTTTACCTGACTACAGCTAGTGCTAAAAGGAGGGGTTTTGATTTTAGAAGGGGGTATGTCGAAAAATCTAAAAAGTGTTAACAGTGGGTAGTTTGCGTAGAAAGATTTACGATTTTACATTGCCGTATTTGTCATTACAACCCCCAGGGTAATTTACATTCAGGTACGCTTTGTTTGATTACGAGGAACATGACGTTGTGACGTAATACAGGCTACAGCACACGCAATAATACGGTATATAAATCAAAGAGGAATTACAAATAGCAAGTATGAAGTCGTATTCGGGTGACCATTTATTCAGATTTTGGTAATTGGACGATCTCTGGCGCAGTGGTGAGCACTGTGCTCTTATAAATGGGAGGTCCCTGGTTCGACTCCTGCTTGGAACAATTTGGGATTTTATAAGTTTCAAATTGTTTTGGTCCGATGGGAGGCTCCTGCTGTGGCTAATTTCCACTCTACCAGCAAAGATGAGTCGCCAAGCTATTAAATTTTTCCAGTTCAGTTTAAAATTTCCAGTGCTATGTCCGGTTAGAAGTTTGAATTAACTGCCCACCTTTTCAAGTTACCTTGCTTCCGTCTTAGACTGCATCGTTACTTTACTATAAAATCACAGTCAATGGCGAACATGACACCGAAAAATAATCAATTGAAGGATGCAACCATGAACCTTTATGAAACAAAAGGTTATGTCGCGTCGTATCAGCTGATAGTCATCTGCTAAACATACTGGTAGGTCTCTAATGCATAAGGATTGCGACAAGATACGATCTCATGCCGCTTATGACCAGTGATTCCTGGAGACTCGCTTGAGGTCCTCTGTCTTAGGGTCTCTGTTACATGGGGATCTTCCAATGCTTCCTTTATTTCCTGGTGTGACCCCGTCTATTATTTCTGTCATCAGTGTGAATTGATTCTCTTCATTATACCTTATTTAAAAAAAAATTAATACGCCAAGGCTTTCGAAGTTCTTCAACTTTCGGTAAGGAGAAGAGAATTGCACTGCCAGAGTTAAATGAACCTAAATTATTAAATGCAGTAGAAGCTGCAGCGATAGCCTAGGCCCTAGTGGTTAGGACTGTTGTCTCCTATTCGAAGGGGCGCAGGTTCGACTCCGGGCACGCACATCTGACTTTTCGAAGTTATGTGCGATTAAGCAATTAAATATCACATGAACGATGAAGGAAAAGATCGTGAGGAAACATGCACACCTGAGAGCTCTCCATAATGTCCTCAACGGTGTGTGAAGTTTTCCAATTCGCATTGGGCCAGCGTGGTGGACTATAGCCTATAACTCTTCTCTGAAAGAGACCTGTGCTCAGTAGTCAGCCTTTGATGGGTTACTGACGATGATGATTATGAAATTATGAAGGGACATGTCCCAAATTAATATTTTTATAGGGACACCTAATAATGGGGAGCGCGGGTAGAAAGTGGTCACAGTCGCACACCTCTGTTATTACTTGGAGGGCCCTCTCGCCCCAAGTTTGCGGGGGATAGTCGAGGAGCTATAATTATCTTCTTCACAGTGTACAGTTCAAGAGACGTTATCGCGCTGAGGACTTCGGCAGTTGTTTTGACGCGGCTTGGCTGTGTGGAAAGAATGAGATTTGCGTCTGATCTTGTAACGTTTTGAAAGTAAACGCGTAATAAGGCAATTTATTTTTAAATCTCTCATGTTTCGTGTGTTTTAGTAACATTTTTTTAAAGAGAATATTAGCCAAACTGGACTTAACCGATATTCCCCTCTTCCCTCCAAATAAGCGGAAAGCTTGTGTTAGGAGTTGGCACGACAAGTGTGCAAACGTGCATCGACCTTTCAGTTTTCAGTCCCGTATCTTTTAGTGTTAGGCTATAGAGACTTCAAACTTTTTACCTAAAAGCCAAATATTTGACCGAGCGAAGCGAGGTCTCTGAGTTTACTAGAGCGATTTGCACTTGTCCGTCCGTCCGTCCGTCTGTCAGAGCCTTATAACTTTGTAATTGCTGAACGTAATTACTTCAAATTTAGATATAATATGTAAACCGATGGCCTCCAGCCGAAAATTGCTTAAAAAGTTATAAAAATCTTTATTTCAGGCTCTCATAGAAGCGAATGCGAAGTAAATTTTTTTTTTTGCTATTCATAGTTTTTCTCTGTATCATTTTAAAGACAATTTGGAACAGAGTACAAACGTATTTTTTTTTTTATTTTTTTCCTAAAATTGACGAAATGGGGGGCTTTCAAAGTGGCGATTTAATACGCTCGCTTGAAGACGCTCTCTGGGAAAATTGGCTATATATTTTCAAGTTCTACTTATTTTCTTACTTCACTTGTATCCTGTACTTGAACAACAAATACTAAAATTATATTATGAATAATTTATAGAAACGAGATTATTTAATTTTTAATGAGCATCAGTAAATTTCACATAGCTTCACAATAATCCTAATAGATGGCGCAGTCATTAACTATTCCATGGAACTACTCGTAGGAGTTACGACTACGATCTATCCCAAAAACAGTTTTGCGTCGAGCATTATTATTTAGGTACATAATATAATTCAATTAAAATTATTCTTTAGTTAAATATCAAACTTCAATAAACTATTAATTGCTGCATTTTGTATATTTTCTATTCGCGTCGATAGATGACGATTTGTACAGATGCCCCTAACCCGTTTTCACTCGTTAGTACCTACATAATAATTCAATGTTTTCACTGACGTTCCCTAACCTTTACGGGATACCTATGATAAGTTAGGTGATGATTACTGTCAACTTCTTTATCACGATCCTGTACGGGACACCTAAAAGGACATTGGGACGGATGTTAGGACTTAGGATTGTGTTTTGGAGCTACCTACGTAAAGAGACTCCTAAATAGGGGATGATTTAGGTATGTTTGGTGAAAACGGGCATAATAATAATGTCAGTTTTGATCGTCAATGTATCGATTGAATGAATAATCATGGGATACCGTTACCGCGAGGTCTCAGTTCGGGGCGAACCACTAGTTTAATCACTATACAACAACTTTTTTTTATATTTATAATATTTAACTATGATTTGATCTGTTTGAAATCGCGAAGTTCAAAAAGTGTAGATGTCGTTGTTGATTTTCATTCGCCCTTTTCAGGACAGGCAAAGATCCATGACCATACAGCCTATTCAGACGTAGGATTTCTTGACTTTAAAAAGTGTTGAACTAAAATCAATTTTCATTACTAGAGAGTTTATGTCATAAGAGGAGATATGTATAGATCCAAGCCGCATAAAGTAAAGTCCTAATATCCTATCCTAATCCTTATCCTAATATCCTAATAATATTATAAATGCGAACTTTTGTGAGGATGTATGGATGGATGTTTGTTACTCTACAACTCCACAACGAATGAACCGATTTGGCTGAAATTTGGAATGGAGATAGCTCATACCCAGGAGTAACACATAGGCACTATCCCGGAAAATTACAGAGTTTCTGCGGGAATTGAAAAACATTAATACACGCGGACGAAGTCGCGGGCGTCCGTCATCTAGTTTAAAATAAAGTCACAATAAATGTAGTAGCTCCTAGACTATAGAGCCTGCCACGTGGCTGCAATTACTCATCAATAACGCCGCAACAAGGGCGCTGATTGTCGATGACCGCGCTGCGGAGGAAATTATTACCCGTTACATCATTGCTGCTATAATTATAAACTACTGATTCGCCCCCAACTAAGACTCACTACTAACTCGCACCCCAGAAGTTTGTAGGTACTAAAACCTAGAAATGGGTATTTGACTGTTGTCAAAATGTTTATATTCATTGTTTACTAGGTGATGCCCGCAACTTCATCCTCGTGGATTAAGTTTTTAAAATCCCTCGGGAGCTCTTTGTTTTTCCGGGATAAAAAGTAGCCTATGTCACTCTCCAGGTCTTCGTCTATATTCATGCAAAAAATCACATCGATCCGTTGCAACGTGATTGAAGGGCAAACAAACAAACACACTTTCGCATTTATAATATTAGTATGATAATCGAAAATGTATCATGTAAGAATAACATTTGCAAAAACAGAAAATGAATCGGTCAAAGAACAAATAAGTTAAGTATAAGCTGTTTTACTGTGACTGTATATTCTGTCTCTTTCTAAAACGAAATTTTCAATGGGGAGTGTATGGAGCTGCTGACTTGTGACATCACACTTCAGTAGCGCTCTCCCTGTCTAACAGGAAACTTTAAAGCTCTATAATTATTTCCAAGACTAGTTCAGATATTTTAAAAAGAAAAATGGCATTGTTTTATAATATTTAAAAAAATATTTTAAATAAATAAAATAAATATCAGTTAAATACCCAATTATATGTAAAGTTTTGGCTTATATTTATCATAAACCTAGAATTAAAAATATGCCTAACTTATAGCCTATAATAACAAAATTAAATTTTAATAACAACTAAAATTATAAACTACATAACTAAATAATTATAATAAAAAACTTGAGAGGTGTCAAGGGACACCCGGATGGAACAAAGTTCCTTTCGATTAATTAGTGAAGGAATTGTAATAAACTAGTGGTGTCATCTAGCATTAAATTGATTAACTACGATGAATTATATTTAGTTTATTTCTATTGCAGCAATGTTACAAAACCAAAGAGTTACTCTGGTTTTTTAACAGATAGCGTTAGTAGTAAAATAACATTTTATCCAATTTATACAATAAAAAATTAGGGAAAAATTCCACATGTAGAAATTATTTAAAATAAAATTGAAAATAGAAAATTCAGTCTGTCGAGCTGGGATTCGAACCATGGACTTGTAACTGTTAAGCGACCGCCGAAGCTACGGAGACGCAATGTTGTATCGAAAAAAATACCGAACACAATGTAATCAAAAGGAACTACGTTCCATCCGGGTGTCCCTTGACACCTTTCAAGTTTTTTTTTTATTAGTGTATGTAATGTATTGGATAATTATAATTTTAAAGAAAATATTTTAATAATTTTATTTCTGTTTGGTAATTCATTGACTTATTTGTAGTCTGATAGTATATTTGGTTGTTTAACTACAGGACATAAATAAAATTATTGTAGATAAGTCACAGCTTGTAATTTTAAGCTAATTTTTAAAGAAGGTAAAGGAAGGGAAAGGTCCCCTAATGCGTCAACTTTTCGTCAGTTCGTTAAATTAAACGAAAAACAGTATTATGCTCTGTTTCAAAAAGTTCTTTTCAACGATAACCCAATTTTTAAGTCTCTCAGATAGTATTGACGAATGCGTGCTTGCGTGCCATACGGCGTGACAATACAATCACAATTGCGTATCAATCGTGTGTCGATAAGAACACACCAAAACAACTTATGCTCAATCTGTACTTTGATACAGCTTCCAAGTCAGTATTTAAAAATGCGTGTTTGGTCTGATGAGACATCACGTCACTCGGCGTGACAACGCAATCAGCAATGACTTGTTTATGTTTTGTTTAAGTTATTGTCTTTAAATAACTCGCCTTAAAACAATGTACGCACAATCTGTACTTCGTTACACTTCCCAAGACAGCATTGATAAATGCGCTCTCGTCCTGACGTTATACATCACATAGAGTGTAAGATTACTCCTGTTCTGGACATGAGAGAAACACAAACTTCACAATGTCGTACTTTATTTAATTACAATATTGCCCATCTGACTTAGGTACATTCACCGCGCTTAGCGTCCACTCAACTCACACTAAACTCATTTTCCCCGTCCGTTCACAGACTACCCCCACTCTTTTTCTATTCCCCCACTCTAATCATCCATTCTCGCCAACCGTAGCACCGTCATTACATTTTTTTGAAAATATTTTATCGAATTTATCGAATGTTGACGGATATTGATGACTAAAATGTAGTATTGTTTTTATAAAATACACTTAAAATCACATTTTAATTTACAAATAGCAACGTTAACTTACAAAAGTGACAACGCAATCAACAATTGCTTAGCAATCGTGCATTAATAAATACCTATCATACCTAAAGCAACTTCTTTTTCTTCTTCGTTATCAACCGATGGACGTCCACTGCTGGATATAGGTCTCTTAAATGAACTTGGCTCCGGTTTTGCGCCGCCTGTATCCAAAAGATATCTGCCGCTGACAGAACCTGTATCAATATAGATGAATGTAAGACGTTAGTTGGACCGATGACATCAGATAGTAGAAGATCCGAACCTAAGTCGACCTACACCGAGCTGATAATAGAATAAAAATTATTGTATAATAAATTTAGTATATTAGAAAATATATTAAAAATGGGTTTGCTAAAAAAATCCTGGACAGAATATATTTAATTATTTTTTTTTAATTTTTTTCATTAAAATGTTGCAACATCAAGATAATAAGAAAATTTTATCCTGAGTTAAAGTATAAAAACACATAGAATGTGCAGACGTTGGATTGTCTTAGACTAAGACGAGCCGCAGCCTACAGACAACGTACGCACAGAGCTTCGTTGCAGTCTACAAGACAGTTTTGACCAATGCACGCTCAGCCTGACCTGACGTGACGTCATTCAGCGTGACAACGCAATCCAACATCCCTGTTCACGGGCGCGCCCGCTCGTACGTCACACTCGCGAATAAAAAACTTTTTTTAATAACATTTCCGTTCGCAACAAGAATTTAAATTGAAATGTCATCGCGTAGCGCCGGAGTTGTGCGACGAGGGTATAGGATAAGAGCCAGTCAATAATATTCGATAGTGTCCATAAAACATTTTCATTTTATAATAATTTGGGTCAAGGATATTTTATGAATCTCGCATTTTTTCGAGTCGCGCGATGCCGTGAACAGTTGAATATGAATTAATCTTTATCTATTTATTTATTTATAAGCCTTTCTTATTACATAGTTATTATTATATTTATACATGTTCATTTATTTTAATTACAAGTCATCCCACTGCTGGGCAAAGGCCTCCCCCTTCTTCTTCCATTCTTTCTTGTTTTGGGCTGAGCGGGACCATAGTTTTCCCTCAAATGTCTCTAGTTCATCTTTATCTATTACCTAACATTAAAACTGCCAATTTTTGTTTGTTAATTACTTTTTCACGATTCTACTGGTGGACAGATCATTATCAAAGGCACAGAGATAGGTTGCAGCTTGGAGATGGATAAAGTTAGTTTTGATATCTGAAATTAAAAATTTCCTACAGATTAAAAAAAATCAACGTCCACGAGGATGAAGACTTCCACTAGTTTCTATACAAATATTTATACAAAAGTTTTTTTTTATATCCTCATTTATAATCCTTCGCTAAAAAAAAGATTAAAGAGTAATTAAGTATCTAGAGGTCTCACCACCAGACACTAGCTTCAAACGCAAACAGTCATAGTAACCACCATACTAACGATGGAGCGGAGACTGTGTTCAGTAGACCAATCATATCACTGATAAATTATGGCACTTACTCGTAGGATCGTTATCACGTCATGACATGATCATCCGATTGGTCGGAACATAGCAAAAATATAAATAACTTGAGAGGAGCCGCGGCTCCTCTCAAGTTATTGATATTTTTGCTATGTGTCTCTTAGTTGTAAGTCTATTTGCATATATCTTCATATTTGTGCATGAATATTGTTGGCTTGTCAAATAAAATAAAATAAAAAATAAATAAAATTCTTTCCACTTCCACGCGGGACAGAGTTTACTTCGAGGTTGTTTAATACGTAGATTAAATCGGTCAACAGTCCTCAAACTATAGCATCAGGGATGCGCAACGTGGCATATTGTAGAGGGCTAGATTTACAATCCCATCCATTATTCTGAATCAAACTGAACTAGCTCTTATGTCGATGCGTTAAGGTTGTACCCAAGTGTAGGTACATTATTGCATTTCTATATTCCTATTAGTGCAACGGCTCGTGCAGCGAATAATCGCCTTTTAATGAAAAGATTAGTTCTTTCCCGCCATAGTCGCGGGAAATCAATGACACCCGGTCCGGGAAGTTCGAGAATTTTCCAATACGCATTCGATGCGGCACTGAGTAATTTATTTAGTTTAAATTTTTGCATACCTACTTTGAATCTTCAGATCATGAGTGAAATGTTTTTTCACTCCTTAAATCTGGGAGGTAAACATTTCTTTTTAATATTACCCATGTGTTTCTGAACATGAGTAGGTAATAATCCCCTTTCCCTTTTTTAACATAACGCTTGTGCTAGAAGTTGGTGCACCAAATGCAACGGGTGGGGATTAAACCGTCGATCTTTTGGTATTCTTGACAAATTTTTCAAAATTACGTATATAATAAATAAATATTTAATTATTAATAATTAATTTTTAAATATTCTTGAGTCAAATTACGTGCAACTTTGATTTAAAAGCCTTTCAACCTTTACATGTGTGTCTGACTAACTGAACTAAAGGCATTCAAACGCATTCAATCTTATTAAATTAAATGGGAATATGATGTAACTTTTTTATTTTAAACGGCTTACGACCTTTACATGACTGTTTATAACTTAAAGCATTCGATCACATTCATTACCTATCATTCGCCGACTTAACAATACAAAAAATGAAGACTCAAATAATTTTGGTAACTCGGTAACTGGTCAATTAATAAAATATTTTTCGTAATTCGGTGAATTTCTTCTGAAAGTTAGCCCAAAAATTTAAAATAACAAAAGAATCGCGGATCCATTGTTTCGAAACGCGACTAATCCAACATTTTAATACACTTAAAACTTCCGCCAGAGCCGGTTATTCTTCACAATACCGGCCAAAGACTTAATCAACTAAGGGGCTACAATTAAAACGTAAACAATACCCCCATTAGGTACTTCATTTCTTTAATGTGTGCCATTGATATACTCGGGAAAACATCTAAAATACGAGTATTCTACGTTCATAATTTAAACTATATCTATCAAGATCAAGTCAGCTGTTAAGTTGTGAAAAATAAATAGATTTACCACTTATCGACTTCGTCCGCGTGAACTTTGGTCCACTTGCACCAAACTGCTTAATCATGTTTATCCCCATGTCCTTCTCATGTCAACTTTGAAATAGTAATGTCAAAAAGTGACAGCATTACAAAATTTAACTTGATTAAGCATTTTGGTGCAAGTCGGCCTTAGTTTTTAATTTTCCTCTTTGATTTTCCTGGATAAAATTTAGCCAATGTCACGCTTCAGGTACTATACCCATGCGAAAAATCTAGTTGGTCCTTAAGCTCTGTTGCAACGTGATTGAAAGACAAACCGATAAACAAACACATTCGAATTCATAATATTAGTCTATAATATTATTAAGGATTAAGGTTATTGATTTGGAATTCGCAGACACAATAAGGATTGTGTTTTTTAGCCTTAACCGTCGCGGTTTGAGGGCTTAGTATTAAAACATTTGATCTTCGATTCTAGAATAAAATTAATGTTAATCTTCAATAATATGTTATATAGTATGTATGTGGCTGAATATTTATTCCTGAATAAAAGACTATATTTTTTTTCTTTTTCAAGTTAACACATGAGACTGGATTTCCTGGATTCCATATATCAATGGTTCACGCCATTCAAAGCCGAAGCACCGTGAATGAAACAAAGGGAAAGAAAATCATTGACGGCCTCCCTTCGAGTGACAATGTCCGATTTTCTTAATTAAAAATATCTCACTAGTCAACAATAGGAAATAGGGGACGACAACCATTCGTACTTGACGATTTGATCTATTGTTTTATTTTGATCTTTCTTTGGTTTATTAAAAAAGTTTTTTTGTTTTACTGACGGTTTTGTGTGGGGGTGTCTTACCTTTAAAGGGATAAACGGAATTGTTAATATTTTTACATCACAAAATAATACATTAACAAAATATAGAAAGATCTATTAATTACATCTTTTCTTGTTTATTTTTTACTATCCTTTTTGCATATTATTAATTTAAGTATTTTAATTTGTAAAATAGGTAACTTATAACTATGCATGCGGCGTTTACCTGTAATTAGTTTAAAATTTTATCTAAGTATTGTTTTATTTAATTTAGATTTTTATTGTTTTAAAAAAATGTATAAGCTAAAAATGTAAACCAAATAAATAAAAAAAAAATACAATTTACTGAGCGTATCGCCGTCTGAAAATATTTTTTTGTTGAAAATAAGCGATGATCGAAGGGATCGAACCTCAGACCCGCAGTTTTTGTTTAAAAATCAGTAAATTAGCCGTGCTGAACTTGACTACTGACTAGGGGAATATTAATCAAGTTCTAAAGCTTATGTTAGGAGTGGGTACGACAGTAGTGCAACGGGTGGACATTGAATCGTTGACCTTTCAGTTTTCAGCCCGCACCTTTCACCTGTGGGCTATTAGGAAAGGAGATTGGCAAATTCCATAGAGTTTCTGACCCAGACGAACTGAACTGAACACTGAACGCCCACGTTCACGAATCAAACTTCTCATACTTGTTCTAGTAAACCAGACTAACGAAAAATTAATCAAAGTCTATCAAATAAAGTTGGAAGAAAAAAGATATTCACTTGTATGTAACGGTTATTTGTAATGTGTACTTGTGAATAATTATATTTTTGATCCCCATTTTCTAAAAACAAGGGTTTTAAACAGAAAAATCCTCTGAAAAATATTAATTAAAATTAAATGTTTTCTGAATCTGAACGGTTTTTAAAAATGCTGGGTCAAATTTCGCCAACCTCCTTTGCTGCTTTGTTATTACATACGAATATGTTAAACACAAACTACATGTCGTAGTCTAAACATAATTGCGGCTGTTAGTGTATTTTAATTAAAAGTGTCTACCCACAGTTTATGATACTCGCGCCGCGTTACGGTCGTTTAGTTAATCTACAACCTCCTGCGAAAGTAATATCGCGTAATATTTCCATGTTTGTTCGGGCGCAACACGAATAGAATTGTTTTAATGTTTAACCATTGTTAAATGGTATTAATTTTTCTTAACTTTGCATGAATAAACTGTTTATGTGAGAACGTTTCCAGAGAGTGAAATTATTTACGTGCTCATTCTCATAAAATCTAAGCATGCCTGAACATAGTAGAAGTAAGTGTGATAAAGCTACGTGCGCGTGGATTTATTTTTTAAAATACTTCGAGAACTCTTTGATTCTGCGGGATAAAAAGTAGTCTATAGATGTCACTCTCCAGGACCTAAACTTCACCCATGCAAAAAATCACGTCGATCCGTAGCTCTGTTGCGGTGTGATTGAAGGACAAGCCAACAATCTAACAAACCAACAAACACACTTTTGCATTTATTACATTAGTATATGATTATGAACGATGATGTTTTTGTTCTTCAATCATGCAGCAACCGAGCATCCGATCGATTTCATTTTATCATTTTTTTCATGGGTATAGTTGAGGACGTGTAGAGTTACATAAGGCTACCTTTTGTCAGCTACATAATTAAATTAATTATTTTTTACGAATAATAATGTCACAAATATCGATACTTTTCACTTTATAACCGAGCCATTCAAAATTCGAACACTAACTGAGCTCTCGACCGTCCGGCCGTGGTTTAACTACCCCCCTATTTCTCCCACTCTGCGTCATTTTGTTGGGGCTTCGTGCGCTTATTCCTGATTGGCCAACGCAACCATGTTTGCCAACAACTAACAACTACCAACATAAAACAAGTTGTTGCCACACTGAAAGAATTGCCACTTAAAAAATTCATTTAACACCGTCATTTTTATAAAATCATAACATTCGGCCATCCGATATCGTGCAGCCTCCGGCGCACGTACCCTACTAAAAATCTGGTAACCGCATACCTTACATACATAGATATATCTATATATCTATATCATACACACAATGTAAACCGTTTTGCTGGAATGTTGCACTTCAACACCATTAGAATAACATAAAATGATGTCCATAATTTTTTTGTTAATATACCCACACTACATTTCAACTAAATTGATTATCTTTTTGTATATGTATCAACTTAACCTAATTTTTGATCATGACATTCGGTCGTAATTTCCACTGGACTTATTTTATTGTGAATCAGATTCGAAACTAATTATCTTTACTAAGCTTGATCATTATTTTAATATGACGAATTACTCTAGCACTAACCAATTAATACCAATTTCATATTACCTACACACTACACTTATAGTTATAGAAACTTTAGACCCACAGAACATAATACTCTCTAACGAGAGGTTTAGACCTATTTAGGAACTAAGTATCTCGTGCTACGTAAAACAACTACTCATCGTAGCTTAGCCAGCACAGTCTCTAAGATATTTTAGGAGCGAGGTTAACCCAACTCATTCAATCCTTATTATTTCATTATAAAAATGTCACAATCTCACTCAAAATCCAATCTTCAGACTAAATATCTCAAGACTAAAAATTAAAAATTTTAATTTATTCACAAATTCAACCCTAAACTTTTTCATTTCATTCAAATCTTTATTCGTTCTATTAAACTCAACATAATTTTCAGTTAAAGTTAACAATTTCATTTAACTAACTGTCAATTAGAAACTAAACTCTGCGTTCATAATATTTGTCTATTCAATTAAAAAATAATATTAAGTAGGTACTTACTTAAATTTTTAAGTTTTAATTTAAAAGTTATGGTCCGAAATACCGCAACCTAGCGGGAAGAACCAGTAAAAATACCGCAACAAATATTTACTAATTGTCATTTTTTTTTATTACTATTACGCTATTTCTTTTCAATCATGTTACTGAATATTGTATACTGACTATTCACTTAAATACCATCTTGAAATCGGATCAATTAAGTGACTCACTCACTTCGAAAGCAAACTTACTTCACCTTGGTTTGGTCTATTTAAGCAAATTCCAATAATATCAAATTATCTCTTATTTATCCTAAACAAGTAGTTTATCTCACCACCACAATCGTGAATGCGGTGCCATCAGTTCTGTATTATCGAGTATTGTAGACTACGAATTTATAAAAATATCATGCAATAATTTGTCTTTTCAAAAAAAAAAATGAATGTTTAGTTGTAATTTGACTCAATAGAATTTAAATAAATAGACTTCTTCCAACGACTGAACGAATGATTTCAAAGGTTCGTTAAAAAGTGGAAGGTACCGAAATTTTGTAAATGAATTGTGTAGAAATCTAAAAGAAAGACGAGATGACCCTCAGTTTGGTTATGTCGTGGAAACGTACGCTATAAACTCTTTTGAGTTATCGCGCAAGTAAGTTAAGTAATTGCGTATAATTTATGTTTAAATAAGGTTTGCTGAAAAGTTAGTGTAATTCGTGATAATTTGGTGATAGATATCCTTACTTAAATAATAAGAATTAGTGTGTATATAATATCAAATAGTTTTAAATATAAGAGATAATATAGGTGATAGTTTTGTTGAAATTTGACTGAATAGAATTTAAATAGACTAATATTTGACTTCTCCCAACGATTGGACGAATGATTTCAAAGGTTCGTCAAAGAAGTGGGAGGTACCGCCATTTTGTAAATGAAATATATAAAAAGCGAAAAGAAAGACGAAAGGCTCTCAGTTCGGTTATGTCGTGAAAGCGTACGCTAAACTCTGTTGAGTTATCGCGCGAGTGATTTACCTATAATTTATGTTTAAATAAGTTTGCAGAAAAGCTAGTGTAATTAGTGTTAATTTGATAATTTGTGTTGTGATAGATATTTGGTATAGAAATAAAGGCCTGCTTCTGAACAGTAAAGTAGTTCCAATAACTAGTAGATGCTTTCGTGTCTAGGTCGTTGTATTTGATTGAGGGATTGCGGTAGCAATCGCACCCTAATCGAATAAATATTGCCAGTACGCTTAGATTAGTGTTATTGATTAATTGATATTTAAATGTTTTGATAACTACCCTCATGTTCAGATGGTGTTTGTCTGTCGTGTTTGTGGTGAAATTGATTAGATGTGAGGAAAGGGGCCGTTGTGGGGGTGGAGGAGACGGCTATAGGTAGGGTTTTAGCGTTTTAAGAGATGTATTCTCTTAAGGCGTGATTAGTTTTGAGTGATAAGTTCCGCTTCTGAGTCTATGTTCAACATGAGGGAGTTGAAAAACTAAATCCACGCGAACGAAGTCGCGGGCATCAGCTAGTTTGGTATATAAATAAAGGCCTGCTTCTGAACACTAGAGTTGTTTTAATACTTTTATCCTGGGGTTCCCACGATATTTTATAAAACCTAACTCTAGACGAACGAAATCACAGATTTATTATTTTTCGGATGATGTAAAGGAAATTTTCAACTTAGTTCTACCGTCACCTTTCTTCAGTCGAACCACAAGGTATCCCATAGTCGCGCACTAAGCGCATCCGTTTTACCGAATAAATATAACTTGGGTACCTACCCTCAAAACAAGAACGAATAGGCATAGGCGCTCCATCTTAGGCCGCATCTTCACTTACCATCAGGTGTGACTCAACGGCAAAATCCATTAATAGACAACTTCTCTAGTATAATATACGCTGTCGTTTTGCAAATAGTCGGTTCAGTAATCATGTCAAAATTCACTTGCCATCAACTATGATCGAGGTCATGAAATGATCTACTGAATAAGAAAAACCCCATTAAGCAATAATTACTCATTTTATTTAAATAAGTAATACAAAGTTAAGACTCAAAAACAATTTTGTTAAATAAATATTCGTTAACTCCCTCCATACCGTCACTACCAGTTAGTTATACAACATTTTAAGGCTTTCATTATGCGAAAAACTTTGTTCTCAAACATTATATCAGTGGAAAGTTCCGTGTATACTAAGGCATTAAATTTATTGCCCAACTTTGTCTGGAAGTCTAGCCTTTTAGTTGAGACTTACCGATATTTGATATTGAATAACTTTTTTTGTGGAATGCCTGTAAAAGATAAAGTGCTATAACGATGGATTGGTCTAGAGAGAGTAAAAAGGTTTAAACAACCTGTTTTGTGAGTGTTCGGTTAATAAATAATAATAAATAAAGTTCGGTTGTCTAATGAATTCTTGCCTTATTCATGTTTTTCTTTTCGTAATTTTATAATTTACTAACTGATGCCCGCGACTTCGTATGTGTGGCTTTAATTTTAAAAACTTTGATTTTACAGGATTTAAAGTGGCCTATGTCACTCTCCGGCTTCTCAACTATACCCATGCAAAAAATCACGTCGATCGGTAATTCTGATGCAGCGTGATTGAAGGACTAACTAACAAACAAACACACTTTCGAATTTATAATATTAGTAAGATAAGGTAATAAGATTCAGAGATTCAGTAATAAAACCATGTGATCACCTTGGTTACTCTTGTAAGGTTACACACACACTCTCTATCTGGATTTTATTTGAAAAACTAAGGATCATTATGGTTTTCAAAGTATCATCTTTAGGCGCTCTGGACAATTGACGAACTTCCTTGCTCTCAGACTATGGTATAGTTGTGGCGTTATACGAGTATTATTTTGTTGACTGCGCATATTTGTTTACTTCTTTGAAAGTTAGAAGCTTGCTTTATGTAATTTTGCTAAGTAACTCACATTTTCGTTGCCATGTGCAACGTTCACCAAAGAGCAGCGAGCCCACATTGAAGAAAGTTAAGTTTAGTTATTGCAAAAAGTTTTAAATTGATAGGTATTTACAAAAAATGCTACCCAAGGTTTGGTTGCTTTTTAATAACATGGTTTCAAAAAGTTTCTAAACCCAGTTGTCTGTTAGACGTACATCTCGTTAGTTATTAGAGGAATGACTAAAGGAGCAGATTTTTGACATGCAAATATTGCCGCATTTTAGACGACTGAGCTTTCACGGCGCGGTTCTCACCCACGCCCGCAGCGGTTGCGGTGCCGCTGTATTATTTCAATACTTACGAGACCGCAAGTTTATACGGTCTCGCAGCCTCCGCGGTTAGTTGCGAGACAGGACCGTTAAAATGGCATCGGAAGGAGAGAACACCTCCCGCCTACGTCGCGTCGCCCCGCGTCCGCGCGACCGATCGCAGAGTCCGCGGGCGACGGTTGCCAAGCTCGCGGGCGACAAACCGCGCCGTGAAAATTGCTACCTACTTCATTTTCCATACAAATCTGCATTCTACGGAGGCCGCAGGCCCGCAACCACTGCGGGCGCGGGTGGAAACCGCTCCGTGGGTACGGGGCTAAGTGACTGTTAAAATTGACAGGAACTTCTATCATCTCCCTTAGAACTATGTAAGACGCAAGTAGGTAGTGACAATGCCAGTCACGTCAACAGCATCGGGAGTGCTTTAAAATTGCGTGAGCAGAGATTACAGACTCAGCACCTGCGTCGGCAGATTTTATTAGCATTTCGTTGATCTCTCGTTAGATGCTTAGGGCAGTTCGATGTCCAAACGGAAGTGTTTGAACATTTCATAGCTGCCTTAGGCAAGCTATTGGATTATGGCTGCTAGATAGGTTCATGAGATAACTCATCAGCTTCTAGTTCATACTACTCAGGCATCCATTATACAATTACTTGTTAAAGTTGCAAGTCTACACAGTAAAATGCAAACACTGAAGTTTGCATGATAAAAAAGGTAATTCACTGATCCATCATCACTCGACATGATTGAAGAGAGTTACTGATACAGAACCTATCGTCTAATTAACCTAGTATAGGTAGGTAGCATACTTGCTGACTAAATTCCAATTAATTCTCGGGGTGGCTTCAAAACCCCTTCATAGATCTGAGCCAAATTTCAATTCTACAAAATGTTCACCAACCAAATATTGACACAAAAACTACCCCACATTCCAGTTGGAATTAGGTCTCTGGAGGACAGCCAAGTGGAAGATTACGATCGTCCCTGGAACCACTCGCTCGTTGTATCGTGCTCAGGCATTATTTCTGGAATCGAATTTCGCGATTGAGTCGCCGGAGAGAATGGCGAAGTGCGACGAAAATTGGTGTGTTTTATTAAAAGTTTGGAAAGTGCGCCGGGAGTGAAAATGCTTCAATTTTTAGCTATTGCATAGCTTTTATCGCGGGCTTTTTGCTCGGACCGGCACAGCGGTGCGGCGTTGAAAGCCGTGCATCGTCTAACGTCGTTTCAGTTTGGCAGACTTCGGCACGGTGTTTGTGTGCGACTAGAAAATGCTATGCAATAGCTTTACCGCGGCAGTCCCCGAGTGCCACACGTATTTGGCAATATTTGTTGGAGTTTACTCCTTAAGAATCGATTTTCATATATAAGGCGCCCCGTATGAGAAAAATTCGAGGAGTAAAATCTACTTATGAATGACCTCGTTACGTTTTTCACAACGATGCAAATTTCTACCCTAACGTTGAGTAAATAAGGTTGGTTTTCGCTTGAGTCCGAATGCGAAAGAGCTTTCGCTTCGGGAAGCCGAGCGCGTACCGATCGGGTGCGAGCGGCGCCGAGACGCAGCGAGCGCCGCGAATGCATTACGACAATGTAAGGAGTAAACTCCAGTCGTGCGTCGGAGCTGACACACACACTTTTTTTGGCTTCTTCTTTCTTGTTGTTGCGGCTATGTAGGTCCTAGACCTAGAGACCCTATAGCAAGACGACCGTCGCTAATCTATTGTGCTCGCCACTATCTTTATCCGACATTGGTGTTTAATAATAATGTCTGGCTATAATAACAATAATAATATCTGGCTTAACGTCTGGCTTATTACAAGTTATTTATTGAGCACTGTTCGCGACCATGGCCATTGGTTGCACCATTCAGGTAATTCAAACTCTTTTGAGAAGAGTCTGCAAGTAACTTAGCGTACTCAACTGAGGCATTTTCTAAAAATATAAAACCGGCCAAGTGCGTGTCGGGCCACGCGCAGTGTAGGGTTCCGTAGTTGAAAGTCTCAACATACATTTTGAGCTCCATGGTTTAAATACTATAATATACTACAAAATATGCAACTTACACCACGTGTAATATCTAACTTAGAAAAACCGATATAACTCCTTCACTAATGAACCCTACTTAGCCGTGATAGTTTTCCTTTAAAATTGATTATATATACTACTGCTGTGAATTTTTTCTTGTATCCTATATACAACCATTTAGCTGGCAGAGGGGGGGGACACTTGACTCTAATAAAATTTAGCACTTTAAAATATCATATTTCACAAACGGATCCCTGAATTGAAAAATGGTGTTCCCACACCCACAACGTTTTTGAAAGACCTATTCAACGACATCCCACACTATGGGACAGATGAGAAAAAAAAATTCATCCACACTTTACATGTAGGGTACCCTAAAAAAATATATTTTTCACAATTTTATTTCACCACTTTGTCGGCGTGATTGATATTTATACCCTTGTCAAATTACAGATTTCTAGTACCAATAGTCTCTGAGCTAAACCGCGGACAGACAGACAGACAGACAGACAGACAGACAGACGGACGGACATGGCGAAACTATAAGGGTTCCTTGTTTACTACGGAACCCTAAAAATGACTCCTACAGTATTATGGTCGCAATCACCTCTATAATGGAGTGAATGTATGACGTTCTCGTAGCATCAATGCATTTTAACAAGAGTTGAGAAAACAGTAACAAAAAAATTGTCAGATTAGTTTTAATACTGTATAGTTTAAAAAGTAACGCAGGAAAGTAACCATTCTTCTTGACCTTTAGGTAATTTTATGTGGAAAGCCTATATTGGTACTCGCCTGAAGGCCATAAATGTTAGATATAAAAAGGAACCTTCCACGGAAAAAACCCAGCATTATCTGAATCGTCCAATCTAAATTTTGTACATAACGAGACAATTTTCCAAAGTATAAAATTACATAATCTTTTATAGGATCAAGGTTACATTGGATGTAAGAAAAATCGCGAAAAATACGCGTAACGAATACTTAAATAGGGCCAAGAAGGTTCTAACTGGAAGGACGTTTTTCATAAGACATTCTTAAGACTTAAATTAAACGTTAATGTCTTAAAGTAGACAAACATTTTCCAAGGTACTGGAGTGGCGACCACGCATCGGAATACGCAGTGTCAGCAGACCCCCACTATGTAGACCGACGACACACAGAGAGGTCGCAAAGAGCCGCTGGATATCGGTAGCGCAAGACCTAGGCCTGTTGAAGATGAGCGCTAACTATGGGCCTTAGAAGACTTCTCACTCAGCGGGCGATATAGTCAGCTAGGTATGCTTAGAGTTTATATACGTTACCAAATCGGAAATGAGAACATTCCAAACATTGTTACGACAAGGTACCGTACAGTATAAAGCAAATTTTCCCGCACACATTCCCAAAATTCAAACTTCCGCAAACTACAACAACAATCAACTTCAAACGCACCCGCCACATTTCAGCCGATAACTGCCAGGAATCGATTTTAAGTACAAGTCTAGCCTAATCGCACATTTGCCAGTGCCGTACGGTGCGTACGCGCTGTAGGGGAGCCGTATCAATGAATCCACGCAAAACGGGCGAATATCGCTTAATTGCGGAAACAAATTCCAGGATGAAGAAGAGAAGAAGAAAAGATTGTAAAGTTCGCCACAGCACATAACCTTGTGTCGCTTGTGATCGGTGGTTGCCAGTTACTCGCTTGAGATCATCACAGTGGAGGAATCTTCTCACGCTGCATTTCTCGGTGCTACGTCGTTATTCGCACACCATGAGACGATGAAACCTCATCCATCTATTCTTCGAGCTTTATTTCCTAAACATTACCACATCATCATTGAAACTAAGTATATAAATAATCTATGTCGGTAACTCAGGTACCTACCTGAGTTACAGACATAGATTATTTATATAGGTTAGTTAATATTGCAAATATTATTATAATATATATTATAGCATCGGTAGTTTAATGGCTTACTGCTCAAATGGTCCCAGGTTAGTGTCCCAGGTAAAAAAAAATACCGTTTGGCTATTTCTGTCCCGGTAGCAACCTAGAAGTGGAAAGCTGGCCTAGATGGTGTCAAAATTCTACGTTTCGCGCGGCGAGCACGTAAAGTCGGTTTCTAATAGCACTTTTATAATTTCGTTTGAAGTGCTACCAAATGAGCGATCACGTTTAAATTCCAAACTTCATAGGACACCGGCGACCGCCAAAAAGTGCAGCCGTCAGTCCTACGTATTAGCGCTAACGAAGCGGAGGGCACCCTGTCCCTCCGCCCTCCGCTCTCCGCTCTCCGCTCTCGATCCTCCGTCCTCCGTCCTCAGTCCAGCGAGCTGCAATAAGAGGATTCTGCACCCTTCTTTTTTGTAGGGTACAAGTAATAAGTAGAAAGCGGGGTTCGCAAGGGTGGGTTGAATTAAAGAACAAGTTTATTGACCTATTGTGTTCAAGAACGTGGAAATCTTATTATTGTATTGCATAATCTTTGGCATATCTTCTTCGAAATATATAAAAGGAAAAGGTGACTAACTGACAGATCTATCAACTCACAGCCCAAACCACTGGATGGATCGGGCTGAAATTTTGAATACAGAGCTATTATGACGTAAGCATCCGCTAAGATAGGATTTTTGAAAATTCAACCCCTAAGGGGGTAAAATAAGGTTTTGGAAAATCGAACTTAACGTAAGCAAAGCCGCGCGCAAAGGCTCGTTAGCCAATAAAATTTTATTTATTCACGAAATAAGTGAACACTACTAAGAAACAAAATTAAACAGTTTATAGTCTCAAAAATACAAATAATACGATATTTTGATGATTATGTAACTCATACTATTTAACTAATAATAATTTAAATATTATTATTAAGTCTATTATAGCACGAACATACAAAGTAACGCCTCTTGAGTGAAGGCAGGTAGTAATAATTTTAAGTAAACCTCATAATATCATCCCTGTAGTATTTAAAAATTTCTAAACAACTTAATTTCTAATCAATCGCCATCCGTTTTCACGAAAGTGATGAAACAGAAGTTTTAGCGTATTGAAGTCTTTAAGAGTTATTTTACTTCAATTTAATGTTCTAAATCTAATACTGATTTTCAAAAATGAAAAAGCTTTTTAACAACCATCCATCCCCTTTTCTTATTAGATTATAATTAATGGACTGTATTCCGCCCAAACTCCCTTGACTTAATCTGCACACTTTAAAAGGAAATTGCATTAAATTATAAGTCGACGAGCAATCACGTTTTGTTTCCCGGTCTCCTGAATTCAACGGTTTGCATAAATCCCGCTTCTTAATTAGTGAAATTTCAAGGATTATCCCTATGGATGGCGGATGTCAGCTGTCTTAAAGTCCCGGTAAATGAACTGTGTACTTCGTTTAGCCGTCTATCACTTACTTCCTCGGGGGATGGCACGTGACCGTTTTAAGCTGTTGAGCGGACGGTTTGCAAATAATTTGTAACATTGTATATTTTGTAAAATTAAAACAAAAAATTAAGTGGCACTCGGGGAGTGCCGCGGCTAAGCTATTGCATAGCATTTTTTTATCAACTTATGCAATTATAATATTAATGCAATTTTTTTGGAGTTTGAATCGATTTTAGCAGCCCGGTATGAGAAAAATCCGGGCAGTAAAATCAATTTATCAATGACCTCGTTACGTTTTTCACAACGTTGAAATTTCTACCCTAACGTTGAGTAAATAAGGTTGGTTTTCGTGCGAAAGTCGGTCGTGGCGCGCTCGGACCCGAGTCGCGCGCATAGAGAAGGATATACGGCATTACATACGGCATTCCGAACCAGTGGTAGACTCATCGACGATTCATAAGCACTTGTAAAAAAGTTTATTTGAATAAAAAACATTTCTATTCTATTCTATTCTATTCTATAGCGTCGCGCGTAAACTCCAGTCGTGCGTCGGAGGCCGGAGCTGACACACACTTTTTTTTTGCATAATAAAAATTATGCAAAAAATAATTAAAAAACAAACAAACAGGAAAAGCGCACTGTCACTACTTCGCGAGTGAGATTCGAACCTGCGACATCATACACCATACGGTAAAGAAAGCGGCCGCTCGCCCACTACGCCAAACAGAGCTACTTGTGAACCTCTGAAATGTTGAACGCTTACTGAACGACGGTGTTAGGTTTATTTTCGTTACGGAATTTCTTGATTCGGTCGCCGCGCTCAAACTGTTTGTACTAGTTCAAAGCCCGCGATTAAAGCTATGCAATAGCTTAAAAACTTAATCTAACATTAAAACTGAGGTTCTGAATGAATTTTACTAACATTATAAATGCAAGCGCGTGTTTGTTTGTTGGTTTGTCCTTCAGACGGTGCAACAGAGCTAAGAATAGACGTGATTTTTTGCATGGGTAGGCATAGTTGAGGCTACTTTTTATCCCGGAAAATCAAAGAATCCCAGAAAGGGTTTTAAAAACTAAATCCACGCGGACGAAGTCGTGGGCGTCAGGTCAGCTGAGAAACAACTTCACTGTTTTCACCAACGTTCCTTAACTTTTACGGGCTACCTAAACCAAGTTAGGTGACACTTTCTGTCAATATCGTTTCACGAACCTTTAGGGAACGCCTAAAAGTGAAATGACATTGGGTAGAGTATTGTGTTTAGGGGCTACCTACGTAAAGAATATTCCTAGTAACTTAGGGGATTTAAGTTGCGGTGAAAAAGGGCATAACCCTACTGTTTAATAAGCAAACCACCATGATGATCTAGTCTAAACTCCGTCATAAATAAACATAATCCTTTTAATGGAACAGCCACTAGAAGTGAGACCATTTGCCTAAGATCTCTGTCATGAATATTAAACAATATAATAACGGCGTTGATTATTGTCTGAACGTTTAAACAAGGGAAGCGACTGCGTGACGTCAATACAAATTAGTCTAGGCAATGAAGCTAGTGGACCCCAACATCAATTCCTCAGGCGACGAAACTTTACAGAATGATAAAGTATCAGTAGTTAAAAGTATTTTATAAATATCCAAAAAAAAATTAGAACGGAAGTTAGGTATTTTTACCTAAACTCTTTTATGCTTAATATCTCAGTTCGGCAAAATGCTCGGTCAAAACTTTCTTCACCTGAAACATTCATGTAAAGTCTAGAAACAAAATATAAAATATCCAAAATATACTCCTAGTCGAAACCACCAAATTTTGAAAAATACGTTTTTTCAATGTTACTTGCAGCCAAAAATTGCTCTGTGAATTTTTTTCACTGGAATGTCCTTTTATAGCCGTTTTGTACCTACAACTTGAAAATCCAAACAATATACCAAGAGACTATATTTTTTTCAAAAACTACCCTTTTACTCACAGTGCAAAATTTCTCCATCCATTTTTTTTATTGATATGATTACAATTATTTTTTTTGTATCAAGTATCAAAATATCCAAAAAAATAATCAAGCGCATTAAAAACTATAAACATTTTAGAAAGAAATATTTTATATTTAATCCATCAAGGGAAGCAGGAGCGTGGTGACGTCACGAGACCCGACATATTATCTGCCTATTATATCGACATATTTTTTCTACGGTGACGCGAGCCTGTATTTCGTTGAATCGACTGTGCAATTGTCAATCAAAAACTGTTGCCAACGACGGTGACTATGACGATCAATTATTGGTTATGATTTATGAACTATACCCAAGATGTCCCAGATGTCAGTCAGCCTATACGAGATTAGTATGGCTCTCAAACAGCTCAAGAACAACAAAGCGCCTGGTGATGACGGAATCATTGCGGAACTCCTGAAAGCGGGTGGACGTTTATAGGTTGATAAAGAAGAAATAGATATGAATATTTTTTACTTTTTAAAATTAAAAAAAAATAATTTTGATGATATTATGTTTTAGCTCAAGCTTTTTGACCATTAGAATAGAATAGAATAGAAATGTTTTTTTATTCAAATAAACTTTTACAAGTTTTTTTACAATCGTCAATGAGTCTACCACTGGTTCGGAATGCCGTTCCTGCCGAGAAGAACCAGCAAGAAACTCGGCAGTTGCTCTTTTCAAAATACTTTTACAATATACTTAATAGATATTATGCTATGTATGCATTACATACTGTAGTACCATTAGTAGTGACCTATTTATTCGAAAATTCATGTTTAAGAACACCAAAAATCTAGGTCGTAAACGACATTTTTAGCGAATATTGAGACGTAAATAAGACAGATCGAAAGAGCGTTAAAAACTGAGTATGATACCATTAAAAAGTTCAAGTTTTGGCCAAAATGTCCTTTACGCCCTTTGTAATCCGAGGTCCGTGTGTAATCCGATACATCGATGCTGGAAATTTCAAATTTTGTAAGCGACAAACATGCGACAAACCCCTAATTTTCAGGAGGACCAAACAAAATTTTACCTTTTAAACTGTCATAACTCTCATTTTTAGGGTTCCGTACTCCGTACTAAAAACGGAACCCTTCTAGAATCACTTCGTTGTCCGCCTGTCTGTCCGTCTGTCAATACCATTTTTCTCAGGAACACATGGAGGGTATCAAGTTGAAAATAGTATCAAATACTCAGGTCTGCAATCCCTTGTAGCTGTGACAAAGTCTAAGTCGACGCAATCAAAAGATACGGCCTTTTATGGTCCATCTATGCCGCATATTTTAACACTCGCAAGACCTAGAGGGTACTTCCTGTTGACCTAGAATCATGAAATTTGGCATGAAGCAATGTCATGTAGCACAAGGAAAGGAAAAAATCCGAAAATCGTAAATTTGTAGTTTCATCACAAAAATTTTTTTGTGATGCAGTATATTCTACTATCCTAGTTCCTACTATGCGATGCGATGACTATGCAAAAGTTTGTGAGGATGTATGGATGGATGTTTGGATGGATGTTTATTACTTTTTCACGCTACAACGAATGAACCGATTTGGCGGAAATTTGGAATGGAGATAGCTTATAAACAGGATTAACACATAGGCAGTAGGCCAAATTTATATTATAGTTCTATATTTGCATTAAACTTTTCAGATCATTGCATTTTGCTACAGATATTTCAGGTTCCAATTCAATTCTTACATCTTTAGAAGATTTTTGGTGCATTTGAAATGTTGGACTCTTCTTCCATTGATTTTTAACAATCATTAATTTTCATTGAGACACTTCTTTTATGCATTTTTTCTAAATTGACTTAGTTTATTAACAAAGAGCTTTTGCTATTTGTAAATAAACTAAGCTAACGCCTTTTGCTGTTTGTGTCGTTTAGGCTAAGGTCGATTCTTAAATATTTAAAACTTATTATTTCAAGACACTACCAAGTATGTTAAAAACAATATACTTTGTAATGTCTTTGGATGTTATCTAGCACATTCGATTGGAATCAGACCATTGCATAGACAGGGTCGTCTTAACCACACTGGACGCCGGGGTGCGAAAATCCGCCTGCGCCCCCCTTGCCAACAAAAAAAAATTAATTAATTTTCCATTTTTGTATTTCATTTACTCTAAAATAAAGTTAGATACTTTATAATTGACTTCAAAAAAAGGAAGTTTATATCGGCGCGCAATCGGCTCATATTTTTTTCCATGCAGGTATGTACACCAATTTCTTCGAGATTTCAGACCGTATCGCATTTTTTTTATTTGAAAGAAAATGTTTGCTATTAACTATGAAGATTTAGAAAATATCGATTGTGTATTAATAATGTAAGTTATAGGTATCAAGCTTGACTACATCGTTAAGCTCGAGGCCCCAACTCCTCAATTCTAATGCTGCAGGGTGCTGCACTCTTAAGCTGTGAGAATTTAGGAATTTTTGATTGTGAATTCATATTGTAAAGACCAATTAATTACCTTTAGTTAGACTACACCACGAACTCCAGATTCTATCACCTGACCTGACAATCAGACCTGATGCTGCAGAATATTGCACTCCTAGGCCACTAAAAATAATAACGATTTTCAAAAAACTAACTTCAAACGCCTCTATAAATTACATATATAATCTTTGTTTCTACACGTATGTTGAAGTCGGATGGGCATATAAGAAACGTCGAAACAAACGGAGGCGCAACGCACACCAGATTTACACACTTGCCGCCAGTAGGCTATTCAAATTTTGCCGCCCCTACAAATCTCTACAATATTGTGTCAGTTCCTAGATTATTTTAACGACCCAATGATTTAATTAAGGCTAGCTGAGTCTGGTGGGCCGAAGCCCAGCAGCATCAGGATTGAGGAGTTGGTACCTTAAGCTCAATGATATAGGCCAGTGATTAACGGCCGTACTACGCAGCTGTGTATTCCATACTTGATACCTAAAATATCAATCTGTAATGGAAATTTTCACGAGCGAAGCGATCGTGAAAATATTTACTAAGTCAGAATCTAAAATTTGATCTATACGATCTAAAATTTTACTTTTTTTATTACTTACTACAAATATTACATCTCGTATCTCCAGTCCTTATTTATAAGAGATATCAAAATTTAAAATATACAGATCGATAGAGATAAAAATTTCGAGTTCAATGGTATATTATCAATTAGTGTACTTAGGACAAAATGTCCCTTACGACATTTGAAATTTCCAGCGTCGATATCAATTCGTCGCTTCTTACGTCAATGTTAATTCAAAATTTTTAAATACCAAAATAGATTTTAGATCGTATTTATCGGCTTTATGGCCGATGTGCAATATATATCGCCGGGTACTGTACAAGAAAGTTAGAATCTAAAATTTGATTTATACTAACTAAAATTTTACTTTTTTGTTACTTACTACAAAGTATTACATTTCGTATCTCCAGTCCTTATTTATAATTATAAGAGATATCAAAATTTTAAATAAATATACAGATCGATAGAAAGAAAAATTTCAAGTTCGATGGTGAAGCAAGTGTACTTACGACAGAATGTTCCTTACGACATTTGAAATTTCCAGCGTCGATATCAGTTGCATAAACTGCATAAACTAGCATTTTGCTTTAAACAGTTTGCAAATTTCTGGCGTGCCAAATACGTACTTAAACAAAATATATTTAATACATTTCCTCCTTTATTTCCTCAAATCATAAGTAATGAAAAAAAATTGAACTTTAAGCTATTGCATAGACACACAATAATTTCGATAACCGTTCCATTTCGTTATACCTACCTATGTATTTATAACCGACTTTAAAAAGGAGGAGGTTCTCAGTTCGACTGTATGTTTTTAAGCTATTGCATAGCTTTATCGCGGGCTTTGAACTAGGACAAACAGTTTGAGCGCGGCGACCGAATCAAGAAATTCCGTAACGAACAAAAACCTAACACCGTCGTTCAGTAAGCGTTCAACATTTTAGAGGTTCACAAGTAGCTCTGTTCGGCGCAGTGGGCGAGCGGCCGCTTTCTTTACCGTATGGTGTATGATGATTGATGTCGCAGGTTCGAATCTCACTCGCGAAGAATTGACAGTGCGCTTTTCTTGTTTGTTTGTTTTTTAATTAAATAATTAATTTTTGCATAATTTTTATTATGCAAAAAAAATATTGCATAAATATTATAATTGCATAAGTTGATAAAAAATGCTATGCAATAGCTTTACTGCGGCAGTCCCCGAGTGCCACTTAATTTTTTATTTTAATTTACTTACCTAGACATAAGCTTACAAAAAAAATAATTTATGAGCCCTTATTTAAGCTCATTTATCTTGTAAAATAAATTAATGTTCAGTTACATGTTTATGTTCAATATTTAGCATTGTAGAAGGCATGTAGTAACATGTATGTTATTTTGTGAAGTCGCTTCGCTCGCGCACGCTAAACTATACCCAATGTCTCAAGAATTAAGGTGCATTATCGCGAAAACGCAGTTTAGATTTCAAAAAATCTGTTTCAATATCAATGTTCTTCGTGATATTTTTTTTGGATATTTAGGATAAGAGTGTAAATGTGACTACCTACTATGATAAAAAAAAGAAATTGGATTGAGAAATTTTTCATACCGAGTTATAAACAATTTTCAGTTGAAGTAAGATAAATAGATTTTGGTATGGATTTTTTTTTGGATTTTCTTACACGTTATGCTAAATTACATGTTAAGGACATTTAAAAATAAAAAATTGACTGAGCAATTTTGTGGTCGAAATTACGGACAAAAAAGGAAACCTCTTTAAAAAGTGACAGTTCCGTTTGAAAAAAGTTTTGGATTTTTATCAAGTACCTCTTATTGAAGCTAATAATTAGTTTGGTAAAAAAAAATTGGACGGAGAAATTATTTATTTCAAAATATTGAGCTATTTGTACTTTTAGGTATAAATACCTAACTTCCGCATGGATTTTTTTTTGGATATTTTTGTGTAAATTTTGGGTCATCCCATACTACAACCCCGCCAAATTTCATCGACTGAGGATTTGATGTGGGGGTCTCCATACAACAGACCGCCCCATTGCCTAGGCTAAATGGCGTTATGACGCAGCCAAAGTTCAATTCGGTACCGTCTTGGTGCCCAACCCTTTTAACGTCTGGAATATGCTCTGCATTTACAAGGCCAAGATAATGCTTTATATACTAGCATTTTCCCGTGGCTTCCACGTGAAGTTAGGTTTTTAAAATCCCGCGGGTACCTTCTGTTTTTCTGGAATAAAAGCTGTCAGCCATATCATTCACCAAGTTAAACATAAATCACTTCAATTCGTTGCTCTTTTCCTGCGTGATTGAAGGACAAACCAAAAAAGATTGAACGACATGCCAACAAACAAACACATTTTCGCATTTATAATATCAGTAGGGATAGACGTCTACTGCTGATTAAAGTTGTATGGAATGGAATTCCACAGGTCTCGATCTTGCGTCGCATGTATCTAGTGACTTCCTATGATTCGTCTGATGATGTCAGTCCACTAGCCGTGCAAGGTTCTCCCAACACTGCGTTTCCCAGTGCGGGGTCACCACTCCAGCGCCTTGGGACCCCAACGACCGTCAGTTCTCCGAACTATATATTCGAGGTTGTAGGTTGAGGTTAGATAAAACAAATGATTTAATTTACGGAGCACACTAAAATAACACAGTCTATTTTGATTTGGAATAATAGTTTGTTCAAATAACATAATGTTTTCAGAAAAGTTTATCGTGAATAATTTAATTTAATTCGATCACGGAAAAAAAATGAGTCCAATAGTGGACGTCTTTCGGTTGATAAAGAAGAAGAAGAAGAAGAAGAAGAGAAATTACATAATATTTTTACGGAAACCACATACCTACACAGATATCAGTTATTACCAACTTTTATTGCTTCGTTAACTTCATTTGTATGGGGAGGGCCAGAGATACACTCTTCTCCTCTCAAGTCCGACGATTTCTTCTGAAAGTGAAAGGGCCAACAATGAATTTAAAGCTAAAAGGGTGTAAAATCAATGCTTCGATACATTGTTCACTCCAAGAACACAAACATTTAGTTGTTAGAGGGGCCGGGTTCAGGAGGGGCATGTCTTAAACGAGGGCCCCTTAAGAGGGATCTGTGCTAAGCCTAAATAAGGGGCCAAAGAAGATTTATAAACAAAGATCTCACTTCAGTTATTACTTCAGTTATTCTGGAATATTGACTTTTGTGATTGTACTAGCTAGCTTTTGCCCGTGACTTTATCCGCGTGGAGTTAAGTTTTTTTGCAAAAATCCCACGAGAACCCTCTGTTTTTTGTGGCGTAAAAGGTAGCCACATCACTACATAAGTGACATAGACCAAGTCTTCAACTTTACCCATGCAATAATCGTGTCGATCCGTTGATCCGTGGCTGCGTGATTGAACGACAAACAAACATACTTTCATATCTATATATTAATAAAAAGGCAAAGATGACTGACAAAACTGACTGACTGACTGACTGATCTATCAACGCACAGCTCTAACCACTGGACGGATCGGGCTGAAATTTTGCACACAGATAGCTATTATGACGTAGGCATCTGCTAAGAAAGGATTTTGAAAATTCTTACCCCAAAAGGGTTAAATGGGGGTTGAAAGTTTGTATTAATCCGTCATTTATCAAGTGATTTTTCAAGTTTCATCCATGAAACTTTGATTTTTGGGCTTTTGATTAGACATAAAGAAATACATGTTTCACAAATTTTGAAAATTTTACCTCAAATAGGGGATGAAAATTTTTATGAAAATTTCTGATTTTAAGTTATATTTCTGAATTTTATTTAGATATTTTTAAGGGAGGGATGGAGGAATAAAATATTTGATGTTCTAACACTTCTTGTATTGGAAATCTGCCAAAACGTTGTTCCTCGGTTAAAGGTTACTCAGCGATGTGGACTAAGGTACATAGGGTACTAAGTCGTCTACAAAAAATCAATGATTTTTCTGAGGATATCTCAGTTCACGGGTGGGCGCCGTTCAGTGCCCACCTGCCTTTAATAATGTATCCGCTGAGCTCGAAAGATAATGTTCCAGACAGGCCTCGCTTCTTCACAATGGATATTATATTACCATTAATAAGATTCCCGGCGAAACCTGCCAATGTTGTTGAGCATATTCACTTGGAAACTTTCAGTTTTGTAGCGAAAATGACTATACCTAATGCCTTTTAGAGCTTTTTAGGTAGAATAAGTCTTATCCGAGCGTGATATTTTGGCAGATTTTCAATACAAAAACTGTCAGAACGCCCAATTTATTGCTCGGTTAAACGATCACTCGACGTTGGTGTAATCAGCACTTAGTAGATTGAAACCTTTGAGTATTAAACCATCACTGAATACTCAAAGGTTTTCAACCTTTGAGTATTAAGTGATGGTTTAATAGGTTACAAAGGTTGAAAAAGTATTTTGAACCTTCGACGGAAAAAGAGGAGCGTTGTAAGTTTGACGTATGTATTTGTGTGTCTGTGTGTCTGTCTGTTTCCTTGTAGCTCCCTAAACAATGAACAGATTTTGATGTGTTTTTTTTTTCTATTTGAACTCTAGCGTGATTGAAATGGATCTTAGCTAAAATTTATGATCTGATATGATAAAATCTGCTCAGGCGTTTAACTTATTAGCACATTTCCTACTTGATTATACTAGCGGCACGCTATGATGGCCGGTTTGACACATTACAATAGTGATGTGGAATGTCAATTTATTCTCGAACAAAAAACAATTAAGTTTTGTTTTTGTACCTGATTAAATAGGTTTAATAAAACAAAAATGTATATGTTTATTTAATTTATTTGAACGAACTGAATATTTGAATGAAAATGAATATACATACTTTATATGCACACAAGAAACATATGAATACAAAAGATACCAAAAAAGGTGCCACAAAAGGCCATAATTAATCAGATTCGTCCATACTACTATTTTCACTGTCGTCACTGCTATCATCACCTACATTAATAATTATATGTTCTGTTTTCTATAATATTATCTATTTTCACATCTCTTTCATAATCTTCCCTTATTAATTTAACAGTTCTATTCACAACCTTTTCCCAGTCTCCTTTAGTCACATGTTCACAAGCTTCTTCTAATAATTTTAGCATTTTTTTTGTGGTAAATGGGGGTTCTGTATTGTGTCTTGCAGCATATCCCTTAATTTGAGCCCACACCAACTCAATCGCATTATACTCACAATGGTAAGGCGGTAACCGTATAACTCTGTGCCCATGTTCTAATGCTATTTCGTCAATGACGTATCGGATCTTGGTTGGTTTGTTTTCTTTTAAAAGACGTACTAATTCCGCTTTTAACATATTCATGTTTGCATCTACGCCATTTTTACGAAGCCATGCGACGATATCAGCTTTCTTTTGGGATTGGGCAGGTGGCTTGTCAATTTGCATCGAGTGGTATGGGGCGTTGTCCATAATTATAATAGATGGTTCAGGGAGGCTACACAACATTGAGGTAAACCATTCAGTAAACTTTTCTCCATTCATGTCTTCATGATAGTCTCCAGTGGTTTCTGACGCAAAAGCCATGAGAGAACCTTCGACAAACCCGTTGATGGTTCCGGCGTGACAAATTATAAGTCGCGATCCTTTTCCTACAGGAACTTTGGAAGTAGATGCTGCTGTGTCATCGTTCCAAGAACGGCCTACAGTATGGTTAGCATTAAGCCATGTTTCATCCGAGAACACAACATTTTGCCAATTTTTGATTTCTTTCACTTGCCGTAAAAAAGTATACCTTGCCATCGCTATATCAAATCTTTCCATCAATATTTTGCGTTTGTTACATTTTTTGTATCGAAATCCAATGGTCTTCAAAATCTTCGTTAAAGAACTTTCCCCACCGAAGAATAATCCAGCTTCCTAAAGTGAATGCACCAACTTTTTTCTTGTTGGATACTCCTTCTGTAAATAGTAGCCGTAAACATGTCTTCGGATAGCATCGGCATCAAAGCTATCGATGCCTACGACTGGTTTTGCTCGTTTTCTCTTTTTTGGTGTGTGAAGTTTATTTTCTTCTGTGCCAGTCTCGCCATATTTTTTTTTAGTTATCCGTCTAACAGTTCGTTGTCCAATATTAAGCGCATCAGCTACGCGTTCAACCACTGACGTTATAGGTAAAATTGGCCCTCCATTTTGAGCTTCACGATCGAAATAGTTACGAAGGCGTATTACGAACTCACGTGTCTGACTATTTAGAACAGTTCTCTGCGTACGTTCGGTCATATCGACGAAATCCACAACAAAGGGCTTGAACAGAGTCCAAATTAACGAGCAAGGGTCAACAGTAATGCAGTATCAATATTTGAAATCCAAAGCCAGGTCAAAACTATATCACAATCGCATTGCACTGACAGTTTATACTTTTCGAAGCGACGTCAATTCGAAACTGCTTTGTTTTGCATTGAGCATTGACGCGAGTTTGCCGGAGGTAGTAGTTGTGCTAGCCAGCGATCCTATGTGACGATCGTATTAGATTCCATTTTAAAAAATTTTCAATTTAGAAAACCAAATGCCGAGTTGTGGTATATATCATATAAAAATAAAAATTTTACCTTTTGTATGAAACAGCTGATATTTTTTTGCGATTTCAGAGGTTTGTCCACATAGTGAAAATTGTTCATATTCACAAGTACATTCACCCCTTAAATGGTGCAAACTGATTTTTCTACACTTGTATACATTTTAGAAATCAATTTAATAAATAAATTTTGAGTCCTAAACCTAAAACTACATTCGATAAAATTTATGAATCTCTGCACATCACTATCGTCAATAAAGTAATACAATTATTTCCTTCAAAGTCGTTATCAATTAATACGGAACTTCATGAGCGGACAAACGTCAAACCGGCCATCATAGCGTGCCGCTAGTTTAAAGAATCTAACAAGCTTTCACAGGTGCGATTGTTTTGAAATTTTGTGTGCTGTTACTTTGCATTATTTCCATTTCCAAGGCATAGTAACCTTGATTCGATGCTGCAACATCAAGTAGTCTACCGGGTACCCAACTCCTTAGCAACTTACAGCTGATAATATAGTGTGTTTAGGCTCATTAGTATGGTCTCAATGAGTTGGTGTTAGATAGATTATGGTCTACGATCGAGGAGGAGTATCTAATGATGCAGCAAAAAACTGTGTGACAGGATGTCTGATATATCGTAAATAGTCCGGCCATAGATTCACATGACGGGGTGTTTTAAATTTTGAATTTACTATTGTTTTAATGAAAGTTTATACGATCAGATTCGCATGATACATTACCGAAGTATACAAAATAAAAAGTTGTAACATCTTTAATTTGCACTAAGCCATTTAAATTAATTTTATTAGAAATCAATCTAACTTAATTTCGTATTGAAGCAAATTATTAAAATTATATTATGTCGATGTATTAATTAAATCCTATACACCAAAACCTCCAACTGCATACGGGCTAAATGCCTATTTGTAGCCCGGTTGCGTAACACAAAATTTTATGTTAATATTAAACGGTAGTTCCAATATTAACGAGCTCCCAACACGCCAGCCTGGTATTGTCCAGCCTGACTTTGATAGTCCATAAATTTATTTTATGCTAGATTGCCGAGTTACCTATTTTCAAGTTACGATACTTAGTAAGTGGCAGTTACGGGTGGTATTATACCGCCAAAGTTAGTATTAGAAACCGTTAGCTCGGCTATGGCTTTCGTCAAATATCGCGATTGTATCGGGGTTGGGATTGGATTACGTCAATTTTGGGGTGAAATTGAGAAAATTTCGTAAACAAAATAACATTGCCGATAAAGCAGATAATATTGTTCTATTGAGGAAGCGTCGTCCATTTCGATTTTACGAGTTCAAACCATAAAAAATTATTTTGTTTCTTGTTATTTTGTGGTAGATAATTTCAATTCGTTTTTCAGATCGCACTTTGAGGGTAAAACCTGTTTTTATTTCCATTTAAATAATAAATTGCAGTGATAGCCTAGTATACCTGACCTAGTCTAGTAACACTTCGACCTCCTTTTCGAGGAGTCTGGGGTTCGATATCAGGCACGCATCTCTGACTATTCGGAGCTATAGGTACGTGTGTTTTAAACAATTAAATATCACTTGCTTTAATGGTGAAGGAAATCATCGCGAGAGCTCCATAATGTTCTAAAAGATGTGTGAAGTACGCCGATTGAGATGAATTAATCAATATTATTAATTCCAATTAATACTTTTATTTTGTGCGAAAGTATTTGTTTGTCGGTTTTTCCTTCAGTCAAAGGAGCAATGGATCGACGTGAAAGCTCTCGAAGAATTTTTATAAAATTAACTCTTCGTGGACGAAGTATCGGTAAAAGCTAGTAAGAAATAGGTATTGAAATTCAAAATTATTTATTTCACGTAGGCCAATCTGTGGCTCTTATTACACGTCATGTCTAACGCCGCCGGTTAGGAAAGCGGATTCTGCTGAGAAGAGCCGGCAAGAAACTCAGCAGTTGCTCTTTTCAACATAATCATTTTACAATATTATTTTGTAGCTATTACACTGTAATCTTGTGGGCAGCTGGATGCTAAGCTGATTTATCTCATGCAATTTTTTTAGAATAGAATAGAATATTTCCACAATGAGGGAAGTTCCAAAAATGCATACTACAATTTAATACAATAAATGTTAAGACGGGCAGACAGAAAGTATTCCCACCGGTGGCACCCGTTCGCTCAACCATACAACCATATGCTCAACCATATTTGATATTGATTTATAAAAAAACCGGCCAAGTGCGTGTCGGGCCACGCGCAGTTTAGGGTTCCGTAGTTGAAAGTCTCAAATATTATTGCTGACCTAGGATAGTGCTTTTATTTTATTTATGAATATTGATATTGAATACATTTTGAGTTTCCATGGCTTTTATACTATAAATATACTACAAAATATGCAACTTACACTACGTGTAATACCTAACTTAGAAAAAACAGATCTAACTTCTTAACTAATGAACCCTACTTAGCCGTGATAGTTTTCCTTTAAAATTTGTTATATATAATACTGCTGTGAATTTTTTCTTGTATCCTTTATACAACCATTTAGCTGGCAGAGGGGGGGGACACTTGACTCTAATAAAATTTAGCACTTTAAAATATCATATTTCACAAACAGATCCCGGAATTTAAAAATGGTGTTCCCACACCCACAATATTTTTGAAAGACCTATTCAACGACACCCCACACTATGGGATAGTCGAGAAAAAAAATGCATCCGCACTTTACATGGAAACTATAAGGGTTCCTTGTTTACTACGGAACCCTAAAAACGACAGCAAAAACAATCGTATCGTTTTTTCATCGTTTTAAGTAATCAAAATAGTAAAGAATTAAATTGAAATTGGATTTGACGAGAAGCCACGCAATTCTGCAAACACCAATAATCTCAAATAGGCTCAGGGTCTTAAGGAGACATTAACACATAGACCGGTGTTAATTTAGTCGGGTGTTAATGTAGGAAGTTCTGAGACTTATTACTTCTCGAAAATCGGGTGAACTCAACTCGTATTTCAAGCTATACCTAGAGAAATAAGCTTTATTAATAGTCCAATAAAAAGTTAAATGAAACCATGATCTGACCAGCTTTGGCGCAATGAGTAAAAATGTGTTCATTAATACTTAAATAATGATATTATAAAAGAAATTTTGATTTAAATTTAGGGGAAAGGGATGAAAAAAATAAAAAAAGGGTTGAAAAATGCCTTTTTTTTAAATAACTTAATAACGGTAGGAAATAGAAAAAACAGTTTCAAGTAAAAGTTGTAGAGAAAAAAATTTTACACAAAAAAGTTCCACTTCATTTTTTGTTATCTGCTTTAGTTTAGCTGCAAAAAATAAAAATTAAATTTGCTTTTTAATTAATTATAGATATATAAAGGCGGGAAACATAGTGCCTATCTCAATTAATTAAGCTTTGAATAACGGTAGTACAGTCAAATTAATAAGGTATTTTTTCGAAATAAAAGATACTTCCGAACATCATCCAACAGTTTTCAAAATCGGTCATCGTAGCTATTAAAACTCTAACCTGCGTGATGTCAGATTTCAGATTGAAACTTTTTCGCTTTCTATATTAAAAAGTTAGACTTTAGACTGATTGACTTTAATTTGTTTTTAACCAATTTAAAAAAAGGAGGAGGTTCTCAATTCGTGGGAATCCTTTTTTTTGTGTATGTTCACCGATTACTCGAAGACACCTGAACCGATTTGCAAAATTCTTTTTTTTGTTTCAAAGGGTATTCTTCCCAGGTGGTCCCATTTAAATTTTATCGAAATCGGTCGAGCGCTTTTTACAATAACAACAATAAATTATATACTTTGTAGTGGCACGGGCGTCTGAAGTCGGTTTTTTAAAAAGTATTTTTAGTATAGATTATAGCGGCAGTGATCGGCCTAATTTTAGGCCTATATTTTACACACTTCTACTTAGAAGTGTGTACAATATAGGCCTAAAATTATACGCATAATATTGTGACTGGCAACTACGGAACCCTACACTGCGCGTGGCCCGACACGCAATTGGCCATTTATTATACTTTACAAATAAAACTACAAACATACTAGTTTCCAGAGCATACAAACAGAATTCGATAACATAATCAAATAAGAATCAAACTTCATTTGTGTGGGGCTCGCTCGCTGAGTCTTCTATTGCAAACTTCAAAAATCTAGATACTCTGATACAAAAATATGATTGAGTTGCACAGCACAAAACCTGACAATAGTTTGATGAAACGCATGACTTTTGTATACTTAGTTTTAAGCATGGACACGTCTCATATACTTAAAGTATTTTGATATGGTATGAAATTCGTATTTTGTCATACCTCCGTATTTTTCAGGTATTTTTCTATTACAAGTCAGCTGACTTGGGTTGACTACGGATCGAATTTTATATTACGCCTCATGCGTACTGCAAATTCACACTGCTGTGATTTTTAATTTCGTACAACTTGGCAAAAAAGTGTAGAAACTGAACTAATTGTTCTCTTTAATATATATATATAGCTGTTCGTGCTGATTCACTGATTGATTCACTGACTGATTCACTCATTGATCACCTCTCCTATAAAATTTTGTATGAAAAATTTTTTTTTCACTGATGGTTTCGTATAGAGGAAAAAAATTCATTCGGAGGAAAAATATGGAGAGAGCTGATGATTGAGGATTTCGGAGACGGGTGAAGAGCACGGCCAGGGTATCGAAGATAGGTGGGGGGTGCTCGAACAAATGTCACTCGAAACCTCATCCAATTCGCAGTGAGCTGAAAAACAATTCAAAATGGCGGAAAAAAGATGGCCGCCATACAAATTTCTTCCGTGTCTATCTCGGGGAGTATAAAAGATGGAAGATTGGGTTCTTGGCAAAAGATAATCAAGACCTTGATTTTTTTTCTGTTCATCAAGTAGACCTTCGTCTACTTGATGAACAGAAAAAAAATCAAGATGGCGGAATTTTTTTTTTCTCCATACAAAATATATGGCGAATATTGAATAGACTAGAAGCTGAGAACTATGCAAGACTATGATACGGTTCCTTTTCAAAATTTGTTTTTGTAAAAGAATTCTCATTCTGACAAATGATGAGATATGATGATCGAGGGTTTGGAAGGTGGGTGAGGAGCACGGCCAGGGTATTGAAGATAGGTGGGAGGTGCTCAAACAAAAAATACTCGAAACCTCATCCAATTGGCAGTGAGCTGAAAAAAATTTCAAGATGGTGGCCATACCAATTTCATCGGCATCTATCTCGGAGAGTATAAAAGATGGAAGAGTGGTTATTTGATAGAAAATGATCAGGACCTGAAAGTCCACTTGACGATAGAAAAACCGCGGTCCGCTTGCGGGCCGCGCACCCACGCGCCCTACTATTTATTTTATATTACGCCTCATGCGTACTGCAAATGCACACTGATGTGATTTTTAATTTCGTACAACTTGGCAAAAAGTGTAGAAACTGAACTAATTGTTCTCTTTATTGACAGCACTATTATGTTGTCAAGTTTCATCGCCGAAGTGTTTTTTTTATTCGATGACAAGCTAGTCCTTGACTGCGATCTCACCTGAGGTAAGTGACGATGCACTCTAAGATGGTAGCGGGCTAACTTCGAAGGGGTATGGCAGTGAATATTCAACCCATACCCCTAATTGGTTTCTACACGCCATCGTGCCAGAACGCTAAATCGCTTTTCGGCACGTCTTTGACAGTAGGGTGGTAACTAGCCACGGCCAAAGCCTCCCGCCAGACCAGACCAGTGACAATTCAGAAATTATAAATTCCAAAATTGACCCCGCCGGGAATCGAACCCGAGACCTCCCAGTTATAAGACAACACAGCTCACCACTGAGCCAGGGAGGTCGTCAAATGTTATGTCAATGTTATGTTTTAAAATTCGTCAACATTTATTTGAATTCGTAAATACATACCTACGTATTAGTCTAGTCAACAAGTTCAAAAACGTGAAAAATAGAGATAAAGGTCCTAAAAATATGAGCGATGGCTCATTCGAGTCGGAATCACCTCTAGAAAAATGTTTTTGAAGGATTTTGGTGCAGGTAAAAAATTGCAATTGTTATTAACAAAATAAGATGAAAAAAAATGATATTTCGTTTTTTGTTAATAACTCGAAAAATATTAACATTTAAGCAATTTTGAAAAATGCTCGTTAAGAGGAGGAAATTTCCAATAAAAAAGTCCCAAGTCCCGGGATTCTATCTCCATTATTTATAATTTTAATTTGACGTTGAAAATAGGGCTCCGCGCGGCTGTTACAGCATGCGCGCGCCCCCGCTAAAGAGAGTTCAGCAATAAAAATATTTTTTTTATAACATAAGATGTGATTTTAAAAATTTGAAAAACTTCTAGTATCTTCTTAACACTTGAAAGAATCGAGCCCTGGAGAAACAAAAGTTTAACCACCATTTTTCAAAAAGTTATTCAATTGTTAACTAACAAATTATTTCCCAATCTCCATTGTCATAAACAATGGGATGAAAGGTATAAATAATTGGCCTATATTTTTGTATCAGAGTATCTAGATTTTTGAAGTTTGCAATAGAAGACTCAGCGAGCGAATTGAGAACCTCCTCTTTTTTTTAAATTGGTTAAAAACAAATTAAAGTCAAACAGTCTAAAGTCTAACTTTTTAATATACACACATCAAAAGTGTCTAGGGATCAACATATATTTTTGCAATAACTTTTCTCCTGATTGATATTAATTAAAATTTTCTTTAAGGATTCATCAAATAAAGTGTTTTCGTTTGTCACAGTAACGATAAACCAAGTCACCTTTGCATTAATAAAGAAATTTGCCATTTTCCTAATAAAGGGATTTTTGACATTTAAACCACTAACATTAAAGTTCGAAAAAAAGACTGAAATAACAGTTTTCTTTAAAATTTTATTGGGTAACTTAAACAATTAATAATCCGTGTTTCTACCGCAAACACTAACAACACAAGAACATCGGTTTGGCATACTCAAAATGAGTTCATCCAAATCACGCTGTGGAATGGCCGCCCATGTTCGTTGCAACAACAAAAAAAGGTCTTCTTGCCACTGGATACCCTCCATATTCGGCAGAGCTCTTCTCTGTAGCATATCCCATGCATGCTCAATCGGGTTCAAGTCTGGCGACTGAGCAGGCCAGGGCAGAACATTGATGTTAGCTGCGGCGAGAGTCTGTCTTACAACTCTTGCGGTGTGCGGTCGTGCATTATCATGCATTAACTGAAATAAGGGACCGATTTGCACTTGTAGAGGAACGATGACGTCTGATACAATCGTCTCAGCATAAATTTGAGCGTTGGGGTTGCCTCTGATCCAAATCAACTCAGTTCTTCCGCCGATCCAAATACCCACCCATACCATGATGGTTCCACCACTATAAGGATGGACTTCCTGGCAGGATTTTAATCGCTGTTGGCGTCCAGGGGTTCTCCAGTGTCGTATACGTCTTGTATCCGGTCTCATACCAAAACGAGACTCATCAGAAAAGCACACGAAACGCCATTGTTCTTCTGCCCAATTTCTGTGTTCAAGAGCCCATTGATATCGAATCCTACGATTGTGCATTGCTATAGGTGGTACCCGTAGCGGTCTTCGGGAATGAAGGTTCACTTCATGCAAGCGGTTTCTGACTGTTTGGTCGCTAATTAAGTTCCCTGAAGAGTGATGAAGCCTCACGGCTAACATCATGGCGGTTATTGTTGGAGCTCTTCGAGTTAAGATTTGAATGTATCGGTCTTGTCTCCGTGTGGTGCAGCGATACCGTCCTCCATGGCGCTCAGCCACGGTACCAGTGCTTCGGTAACGTGTCCAAAGTCGACTGATAACACTCTGACTTGTATTCAGAGCTAAAGCCACAGTACGTTGCCGGGAACCAGCTTCTATCATTCCCACGGCTCTGAGCATTTCTTCCCTGCTTAAATGACGTCGCCTCTCCATAATAACGTTGGTTTTAATCAGTAGTAGGGAAACAGTAGCACTAATAATGTCTTCAATGCGTTGTATGTTTTTATAGGGAAAATATTGACAGCTGATTTTCATCTTTTACTCGAATTTGATTGACAGTTCCTGATTCAAATTATGAAATGCACCAAAAAGGATCCATATAAATTTATGAAATCATAAATTTATTACAAAGCCACATCTCAATCTCAAGAAATCCGCATAAAAATGCTTCATCCCTAGACACTTTTGATGTGTGTAGAAAGCGAAAAAGTTTCAATCTGAAATCTGACATCACGCAGGTTAGAGTTTTAATAGCTACGATGACCGATTTTGAAAACTGTTGGATGATGTTCGGAAGTATCTTCTATTTCGAAAAAATACCTTATTAATTTGACTGTACTACCGTTATTCAAAGCTTAATTAATTGAGATAGGCACTATGTTTCCCGCCTTTATACATCTTTATAATTAATTACAAAGCAAATTTAATTTTTATTTTTTGCAGCTAAACTAAAGCAGATTACAAAAAAATGAAAAGGAACTTTTTTGTGTAGAATTGTTTTCTCTACAACTTTTACTTGAAACTTTTTTCTATTTCCTACCGTTATTAAGTTATTTAAAAAAACGAGGCAGTCGAGGCAGAGGAGTGGTTAGCTTGTTCGACTACAGATGACGAGGTCCCGGGTTCGATTCCCGGGTCGGGCCGTTAAAAAAATGTATTGGGTTTTTCTGCCAAAGAAATTCTCAGTACTAGCCCGGAGTTAGGAAGTTGGCGGTGAGTCACCCCCGTGCCTCGGAGAGCACGTAAAGCCGTCGGTCCTGCGCCTGATCTCTCTCCGGTCGTGTCGGATTTCCGTCCCATCGGACTATGAGAGTGAGGGAATAGAGAGTGCACCTGTGTTTGCGCACACACTTGTGCACTATAATATCTCCCGCGCAGATGGCTGATCTTTGAGGTTGGCCGCCGTGATCGGATTCGGTCGGGAGGACATCATTTAAAAAAAAGGCATTTTTCAATCCGTTTTTTATTTTTTTCAGCCCTTTCCCCTAAATTTAAATCAAAATTTCTTTCATAATATCTTTATTTAAGTATTAATGAACACATTTTTACTCATTGCGCCAAAACTGGTCAGATCATGGTTTCATTTAACTTTTTACTGGACTATAATGTTTTGATGTTCTCTAAATTCAACGGAAGGATCTGCAAGCCCACCGCATTGTTACCCTGAGTTAACCACTACCATAATGATAAATGGGTTGGGGTTACAACCGGCAATGAGGATCCAACTCCAATACAGACAGTATTAATAATAGTATAATAATAATAATGTCCTCCTGACTGAATCCGGCCACCGACCTCCTCAGAGATTAACCATCTGCGCGAGAGATATTATAGTGCATAGTGTTTGCGTAAACACAGGTGAACTCTCTATTCCCTCACTCTCATAGTCTGATAGGACGGAAATCCGACACGACCGGAGAGAGATCAGGCGTAGGACCGATGGTTTTACGTGCTCTCCGAGGTACTTTGTTGGTTTGTCCTTAAATCACGCGGTAACAGAGGAATTGAAGTTGAGGGCCTGAAGAGAAGATCTTTTTATCCAAGAAAAATATAGAGTAAAGTCGTATGAAAAAGTCGAATATCTACTGATTGGCCAACCTGTGGCTCTTATGACATTTCATGACTCTACCACCGGTTCGGAAAAGCGGATTCTGCTGACAAGAGCCGGCAAGAAACTCAGCAGAGATATTTTGTTTATCTATTCGTTAAAAACATCTTAATTACTAATATTATGAGGCTGTTTTTATGTACTTAATGCATATTGTCGCCACAGATTTATAGGATTGGTATCGCTATGCTACCAATCTTAATTCCGTGATTGCCGCCATATAATGAGAAAGGCATAGGAGAAAGGATTTTCACTGAAAAGCATTTCCAGTACTGAGACCCAAGACAGTAAAGAGTCTTGAGATTCTTAAAACATTATTTTTTGAACACAACAAAACAGCCAAACATTTCGCCGTAGATGTCTCCCGTCACCAACATCAATTTAATTAAATTGCTACTTGACGTTTTATCAAGACGCCCTAAAACTTGCTGAAACAATTTACTGAGCGCTGGTACATGTATAGTGACGTCACCACCGCGTCTTCGGTGCACCTGGCACAATCAGTCCGCTGTCAGATTGACGCGGGTTAAGTTAAGGGCACGATTAACACAACATAAATTATCTGTACCTTTAACATAGCACTGACGCTCCATACAAACGAACTAAATTAATTACCTCGCCTACTATTACCAGATTGAAAACAGCGGTGATAGTCTCATGATTATTTTCGGGTGATAGCCTTATGGTTGATATGATGATGATGAAGTAGATAATAATTATGTCAGCCCTGCGGTGCGAGCTACGCAGTGAATGCCTATAGTGGTTACGACTGTGATCTCCTATGGGGGGGGGGGGGGGGGGGGGTATTTCAAAATTGTTTTGACAAGTACTCTATGGTTGTCATTAGATGACATCTCATAATAAAATTTACATAATACTGCTTTAAGCTTCGATAGTTTATGCTCTGTCCTCTTTAATTACGAATACAACATTAATAATTTATCGCTCATTTACCTACTGCAACAATGTTTTTTCTCAAAAATGACGATTTACTAAAAAACTAGCTGATGCCCGCGACTTTGTCCGCGTGGATTTAGTTTTTAAAGTCCCTCGGGAACTCCTTGATTTTCCGGGATAAAAAGTAGCCTAGATGTTGACCCGAGTAATAAGCTACCACGGTATAAAATTTTGTGGAAATCTGTGCGGTAGTTTTTACGTGAAAGAAAGACAAACAAACAGACAAACAGACAAAAAAAATTTAGCTTCTGTTTTGATATCTGTATCTTGAACACAATTAGAAGCAAAAACCCTTTTTTGAATCTATTTCATGTACAGAATTGGTTTCGTTTCTGTTTTATTAGGTATATGTATAGATTTGTTTACAGAAAGAAAGATATAGGTAGAAGAAAAGCCTTCTACGAATTTACTTGTAACTAATTTAGTTTTTATAGAGTATGAATATCGTGATTAATTCTACATTTCTAGTCAAAATCACTACTTTTAGATTTAAAACACTACCGCAGCAAATAAGGATTATAGATACAACACAACACAAGATAGTATAAAAAACTTATTACAATGTAATAGCTTCATAATACTATTGTAAAATGATTATTTTGAAAAGAGCAACAACTGAGTTTCTTGCCGGATCTTCTCAGCAAAATCCGCTTTCCGAACCGGTGGTAGAGTCATGACGTGTCATAAGAGCCACAGGTTGGCCTACGTGAAATAAATAATTTTGAATTTTAAATTTTATTATGTCTATGGTCATTAGTCAGTCAGTCAGTCACAGAGGAACAATGAATTTGCTGTGTATGTAATGACTAATGACCATAGACATAATCATCATCATGATGATGATGATGATGATGATTATGTCTATGGTCATTAGTCATTACATACACAGCAAATTCATTGTTCCTCTGTCATGTTTTTAACCTGAAAACTTTCACTAGGGACTTAGGAGGGATCGTGTAAAGAAAAACAAAATAATTGCTTGACCTTCAGACGTTGTTTTTCGCGTCCCCAGCTAACTTAACCCGCTTCAATCTGACAGCGGACTGATTGTGCCAGGTGCGCCGGTGACGTCACTATACTCTACTTCTATAACAAATTGTTCCACTCAGCTACAGTCTATGTAACCTTTTAGTAACTGACATTGCTTAGCCAGCTCAATTAAGCTTATCTCACCGCTACAATATAAAGAAAATATTTTTTTACACGATTTTATTTCCTCACGATGTTTTCCTTCACCGTCAAAGCAAGTGATATTTAATAGCTTGAAATGATCATAACAATACGTCACATCTATCTTAAAATACAAAGTACTATGAAAATACATAGAGGTGACGTCACGAGCGACGCCATGACACCGGCTAGCGTTTTGGCGTGAATTTTGAAACTTTAGATTGAAATTGTAATTTTATCCGTCAAACTTTTTTATTTTGCAGAAATATCACATCACATCACACTTCACACTAATATTATAAAGGCGAAAGTTTGTGTGTCTGTCTGTATGTTTGTTACTCTTTCACACAAAAACTACTTAACGGATTTGGCTTAAATTTGGAATGGAGATAGGTCATACCCAGGATTAACACAAAGGCTACAATTTATCCCGGAAAAGTAAAAATTTCCCGCGGGAATCAAAAAACCTTAATCCACGCGGACTAAGTCGCGGGCATCGTCTATAGGTCGACCGCTTAACTCGCGTATCGCCTGCGCGGTAAGAAGGGAGCAGAGGGAGATGTTAGAGATGTTAAAACATAAAAATAAATACTTAATTCTTTACCAACAATGTCTATCTCGAGATAAATCTTTGGATTATTGACTCCGTGTGTAGCGTTACCCGCCCCCGCTCCCTTCTTACCGCGCAGGCGATACGCGAGTTAAACGGTCGACCTATAGTAATACAAATTTTTTCGAAATAGTAGATACCTACTTCCGAACATCATCCAACAGTTTTTCAAAATCGGTCAAATGCCTATTGTCCAAACTAGCAGATTTGCCAGATTTGGCAAATCAAATGGTAATACAGTACTAACAATAATGGCCGAGGGATCAGCGGCAATCAGTAATAATTACCGGTTAGGGCTTAATTAATTAGGGCTCGTGAATTAATTTAGTGGCGTGCAAGATAAATGGCCCGTTGGCCGATTTGACGTGTTTGCGACTATGTGACTGCGACGCGAACTGTTTACAATGTTGTTCTGTAATACCGTACACTTAGGGCCAATTTCACCAACGTATATAAATCTTATCCGAGAGTAAATATGATATTGGAACGAAGTTCCTTATCGCGCGATGCGAAAGGGGGCTAGACGGAAAAAATTAAGACTAAATTGAACCGACACTTTTTTGAATGCGAATTTGGCATTGTGTTCAATATTTTCACACTACAATATTAGATCTCCGTAGCCTTGTGGTTTCTACAGTCGCATAAAGGTCGCTGGTTCGAATCCCAGCTCGACAGACTGAATTTTCTATTTTCAATTTTATTTTAAATAATTTCTACATGTGGAATTTTTCCCTAATTTTTTACTGCTACAATTTATTTGCTATAATATTTAAAAAAATTATGTTGGTTTATGCACATTAATAGTGATGTTCCTTTTGTTATCGTAACCATCGTAACTTCGTTACATCCGGGTGTCCCTTGACACCTCTCAAGTTTTTTTTTGACAGTATAAATACAAAAACTGTCAGAATACGCAATTTATTCCAAGGATAAACGTTACTCGACGTTGGTGAAATCGGCCATTAGTATTACTTACTAAGTACCGTAAGGGCCTGTTTCGCAACCTTCAAGTAAACTTTATCCGACGAATAAAGTTGAATCTTTGACAGTTTTTGTATGAGGAATCTGTCAAATCGTCAAATTTATTTGCCAGTTAAAGTTAACTTGAAGGTAGTGAAATAGGCCCTAAGTGTAATACACGTTGTAAAGTATCCCCAAAAGCGCAACTGTAAGGCGTGGAGACCGAAAACGAAAGGTTGAAGGTTCAAACCTCATCCGTTACAGTATTGTCTTGCCCAAATATCGTGTTGTGAACACAAGCTTTAGACTGACTTGGAGGGGAAAGGGGAATATTGGTCAAGTTCTGTATGACTAAAATAATATTATTATAATAGTATACTCCACAATATAAATAAAAGTGTCTCGAAGGACACATACACATATTAAAGCTGTTGGTTCTGCGCTTGATCTCTCTCCGATCATGACAGATTTCCATACGATCAGACTATGAGAGCGAGGAAATGAAAAAGGAGTGCACCTGTGTTTGTCCACGTACTTGTGCACTATAATATCTCTCGCACACGTGGTTAGTCTCCATGAACTCGGTCTGGATGACATAATAATTATAAGAATCTGAAAGACCACTACTTTGTCTCAAAAAACCCGTGCCATTACGTAATCAATGGAAAGGGATTACAAGCTTCAGCAATGTAATGAAAGCAGTATTTGAAGCCTCAATAGTTCAATGGTTAAAGGTGTGGACTGAAAACTAAAAGGACGCAGGTTTAAACCCCACGCGTTGCACTATTGTACCCATTCCTAACACAAGCTTTTCGCTTATTTGGAGGGGAGTTTTTTCAAACTTTTCAAACAATTTGTCAATTCAAAAAAAAATCGGCCAAGTGCGAGTCGGGTCTAGCTCTTTTAGGGTTCCGTTAAAAAAATTAAATTAAAAAATTTCCATCTACCCACCTACCCATTTTAATTTAATTTTTTTAATTTAATTTAATTTTTATTATTTGTTGTTATAGCGGCAATAGAAATACATAATATGTGAAAATTTCATCTGTCTATCTATCACGGTTTACGAGATACAGCCCGCTGACAGACGGACGGACGGACGGACGGACAGCGTAGGCTTAGTAATAGGGTCCCGTTGGTACCCTTTGGGTACGGAACCCTAAAAATCGTAAGTGTCGTGGAACAGTTGGTTGGAACGAAGTTCCTTTTAATAATAAATTAATAATACAAATAAATACAATAAAAAATAATAATCAGAAGTCAGGATTCGAACCCCCAAACCGATAATTTCACTCCTTCGTTTAGCCGCTACGCCACCAAAGTTATAACGGAACGTGTGTAATAAACGAAGGCAACACACAAAGGTCGTGACGGATTAGTTCTTATACTTTTTTCGCCTAGGGCCTATCCGCCAAGTCCGTACCGTTCGATAAGAAACTATTCGTTCCAAAAATGAGGAATACGGCACTGAGAGAGAGAAACATAGAAGCTTCACGGCTTATTGATTCTCTTATCCTTGGTATTGAAGGGTCTGAACGATCACTCGACTAAGCTGAGCAAATAATCCATTAAGTCACACCTAACCCTTTCAGTGCTCACGGCTCCGTCTAAAGAGCAAAGCCAATCGCTTTGCCATTTGTATCTCTCTAAGTGTAGGAACACACTAGGTATTTCTTGTCTTATTGTCTTCGCGCACACCTGCGTAGCGACATTCGATTGTAAATGAGCGACGCCCGGTTATAATGCCGTCATGCTCGTGAATGGGTTCCACCGGCGGGAATGGGGCTACTTTCTGTCTGCCCCCCTTTAACATATGTCGAATTATAATTAGGTATTCTTTTGTGGAACTTCTCCTTCTCGTGGAAACACTGCATACATAGCATAGTTTCAATTGTATTGTAAACTTGTTTTGAAAAGAGCAACTGCCGAGTTTCTTGCTGGTTCTTCTCGGCAGGAAGGGCATTCCGAACCAGTGGTAGACTCATCGACGATTCAAAAGCACTTGTAAAAAATCGGTTCATCCGTATGGGAGCTACGCTACCACAGACAGATACACAGATACACAGACAGACACGTTAAACTTATAACACCCCTCTCTTTTTGCGTCGGGGGTTAAAAAGGTTTATTTGATTAAAAACATTTCTATTCTATTCTAATATCCTCGAGAGCGGATCCGGTCACAGCGGCCAATTTCGACAAAGATTAGCCATCTGCGCGGTAGATATTATAGTTTAGTGTGTTAGTAGTGCAAACACAGGTGCACTCTCTATTCCCTCACTCTCATAGAAGGATGGGACGAAAATCCGACACGGCCGCAGAGAGTTCAGGCGCAGGATCGCTTCACGTGCTCCCGGAGACATGGGTTGACAAACAGCTAACTGCGGGCTAGTACTGAGTATTAATTGACAGAAAAACTCAATAAATATTCTATTGGTCCGACCCGGAAATCAAACCTGGGATCTTGTCCCGGTCTCTTGCAGTTTGGCGGTAGAACACAATTTTATGCAGCTTGTATCCAGCGGCTGCTAGCGACTAGCTTGGGATTATCCGTCTATCTTGTATCTGGAAATGCCAGAAGGAGGCTCTCCTCCTCCCTAAGGCCTCTGCCTTATCATACTGAGACTTTTGCCCAGTTGTCTGTCGGCGATGGGTTGATGACATTAGTTTTGAAGTGACATTACCACTGGTTCGGATTGCTTTTGCAAGTGAGAAGCCAGCGAGAAACTCTATGGTCTGTGTAAGGTAACTATTTGTCGTGCGGCATGTCGCGAATGTGATCTTACGATACAGACGTCTTGAAGGGTATATCAAATATTGGCAAAGCTCTCGACGACAATACGCGTCGTCTCGCGCCCGACCAGCGCTGGTATTTTCACTATAAACATCGGTTTACTTTGCAGGGAGATTGTTCAAATTGTTGATGAAGTAGGTGTACTAACTGTGTCTTCAAAATTTTAAACTGAATATCTCTACTTATATCCCTTGGATTGACGCGGCCAGAATTGGGACTCTATGCTTAAATTGCGCCGCGTCATCTGTCCACGCGTGGGAAATCCGGCGCGCGCTAATTAAAAATTAATTACTCTAAAATTTTGTAGAGAACATATGTATAAGACTGATATTGTTGGAATCGTGTTGAATTAGGCTTTAATTTAATATACTTGTCCATACATAATTATTGTAATAGATAGCAAGATCTCATGATATCTCATCTCATCTCATTTTATCTAATCTAATAGCCAGATTTGGGACGCCGCGCAATCGTGTGCTAATTTATCGAATCCCAAATCTGGTCGCGCGCCACTTCAAGCGATAATATGAGAAGGATAAACAGAAGGTTGTCGCGGGATTTTATAAACATAACTCCACGCGCGTGACTTTGCGTTAAAAAACTAGTACTCGTTCTTAAACTTCAAAATCAAAAATATCATAAAAACTAACTAACTTGTGAGTTTTTTTAACTTGTGTAGAGAAGTTAGAAAATTGACCGTGGAGTTTTAATATAGAAAAGTCAGTCAGTATAACTTGTGAGTTTTTTTTTTAACTTGTGTAGTGAAGTCTAAAATTGACTGTGGGGTTTTATTAGAATAGAATACAATAGAAATGTTTTTTATTCAAATAAACTTTTTTACAAGTGCTTTTGAGTCGTCGATTGAGTCTACCACTGGTTCGAAATGCCCTTCCTGCCGAGAAGAACCAGCATGAAACTCGGCGGTTCCCCTTTTCAAAACAAGTTTACAATACAATAGATACCATGCTATGTATGCAGTGTTTCCACAACGAGGGGAAGTATAAGTAGTAGTATATAAGTACTTTTGATCCACAAAAGCATACCTAATTATTATTCAACACATGTTAATACGGGCAGACGGAAAGTAGCCCCATTCCCGCCGGTGGAACCCGTTCACGAGCATGACGCATGACCCAGCCATTGCTTCGCTCAACTATATTTGAGGGAACGTAACAACCCGAATCACACGACACCTGAGAAATGTTTAAAGAGAGCGTGACATACTTAGGCTACTAATGTTAAGGCATCGAATTGAAACTAATATTATAGAAGAGTCAGTCAGTATAAGTAGTAATACTATTTGAAAAAGCACTTCGGTGTTTGTCGCAGCTACAGAATGGATGTCAGGAGCAGGGGGCAAGGCTCTAAGGCTCTGCAAACAAAGCCAGATGACAGCCGTCGCCTAGCGTTTGTTTCTCTAGGCGTGTATTCTAAAGCCATTACAGTTACTTGTTTCAATACAAATCACATTAAGGGGCTTATAATAAGGGGCAGTTAGGGGCTTTTAAAAATTTCGTGGGAAACGATTATATAATTCAAAATGCGTTGAATTTTATTTACCACTAGCTTTTGCCCGCGACATCGCTCACGTTAAGTTTGATTTTTCAAACCCCTATTTTACCCCCGTAGGGGTTGAATTTAATAAAAATATTGCATAGCGGGTGCCTACATCATAATAGCTTTCTGTATGCTTTTCCGTTTGAGCTGTGTGTTAAAAGATCAGTCAGTCAGTCAGTCAGCCAGTCACTCAGTCACTTTTTCCTTTTATATAATTAATTTTTTTTATATAATTGATATCACTTATTATTTGTATGTCACACAAATGATACTGTATGTCACACAAATGATAAAGCAAAAATTTTCTTAAAATTAATGCAATTTTGTAGGTATTATCACGAGCTTATGCCTTTTGGAGTTAGGTTTTAAAATATCCTCTGTTCTCCGGGATACAAAGTAGCCTATGTCACTCTCCAGATCCTCAACATTACCCTGGCTGGATGCAAAGAATCACATGATCCGTTTCTCCGTTGCTACATGATTTTAGGACAAACCAAAAACCAACAAACACATTTTCGCATTTTTATAGTAAGGTTAACTTTCAAATCACAACACAAAATGGGAAACTAAGTAATAGGGTATTTGGTACACAAGCCGTTCATTTCCCTAAACGGCAGGTAACAGCAGATCTATCTTTAGCGTATAAGCAATCTGTGTAGTGCACAGTGTATCGTCTGAATTAATACTGTCTTCAGATCTAGTTACTAATACGTTCCAGGGCCCTGTTCTGGCAGGGGATAAAGTACCCGCTACACTTATCAACTTAAGAACGTTGTTTAAAATAAAGTTACATTTTACCTGCGTTAGAAAGGAGAAGGTAAGGAAATTGTGTATTTTCGTCACCGTTTTTCTGAAAAATTACTAGCCCCATTTTAATGTTTTTTTTTATACTATTATAGTATTACTATTGCAGTATTTAACGTAATAACAGCGCCTAATAGACCTATAATAGGTTTACTAGGCGCTATTATTTCGTTTACTGGGTTGATTTTAGTGTGATTTTTTTGCATTAAGAATTAATTTTGCCCAATTTTTTTATATGCATGACATGATATAGTCCTTGACTGTGATTTCACCTGATGGCAAGTGATCATGCAGTCTACGCGGTAGTGGGCTTATTTGGAAAGGGATATGGCAGTCTTCATAAAACCCATACCCCTATTTGCCACGCTAAATCACTTGGTTGAACTTTGGTACTGTGCCTTGTCTTTGACGAGAGAGTGGTAACTAGCCACAACAAAAGCTTCCCACCTAACCAAAGAAAAAGAAAATTCCAAAGAAAAATAAATACATTTGCGCTAGCTTAGTCCCACTATTAGTCACACACACGGAGAAAATTTTTTCCGGGAAAGTATCCTATGTACTTGTACTTCCCAGGATCTAACAGTCAAAGGCTAGCTTGTCATGAATAAAAAAAAATGGCAGTCATAGGGACCGCCGATAGAAGTGAAAACTAGATATGCTAATAATTAAAAACAAAAAAAATAAAAAAAAAATAATTAAAAAAAAGCGCACTGTCACGTTTCGTGAGTAAGATTCGAACCTGCGACATCATACATTAAACGGTAAGGAAGGCGGCTGATTGCTGACTGCGCTGTACAAGGTTGCTTGAGAACCTCTAAAATGTTGAACGCTTACTGAAATCTCCAGGTGACTATTGTGAAGGTAACGATGACGCGTAATCCATGTTTTTTGCTCACCCAAAAGTGAAAAAAAAGTGTTGTTTCCACTTCAATTACACGCAGTGTTTTTAGCCATTGAACAGGCTCCCTTACACAGTTCCCGTACATTAAGATCGATCACCGTCCGGGCCAAATAAATAGTCTGTCTGCCGGCAGCGGCAGCGCATTCGCAATCAATTACCTTTACATAATTATGTGATGGGGAATTGGGACGATAATTACCGAGACCTTAACGATATTTTCACTTGATGCACAAAATAGTCGCACACAAAAAACGTCTTCCTAATATTTTGAACACGAAAGTGTGAGTTTTTCTTCGTTTGTCCTTCAATCACGCAACAATGGAGCTACGGACATGTACATACGGACATATCGACTTGATTTTTTGCATGAATTCCTGAGACGTAGAAAGTGACATCCCTGCGAGAGCAAATCAGAAATGAAGAGATCCGAACCAAATTCACTGACATAGCTCAGCGAGTCGCGAAACGGAAGTGGAAATGGGCTGGGCACATAGTTTGAAGAGTTGATGGTCGTTGGGGTCCCAAGGTGCTGGAGTGGCGACCCCGCACCGGTAAGCGCAGTGTTGGCAGACCCCCCACTAGGTGGACCGACGACATCAAACGAGTCGCAGGGAGCCGCTGGATTCAGGCGGCGCAAGACCGAAGCCTGTGGAGGTCCATGCAGGAGACTTATGTCCAGCAGTGGACATCTAAAGGTTGATAATGATGATGATGAGAGAGTGACATAGGCTAAAAATTTTGGGATTCGGCGAGGTTTTTAAAAAAACGAAACGTGGATAATGTCGTGGAGAAATAATGCTAACTGAATATTTAAACAGCTAAATCACAGATTAGGAGTCAACTAAATAGTACGTAAGTACGTATTTTTATTTAAAAAAAAATACACCTTTCGTCTATCATACATGAGTGTACACGTCATGACGTGCATCGCGTTACACATTTACACATCACATTACACATTTACACATCACATTACAGAAATTAAGTTATTAGCCTAAGTAGGGGTTCAATAAAATTGAACCTCTATTTCAAGAAATTTCATTACTGTACGGTCCTGGACCGTTTATTCCACAAACGAAATCATACTAATATTATAAATGGGAAAATGTGTTTGTTGGTTTGTCCTTCGATCATCCCGCAACAGAACTACGGATCGACGTGATTTTTTGCATGGGTACAGCTGTTGAGGACCTGGAGAGTGACACAGGCTACTTTTTTCCCGAAAAATCAAAGAGTTCCCGAGGGATTTTAAAAACTAAATCCACGCGGACGAAGTCGCGGTCATCAGCTAGTAATAAAATAATTTGTTTATAAGTATACGCTGAACCCTCCCTTAATATTTCATATGTGAAAGTGTGTTTGATTGTTGGTGTCTCCTTCAATAACGCCACATCAGAATCTTTTTTGGAGCGTGACCTTAACTTTTACCTCAAAAAACAGAGGATCCCCATTTAAAAACCTTATTCCACACGGATGAAGTAGCGGGCAAAAGCTAGTATTCAATAAATAATTGAAAATTCACATCCTTTAATTATCATCATTCACCATCATCATCAACCCATCATCGGCTCACTACTGAGCGAGGTCTCCTCTCAGAGAAGGGTTATAGGCCATAGTCCACCACGCTGGCCCAATGCGAATTGGCGGACTTCACACACCTTCGAGAACATTATGGAGAACTCTCAGGTGTGCAGGTTTCCTCACGATGTTTTTCCATCACCGTTAAAGCATTTGATATTTAATTTCTTAAACGCACTTAACTTCAAAAAGCCAGAGGTGCGTCCCCGGGATCGAACCTGCGAACCCCCGAATAGGAGACCACAGTCGTCGCTAGGCTATCACTGCTTGCCTTTATTTATACAAGTTCCTAACTTATTTCCTTAGCAAAGCACGCGGTTGTTTATTTTGAAAATACGAGCACCGACCGTTCGGGCGCGAGTCCTAATCCGAGTTGTCGGAGAGAGCTGCAATATTTGTGTTTGCTCCCCGTCCCCCTAACGTGAGACACGTTACTGCTTGGGACATGTGCCACAACGATTGGCTTTTCGCTTCTTATAAAGTTGTGGGCATTTTAAGTGTTAGGCAAGGTGTGATAGGTTGAACAAAGTGATTTAAATCTATATATCTATATATATAAAAGAAAGTGGTGTTAGTTACACTATTTATAACTCAAGAACGGATGAACCGATTTGGCTGAAAATTGGTGGAGAGGTAGCTTAGAACCAGGAGACGGATATAGGATACTTTTTATCCCGTTCGACCGCGTTTCTGTCAAGTCACTATAAAACGTGGTATAACAAAAACGCATCTGACATGGAATAACAAAACGCAAATGACAGTGGAATAACAAAACGTAAAGGACAGCTAAACGTAATTTTGTCTTTGGTTAATTATGGTAAAAAAATTGACAATATCATCAGTAATATGTTTTCTCTTTGAATCATCATTAACAATGCCGCGAGTAATATTATAAATGCGAAAGTGTGTTTGTTTGTTGGTTTGTCCGTCAATCGCGCTGCAACAAAGCTACGGATTGACGTGATTTTTTGGATAGGTATAGTTGAGAACCTGGAAGGTGACAGGCATCCCGGAAAATCAAAGAGTTCCCGCGGGATTTTAAAAACGAAATCCACGGGAACGAAGTCGCGGGCATCAGCTAGTAGAGGATAAAATTGAAACCTTTACATAAAATGTTTCTTTTCCTTTCAATACAAAGGTTGCCAAACTCTTCCTGGCAACCTTTGTATTGCAAGTAAACATGCAAGTTACGTTCCCTCAAATATGGTTGAGCGAAGCAATGGCTGGGTCATGCGTCATGCTCGTGAACGGGTGCCACCGGCGGGAATGGGGCTACTTTCTGTCTGCCCTTCTTAACATGTGTTGAATTGTAATTAGGTATGCTTTTGTGGAACTTCCCTTCATTGGGGAAACACTGCATACACAGCACTTTTATACTGTAAACTTATTTTGAAAAGAGCAACTGCCGAGTTTCTTGCTGGTTCTTCTCGGCAGGAACGGCATTCCGAATCAGTGGTAGACTCATCGACGATTCAAAAGCACTTGTAAAAAAGTTTATTTGAATAAAAACATTTATATTATATTCTATTAAAGGAAAAGGAATTGCTTCAGCAATAAGGCCGCCTTTGCACGCTTTAGTTTTATGTTAATTTTATTCTTATTTCTTGTTTTTGGTGTGCGATCAAGTATTTTTTCATCTCCCCATCTCGGAAAGAGTATTTTTGCTCTTCGATATCGGAGTGTAAAAGCCGTTTTTATCCTCTAGAGGATAAAGTAAATTGAATTTAGAACATCGTGTGCACTAAGTTTGTGAATTCAAAACATCATTAAACCTATTTACTTCTACCTCCATGGTGCCGAATTTATCATACAACCTTTTTTAATTTGTTAAAAACTCAGACTTGGAACCTTCTTGGTGTACTTTTTTTTAATTTGCTTTGCGCGCGCCATTTTCTTTTCACGTCATATTGTTTGAATGGGGAGATGAAAAATTACGTGTTGCACTCGAGTGCAAAGATTTTTCACCTCGTGCTCCTTTGATTCCCTCGCTAACGCTCAGGATTCTAATTTTTGAATCACTCGCTGCGCTCGTGATTCAATTTTAGAATCCTTCGCTTGCTCGGTCATCAAAACTGAGCACGCGGTTAAAAAGCAACTTTGCACTCTTGTATAACAAATAACTATTTATCTATTCTATTCAATAAATAATTTTAGTATCTATGACGGAGTTGTTTACAAATTTATCTGATAGAAAAGTTTTGCGCAACATTATAAATTTCAATCAAAAACTTTTGAAAACAAACCAATGGTTTGAGACGTGAGTTTCCGACCCGACAACTTCCTTAATTTCATTTGATCATACTCCGATACGCATAACTTCAGACTGTTTAATTTGGATGAATGATCTTTCAACTTCATATCAACTTGGGATGAGAAATAATATTATTGATTGAGTGCGAGATCAAACACTGTATAATTATTATTGATTAATTGAATCGTTTGAAGTGATGATGGCTTAGTGGTTAATGGTTAGAGGTTCCTGAATTTTCTTCGTGGGGGTCCGAGGTGCGATTCTAGGCACGTATCTAATATTTAGTTACGTGCATTTAAACAATTGAATATCACTTGCAATATAATTAAAAAAAAAACAGACTTCGAACACCCGCGCCACTAAAAAGTATATAATCTATTGTTTATTTATTAAAAACAGCTGGACCGATTTCGATAAAATTTAAATGAGACCATCTAGGAAGTTTCAAACAAAAAGGACTTTTCCAAATCGGTTCAAGCGTCTTCGAGTAATCGGTGAACATACATAAGAGATTCCGACGAATTAATAGCCTTCTCCTTTTATGAAGTCGCTTAAAACGTGCTCTTAACTAAACCCCTTACCTTCCTATGAAGGAAGAATGTATGGATACGTTATGTACACACAGCCAGATTGCCATTTATATAAAACCACTATGTAACTTCTATACAACGAATAATCTACGTTTAATAATAATATATAACGTATTATACGTTTAATAATGACGTTTGACAATTACGATTTACGTTGTTTTCAGAACTTGAAAGTAATCCGTTTAGGTAATTTTTTGAATGAAGTTATCGTTCATAAGACCACCATACGATTTGATTTTCAATTTCAAGAGATAAAATGAAGGTGCTGGATCATAGCGATGTGAAACTAGTTATTGGATCCAAGCGGCACAAGTTGCTGTCTGTGGCAATCGTAGGCTGAGATCTATAGATCGTGCTCTGGCTCTGCTCAAGACTCAAGATATAGTTAAAATGAGACACAAATATGTCTTGTCATAAATCTGTCTCGTTTTAACTCGGTCTTGAGTCTGCGCTGAGTGAGAGTGCCATCTATAGATCTCAGCCGTAGAGTCTAGCTGTGGTCAAGTATCAGTTGAGTCTAGGAAGTCTAATCTACCAATTTTATTAGAAGCTATCAAACAGATTCTATAATTGGCAAACTCAGAGCTATCGCGATCATACGGTGAGCCAAGCCCTGCTGGATGCATATTCATTAGGTGGTGAAATTCAGACATGCATGTCTAGCTGCCAATCATAGCATAGCTAACTGTGTAACAGAAACTGTTGCTAACTGTATACTATTTTATGGCCTCAATAGCCCAATGGTTCAAGGTTCGGACTCAAAACTGAAGAGTCGCAGGTTCTATCCCCACCCGTTGCGCTATTGTCGTACCCACTCCAACAAGCTTTGAATATCAGCTTATCTGATATTATTTATTAAAATAAATAGAGGTAAGTACTCGTACAATGAAAAGTGGGTACATAATTGTATGTTTGTTACTTCTTCACGCAAAAGCTAATGAACCAATTGCGATGAAATTTGATAAGTATATAGCTCTGTTACTTATAGCTGTTACTTTTATCCTGATATTCCCACAGAATCGAAAATTAAGCGGGTGAAACCGCGGGGCGCAGCCAGTTAGATATATTCCCTTGCGGACTTTTTATAGCTTTAGCACATAATTTTTATGTATCATTCATAGTTTTCTCAGCGCACGCCAAATAATGAATTTTATAGGTAAAACTAGCTGATGCCCGCGACTTCGTCCGCGTGGATTTAGTTTTTAAAATCACTCGGAAACACTTTGATTTTCCGGGATAAAAGTAGCCTATGTCACTCTCCAGGTCCTCAATTATTATACCCATGCAAAAAATCACGTAGATCCGTGGCTCTGTTGCGGCGTGATTGAAGGACAAACCAACAAACAAACACACTTTCGCATTTATAATATTAGTAAGTATGATTAGAATATTAAATTACATAGGAAAACACTGTAATATTACGTCCATACGATGTATTACATCCATACCTACTATGTAGTATGTAGGTATAATGATCGTTTGGCAAAATCTGACGCCTTTGGAGTAGTTTGACTTTGACAAAATAGTATCCACGATGGCTATATACGATAAATTACGCATGCCAGCTTAAGATGAGCCGTTCATTCAAAGTATCCTGTAGATTCCGGGGTTCAAGTTATTTGGACCTATACTGAAGATTGTGATGTCTATAATTTCTGAACTACGAAATTGACGACCTTGAAATAATTACAGGACAATCTTTAAAGATTCTGCTTTCTAACAAAAAAAGAATGGATTAAATCGGAATACGCCTTAATGAATTACAGCGAAATACACATTTTGACTTTCAGCCCCTCTCCCAAGGGAACCGTGCCGAATTTCGGGATAAAAAGTATCCTATATTATACCTCGTAGTATTAATTTAAATCGTGCCAAGTTTCATTTAAATCCGTCCAGTAGTTTCGGCGTGATGCGCGGCCAAGATACAGACAGACAGACAGACAGACAGACAGACAAAAAATAAAAAAAAAATTGTTTTGGCTTCAGTATCGATTATAGAGTGCCCTCAAACAAAAATTTTCAAAATATCTTCAATGTACAGAATTGGACCTGTTACAGTTTTATTATATTACCTATAGATTTTGCTACTTTGGGTTACATTATTGCAATTTTCTTAAAGATCTCTAATTTTTTGAAAATAAATTATAGCCTTTTTTATATTACTTCCTGATAATTTAGCTTTTTATTGGTGAAAAAATGGTTCAATCGGTCCAGTAGTTTCAGAGCCTATTCGGTATAAACAAACAAACAAACAAACAAATCTTTCCTCTTTATTTTTTATTTTATTAAAGTGTTAACCTACACTTAAGGAAATATCAAAATTTTATAAACACATATCAAAAATTCCGAGTCCAGCGGGATTCGAACCCACATCTCTTGGGAATTTTTGATATGCGTGTTTATAATTTATTCTGATCTTTCCTCTTTACAATATTAGTATAGACTATCATGGTTAAGTCACAATAGGTCACAGTTCAAACCACTGCACTGGCCGGATGCTCGGCATACAGGTAGCTATTACGACGTAGGCATTCGCTAAGAAAGGATTTTTGAAAATTCAACCCCTAAGAGGGTAAAATAGGGGCTTAAACGTGAGCGAAGCCTCGGGCGAAGGCTAGTTTTCAATATACTTTAAGCCACAGTATAACAAATTACAGCAGTGTTTTTTCCGATCGCCAAATCTTCTTACAGGGCTGTAGGCAGGGGATTTGCTCGGGGTGCGGGCAGGCGCGCAGGGAGGTCATTCAAATCTGTTATTAAATTCGGAGACAATCAACTTTTTTGCGAGGGCCCGATTGCGGTGGAATCCGGGTATTGAGTGTCATTATGCTCGGGCGAAATAATTTGAAAAGCTCTCCAGTTTGAACGAAATTTGTTATTAATTGGTGAAGGATAGAACAGGAAATAGGTATATTAGATGTTGAAGATGAAAATTCGTAATTCACTAACCCATTAAATATATAACATGGTAGTTAAAATTTCATTCCCTGATACTTATATCGAGTTATCTTTTAAATTGATGAACACAGGCTGCACGCACGAAAAGTGTCACGTTCCGCCCGAGCCTGCGCGTGCAAGCGAGAGCGCGGAACAAGCGATAGAGAGGGTCGATCGGCCCAAGCGTTGGCTTGTGACTAGAGGAAATTTAATTTTCAATTAACTCCTTCTTTGTATTATACAAAATAATGTTAATTCAGTGATAATAATTCAATTCAATTCATAAAATTATGCAATTTTTCATCAATGTTTCTTCATGACGTTATCACGTAAAACTATCGTCCGTAAACCGACTTTACAGACAACCAATTATTTTTTCTATATTTATACATGTTCTAGATCATGTAAAATTATCTAGCGAGCTAAAAAGTTAGCTACAAGCTTCAAATGTACCATACCCATAATAGATGTCTATGTTGCATCGTACTAGTACGCTAAATTGCATGACAAAACGCCATTGTCAAAGCCTGCTTCGACGAAAACCACGCTAAGAAGCCATAGCCAGCTGTAGTTTAGTTTAGATGACCAGTGTACTGACTTCTTTCTTGCAATTTCGTCGATAGCTTTCAAATGAGAACGGCGTATGTTGGTACATATCAAAATCTTTCTACACTGTTATTAGTATTTTTTGGATGAAAATAGCATACATATTGTAAATCACTTCTTCAATCCCATACAAGCCGGGCACTGTGCTTAATTAATCTAAGCTCTTTTTTTTCACCAAAAAAGCCAGTCAAAAAATCTAAGCAAAAGCTCAAAATAAAGCGAAAGCGATTTTCCGCTTCCTTAAACCTAATTCATTAAAAGTAAGCGTTAAACGTCCACGAATCCAATAAAGCAGAATCAGCGGGATATAACAACAAACGGTGCCCAATTACCGTTGCTTTTTTTTTCATTTTCTAAAAGTCAAAGCACAGTCAGCTAAGTTCAGACTCTTTGAAATAAAGGGCTTTAGAATAAAATTAACTGGAGCACTTCAAAATGGGATTTGCCATAGAATAGAATAATATAATTCTATCTTCTAATATATAAAATTCTCATGTCGCGGGTTTGTTACCAAACTCCTCCGAAACAGCTGGACCGATTTTTAAGAAATTTTGTGTGTATATCGGGTAGGTCCGAGAATTGGCCAACACCTATTTTTCATACCCCTAAATGATAAGGGTGACCCACCCCTAAATATTTTTGTTGGCAGTACGAAGTTCGCTGGGTCAGCTAGTATTCAAATAACTTTTACGAAGTGCTTTCGAATCGTTAAGTGAATCTACCACTGGTTCGGAATGACATTCCAACCGAGAGGAACTAGCAAGAAACTCCCTCCGAGTTTCTTACATTCATAAGTTAAGTACCTACTAGGTATAAGGTTTCAGAGTTTTCAAATGACCACAGCTGATATTAGTCTCAGTGCGAAGCTGAAATGAAAATGGACTTGTCACATAGTTCGAAGAACTGATTCTCTTTTTAGGGTTCCGTACCCAAAGGGTGCCAACGGGACCCTATTACTAGGCATCCGACCGTCCGTCCGTCTGTCAGCGGGCTATATCTCATGAACCGTAATAGGTAGATACTTGAAATTTTCACAAAATGTGTATATCTATTGCCGCTATAACAACAAAATATATAAAAAAATTATTTATTGATGACAAGATAGCGCTTGACTGCAATCTCACCTGATGGTAAGTGACGACACTTTAAGATGATAGCGGGATAACTTGGTACGGATATAGGAGTGTAAATTAAATCCACACCCCTAATCGGTTTCCACATAGGTACTATCGTACTGGAACGCTAAATCGCTTGACGGGGCACGTCTTTGACGGTACTATGGTAATGGCCAAAGCTATAATCCTTCATCAAATAATATGAAGACTACAATTTAATTACGTGTGTCTATCTGAGGGTGAATCTCAGAAACCTCCCCCCTTACAGTCTTAACGAACGAGCGTTATTGTCGAGTCTGATTAAATTTAAACCAAATTTCCGAGGGTCGCATAATGGCGACTCGATAATTCGGCTTTTTATTCGGAAACACAATCATCTCGCAAATTGACGAATGCACGTCGAGATAATTCCGGTTGTATAAACGGAATTTGGTGAGGGAAGTGCTCTCTGATCTTCTTTTCACAAATATCAGTCAACGGCGGACTTTTGGGTTATTCAGAATGGGAAATGCCAGAAAAGGTAGAAAGCTAAGGGTCTACGAACACTAATGCGAAAAGCATAGATTTCTTCATTGCATTGTAACGAGAAAGTTATGGAGTTGATGCTAATTGGCGGCGAAGTATATTAGATCAAAACATGTCTTGGATACAAAAATAATCATTACGATTTTGTATTGTAATTAATAACAAATAATATTTAAACGCAAAAAGATAACTGTTTCCAAAAAATCTAAAAAATTTAAGACTTTGGTGTTTTGAAAACTTTTTATTTTATTTTATATGAATGACTTTAATATTATGATAGAATTGTTTCCAACCATTCTGTTCCATAACGAATTTACTTTTTTAGAAGTGAACGGGTATTTTTATTTTTATTAAAGTGTTTACCTACACTTAAGAAAATATCAGAATAAATTTATAAACACACATTCGAACCCACATCTCTTGGGAATCGCGCCCGAGTGTGTTAGCCCTTACACCATGGCTACGGTCGAACTACACGTCAGCATCGAAATTAGTGATCTGTATCTTTATTATATTTTTATTCTATATTATACTTTTTCAGTCTAAGCAACTTTTAGCGACATCTAGTAGCAACATGTTACAGTTGTTTGTAATCTTTGTATTTATAAATTTATTCTGAACGGGTATTATTTCACCTTAACTTTGACCTTAACCTCGGGGACAAGCGGAATGTGTTCGCGCATTATGTCGGTGCGTTCTTCTCATATTTCGATACCAACGGCTCATTTCAGCGAAATAGCGCACGTATTTTTCCACTCGCTGAATTCCACTAGAATCGTACTTGATAACTGAACTTAAAACAATATCATACAAGTAGAAAAACCTTTAAGATTTAATTGATTTCCAATTTTAGTATTTTTGCTGTCTCAAAACCCTTTTTGGAGAACTCAGGCATGCAGGTCGATGCTTTCCTTCACCGTTTTTCAAGTGAATATCACTCTAATTATTACTTAAAATTGAAATGTGACAGATGAATGCCTGGGCTCGAAACCCGAAATCCCGCAAAGCCGGTTGAGGTCTCTTAACTACTATGCTATGAGCGCTATAATAGCTTCATTTACTTCAACACAGTATCTACTGTTGAAGTTGGAGTCATGGATAACATTGATAGTCATAATTATCATAATTCGATGCCTTAAGATAATTAGCCTAAGTATGTCACGCTCTCTTTAACATTTATGTGGTGGTGTCGTGTGATGCGGGTTATGTAACGTTCTCTCAAATATGGTTGAGCGAAGCAATGGCTGGGGCATGCGTCATGCTCGTGAACGGGCCACCGGCGGGAATGGGGCTACTTTCTGTCTGCCCGTTTTAACATGTAACATGTGACGCATGACCCAATATATAATAATATGTGGAATAATGAGTAGTAGTTATTTTTATTTTGTTTAGTAGGTAACATTCCTAATTCCATGGTAATGTCAAAGAAAATTATGTTATTTTTAAGCTTTTGCATAGCTTTTATCGCGGGCTTTGATCTAGGACAAACAGTTTGAGCGCGGCGACCGAATCAAGAAATTTCGTAACGAAAAAAAAATCAGCCAAGTGCGAGTCGGGCTTCGCTCTTTTAGGGTTCCGTTAAAAAAAAAATATTTCCATGTACCCGTGGAAAATTTTTATTTAATTTTTTTTATTTAATTTAATTTTTATTATTTGTTGTTATAGCGGCAATAGAAATACATAATATTATGTGAAAATTTCATCTCTCTATCTATTACGGTTTACGAGATACAGCCCGCTGACAGACGGACGGACGGACGGACAGCGTAGGCTTAGTAATAAGGTCCCGTTGGTACCCTTTGGGTACGGAACCCTAAAAACCTAACACCGTCGTTCAGTAAGCGTTCAACATTTTAGAGGTTCTCAAGTAGCTCTATTTGGCGCAGTGGGCGAGCGGCCGCTTACTTTGTATGATGTCGCAGGTTCGAATCTCACTCGCGAAGTAGTGACAGTTCGCTTTTCTTGTTTGTTTGTTTTTTTTGCATAATTTTTACTATGCAAAAAAAATATTGCATAAATATTATAATTGCATAAGTTGATAAAAAATGCTATGCAATAGCTTTACCGTGGCAGTCCCCGAGTGCCACTTAATTTTTTTTTGTCTATGATGTAGTGAAGTTGGCAGTTGTCTGTTGTCAAGAATAAAAAATGTCGTGTTTGTTTTGTTTTTAAGAAGTATGAAATAACTATTGGTGAGAAAGCTCCGCTAGGAGTAATGGTGTTCTGTGTGAGAGAGTTTCAAAAATCCCTCATGTACCTATATCAAGAAAATATGTGCATTCTTATCTGCAGTCCCCAGCCCATCAAGAACCATTACACTGTCGTTAAACTTTTATTAGCACAGTTAAAGTTAATTACAAAGAACTTTCAAGCAACGATATAATACTTCCATCCATTACCAGATTTCAACCGTAAAACAATAAGACTTGGAAACGTAGTTAAAACTCCACAATTACCCCATAGCGGGCGGGATTCAATCAACAACGATAATAAATTGTTTTAAAGTTTATAATAAATCGTATTATGTCGGTATCACACAAAGGGAACGGGGTACGGAGTACACTCAATGTCTGTTATGATTTCGTGTTACGACTTTTGTAGGCAAGTGACGCAATTGGTGTCACTGACTTTTGTAAATGACAATGTTTAATCGGATTTAAAACAAAAACTAATTTTAATGTATGTATGTATGTATATACTTTATTGCACCACAAAACAAATGAATACAGGTTACAAAAAAAGAAAACTTAAAATGTAGATACAAAAAGGCGGTCTTATCGCTAAATAGCGATCTCTTCCAGACAACCTTAACGCTAGGGAGAAAATGAACAAGTAGACAGTGGGAGGTGGGGTATATAATATACCTAAATACTAATAGGTAAATAAAATAAACCATATAAGATAATAATAATAACATACAAATACACTAATATATACAAAATAAATATAATACACATACATAAGACTATATAATATATATACATATATATTACTACTGATTTAAATCGTAAACTATGTCGTTATTGATGATAGCACAGAGATAGATAATAATCTTTGACGTCAGTTTTAAATTTATTATGGGATTCAGCACGATGAATTTGCGAGGGAAGCTCGTTCCATAGACAAATAGCCTTAACCGTGAAGGAATTACTAAAATACTTCGTCCGATGTGTAGGTGTCTCTAGCTTGAGTTTTTCCGCTGGCCTTAAGACTCTATCTGGTCTGTCATGACCACGAAATTTAAAGTTCTCCTTTAAATAACTTGGAGTCATAGGATTGAACAATACACAGTACAGCAGAGAAACAATATGTAAATTCCGGCGAAAGCGAATGGGTAACCACTTGAGCTTTAAACGAAATTCGGAGACATGGTCATATTTGCGTAAGCCAAATATAAACCTAATAGCAAGGTTTTGATGTTTTAATGTTTTTACTACATCCTATGTACTATTAGCTTTTTAGTTTAATCATCAGCAGCCCATCAACCACTCACTACTGAGCACGGGTCTCCTCTCAGAGAAGGGCTATAGGCCATAGTCAACTATGCTGGACAATGAGAATTGGCAGACTTCACACACCTTTGAGAACATAGAACAACATGAGTGAAGCAACTGCTGGATCATGCGTCATGCTCGTGAACGGGTGCTACCGGCGGGAATGGGGCTGCTTTCTATCTGCCCGTCTTAACATGAATTGAATTGTAGTACCTACGCTTTTTTTTGGAACCTCACCTCATTGTGGAAATATTATATTCTATTCTATTCTAACAAAGTTGCGTGGGCATGGCATCCGGCTGTCCACAAGTACAGGCTGTATAATACTATTGTAAAATGATTATTTTGAAAAGAGCAACTGCTGAGTTTCTTGCCGGCTCTTCTCAGCAGAATCCGCTTTCCGAACCGGTGGTAGTGGTAGAGTCATGACGTGTCATAAGAGCCACAGGTTGGCCTACATGAAATAAATAATTTTGAATTTTGAACTTGGATTTTGAATCATATTTATTTGTCTATTTAAAAAAGCTTTAAATACAATAAGAGTCAATGTAATAATAATGGAGTATCCCGCGAGATCAAATCAGAAATGAGTAGATCCGTCGGAACCAAATTTACCGCAAACGGTAGTTGGGTAAAAATATACCTATTGTAACTCCTTGCAACTTCTACAATAGAAACACATTGCATCTCGAGATTGAAACCAATCGCACTCGCATTGATGGAAGTTTTTTAATCCGCCTGGCTACGGTATATTATACGTACATTTTCCATTCATAAAATATTCATTCGCTACAGTGGAATGCTTTCTAAGTAAGGAAAGAGCGGGTCACTTACAGCGCGCAACGTAGTTTGTTGAAAGTTTTGAAACCATTGATGAATGAATGAAACTCTATTGTAGGTGTACCAGATAACATATTAAAAAACAAAACCAATAATACTATTTAAAATAAAAAAAATATTTTCAAAAAACCGATTTCGCTACTAAGAATTACCTATACCTACTTAATAATATTTTCACCAAAGTCACCGAGATAGCTCAGCGAGTCGCGAAACTGAAGTGGAAATGGGCGGGGCACATAGTTCGATGAGCTGATAGTTGTTGGGGTCCCAAGGTGTTGGAGTGGCGACCCCGCACCGGGAAGCGCAGTGTTGGCAGACCCCCACCAGGTGGACCGACGACATCAAACGAGTCGCAGGGAGCCGCTGGATCCAGGCGGCACAAGACCGAGACCTGTGGAAGTCCATGCAAGAGACCTTTGTCCAACAGTGGACGTCTATCGGTTGATAAAGAAGAACAAGAAGAACATTATTTATTAAAATAAAAATACATAATAATTATTAACTTTTTTCCGCCATAAATAAAACATTATAGACTACTTTCTTGCCAATAAAATGTAATAATTTATTCAATTTAATTACCAGTATTACCTACCTGTAATAGAAATAAAAACTGCCGGAGCACTCAAACCGAGAAGCGCATATTTCTGTTATTAAATATTAAAGCTGTGCTACCGGCATTGCGCCGCCAACAATAAAACGTCTTCCTCTCTACTATTTGTTTTTAACCGCGTCTTAACTTAGCTTAGGAAATAATATTAAAGTTAGCAAAAATTATGCAAAGCTATATCGGTTCCGAATATACTAGACCCCACCCGGGACGAAAGAGGTCTAAAAACGACGAATTTAATAGCCCCCATCAAAGCAAAATTAAATGTAATTAACCTGTAAAGTGGCAGTGATAGCCTAGTGGTTAGGACTGTGGTCTCCTATCCGGGGGGTCGCAGGTTCGATCACGGGTACGCAGCCGGTTTCGGAGTCAAGTGCGTTTAAGCAATTAAATATCACTTGCTTCAACGGTGAAGGAAAACATCGTGAGGAAACCTGTACACCTGAGAGTTCTCTATAATGTTCTCGAAGGTGAAGTCCGCCAATTCGCTTTGGGCCAGCGTGAAGGACTATGGCCTAAAAATAACCCTTCTCTGAGAGGAGACCTGCGCTCAGTAGTGAGCCGTTGATGGGTTGCTAATGATGGTGATGAACCTGGAAAGATAGATTTAAGTTTTTATAAATTAATAAATAAATCCACACATACACAACCCTTGAGTAAAGCGAAAAATTTTTTGCTCAGTTTTTGGCCATATTTTTACTCAAAAATGTGTAAAAATATGTTATCATAAATTAATTTAATTTACAAACGTTATTCAAAAATGTACAAACATTTTATAAATATGTATTTTATGAAAACTACTAGTAACGTGCTAATTCACCCATTCGGTCAAAAAGTAGTCAGAAAAGTTATCAGCTTTTGGTTAGCTATGAATCTATCACTGCAAGTTATGTTATAGTGGTGCAGAGGAGGCTCCATAGTTTGAAAAACCAAAACATGGCTCAGTCTCCAAGAATAAATACATCCAACACTTCACACGTACAAAATCGAGAGTTCTACTATTTGTGCAAAGGCGGATAAATTAGTTTCACGGAAAAACTATGGCTTCAGCTGTAATTTGTGGAAAATGCTCCGTAGGAGGACCGAGAGACTAATGTTCTGTTGGTTTTATTTTTTACAAACGTTTTTCTTCCTTACTCAGGTTCAATAAAATAAAATTGGCAGTGTAGAAAATATAATATTTACCTATTCTTATATACCTCTTTCTTCTTCTTCTTTAATAACGGATAGACCATTGCTGGACAAAGGTCTCTTGCATGGAATTTCACAGGTCTCGGTCTTGCGCCGCCTGAATCCAGCGGCTCCCTGCGACTCGTTTGATCATTTGATGTCGGTCCACCCAGTGGGGGGTCTGCCAACACTCCGCTTCCCGGTGCGGGGAACCCAACGGTCATAAGCTCTTCCAACTATACTTCTTTACTATACTATACAGTTTTATTTTCTTGATATAAAAAATATCCTACGTAACCTAATAAGTAATTTACTGTATCTACCATCCAAAAAATCAACTCCATACGTTACTCTGTTGGCAAAGTTGATTGAAGAACAAACAAAAAGGACAAACAAACATACAATTTCGCATTACAATAAAATTAGTATCATGTGACAGTGTATTCCTTTGTCTACATGTAACGTTTTCACAGCCTAACAGCTTGACAGGTCAAGCCTACTACTCTAAAAATAGTTTTTAGTAAGTATACAAAAATTCGCAAAACATCCTTACTAATATCTCCTAACTCCTTTGAAACGTCAAAAACGTGTGAAGTATCTCTGTTGATTTTACGTGATTAAAATTAAATCTACATATCTAAGACAAGGAAACCATTCTTAAAGTGTTAAAGAATCGCTAAATATCACTCGTAAACGTTATCTCGGTATAAATGTGAAAGTGTTGTGAATTAACAGCGATTGATAAACCTTGACGTACAGTGTCTTAAGTTCTGAATCTTCTTACAATATCGTCTCAAAACCCTTCGGACATCGCAAAACAACATCTAAATATGATAGTTATTATCATTTTTCAACAGTTGTGATTAAATTTTCTCAGTAAATATTAAAAGTGAGATAAGTATATTCCATTAAGTGACTGTGTTATTGCTTCGCTTGATTCAAGAATATTTTTTTTTTCCAAACACTCTCACTTACGATAAATAGTGCACTAATTAAGCGCCTGCAAATTTTGAAAGGCAATAACGCAGAACCATTTTTTGCTCACATCATATCAGGACGTCTGGACTTAAAAATGAGCACTAAATTGCCCAAAAGTAAAAAGTGCGAAGCGTGCTCCAATGATATTACGACGACCGAACAACTCAAATGCGGTACATGCAACTTACGATATCACTTTGAATGTGTCAATACGAGCAAAAAATTTAAGGAACTCCCTGCGGACTATGTAGCCAAGTGGTCGTGTCCTTCTTGTCGCTCGAAACAGCCGAAAGGTGACAACACCAATACACCCGTGCGTGGCTCTTCCAGCAGCGACATAAGTCCATCGTCAAACATCACAATTAGACGGACACAGCCCACAACCTATTTGCAGGCCCAGGAATCTTTCACCCTCGAGGATGTCAAACAGCTCATGAAGGAAGAAATGAACATTTTTTTGGCTAAAATGGAAAATAACTTAATCAAAATATTAGACACCAAAACCAAGGAAATATCCAAAGAAATAAATGAGATTAAGGACTCAGTGAGTTTTATTAATAATCAATACGAGGACCTAAAAAAAGAGATACGGGGAAAACTAACTGAGCTCAGAGAACTAAAGGTAGAAAATGAATACCTGAAATCTACAGTTAAAGACCTCAACAGTCGGCTAAGCATAATAGAGCAGCACTCAAGAATGAGCAACATAGAGATTCAGTGTCTACCTGAGCACAAATCCGAAAACTTACCTAATGTTATAATGCAAATTGGAAAGGCTACCGGCAGTAATATTTCAGACTCAGATATCCACAAATGCACTAGGATTGCAAAGTTAAAACCGGAAAACACTCGTCCGCGTTCTGTGATTGTAAAGTTTGCAAGTCCGCGTATCCGAGACTCCTTCTTAGCCGGAGTGATTAAATTTAATAAGATGAATAAAGAAGATAAACAAAATACGAGTCATATTGGAATTGGAGGCGAGAAAAAACCAATTTACGTAGTAGATCACTTGACACCTGAAATAAAGAAAATCCACGCTCTTGCCAGATTAACAGCCAAAAAATTAAATTACAAATATGTATGGATTAAAAATGGACGCGTGTTTTTGAGGAAAACGGACAACACTGAACATATTGTTGTGAAGAATACTGAACAGCTCGAACAATTAAATTCCTAATAACTTTAATTAACTTTGTTGTCTTGTCTCTTATAGTTATTAATTTTCTTAATGGATGATTTAAACACTATAGAAGAAACTATAAGTTATTTAGATGAAATCAACTTATTCAACTCCTCAAAATGCACTCCAGAGGACTGCCTTCTGCACCTAAAATCAACAAATAAAACCATAAACATAGCCGTCCAAAATATACGCAGTACATCACACAATATGTCAGGCTTTCAGGCGCTTCTAGAAAGAACAAGCATAGAACCTGAGATCATTGTTCTCACAGAATGCTGGTTATCGTATAATAAAATAATACCACAACTTGACAATTATACACATAATATTACAGAAAATTGTTCTAAACAAAATGATGGTGTAGTTATATATACGAAGGACTATCTAAAGTGTAACACATACGAGCCACATTTTCCAGAGGCAAATTGTCTCGTTACTACAATAAATGATCATAATTTTACACTGATTTCGATATATAGATCTCCATCAAATAGAGACATCGGTGTTTTTTTACAATCTTTAACATCGCTTTTAAGCTCAATTAAGACAAGAAATATAATTATCGTAGGAGACATGAATATAGATATAAAATCAAACTCCTCAGATTCTAGAGCATCTGTCAATCAATGACAATGATCAATGTCATCTTTTGGTCTACTTCCAGTGCACACACTTGCTACTAGGTTCGAAAACTGTCTAGATCACATATTTGCCAGGACCACTTTACCATCTACAGCCTTAATTATTGAAAACTCGTTAACAGACCACAACACGATACTGCTCTCAATAGAACCAAAGAATTCCGTCTTATCTGCGGGTTCAAGCTACAAATTAAAATACAATTTTTTAAACATTCATACTGAAATAAAAAACCATGACTTTGGAAACATTCTTAATATCAAAAATGCAGATGAGGCTGCAAAAAATTTGGTCGACGAGCTGCAAAAAATTATAAATAATAACTGTTCACAAATTAAATTATCCCGAAGGAAGACACCAATTAAGCCTTGGATAACCCCGGGCCTCTTACGTTGTCTTAGACACAGAGATAAGCTTCACGCTAAAGTAAAAAAGGACCCAGATAATACAACTTTAAATACAACATACAAAAGGTATCGAAACTACTGCTGTGATATTCTCAAAAAATTAAAAAACCAACATTTCAGAGATGAACTAAATAATGCAAATAGTATAAAAAAAACATGGGAAATAATAAACACAGTTACACATTTCAAAAATAAAAAGGTTACTTCACACAATCTTCTTAATATATTAAATTCACCATCTAATTCAGTAAATCATATAAATAACTATTTTATAAATACAGGTCAAATGTTAGCGGATAAGATCAAAGTTGATATCGAAGGTGATTCCCAAACAAGCACCAAATATGATTCAACACACTACCCACTAAATTCATTTGTATTGTTAAACACTGATATACAAGAAGTAATATCAATAATTAATTCACTCAAAAATACAAATTCAGTAGGATGGGATGGTATATCAGCCAAGATTCTCAAACAAAATAAGGAATCACTCGCAGGCATCTTAGTCCATATATGTAATTTATCCTTTGGCTCTGGTATTTTTCCTGAAGTCTTTAAAAAATCCGTTATTACACCTATTTTTAAACAAGGTGACAAGAATGATGTGTCGAATTACCGCCCAATATCAATATTGCCTACCATCTCAAAAATTTTAGAGCGGATTATAAATAAGCAACTGGTCAAATATCTTGAATCTAACGATTTATTAGCAAAAAACCAATATGGTTTTCGGAAACAAAAATCAGCAACGGACGCTGACTATGATCTTGTCGATTGTATTGTTAGACATGTAGATGACGGAAATAAATGTCTGACCATTTTCCTAGACCTAGCTAAGGCATTTGATACCGTCTCCATACCCCTTCTTCTACTTAAGCTCGAACAAATCGGTGTTAGAGGTCTGCAGCTTCAACTTCTAAAGAGTTACTTGTCGAACAGGCAGCAGTCAGTCAGGATAGGAAATGTCATCAGTGACGAACTTCCCATCACTCATGGTGTTCCGCGAGGAAGCATCCTGGCTCCAACCTTCTTCCTTATATATATGAACCAGCTTTGTAACCTAAAAATTACGAATGGAAGAATAATGAGTTTTGCTGATGATACAGCTTTAATAGTATGGGGGAAAAGCTGGGAGGAAGCTTTTTCTCAGGCACAAAAAAGTTTTGATAGTATATCTCTTTGGTTAAGACAAAATCGTTTGAGTTTAAATGCAAATAAAACTAAATACCTAACATTTTCTATAACCAACAAATCCCAACCAATAGCCGAAGATCATAAAATACATGCCCATGCTGGATTATGTGAAGACCGAACATGTCAGTGTCCCAAATTAGAAAGAACACCATATATGAGATACTTAGGTATAATTATAGATAAAAATCTTAACTTTAACGAACACATAAAAACACTTACAAGTAGAATAAGAAAGCTAATAGCCATTTTTAGAAACATAAGAGAGGTTGCAGATCCTAAACTTATAAGGACTATTTATACTTCATTATGTCAATCTTTATTAACATACGGTATTGATGTTTGGGGTGGTGCAGCCAAGACACACATGATAAAACTAGAAAGAGCACAAAGGCTACTACTGAAAGTAAGCCGTTTTCTACCGCACCACTACCCGACGGTATTATTATATCGCGAGAGTAAAGTGCTGACAGTACGAAAGCTTTTTATACAAAAATTGATTATGAGATACCATGTCCAAATCAAAGATAAATTAGTAAACAAACAAACAGATTGTAGACGAAATTATAAAATATTTACCACTAACAAATTTAAAAAAATGTTTGTACATAACTTTTCATGCTTCCTTGGAAGCTACCTGTATAATAAGGCCAATAAAAATTTAAATATAAACGGTCTGAATAAATACAACTGCAAAACCCGAATATTCGACTATCTAACAGAACTAGACTACGATGAAACGGAAAAATTCATTAGGATCCAAAAATAAAACAGTCACACACACACACACACACACACACACAAACACACACACACACACACACACACAAACACAAACACACTCACACACACACATACATACATACTTACTCAATAGATAAATAAATTAACTACCTATCTACAAACTTGTATAACATGTACTTTTTACCTTTTTTTTTTTAAATTAAGTATGTCAAAATAATATAACTTTAGGAGTATTGTATCCCTGGAAGGAACTACCCTCTGCAACACAGGTTTTCCTAGTGCAGAGGGTAGGGACTATTTGTATTTTTGTAAAAATTTATGGATCAATAAATAAATTATTATTACATTTCTTTGCTTCATCCTTCGATATAGATTTTACAAAGGTAGTCACTCCAGTCGCCAGAGATAAGTCCGCGTATTTTACAGTTATACCCTACCCTAAAAATAAATCACCTTGGCAGCACCGTCTTAAGTTTGCTCATTACTTTTTCGCGCGAGATAAGGACCGCACGCGCTCAACGCGCCGCACTTAATAATTTAACCAGAAGTGCAGAAGATCGAGTGATATTGTAGGATAGTGTGATTGCAGTATTGTTCATCGGCTGAAATCATCATCATCATCATCATCAAAGGAAAAAGGTACGAGCTCTTTTCTGTTTTCAAACGATCTCTTGTTTGCGCTTACGTACCGCCACATAATATATAGCCTACTATATTATTGTTTTTGCATTAACATAAAAACGGTACACTTTTCGTATCGAGGTTTACTGTGAGTCTTCATCGATTATGAGGTATCAGAGAAAACGTAAATATTCTAAATTAAACATTACGTTACCTACTCTGCAAATACTTGCGGAAGTGTTTTATTATGAAAATCAATAAAAATTAAAACACAACTATAACGATTATTATGGTAACACTATTGTTACAACTTGTCATCAATCACGATTGAATTAACTTAGTACCTACCCCCAAGTGTCTCGGATTTACTTAGGTAATTTATCATTATTATTTCTACATATCATATTATACATTCGAAAAATGTAATAAAATTCACGAATTCACTCAACTATGCTCGTAAAATTCGCTCAACGGGGCTTTAGTAGCTTGCCCAGCCGTTAACTATATTCGAGTACCTACTTGTAAACAAAAATATAATATTATTTATCTGGAGAGACGGTAGTGTCCCTGCCAAGACGAGCCAAGCGAAGCGTAAGGGAACTAACTACCCACCTTTTCTTCGATTTATCTGAAAACACTAATTGTTACGAAACACGTAAAATTAAAAGCAATGGTAGATGAACAAGCAGAGCAAGTAGATGAACAAGCAGAGCAAGTAGCATATTATTAGATATTATAGAAGATATTAAATATTTGGAAGAAATAATGGCCATTTTCCTCGGTTTGAAAGTCTTGCTCGTAACTTTAACAACTGTGCAATGTTCGTGTCGACACTACGACGGTAATGAGTTATATTAATTGAAAGAGAGGCATTCAATACCCTCACTTAAATAAGTTAACTAGAACCAGTTGGCATTGGTGTGAACAATGTGAGCTTTGTTTTTTTTTTTTGCGTCATACGTAAACACCGAATAAAAATCAAGCCGACGCCGAGTCTAGTACAGTTAATCCAGATACTGAATGGTCATTTTGACAAAGGGTTCTAAGTTACTTTATAAAAGGTCGGTCAACTCGAAATTGACTCAAAATTACACTCGGCGCTTGGGAAATCGACGCATGTTTCCCCGAAGTATGGTGAAAATATTCATGCCAACCATATGGCTCTTTATATTAAAAAAGGGGATGCGACAAAGACTACTCGTCCTTAGTATCACGGCCGTTAGTAAAGGAATGGGCCTACTATTAAAAGAGAGTGAAAACAGGGTGCAGGCCATGAAACACCTAAGCAGGAAGATGGCTGCAGGATCCTATGTGATTCAAACTTTGGAATCACTCAAAGCAGCATTAAACTCTTAATGCCTCAACTCAACAAGAAGTGCTATAAGATTCGGAAGGAGACAAAACTTTATTTGGATTGGCTTTATCCGAGAAACTAAAAAACAACAAACAGGGATTGACTGCGAACCAATTGCAATAACATGATTAACTGTGAGCTAATCATCAGTCATATACTAAAGCCATGACTCCACAAACAAATTGGAATTGGCTGCGAGTCAGTTTGCGATAATATAACTAGCTGTGAGCCACTCATGAGTCATATTCTAAAGCTGTGACTCCACAAACAAATCAGGATTGACTGCGAGACAATTACGATAACATAACTAGCTGCGAGCGAGCTACTCATGAGTCATGTCCTAAAGCTGTGACTCCACAAAAAAAAAATCGGGATTGACTGCGAGTCAATTGCGATAACATAACTAGCTGCGAGCTACTTATGGTTCATATCCTAAAGATGTGACTTCCTAACTGCGAGCTACTCATGAGTCAAATCCTACAGCTATGACTCCACAAACAAATCGGGGTTGACTGCGAGTCAATTGCGATAACATAACTAGCTGCGAGCTACTTATGGTTCATATCCTAAAGATGTGACTTCCTAGCTGCGAGCTACTCATGAGTCAAATCCTACAGCTGTGACTCCTCAAACAAGTCGGGATTGACTGCGAGTCAATTGCGATAACATAAATAGCTGCGAGCTACTTATGGTTCATATCCCAAAGATGTGACTTCTTAGCTGCGAGCTACTCATGAGTCAAATCCTAAAGCTGTAACACCACAATAAAAAGGGATTAACTGCGAATCAATTGCGATAACATAACTTGCTGCGAGCTATTCATAAATCACATACTAAAGCTGTGATTCCTTAAACAAATCGGTATTGACTGCGAGTCGATTGCGATTACATAACTGGCTGCGAGCTAATCATGAGCCATATCCTAAAGCTGCTAAAGCTGTGACTCCACAAAAGGAAATCGGTAATTGTGATAACCTTACTAGCTGCGAGCTAGTTATGAGCCATATCCTTATGACAATTGTGTAGAAAATGTGAAATCGTGAATATATATGTACATTAGCTACAAATTATTGTCTGCGAGACAATATACGTTATGTTCTTACCTAACTATATACGGGTACTCGACCAGCCCGCAACCAGGAAAACTGGCGAGCGCCTCGTCGGTACTCGTCATGAACTGGGGGGGGGGGGGGGCGTAACACTGTGGCGCAGGATAACAGCTTACCAACTTAATATGTGGGTTGTTATTAATAATAATTTACTACAAATAGGAGCTATTAGTTCCGAGTTTTATCTTCTTGATGCCTAAACCTAATGTTAGGCTGTTCGTCTTATCAGTGACTCCAGGTGTTTTAATCAAGGTCATAAAAGAAGTTATAACCTATTTGAGATACCTAGGCTTTAAGTCCGTTTTTGCTTGAATAACAATACTAAATTTAAAAAATCCGTGCCTTGACAACAAGATCCGGACGCTTTATCTGTCGATGCATTTACGCTATGTGGGGCTTTTATATTTTTCTATGATTTTTGTTTAATTTTAAAGTATCTGAGGAAAATCATTGATAACGAGGCAAACGGAATCCTAGTTTTTTCAAATTGGTTACCACAAGCGTGGTACTCTCTCCTACAAAACTTGGTAGTTTCGGATACTACTTAATGTTAATCCTCATTAATACTTATTGCAATCTCATTTCACCATTCCTTGCACAAGTAACTTACCCTGGGTGTCGCGAGACTCTCCGGACTCTCTCTCTCCTTTAAAACAAGGCGCCGACCCAGACTCAGCGTCACTAATGTTAACATCATTCTCTGACAGTATTTTAAAACAATATAATACCACACTCAAGTTTCGGTGGCAGTTGTGTAAATTAAATAATAAAAATGTATTTAAACCGTCAAAGACCAGCATTAGGTATCTTCTCTTACAGCGTTTGTTACGGAGTTTGAACCCTTATCGAATTGCAATATAATTTATGCTAAGAAACAGCATTGTTTCTGGAGCGAGCGTAAAACGTCTCCTCAAAGGTGTCTATAAGTTAAGATCAACCAAACCCTATTACTCCCGTAATTGTTTGGGTCCCTCAACTTGTTTTAAACTATATTAAAAATTGGTTCCCTTATAGTCATTAGAAAAAATCACTAAGAAACTTTTCAATATACTAGCAATTTGCACTGCTCATAGACTACAAACTCTTCCATCAATTAAATTGGAAAGCAATATTACTTTCGAAATCGGGGTTTAAATTAGAATAACGGTAATTTAAAAAAAAAAAAAAAAAAACATACGCTGCGGCAGATACCAAGCCTATTCTCTCTCTCTCTTCCTACCTTACTTTCAAGAAAATCTGAGCATCTGCCCTGCTACACCCCTCCACACAATATATTTCCAGAACTAAAAATATAAGATCTGAGGGGACAAATAACCTGCTATTTACCTACAAGAAGCCTTACAAAAAGGCCGAACTTCAATCGATCAGCAGGTGGATCAAGTAAACGGTATCAGGGAGCAGCGTTGACACAAGCGCACAGCGCCTCACGCTCAGGCGAGATTTGAGGAAATTAGAAAAACGGCAGGCTGGACTAACACATCGAACTCATTCTTTCGCTGCTTAGATGTTAGATCCATGGCGGATGAGGGAGATTATGCCAGACCCTGCCAAGACAGGTCTTAATAATAATTGCGTTAACATATCTAATAGTGAATCAATTTATGAATTATACCTAATCATAAAAATAAATATATTCTAATTTATAGTATTAAATAATATTATAATAATAATATCATAAATAAATTTTAATATTGTTAAAGTGTATGCAAGCAAATTAATTAGTATTTCCATAAGAAAGTGATTAAAAATACACGATTTACAAAATCTGTATTGCGTACATGTTTATCAAAACTTTTTACTCTAAACAACTACCTTTGTAAAATCTATATCGAAGGATGAAGCAAAGAAATATAATAAGTGATCAAACGAACTTACCTGAAGTGAAGTTCGATCATTATTATATGAGTTGCTTCATCCGAAGATATAATTACCCACCCTCCCTGACTGCCCAAATAAAAAAGTTTTGAACCGTATACATCTCTAAAAATAATGAGCAAACTTAAGACGGTGCTGCCAAGGTGATTTATTTTTAGGGTAGGGTATAACTGTAAAATACGCGGACTTATCTCTGGCGACTGGAGTGACTACCTTTGTAAAATCTATGTCTTCGGATGAAGCAACTCATATAATAATGATCGAACTTCACTTCAGGTAAGTTCGTTTGATCACTTATTATTATTATTATTATATTATAAATGCGAAAGTTTATTTATTTGTGCTGGTTTTTTGGTTTGTTCTTCAATCACGCAACAACGGAGCAACGGATCAACGTAATTTTGGCATGGAGAATGACACATTTATAACGCCACGCGGACGAAGTCTTTGCAAGAGATATAAAATATCTATAAATGCAAGTAGGTATAGTGCAAAATTCGAAACCCGAGACGATCAGACATAGTGGACTTTTCCTTCCTACCCTCATTATTTCTTTGAGAGATCTCGAAACAAAAGCGCTTTGAGATCGGTACCCCTTAGTCAGTGAAAAGGAGAATCGAATTATTGTATTTTGTACTTACACCCTTGCCATGTCGATGCTAACTTTTAATTGACGCTCAGCGAATTCATGACAAGTATAATATTATTATGCAGTGATAGCCTAGTGGTTAGGACTGTGGTCTCCTATTCGGGGGGTCGCAGGTTCGATCCCGGGTACGGACGGTACCTCTGATTTTTGGAGACATGTGCGTTTAAGCAATTAAATATCACTTGCTTCAACGGTGAAGGAAAACATCGTGAGGAAACCTGCCCACCTGAGAGTTCTCCATAATGTTCTCGAAGGTGTGTGAAGTCCGCCAATTCGAATTGTGCCAGCGTGGTGAACTATGGCCTTTAACCCTTCTCTGAGAGGAGACCTGCGCTCAGTAGTGAGCCGTATATGGGTTGCTAATGATGATGATGATGATAATATTATTTATTTTTTGTATTTTGATGTGACTTCAAAGCATACACTGACTAACCGCACACGAAGGGTTCCATAGCATCGTAAAAGATTTCACATCCGCTATTATTAGGAGCGAGGAAAACAAAAGTTTTTTCTATGGAGACCCTGTTTAATTAACCTTACTTTTCCTTATTATTTGTTGTATGTACGATTCAGCTCGCTGACAAAAATAATCTGTTTTTTTTTTTGTAAAAAAATAATCTATCTATATAAATAAAAAAAGCCGCCCAAATGCGAGTCGTACTCGCGCACCGAGGGTTCCGTACTCCAAAAGTAAAAGTAAAACGATAATATTATATTAATTTGCTTATTTATAGTTAACTTTGTTTGTAGAGGTTTATTATTAATATAAAAAAACTATGCTAGTTAGAGCGTTGGTTTTATTTTTCCTGTAAAATATACACAAACCTCTATTGACCATAATTATTTCAGATTTTTCGATTGGTAAACTCCGGAGATAGGGGGGGGGGGAACGGTATTTTTTTCGACATTTTGGCCGATTACTCAAAATCTATTATATATAGAAATAAATAAAAAACTGTTTTAGAATGCACAAATAAAGGCCTTTCATATGATACCCCACTCGGTATAGTTATCTTACTTTGAAATTTCAAACCCCCGGTTTTCCCCCTTTTTTAATCAAACTAAAATAATTTTCGCATTGCTTTTATTTTTCCTGTAAAATATACATAAACTTCTATTGACCATAATTATTTCACATTTTTCGATTGGTAAACTTCGGAGATAAGGGGGGGGGGAACTGTATTTTTTTCGACATTTTGGCCGATTACTCAAAAACTATTATATATAGAAATAAATAAAAAACTGTTTTAGAATGCACAAGTAAAGGCCTTTCATATGATACCCCACTCGGTATAGTTATCTTACTTTGAAATTTCAAACCCCCGATTTTCCCCCTTTTTTAATAAAACTAAAAATAATTTTCGATTTTTCTTTATTCCAATGATGTTAGGCCACTATTATACACAACTATGCTAAATTTCATGTCGATAGCTTTAATAGTTACTGAAATAATCGACTGTGACAGACGGACGGACGGACGGACGGACGGAGAAAGTCTCAACATAAGGGTTCCATTTTTACAATTTAGGTACGGAACCCTAAAAATGAATGTTGGTAAGCGCATAACTCAAGAATGGATGGACCAATTCGGTTAATTTATTTTTTTGTATGTTCCTTAAGGTCCACGGAAGGTTTTAATACTTAATAAAAAAAAAGCAAAAAAAAAATATAATAGATAAGTTGGCGGTACGAAGTTCGCCGTGTCAGCTAGTTAAGCATAATAATATGTAATTCTGAACATGGCTAATATCCTCCTTTCCCCTTTCTACTAATTAACTTTTGTAAATCTTATTTTCTTATCTTATTTAATCGTATTGTCCTCATAGTTGATCATAGAAGGGTTTGGGTGCCTACTACATTATTATAAGCAATATCCTGTCACTTAAATTCAAGCCTCAATAGCCCAACGGTTAAAGGTACGGACTGAAAACTGAAAGGTCGCAGGTTCGAATCCCACCCGTTGCACTATTGTCGTACCCACTCCTAACACAAGCTTTCCGCTTATTTGGAGGGGAGAGGAGGATATTAGTCAACTTCAACTTGGCTGATATTCTTTTAAAAAATAATATAAATAAAGGGGTTACTACCTTCAACAATGAGAAATTCGACGCACAGACTTTCTATAGTCAAAAAAATCTGAATAAAAACGGCGCGATAGTTACGGAAAGAATAAATAACTAGTGGGATTTCAGGTGAATATACGATAAATAACGAAACGCCATATCAAAACCACCGCCACGTTGGTAGATGAATAAATAACAAAAAGAAAAATAACAGCGAATCCTTGTATTAATCCTTAATATATTTCGGCAGAGCCATATGGACCGCCCGCTCGCGCTATCTGCGATAGAGTTTGGTCCAAGTGAAAAGCGCTCATTTCAGCTAAATGGCGCACGTATTTTTCCGCTCGCCGAATTCCGCTAGAATCGTACTTGATAACTGAACTTAAAACAATATCATACAAGTAGAAAAAGCTTTAAGATTTAATAGGTATTAAAAAAACTTATAGCTAATCTAATCTAATTACTATACAAATCATGCCCGCGTGGAATGGTGCCAAGAATACTGGCTGCATTTCCGCGCTAGACAGCCAGGCTGATCCTTTGCGCAAAAAATGAGCCAGCCCTTCTGTCACCAGATGAGGCAATTAACCGCGGTTTTTTGATTTTCGATTTTAATATTTTTTGCTGTTTCCAAACTCATTTTGGAGAACTCAGTCATGCAGGTCGATGCTTTCTTTCACCGTTTTTCAAGTGAAAATGACTCTAATTTTTAATTAAAATTGAAATGTGACAGATGCATGCCTGGGCTCGAAACCCGAAATCCCGAAATCCCGAAAAGCAGGTTGAGGTCTCATAACTACTATGCTATGACAGCTATAATAAAATTCAAAATTCAAAATTCAAAATTATTTATTTCATGTAGGCCAACCTAGGTGGCTCTTATGACACGTCAAGATTCTACCACCGGTTCGGAAAGCGGATTCTGCTGAGAAGAGCCGGCAAGAAACTCAGCAGTTGCTCTTTTCGAAATAATCATTTTACAATATTAATAAGTAGCCATTACATTGTAATAAGTTTTTATACTATCTTGTGGGCAGCTGGATGCCAAGCTGATTTAACCCGTGCATCTTTGTTAGAATATAATATGACATTTCCACAAAACGTACTACAATTCAATTCATGTCAAAGACGGGCAGACAGAAAGTAGCCCCATCACTTACCATCAGTTATGATCGCGAACAAGTGCTAGTCTATATCGTTCTTCATCATCAACGGCTCACTACTGAGCGCAGGTCTCCTCTCAGAGAAGGGTTATAGGCCACAGTCCACCAAGCTGGCCCAAAGGCCATTTATGAAGAACTCGCAGATGTGCTGGTTTCCTCACGATGTTTTCCTTCACCGTTGAAGCAAGTGATATTTAATTGCTTAAATTATTTAAAAGCGCATACTTGGACAATATTAGCACGATACGTGCAACAGATTTGTCATGGTCAAACTAAAATTTGTCACGGCATTTTTTTTTAATTAATTAAAAATTTAGTTTATTGATGATTGTGTGATTGCAAAACGTTTAAGCTAAGAAGGATGTCTATGGCGAACGTGGCCCTGATAAACAGCTCGCTGTTTAGTACTCGTACTTTACATGCAAAGAAAATGCATACCAAAATTTTTCTGTTCTCTATGGCCTTGACGCTATGTTAATACCAATGATGTGTTGAATACTAGTCGTAATATATAATAGTTTTCAAAGTCCCACTGGAAACTATTATCCTTATCCAGATATTGATCTATTATTATTAATGATAAGGTATGTTTGTTTTTTATACGTTTTTTATTAGCTTCACTTGTATGTTTGTAACAATGTTTGTAACAATGTTTGTAACAATGTTTGTAACCGACTTCCTTGGGCGCGATTTTGACCCACTTTAAACGGCCAGATTTCGTTCAAACTTTGTAGATTTATCGAGGACCGATGACAATACACTAATTTGATAAAAAAAAAACTTGTATGTGTGTAACCGACTTGTTTGGGCGCGATTTCACTTGTATGTTTGTAACTTGTAACCGACTTCTTTGGGCGCGATTTTGACCCACTTTAAACGGCCAGATTTCGTTCTAACTTTGTAGATTTATCGAGGACCGATGACAATACACTAATTAGATAAAAAAACAAAAAAAAAACTTGTATGTTTGTAACCGACTTCTTTGGGCGCGATTTTGACCCACTTTAAACGGCCAGCTTTCGTTCAAACTTTGTAGATTTATCGAGGACCGATGACAATACACTAATTTGAAAAAAAATAAATATTAAAATTAAAAAAACAAGCTATTAAAAATAAACCAAACTAAAAAGTAGAAAATAAATAATAGTTAAAAAAAACTAAAAACACGCTTTTTATAGAAAACCAAAATAAAAAAAATAGAAAATAAATTTTAATAAATTTAAATTAAGAATAGGGTTCAAAAATTTCAATAAATATAAATTAATAATAGTGTAAATAAAAAAAAATTATTTTATTTTAAAAAAAGCGTGGGGTGCTTTTTAAGATATTATCAAAATGATAATCACTCTACTCATATCTGTCAATAAAATATTTATAACTATTGACACCATGCACCCCACGCTTTTTTAAAATAAAATACATTTTTTTTATTTACACTATTATTAATTTATATTTATTGAAATTTTTGGACCCTATTCTTAATTTAAATTTATTAAAATTTATTTTCTATTTTTTTAGTTTGGTTTTCTATAAAAAGCGTGTTTTTAGTTTTTTAAACTATTATTTATTATCCTTCAATTATACAGCAACGGATTGACATGAGTTTTGAATGAATATTATACCTATTATATTATTTTTTAATAAACCGGCCAAGTGCGTGTCGAGCCACGCGCAGTGTAGGGTTCCGTAGTTCCATGGTTTAAATACTTATAATATTCTACAAAATATGCAACTTACACTACGTGTAATACCTAACTTAGAAAAAACAAACTCCTTAACTAATGAACCCTACTTAACCGTGATAGTTTTCCTTTAAAATTCATTATATATACTACTGCTGTGAATTTTTTCTTGTATCCTATATACAACCATTTAGCTGGCACAGGGGGGGGGGGACACTTGACTCTAATAAAATTTAGCACTTTAAATTATCATATTTAACAAACGGATCCCTAAATTGATAAATGATGTTCCCACACCCACAATATTTTTGAAAGACCTATTCAACGAAACACCACACTATGGGATAGACGAGAAAAAAAAATCATCCCCACTTTACATGTAGGGGAGGTACCCTAAAAAAATATTTTTCACAATTTTATTTCACGACTTTGTCGGCGTGATTGATATTTACACCCTTGTCAAATTACAGATTTCTAGTACCAATAGTCTCTGAGCTAAACCGCGGACAGACAGACAGACAGACAGACAGACGGACGGACATGGCGAAACTATAAGGGTTCCTTGTTTACTACGGAACCCTAAAAACCGTGTTCTCTTAGGATTATTAAAACACCTAATTCCACAAAAACGATTAAAATAAAATTAGCCTTTTATCGAATCGCTGTGTCATCCAAAAAGTCGTGGTCAAAATTCTTTTCCCGCTTCCGCTTATGACTTCCACCGTTACAAAATAGATTATTCAATTGGTAGGCACTTTTTACTGAGTCTAGTCTCGTCGAGCACTCAGGGCATGCATTGGAACTCACACACTGAGAGGAAATATAATTGAAAACAGGTTTTACGCTTGGCCAATATTTGGGTATGGCTTTAATATAAATTCCATACCCTCTCCGAGTTGGCCCGCTTCCATCCAAGGCTGTAGTGTTACTTATCATCAAGAACATTAAATTATATTTAGTTAAAAACTTCTTAAAGTATATAATTGAACTAGCTGATGCCCGCGACTTTGTCCGCGTGGATTTAGTTTTTAAAATCCTGCGAGAACTCTTTGATTTTCCGGGATGCATAATACGTCACTCTCCAAGTGAACAACCTCCAAAAAAATCACGTCAATCCGTAGCTTTTTTGCAGCGTGATTGACGGACAAACCAACAAACAAGCACACTTAGGCATTTATAATTATGTATTAGTAAGGAAGAATTAATACTACGATTATAAAGGCGATCTAATTAAATTTTAGAACACAAAAGCTACTATTGTGACTTAAATATGATAGATATATTATTATGTTCTCGGGGATTTTTTGTAAAGAATAATAAGTACTTTAACCATGTAGTACATAATTTTTATTTATTTATTTATTTATTTATTTATACAACTTTATTGCATACAAGATCAAAAAATATACAATAAGTAAAGAAACAATTTAATACAAAAGGCGGCCTTATCACTAAGAGTGATCTCTTCCAGGCAACCTGTACTAGAGAACATTATGCACTGAGAGACGGGGTATCGCAATATGTGCATAGGACTACAAAACAATAATAATTATTAAACATACTTACATACACTCTAATAGATACAAACTATACCAAAATACATTAAAATAAGAATATAATCATATATACAACACATACATAATAATATATATAATAATATATAATAATATATACATAATAATATATATACGTAATAATTTTTATGTATCATCAATAGTTTTCTCAGCACACGCCAGATAATGCATCTTATAGGCAACATTTTTCTACTTTGGGTTACATTAGTTACTAAATTTTCTTAAGAATCTCTAATTTTTTTGAAAACAAATTATAGCCTATGTTACTTCCTGATAACTTAGCTTTCTATTGGTGAAAAATTCGTTAAAATTGGTTACAATACTATTGGTTATAATACAGAGCCTATTCGGTACCAACAAACAAACAAAATAATCTTTCCTCTTTATAATATTGAGTATAGATGAATGTCTCTGAGTACGGCTCCATGACTTATTATGCAAGTACTAACGAAGCGTTTATATGACTCGGAAAGTAAACTTTTGGTACCACTAAACACCTGACCTTCTAATTACCCCCTTGTTATGAATAGTACTCTATGTATAGTAGTAGTCTATGTCGAGACTCGAGATAAACGTCACTGTCAACATATTGTGATTCTAACCTCCACGTACTTGGCGTCTGCTTATTGTCTTAATTGTGTCTTTATACAAAATAATATAAACTGCTTGTCCATAATACACCCGAGTATCAATTATTATTGAACCCAACTAAATATCAAACCGTATAGCATCCCAAAAAGGGAGCCTAGGTCTTAACCACTAAGCTCTAGGCTAGGCATTGCCTTATTTAAATTATTTAGGTTACTTTATTCACTTACTAGCTGATGCCCGCGAGTTCGTCCGCTTGGATTTAGTTTTTAAAATCCCGCGGGATCTCTACGATTTTCCGGAATAAAATACTTTTTATCCCGGAAAATCGTATCACTCTCCAGGTCTTCATCTATATCCATGCAAAAATCACATCGATCCATAGCTCCGTTGCAACGTGATTGAAGGACGAACCAACAAACAAACAAACACTTCGCATTTATAATAATAGTAAGGCTTTAAAGCCTACGCAAAGCAATATTAAAGTCACACAATCGCATCAACATCGTTCACGTTTGCATAAATTACCGCGGCCAAAATTGAAACGCCACAAAAGGTGAAAAGGCAAATTTCCAAAAGTATTATGGTTATTATTCTGGTCGAGGCTAAATCATTGCGCTGCCCCGGGTGACAATGCTATGTTTGTAATTAGTTTTTTCACCCCCAGCCGTATTTCATTCTGGACCGCAAACTGTCATAATTCCCCAATTATAACTGTTTTTGTACACCGAATTTACGGTTTTCATATCGATGAATTTTAAATAAATTGTAAATTTTTAAGTAACATATATGCGAATTATAATAGAAATATAGTGATTATTTTAACTATTATCAATAATACTTTATGCACTCAATCCTTACTAATATTATAAATGCGAAAGTGTGTTTGTTTGTTGGTTTGTCCTTCAATCACCTGGAGGATCTGGAGAGTGACATAGGCTACTTTTTATCCCGGAAAATCAAAGAGTTCCCGAGGGATTTCAAAACTAAATCCACGCGGACGAAGTCACGGGCATCAGCTAGTTGAAAAATAAATGTTTGTAACACAGAATTAAGCTTTCAATTTGAACGTTTTACACTAGTGGTTCGCCCCGAACTGAGACCTCGCGGTAACGGTTTCCCATCATTACTTATTCATTCAATAGATACATGACGATCAAAATTGACATTATTATGCCCGTTTTCACCAACCATACCTTAATCATCCCCTTTGTAGAAGTCTCTTTACGTAGGTAGCCCCTAAATACAATGCTAACATCCCAATGTCATTTTCACCTTTAGTTGTCCCGTAGAGGTTCGTAATAACAAAGTTGACAGAAAGTGTCAACTAACTTAACATAGGTAGCCCGTAAAGGTTAGGGAACTGTTATAGTGAAATCCTCAAGGCCTCAATTAAACTTAGGTATAGTTTTTTGGAACATTCAAATTAAATTATTCGTCATCTATCGACACGATCAGAAAACATGTAAAAACAAACTGCAACGTGAAGTTTTATTGATGTTTGATATATGACTAAATAATAATTTTAATTGAATAATATGTTAATAAATGTATTATTACTTGTCATACAAAATAATAATAATTTACATATAGCTGCATTTGCTATATGAGATGACAACGCCATCTATTGACATCATTGTGAAGTTCTGTTAAAAATACTGCTGCTCATTAAAAGTTAAATAATTTAGTTTCCTTATTACATTTATCTAATTTTAGTATTTGTTGTTCAAGTACATAATATTATGCTAAAATTATAAAACTTTGAAGCCCCGGCTTTCTATGGTTAATCCGTTGTGAGGTCAAATATAATCTCCACTTTGAAAGCCCCCCATTTCGTCAATTTTAGGAAAAAAATTAAAAAAAAAATACTTTTGTACTCTGTTCCAAATTATCTTTAAAATGAGGTACTGCAACTCTATGAAACGCAAAAAAATATATTTTACTTCGCATTCGCTTCCATGAGAGCCCCCCTAAAATAAAGATTTTTATAACTTTTTAAGCCATTTTCGGCTGGAGGCCATCGGTTTACATATTATATCTAAAATTGAAGTAATAACGTTCAGTAATTCAGAAGTTATAAGGCTCTGACAGACGGACGGACGGACGGACGGACGGACGGACAAGTGCAAATTCACTCAAGTAGACTCAAAGACCTTCGCTTCGCTCGGTCGACTAGGAATTTTATCAACTAAAATTACTAGTGGTTCGCCCCGAACTGAGACCTCGCGGTAACGGTTTCCCATAATTGACGATCAAAATTGACATTATTATTATGCCCGTTTTCACCAACCATACCTAAATCATCCCATTTGTAGAAGTCTCTTTACATAGGTAGCCCCTAAATACAATTCTAACATCCCAATGTCATTTTCACCTTTAGTTGTCCCGTAGAGGTTCGTAATAACAAAGTTGACAGAAAGTGTCAACTAACTTAACATAGGTAGCCCGTAAAGGTTAGGGAACTGTTATAGTGAAATCCTCAAGGCCTCAATCAAACTTAGGTATAGTTTTTTGGAACATTCAAATTAAATTACTTGTACACAGCGTCAACTATTGACACGATCAGAAATATGTAAAAACAAACTGCAACGTGAAGTTTTATTGATGTTTGCTAAATGACTAAATAATAATCTTAATTGAATAATAGGTATGTTACATAAAGCTGCATTTGCTATATGAGATGAGAGCGCCATCTATTGACATCATTGTGAAGTTCTGTTGTTGCTGCTCATTAAAAGTTAAATAATTTAGTTTCCTTATTACATTTATCTAATTTTAGTATTTGTTGTTCAAGTACATGATATTACGCTAAAATTGTAAAACTTTCAAGCCCCAGCTTTCAATGGTTATTCCGTTCTGAGGTCAAATATAATCTCCACTTTGAAAGCCCCCCATTTCGTCAATTTTAGGAAAAAAATTAAAAAAAAAATACTTTTGTACTCTGTTCCAAATTATCTTTAAAATGAGGTACTGTAAACCTATGAAACGCAAAATTTTTTTTTTTCTTCGCATTCGCTTCTATGAGAGCCCCCCTGAAATAAAGATTTTTATAACTTTTTAAGCCATTTTCGGCTGGAGGCCATCGGTTTACATATTATATCTAAAATTGAAGTAATTTCGTTCAGTAATTCAGAAGTTATAAGGCTCTGACAGACGGACGGACGGACGGACGGACGGACGGACGGACAAGTGCAAATTCACTCAAGTAGACTCAAAGACCTTCGCTTCGCTCGGTCGACAATCATATAAAGTTCATTTAACAAATGAGATAAGTACTAATAATACTTCATTCAATATAAAAATTTATCACAATGTTTTTAGACTTTTTAAAATTATTATAAAATAAAAGTAAAAGATTTGAAAGAAAGTTAAAGGCACTTGTGGAAATCAATTAAATAGGTTACAAAATATCCTTATTATAATATTATAAATGCGAGTTTAATTGTTTTTTAGTTTGTCCTTCAATCAAAGCATGTTTATACAGTGGAGGACTTGGATAGTGACATAGGCTACCTTTTGTCGGGGGGTTTTTAAACGAATCGCAAAAAGCTAGTAAGAAATAAATAAGAATAAATCCATTTCATCCCTAAAAGCGCTTGCAAACTAACTTGCAAAATTCCTCAAACCCCACCACTCTATCCTTTGTTTGGCGGAATAACTCGAGAACAAAATACTAGAACAAAGCTGTTATTCACTGAATGAGCCGATAATACAACTAGATAAGACAATCGCAAAACTTTTGAACCTCTACTAATAATAGGTACCTATTATTAACTTGTGACAGTAACTTTTTCCATCTATCTATCCTCTTTTCACACCTAAACCACTGTACCGATTTTGAATGAAATTAAGCGAGGATATGGCTTGCATCCAGAGAAAGAGCATAGGGTTTCCGGAATAAAAAGTATTCGTTACAGAGTTGCCAACTTCCAGTCCAATCATCAGCTAATCCTGAAGATCCTGGCAAGGATGATGGGACAAACTATTTAAATTATTGCATTGTCATCGGTCCTTGATAAGTGTGCGAAGTTTCAAATCAATCCGACTTTTTGAAGGAGATGAAAATCGAGTCCAAAATTCGGTTACATAGATTCATAAATACATACCAAGCTAAAAAACCAAATCAGTCGAGCCGTTCTCAAGTTACCGTTAGCATATAAAGTAGCGGGCAGCTCTAGAATAGAATAGAATAGAAATATTTTTTATTCAAATAAACTTTTACAAGTGCTTTTGAATAATCGATGAATCTACCACTGGTTCGGAATGCCCTTCCTGCCGAGAAGAACCAGCAAGAAACTCGGCGGTTGCTCTTTTCAAAACAAATTTACAATAAGTACAGTAAATACTATGCTATGGCAGTGTTTCCACAATGAGGGAAGTTCCAAAATGCATACCGACTAACTTCTATCCTAAGATGGGCAGACATAAAGTAGGGGCTATTCCCGCCGGTGGCACTCGTTCACGAGCATGACGCATGACCCAGCCATTGCTTCGCTCAACCATATTTGAGGGAACGTAACAACCCGCATCACACGACACCACCACAGAAATGTTTAAAGAGTGCGTGACATACTTACGCTACCCATGTTAAGGCATCGAATAGATACTATTCAATCTAGATATCGATTGTTCATCCGTGTAGGTATATTTAAAACAATCGCACCAAAACAGTACAACAATAAAAAAACAAACAAAAAAAAAACAATTTTTCCCATCTCCGATATCGCAACCCTTTAATGTGGACCGACAATATAACACCCTCCGCTCGCTTCATTAAAAGTTGGTCCCTCCTTTATTTTTATTCGCACCGTGCTTTTATGCGGAAACTTTAGTAAAATAGTCTCGCGGGTTCATAAACTTGAAAACTCTACAACATATCCTGGAAACTTGAACTCTGCACCGTATTTTACATGTCTCGTTAGAAAATACCGTTTTTACATTGTTTTAAATAAAGTTTGCGTGGGTTTATAAGAGCGGATTCAAGACAGAGAAGAGTGAATCTGAAAACCTACTATCCTACTTATATTATAAATGCGAAAGTTTTTGAGGATGGATGTATGGATGGAAGATTAATAGACAAAATTTCAAAAAAGGAAATAAGACAAAGGAGTAGGCTAAAAGATGTAGTGAGGATAGCTAAAACAGGAAAATGGAACTGGGCGGGACATGTAGCGAGGGCAGGAACTGGGAAATGGAGTAACAGCACTACAACTTGGCTTGGAGAGATGAACTAGAGACATTTGAGGGAAAACTATGGTCCCGCTCAGCCCAAAACAAGAAAGAATGGAAGAAGAAGGGGGAGGCCTTTGCCCAGCAGTGGGATGGATGTATGGATGGATGGATGTTTGTTACTCTTTCACCCCACAACGAATGGCTGAAATTTGGAATACTGATAGCTCATACCCAGGATTAACACATGGGCTACATTTTATCCCCAAAAATTAAGGAGTTTTTAAATTAAAAAATCCTTAATCCACGCGGACGAAGTCACGGGCATCATCTAGTCTAACAATAATAAAGATGGCATTCATGTTATTTGGGTTTAAAATGATAAAAATAACATAAAATATATATCATTAAAAGAATAAACTATGGAAATTAGTTTTATGAAATAATTTTGGTAACTGTACGTTAAAAGAATAAACTATGAAAATTAATTTTATGAAATGATTTTGGTAAATGTAAATATTTGCAAAGTAAAACGATGTAAAATGCAAAATGTGAATAGTGGGCTGGCGATGGATTAAGATGAATAAACACAATAAAAAATATATATTTCAAAATTATTAACCAATGTTTGGAATAACGTTTTTTCATAAAAATTGTTTCCATTCTCACTTATGGTATATGCCAAAGCATAAAAAAATCAAACTCGCACAAATGCTTTTGTTCAAAGTTTTATAAATCAACCACTAAGGTCTGGAAGGCCATTCCAGCATTCATATTATTTCCTGCCTCCTTTAATTTTAGTACCTTGAAAGCGTAAAGTGAATAGGTATAATCTAGGCAAGCGCGCTCCAACCTAGACCTCATCAGTGATTTCTATTATTGATTAAAAACTTTAGAATAAATATATTTTTAAAGTCTTTTTTCAAGTTGGGGCTTACCAATAATCGCATAAGACTGAATATTATGTCCCCTCAACAAAGGGGTTGACCGCAAAAAATAACTTAATTACAAATAATTGAGTTACATGTGACGTCACATGTGGCGGCTGATTTAAACGAAGTCACTATCATTAGATTATGGGATGACAGGGAATGAGTTTTGAGGGGTGCTCTAGGGACTTAATTATTATAGGTGTAATTGAATAAAACAACTGAGTTGTTTTTATATTTGCGTAGTATCGGAGAGTATCTTTAATCATCAGCTTCATCCAGCTGCCCACAAGATAGTATAAAAAACTTATTACAATAGCTTCATAATAATATTGTAAAATGATTATTTTGATAAGAGCAACTGCTGAGTTTCTTCCCGGCTCTTCTCAGCAGAATCCGCTTTCCGAACAGGTGGTAGAGTCATGACTTCTCATAAGAGCCACAGATTGGCCTACGTGAAATAAATAATTTTGAATTTTTTTTTGGATTACTTAGCTACGTTGGCACCTAGCTCATATTATCCTTTGCCACTAAATAAATAAGATCCACTTAGACCACTACTTTTATTAATTAAAAGAAAAACCCAGGGAGATATTATAGTTACCCAATTCATATCCCTGGGCCACTACACTACAAATATTACAAACTGCCGATGCCCGCAACTTCGTGCACATGGATTTAGTTTTTAAAATGCCTCGGGAACTCTTTGATTTTCCGGGATAAAAAGTAGCCTATGCCACCCTCCAGGTCCTCAACTATAGCCATGTAAAAAATGACGTCGATCTGTAGCTCTGTTTCGGCGTGATTGAAGGACAAACCAACAAACAAACATACTTTCGCATTTTTAATGTTAAGTATGATAGAAATAGCAAGCAGTGATAGCCTAGTGGTTAGGACTGTGGTCTCCTATTCGGGGGGTCACAGACTCGATCCCGGGTACGCACCTCTGTCTTTTCGGAGTCAAGTGCGTTTAAGCAATTAAAATATCACTTGCTTCAACGGCGAAGGAATAAACATCGTTTACGTACCTACCTTACTTGTTTCATTTTTAAACCATGACCTTAAGTGATATTCTAACATAATAATATGCAACATACACAAATGGCCGCCAATTTGAGCCAATATTACTTGCCACTGTACAACTATAACTAGGCCTTTCAAGAAACAAACTTGCATTCAAAAATAGCTCTTACCACATTCACATTAAATTAATTTCACAATGATTGTTAAATGTTTAACCACGGAACGTTCAATTGATGTAGCAATACCGTAGCACGCTACAGTGCTACGGTGCTACGGGTCTACGATACAATCTACGTGAGGCAATCTAAGATTTTCAACCTTATAATATTAAAATTTTAAAGGAGGAATGAATATTTCATCTGCTCTGAAATACTATTTCAGAATTTCGAATATCCGTTCCATATTTTGTTGAAAAAGTAATAGTGATGTTATATCAAACAAAACATAATAATATTATTATGTTTTCTAATATAGTAGGTACATAATTTGTATAGTCGTTATGGGGTTACAAAAACACCTAATTTTAACGGATGTCGAGAAATTATTAAGCTATTGCATAGCTTTTATCGCGGGCTTTGAACTAGGACAAACAGTTTGAATGCGGCGACTGAATCAAGAAATTCCGTAACGAAAATAAACCTAACACCATCGTTCAGTAAGCGTTCAACATTTTAGAAGTTCACAAGTAGCTCTGTTTGGCGCAGTGGGCGAGCGGCCGCTTTCTTTACCGTATCGTGTATGATGTCGCAGGTTCGAATCTCACTCGCGAAGTAGTGACAGTGCACTTTTCTTGTTTGTTTGTTTTTTAATTATTTTTTTGCATAATTTTTACTATGCAAAAAAAAATATTGCATAAATATTATAATTGCATAAGTTGATAAAAAATGCTATGCAATAGCTTTACCGCGGCAGTCCCCGAGTGCCACTTAATTATTTTTGTAATTTTTTGTAGCAGAGATTTGTTTTATGTCTTGAACCTGGCACCTCACAGCCGAATGAGATAACTGCTGGGTCTACAAGCCAGTAATTGGGTAATTAGTGGTAACGTAGAAACAGACATAGTGCATTGCTGTGCATATTGCCGCAAATGGCTCGCTCCTTGATTGCTCTATTGTGTAATCTATTGCTTGCTTGGCATAATAAATTGCTATCACAAAATTCCAAATGTGGTACCCACAGATTTCGTAAGCATATAAGCTGATGCCCGTGACTTCATCCGCGTTCATTTAGGTTTAATATAAAAAAATTTAAAAGTATTAAGATCGTTAAATAATTTATTCACTTGCTGAGTTGCTGCTATTCATAAGAAGTTGTGTGATCTATCTCTAGCAATATTTATTAGATCTTCAACAAAATTAAATCAAACTTACGCGATAATACGCAGTTTCAAATAAAGAAAGAATTATTATAATTGGTTCAGGTTTGACGAATCAAAATTGGTTTAGCAGTTTAAGCGTGAAAGCGTTACAAACAGATAAATAGAGAGACAGACAGAACAGAGTTACTTTCACATTTGTAATATTATTTTGTATCACGCAGTCAAGGATCTATTTCACTATCCTCAAGTTTTAAAAACAAAACAAATTGTCAATATAAAAACTGCCAAAACGTCAAATTAATTTGTCGCTCAAAGTTTACTTGGCGATGGTAATAAGGCCGTAATTTAGTATTAACCAGTCTACTAGTCTATAATCAAGACAAAAAAAGCTTAAAAGGGTCCTTAAAACCCCTTCAGAGGACTCAGAGCTCAAGAGCTAAGAACATAGATTTCACGCAGTATTGTACACACTGTACCCTTGTCTTTACCATTTGCCACGTCACTCATTTGTGAATCAACTTACAAACCGCGCTGATCCAGCACAAACTAATTAAGACTGCAATTCATTACAATAGAGTGCATTATTAAGTTCTGTTAACTGCTTTTAAAACCAGACTAAACGTAAATTGATTCTCGCATATATCATGCGCCTATTTTAGCTGGTAATTTAATTTGGACTTAAAGCCTTTGTGTTATAGTTTATTTTTCTATGTAGGGGGTTGTTACTGCCTAGACTTTGGGACGGGCATTGTCCTGGCTGTAATTGCGTCAAATGGCTAAGCTACTTATTATATTATGACGTTACATAAACAGAGGGGTTATTGCGCTATCATTACCGTAGGAGGTCTATTTTTACCTTTCGTCTGGTTTCAATAACATAAACTACATTACCTTCATAGAACGTCGTCTCTGTTGCTCTAGGAGACAAAACGTGACAATCTGCTTCTCGAACCGATGATAGAGTCTTGACTTCTCAGAAAAGCCACAAGTTAGCCATGAAGTAAAAAATTTGTTTTTTTTTTTGAACAAGCATAAAGGACAGAGACGACGTTTTACGAAGTCAACGCTGCACTGGTCGAATGTCTCTTTTTGGGGCTCCATATTTTGTAAAAATATATTTTACTGACGAGTAATGTACATCTATGAAAATTGAAAACTATTGACCCTCAAATAACCCTTATATAACATTTTATTTTATTTTATCTTGGGCCGTTGTTTTCAATATTGTTTGAAAATTTTAAGTAATTAAGCTCATTAATTCGGAAAGTTCCGAGCGTCTCTGATAGACGCGGACAAGCTAAATTCATTGAGCAAACTGTTTTAAAGAATTATATTTTATTGTTTTGGGTTTGGATCGAGACAAAATTACAAAAAAAGATAGCTTTATTCTAGAATTAAACTGTAGCCAGCCACCTCAGAGTAAGTATTAGTAGGTATAGAGCGCTCGTTTCTAACTGGGAACTGTGGACACCGGTGAGAACATTGGATCGGTCCGTTCGCAAGCGCTGGTAGTCATACGAGTGCTAGCGGTGTAAATGACTGTTGCGAGCTTTTAGCAGAATTAAATTTAAAAAATGGTTAAATGTGCCGTAAAAACTTGTAAGAATGATACTAGAAAGACAACTAAACAAAATTCCAGCATCACATTTCACCGGTTGGTCAAGTTTTTATAATTTTAAGTAAAATAGAAATTACGCTTCGCGGGGTTGAAAGAGACGTGGGACGGGAGGCGACACGCACCGCCCGCACTGCCCCGCAACCCCGCTTCGATTGCAAACTCGGATAGTGATGTGACGCGTTCGATGCCGACTGCCGGTTGATTATTTATCGTTGGTACTGCGAGCAATAAAGTTACACACCGCAGCACTCTTGCACTTGCGATTTTATTTTTATTTGTTATCAAGTTACAATACAAGTAAATCCTTGATTGCGATCGACTATGCAGTCTAACTTGGAAGAGAAGCTAAGGCAGTTTTTAATTAAGCCCATACTCCTAATCATTTTTTCATATTATCAAGTCGGAACACTTAGGCCGCGGCCGCACTGGTAAGGTGACTGGCGACGCGTCGCGACGCGATAAACCGTGTGTCTAACATTACAGTGACGATAAACTAGCGAATTTTGTATTTGACTGATATTTTCTTATTTCTTTAAAATAATGTTTTTAAATATTATAACACTATGCCGTTTTTTTTTAAATATCTTAACTAGTCTCGGAAATATAAACCTCTAAAGTTTCCTGTTAGACAGATAAAGTGCTATAGAAGTGTGATGTCACAAGTCAGCAGCTTCATACACGCTCTATAGAAAATTTCATTTTAGAAAGAGATAGATTTAGTAGTTATAATAAAAACGCTTATAACTTATTTGTTTTTTGGCCGATTTATTTTCTGTTTTTACAAATTTATTTCCCGGGAACATAAAAAAAAAAACTTCAAATATGTTTCAGTTATTTTAATAGGAAATGTTGACGTGCCCATCATAGTTTATAGTCCTTTATAGTTTAAAATATCGTTTTGTAATAAAAGCTCAATTTAGGTAAAAATGTCGCTTAATATGATAAGTCGGCGGTTATAGGTCAATAATAACTCAAAAATAAATATGAAGATAAAATAGCTCGTTTAATTTATAACTTTCTTTTTATATAATATACAAATCTAAGCACATCCATACTTTCAAATTAAAAAACAATATTGATTTACTAAAAAAAAACAGATCATTACATAAGTAAGGTAAGTATTGTGCCATTCAGCTGTATTCATCGACAATTGCGCTTGCGGCGCATTATTACCCATCCCTATTCGACACGTATCTATCAATATAGGTAACTATAGTTCACCTGTCCACACTGCGTATTGGGCGAACAGTGCGATATTAGCACTCTATACCTACTAATAGTTACTCTGAGCCAGCCACTATATCCGTAGCTTTAACTCGAGCGTGAATTATAAAATACCCGCTTGTTTATACTGGCGCACTAAAACGCTGTAGTAATCCAATCAGCGACCGCAGCAGCCAATTTGTGGTATAAGCCGCGTCCATTGTTCCTGTTCAAATGGTATTTTGCTCGTTCTGGCCATTGGGCAGACATCGTTGTTTACCGGGAAGATTCTCACATTAACTTAGGTGAAGATTTCATTATGGGACTATTACATTTCGCACCCCTCTCTTTTTATACGACTGCCTGAAAAAAGGAGTATATTGTTTTCAGGGTTCATGTATGTATGTATGTGAGTTTGTATATTCCACCATAACTTCTATACGCCTGAAACGATTTTGATGAATGAGGTATCGTTACAATTCCGGGTGACATAGGCTAGTAAAATTTAAAAAAAAATTAAATAAAAATATTTCCATGTACCCATGGAAATATTTTAATTTAATTTTTTTTTATTTAATTTAATTTTTATTATTTGTTGTTATAGCGGCAATAGAAATACATAATATGTGAAAATTTCATCTGTCTATCTATTACCGTTTACGAGATACAGCCCGCTGACAGACGGACGGACGGACGGACGGACGGACGGACAGCGTAGGCTTAGTAATAGGGTCCCGTTGGTACCCTTTGGGTACGGAACCCTAAAAATGTATAATACTGTAGTTCAATATCCATCCATTCACACAAAATATCGTTTTAAAGTGTTAATAAGATTCCAATTGTCCAGTCGACAGGTAGTTTGAGATTTAAATGAAATTTAGTATACTACACTAGCGGCACGCTATGATGGCCGGTTTGACACATTACAATAGTGATGTGGAATGTCAATTTATTCTCGAACAAAAAACAATTAAGTTTTGTTTTTGTACCTGATTAAATAGGTTTAATAAAACAAAAATGTATATGTTTATTTAATTTATTTGAACGAACTGAATATTTGAATGAAAATGAATATACATACTTTATATGCACACAAGAAACATATGAATACAAAAGATACCAAAAAAGGTGCCACAAAAGGCCATAATTAATCAGATTCGTCCATACTACTATTTTCACTGTCGTCACTGCTATCATCACCTACATTAATAATTATATGTTCGTTTTCTATAATATTATCTATTTTCACATCTCTTTCATAATCTTCCCTTATTAATTTAACAGTTCTATTCACAACCTTTTCCCAGTCTCCTTTAGTCACATGTTCACAAGCTTCTTCTAATAATTTTAGCATTTTTTTTGTGGTAAATGGGGGTTCTGTATTGTGTCTTGCAGCATATCCCTTAATTTGAGCCCACACCAACTCAATCGCATTATACTCACAATGGTAAGGCGGTAACCGTATAACTCTGTGCCCATGTTCTAATGCTATTTCGTCAATGACGTATCGGATCTTGGTTGGTTTGTTTTCTTTTAAAAGACGTACTAATTCCGCTTTTAACATATTCATGTTTGCATCTACGCCATTTTTACGAAGCCATGCGACGATATCAGCTTTCTTTTGGGATTGGGCAGGTGGCTTGTCAATTTGCATCGAGTGGTATGGGGCGTTGTCCATAATTATAATAGATGGTTCAGGGAGGCTACACAACATTGAGGTAAACCATTCAGTAAACTTTTCTCCATTCATGTCTTCATGATAGTCTCCAGTGGTTTTTGACGCAAAAGCCATGAGAGAACCTTCGACAAACCCGTTGATGGTTCCGGCGTGACAAATTATAAGTCGCGATCCTTTTCCTACAGGAACTTTGGAAGTAGATGCTGCTGTGTCATCGTTCCAAGAACGGCCTACAGTATGGTTAGCATTAAGCCATGTTTCATCCAAGAACACAACATTTTGCCAATTTTTGATTTCTTTCACTTGCCGTAAAAAAGTATACCTTGCCATCGCTATATCAAATCTTTCCATCAATATTTTGCGTTTGTTACATTTTTTGTATCGAAATCCAATGGTCTTCAAAATCTTCGTTAAAGAACTTTCCCCACCGAAGAATAATCCAGCTTCCTTCAGTGAATGCACCAACTTTTTTCTTGTTGGATACTCCTTCTGTAAATAGTAGCCGTAAACATGTCTTCGGATAGCATCGGCATCAAAGCTATCGATGCCTACGACTGGTTTTGCTCGTTTTCTCTTTTTTGGTGTGTGAAGTTTATTTTCTTCTGTGCCAGTCTCGCCATATTTTTTTTTAGTTATCCGTCTAACAGTTCGTTGTCCAATATTAAGCGCATCAGCTACGCGTTCAACCACTGACGTTATAGGTAAAATTGGCCCTCCATTTTGAGCTTCACGATCGAAATAGTTACGAAGGCGTATTACGAACTCACGTGTCTGACTATTTAGAACAGTTCTCTGCGTACGTTCGGTCATATCGACGAAATCCACAACAAAGGGCTTGAACAGAGTCCAAATTAACGAGCAAGGGTCAACAGTAATGCAGTATCAATATTTGAAATCCAAAGCCAGGTCAAAACTATATCACAATCGCATTGCACTGACAGTTTATACTTTTCGAAGCAACGTCAATTCGAAACTGCTTTGTTTTGCATTGAGCATTGACGCGAGTTTGCCGGAGGTAGTAGTTGTGCTAGCCAGCGATCCTATGTGACGATCGTATTAGATTCCATTTTTAAAAATTTTCAATTTAGAAAACCAAATGCCGAGTTGTGGTATATATCATATAAAAATAAAAATTTTACCTTTTGTATGAAACAGCTGATATTTTTTTGCGATTTCAGAGGTTTGTCCACATAGTGAAAATTGTTCATATTCACAAGTACATTCACCCCTTAAATGGTGCAAACTGATTTTTCTACACTTGTATACATTTTAGAAATCAATTTAATAAATAAATTTTGAGTCCTAAACCTAAAACTACATTCGATAAAATTTATGAATCTCTGCACATCACTATCGTCAATAAAGTAATACAATTATTTCCTTCAAAGTCGTTATCAATTAATACGGAACTTCATGAGCGGACAAACGTCAAACCGGCCATCATAGCGTGCCGCTAGTTTAGTAGCTGATACTCCGGGTCAACATATAAGATAGTATTTATCCCGATAAAACATAAGATTTCTCCAGGATAGGGGCTGAAATTTTTTATAAGTATTTTGTTGGGATAATTGTTTATTGGCTTTGCTAATTTAATAGATAAGTATCGTCACTAAAAGGTGTTAAATAAAAAATAAATAATTAAAAAAATTAAAAAATACGACTGCCCTGACAACAAACGAACTAAAAAGTTAAAAACAAGTTTATTAGTTAGTCTGTATATATAGAAGCGAAAAGTCACTTATTTACGCGTTAACTAAACAAATAAAAAAAATTGTCATCGCAGTCGGGGGACTTCAAAATTTAAAATGTGTTCCACAGAGCGTCCCCCGACTGCGATGACAATTTTTTTTATCTATTTAGTTAACGTGTAAATAAGTGACTTTTCGCTTCTATATATACAGACTAACTAATAAACTTGTTTTTAACTTTTGAGTTCGTTTGTTGTCAGGGCAGTCGTATTTTTTAATTTTTTTAATTATTTATTTTTTTGCACTTTCTAATATTTTCAATGATTGTAAAAATCTCAGATACTTTTGACTAAATGTGGTCAAAACGACAATTAAATTATCGATGTTTTCGACATATTTTATTTGAATATACCTAGTTTTTGTTGGAGAAAAAGGGCAAAAACTACTATTAAATTATCTTTTATCGCTTTTATTCTCTATATCAAAAACTACGAGTAGGTATATGATACTAAAAATATATCTAATATATTCATAATTAAATTGTCGCAGATAATAATTGACCACATTTTGTCAAAAGTATTTCAGATTTTTACAACCATTGAAAATATTAGAATGTGCGAGAGAGAGAGATGCGAAATGTAATAGTTAACGTTATTAGTTAACGCTCTTAACGTGGCGGACCTGACATTTTAGGCGAGGACCACTCTCTGTGCCAGATCTTTTCCACGTACTACCAAACTACGGAACCAACTTTCTTCGATGGTGTTTCCACTTAATTACAACATGTGGCCTACAAGAGGCGGACAATTTGTGTATAGCCGACAATGCATTGGTGGTGGTCTAGTGCTCCAAATGTTCATAGGCGGTGATGATCACTTAACATCAAGTGACCCGCCAGATCGTTTGCTCGCTATTCATATAAAAATTGTTCAAAGAATATAGACGTTAAGATCCCGAGGTGCTGGAATGGTGACCACGTAACGGAAATCGCAGTGTTGGCCGATCCCCCACTAGTTGAAAGTACGATATTACGACGAGTTGCAGAGAGTTGCTGGATACAAGCAATGCAAAACCGTCTGTGGACGGTGAAATGTATAAATGCGGTAGTAAGGAATACTATATTTATGTAGTAAGGAATACTAAATTCAAATTCAAATTAATTTATTTGCAAGATTGGGTAGGAAAATGGGCTTTTACAGTGTTCTGTGCTCCAAACTGCCACTGAGCTATGTTGTATGTATGTTCTAGCTATGTTTATGTGTGATTCAATATTAAATTAGTCGCAAACTGTGGTCTCACTGGTGCCAAGGTCATGATGCAGTCACTAAACATACCTACTTAATAAATTGAACCCATAAATTTTTTCATAAGACTTGTCTCCTAAGAGCCGCAAACCCTTTTCTGGCTTTTTTTCTGGCTTTTATGAATGGCCTACATGAATTAAATAATTTTGAATTTCAATATTGGTGTTGCACGTTATTGTAAACGTAAACCCAGAGAAATAAGCCTTTGAACTTTTCTGAATGTTAATCTATTAAAAAATATATGACTTTTTTAATAGGTAAGTACCTATTGGTAGAGATAAGAATAGAGTTCCCTTCTAAAGAAAGCTTCACATCATTCAATCATTACTTAGCTATTAACTTCGTAATCAAAAAAAACAAGTCAGAGAAATCTTTAGAACATTTTGTATAATACGTATTTTACATTTTTATAATACCCCTTTGTCACAGACTAGAGTTTTAAAGTAACTGCAAAAATCTAATTACGTAGTGACTTTTATCTTTCTCCACAAGTTATTAGTCAAATTTCTTTCCCAGTACTTTTCGCAAGGATAACAAAGGCCTTTAAAACAGGTCAGGGTATTTCTGAGGCTTTCATAGTCTCCAGAGTATATAAAGTAAGTCTTTTCAGTGTAATTTCGGTTTCAAAAGCTAATTTCGCCACACAATAGTCATTTAGGACTTTTTGAAAATTCTTCTCCTAATGGGGTAAAACAGGGTTTGAAAAATCGAACTTAACGTGAACGAAGCCGTGGGCTATAGTCCTTACTTTAATATTATAAATGCGAAAGTGTGTTTGTTTGTTGGTTTGTCGACGACGGATACGTTGTTTGGCTACGGATCGACTTGATTTTTTGCATGGGTATAGTTGAGGACCTGGAGAGTGACATAGGCTCCTTTTTATCCCGGAAAATCAAAGAGTTCCCGAGGGATTTTAAAAACTAAATCCACGCCGACGTAGTCGCGGGCATCAGCTTCAGCAGTAATCTATATAGAATAACAACTCAGTTGAAAGTTAGTCATGCAAGCTTAAAATGTAGAGTAGGTAACATTTATTTTGAACCTAGTTTTATCAGTTAGACGATTTCATTAAAATATCACAATAAGCTCGCGGCATTGCTGATAAATTCCGTAGATTGCGTCGAATTTAGTGTTACATTACTCATTAATGTTATAAATGGGGCTGTTAAGTTTAATCGCTCCATTCTAAATTATTTGTCACAGAGAGTTCATTGATACAAAGGCCAAAAGGTCGTTTTGAGTTTAGTATACTATTTACAAATATCAAATATTTGTAACCATTTTTCAGCGCATAAAACTATCTTTATCTTTTTTATCTTTTTAATTTGTTCTTGGGCGCTTATTATCTTAATTTTGACGATCTCGGTGACAAAATGGTAAGGGCTGGACTATAGGACTATGGACTATGAGATTAAGATCCCTCACATAAACAATTTAGACAGTAATACCAGATCACAATTTACTGAAAATAATTTAAAACATGAACTAAAATCATAGTTTTTAGATGAGTAAGTGGCCTTGTCAATAATTTTTTAATGGGTAGGTATTTGTGTTTAACGGAATCAGCTTTTATAGCAATTTAAACCTACACTTAAAACCTAAGTGGTTCCTCGTGAGCTAATAAGAAAAAATGTTTATAAATTACTAGCTGATGCCCGCGACTTCGTCTGCGTGGATTTAGTTCATAACATCCCGCGGGAAATCTTTGTCACCCTCCAGGTTCTCAACTATACCTATCCAATAAATCACGTCAATCCGTAGCTTTGTAGCAGGAAACATTTGATCGTCTTGCTCGCGGCATTGTTAATGATGATTCAAAGAGAAAACATATTACTGATGATATTATCAATTACGTTAAACTATATTTTTTATAATTGTTTTTACCATAATTAACCAAATTCAAAATTACGTTTAGCTGTCATTTACGTTTTGTTCTTCCACTGTCATTTTCGTTTTTTTTATTCCATGTCAGATGCATTTTTGTTATACCAGGTTTTATATTGACTTGACGGAAACGCGGTCGAACGGGATAAAAAGTATCCTATGTCCGTCTCCTGGTTCTAAGCTACCTCTCCACCAATTTTGAGCCAAATCGGTTCATCCGTTCTTGAGTTATAAATAGTGTAACTAACACCACTTTCTTTTATATATATAATAAGATTGTATGTAGATTAAAACAAAAGTGGACCTATAAGATTACATGTCTAACCTAATACTGCATGATGAGATGAAGAACCAGGGCTAATATGTCATCGAAGGAAAAAGGTTCATGACCAAAACCATCAGACAACAAAAAAATTTTTTAAGCGGAGCGGAAACCTAGGAGTGGTCATAGCGTAGTGCTTAGGACTTCAGCCTCTTTTCGGTGGTCTGGGTTCAATCCCAGGCACGCTTCTCTGATGGAGGTGAAGGAAAAAATCTCGAGAAAAACCTGCATGCCTGAATTCTCCATCATCATCATCATCATTATCAACCTTTAGATGTCCACTGCTGGACATAGGTCTCCTGCATGGACCTCCACAGGCTTCGGTCTTGCGCCGCCTTAATCTAGCGGCTCCCTGCGACTCGCTTGATGTCGTCGGTCCACCTAGTGGGGGGTCTGCCAACACTGCGCTTACCGGTGCGGGGTCGCCACTCCAGCACCTTGGGACCCCAACGACCATCAGTTCTTCGAACCATCCATATCATACTCAAAATTGCGTGAAGTCTCCCAGACCGCACTTGACCAGCGTGGTGAACTATGGCATAAATCCTTGTTATTCTTGAGAAGACCTGTGCTCAGGATAGGTCGAGATCAATGAATGAACTCAAGTCAAGTACCGATCCTGGGTCTTTTGCTTTGCAGAGAACGAAAGGAAAAGCTGCGCAAATGTCTCCAAGAGGTTATAAATATTCAAATTTCACATCACTTGACGAATCTGCTGGCGAGGAGCCAAAAGTCAGCCTCGCGTGATATATTATGGAGTACTGCAACTTCCTGCTGGGATAGGTCAAGAATTTATATTATACGCGTATTAAACTTAATATTTATAGCACTAACTTTCAAAAGTTAGCTCCTGTATTATGTCGGAGGTAACTGATAAAAATGAACTTAAGGATAGAGTCTGTTCTTTAGTAATGTTTAAAACTACTTAGCCTTTCAAACAGGTTCTTTTGTTAACATGTTTTTTAAAAAGCTTTCTTAGGAAAGTGGTACTAATTACAGTGCTATTATTAGATAAAAACAAAAGCAAACTTTTTCAGACAAAACAAATTCTTCTTGAATTAGTAATTTAAAAGGAATAAAAATCAGATATACAGTAGAACCCAGAACCAAAAATTGTGTTGACCTGTGTAATTTTTTGTAAATAAAAATACCCAGTGTGATATTGTCTTCACTTACTTTTATCTAAAGGGGATCCTGATGAACAGATGAGTTCACCGGGATCCCCTGGGGGATCGGGTCAGGGGATCCTGGTGGATTCACCCAAAATATCAGGACTAATCGACAGGTAATGCATATAAACCAGCGGGTTACCTGGAGATTTGTACCCTATTTAGTACCCTAAGGGTCCGTTCAGACTGAACGGAAAAATGCGCGAGCAATTTACTGGCTCTATTGAAAATAGGACCGTATTACAACAGACTAAAGTAGAAAATTTACTCTCGAGCGCGCGCGCTTTCCTATTTTCAATGGAGCCAGCTCGCGCATTTTTCCGTTCTGTCTGAACTGACCCTAAAGTTGCAAGGAAGAGGTTTTAGAAATTTTTGTACGATGAATGAATTTTTTAAAACCCATATCCACATGGATGATATTATCTTCCTAACGAAATTTCGTTATTAATTTATATTAAAAAAAAGATATTATTTATTTTATCAGTAAAGCATTTTAAAACTTCTACCTGTGAATAGCTGTTTCCAAGCTATAATATAATTTATGATGAACATAACATCAAATTTCCCTTGGTCGAGTTACAGTTTTTAAACTATATTCCCGTTTGATTATTTCATTCATTAGCTTCCGCAATTAGAAACTAGTAAACTTCATTCATAATATTATATACCTAAGTACAAATAGCTTTATAGTATCATAGTACAAACAGAATAGTAGGCTAACTTCATACAAAGTGGCCGCTGCCGGTTTGAATGTATGCGTGAGCAGCGGGCGCCGTGTACGCACGGAAGTTTCACGCACACATTCGCAAAATCTCAACCGGCTCAATCGGCCGGCAGTACGGGCCGCGCGGCGCGCCACAGAGTGCTTTTGTATATATCGCGCCGCTGTGCTAATCGCGCGCAATTGCGTATTACGTCGCACGCTCGCTCTTTTTTGTTTGCTTAATTTTTCAATAAAAGTAGTAACCTACCTATTAATAATCGCGGGCATCAGCTAGTCAAAAATAAAAGTGACAACCCTAGGCGTCAACGCAAGAGTAGGTAATTAACTCGCCGATCGGCCTTAGTTAGCCTACTATTCTGTTTGTACTATGATAGTATGTAGGCTCTAAACACTAATTCTCCAACACCGCAGAGCCATATCGTGCCAGCACAAGCACCTACCTACCCTCATACAGCGGCGTGCTGAATTTTTAACATTTCGGATAGAATTCGGCCTTTTACGGGAGCAAACGGATTTTGGACATAGACCAAATTAGAATCTCTTTTGCGGGTACCGTTCGGGATACACTGCCACTATACGGTATTGGACTAAGCACTCGGATAACTTTAATTGAGCTTGTATTACAACCTTAGTTTGTTGGAACTGGCAGTTAAATGCATTACCAAAAAGTTAAATTGGTCACTTTACTTGAATTCAAATTCAAAATTATTTATTTCACGTAGGCCAACCTGTGGCTCTTATGACACGTCGTCTCTTCCACCGGTTCGAAAAGCGGATTCTGCTGAGAAGAGCCGGCAAGAAACTCAGCAGTTGCTCTTTTCAAAATATTTATTTTGCAATAATACCTATTACATAATAATATCATATTAATATTATAGCTATTACATTTTTTACATTTTTTTTAAATTAAAATATTACATAAAAACTTATAGCTAAACTAATTTAATTACTATACATTACTATACAATGCTATTATATAGTACTAAGTTTTTTATACTACGAGTATCTTATGGGTAGCTGGATACCAAGGTATTTAGAATAGAATAGAATAGAAATATTTTTTATTCAAATAGACTTTTACAAGTGCTTTCAAATCGTCAAATGAATCTATGTTTGCGTAATCTATTCTCTACTTTGAGTATTAAAGTGTTGCTTTAATACTCAAAGATTCTCTATATAAGTGGTAGATATAACTCGATTCTTAATTTTTGACATGGCTAATGCTGTCATGTGAGAGACTAGTATATTTTAATGGCCCTTGACTGCGACATTACCTGATGGTAAAGTGACAATGCAGTCTAAGATGGTTGCAGGCAACTTGGAAGTGGTTATGGCCGTTTTATTTAAACCCATACCTAATCGGCTTCTTCAAGCAATAGTATCGGCATGTCTTAGATGGTAGGGTGGTGACTAGCCACGACCGAAGCCTACCACAGTTGGCCTAAATGTCAGTGCATCATGCCTCAAAGCGGCAACTTTACCTTAAGTCAGAAGGTTAAAAATCTCAAAAGACATTCATATTTCATACGTTTGATTTAATAATCCAATAGGGGTAGTATTTTGTAGCGTTCTTAAAGCGACTACGTACATTCTACCACTCAAGTTTCGGTTTGCACAAATATAGCTCTTATTAACATGAGGGTATGGGCTGCGGGTGATAGTCTGGGATGAGGCCGGGGATACACCACGCTTCGTTACCCTGCAATCGGTTCAGTGTACACAAAGGCACCCTTCCGTGCGTATCGTAGCATTTATGTCTAGAGCGTGACTATGGCCTAGCCTTATTTATCTACAGTTACTTTCTGTGTTCGTCTTTTTTGCTGCTTTGACCAAGATCTTATTTTCTTAATCTTGGTTTTAAAAAAATGTAATTCGTTTATTGGAACGTATTGGAAAGTAGTTCCTTATCGCGCGGTGCGGAAGGGGGCTAGACGGAAAAAATTAAGACAAAATTGAACCGACACTTTTTTGAATGTGAATTTGGCATTGTGTTTTATATTTTCACAGTACAATATAAGATCTCGGTAGCCTTGTGGTTTCTATAGTCGCTAAACAGTTAAAAGTTGATGGTTCGAATCCCAACTCGATAGACTGAATTTTCTATTTTCAATTTCATTTTAAATAATTTCTAAAAAAGAGCTAAATTCGATGCGGAAGCTTATGGTTGACGCGATCTAAGAAATTTATTGACGTAGTCATCATTCAATCGCAAATCTTGTGAACGAAGGGCTTTGAATTGTCGACAATTTCACCAACTCCGTAACTTGAAAGGAATCGCCTGCCAGACACTAGTTATTAGATTAGTGGTGTACGCAGCATTCCAGCTTCCGACTCTGATTCAATAACCCTTGAGAGCCTACTGAGTCTCGGTTTGACTCTCGAACAATTTCATTTTACATTGAGTTATTGGCTATGCTAATTTTCGTTTAATCGCTTGGGTTTTGACGACCACCCTGGCGCAGTGGTGAGCGCTGTTGTCTTATTATTTTTTTTTTTGTTTTTGAAAAAATGAAAATGATTTATTTCAAAACTAAATTCTGTATACATTAGTATCAGGAGTCCCGATTTAAGTTAAATTAAACCTGTGGCTCGGGATTCCTGCTCTTCCTCCGTCGCTTACGTTATTACGTTATTATATAGGTACTAACGAAATAGTAAAGAAAAAATTAAAACAATACAAAAATTTAGGTAGTAAGGTTCGTGTGTGTGTCTGTGTGTGTGTGTGTGTGTGTGTGTGTGTGTGTGTGTGTGTGTGTGTGAGTGGGTGTGTGTGTGGGTGAGTGTGCGTGCGCGTGTGAGTGTGTTTGAAATAATGTAATGTAGACACTACATGAGGGTAAGTTAAAAAAGTGTAGAATTAAAAGCAATTATTTAATATTGCAATTGTAAAAGGTTTTCTGTTTCATTATAGTTTAAGTTATTTAACCATTTAATCAATTTTTGTTTACATTCGACAAACTTCATGTTATGTATATTAAGAATTTTATTTATCTTATTATATAAATAGGGCGCTTTAGTCTTGAACTGTCTGCTTGCAAATTTAGTATTACAGGGGAATGTCTTTATGACCGCATAGTCACGTCGCTTATTTTGAAGCGATCTGTTGTATGGTGTCGTACGGTGCACCCGAACTATTGTTTGCAAAATGTATAGTTGTCTTATAGTTAGTATTTTAGCTGTAGTGTATAAACTATGTGTTGGGTATCTGTACGGTCTGAAATACATTACCTTCAGAAGGGACCTTTGAGCTCTTTCTAACTGTATAAGTTGTGTCTTACATGCAGCACCCCATGCAGGAATGCAATACATCAAATTTGACTGTCCTAGTGCGATATATATAGCTTTTAATAATGCAGATGGTACAACGTGGCGAAGTTTTTTAAAGATCCATATAAGATTTCTAGTTCTGTTCATTAGGCTACTAGCTGATGCCCGCGACTTCGTCTGCGTGGATTTAGTTCATAACATCCCGCGGGAAATCTTTGTCACCCTCCAGGTTCTCAACTATACCTATCCAATAAATCACGTCAATCCGTAGCTTCGTAGCAGGAAACATTTGATCGTCTTGCTCGCGGCATTGTTAATGATGATTCAAAGAGAAAACATATTACTGATGATATTATCAATTACGTTAAACTATAATTTTTATAATTGTTTTTACCATAATTTTCTACCATAATTAACCAAATACAAAATTACGTTTAGCTGTCATTTATCTACGTTTTGTTCTTCCACTGTCATTTTCGTTTTTTTATTCCATGTCAGATGCATTTTTGTTATACCAGGTTTTATATTGACTTGACGGAAGCGCGGTCGAACGGGATAAAAAGTATCCTATGTTCGTCTCCTGGTTCTAAGCTACCTCTCCACCAATTTTGAGCCAAATCGGTTCATCCGTTCTTGAGTTATAAATAGTGTAACTAACACCACTTTCTTTTATATATATAGATTTATTTGTTTATACCAATTTAGATGTTGATCTATTATCACTCCTAAGTATTTATACTCTGTCACTTTATTAATGTTAGGACAATCACAGAAGTCGTCTAGGTAATAGCGACAGGAATGACATTTTATAGTAAAGTCAACAGGAGGTTGTGTTGGAGTTCTAATCGAAAAGGTCATAAATTTGGTTTTAGATATATTTAATGTGAGCACGTTATTATTTAGCCAATTAACTACATAACTTATGCCTTTTTCAGCATTATGTTTTACTTCTTCCCAAGTATCACCATAGAAGATTAAGGCAGTGTCATCTGCATAGGAATAGACCTTACATTTATCCAGCTTTATTAGTAATAGTTCATTTATGTATATCAAGAACAAGGTAGGTCCCAGAGGTACCTTGAGGTACACGTACCACGTTTCTTGGCTTACGGCATCACCAATTCTTACCTTTTGCCTTCTATTTGTAAGGTAACTTTCAAACAGTTGCAATGGTGTACCTCTGATACCGATCCTATCCAGTTTATCTAACAGTAAAGGAATACTAACGGTGTCAAAAGCCCTGGCCAGGTCCAGAAATACTCCAATGCATTTCTGGCCCTGGTCAAGTCTCCCAACAATAGCATTTATAAGGTCAATAACAGCATCTTCGGTAGATATTTCTTTCCTGAATCCATATTGAGAACCAGCAAGAATTTTACATTCTTGTAAGTATATATTAAGTCTTTTATTTATGATTTTCTCAAAAATTTTGGATAGTACCGGCAACAGAGATATTGGCCTATAATTCTCTATTGCGTTTTTGCTTCCACTTTTATGTATAGGATGAATTATACACAATTTGAAAGCATCAGGAAATATTCCTTGTTCGAGACAGGAATTATAGAGGAAGGTAAGTATAGGGACAAGAATATGTTTTGCACATTTTACAAATTTAGTAGGTATACTATCCCAACCACCAGCACTGTTAATTTTTAAGCTCATAATAAAAGAATTAACTTCAATTTCATCAGTACCAATAAAGCCAAAAGATTTTAGCGGAGAAGTAAATGTAGATTTTGGTGGTGTTTTATTTACTGAATAATTACTTAGTTTATTTTCTGCCAGTTGTTTACCCACATTAGAAAAGTATTCATTTATTAAACTCAATGATTCATTTTCTGTAGATTTAATATTCAATAACTCAGTACTATGCTTTTTGACTTTAGATATATTAGTAACTGACTTAATATTTTTCCATAATTCAAAGGGATTTTTAATTGATTTTTCAATCTCAGTGCGTTCATAGCTTCTTTTAATTTTTTTTAGCAAGTTGTTGCAAAAGTTTCTATAACGAATGTATGTGGTTTTAAGTATAGGATTGTCCGGGTTTTTCTTGAGTTTATATTGCATACAGTTTCTATTCCGAATACATTTCAATAATCCAGGGGTAATCCATGGTTTTAAATTTCGCTGCTTTTTGGGTATCTTTAATGTTGTAGTATTCTCTTGGATAATCTTATTGAGTTCCTTTACCAAAGTATTAGCGATATTGTTAGGTTTATCCATTAGATAGAGATTGTGGAAATTTGCTTTTTCAAGTTGTTTAACTCGGAGGTCCTGGGTTCGATTCCCGGCGGGGTCAATTTGGGAATTTATAATTTCTGAATTGTCTCTGGTCAGGTCTGGTGGGAGGCTTTGGCCGTGGCTGTTACCACCCTACCGTCAAAGACGTGCTGCCAAGCGAATTAACGTTCCGGCACGATGGCGTGCGATGAAACCAATTAGAGGTATGGGTTGAATGTTCACTGCCATACCCCTTCCAAGTTAGCCCGCTACCATCTTAGACTGCATCGTCACTTACCATCAGGTGAGACCGCAGTCAAGGACTAGCTTGTCATCGAATAAAAAAAAAGGGTTTGATTAGTTTTTATAATTTGTATCAAATAACTTATTATGAAACAAGAAAAAAAAAATATGGTGAACTAAGAAACACTTATTTCTATAAGAGATCTCTACCAGTGATGGTGGACAAAGAACGCACATCTCTTTATGAGATCACTGAGAGTGGCTTTTGTTTCCTTCGTTTTGAGTTAGGTTAGGTTGGAGTTTTTGAGTTTAAGTAAGGTTTGGTTTTCTTATTATTAGATCAGCGTCTCTGAAATAGAGTCCATGAAGTTTTGTAATAATAATAATTACTTCATAATATTCACTTGCTTAGCGTACCTGTTGTAAACAACAGAGTTTGCAGACAACAAGCAGATTAAAGTTTCACTGTTTCTTGTATATTTCTTTACTAGCTGATGCCCACGACTTCGTCTGCGTGAACTTAGCCTTTAAAATGCCTTGGGAACTCTGACTTTGCGGGATAAAAAGAAGCCTGTCACTCTCCAGGTCCTCAACTATAGGATACTGCAAAAAATCACGTCGATCCGTAGCTCTATTGGGGCGTGATTGAAGGACAAACCAACACACTTTCGCAGTTATAATATTTCACCATATAAAGTGTAAGTGCATACCAACGCATAAATATGTGACAAGTAGAACACTAATATCCCGCGGGAACTGTTTGCTTCCCCAGGATAAAAAGTAGCCTTTGTAACTTTTCAAGTCATCAACTATGCCAATCCAAAAAACCACGTCAATCTGTAACTCCGTTGGCGCATAATTGAAAGATAAATGTGTGAAAAGTAGTATACTAATATCCCGCAGGAACCGTTTGTTTTCCCAAGATAAAAAGTAGCCTTTGTCATTTTTCAGGCTCTTAACTTTACCTGTGCAAAAAAATCACGTTAATCTAAAACTCCATTGCGCGTATTTTGAAGGACAAATGCATAAAAAATAGCGATGCTATCCCGCAGGAACTGTTTGCTTTTCCGGGATAAAAAGTAGCCTATGTGCTGTTCCAGACTATATTCTATGTCTGTGCCAAATTTCAGCAAAATCGGTTCATTCGTTGTCGCGTTAAAGAGTAACAAACATCCATCCATCCAAACATCCATCCTCACAAACTTTCGCATTTATAATATTAATAGGAATAGGATGGGATATATTTTTATCATATATTTTTAGATATCTGCCTATTTTGACAAATAGGTCATGAAAAGGGTAAAAAATGTGTTAGGTGTTAAACTGTAACATCAGCAGCAATATTATAATTTTGAGTATTCCATGATTTTCTCTAGAAAAGATTTTATAGCAATTACTTCAGCATTTTTTTTATAATTGCCATATTATTTTTTGGCACATATCTAATAATTACTGTAGGTACTAATTTCTACGACAATAATTTAGCATTTCAATTCTGGAATGTTTCAATGCGTTCCGCTTAGGGTGGGTTAATGGTAGCAATAACACACAATCGGGAATGAATAAAAGGTGCAATTTATGGGTTTGAACCCCCGAAATGTGGCCGCGCAATTACTGTACGGATGTCTAGTGATGTTCTCTATTGTTGTCGATGCTAAGCTATAAGAAATCCGATGCCACGTTGGTTTAGCGGCTAGCTTATTCTGTTGGAGACCATTAGATTCCAGTTATACTCGTAAGTCAGGTCAAAATAAGTATGTATTGCGTTTTTCTGTTAAAAACATTCAGTACCGGGCTGACCCGGAGTTAGAAGGTAGTTTGTCTGACATTTCTGTTATCCGTTAAAGCTGTTTTTTGCACCCGATTCTATCCGTCGTGTTCGAATTGTCATTCCGTCGGCCTATAAAAGAAAGAAAATAGAGATCTACGATAGAGAAAGAGAGATTGACTACACTTACTGATGCTTGATCCGAAGAATATTTTAATTAGTTTTATGACTAACGTGTTAGATAATAAAAAAATCCCCTTTAGAAGAAAATATTTTATCGTTTTACTTATAAAATTATTTCACTACCTAGGTTCTACTGTAGAGATCTTTTATAATTTATATAATATTTCCTTGTCCACCATTATTTTCTTTTTTCTTGTTTTATACACAGGGGCAAGTGCTGAACCTATGGACGCTTGTACCTGTGGACACAATCGATTCCGTCAAAACTAGCAACCCTAAAATTCTAATTTCAACGTGAACTGTCAATCAAAGACAAACCTATATGGTCGCGTTAGAATTAGAATTTTACGGTTGCTAGTTTCAACGAAATCGATTGTGTCCACAGGTACAAGCGTCCATAGGTACAGTACTTGCCCATACTTTGTTTGGTACAAAAATAAATAAAAGATTAAAAAATAAAAATAATATTAAAAATTATATCGATATAGCAAGGGATACATCTCTAATAACTTTTAGAACCCATCCCATTGTAGAAAATGCTAATGATTTCCTATCCGACTGCACCGCTTTAAAGGTGAATCGTAAATTTAATGAATTCCCAGTTTTAGGCAGGGTAGCTTGACTCTGTTGTAATAGGAACTTTAAATAGGACCTTTTATTAGCTTTTAGCAACTTAATTTTAAGATCACATAGGTTAGCTTAAGCATGAGTAGTTAGCGGATAAATAAAAATATTGTTTTAACAACATCTTTAAGAGGTTGCTGTCTTCTAACAATCTATTATAACAATTAGGTTATGGCAATATAGTTTAATTATTAAATAATTGGTATGAGGCGCTGGCACACAAATCCATTAGAGGTTACAACTAAGTGCCTAAATACAACGACTCCATTCGCATTTCCATTCATCTTACAAAATATAATAATAAGAGCAGAAAACTCGGCGGAAAAAATAAATTACGTCCAATCAACTTGATTGCTAAATGTGGCGAAAATCGGGAAAAATTGCGATAACTGCGTTAACTAAGTTTCGTGTTTCCGCGTCGATGAGATGGCGGAATATAGAGCTTTCATATACATACATAATTATAGTAGCTATGATTATATCTGCAGAAGACTGATTGTGCGTCTTTTGTTTAGAGATAACGTAGACTCATTAATATGGAGGTAATTGCCTCGTTGGTCTATTGCCTAGCGGGTCATGAGGTTCTTGGAGTAAGTTAAAAATTCAAAATTCAAAATTATTTATTTCACGTAGGCCAACCTGTGGCTCTTATGACAAGTCATGACTCTACCACCGGTCCGGAAAGCGGATTCTCCTGAGAAGAGCCGGCAAGAAACTCAGCAGTTGCTCTTTTCAAAATAATCATTTTACAATATTATTATGAAGCTATTACATTGTAATAAGTTTTATCTACTCCAGCATCGAAAAGTTCCAATTTCGAATTTGACAGCTGAATCGAAATGAACCCTCTTTCGGTTTTGCTTCTCATTTCGATGCAGCTCGTTGTATGGGAGCTGAATCGAAATGGTTATCTTCTTAAAATAGGATACCTAAAGCTAAGGCTCTGAGTTCTGGCACTTTTGTACCGTTCATATAACAGAGGCGCCACAGGCGGCTGGTGGCGGCTTACGGAGTTACTTTTTGTTGACAGAGGCGCCACAGGCAGCTGGTGGCGGCTTACGGAGTTACTTTTTGTTACTTTATTGAGCCTACGGCGTATTTTGTTAATGATTTTATTTTCCTTGTCGTAGATAAAATCTTGTATGCAACTGAACGTAATTAGTCATTTTAATTCTCGTACTATCCTATTTTGATACTCGGCAAGCCTCGTATCAAAAAACAGCACTCGAATTAAAATGACCCTCATTACGATGCAGTTGCATAAATAGCTATTTTATACTATCTTGTGTGCAGCTGGATGTTATTTGGGCAGTTATTTGGGACATTCTCAGTATTATTACGGAGTTGAGAATTTGGCATTGATAGATCAATTCCGTACCTCTGAAAGCACATTAAAGCCGTATGTTTGACATCAGTCTCGTTTTAACTCTGCTTTGATTCTGAGCAGAGTGAGAGTACATTTTCAGCCTGTGCAAATTTTTTTCATATTCTCACTAAAGGGAACTCTCTCACTTTGTATGAAAAATACACTTAGCTAGTATATGTTAAATGAAAATAAATTGCTGTTGGTTAGTTTGGCTAAAACTCGAAAATGGTTTGACCGATTTGAATTTCTTTTTGTTTTTGTTCGTTCTAATACAGGGGTGCCTTAAAAATAAAAAATTTAGGAAAATCCGAAAAGAACGGCTGAAAATTTAAGAATTCAAAATTATTAATTTTGTATCTTCTTCTTCTTCTTCTTTATCAACCGATAGACGTCCACTGCTGGACAAAGGTCTCTTGCATGGACTTCCACAGGCCTCGGTCTTGCGCCGCCTGAATCCAGCGGCTCCCTGCGACTCGTTTGATATCGTCGGTCCACCTGGTGGGGGGTCTGCCAACACTGCGCTTCCCGGTGCGGGGTCGCCACTCCAGCACCTTGGGACCCCAACGACCATCAGCTCTTCGAACTATGTGCGCCGCCCATATATCCACTTCAGTATAGGAATCACTAATTAGGATTAGTTTTAAGTAATATATGGCGGGAGCGAAATCGCAGGTTAAAGCTAGTAAGTGGTTATTAATACAATAACACTAGTAAGTTAAAAGATAATAATATAACTAAAGCTTTAGAACCATAAATCAAGACACATATGCGGTTCTCAGTAGAGTGCATTTAATCACATGGGACACACCAAGGTGTACATTTGTCACCATAACAGATCTTGGAATATGATTTACAGTAGTGTTTCAAACGAGAATGTCTCCGCATACCGTTATATGGTTAGCATAACGTTATAATACACTAAACTTAGCCAAGCTTAGCTTTTGCCAGCGTCGTGTCATTTTTAAGCTACTTCAAAAAATACAAAAAGAGGAGGTTCTCAATTCGACGCGTATTTTTTTTAAAATAAGTAATAGAAAATGGAAAAAGCGGAAACGATAAAAAAGGTAGCCTTTCAAGCAGTGATAGCCTAGTGGTTAGTACTGCGGTCTCCTATTCAGGGGGTCACAGGTTCAATCCCGGGCACGTATCTGGCTTTTCTAAGTTAAGTTTGTTTAAGAAATTAAATATCACAAGCTTCAACGGTGAAGGAAAACATCGTGAGGAAACCTGCACATAATGTTTTCAAAAGTGTGTGATGTTTGCCTATTTGCATTGGACCAGCGTAGTGGACTATGGCCTATATCCCTTATTTGAGAGGAGACTGCGCTCAGTAGTGAGCCGTAGATGGGTTGCTGCTGCTTATGATGATGATGATGTTACTTTCCAAATCCTCAACAGCTATACCCATGCAAAAAAGGACAAATGTCTGAAAAGCCGGCAACGCATTAGTGGCCACAGCGCTGGCGAATTGGCAGACTTCACACATCTTTGAGAACATTAAGAAGAATTCTCAGGTATGCTGGTTTCCTCACGATGTTTTTCCTTCACCGTTGTAACATGTGATATTTAATTGCTTAATCGCACTTATAACTCCGAAAAGTCAGAAGTGCCAGGGAATAAAACTGCGACCGCCTCGAATGGGAGACCACAGTCCTCACTACTAGGCTATCACTGCTTCTATTATTATAATACTAGTAAGCATTTATTTTAAACCTTTTAGTACAATTACACAATATACATAATATATTTTCCTTTCTTCTTGAAGAAAATGACATAATATCAAACCGGAATCCCAGCAGGAAATGTGGTTTTGAATCGACGTGATATATCTGTAGTGTGGAGTCAGACGTCCATCGAGCCAGTCGAGATTTCAGGATTCAGTCGGAATTTGCGACCGCAATTTATGCAGGTTTAAATGTAAGACGGCTTGATGTACGTGATGTTAAAATATTTTGAGAAATGTATCGTACGGGAATACGTAACTTTGTATTTAAGATTAAGATTTTAAGGATTTCTAGAGGCAATAGCTAAACGCTTTTAAACACAGCTTTAAAGATACTAGGACGTGGACTCAACGGTAAATAATTTGGTGAAAATCGTAGGTTCTTTCAATCACAGATGTGCGATTTTCTAAAAATGGTTGCTGCAATGTGACGATTTCAATCGCTTCTGATTGGCCAATACTCACTCGCTATTGATTGAAATACATTGTCGCAGAAAGAACGCGATAAATTCAGCCAATCACTACAATTGAGCCTGTAGCAATTTTTGATTGATACAGCTTTTACTGAATCGGCCTGCAGATTTACAAGTGAGATGTCTTGGGTTTGATTCCCGGTGGGGAGAATTTGGTTTATAATTTCTGAAATGTGTTTATTCTGATCTGATCTGGTTGAAACTTCGGCTGTGGCTATTTACCACCTTACCGGCAACCTTTGCCGTTAAGCTATTTAGCATTCCGTACAATGGAACAGATAAATAAACAGTTTGAGGTTTGAGTTTAATAAACGCTGTTATATCCTTTGTTATTAATTTAAGACAGCTTCCATCGACTAGATCGTGACGTCATTGCAGCAAAGCGACAGGATAAAAATTTCGGAAACAAAAATTATTCGCTATAGCGAACGTAACTTTGCGAGTAGTCTTGATCATTGTGCTTACTTTTTAACAATCTTTTAACCTTGCCATTTCCTGACTTTTTGCATCACTTTCGGAATTAGACCCTTTTAATTGAAATGGTATGTTTCAATTTACTAAAAGCTGTTTTGGCTGCCTTTGAAATGTTTAATTTCACGTTTCGTAACCGAACCTATTCATCCCCCCTACGTCCAACGAAAATCTGTACCTACCGTCATTTATATACGAGAGTAATTGATTTTGTTAGATTTTGATCCTTATTTTCAAAGGTATAAGAGATGTATTTCAAAGTTATCGCAGATATTATTTGAATACGAGTGTATACGACATACGCATTACAAAATGTACTTAATTCAAATTATTTGTATGGTACTAAAGCTCTGTAAAGATGCAATTTATTAATGTATTCAAATTTTAGCTTTCTTTGAGGGCTATTTTTGGAGCCAAATATTGCTTTTGCGAAAAATTACATCTTTAAAGACTTCAATTGGGCTGTTTTGAGAAGAAATTGACTGATTGACATAATATCAACTAGTAACTATCTTCTTCTTCTTCTTCTTTATCAACCGATAGACGTCCACTGCTGGACAAAGGTCTCTTGCATGGACTTCCACAGGCCTCGGTCTTGCGCCGCCTGAATCCAGCGGCTCCCTGCGACTCGTTTGATGTCGTCGGTCCACCTGGTGGGGGGTCTGCCAACACTGCGCTTCCCGGTGCGGGGTCGCCACTCCAGCACCTTGGGACCCCAACGACCATCAGCTCTTCGAACTATGTGCCCCGCCCATTTGAACTTCAGTATCGTGACTCGCTTAGCTATGTCGGTGACTCTGGTTCTCCTACGGATCTCCTCATTTCTGATTCGATCCCGCAGGGACACTCCGAGCATAGCTCTCTCCATCGCCCGCTGAGCGGTCCTGAGCCTACTTATGAGGCCCTTAGTTAGCGACCATGTCTCGGATCCGTAAGTCATCACTGGCAACACGCACTGTTCGAAGACTTTAGTCTTCAGGCACTGAGGAATTTTGGACGAGAAGACATCTCGGAGCTTCCCGAACGCTGCCCAGCCGAGTTGGATTCGGCGGTTGATCTCTTTCTCGAAATTGGACCTACCTAGCTGGACTGTGTGTCCCAGGTAAATATACTCGTCGACAATTTCGAGTGCAGAGTTCTCAACAATTACTTACTGCGCCGTCCCCAAAACTATGTGGGTCACAGGTGCCTAAATATGCCCGTTTCTGGACAGCGGTCCCGAGGCCGGCCAAAGAAACGGTGGATTGACATAGTACAGGCAGATGCACGTGCCAACGGTCTTCGTAAAGAGGATGCTTTAGATCGTGCAAAGTGGAAGAAACTTAGCAGGAAAGCGGACCCTGGCGTATGCCGGGACAAACGCTAGGAAGAAGAAGAGTTCTCAACAATTACTGGGTGGAGCGGTGCATGAGCATTGGACATGATTTTCGTCTTGCTCATGTTCATTTTCAGGCCCACCTGTTGAGAAACCCTGCTGAGATCGTTGAGCATTGTATTGAGGTCTCTCAGAGTCTCTGCCATGACTACTATGTCATCGGCAAATCGCAGGTGAGTGATGTACTCGCCGTTTATGTTGATGCCAAGCCCGTTCCAATCCAGAAGCTTAAAGACGTCCTCCAACGCAGCGGTAAAGAGCTTCGGGGAGATAACGTCTCCCTGTCGCACTCCACGCAGCAAGTGGATTGGCCTCGTAGTCTGGTCCTGTTTACGTACTGACATTGTGGCGTTTTCATACAAGCACTTCAACACTTGGATATACTGGTAGTCAATCCGGCATCTCTGCAGCGACCTCAACACAGCCCAAGTTTCCACCGAATCGAAGGCTTTCTCATAGTCCACAAACGCTAAGCAAAGTGGCCGGTTATACTCTTCTGTCTTTTGTATAACCTGCCGCAGCGTATGAATGTGATCTATGGTACCAAAGCCTTTTCGGAATCCGGCTTGTTCGGGAGGCTGGAAGTCGTCAAACCTACGAGCGAGACGATTCGTAATGACTCTCGAGAACAACTTATAAACATGACTCAACAACGAGATGGGTTTATAATTCTTCAACAAGGTATTATCACCCTTTTTGAAGAACAGAACAACCACGCTCCTGTGCCATGCTTCCGGCGTTGTGCCCTCGTGGATGATGGAATTGAACAATCGCTGAAAGATCTTAAGTACCGGTTTTCCACCCGCTTTCAGGAGTTCCGCAGTGATTCCGTCATCACCTGGCGCCTTGTTATCCTTAAGCTGTTTGAGAGCCATTCTAATCTCGTATAGGCTGACGTCCGGGATATCTTCGGTATAGTGTCGGGTTAGTTTGGCTCTGGGATCTTTCGCCAGATCTTCAACAGGTTTTTGTGTCGTGGTCTATAACTGTCCATAGAACTTCTCAACCTCTCCCAAAACCTCAGGTCGTGAAGAGACGAGACGGCCGTCATCAGTTTTCAGCCGCGTCAACTGGCTCTGTCCGATAGACAGATCTCTCGCGAACACTTTTGAGCCTTTGTTCCGCTCAATGGTATCTTTAATACACTTGGTATTAAAGACACGGAGGTCGCGAGTTTGTGCCTTAGAGATCTGCCTATTAATCCGCCGGTAGGCAGCCGCATCTGCCGATGACTGCAGCCTCATCTCTTGTCTCTCCTTCATTAGCTTGAGAGTATGGTCAGAGAACTTTTCGGTTCTTTTTCTGCGGTGGGTCTTAAAGAATTTAGACCCCACAGTATGAACAGTTTCCACGAACCTGTTGTTTAGATCGTCCACAGAAACGCAGTCTGCTAGGCACTCGAATCGGTTCTGCAGTTCGAGTTGGAAGTTTTCGGGATTTTGGATATGAGCACGAGAAGGTTGGAGAGTGGACTTCACCAGTCTGGCCCTTTCCAGCTTCACATTAATATTCAACGTGCCTCTTACCATCCGGTGATTGCTACCGGTTTTCACCCTATTGATCACAGAGACATCATTGAATATATGCCGCTTGGTCGGCATAATGAAGTCGATCTCATTTCTCGTGGAACCATCGGGACTCAACCATGTCCATTTTCTGTGTGGCCGCTTCCTGAAGAAGGAGTTCATCATAAAGAGGCCCTCCTTCTCCATGAAGTCGGCCAACATTTGGCCCCTTTGGTTCCTTCGCCCATACCCAAAATGCCCCACTCTCGTCTCTGCACCGCTTCGTTCGCCCAGCCTTGCATTGAAATCCCCCATCACAACACTGTAATGAGTGGTAGAGGCGTGTATGGCTTTTGATATATCCTCATACAGCGCCTCCACCTCCTCGTCAGAATGTGTCGATGTCGGTGCGTAGACCTGTATAACCTTCAGCGAATACCGTTTGGTGATTCTGAGTATAAGGTACGCTACCCTACTCGACACACTCTTGACTTGTACAATGTTGTTGACGAGGGACTTGTGGACGATGAACCCGACACCACCCTGGGACTGTTGATCGCCCTCCCGGTAGTAAAACAAGTTGCCGGAATTGAGGATTATCGAGTCCTCCCCCTCTCTTCGGACTTCAGACAATCCTATAATGTTCCAGCGCAACTTGCTCACTGCTTCTTCCAGCTCGATGATCTTTTCGTCGGTCCTCAAAGTGCGTGCATACTAGTAACTATAATAGTACGCAATTAAGGTTTTCGGCGATGGTAAAATTGACACAAATATTATAAATGCTTAGTATAAAATAATGTGAAAGTAACTATGTCTTTGTCTGTATGTTTGTTACATTTTCACGCCTAAACAGTTGGACCGATTTCAACAAAACTCCCTAAGGAAATAGCGTGCATCCTAAGGAAGCACATAGAGTAGGTAATTCTTATTCCAGAAAAATCAAAAAGTCACACAATCCCGAAGGATTTATTAAAAAATCTGCACAAACTTAATTGCGAGAATATCAGCATATAAGAGGAAAACGTGACTGACTGACTGATTGACTGACTGATCTATGAACGTACAGCTCAAATCACTGGACGGATTGGGTTGAAATTTGGCATTATGATGTAGGCATCCGCTAAGAAAGGATTTTTGAAAATTCAACCCCTATAAGGAGGTAAATTAATAGTTTGAAAAATCGAACTTAATGTGAGCGGGGCAAAAGCTCGTATTATAAATGTGAAAGTCTCTTTCTGTCTGTCTTATTTTCACTGCTCAGTCTCAACCTATTCTAACAAATTTTTGTTTAGAGATATCTTGCATTTCGGAGATGGACGCAGGATAACCTTACATCCCGAAAGATATTCCTCTCTTCGAAGAAGCCTGTCTCATTGACTAGCTTCATCTCCAGTATTTGCATGAAACCACAACAGCATCTTTCCGGAGCGCGTAAACAATCGCCCGCCGAGCTTATTATTCTAGTTATTATTCCATTCAAAACGAAGATGGCGGCCAATTTCCGCACGCGCCTGTCAAAACCAAGATATTTCTTATTTCTCGCCCGGGATAATTTGCCCGGCGTTAGGCTCTGTCTGTTATCGGAAATTTCTTTTGTAGGATCTATTTCCTAAATGGTATCGCGTTTCAAAAGCGTGGTTTTCAACAGTGATATTCTATAGTGGTTAGGTTGTGGTCTCCTATTGGGAGGTCACGGGTTCGATATCAGGCAAGCACCTCGTGCTTTTTGTACTTGACTTTTCGTAGTTACTATAATAACAAGCCTTTTCCACTCGATTCATTAGACTCGACTTAATCGATCAATCATCAATCACTTAGGCAGAGAAAATCTGCAGCACCGACGCAGTGTTGCCTAGTTGCCTGCCTAGCGGTCTTCTATCTGTATAACTACAAAATTAAAATTCCTGACTTCTGACATATTTATTATACTTAATAAACTGGACCGCAAAGAAAAAGGGTCAGTTAGAAAATCTTCAATATCTTCAAAAGTACCTGACCTAGCTTAATGAAATAAAGACTAAATTAAAGAATACTTTAATGTGCTTAAATGAAAATAAAAAAACATGAATTCAAGCTTTTTATTTTTAATAAATGTAAAATAAATGAAAATGCGTAGTTTTTAATTTCGAAGATTTTTCCAACGGACCCTTTTTCTTTGCGGTCCAGTTTATTTATTTTATTATTATACTTCAGGAGTGAAGGAAAACATCGTGAGAAAACCTGCGCGGCTGTGAGTTCTCCATAATGTTCTCAAAGGTTTGTGAAATCTGCCAACTTGCATTGGGCTAGCGTGGTGCTATGGCCTATAACTCTTCTCTAAGAGAAGACCTGAGCTCATTGGTGAGCCGTTGATATGTTGGTGATGATAACGGTGATGCTGATGATCGCACTTCAAATCATATTACGGAAAAGGATTCAGCTGTCATCGCCATTTCCACTGAATTACTACAAGATGTCTCTTCTAAGAATTTTCAAAAAACACTGTCTAAGTTAGTGGTTTGGTATTTTAGGTTTGTCCTTCAATTACGCAGCAACGGAGGGTTGAGTTTGAGGACTTGAAGAGTGACGTAGGCGACATAGACAACATAATAAAAATAACAAAGGGTTCCCGCGAGATGTTTTAGAACTCCACACGGACGATGTCGAGGGCAAACGCTAGTCGATACTAATTATAATTGGATTCGAAAAAAAACATTTTTTAAGCTAATGCAATAGCTTTTATCGCGGGCTTTGAACTAAGACAAACAGTTTGAGCGCGGCGACCGAATCAAGAAATTCCGTAACGAAAAAAAAACCTAACACCGTCGTTCAGTAAGCGTTCAACATTTTAGATGTTCTCAAGTAGCTCTATTTGGCGCAGTGGGCGAGCGGCCGCTTTCTTTACCGTATATGTACCGTGTAGGGTGTATGATGTCGCAGGTTCGAATCTCACACGCGACAGTTCGCTTTTCTTGTTTGTTTGTTTTTTAATTATTTTTTTTGCATAATTTTTATTATGCAAAAAAAAATATTGCATAAATATTATAATTGCATAAGTTGAGTAAAAATGCTATGCAATAGCTTTACCGCGGCAGTCCCCGAGTGCCGCTTAATTATTTATACCTCTATCATTGCCTAACAGAACAACAAATCTTCGAATCTCCCACATCACTTTCGCTGGCCTTTGTTTCCCTCGGATAAGCAGCAAATAAAAACCTTATCTATGGCTGCCAACCCGCCGCGCCGATTGTGGGCCGGATTACGCCCGCATAGCCGAGCCATGCGTGTGTTTTGGTTTATTCATACTGTAGGCTGAAGCTGATGAAAGAATCGAATGGCAATTATTTATTATCTACTAGCGACCCGCCCCGGCTTCGCGCGGGTGCAATTTACTAATGAAGGACTTGAGATTTTTATAGAAAGATAGGTACCAACCTTTCCGACTTTTCCGGTAGATTTACCAAAAATTTTCTTTCATACAAACTTTTTCCTGACAGTTACGAATACGAAAAAAAATCTGCTACATCGTTCAAGCCGTTCTAAAGTGATGATTTCTCATACGTGCAGCTATAGATTAAGGATTGGCAGTCGCTTCGCACCTTGCGGCAATAATTGTTTTTGACGTGATAACATCTTATAAATCGATAACACCGGATGCACGTACAAAAAAGTGTCACGTTCCGCCTAGCCTGAGCGTACAAGCGAGAGTGCGGAACAAGCGATAGAGAGGCACGATCGGCCCAAACGTTGGCTGAGCGCCCGCTGCCGGGCCCACCAGTCATCGCGTGCGCGCTGTTGTTAGCGGTCATCAATGTTTCTTTAGACGTTATCACGTAAAACTATCGTCCGTAAATCGACTTTACAGACAACCAATTTTTATACGTATTTATTTATTTAAAGAAGATAGAACATTTCAATAGGCCGGATAAATAGCTCGAACAAACGATTGACTTCAAGATAAGGATGAATGTATGACTGAAGTTTTTTTACGGTACACGCTTTCCGAACTGGTGGTAGAGTCTTCACTTGACACAGCCACGTATGGCCTACAAGCAATAAATATTTTTTTTGGATACTTTGTTGGAAAATAATGACGTAGAAAGACAGAAACAAAGCAAGCGTTTTTATTAATCGAGTAAGTGGCTCACACACATAATATTCGTATATTTTCCGCCTTGTCACAGGCGCTGGTGCGGTTTTTGTTGCATTTCTTCCATTGCCCTCGAGAGAGCCGAAGGCGGGTTGCGGGGAGAGGGGGGGGGGGGGGGGGGGGGAGGGAGGGGAAGATTGATTGCGTCCTCGCTTTTTAGTCCTCACATACGGACAACAGATCTCGTAATTAAATATAGAGCCTACTAAAACTTTGCTTCATATACCTTACTGACATGCTGATCTCATTCATCAGATCAGATCAGAACCCCGCCACTGGGTTAGTGGACATCTCGACCGAAAGAATTTCGTCCGAATGGTCGAGTTGTCCCTTTGCAACTTTTTAGGGTTCCATACCAAAATGGTAAAAATGGAACCCTTATGGTGAGACTTTCTCCGTCCGTCTGTCCGTCCGTCTGTCACAGTCGATTATTTCAGTAACTATTAAAGCTATCGACATGAAATTTGGCATAGTTGTGTATAATAGTGGCCCAAAATCATTGAAATAAAGAAAAATCGAAAATTAGTTTTAGTTTTATTAAAAAAAGGGGGAAAATCGGGGGTTTGAAATTTCAAAGTAAAATAACTATATCGAGTGGGGTATCATATGAAAGGCCTTTACTTGTGCATTCTAAAACAGTTTTTTATTTATTTCTATATATAATAGTTTTTGATTAATCGGCCAAAATGTCGAAAAAAATACCCCCCCCCCCCCCCCCTTATCTCCGAAGTTTACCAATCGAAAAATCTGGAATAATTATGGTTAATAGAGGTTTATGTACATTTTACAGGAAAAATAAAAGCAACGCGAAAATTATTTTAGTTTGATTAAAAAAGGGGGAAAATCGGGGGTTTGAAATTTCAAAGTAAGATAACTATACCGAGTGGGGTATCATATGAAAGGCCTTTACTTGTGCATTCAAAAAACCGTTTTTTATTTATTTCTAGATATAATAGTTTTTGATTAATCGGCCAAAATGTCGAAAAAAATACCGTTCCCCCCCCCCCCCCCCCCCCCCTTATCTCCGAAGTTTACCAATCGAAAAATCTGAAATAATTATGGTCAATAGAGGTTTATGTATATTTTACAGGAAAAATAAAAGCAACGCAAAAATTATTTTAGTTTGATTAAAAAAGGGGGAAAATCGGGGGTTTGAAATTTCAAAGTAAGATAACTATACCAAGTGGGGTATCATATGAAAGGCCTTTACTTGTGCATTCTAAAACAGTTTTTTATTTATTTCTAGATATAATAGTTTTTGAGTAATTGGCCAAAATGTTGAAAAAAATACCGTTCCCCCCCCCCCCCCCCCCTTATCTCCGAAGTTTACCAATCGAAAAATCTGAAATAATTATGTTCAATAGAAGTTTATGTATATTTTACAGGAAAAATAAAACCAACGCTCTAACTAGCATAGTTTTTTTTTATAGTAACAATAAACCTCTACAAACAAAGTTAACGATAAATAAGCAAATTAATATAATATTATCGTTTTACTTTTACTTTTGGAGTATGGAACCCTCGGTGCGCGAGTTCGACTCGCACTTGGCCGGTTTTTTTTATTAATGGTCAACTCAACTGCACGTACAGAGTACAGTCATTTAATTCAATTATCCACAATCAAGGATCATAATGATTTTAACTCAAGATACTCCTACTTCCTACTATCCTACTAATATTATAAATGCGAAAGTTTGTGATGATGGATGGATGGATGTTTGTTGCTCTTTAACGTGACAACGAATGAACCGATTTGACTGAAAATTGGAACGGAGATAGCTCATACCTAAGATTAACGCATTGACTACTTTTTATCCCGGAAAATTACAGAGTTCCCGCGAGAATTAAAAAACCTTAATCCATGCTTACGAAGTCGCGGGCATCGTCTAGTAATATACCTATATTTTTTTTTAAAACCGACTTCAAACGCCACTACAAAGTACATATAATTTTAGTTTGTACCGGTATGTTGAAGTAAAATCGATGTGCAGCGCTAGCTATAGGTACTTGAAGATTTGGAGAGTGACATCGGCTGCCTTGTACCCCGGAAAAATAGTGTTTATAAACAACAGATATTGAGTTCGTGCGGGATTTTTAAAAACACACAACTGACAAAGTCGCGGTTAAGCTAGTAAACAATAAATTCAAGGGTCATTAAGTTTAAGCGTGTAGAGGCAGTAAAAACGTCGGGCTATTCACTTGATCGCCAATCTCGCGGACATGTAATGGGAGGTCCTCACACACATTTGTCATGGACTCTCGTGACACGAGACCGTTTCGTTTTGATGATTCTCTGTTTCTAAGTACTCGAGACTGCGTGCTACCAATCGACCTTCTTGTACTTTAAATCTATGAAAATAAACTAAACTGACAGTAAAACTCAAGAAATCCTACGTCTGAATAGGCTGTATCGTCATGGATCTTTGCCTGTCCCGAAGAGAGACGAATGAAGAACAACAACGTAACTGACAGCTCTAAATCTAGTGCTATCCTTCCACGCAGGGAACATTATGAAAGAGATAACACGATTTATACTGACAATTTAAAAAAAAATAGTTGTATGTAGGTATGTATTATTTGGTTATGATTTGGTTATTAATTGATATTTAAATTTCCTCAACGAATAGAAAATTAAAACGCGTAAGTTCGATACTCGTGTATCCAGGCAGTGAGCATAGAACAAAAGAAAGATTCAAAAAAGATCTTGTTCTAATTAATCATCATTACAAATCTTCAGGCATTCCTCTTTATTCTTATGGTAGACTGGGATTTTTTTTTGTTATCTATTTTTTTTTGGGGTTTTTTACCAAGACTAGGAATAAATCGTTGAATTTATATTCCACATATTGTGGCGACAATCTTTAGGGCAAGGTCTAAATATTTTCTTAATATTATTATAATAAATTATATGTATTTATATATTTATTTATTTTGTTATTTATACTATTCAATTAAATTTAAAAATTGGTCGTCTGTAAAGTCGGTTAACGGACGATAGTTTTAAGTGATAACGTCATAAACATTGATGACCGCTAACCACAGCGCGCATGCGATGACCGGCGGGCGCTCTCTAAGGCCGATCGTGCCTCTCTATCGCTTGTTATATTTATTTATTTATTTAATTGATATGCCAGCGATAAATTGCAATTACACTTAAAATAATACAATTTGATTAATTAATGCTAATACTGTTACAAATTACCAATTATAGGCATATACAACATTGCCAGGGTGGCTCCGATCAAAATTTTAAATAATTAATAAATATTTACAATGTCATAGCTAGTAAGATACAGTTATTAAATATTTACAATGTCAAGGCTAAGGAATAAATGTTATTAATTTGAATTACAAGATGATATTTACATAAATCTTTCATGCTGAGTACAATTTTTTCTTAAAGCTAAATAATCTATCATGGAATATGTCAATGTCAGGGCACGTCAAGTTATAGTATGCTTTAATTAATCGATTTATTGGGGCGAATCTCCAAGTTCCGCACTCTCGCTTGTACGCTCAGGCTAAGCGGAACGTGACACTTTTTCGTGCGTGCAGTCGGTGTTATCGATTTATAAGACGTTATCACGTCAAAAACTACGACTAACTAGTATATTATCACTTTTAACGTTTCCATTATTATCACAGCTCACAATTCCAGTGTGATTTGAGCCGATAACGGCAATAAACAGAGTCGCCGGATAAGTGCGAGTCGAGGCTGCGGTAATCCCAACTAGTACGACTTGAACACTCTTGAAAGAATACATAATATACGGGATGTGGAATATATCGAGCTGTTACTATCTCACCTTTTTGTGGAAAATGGTTTCATATATTTTATTTATTTATATTTCATATATTTATATTTCATATACACATAATATATTGGAACGTAGTTCCTTATTTAATTATTTATTGGAATGAAGTTCCTTACGGACGGTACGGACTTGGCGGATGGGGACTAGGATGAAAAAAAGTGTAAGATTTTTTTCGTGACGACCTCTGTGTTTTGCTTTCGCTTATTACACACGTTACATCGTAGCTTTGGTGGCGTAGTGGCTAAACGAAGGAGCGAAACTCTCGGTTCGGGGGTTCGTATCCTGACTTCAGATTAATATTTATATTTTTTATTTTATTTGTTTTTATTATTAATGTTTTATTGAAAGGAACTTCGTTCCAACCGAGTATTCCACGACACTCATGCATTTTTTTTAAATGTTACGGAGGAATTAAACTTAAATCCCTATAGTTATTAATGACAAGGCATACTGAGATCTCTCCTGTTATAAAGTGGCAAGCTAACTTGGTTTCTCTATGTCATCCAAGCAATATAATTGTCAGGAACATGGTTGAATTGTCAGATTCATGTTTAAAATTGATAAAGACTTTAAGAAATGATAAAGATATCGTCATTTTGTTTATTGAAATTAGTTTAATTGAATCGACATTTGTCAATGTTGACAGTGTTGGCACGCCATCTTGCGCGCCATCTTGGAATATTAGTATAAATGCAGCTATTTTGAAGATGCAGTCAGTCTCTGCCAGTCTCTCATCCGACTAATAGATCCGTTCGTGTCTAGGTCGTTGTGTTTGATTGAGGGGTTGCGATAGCAAGCGCGCCCTAATCGAATAAATAATGCCAGTGCGCTTAAGATTAATGTAATTGATTAATTAATGTTCAGATGTTTTTGATAACCACCCTCACGTTCAGATGGTGTTTGTCTGTCGTGTTGGTGGTTAAATAGATTAGATGTGAGGAAAGGGGCCGTTATGGGGATGGAGGAGACGGCTATAGGTAGGGTTTAAGCGTTTTAAGAGAATAAATAAGTATTCTCTTAAGGCATGATTAGTTTGTGAGCAATAGGCTTTGAGTGGCTCGGTTTTAAAGAGTAAAGTGTCGATATTTGTGACATAATATAATGCAAAAAACTAACTAATATTCACCTATGGTTATGTAATGCAAATAACAAACTAATATTCACCTATTGTGAACTTTGTTGCCTAAATTTTTTTTCCAAATTGGCAAATGACATTGCTACAGTATTCATTTCAGAGATTCATTTATTCTGTTAATCGTATTATTTTTAGATTCTATATTGTTTTGATTGATTGTTTCATTTGGATTGTGTTCGTTACTGTGAATAATTAAGCTATGAAATAGATTTTTCCGAAAATGCTGAAAAATTTACCTACAGGTAAAATCCATTCAAACTTATTTATAATTAATTAAAACTGTTGAAATTTTTATGAAATAATAAAAACATGCCAGACCCCAGACTTATAGAATTTCTCTACCGACGGGAATGGGGTTACGAGTTCGTACTTTCTATCTTCCCGTCTTAACACGAATTGAATAGTAGTACGCTTTTTTGGAACTTCTCATTGTGGAAATATTATAATATTCTATTCTAATAAAGTTGCATAGGTTAAATCGGCTTGGCATCCAGCTAGATGCCCTCAAGATAGTATAAAAAACTTACGGCATTCCGAACCAGTGCAAGACTCATCGACGATTCGAAAGCACTTGTAAAAAAGTTTATTTGAATAAAAAACATTTCTATTCTATTCTATTCTATTCTATTCTATTACAATGTAATAGCTACATAATAATATTGCAAAATGATTATTTTGAAAAGAGCAACTGCTGAGTTTCTTGCCGGCTCTTAACAGAATCCGCTTTCCGAACCGGTGGTAGAGCTATGACGTGTCATAAGAGCCACAGGTTGGCCTACGCGAAATAAATAATTTTGAATTTTAACAGTTCTTAGAATCATAATCATCATAGTCATCATCTCAGAGTTATAGGCCATTGTCCACCACGCTGGCCTAATTTAAATTGGCAGATACCTTAAAGAACATAACGGAGAACTCTCAGGCTTTCACGTTTCCTTACGAAGTTTTTCTTCACCGTTATAGCATATTATATTTAATAGCTTAAACACACACAACTCCGAAAGGTCGAAAAAAAGCCGGCGATCGAATCCGCGACTCCCCGAATAGGAGGTCACACTACTAACGACTACGCTATCACTGTTCTAAGAAGAGAATGATATCTTGTCTTTAAAACAATTTTTTTTTTTATTTATTTTGGCAAAAACAGTCATAACTTAAAAACAATACATATCGATACAAAAAAAAAGCTTAAAAATAGACATAACATTGCCGAAAAAGAAGATACATAATTAATAAAGTTTTAAATAGGAGCACTGAGCAGAAACAGGAAAAATATAAAAAATATAATAAAAACATAGCATGATATCTTTATCAGAATAAAAGTATAGTTTTGGTAAGGTTAAGTAAGGTTTATAGTTTATATTATAGATATTTTTTTAAACATGCCGTTTTAATTCCCTTCAAAGAGCTAACAAATAAGTCTACATCAGAAAATTCATCATTGTATAGTCTCATAGCTCGAGATACATAACAGTTGCGTGTGTATTTTTTGTGAAGAAATGGCGGAGAAAACAAGTTTAATTTACGGTTGGGGCGTATAGGGAGTTTAATTCGACATGAAAAGTTTAATTTAGATAGCAGCACAGGACAATCAATTTGACCGTTTATGATTTTATGTAGAAATGCGATGTCGAACTGCTTCCGGCTGCTATGAAGGCTTAAAATACTATGGTGTTTTAAGGAATTGTCGTAGGATTCATTGTAGCGATTACAAGGAAAGTTTAATATTCTGATGAACTTGCGTTGGACTTTTTCGATTCTGTCAATGTGATGTTTGTAGAAAGGACTCCAAATCACACAGCCAAAGTCTAATATTGAACGAACAAAAGTGAAATATAATATTTTTAATGTTATAGTTTTACTGAATGGTTTAGTAATACGATTAATAAAACCTAAATTTCTAAAAGCCCGTCGTATAATATTGTCTATATGTAAGTTAAATGTTAGTTGATCGTCTAAGATCATACCCAAATCACGAACCTGATTTACACGTTTGAGAGTATTGTTACAGAGATGATAGTTAAACTTTAAGGGACTTTTTTTCTGGTGTACGATATAACACTACATTTATCAGAATTTATAAAGAGTTGATTACGAGCACAATAATCTGATAGATTATGAAGATCCGCTTGTAACTTTAGACAATCGTCATAAGATGTAATGACTCTGTATAGTTTTGTGTCATCAGCGTATAAAAGGTAATTACTATTAAATAGTGAGTCTCCTATGTCATTTATGTATAAAGAAAACAGTAATGGCCCTAAATGGGAGCCTTGCGGGACGCCGGAAGGGACAGACAAATATTTTGAACGAAAACCTTTAAGGCAAACAGCTTGGCTACGATTTCTAATATAGGATTCTAACCATCTAAGCAGATTACCATGTATACCGAGGTTCCAAAGTTTCTCCAAGAGTAAATCGTGGTTAATTTTATCGAATGCTTTAGAAAAGTCAGTGTACACAGCATCTACCTGTATATTTATGTCCATAGACCGATACAAAAAGTCTGTAAATACAGCTAGATTACTCTCAACACTGCGTGACTTTATAAAACCGTGCTGATTTTCATTAAGGTGGTTCCGGATGGCCAAAGACAGTTGATTTGTAACTATTTTCTCGAAAAGCTTTCCTAGAATACATAATTTAGAAATAGTTCTATATTTAGTTATTAGATTTTTTTGTGTATTTTTAGGTATCGGAGTAATAAGTGCTTGTTTCCAAATACTAGGAAATATACCCGTTTCGATAGATAAACGAAAAATATTAGCCACAGGTTTTAATAGTTCAGTAGCACATCTAGAAATTAGAACGGGGTGAATATTATCATGGCCTGCACTTTTACGGGTATTAACGGACTTAAGTTCTTTTAAAATGATTTCATCACTAAGAACTAAAAAAGAAACACATATTTTAACCCATACTATAAGTTAGTCAAGTCATATCCAGACTATCCACGTTTATACGGAATCAGTCTGTATAGTGGTAGGTATAATGTATTGTATCCGAATACGTAGTAACTTACCTACTTGCTAGCTTCGTCTCTGTAGTCTGTATGGAGTTCGTGTGCAGTTTAACGCAGTACCCTGTTATTTAATATTTTAAAAATACCGTCATGTTTTTGTTTGCTTTTTAAATTGTCTGTAATGCGATTAGGTTTTTTTGTCACAGCCATATAGTGTATGTATATGTATTACAATAATAAATAGTTTATAGAGGAATGTGTAGCGCCCAGACAAGCCGTCAACAAAAAAAGTTGGTTGTCTGTAAAGTCTGTTTACGGACATTAGGTTTACGTGATAACGTCATAAAGAAACATTGACGATGACTGGCGGGCGGCGGCGGGTACTCTAGCCAACGCTTGGGCCGATCATGCCTCTCTATCGCTTGTTCCGCGCTCTCGCTTGCACGATCAGGCTCAGGCGGAACGTGACAGTTTTTCGTGCGTGCAGCCGGTGTTCATCGATTTATAAGACGTTATCACGTCAAAGAAGAAAATATATAATAACTTGTACAAAATCAGCGCCCCACTTTGTATACGTGTTTGCGTGTGTGAAACGAGGCATTATGTTGAGCTGTACACCCTTTCTGGGTGGTGCTACAGGCAATTAATGCCTGTGGCACCATTAATGAATAAATGAATTTTCTTTCTTTCTTTAAATTAAATAAATAAAGAAATAATAGGTAAGTATCATCCCAATACAATCCCGAGTCGGCGAACCGCCGGGCAGATCTGACGGCATCTTAAGACCCTTTTTCGGGAAAGACGGACGAGTTCAATAAATTGGAGGGCGACTCCGGAGGGGTCGGCGTGTACCGCTAAATTGCTCTATACTGCGGTAATATGCTAGGTAAGAGTGCTTCAGTGGTGCTTACGTATCTAATCACGGCGCGATGTTATGCTTTGCGGAGTCAATGTCTAATAGGTACGATGACTGTAACCAAGAATCAATGTAATTATGAATTTATGAAATAGGTTTCATGCATTATAAAAAACGTATTTATTTTTAGGGTTCCGTACCCGAAGGGTGCCAACGGGACCCTTGTGCCAACGTGTTAGAGCGATAGGTCACCTCTATCTCCAAACTTTGACAAACTAATATGATAAAATATAGAAGTAAATCGAATCACCAACGGCGCTATGACACCGACAAGCCTTTTAGCACAGAGTAACGAAGGTAAGGCTTTTAGTGTGAATTTTAAAACTTGAAAAATTGAAATAACAATTTTATCTAACAAACCTTTTTTTCGCTAAAATAAGATTATTTTTCGAAACATTAACATCATCTCAATAGCCCAGCGGTTAAAGGTGGTAAACTGGAAACAGAAAGGTCGCCAGTTCGATCCCCACCCGTTGCACTATTGTCATACCGACTCTTCACACAAGTTTTCCGCTTATTTGGAGGGGTATTTCTTAAAAAAAATTTGATCGCGCCGATTTTTCGCTCCTGCACTTGGCTTTTTTAGTAAATTTCACCATTACCGCTTACAACAAGCTTGGCAACAGGTTAAACCGAGGCATGAAATTGATGTTTTGGTAAATTTTCAATACTAATGTGGTATTTCACAGCTGACTATAATATTAGCTTTTATGGAAGAAAAATTAGAAAAGTTGCCCAGAAAACTAAAAAAACAGCGTCAAAAACCTGTTTTGCAGTTTCACACGATTATTGTGAAAATCAATAAGGCCCGCTTGCAGAGACGCCGGGTTAGGTTTAACCCAGGAATTTTGACCGAAGCTTTATACGAAATCTGTCAAAGCAGCAGCTAACTCTGGTTTAAAAGGATAACTCGGCGTTTCTGCAAGCGGGCCTTAATGTAATATGTTATCATACTTCATACTATTATACTAACATTATAAATGCGAAAGTGGGTTTGTTTGTTGGTTTGTTGGTTTGTCCACCAATCACGCTACAACAGAGCTCCAGATTTTTGCATATTATAGGATCTGGAGAGTGACATAGGCTACTTTTTATCAATCAAATATCAATATAATCAAAGAGTTCTCGAGGGATTTTAAAAACGCGCGGACGAAGTCGTGGGCATCAGCCAGTAATAAATAAATTTAAAAAACAAGACAACACTGAACGTCGCCGATTTAAAAAACAAATTCGGGGAAAGCTGAACTCATCGTTGAGAGAACAAAAGGGTTACCGCGGGATTTTTAAAAAAATTCTAAAGTAATAAGCAAGTATTAAAGCTAGAAAAAGATAGTATAATAAAAAATAGGTGTTTTCTAAACTAGGTTTTAAGTAAGTAAAAATAGTTTTTAAGGGATTTAAATAAAGAACACACACGCAGTACATTGTTATCCCCAAAACTGCTGTAATGCGGACCACTTTGTCTCCCGCATAGACTTAGAATTTTTTCGCTACGCTCAAGTCTCCCGCTTGTTAGCAGTAAATCTTTGCGCTCCTCATACGCAGGTGACAACTTTTATGTCTCGAACTTGTGGGGCGTCGAGTAGCTACAGCCCCTTCACATTTGCTGCCACAGATTTATGGACATACTAGCTTCCGCCCGCGACTTCAGCTGCGAGGAGTAAATCCCGCGAACTCTGGTTGTCCGGGATGAAAAGAAGCCTATCTCTCTCTCCAAGTCTTTAACAATATCTGTGGAAAAACCAAACAGAAAACAAACACACTTCATCAGCAACCCATCAACGGCTCACTGCTGAGCGCAGGTCTCCTCTCGGAGAAGGGTTATAGGCCATAGTCCACCACGCTAGCCCAAGGCAAATTGGCTGAATTCGCACACCTTTGAGAAAATTAAAAAGAACTATCAGGTGTGCAGGTTTCCTCACGATGATCTCCTTCACCGTTGAAGCTTGTGATATTTAATTTCTTAAACGCACATAACTTAGAACAGCCAGAGGTGCGTGCCTGGGATCGAACCTGCGACCCCCCGAATGGGAGATCGCAGTATATATAGTCTAAGATCCGGGATTAGAAAAATATACCCTCATCTGTTATATAGATGAAACAATTTTTTATAAGCTGATTTGAATATCATGAACTTATAAAAAGAACCTCTGCCACCATAAGCCTGCTGCAATTAATAGTAATTAATTAATTAACTTATTTCCCTTATATGTTAATTAAAAGTTACGAGCATGATTTGAAAATTAAAAAAAAATTGAATTTATTTAGATGTGGCAGTTACCTTGAAATCATCTGCAGCCTTTATAATAAAAAGTTTAATTTCTAAAATTTAAGAAAAATATTTTTTTTTTTTAAGATAGATTTTTTAAGCCTTTTTTAAGATAGCCAAACATTATTATGTTTAGAATTCGACGCCGTTTATTATTGTACTTGGATTTTTTAATTAACATATAAGGGAAATAAGTTAATTAATTAATTACTATTAATTGCAGCAGGCTTATGGTTGCAGAGGTTGTTTTTATAAGTTCATGATATTCAAATCAGCTTATAAAAAATTGTTTCATCTATATAACAGATGAGGGTATATTTTTCTAATCCCGGATCTTAGACTAATACTAACCATTTGGCTATCACTGTTCCTTCAAACACAACTCTCTTACGCATTTATAACTTTAGTAAAGGAAGACAGGTAGTTAGTTAGGTTTGAGTATTTTATTAATAAAAAAAAAAGAATTTTAGCCAAGCTGTACTTGACTATACTCTCATCTCACCTCCAAATAAGCTTGTATTAGGAGTGAGTACGACTAAAATGCAACGGGTGGGGATTCAACTGTAGACCTTTCAGTTTTCAGCCCACACCTTTAACCGTTGGGCTATTGAGAAGTTTCTATACAATGTGGGCTTACAACAGCATTCCCGCCTATTCACAATTGTTACAATTAAGTCGCCTCGCCTTCCTCCAAACCCTGGCTAAGGCGGCTAATCCTATCCCATCCTGACCCTCTCTGTTATGTTATTCGTGTTGCCCAATGCCAGTGATAAGCTATGCTATAGCCATACTGTGATATGAATTTCAATAAAATGGCTTGACCTATAAGTGAATGAATATAATTTTTTTCTACTTGTTTAATAATTAAAAAAATTTAAAAAAGATTTTTAAAAAACCGACTTCAAACGCCTGCGCCACTACAAAGTATTTATAATTTATTGTTGATATTTTAACCGCTCGACCGATTTCGATGAAATTTCAATGGGACCACCTGTGAGTTTTCTAATGATTTATTAATGTTCTTAAAGGTGTGTGACTTCTTTCAATACGCATTTGGCTTGCGTAGTGAACTATGACCTAAGCTCTTCTCATTCTGAGAGAAGATCCGTGCCTAAAAGTGGGTCGGTAATGGTTGGACGGATAGAATCTACCTAAAAAAATCCTACTAATATTATAAATGCGAAAGTTTGTGAGGATGGATGTATGGATGTTTGGATGGATGGATGGATGGATGGATGGATGTTTGTTACTCTTTAACGCGACAACGAATGAACCGATTTTGCTGAAATTTGGCACAGACATAGATTATAGTCTGGAATAGCACATAGGCTACTTTTTATACCGGAAATATACTTAATAAATGCGAAAGTTTGTGAGGATGGATGTATGGATGGATGGATGTTTGTTACTTTTTATCCTGGAAAAGCAAACAGCTCCTGCGGAATAGCATCACTATTTTTTTCGCATTTTTCCTTCAAAATACGCGCAATGGAGTTTTCGATTTACGTGATTTTTTTGCACAGGTGAAGTTAAGGGCCTGAAAAATGGCAAAGGCTACTTTTTATCCCGGGAAAACAAACGGTTCCTGCGGGATATTAGTATGCTACTTTTCTCATATTTATCTTTTAATTACGCGGCATTTATGTATGTATGTATGTATGTATGTATGTATGTATGTATGTATGTATGTATGTATGTATGTATGTATGTATGTATGTATGTATGTATGTATGTATGTATGTATGTATGTATGTATGTATGTATGTATGTATGTATGTATGTATGTTTGTACTACTACTTCCTCCTACTTCCTCCTACTTATATTATAAATGCGAAAGTTTGTGAGGATGGATATATGGATGGATGGATGGATGGATGGATGTTTGTTACTCTTTAACGCGACAACAAATGAACTGATTTTGCTGAAATTTGGCACAGACATAGATTATAGTCTGGAATAGCACATAGGCTACTTTTTATCCCGGAAAAGCAAACAGTTCCTGCGGGATAGCATCACTATTTTTTACGCATTTGTCCTTCAAAATACGCGCAATGGAGTTTTAGATTGACGTGATTATTCCTATAGTTCCTGCGGGATATTAGTATGCTACTTTTCACATATTTATCCTTCAAAACGGAGTTACAGATTGTCGTGGTTTATTGGATAGGCATAGTTGAGGACTTGAAAGGTGACAAAGTCTACTTATAATCCCGGAAAAACAAACAGTTCCCGCGGGATATTCGTATGCTACTTTTCACATATTAATCCTTCAATTATGCGCCAACGAAGTTACATTGACAAGACAAGATTGACATGGTTTTTTTGATAGTCATAGTTGAGGACCTGAAAAGTGACAAAGGCTGCTTTATATCCCGGTAAACCAAACAGTTCATCCTGCGGGATTTCCGCATGCTACTTTACACGTATTTATTGTATGTATGCATGTATGTATGTATGTATGTCGCTATTATTTACGCATTTGTTGAGTTTAGATTGACGTGGTTTTTTACACAGGTAAAGTTGAGGACCTGGAAAGTGACAAAGGCTACTTATTATCCCGGGAAAACAAACAGTTCCTGTGGGATATTGGTATTCTACTTTTCACATATACAGTTACATATTGACGTGATTTTTTGGATAGGCAAAGATGAGGACTTGAAAAGTGAAAAGGCTACCTTCAATTCCGGGAAAACAAAGAGTTCCTGCGGGATAATGGGATCCAATTATGCGCCAACGGAGTTACAGATTGACGTGGTTTTTTGGATAGGCAAAGATGAGGACTTGAAAAGTGAAAAAGCTACCTTTAATCCCGGGAAAACAAACAGTTCCTGCGGGATAATGGGATTCAATTATGCGCCAATGGAGTTACAGATTGACGTGGTATTTTGATAGGCATAGTTGAGGACCTGAAAAGTGACTAAAGCTACATTATATCCCGGGAAAACAAACAGTTCCTGCGGGATTTCTGCATGTTACTTTTCACGTATTTCTTTTAATTACGCGGCAATTATGTATGTATGTATGTATGTATGTAAGTATGTTTGTATGTATGTATGTATGCGTCGCTATTTTTTACGCATTTGTTGAGTTTAGATTGACGTGGTTTTTTACACAGGTAATGTTGAGGACCTGGAAAGTGACGAAGGCTACTTTTGTCTCGGGAACAAACATTTGAAAAGAAATCTATAATAATAAATTCTATTTTTAAAACCAACTTCAATCGCCCGCGCTAATGCAAAGTATCTAATTTATTGTTATTTTTTAAAAAACCGCTCGACTGATTTCGATAAAATTTAAATGAGACCACCCGGGAAGTATTCCCTTTGAAACAAAAAAGAATTTTCCAAATCGGTTCAGGCGTCTTCGGAGGAGGAGTAATCGGTGAACATACATAAAAATAAAAGTAAAATTAAAAATTTTAAAAACCCCCCGACACAAAAAATAATCTCTAAAAACTAACAAATAATATTTTATACCTATATATAATTATTATCGTCACATAGGTATATTATGTAAGTTCAAATATTTTTATTTTCCAAGTGTCGTCGTCGCGTCGCGGGACCGCTAAAGTTTATAAAGTATTTTTCCAACAGCTAATTAATTATTACGAATTACATTTAGGTACGAGCGATCTTAAGTTTCATGCATATATAGTCTACGCTCTACGTAATGCCGCGCGCGACACGTGAGGGCAGACGACGTTGACGGTTATGTCGATTTTGCGAATTTTTCGGAGTAAATTCTTTTGTTGCAATCTGCGTCTACACCTGTTTTTCTCACTTAGCGGTCCCCCGACGTGACGACGACACTTGGAAAATAAAAATATTTGAACTTACATAATATACCTATGTGACGATAATAATTATATATAGGTATAAAATATTATTTGTTAGTTTTTAGAGATTATTTTTTGTGTCGGGGGGTTTTTAAAATTTTTAATTTTACTTTTATTTAGTCCTTTTTAAAGTAGGAATAAATATTAGGAAAGTATTTATAGTGATTTGTTAGCGCAGTGGTAATTGAGCCTAATTGATCCCATTTAATTACCCACCTTCGAAATCTAAACCTTACTCTAGAACATGTCATATTTAAAGTCATGGTTACCTTACCTTACCATGTTCTTTCAATATCATTGAAGTAATACGGTACCTTTCGAATCGATAGGACATATGGAAGGTAGTCAGATCACCTCATCAACTATTAAAGAGCTGATGATCTTCAAACGGCTGATCAGGTCATGGTTACCTTACCATATACTTTCAATATCATTGAAGTAACACGGTACCAAATTTCGAATCGATAGGACATGTGGAAGGTAGTCAGATCCCCTCATCAACTATTAAAGAGCTGATGATCTTCAAAGGGCTGATCAGGTCATGGTTACCTTACCATATACTTTCAATATCATTGAAGTAACATGGTACCAAATTTCGAATCGACAGGACATATGGAAGGTAGTCAGATCCCCTCATCAACTATTAAAGAGTTGATGATCTTCAAACACTGCGTGACTTTATAAAACCGTGCTGATTTTCATTAAGGTGGTTCCGGATGGCCAAAGACAGTTGATTTGTAACTATTTTCTCGAAAAGCTTTCCTAGAATACATAATTTAGAAATAGTTCTATATTTAGTTATTAGATTTTTTTGTGTATTTTTAGGTATCGGAGTAATAAGTGCTTGTTTCCAAATACTAGGAAATATACCCGTTTCGATAGATAAACGAAAAATATTAGCCACAGGTTTTAATAGTTCAGTAGCACATCTAGAAATTAGAACGGGGTGAATATTATCATGGCCTGCACTTTTACGGGTATTAACGGACTTAAGTTCTTTTAAAATGATTTCATCACTAAGAACTAAAAAAGACACACATATTTTAACCCATACTAACTTAACAAGTCATATCCAGACTATCCACGTTTATACGGAATCAGTCTGTATAGTGGTAGGTATAATGTATTGTATACGAATACGTAGTAACTTACCTACTTGCTAGCTTCGTCTCTGTAGTCTGTATGGAGTTCGTGTGCAGTTTAACGCAGTACCCTGTTATTTAATATTTTAAAAATACCGTCATGTTTTTGTTTGCTTTTTAAATTGTCTGTAATGCGATTAGGTTTTTTTGTCACAGCCATATAGTGTATGTATATGTATTACAATAATAAATAGTTTATAGAGGAATGTGTAGCGCCCAGACAAGCCGTCAACAAAAAAAGTTGGTTGTCTGTAAAGTCTGTTTACGGACATTAGGTTTACATGATAACGTCATAAAGAAACATTGACGATGACTGGCGGGCGGCGGCGGGTACTCTAGCCAACGCTTGGGCCGATCATGCCTCTCTATCGCTTGTTCCGCGCTCTCGCTTGCACGCTCAGGCTCAGGCGGAACGTGACAGTTTTTCGTGCGTGCAGCCGGTGTTCATCGATTTATAAGACGTTATCACGTCAAAGAAGAAAATATATAATAACTTGTACAAAATCAGCGCCCCACTTTGTATACGTGTTTTGTGATGGTACGGCTGTGATCGTCTAAGCTTGATGATTTGTGATTAAGTATACTTGAAGAAAAGTTCATAAAGAAACAATATTTCAGGAATAAGAGACACGTTGGTAGTTGGCATGTTATCTGTAACTTCGCGGATTTCCCAAAGTGAACGGAGACGCATCGCTCACCTGGGCAATACATTTGCGGGTGGACAATTCAGGCTATCATTCCATTCTATCTGGGTACGCGAGGCCCATTGTATTGTATGAGCCTACCTTAGTAAAACAATAGAATAGCGTCACTTCGACACTCGGAAGTCCAGAAGGACTTAATTAAAAGGTATAAGCTAAACGATCAGTATAGAATGCATGATAAGCTGGTGAATGTATGAGTGCCTTCTTTGGGCCATCGCAATCCAACCGATTCTCTCGAGCACAGGGAACCCTACACCCAGCACGGGGTCCTTAAACATTGTTATGGGGGCACAGACCAGATCTCCCTTTTTTCGCTGCGAAGCGTATATTGCCTTGTCTTCGAGAGACAGGTTCTTTTGAGAGCCGTAGCTCGCCCCATTACCATGGTTTTGTTTGTATATTCATTTGTTATATTTGATATTATTTGGTTTGGCCAAACCAGAGCGGGAGCTGATCTGTATTTTGAGAGGGCGTGTATTAGGTGCTGGAAAATCGCTGCCGGTGCGCCACGCTGGAGCCATGTACTGTTATTGTATCAATCTTTGACTATTAAAGTCAACAAGTTAATATTTAAAAGCCCACATCAACCTTAATGTCTCTCATTCCACAATATCGTGGTCACCCTAGCCATCTCCAATAAAGTCTCTCCTTTACTCAATACCCTATGGTCACCCTAGTGCCTTGCAACTGCTTAACAATAGGACACACAAAAAAAGGTTCAAATCCCCTACCTGCGTCGAGTCGCTGCTCGTCGAATGTGTACAAATGCTCGACGAAACTGCGGCTTCCCTCGGGTAATTTACTAGTGTTGAAATACCTAATTAAATGCCCTAATCAGTCCTTCGTATTAAGCTAGATGAAGTCTAGCCTTCATAGACTGCACAGTAATTCGGAGACTATAGGCTTAATCTTTGATTCTGAAATAGTCACGTAGCTCTTCGAACTAGACCTGTTTAGTTCGCTATGAAAGGTATTTTATCTGTTTAAATCAAAGTAGCTTACGGTAATTGTCCAAGTTGGAAGTAATTAATTACTCACAACACAGAATTTCACTCGTCTGGGAGTCGAACCCACGGAGAAATGTAGTAATATCATAGCTATATTTGACCTGACTTAATTTATAATATCGGAGTATGTAATCAGCATGAAATAAAGTTATTGACCTTAGTCTGAACCTCCGTAATCTGTGGGAATCGAACCCATCTCGGAAGCTTAAATACTCGTATATCCACGCCTAATAGTTATCTAAGCTTAGCTTTCTGAAATGAAATTCATGATCGTACATAGGTAACATGAGGGAATTTATAGACTATATTAATAAAAGAAGTGTTTATGGATAAAAGAATGAGATTTATTATCAGTTTCTTAAAGATTATTAGGAAAGAAACTGTTTGATCATTTAATTCATGTTTAAGGCGCTAAATTACCTTAAGCCATTAATAAATTAGAATAGAATTATTTGTTATTCAATTAAATTTTTACAAGTACTTTTGAATAATTAATGAATCTACCACTGGTTCGGAATGCCTATCCTGCCGAGAAGAACCAGCAAGAAACTCGGAGGTTGCTCTTTTCAAAACAGATTTACAATACAGTAATTACTATGCTATATATATAGTGTTTCCACACATGCACACAATGGGGACAATCATATTTTATTTATATTCCTACGCACGTACCCTAAAAGGAAAGGTTAAGACACACCCCGTATAAAATTATTAGGTCTAGAATTATACATATTTATGCTATAGAAATAGACTCACAGGGTAAAAGTCAGACTCATTAACACTAATCTAGTATATTCCCATCTCTAGGTCCACGTTAGGGTTACTCCTAGGCATAGGATTGACAGACCCCGACAGCATATTTGTCTTTTCCTCCTTCCAAATTAGTATACATAATATAGTCATAAAATATGTTACTATAATTATCCCAAATCTCGGATAGCATAATGATAGTTAAGTGCGTCGAATCCTTCTCGATCGATGATATCGAACACTGTGAGAATATTTTATAGTTAAAATCAAATTAAGTTCATTACCGAATTACTCGTACTGTAGTAGGCACCTCACTAATTTACTTATTTCTCGACTAGGATTTTCCCAAAACTAAGAGAGAATATTTAATAAGACCTTCTCCACAATTTATTACTGAACACAATATCAAATTAAAAATTGGCCTTATTCAAACTAAAGCTTAGTCGCTACGTTGCCGTCTCGGTTCGAGGCTGGGAGCGCACTCTCGCGTTCCGAGATCGGACCTCCGTTCTCGATCGATGAAACTCGAATGGTCTCGGTCATCCTTGTCTTCTCCTCTCTCCGTCCAAAATCCCCTCTTTCTGCAAAAATGTAAAAACACGCCCACAATAATTTGCTCACATATAATTGGTCGGTCTATTTAGCAGAGCCTATGATAAATGGCCAATGAGTGTAAAGCCACTATAATTTCATCCCAATTGGTTAAATTTAACGCCCTTGTCTAATAATGATGTTTAGACCTTTCTTATTTTTTTCCTCAGCCACACATCTGGTTTCGATCTTTACTAACCTAAAGCGTTTCTCACGAAGTTTGCACTAAAAGAAACAATTTATGGTCCCTGTCCATTAGTTTTTGCCGTGTCTAAGCAATATTTTTGAATATTGCATTTTTATGGGTTTCCGGCACGTTAGCCTATTGAAATATCTGGAACCCATGCAGGCGTATTGTTTTTAAAGCAATAACTCTTAGAATATTCGTTTAAAGTGCCCTTTTTTTCTAATGGTTAATTTTATCCATTCCATGTATTTTTCTAGCTTTCGAATTTTTTATTATGGTTCGCTGTTTCGTATTTTTAGAGATCCGTATATAAATTAGCGAAAAAATTTTGACTCATAAGATGACCATCTCACGCTCCCCCAAATAGATTTTGAATACATCTAGTACTCCTATGTCTCACCTACATACTAGTTGTTTTGAAACCTATTTCACCCTACACATTCGCTTAATAGTTTCAACTAATCCCTGATCAAATTTTCGCGTTCTAATCGTCCTGTAATGATCTATTTAAATCGAATTTCCGTAGTGGAAACCTAACCTTTCATATATTCCTATAATAACGAATTAGATGGATAGCATTTTAATTTCCTCTAACCTTATCTGTATGGACGCCAACCAGGGTGAATACATTATTATTATATGAAACTTTCTACTCTCTGCCGCCTTGACTATGTTCCGATACGCCTGCTGTCTAATCTGATTCGTGTAACCTACTAGTCTCTGATGTCACCTCCCTATCGTAATCGGTAGAAAAAAAGTCCGTTTCCCCCATACTAACATGTTTGGTGCATAGGCCGTGGTAGTGTGTGCCACATGATTATAACAATCTTCTATGTCCGGTAATAAAACCACCCAAGACCGGTGTGACTTGTCACAATACGTCCTGAATAATCTGCCTAATTCTTTATTAACTCTCTCCGTTGAGTTTCGGTCGTGGATTTCTAAAAGACGTGTGCGTCCATTCAATGCCTAACTGGTGAACGCCTGACTCGAAACCTTTAAAGTAAAGTTCGCGTCTCTGTCTATGCCTTACTACTGAATCCTATTATCCCCTTCATCACCTTCATCGCTCAATTGATAACCATACCCGGAGATTCCTAGATTACAACTATTGGTCTGTAAATAATAGTTCACGAGAAGTATCGTGTCTAAGAATAATCTCTCAACCTTCTCAGAACAATCGTTTATTACCTGCGTCCATGCCCATCTGGCATTTTGTTTTAGTAATTCGTCGAGCGGTCTAGCCTCCTCGCTCTATCTCGAAATAAACCTTCTAAAATAATTTAATAATCCCAACAATCCTCGTAATTGTTTTATTATTCGAGGTATGGGAAAATCTAGTATGACTTTTACTCGCTCGGGATCCATATGCAACCCGTTTTGTGTTCACTAGATGTCCCAACAGTTTCACTTCTACATATAAGAAACGACACTTTCCTAGCCTACCAGTTAAACCCGCGGTTTCTAGCCTGTCTAGTACTTGGTCTAAGTGTTCTAAATGAAGTCCTATGACCCTGTGGTAAATATGACAATGTCATCTAGATAATTCACACAAAACTCTCGTACTTCTCTTGATATAATATTCATTGCCTTCGAGAATACTACCACAAATGTCTTTAACTCTTGCGGTAAAATACGATAAGTATAGGTTCTCCCCATAAAAGAGAACCCCGTATACTTTATAGAATCCCGATGCAAACGGTATTTGAAAATAAGCATTATTCAAATCAATTAAACTGATTATGGTTTCTCCCGTGAAAGGTTTGTAAAATATCAGACGTGAATGGTGGTAAATCTGCGTCACCTCTCATATTTTTTTTTATTAAGTTCTCGCGCGTCTAATAAGAGTTTTATTGACCCGTCCCGTTTCTCAATAAACGTGAGTGGCTACAGTAAGGTATTACCTCCTGTCTCACCATACCTAAACCTTTTAACTCTTCCAATTCATTCTTAATTCAGTTCCCTATACGCTAAGGTACCGAATAACTGTGTTTTACAAAAGTGAGTTTCATCTACCAACTCAATAACATGTTTATGCCTGTTAGTCAGCCCTAACTTGTCCGTAAATATTTTACGATGCTCGTCTAACACAGGTAGTGACAGTTTCTTTTGTTTACTAGTTCAAATCGTCTAAGCGATACCTTTTTTTTTTTTTTCACCGCCCGATTCCTTTTTTGATACACTACGCCCCACCGGCCTAGGATTTTTGGTTTAATATCAAACTAATCGTGGCAGAATTTGCCTCTCCCCCTAATCTTTCGACCTTACAATTCTGAATCCAGTCTTTCGCAAGACCTAACTCCTAAGTATTCGATAGTCAACATCCATTCACTACCGCAGTTTACTACCTCCTTCACCTACTCTAACCAATCATATCCTAGTATCAATGACCTAGGTAAATGTCGTATAATTACTACAGGTGTTTCAACTAAAGTACTACCTCATTTAAACTCTATCAGTACCAACTGATTCGTGCTCTCTCTCAGTGAACAGAATGCTCCTTGTGTTTTGAATTACTGGGATAGAGTACTTTCTCTTAAATTTGAGTCGTACAACTCTCTAGCTATCCCGCCAATCTAACTTCGCGTGTCAACAAGTGCATTCATACTTCTACCGTGTTGACCACACACATACTTCTGGTTAATTAGATAAAGAATAGTCTATTCATACGTCGATCGACTCATCGAGTTCGTGAAACATCGTGCACGCACTCAAACCTCACTTCAAGCAATACTCACACGTAATGTCCATCTCGTTACACTCTACTATGCTATCAAACTGATTTTCCAATAAGATTTCTATACTTTCAATTTCCGACTGACAACTATATTCACCATTGTTATTGTCGCCTTTCAACACTCGCTTAAGTCCTCCTTTTACAGACTCCTAAACCCTGTCCTGGCTTCCATCCATAACTCGTTAAGATGTTATAAACCACTCCTATCTTTTCGCGCTCCGATATATCGCCATTACTCCTTTTACACAATCTTAGACTATCGGATGTCGTTTAAGTGTGGGAAACCTAGTTTTTTTTTTTCTCTCCCCCACACCTTTCGACTAAGTAAAACCTTCGTCCTCCTTTACAAAAGTGATGGCTAACCTGATCGACCCCGACGATAACCACGCCCTCTAGCTGAATTTACTCTACTCGTCTACCTATTTGCAGAGATTGTCGCAGCCATAGATCTTTCCCTTGACGACTCGTTGTACCGCCGTCTACCAACCCTATTTCCTACAATACCTCTAGCGATCCCTATCAGCTTGTTAACAATATTTTACTTTAAGCTCCTCAGAAACTTCGCCCCACTCATGATATTGACTTCCTCAGTCCTAGTAAACCATAACCTCTGTATATCTAACGCATAGTGTCTCATTATGGAGTTCACTAAATCCCGTTCGCTAAAAGCAATAGTCAATGATTGCATCGATTCGACCTGTTCAGCAAATATGGTCAGACATGGTCATACCCGAATCGCTTGTATAGACTGTATTAATCAACCAATATCTCACGGATTCCCGAATCTACTCCATCCAATAATTTCGCCTAAATCTGTCTCAAAATCGGCAAACGTAACCCAATCCTTTTGAGTATAACTCCATAAATTTCCGTGCGTGCCCCGTAATGCACTCTAACGCTATGTCAATCTCATGATCCATTCCGTTTATTGTCCTAATATACCCATTTAATCGCTTTAAAAATGCAATAGGATTGGCGAATGATTTCCCATCGAAATTCAGTTTGTTAACCGAAGGTTATATCACAACTTCCGAGTTTCTAAGAGTATTACACTAGAACTCGCGGTCTACTCACTTTCATCATTCGCGATACGCTCTACCCCAACCGTATCGAGTGACGTCACACTCGCCCTTTTATTCGGTATTGCACTCGGGCTCGTACCCAGTTGCTGCAATTTTTCTTCGAACTTATTGATCTTTTGTAAAATCAACTCGCAACGTCGCATTCCCTATTGTCTCTGTTTGCTCGCTCGTTCCTACCTACCGTGCTAACATCTGGTCGGTCCGTCGCTACTAGCTTTGTACTTCGGTCCCTTTTACCTGCCGGCATCATTACTAATCCGTCTTATCGCGTCTTTTATTATTTGCCGCTCAACTCCGACAAATATCAGTCTAATTGTTTCTTTCGTGCAACTTTCGTAAACGCCAAACAGTCTACCTTTTTTTTTTGTAATAGCACAATGCTGATACCAGATGTTGCTAAACTAAGGATGTGCTCTGATTTTATGAAATCTCAAAGTTAAAATTAAATAAATCTAAGAAATAAGCAAGATTAATATCTCGATCACTGCAATCAATCTCTCCCTAGAAATCCTGTAAATTGTACATTTATAAAACATGCTGCTTATTTCTGCCCCCCCTATACATAAGATAATAGACATACTGCTTCCTTCTGCCTTCCTATACATAAAATAAATGTACAACACATATTCATATACTAACATGCACAGTGTGTCTTAACCCTTTCAATTAAATATTTCAATTAAATAATTCCTTTCCTCATATACCCAATCATGATTTCTACGTTGTGTTTTATTATTTTTATTATAACATAGATCTAGTCATATCGTTATTTCGAATACGTACATAGATCCCTGGTCATTCGGCAACAAATTCTGTGACCTAACAGGGTCACAGATGTGACACAGGATGATACATAGATCCTGGTCACGGCACCAAATTCTGTGATGGTACGGCTGTGATCGTCTAAGCTTGATGATTTGTGATTAAGTATACTTGAAGAAAAGTTCATAAAGAAACAATATTTCAGGAATAAGAGACACGTTGGTAGTTGGCATGTTATCTGTAACTTCGCGGATTTCCCAAAGTGAACGGAGACGCATCGCTCACCTGGGCAATACATTTGCGGGTGGACAATTCAGGCTATCATTCCATTCTATCTGGGTACGCGAGGCCCATTGTATTGTATGAGCCTACCTTAGTAAAACAATAGAATAGCGTCACTTCGACACTCGGAAGTCCAGAAGGACTTAATTAAAAGGTATAAGCTAAACGATCAGTATAGAATGCATGATAAGCTGGTGAATGTATGAGTGCCTTCTTTGGGCCATCGCAATCCAACCGATTCTCTCGAGCACAGGGAACCCTACACCCAGCACGGGGTCCTTAAACATTGTTATGGGGGCACAGACCAGATCTCCCTTTTTTCGCTGCGAAGCGTATATTGCCTTGTCTTCGAGAGACAGGTTCTTTTGAGAGCCGTAGCTCGCCCCATTACCATGGTTTTGTTTGTATATTCATTTGTTATATTTGATATTATTTGGTTTGGCCAAACCAGAGCGGGAGCTGATCTGTATTTTGAGAGGGCGTGTATTAGGTGCTGGAAAATCGCTGCCGGTGCGCCACGCTGGAGCCATGTACTGTTATTGTATCAATCTTTGACTATTAAAGTCAACAAGTTAATATTTAAAAGCCCACATCAACCTTAATGTCTCTCATTCCACAATATCGTGGTCACCCTAGCCATCTCCAATAAAGTCTCTCCTTTACTCAATACCCTATGGTCACCCTAGTGCCTTGCAACTGCTTAACAATAGGACACACAAAAAAAGGTTCAAATCCCCTACCTGCGTCGAGTCGCTGCTCGTCGAATGTGTACAAATGCTCGACGAAACTGCGGCTTCCCTCGGGTAATTTACTAGTGTTGAAATACCTAATTAAATGCCCTAATCAGTCCTTCGTATTAAGCTAGATGAAGTCTAGCCTTCATAGACTGCACAGTAATTCGGAGACTATAGGCTTAATCTTTGATTCTGAAATAGTCACGTAGCTCTTCGAACTAGACCTGTTTAGTTCGCTATGAAAGGTATTTTATCTGTTTAAATCAAAGTAGCTTACGGTAATTGTCCAAGTTGGAAGTAATTAATTACTCACAACACAGAATTTCACTCGTCTGGGAGTCGAACCCACGGAGAAATGTAGTAATATCATAGCTATATTTGACCTGACTTAATTTATAATATCGGAGTATGTAATCAGCATGAAATAAAGTTATTGACCTTAGTCTGAACCTCCGTAATCTGTGGGAATCGAACCCATCTCGGAAGCTTAAATACTCGTATATCCACGCCTAATAGTTATCTAAGCTTAGCTTTCTGAAATGAAATTCATGATCGTACATAGGTAACATGAGGGAATTTATAGACTATATTAATAAAAGAAGTGTTTATGGATAAAAGAATGAGATTTATTATCAGTTTCTTAAAGATTATTAGGAAAGAAACTGTTTGATCATTTAATTCATGTTTAAGGCGCTAAATTACCTTAAGCCATTAATAAATTAGAATAGAATTATTTGTTATTCAATTTAATTTTTACAAGTACTTTTGAATAATTAATGAATCTACCACTGGTTCGGAATGCCTATCCTGCCGAGAAGAACCAGCAAGAAACTCGGAGGTTGCTCTTTTCAAAACAGATTTACAATACAGTAATTACTATGCTATATATATAGTGTTTCCACACATGCACACAATGGGGACAATCATATTTTATTTATATTCCTACGCACGTACCCTAAAAGGAAAGGTTAAGACACACCCCGTATAAAATTATTAGGTCTAGAATTATACATATTTATGCTATAGAAATAGACTCACAGGGTAAAAGTCAGACTCATTAACACTAATCTAGTATATTCCCATCTCTAGGTCCACGTTAGGGTTACTCCTAGGCATAGGATTGACAGACCCCGACAGCATATTTGTCTTTTCCTCCTTCCAAATTAGTATACATAATATAGTCATAAAATATGTTACTATAATTATCCCAAATCTCGGATAGCATAATGATAGTGAAGTGCGTCGAATCCTTCTCGATCGATGATATCGAACACTGTGAGAATATTTTATAGTTAAAATCAAATTAAGTACATTAGCGAATTACTCGTACTGTAGTAGGCACCTCACTAATTTACTTATTTCTCGACTAGGATTTTCCCAAAACTAAGAGAGAATATTTAATAAGACCTTCTCCACAATTTATTACTGAACACAATATCAAATTAAAAATTGGCCTTATTCAAACTAAAGCTTAGTCGCTACGTTGCCGTCTCGGTTCGAGGCTGGGAGCGCACTCTCGCGTTCCGAGATCGGACCTCCGTTCTCGATCGATGAAACTCGAATGGTCTCGGTCATCCTTGTCTTCTCCTCTCTCCGTCCAAAATCCCCTCTTTCTGCAAAAATGTAAAAACACGCCCACAATAATTTGCTCACATATAATTGGTCGGTCTATTTAGCAGAGCCTATGATAAATGGCCAATGAGTGTAAAGCCACTATAATTTCATCCCAATTGGTTAAATTTAACGCCCTTGTCTAATAATGATGTTTAGACCTTTCTTATTTTTTTCCTCAGCCACACATCTGGTTTCGATCTTTACTAACCTAAAGCGTTTCTCACGAAGTTTGCACTAAAAGAAACAATTTATGGTCCCTGTCCATTAGTTTTTGCCGTGTCTAAGCAATATTTTTGAATATTGCATTTTTATGGGTTTCCGGCACGTTAGCCTATTGAAATATCTGGAACCCATGCAGGCGTATTGTTTTTAAAGCAATAACTCTTAGAATATTCGTTTAAAGTGCCCTTTTTTTCTAATGGTTAATTTTATCCATTCCATGTATTTTTCTAGCTTTCGAATTTTTTATTATGGTTCGCTGTTTCGTATTTTTAGAGATCCGTATATAAATTAGCGAAAAAATTTTGACTCATAAGATGACCATCTCAGTTTGCGTGTGTGAAACGAGGCATTATGTTGAGCTGTACACCCTTTCTGGGTGGTGCTACAGGCAATTAATGTTACATTTATATATTTTTTGTCTGTGGCACCATTAATGAATAAATGAATTTTCTTTCTTTCTTTAAATTAAATAAATAAAGAAATAATAGGTAAGTATCATCCCAATACAATCCCGAGTCGGCGAACCGCCGGGCAGATCTGACGGCATCTTAAGACCCTTTTTCGGGAAAGACGGACGAGTCAATAAATTGGAGGGCGACTCCGGAGGGGTCGGCGTGTACCGCTAAATTGCTCTATACTGCGGTAATATGCTAGGTAAGAGTGCTTCAGTGGTGCTTACGTATCTAATCACGGCGCGATGTTATGCTTTGCGGAGTCAATGTCTAATAGGTACGATGACTGTAACCAAGAATCAATGTAATTATGAATTTATGAAATAGGTTTCATGCAATATAAAAAACGTATTTATTTTTAGGGTTCCGTACCCGAAGGGTGCCAACGGGACCCTTGTGCCAACGTGTTAGAGCGATAGGTCACCTCTATCTCCAAACTTTGACAAACTAATATGATAAAATATAGAAGTAAATCGAATCACCAACGGCGCTATGACACCGACAAGCCTTTTAGCATAGAGTAACGAAGGTAAGGCTTTTAGTGTGAATTTTAAAACTTGAAAAATTGAAATAACAATTTTATCTAACAAACCTTTTTTTCGCTAAAATAAGATTATTTTTCGAAACATTAACATCATCTCAATAGCCCAGCGGTTAAAGGTGGTAAACTGGAAACAGAAAGGTCGCCAGTTCGATCCCCACCCGTTGCACTATTGTCATACCGACTCTTCACACAAGTTTTCCGCTTATTTGGAGGGGTATTTCTTAAAAAAAATTTGATCGCGCCGATTTTTCGCTCCTGCACATGGCTTTTTTAGTAAATTTCACCATTACCGCTTACAACAAGCTTGGCAACAGGTTAAACCGAGGCATGAAATTGATGTTTTGGTAAATTTTCAATACTAATATGGTATTTCACAGCTGACTATAATATTAGCTTTTATGGAAGAAAAATTAGAAAAGTTGCCCAGAAAACTAAAAAAACAGCGTCAAAAACCTGTTTTGCAGTTTCACACGATTATTGTGAAAATCAATAAGGCCCGCTTGCAGAGACGCCGGGTTAGGTTTAACCCAGGAATTTTGACCGAAGCTTTATACGAAATCTGTCAAAGCAGCAGCTAACTCTGGTTTAAAAGGATAACTCGGCGTTTCTGCAAGCGGGCCTTAATGTAATATGTTATCATACTTCATACTATTATACTAACATTATAAATGCGAAAGTGGGTTTGTTTGTTGGTTTGTTGGTTTGTCCACCAATCACGCTACAACAGAGCTCCAGATTTTTGCATATTATAGGATCTGGAGAGTGACATAGGCTACTTTTTATCAATCAAATATCAATATAATCAAAGAGTTCTCGAGGGATTTTAAAAACGCGCGGACGAAGTCGTGGGCATCAGCCAGTAATAAATAAATTTAAAAAACAAGACAACACTGAACGTCGCCGATTTAAAAAACAAATTCGGGGAAAGCTGAACTCATCGTTGAGAGAACAAAAGGGTTACCGCGGGATTTTTAAAAAAATTCTAAAGTAATAAGCAAGTATTAAAGCTAGAAAAAGATAGTATAATAAAAAATAGGTGTTTTCTAAACTAGGTTTTAAGTAAGTAAAAATAGTTTTTAAGGGATTTAAATAAAGAACACACACGCAGTACATTGTTATCCCCAAAACTGCTGTAATGCGGACCACTTTGTCTCCCGCATAGACTTAGAATTTTTTCGCTACGCTCAAGTCTCCCGCTTGTTAGCAGTAAATCTTTGCGCTCCTCATACGCAGGTGACAACTTTTATGTCTCGAACTTGTGGGGCGTCGAGTAGCTACAGCCCCTTCACATTTGCTGCCACAGATTTATGGACATACTAGCTTCCGCCCGCGACTTCAGCTGCGAGGAGTAAATCCCGCGAACTCTGGTTGTCCGGGATGAAAAGAAGCCTATCTCTCTCTCCAAGTCTTTAACAATATCTGTGGAAAAACCAAACAGAAAACAAACACACTTCATCAGCAACCCATCAACGGCTCACTGCTGAGCGCAGGTCTCCTCTCGGAGAAGGGTTATAGGCCATAGTCCACCACGCTAGCCCAAGGCAAATTGGCTGAATTCGCACACCTTTGAGAAAATTAAAAAGAACTATCAGGTGTGCAGGTTTCCTCACGATGATCTCCTTCACCGTTGAAGCTTGTGATATTTAATTTCTTAAACGCACATAACTTAGAACAGCCAGAGGTGCGTGCCTGGGATCGAACCTGCGACCCCCCGAATGGGAGATCGCAGTATATATAGTCTAAGATCCGGGATTAGAAAAATATACCCTCATCTGTTATATAGATGAAACAATTTTTTATAAGCTGATTTGAATATCATGAACTTATAAAAAGAACCTCTGCCACCATAAGCCTGCTGCAATTAATAGTAATTAATTAATTAACTTATTTCCCTTATATGTTAATTAAAAGTTACGAGCATGATTTGAAAATTAAAAAAAAATTGAATTTATTTAGATGTGGCAGTTACCTTGAAATCATCTGCAGCCTTTATAATAAAAAGTTTAATTTCTAAAATTTAAGAAAAATATTTTTTTTTTTAAGATAGATTTTTTAAGCCTTTTTTAAGATAGCCAAACATTATTATGTTTAGAATTCGACGCCGTTTATTATTGTACTTGGATTTTTTAATTAACATATAAGGGAAATAAGTTAATTAATTAATTACTATTAATTGCAGCAGGCTTATGGTTGCAGAGGTTGTTTTTATAAGTTCATGATATTCAAATCAGCTTATAAAAAATTGTTTCATCTATATAACAGATGAGGGTATATTTTTCTAATCCCGGATCTTAGACTAATACTAACCATTTGGCTATCACTGTTCCTTCAAACACAACTCTCTTACGCATTTATAACTTTAGTAAAGGAAGACAGGTAGTTAGTTAGGTTTGAGTATTTTATTAATAAAAAAAAAAGAATTTTAGCCAAGCTGTACTTGACTATACTCTCATCTCACCTCCAAATAAGCTTGTATTAGGAGTGAGTACGACTAAAATGCAACGGGTGGGGATTCAACTGTAGACCTTTCAGTTTTCAGCCCACACCTTTAACCGTTGGGCTATTGAGAAGTTTCTATACAATGTGGGCTTACAACAGCATTCCCGCCTATTCACAATTGTTACAATTAAGTCGCCTCGCCTTCCTCCAAACCCTGGCTAAGGCGGCTAATCCTATCCCATCCTGACCCTCTCTGTTATGTTATTCGTGTTGCCCAATGCCAGTGATAAGCTATGCTATAGCCATACTGTGATATGAATTTCAATAAAATGGCTTGACCTATAAGTGAATGAATATAATTTTTTTCTACTTGTTTAATAATTAAAAAAATTTAAAAAAGATTTTTAAAAAACCGACTTCAAACGCCTGCGCCACTACAAAGTATTTATAATTTATTGTTGATATTTTAACCGCTCGACCGATTTCGATGAAATTTCAATGGGACCACCTGTGAGTTTTCTAATGATTTATTAATGTTCTTAAAGGTGTGTGACTTCTTTCAATACGCATTTGGCTTGCGTAGTGAACTATGACCTAAGCTCTTCTCATTCTGAGAGAAGATCCGTGCCTAAAAGTGGGTCGGTAATGGTTGGACGGATAGAATCTACCTAAAAAAATCCTACTAATATTATAAATGCGAAAGTTTGTGAGGATGGATGTATGGATGTTTGGATGGATGGATGGATGGATGGATGGATGTTTGTTACTCTTTAACGCGACAACGAATGAACCGATTTTGCTGAAATTTGGCACAGACATAGATTATAGTCTGGAATAGCACATAGGCTACTTTTTATACCGGAAATATACTTAATAAATGCGAAAGTTTGTGAGGATGGATGTATGGATGGATGGATGTTTGTTACTTTTTATCCTGGAAAAGCAAACAGCTCCTGCGGAATAGCATCACTATTTTTTTCGCATTTTTCCTTCAAAATACGCGCAATGGAGTTTTCGATTTACGTGATTTTTTTGCACAGGTGAAGTTAAGGGCCTGAAAAATGGCAAAGGCTACTTTTTATCCCGGGAAAACAAACGGTTCCTGCGGGATATTAGTATGCTACTTTTCTCATATTTATCTTTTAATTACGCGGCATTTATGTATGTATGTATGTATGTATGTATGTATGTATGTATGTATGTATGTATGTATGTATGTATGTATGTATGTATGTATGTATGTATGTATGTATGTATGTATGTATGTATGTATGTATGTATGTATGTATGTATGTATGTATGTATGTATGTTTGTACTACTACTTCCTCCTACTTCCTCCTACTTATATTATAAATGCGAAAGTTTGTGAGGATGGATATATGGATGGATGGATGGATGGATGGATGTTTGTTACTCTTTAACGCGACAACAAATGAACTGATTTTGCTGAAATTTGGCACAGACATAGATTATAGTCTGGAATAGCACATAGGCTACTTTTTATCCCGGAAAAGCAAACAGTTCCTGCGGGATAGCATCACTATTTTTTACGCATTTGTCCTTCAAAATACGCGCAATGGAGTTTTAGATTGACGTGATTATTCCTATAGTTCCTGCGGGATATTAGTATGCTACTTTTCACATATTTATCCTTCAAAACGGAGTTACAGATTGTCGTGGTTTATTGGATAGGCATAGTTGAGGACTTGAAAGGTGACAAAGTCTACTTATAATCCCGGAAAAACAAACAGTTCCCGCGGGATATTCGTATGCTACTTTTCACATATTAATCCTTCAATTATGCGCCAACGAAGTTACATTGACAAGACAAGATTGACATGGTTTTTTTGATAGTCATAGTTGAGGACCTGAAAAGTGACAAAGGCTGCTTTATATCCCGGTAAACCAAACAGTTCATCCTGCGGGATTTCCGCATGCTACTTTACACGTATTTATTGTATGTATGCATGTATGTATGTATGTATGTCGCTATTATTTACGCATTTGTTGAGTTTAGATTGACGTGGTTTTTTACACAGGTAAAGTTGAGGACCTGGAAAGTGACAAAGGCTACTTATTATCCCGGGAAAACAAACAGTTCCTGTGGGATATTGGTATTCTACTTTTCACATATACAGTTACATATTGACGTGATTTTTTGGATAGGCAAAGATGAGGACTTGAAAAGTGAAAAGGCTACCTTCAATTCCGGGAAAACAAAGAGTTCCTGCGGGATAATGGGATCCAATTATGCGCCAACGGAGTTACAGATTGACGTGGTTTTTTGGATAGGCAAAGATGAGGACTTGAAAAGTGAAAAAGCTACCTTTAATCCCGGGAAAACAAACAGTTCCTGCGGGATAATGGGATTCAATTATGCGCCAATGGAGTTACAGATTGACGTGGTATTTTGATAGGCATAGTTGAGGACCTGAAAAGTGACTAAAGCTACATTATATCCCGGGAAAACAAACAGTTCCTGCGGGATTTCTGCATGTTACTTTTCACGTATTTCTTTTAATTACGCGGCAATTATGTATGTATGTATGTATGTATGTAAGTATGTTTGTATGTATGTATGTATGCGTCGCTATTTTTTACGCATTTGTTGAGTTTAGATTGACGTGGTTTTTTACACAGGTAATGTTGAGGACCTGGAAAGTGACGAAGGCTACTTTTGTCTCGGGAACAAACATTTGAAAAGAAATCTATAATAATAAATTCTATTTTTAAAACCAACTTCAATCGCCCGCGCTAATGCAAAGTATCTAATTTATTGTTATTTTTTAAAAAACCGCTCGACTGATTTCGATAAAATTTAAATGAGACCACCCGGGAAGTATTCCCTTTGAAACAAAAAAGAATTTTCCAAATCGGTTCAGGCGTCTTCGGAGGAGGAGTAATCGGTGAACATACATAAAAATAAAAGTAAAATTAAAAATTTTAAAAACCCCCCGACACAAAAAATAATCTCTAAAAACTAACAAATAATATTTTATACCTATATATAATTATTATCGTCACATAGGTATATTATGTAAGTTCAAATATTTTTATTTTCCAAGTGTCGTCGTCGCGTCGCGGGACCGCTAAAGTTTATAAAGTATTTTTCCAACAGCTAATTAATTATTACGAATTACATTTAGGTACGAGCGATCTTAAGTTTCATGCATATATAGTCTACGCTCTACGTAATGCCGCGCGCGACACGTGAGGGCAGACGACGTTGACGGTTATGTCGATTTTGCGAATTTTTCGGAGTAAATTCTTTTGTTGCAATCTGCGTCTACACCTGTTTTTCTCACTTAGCGGTCCCCCGACGTGACGACGACACTTGGAAAATAAAAATATTTGAACTTACATAATATACCTATGTGACGATAATAATTATATATAGGTATAAAATATTATTTGTTAGTTTTTAGAGATTATTTTTTGTGTCGGGGGGTTTTTAAAATTTTTAATTTTACTTTTATTTAGTCCTTTTTAAAGTAGGAATAAATATTAGGAAAGTATTTATAGTGATTTGTTAGCGCAGTGGTAATTGAGCCTAATTGATCCCATTTAATTACCCACCTTCGAAATCTAAACCTTACTCTAGAACATGTCATATTTAAAGTCATGGTTACCTTACCTTACCATGTTCTTTCAATATCATTGAAGTAATACGGTACCTTTCGAATCGATAGGACATATGGAAGGTAGTCAGATCACCTCATCAACTATTAAAGAGCTGATGATCTTCAAACGGCTGATCAGGTCATGGTTACCTTACCATATACTTTCAATATCATTGAAGTAACACGGTACCAAATTTCGAATCGATAGGACATGTGGAAGGTAGTCAGATCCCCTCATCAACTATTAAAGAGCTGATGATCTTCAAAGGGCTGATCAGGTCATGGTTACCTTACCATATACTTTCAATATCATTGAAGTAACATGGTACCAAATTTCGAATCGACAGGACATATGGAAGGTAGTCAGATCCCCTCATCAACTATTAAAGAGTTGATGATCTTCAAACGGCTGATCAGGTCATGGTTACCTTACCATATACTTTCAATATCATTGAAGTAACACGGTACCAAATTTCGAATCGATAGGACATATGGAAGGTAGTCAGATCCCCTCATCAACTATTAAAGAGTTCATGATCTTCAAACGGCTGATCAGGTCATGGTTACCTTACCATATACTTTCAATATTATAGAAGTAACACGGTACCAAATTTCGAATCGATCGGACATAAGGAAGTTAGTCAGATCCCCTAATCAACTAGAAAAGAGCTGATAATCTTCAAACGGCTGAACAGATTTTCATGAAACATGGCTAAGAACACTCGGGATAAAATTATCTATGACATAAAAAAAACTAAACGAAAATCGGTTCATCCGTTTGGCGGCTACGCTACCACAGACAGATACACAGATACACAGACACGTTAAACTTATAACACCCCTCTCTTTTTGCGTCGGGGGTTAAAAAGATTCCTACGAATTGGGAACCTCCTCCTTTTGAAGTCACAACCAAGTACAAGTCGTAGTAACAACCATACATTCATCCATCCATCCATCCATCCGAACGGAAAAGAATAAAATAATAAACATTAATAAGCCTTAATTAATTATAAATTAAATTAATTAAAACTAATACATAAATAAAAATAATTATTAACTACATTAGTAGATAGTAGTAGTACTACATACATACACAAAAAATATAGTAAAAAATAAAACGTTCAAAAAATATATTTAAAAAACAATATAAAATATAATTATGCCTTAAAGAATATTGTATAAAAAAATAAATTTAAATATAAAACGTTTAAAACGATATTAAAAAAGATAATATATAAATAACAATAAATTAACTAACAATAAAAAATAATTATGATTAACAAATAAGAATAAAATAATATACATTAGTCTTAATTAATTAATCTTAATTAGTCTTAATTAATTAATTATTAACTACATATTTTAAATAAAAAATAAAGTAAAAAAACAAAACGTTTAATAATATATTGAAAAAAAAACAATGCAAAAACAACAAACAAAATCCTAACTCATCCATCTAACTATACTTATAATAAAACTGTAACTGGACGAATTCTGCTGGTGCTGGGTCCTGCTCAGTGCTCACCTAAATGGGTAATGGGTACCAAGTATGAACTACGCAGTGGCAAGCTGCCGTAAAAAAAATTCGAGCTTCCGTTTTGCTTTTACAAAAACTTCGTACAGTAGCTTTGTATTCTTAGATGACATCAATCTATTCACCTAATTTCACAATCGTTCGATTTGGTTAGGAATCACCCTCCCCCCATTGTTACACCACTGGGCTACATCATTGAACTCCAAGTACCAATTCCTCATTCTTTATGCTGCTGGGTACCGGCTGAAGAAAATGTGTCTATTGTGGGTTTCTATTGTAGCTCTATACCACGTAGTACGGACTAGATACTGGCGTAGTGCAACGAAAAAGCAATTTTTAAAAACTTTTTCCACGCGGACGAAGTCGCGGGCATCAGCTAGTAAGATAATAAATTGATTGATCAATTAATCAAACTTGTTTACTTGTATGAAGCGCGTGCGATAACTTTCCATATAAAGATATACGATAATGTTATCGAATTATCTACGCATCCATTGGAAAGCTGACATAATACCCTCAGTACTGCAATGTTAATAATTTATTGAAAATCTGCTTACCGTCGGTTCGTAGGAGGCCTCGGAATTCGGCCCCAAGACGATTTAATTGAATGTATGGATCGCGCCTAAGCCGATTATGGGGTATTATTTATTTATGTATAGTCAGCATCTCCGCATAAAGGGATAATGTAAAGAAATCGTAAGGAAATTTCCAGGGCCCCGAATTGAAGAGCTCTAAAGGGTAGGTAAAGGGTAATAAATTAAAAGAAGAGCAACCACGGAGTTTCATGCTAGCTTATTCTCTTTTGGAATTTCATTCAAAACCAGTGGTAGATTCACTTGATTCAAAAGCACGTCTTGAAAGTTTATTTGAATAAAAAAAATTAAGTGGCACTCGGGGACTGCCGCGGTAAAGCTATTGCATAGCATTTTTATCAACTTATGCAATTATAATATTTATGCAATATTTTTTTTGCACAATAAAAATTATGCAAAAAAAATAATTAAAAAACAAACAAACAAGAAAAGCGCTCTGTTCACTACTTCACGAGTGAGATTCGAACCTGCGACATCATACACCATACGGTAAAGAAAGCGGTCGCTCACCCACTGCGCCAAACAGATCTACTTAAGAACCTCTAAAATGTTGAACGCTTACTGAACGACGGTGTTAGGTTTATTTTCGTTCCGGAATTTCTTGATTCGGTCGCCGCGCTCAAACTGTTTGTCCTAGTTCAAAGCCCGCGGTAAAAGCTATGCAATAGCTTAAAAATTCTATTCGGACGGGTAAAAATACGTCAACAGATTACTTATAGATACCCAAATAATGTATAACATTAATGCTTTTCTTTTGATTCATTGTTCCGCCCAGCTAAGCAGCGTACATTGTATTCTCACTTATTTTCCTTTATTTCCCGAGATGGTTCTTTACAAAGGAGCAATATTATTAAGCCGTAATTTGTTCTTTGGCTCACCGCAATAAATCTTGTTGGATTGTGTTAATCGTCAGTATTTTTGCCACTGTACTTTGCTAATGATTACAGTGGGGTGTATTAATGGATTCTGGAAAGAAATAATGATCTACAATTTTTAAGCTATTGCATAGCTTTTATCGCGGGCTTTGAACTAGGACAAACAGTTTGAGCGCGGCGACCGAATCAAGAAATTCCGTAACGAAAAAAAACCTAACACCGTCGTTCAGTAAGCGTTCAACATTTTAGAGGTTCACATTTAGCTCTGTTTGGCGCAGTGGGCGAGCGACCGCTTTCTTTAGATATCGCAGGTTCGAATCTCACTCGCGAAGTAGTGACAGTGCGCTTTTCTTGTTTGTTTGTTTTTTAATTATTTTTTTGCATAATTTTTATCATGCAAAAAAAAAATATTGCATAAATATTATAATTGCATAAGTTGATAAAAAATGCTATGCAATAGCTTTACCGCGGCAGTCCCCGAGTGCCACTTAATTTATTTTAATATATTTTACTTTAATGGAACAAAACGACATTCTGAACCAGTGGTAGATAGCTTGACCGTTCAAAAGCACTTTTTAAAAGTTTATTTGAATAAAATACAATCGCGGCAATATTAGTTGACGGTTGTGTAATTGTAAGTTGACGGTTGTTTAATGGTGTATTCTCAGCACACGGGCTCGCGTCGCAGATGTCACCGCCACGCTTTGTGAATGAAAGGTCACGCTGAAAATGTTCCTGAAAGAAAGCTCCTACCATTCTGTGAATTATTGAAGGGTTCACGACCCTCAGCAATGAGGAGTACGATGCAAGAGACATAGAATAAATAATTTATTTTTAACATCCCGATTGTTTTTTTTTATTCGATGAAAAGATAGTGCTTGACTGCGATCTCACCTGATGGCAAGTGACAATGCAGTCCAAGATGGTAGCGGGCTAACTTGTAAGGGGTATGGCAGTGAACATTCAACCCATAACGTTTCCACACGCCATCGTGCCGGAACGCTAAATCGCTTGGCGGCACGTTTTTGACGGTAGGGTGGTAACTAGCCACGGCCAAAGCCTCCCACCAGACCAGACCAGAGACAATTAGGAAATTATAAATTCACAAATTGACCCCGCCGGGAATCAAACTCGAGACCTCCCAGTTATAATACCACAGCGCTCACCACTGCGCCAGGGAGGTCGTCAAAAATTGAAATGATTGTGAAGTAAAATGATGTCGCCCGCAGTGTATTATTCTAATCGTGGCAATATTAGTTGACGGTTGGTATCCATTGTGTAATCTCGGTACACCGGCTCGCGTCGCAGATGTCACCGCCACGCTTTGTGAATGAAAGGTCACGCTGAAAATGTTCCTGAAAGAAAGCTCCTATTATTCTGTGAATTATTGAAGGGGTCACGACCCTCAGCAATGAGGAGTACGATGCAAGAGAGATAAATGAAATAATTTCTTTTTAAAATCCCGATTGTGGAATAAAATGATGTCGCCCGCAGTGTATTATTCTAATCGCGGGAATTTTAGTTGACGGTTGGTATCCATTGTGTAATCTCTACACAGGCTCGCGACGCAGATGTCACCGCCACGCTTTGTGAATGAAAGGTCACGCTGAAAATGTTCCTGAAAGAAAGCTCCTATTATTCTGTGAATTACTGAAGGGGTCACGACCCTCAGCAATGAGGAGTACGATGCAAGAGAGATAGATGAAATAATTTCTTTTTAAAATCCCGATTGTGGAATAAAATGATGTCGCCCGCAGTGTATTATTCTAATCGCGGGAATTTTAGTTGACGGTTGGTATCCATTGTGTAATCTCTACACGGGCTCGCGTCGCAGATGTCACCGCCACGCTTTGTGAATGAAAGGTCACACTGAAAACTTTCCCTTTAAGAAATCTCCTACCATTCTGTGAATTATTGAAGGGTTCACGACCCTCAGCAATGAGGAGTACAATGCAAGAGAGATATAAGAAATAATTTATTTTTAACATCCCGATTGTGAAATAAAATGATGTCGCCCACAGTGTATTATTCTAATCGCGGGAATTTTAGTTGACGGTTGGTATCCATTGTGTAATCTCTACACGGGCTCGCGTCGCAGATGTCACCGCCACGCTTTGTGAATGAAAGGTCACACTGAAAACTTTCCCTGTAAGAAATCTCCTACCATTCTGTGAATTATTGAAGGGTTCACGACCCTCAGCAATGAGGGGTACAATGCAAGAGAGATAGAAGAAATAATTTATTTTTAACATCCCGATTGTGAAATAAAATGATGTCGCCCGCAGTGTATTATTCTAATCGCGGCAATTTTAGTTGACGGTTGGTATCCATTGTGTAATCTCTACACGGGCTCGCGTCGCAGATGTCACCGCCACGCTTTGTGAATGAAAGGTCACGCTGAAAATTTTCCCCACTGAATTTTTTTAAGCTGTCACAAAAATGGAAATGAAAATTCTGTATTTGTTCTTAATTATGTATAATTTTGTGGGCTCATAGAACCTAACGGTAGACCCATCGACGATTTAAAAGCACTTGTAAAAAAGTTTATTTGAATAAAAAACATTTCTACTCTATTCTAACTGGAGTACCTACATCATTTTATTATTTACTGATTTTGCCAGATCTAAATTAGTATTAAATTATATCTAACTAAATTAAATCCGAAGCAGTGATAGCCTAGTGGTACTGAAGTCTCCTATTCGGGGAGTCGCAGGTTCGATCCCGGGCACGCACGTCTGTCTTTTCTAAGTTATGTGCGTTTAAGAAATCATATATCACAAGCTTTAACGGTGAAGAAAAACATCGTGAGGAAACCGGCATAATGTTCTCAAAGGTGTGTGCCAATTTGCATTGGGCCAGCGTGGTGGACTCTGGCTTATAACCCTTCTCTGAGAAGAGATGGGTTGCTGATAATGATGATTAAATTAAATCTTACATAAAATGCCGACAGCATTGCCCCATTTGACGCAGAAATTATTGGAGAACTGTGGACGTTGTTAAGAGAAGAAGCTAATTAAGTTTTTGTATTTGTGCAGTAAAATACAAACATGTCTTCGGAAACGGATAGTTCGTGAATACTAACTTTTCTTAAATAACAGCTGTATATTTGAAGGAAATGGGCATAAGTTTGCAGAAACAAACATCATGTCCAAACTTCGTTAATGGGAACATTTTGAGCACGTAGCACGCGAGTTAACTTGTTTAAGTTTAACCGAGTTTAAAGTACAGTCTTATTTATTCGCAGTTTTAATTGAGACGGGCGTCTCGTTCTGTTTGTTTCTTGTAATTGAGACTAAGGCTTCGATGCTAGTGAGGAGCGTTAGAGGAATCCGATGAGGCGAAGTATTACGTAGAGCTTAATCTGGCACCCAACATTTTTTTTAAATTATTATTAGTCCACAAAACTGTCTAGGTACAATTGTTTAAAACAGACATAATCCAATATGTATATGAGGTTATTAGTTTTACAATCAAGTCTTCTAGATGTGGACGCGGCATGAGTAAGAAAAGGATACAACAGTAACAGCTACAGCGCAACATTATGCTAAAATAACAAAACAAAACAAAATAGAACAGCTAAACAAAAAAGGTGAATAGATTACATACTAACTTAACTTACGTCTACTTAATGTCTTGTGACTACAACATAGTGAAATGTAGTTTAAAAATTCTACAGTGACCTTGATCTTTTATAAAGACATAGAAAGATATCAAGGCTAATCTATGAAAATGATATGAGGATAGAAAAACCTTAACTTACTAATACTAATCTGTAACAAAAAAATAAAATCATGATTTTTTTGAATTTGTGGGAATTGTAAGACGTTGGAAGATTATTTACTCAAAAGAAAAAATAATAGGTAAATTAATTAGTACACACCTACCTACTTGTATTTTTAGCTTTTGTTTAGCATGTCAAACAAAAGTGAGACCGTAACAAAAGGAAATTGGCGAATTCCATAGAGTTTCTGACCCAGACGAACTTTCACGAATCAAACTTCTCATGCTTGTTCTAGTAAACCAGTCTAACAAAAACATTCATCAAAGTCTATCAAATAAAGTTGGGAGAAAAAAGATATTCACTTGTATTGCCATGTAACGGTTATTTATAATGTGTACTTGTGAATAATTATATTTTTGATCCCCTTAAAACATCGGATTATCTTCTAAAAACATCGGATTTAGAAAAAACTCTGAAAAATATAAATTAAAATTAAATGATTTCTGAATCTTAACGGTTTTTAAAAATGCTGGATCGAAATTCGCCAACCTCCTTTTTGTTAAAATGTTGACAATATTTTGAATAAGCACGTAGCAGTGACGTAGTACGTAGCGGACAGAACGCTACGTAACGCTACGGTGCTTTAGCTACAGAGAAGTTACGCACGAGAGTTTGATGAATGAAATAAGTGAATCTAAATAAAATATTATAAATATTAATTAACTCGTACACAACAGTGACTAGAGTTTTTATAATATAAATAGACAGTTTAAGTAAAATTTTGTACTGATGAATTAGTTTAGATAAAATAGGTATATTTTATTTGTGTATAACCCATGAACGTTTTCTATTTAGCGGTAAAAGAAAAAGCTTCTTAGCATAAATATCCATATTTTTTATTCCCATAGACAACAACTATCGTGCAAATAAATTGGACTTGTGTTATAAATCTGCTACTCTACGCCTCACTGCGACATTTATCTAGTCAATATTTCAATAGCGACTTTAAACTTTATGCCACGGAAATAAAGCTTACGAGGATAATAGTCCCAGCGCGTCATTCCCCGACAGTAAATGTTTTTGCTTCATTAATTCTCAATCTGGTTAGATAAAAATATCTTCATGCTTCTTGAATAGGAAAATGAGACATGGTTATCGATTTATCAGTCGGGTGAAATTGGGAAATTTCCCTTTATTAAACTACTGAATTCCAATTTTCATTTTGATCTTTTATATTTCCATCAGTTTTGTGTGAAAACTTTAAATGAAATAATGATGAATAACTTTTAGCGATACCATGAAACTCCGTACAACTTTTCGTCTAGAAATGAAACATTTGTAGGTGCATGCAATAAAAAACATTTCTATTCTATTCTATTCTACATAATTTTATTATTTACTCATTTTGCTAGATCTAAATTAGTATTAAATTATAACTAAATTAAATCCGAAGTAGTGATAGCCTAGTTGTTATAGTAGTGCGATCTTCTATTCGGGGGGTTGAAGGTTCGATCCCGGGCACGCACCTCTGTCTTTAATTATATCACAAGCTTTAACAGTGAAGAAAAACATCGCGAGGAAACCGGCACACCTGACAGTTCTTCATAATGTTCTCAAAGGTGTGTGTGTCTCAAAGGTGTTCAAAATATGTCTTTATTTTATCGTTATTTTATTTAACTATCAGTCCCCGGTTAAGGATGATTATACGGGTCTGCCCGCGAAATTCAAATTTAATTTGGTTTTTCGCAATTTGTTAACTAATACGACAAACTAGGCTAATGGCATTCTAATTGCGCCAGTAGAATAATCATCTTCACAGGTTTACATAAAAATCTTTACTTGAAAGTGAGCAGTTTAAGAAATTAATCAAAATACTGACTAATTTGTGAGTAACTCACGTCTAACTAGGTATTTTGATTAATTTCTAAAACTGGTCACTTTCAAGTTAAGGTTTTTATGTAAACCTGTGAAGATGATAATTCTACTGGCGCAATTAGAATGCCATAAGCCTACTTTGTCGTATTAGTTTACAAAATGGGAAAAACCAAAATAAATTTGAATTTCGCGGGCAGACTCGTATAATCCACCTCAAAGATATTATACGTAACGTGTTACGTGAAATAATTTTTTAACTACCAACACTACTTGTTTTTAACCAAATAAAGTTGGAAATATATACAATTGTCTAACAGAATTTATTTCTTTGTCATTGCAGTGGAAATCTCGGTGGGGCGTCGTCACCAAGCTGTCTCCGGCTGCAGGTGAGTTGCATTCACCCTGCTACTAGTGGTTACGTCATTATATTAGCCTTATGGCCTGTTTCACCACTTGCTGTTAAAGTGCCTGATATATATCTAACAGATAAAATATTTGCTGGATAAATCTGTGTATTTTTGAGTTGAAATACCAGATTGACTTATCAGATACTAATGAAATAGAAATTTAAACGGTATCCGTCAGATAAGTTGTACATAGGCTATCAGAACTTTATCAGCATGTGGTGAAACAGGCCCTTAATAGAATAGAAGTCTCAATAGTGCAACGCTTCTAGGCGCGGTCTGAAAACTGAAAGGTTGACGGTACAAACCCAGTCCGTTGCACTATTATCGTACCTACTCTATCACAAGATTTACGCTCAGTTGGAGGGAAAAGGGGAATGTTATACATATTGAGGAGGGTTAATATTATTATACTTATGTGTATACAGCGGTAAGACTACTGTTTAAGACTTTTCGGGAGATCCGCGGTTCGAATTCCAGACACCTAATTTCTCGGTGTGAACATACATATTAAGAAAAACGTCATGAAACCTGCAACCTGCACGGTATGAAAAATACAACATAATATACCTGAAGACTTTGCTTTTTATGGAACGTACTTAATTGATACGCGCAGTTTGCAGAGTAAAACTTAGTAGAGTATCTTATTGAAAAGTGCTAATTAATGAGAAAATTAGTTGTTAATGGTACATCAAACATTCTCTACACTTCAGACTTTAGTAATTACAAAGTTGAAGAGTGAAGATATAAAAGCGTACATAAACAGGCCCCTGCTCTATTGGTCATTCATTAGTTCATTAGCTGTAATTAATGCTTATTGTATCGTCTGCCTTTCCTTATAGCATTGGAATATCTTTATATTTTGTACAATATAAGTAGATAATAATTGAATTTATGAAGAATATTGTATAAGTATTACAATTGAAATTTGTATGGCAATACTTGAAAGATTGGGGAGTCATAATATTTAACCTATCTACAACCTTGTTAAACGGGTGAATTACCTTTTTTTTGTTGTAAGAAGAAATTTTTAAAAATAAATTAATTGTAATATTACACTTTTTTCTGTATTATTCATATAAAATAATTATTGAACTTTATTACTTAAAGTATGGCCGCGAACTTAATATACAATTATTGTCAGTTTTGAGGCCAAGTATGTGTTTGGGTGACAAAAATAATTTGTGTCTCCTGGGTGACGGGTATTTTACTCAATAAAAATCCATAAAATATTATATTAAATCACTGTATTTTCAATAAGTATCGAAAAACTTAAATATGTAAATTTATTCTTACTACTGAAGGTTTAAAATTTAAAACGGCCATGAGATTTTTTAAATCCAGATAACAAAGTTTAATGATAGTCGTTACTTGGGACAGCCAATATTAATTGTATGGGAGCTGCAAATTGTCTTTTGGGTCATCAACCAAAAATCTAATAAATATAAGTGAAAATGAAACAAAAATGTTATTAGTTTATTACTTAACTATCTAATTTATTGTTAACGTTGTTAAAATCATTTATTGAGTTCAATTTTAATGTATAAAATTATAAAAGTACAAGGGACAGGTGAAAACAAAAAAAAGTTGATTCACCCAAACTCAATCTAGGCAATAAAAGAAGTGAATTGAATTGAATGGGTGTGTAAAACATAAGTTCTGAGAGTGTTATTAACAAAAAAAATATACCGGACCGTGACGCGATTATGAGAACCTCCTAAGTTTTTATGTACTCGTAACAAAAATGTTGCCTCCAATTTTATATAGTATTGTTTTTAATGTTTAGTTTAACTTTATTTATTAAAATAATGTAATACAAAATATGGCAATACGCCTAAACATTATCACCCATTCTCTCACCTTTGGTCGTGCGACGTCACGTTATAATCTTAAAGTTCCTAAGAACGCAACTTTCTTTCTCCAATGATGTAATAGCTACTGAAACTGAAACACCTGTTTGGAATTTTTCCCCTGCACATATTCATGTTATCGCATATCTAAGCTAATTACCTCAAATTAAAACGTAATCGTAAGTTGTACAACACAAAACATCATTGTAAAGAACTTCTGAACACGTAATGCCAACAGAAAGTGGGCTCTATTGTTCAGGCATTTATTCCTGCAATATTAATTGTACTCGTAATAAATTGTATTTTTTTCCCGATAAAGTCTACACAAAAGTCGTTAATAGGAGGCCCACATTTAAGCAGCTACATTAAGCGTTCCGTGTTGAATCGACGAGATTTGAGGGTAGATACGGATTTAGTGCAAGTGGTCTAAAACATAAGTGATCCCATCAAAAACATTTTCATGTAAAATGTTGCCGAGATAATAATTGACCGAGCGAAGCGAGGTCTCTGAGTCTACTAGGTGAATTTGCTCTTGTCCGTCCGTCCGTCCGTCCGTCTGTCAGAGCCTTATAACTTTTGAATTACTGAACGTAATTACTTCAAATTTAGATATAATATGTGAACTGATGGACTTCAGCCGAATATTGCATAAAAAATTATAAAAACCTTTATTTCAGGGGGGCTCTCATATAAGTGAATGCGAAGTAAAAAAAATTTTATCGCGTTATATAAAATTGTAACATATCATGTTAAAGATAATTTTGAACCGAGTACAAAAATATTATTTTTTTATTTTTTCCTTTAAAATTGACGAAATAGGGGGGCTTTCAAAGTGGCGATTTTATACGCTCGCTTGAAGACGCTCTCTAGCAAAATCCGCTACGTATTTTCAACCTGTTTTATTTTTATTATTTCACTTATATCCTGTACTTTAACAACAAATACTAAAATTATATGAATATTATAAAGAAACGAGATTATTTAATTTTTAATGGGCATCAGTAATTCATATAGCATCAACATAGCTTCACAATAATGCTAATAGATGGCGCAGTCATTACATTAGGCACTATTCCATGGAACTAGGAGATTACGACTAACGACCTATCCCAAAAACAGTTTTGCGTCGACCATTATTATTTAGTTACATAATAATATAATACCATTCAATTATATTATTATTCAATATTAATTAATTCAATATTATTCAATTAAAATTATTTTTTAGTTAAATATCAAACTTCAATAAACTATTAATTACTACATTTTGTATATTTTCTATTTGCGTCGATAGATGACGATTTGTACAGATGCCCGTAACCCGGTTTCACTCGTTAGTACCTACATAATAATTCAATGTTTTCAGTAACGTTCCCTAACCTTTACGGGCTACCTATGATAAGTTAGGTGATGATTTCTGTCAACTTATTTATCACGATCCTGTACGGGACACCTAAAAGGACATTGGGACGGATGTTAGGACTTAGGATTGTATTTAGGAGCTACCTACGTAAAGAGACTCCTACTTAGGGGATGATTTAGGTATGTTTGGTGAAAACGGGCATAATAATAATGTCAGTATTGGTTATCATGTATCGATTGAATGAATAATCATGGGATACCGTTACCGCGAGGTCTCAGTTCGGGGCGAACCACTAGTACTTATAGCTCGCACTGTCAAAAAGTTATCAGATCTCTTGTATAGCCAAGCTTCTAACTCTACAAACCCTAATTTCACAAACTCTATACCTTAGTCAAAATATGCATGGCTTGGCCATTTCGCTACATTCACATGGGCGTAAGGTGAAAAATTTATTCACTGTTCGTTACGTTTCTTTCAAAAAAATCAAAATCAAAATCATTTATTTCATGTAGGCCAACCTGTGGCGCTTATGACAAGTCATGACTCTACCACCGGTTCGGAAAGCGGATTCTGCTGAGAAGAACCGGCAAGAAACTCAGCAGTTGCTCTTTTCAAAATTACAAATTTTACAATATTTATTGTAGGTAAGGTTTTTTAATAGGTATGTATTTACATTTTAATAACTTTTTATAATATCTTGTGGGCAGCTGGATGCCATGCCGATTTACCCCATGCAACTTGTTAGAATATAATATTTCCAACAATACGATGATATAATATTTATAGAAAAACTCCAAAAATACATAAGTATAATATTCAATACATGTCAAGACTGGCAGACCAGCAGCCCCGCTTCCGACGGTGGCACCCGTTCACGAGCATGACGCATGATCCAGCCATTGCTTCGCTCAACCATATTTGAGGGAACGTAACAACCCGCACCACACGACACCACCTACAGAAACGTTAAAGAGAGTGTGACATACTCGACTACCCATGTCAAGACATCGAATTTATCTAATCTAATACAGTACTATTACTATTCAAATACTCTTTTCAAGATCCCATGCAACTTTATCATTAAGAAAGTCATTAACTTTGTAATAACCGCGACTCAGTAAGTGAGTTTTTACGCATTCTTTAAATTTGTGCAGTGGCAAATCTAGCAATTCCTTCGGAATCAGATTATATAAGCGTACGCTCAACCCCACAAAGGATTTTTGCACTTTACGCAGGCGACATGATGGTATTTCTAGTTTATGACGATTTCTAATCAGACGATTGTGTGCATCGCCCCTTTGTTTATACAGATGAATATTTTGTCTCACAAAGACTATATTATTATAAATGTACTGTGAAGCTACTGTAAGTATCCCAATCTCTTTAAACTTTTCACGAAGAGATACGCGCGAACCGAGTTTATAGATAGATCGAACGGCTCTTTTCTGTAATATAAAAATAGTTTCAATATTAGCTGCTCCGCCCCACAATAAGATTCCATAGGACATTACACTATGGAAGTAGGCGAAGTAGAGAAGCCTAGCCGTTTCCACATCGGTAAACTGTCTGATTTTTCTGACAGCATAGGCAGCTGAGCTGAGTTTACCCGCTAATGTCTCAATGTGAGCGTCCCACTGAAGCTTACTATCCAAGGTCACCCCCAGAAAAACAGTTGAGTTCTCAATTTTAAGGTTATCTCCGTTTAATTTTATTGATTTATCAATTTTCTTTACATTAGGTACAATAAATTCTAAACACTTAGTCTTTTTGGCGTTCAGGAGCAAATTATTAACAGTAAACCAACGCGATATTTGAGATAACGTACTGTTTACATCGTCAAAATTTACTTTGTTTCTATCTGTTTTAAATATTAGAGATGTATCATCTGCAAACAATACAATATTGCAAGCATCGCGTACATGATATGGTAGGTCATTAATATATACCAAAAATAGAAAAGGACCCAAGATAGAGCCCTGTGGGACACCCAACAGAGCAGATGAACCCCGCGATTTCACGTCACCTACGCATACACTTTGAGTTCGATCATTAAGGTAAGAGGCAATGAGATCAAGTGCAACGTCTCTGATGCCATAATGTCTAAGTTTAAGTAAAAGAGTTTGGTGATCAACGCAATCAAAGGCCTTAGATAAGTCACAAAATACCCCAATGGCATTCTGTGAACGCTTCCAGGCATCGTAAATATGTTCAAGTAGCTTAGCACCTGCGTCAGTGGTGCTTCGACCCTTCGTGAAGCCGTACTGTTCAGGATGTAGCAAATTATTTACATTAAAATGATTTACTAGTTGATTAAGAATAATTTTTTCAAAAATTTTGCTTAGAGTCGGCAAGATTGAAACAGGTCTGTAATTATTAAGGTCGGTTTTACTGCCTGATTTGAATAAAGGAATAAGTTTACCATGTTTCATTAAATTTGGGAAGGTACCAAGGGCAACACACTCGTTAAAGATTACGGCTAAGTAAGGAGCAATGTCATTAATTATATTAGATATAACTTTCACGGAAATACCCCACAGATCTCCCGTTTTTTTCATTTTCAACAACTTAAAATTTTTGATAACTTCAGATGCAGTAATAAATTTGAACTCGAAGAAAACATTGCATTCTTTGACGTTGCCCCTTAATAAACTCTGAGCTGCAGTAGGTGAGGAGTTTAGAGAATCTGTTAGCAGAACAGGAATGTTCTGAAAAAATTCTACGAAAGTATTTGCAACTTCCATGTCAGAAGTTATTTTATCATTATTTACAATAATTTCAAAGTTAACATCACGTGGTTTAGTTTTACCAGTTTCTTCGTTGACTATGTTCCACGTGGTTTTTATTTTATTGTCAGATTTCACGATTCTCTCTTTGATATGTAGCGCTTTTGCATGAATACATACTTTTTTAAACAATTTAGAATACGATTTCACGCTTTCAAGAAAGATGGGGGACCGATTAAATTGCTTCTCTTCATACAGCTCATAAAGTCTATCTCTACTTTTGTAAATACCTACAGTAGCCCACTCACTGAACTTTAATTTACCATTGACATCTATTTGTTTAAGATTAAATGTTTTTTTAAATTCAGTGTCTATTGTCTTGAAGAGACTAGTGTAAAGATTGTCTGGGTTACCTTTTTTATAAGCTAGAGTTGGAAGTTTGGCAGAAATTTGACTTTTAAATCTCGCCAACTTATTTTCCGTTATGGGTCTACACTTAACAATTCTTTTGTCTTTGTTTACTTTGTTTGAAATTGTTATTCGTTGCCCACAGTGATCCGACCTCAAATTGGTAATTATTGCTTTATCCAGGACGATATCACCGCTGCAAAAAATATTATCCAAACAAGTGGCCGAAATTTCTGTGATTCGAGTTGGCGCACAAAAGGAGTTAATTAAATTAAAACATTTAAATAAGTTTAGAAAACTGACAGTGATTGAGTTCTCCAATAGAATATTTACATTGAAATCACCGCAGACTATAATCTTTTTTGTGGACACACACAATCGCTTCAAAACATCCTCCATTATATCTTCAAATTGTTTATAATCACCTGAGGGGGGCCGGTATACACAGACTATAATAAAACGCTCCAGCTCCACACAAGAAAGTTCAATTGTGCGTTCAACAGAGAGACCAGCTATGTCTTTACGTTCCTTACTAGTTATACTTTCATGAACCATAATTAAAGATCCACCATGGATTGCAGACCTTCTAGTGAACGCACTTGACAATTTAAAGTTTTTTATTAACACTGGCAACTGTTGATTAACAAGCCAGTGCTCAGTAAAACATAAAACATGTGTATTACATTTTTCTAAAAATAATTCTATTTCTAATTCTTTGCCAGTGAGGCTCTGTATATTTTGATGTACAATGTTCAATTCACAGAGCCTCTCTGTTGTCTTACTATCTAGTTTAAACAAGCAATAGGCTCACTATTACTTGAGTCAATAATAGAAATATTATTAGTACATAAGGTACTGTTTGTATAGGAGTCAAAAGACTTTGTTACAGGATGTGTGACTGAATCACAGTTTGTATAATAGTCAATAGACTTAGTTAAAACATTTGTAACTGAATCGTTAATATTATGCGCTAAAAGTGAAGCTAGTAGGAGCTTACATCTCCTAGGGAGATACATACTCTCACCGTTCAATTTAAAATTAGAAATGAATTTATTCGTATCAAAATAAAAAATAGCATCGCTATGATGGTATGTCAGGTTATACAAAAGTATATTTAGGTCATGTATATGCTGGTTTTGCTTTACATTCAGTGACTTAGAGTAAGGTAAAGCACACATATAAAATTTACATTTAGTTTTCTTATGTAGGTGCAATAATTTATCAATATTTTTCAATAGTTGGTGTTTTTTTACCTTTAAGCTGTCACCAAACAAAATAATAACATTAGTACTGGAGTTCAAATTATCTTCATTTAAACTATTGATTAAATACTCCAGACTAGCCCCCGGTGAACAACTATTTATCACTGAATGTTGCAAGTAATTACTAATGCATGAGCCAAAATCTCTGCCCAACCTGTCTGAAACAATAATAGTTTGTTTTCTAGGGCCAGATGAGAGATCCCTGCTCAAGCATGCAGAAACTTCAGCAGCATTTGTAGTACACTGCTCCGGACAAGTGCCCAAATTGTCAGGGAGCAGTATACTGTCCCTATCTTTGGTAGCCATAGGCACCTTATGGGTGCATTGACACTTACTAGTTAGTGACTCAAAACGAGCCAAATTATAGGTGCCTAAGGCTAACAGCTCATCGGCTGCAAGTATCTGGTCATCGATCTGTTTTTGTGACAGCTCATATTGCATAGTAGCATTCATTAGGGAGTCTTTTAAAATTATAATCTCCTCATTTAGTCTTTTAATGTTCAATTCATATTTTACTCTAATATCAGCCCAATCAGAACAATATGTATCCAGTTTATGTAATAAATCAAGTCTTTCCTTTCTTAAAGATATATTTTTTGTTTGGGCTTTTTGTTTTTTAATTAATTTTTTGGTTTTATTAATTAATTTACTAATTCTAATATATTTTTTAATTTTTTTATGGCTATTAAATTGCTTTACAATTTGCCCTGACAATGGTTTCTTAACACTGGGACTGTCACAAGTCAGATCAATGGTCACAATTGGCACCGAAGAGGACGAAGTGAGCAATTGATTATACAATTTATTTGTTGTTTGAGTTTCATAACTCTGTAATTGAGACTGAAGGTCATCAATTTTATTTTGTGCCCCACTCAGTTCCTCCTCCAACCTAGAAATTTTAGAGAGAGCATCGTCATATGTCTGTACGCATGAGTTGAATGAGTTGACCGCCTCCTGAAGTAGGTCACGTTCCTCCAGTACCACAGTGTGAGCGCTACTCAGGACAGCCAGGTCAGCCTTCAACTGGCTGTTCTTAGAAATTATTTCAGTGAGCTCAACTTCACTGTCTTCTCTCTCTTTCAATAATTGTTCATTTAGTTCTTTCGCAGTTTTAAGTTCATATAAGGCATTCTTAAGCTTCAGCTGCTCATCCATAGCAGCTGCCCGTCTAGTTTTCATTGAAGATGCCATTGTGCAATACAGCTCTGAAACACCAAAAAGTAAATGTTAGTAAAAAAGAAACAGAAGTTATGTAAAGAGAAAAGACTTAAGTATGCAGTGTTTTGAGAAAAAGGGAAGTTCAGACTCAAATAACGTGGAAACACTGCAGAAGAGAACAGAATAGAATAATTAGGCACTGTATTACACTCCAATGAAGGTTTTGGCACGGGATTAGTGCAAATAATTTCTTGTTCTTGTTACACTGTAATCAGCTGATGTTGTCAGTACAGTTCAGTAATGATACAAATGGGTACCCAACTACTTAGTTCGAGATTTACTGTGCTCCTATGTAATAAAAAACTTATGATAACTAGTAAACTTGCGTTATGGTCTTATGAACTTAAAAGACTGAAAGAAAATAACAATACTTCCCCGGTTTAAGTCGTTGACTTATGAATCACGTTGTCACGGCACCGCCTCCAATGTATGAGTTTTATGATAAATGTTTCGATGGTCGACGGGTGATGAAACCAACAATTAATAGGTAAGTTTAGATATAAAATATAACTGTTTACACTTAGTTTAGGCAAAATTTATTTAAAATTAAACATAAAAATTAAAATTATTTACAGAACAGCTGATTTCACGACTTGACAGCTTGACAGCTGACCACAGACCTTTATACAATAGTTCTTGTACTTAGTTCTTTGTGTACTAATACTAGCTAGCTTACATACCGGACATTACCAGTGGCACTATGGGCGCTTGCCTAGGTGTCAAAAATCAATGTGCAGCAAAGATTGTTTTACTTTTAGAATTGTTATATTCTATAGTTTTCAGATAAAAAAGTTTCAGGGGTCTAAAGGCTCTGAAAACTGAGAAAAATAAAGAAAAGTTTCACCAAATAAACACATAACAGAGATAACTCTTTCGATACCAGATGGCGCTAGGCATTGTGGTTATCAAGTTTAAAATGTAAAAAAAATGGTTTTCTACTATTCGACGTCATCTAGGCGGAATGTTGCTATAAAAAATACTTTCTATTATTTTCTCAGACAATAGATACAAAATGCTATCACGCTATATTGCTAGGAATAAAACATAAAGCTTTTTATTATTTGTAAAGGGATAGGTCTTACACAATAATAAATCTATAATTTTGCACAAATTATTTTAATAGACTGAAGACTTAAATTAAAACAAACAACGACAATGCATAAAAAGTAAATAATCAACCCACTTTACTTATCGCTAAATAGGATTATTTCAATTCAAGTATATTATGTACAATATACATAGGTACCTGACTGTCCAAACATCGGGCGACCCTTGCTTGCAAGAGTAATCCTAGCGTTGACGTGATATGCCTTCTATACTCTAAGCTTTTTACCATCTTTTTACCCATCTTGCGGATATGCCACAGTTAAGGCACCTCAACATCTTAATATCTATTTATCGTAGTGCAAAAAAGATGAATCCTTTATGAACAGCAATGGTAATCAGGTTTAGCAGATGTCAGTCCGTATAGAATAGCAATAGTTGTTAGTAATAGAACACAATAATCACACAGTAGGTACGCAACGAAAATGTTTATTTTATTATACAACACGAGAACGAGGAACTCAGAACCGCAATCACAGACCAGTAACACTAATTTAACCGCAATGATACCAAAATGACAGCAGTCAGATCAATAAAGTTAGATGTATGATGAACAGAGGTTCCTCTATAGCAGTGTTTATTTAAAAATGATTTGATGAAAGGAGGAAAGCGGAAGCAATAAACACACTGTTTTTTTACATATTTTAAACCTTGGCCTTTTTCGGAATAATAAATTCATAATAAATTAATCCTTAATTTTTAAATCTTATTGTGAAAGCTATAATCCTGCGCATTTGCCCAAATAGGAAGGCAAAAATTGGTAATCTCTTTTCAGCTTCGTTTTGCAGGACTCAGGAAGTACCCAAAGAATTTTTGATCAGTGAGTGTGTCAGTGATGAAATCGGGGTTTTTTTAGATATAAATAAAATTTAAAGAGATATACTATTGAAACTTTATAATATGTTTAATAAGTCTACTATTAACATCACATCCCGAGAATTTTGTTTATTTGTTTATCCAAGCCCAAGTTATGAGGGTTCAAAAAAACGACGAAGCGCTTCGAGAAAAAGTAGGTAGTGCCCTTGCGCTTCCCTTGGCTCGTTAGGCGGGGACACTCCGCCAAAACTGTCATGTCAATTCATCTGTCAAAACTTATTAAGTATGCACAATTATTTGAAAAGAGTCTCTTCACTTCAATTAATTTCTAAGTTGCTTTTTAGGGTTCCGTAGTAAACAAGGAACCCTTATAGTTTCGCCATGTCCGTCCGTCTGTCTGTCTGTCTGTCTGTCTGTCCGCGGTTTAGCTCAGAGACTATTGGTACTAGAAATCTGTAATTTGACAAGGGTATAAATATCAATTACGCCGACAAAGTGGTGAAATAAAATTGTGAAAAATATTTTTTTTAGGGTACCTCCCCTACATGTAAAGTGGGGATGAATTTTTTTTTCTCATCTATCCCATAGTGTGGGGTGTCGTTGAATAGGTCTTTCAAAAACGTTGTGGGTGTGGGAACACCATTTTTCAATTCAGGGATCCGTTTGTGAAATATGATATTTTAAAGTGCTAAATTTTATTAGAGTCAAGTGTCCCCCCCTCTGCCAGCTAAATGGTTGTATATAGGATACAAGAAAAAATTCACAGCAGTAGTATATATAATGAATTTTAAAGGAAAACTATCACGGCTAAGTAGGGTTCATTAGTGAAGGAGTTATATCGGTTTTTCTAAGTTAGATATTACACGTAGTGTAAGTTGCATATTTTGTAGTATATTATAGTATTTAAACCATGGAACTCAAAATGTATGTTGAGACTTTCAACTACGGAACCCTACACTGCGCGTGGCCCGACACGCACTTGGCCGGTTTATTGATTAATAGAATTAGAATAGTCCTAAAATGCGTAGTATTAATACTTTTAAACTGTTTTGTGTATTTCAGGAAGTAAAGCAGTAGAAACAGATACAATTTTACACTACGTTAAAAATACAAGCTATCAGCTTGAGAGAATATTTTTTTCCAATTTCATTAAATTGAATTTCAAATAATAATTGAAAATATTTGTCTGTCTGTATTATCATTTCACGGCCATTAATCTTCAAGCTATTTTGCACACATATCTTATCCACTCTGGAGACAAACATAGAAGATTTTTTAATCTTGAAAATTCAAAATCTATATATATAAAAGAAAGTGGTGTTAGTTACACTATTTATAACTCAAGAACGGATGAACCGATTTGGCTGAAAATTGGTGGAGAGGTAGCTTAGAACCAGGAGACGGACATAGGATACTTTTTATCCCGTTCGACCGGGTTTCCGTCAAGTCACTATAAAACGTGGTATAACAAAAACGCATCTGACATGGAATAACAAAACGCAAATGACAGTGGAATAACAAAACGAAAATGACAGCTAAACGTAATTTTGTCTTTGGTTAAGTATGGTAAAAAATTTGACAATTATAAAAAGTGTTATAATAAAGCATTACTGATATCATAAATGCGAAAGTGTGTTTGTTTGTTGGTTTGTCCTTCAATAACGTCGCAACAGAACAGCGGATTGATGCGATTTTTTGTATGGGTATAGTAATGGATGTAGTAGTGGTTCCTCAGACCGGGAGAGCTACTTTTTATCTCGGATAATGAAAGAGTTCCCGCGGGATTTTTATAACTAAATCCATGCGGACGAAGTCGCGGGCATCAGCTAATGTTCTTATAAAATACAGGATCTGGATTTGAAGTTTGTTTATAATCTCGAAATATCAAAAACGCCACCGCTCGTGTCTTGTCTCTTCCACTAATAATATAGTTCTTTTCAAACTTCCTCCGCTATTTCGACGATCCTTCTTCCGTGAAATACTTCCCCCAGGGTGAAAATCCTGTTAAACATTAAAGGGCCAGATAACCTTTGTTAATCGTGTACAATGACAAAAGATTACGACCTGTTAATCGCTTTTGTAGTGTATCCGTTGGAATTTTAAAAGGTCTACTTAGCATCGCCATTTTTAACGTTACCATTAGCTGTGTCACTATGTATGCATCTCACAAGTGATCTCTATCTATGCATCTATTTGAACAAGTCTCTTATAAGGGAGTGTGCTGTAATTTTTTTTTGTTCATCATCATCATCTCTTTTTGTTTATCATCATCATCATCTTTTTTATTCATCATCATCTCAAACCTTCAGCGACCCACTTTTGGGCAAAAGTCCCCTCTTGAATGAGAAGTATTATTGACGTGATCGTCGTCGTCTAAAAGGAAAGACGTCCACCGTTGATCAAAGATCTATTACAAAGATCGCCACAGAACACACTCTTATGCTGCTTGTCTCCGGCTCCGTACAATCAACGTCAGATCGTCATCCACCTAGTGAGAGTGTCTTCGAAGCCTGCGTCTTTGGGGTCAACTTTAGCACCTCCGAACTGACAAGTCAATCGGTTCTTCGAGCTATATGCTCCGTCCATTGCTACTCTAATCACTCATATTCAACTAAATATTTTAGACTCATTTCGTAGTTTAATGACATAATTATGATTTATATTATACAAACACATACTCGTGCCTACCACGATAATTCACTGTCGATATTTCACTCCACTTGCATGATCCGTAGTCACTACGGGATTGCAATGTTGCGAGACGTCAACTTGAAGCTGTCATGGGTTGAATCTATATGGAATTTATCTTCCCACCCTCTTGGCCTTTTTTAAGGATCTTGATGTTCCATCAAAAATACCAAGAAATGTCGACAGTTCCAACTAAAGCAATTATCGTGTTATGTACTTACTAATTTCTTTCATAAAATTGCCAGATTTTGTTTAATTTCCTATGAACACTAAAAACGAGTTAATATCTCAATAAGTTATTGCCATAGGAAAGTTTAATTCGTTTTTGCGCGGTGAATTCACATTACAGCTATACATATAATAAAACTGTAACTGGAAGATTTCTGTACATTTTGAAAATTTTAATTGGGGGATGCTTTACTATCGATACTGAGCCCAAAACAGATTTTTATTTAATTTTTGTCTGTTTGTTTGTCCTTCTTTCACGTAAAAACTACCGCACAGATTTCTACAAAATTTTATACCGTAGTAGCTTATTACTCGGGTCAACATCTAGGCTACTTTTTATCCCGGAAAATCAAGGAGTTCCCGAGGGACTTTAAAAACTAAATCCACGCGGACAAAGTCGCGAGCATCAGCTAGTACAAAATAAAATTATACTTTCGGAGTTTATATTTTGAGAGTTAAAAATTATTCAAGTTTTAATCTCAGTCGTTGTTTTAGCTATCGCGGTGTTGTTGTAGAAATCCTTCACAGCAATAATAAACAGAGGTTGGTTGAGGGCCGATGCTGTAAATAGAATATTGGTAAAGGTTAATTTTATCGGATGAAATATTATTGTAGGGTAGCCAGTTGGGAATACACCAATAATACCCGTTTTCTCCAACCATACGTAAATGATATCCTAAGTAGGAGTCTCTTTACGTAGGTAGCTCCTAAATACAATGGATACAATGTTAATCCAATGTCATTTCCACCTTTAGGTGTCCTCTTAAGATTTGTGAAATCAAAATTTTCAGAAATAGCCCAGTCGACAAGTAGGAAAAATTCAGCACAGGGTTCTCGAGGTCCAAAACTTGAGAAAATGTTAATTAACCATCCCTGAACAACATCCTAAAGTTTAATTAACTTCCAACCTTTTTCCATCTGAAACTACTTGTCGACTGGACTAAAAGTATCACCTAACCTAGCCTATATATATAGCCCGTAAAATTTGTGTAACGTTGGTGAAAGTGACCATATTTATTTATTATGGATAATAGGAAAGGTGGTGGCCTATTGGTGAAGACTTCAGTATTTATTACTTTACTTATAATTAATAAATTCCTTTTCAGGGTGTCCAGGGTTCACTCTCAGACTCATCTTTGACTTTTAGGGTTCCAAAAAAAAAACGGAGTCCTCATTCGGTGTTAAATGCGTTTTAAGAAATTTGAAAGCAAAAAAGGTTGTAGTTTTATAAATTAATCTTGTACATTAGAATAGAAATAGTACCTATCTATGTATGTGCGCGTCATCATCATCAGCAACCCATCAACGGCTCACTACTGAGCGCAGGTCTCCTCTCAGAGAATGGTTAATAGAATGGTGGAGAAGGCCATAGTCCACCACGCTGGCCCAATGCGAATTGGTAGACTTCACACACCTTCGAGAACATTATGAAGAACTCTCAGATATGCAGGTTTCCTCACGATGTTTTCCTTCACCGTTGAAGCAATTGCTTAAACGCACATGACTCCGAAAAGTCAGAGGTGCGTACCCGGGATCGAACCTGCGACCCTCCCGATAGGAGACCACAGTCCTAACCACTAGGCTATCACTGCTTCATGTGCGCGTACACTTGTGCTTTGCTATGTCTCCTATGTTGAGAACGTTAGCCGTGGCTGCAAACTGTCTAAGGTTTAAATTTTTAAATTGATCTAAACTCGCCGCCCTCGCTCGCCCTCACCGTTCTCGTAGACGCAGTCGTCTCTTATGAGTAATAGTTGAGACTCCCCATCTCAAGGAATTCAAATTACAGATTTTATGACGTAGAAATCTGTTTAATAACGCCCGTTAGCCAGGGGGAACTAACTTATGGCTTTGGTGCTAGTTTTTAGTGGATTTTTAGCCGACTTCAAAACACGGACGAGTATTGCAATTTTTTTAATGTATTGTATACTAGACGATGCCCGCGTGGATTAAGGTTTTTGATTCCCGCGGGAACTCTTTACTTCTAGCCTATGTGCCTAGCCTAGGTATGAGCTATCCCCATTCCTTTCAGCCAAATCCGTCCAGTAGTTTTTGCGTGAAAGAGTAACAAACATACACACACACATACTTTCGCCTTTATAATATTAGTGTGATTACACGTCTGGGTGTGATGACATTAATTTTTTTATCAATTAACTAGCTGATGCCCGCGACTTCATCCGCGTGGATTTAGTTTTTGAACTCCCTTGGGAACTCTTTGATTTTTTGAGATAAAAAGTAGCCTATGTCACCCTCCAGGTCCTCAACTATACCCATTAAAAAAGTCACGCCGATCCGTATCTGTTGTGGTGTGATAGAAGGACAAACCAATAAACAAACACACTTTCGCATTTATAATATTAGTATGTCTACCGTACCGAAGGGACGAACGTCAAATGTTTAACAGGAAAGTAGGTAAAACAGTTTATATGGGAAAATGAAATTGTTTTTTTTACTATCTTCCTCGCAATTTTTCCATATTTTCTCAACGTTTAAACCTTCCCTGGACTACGACAAACATTTCAAAACCAAAATCAGCTAAATCGGCCCAGCCGTTCTCGAGTTTTAGCGAGACTAACGAACAGCAATTGATTTTTAGGGTTCCGTAGTAAACAAGGAACCCTTATAGTTTCGCCATGTCCGTCCGTCTGTCCGTCTGTCCGTCCATCTGCGGTTTAGCTCAGAGACTATTGGTACTAGAAATCTGTAATTTGACAAGGGTATAAATATCAATCACGCCGACAAAGTCGTGAAATAAAATTGTGAAAAATAATTTTTTTAGGGTACCTCCCCTACATGTAAAGTGGGGATGAATTTTTTTTTCACGTCTATCCCATAGTGTGGGGTGTCGTTGAATAGGTCTTTCAAAAATATTGTGGATGTGGGAACATCATTTTTCAATTCAGGGATCCGTTTGTGAAATATGATATTTTAAAGTGCTAAATTTTATTAGAGTCAAGTATCCCCCCCCTCTGCCAGCTAAATGGTTGTATATAGGATACAAGAAAAAATTCACAGCAGTAGTATATATAATGAATTTTAAAGGAAAACTATCACGGCTAAGTAGGGTTCATTAGTGTAGGAGTTATATCTGTTTTTTCTAAGTTAGGTATTACACGTAGTGTAAGTTGCATATTTTGTAGAATATTATAGTATTTAAACTATGGAACTCAAAATTTATTCAATATTCATAAATAAAACAAAAGCACTATCCTAGTTCAGCAATAATATTTGAGACTTTCGGCTACGGAACCCTACACTGCGCGTGGCCCGACACGCACTTGGCTGGTTTTTATTATATATATAGAGATATAGAGATTTGCAGAAATATTGGTTGCCCCATCACTTCGTTGGTTGGATGTATTGAATTGTATAATATTTTTATATGGAGGGTTGCCGTAAATTTAAATTAAAAGATGGTAGAGTCTTGAGTAAAAGCTGATTTCAGCTGATCAGGCTGATTGATTTACGGAAGGTGTAAGTGAAGTGAAAATGAATGAACATTATAATTATTTATGTGCTTACAGACTAAATAATAATAAACATAAAATATCATAATGTCAAATAGTTTAAATTCAAATTTTAAAAAAATATAATTTTAATATAGAATTGCTTCATCCAGTTATCGTAGATGTAAAATTCCGACGCGTACAATATACATTAGCTCTTACACCATCCGGAATTTTCCCGAAGAAAGGCCAAAGGCTGAAGGACGAGAAAAAATTTGAAGTTTCTCAAAGGAAATTGGTTCTCCTCAATAAGTTCAATCCCCTGACAATGGGAATTATTTTCATGCCTATCTTGTTTTCCCAATTTTGGGGTAATTTACTTAGGAAGAGGGAAATTTGGAGAATTTCTTTTCGGGATGTTACCGACTTTATTTCTTTGCATTGGATTTACAAAGAAATGGCCGAGTGGTATCCGGATTTGAGGACAAGCGGTTCATCCAAAAATGTTTTTAGCTTTAAAATAATTATTTATTTTGCTATATAATTTGACGCTATTTTGTGGACACATAGGGCTGAATCATCTTCTCACGTCCACTTTCTTTAAATATTCTTACTTCAGATAAATCATCCAGATCTTTTTTTATTCAGTGACAAGTTAGCCCTCGTCTGCGATCATCTAACGATAAGTGACGATGCAGTTTGATGATAGCGGACTAACTTGGTAACCTTTGTCATGTTTTTTTGCAAATAAAGTGTATCTGAATCTGAATCTCTTACTACTTTGCGATACATTAGCGTCCGTAACTAGTAATAGCCAAAGCCTTCCACCGGAACAGACTCGAGAGTTTTAGTAATTAGATTTCCAAACACTGCGTGTTACCAGTGATGACTTACGGATCCGAGACATGGTCGCTAACTGTGGGCCTCATAAGAAGGCTCGGGGTCACTCAGCGGGTGCTGGAGAGAGAGATGCTCGGAGCATCCCTGCGAGATCCAATCAGAAATGAGGAGATCTGTAGGAGAACCAAAGTCACAAACATAACTCAGCGAGTTGCGAAACTGAAGTGGAAATGGGCAGGGCACATAGCTCAAAGAGCTGATGTTCGTTGGGGTCCCAAGGTGCTGGAGTGGCGACCCGGCACTGGGAAGCGCAGTGTTGGCAGATCCACTAGGTGGACCAACGACATCAAAAGAGCCACAGGGAGCCGCTGGATTCAGGCGGCGCAGGACCGAAGCCTGTGGAGGTCCATGCAGGAGACACGTCTAAAGGTTGATAAAGAAGAAGAAGAAGATTCCCAAATTCCTCAACCGAGACCTGAACCCGGTATTTGTCACTTAAAAAGACCACACCGCTCATCAGTACGTCAGGAAAGTTAAAATCTATAATCAGATGGAAACCATTCTCATAAAACTATCAGGCATGCGTTTAATCCTGCTTTTAAACTCAACTTTCAGTATTGTATGTTAGATGCAATATTGTACCTTCTAATTAGGAAACTTAAGTGACAAAGTAAAAGTAAAGCTAGGGCACAAATTTATGTTGGCAAGTCACACAAATCTAGATGAACTGATGTTGCTGCGAGTCTCAGCCCGGCCAGGAATATTACGCCGTAACTTCTAAACTCCCGTATCACGGGTGATTTTGTTTACTATCTCACCTACTATAAGCAAGATATTTCTTGGGATTAAAGATAAAGTTAGTTTAAAATGAACTAGCTGATGCCTGCGATTTCATCTACGTATATTTATTGAAAAATGAAATGAAAAACAAAATTCTTCACAATTAAAACGTAAGAGATTTGTGCCTGGGATTCAAACCCAGGATCCGCCGAAAAGAAGACCGGAATCTTGCATTTTTTCTAAGTTACACTTGCGATAATGCTGTCATTGCTGTAATGAAGAAAGTAAAACTTTATAATTTTTGACTATTAGGTACTTATTATCCCGGGTTGTAACAGATTTAAAAGAAAAAAGAAAGAAAACTTTTTATTTGATCAACACAATCTGTACAAATTAAAAAATTAAAAGAGCGATTATTGCATGTGATCAAATATCCACTCAGCATAATGCTGCAGCAAGCTGCAGCGCTGGTGTTCAGTGGCAGCCTTATTTGAGTGCAATCACGGAAACGGATTTCCCACAGCATTAAAAAAATAGGATTTTTTTAAAAACTACGGAAAATTGGATGTAACATAATGATTTTATTCGTTAGAAATGTAGCCCATGTCACTCGGACCATAATCATGTTTGGATTCACCACTCATCCATCATAATTGGATCAGCAGTCTAGGCTCTACGGTGAAACAACATACGTAACATACATAATTACACTACTAAAATCACATCCCTTCTTTGTCGTATTCGGGTAAAAAGAGGAAGTGCAAGCTCCAGGTTTAACTAAGCGCCAGCAATTCCAGTTCATTCCGCAACATTTTCGCTGTCCCCACTTCCCTAATGGCCGTGAGTAATGAAAATCATTTTAGCCGCCACATATGTGCTCTGTCTACAAAGTTCAGGACGCGAATTATTTAGCGTGTGACGTCACAACTGTGCCAAAATTCAGAGTCTATTTTGAACGCTTTGACGACCCAGTTCATTAAAGTTTTTTGAAATTGAAATAATTATACTTTACTAGCTGATGCCCGCGACTTCGTCCGCGTGGATTTAGTTTTTGAAATCCCTGGGGAACTCTTTGATGTTCCGAGATAAAAAGTAGCCTATGTCACTCTCCAGGTCCTCAACTACACCCATACAAAAAATCACATCGATCCGTAGCCCTGACAAACCAACAAAACAAAAAACAAACACACTTTCGCATTTATAATATTAGTAAGGATAAGGATTGTTTTACACCAAAAGGAAAAGAAAAGAAAACAACATACTTATGTAACTTAGAAGAAACAGAGTACGATTAGGCGGCCTTATCGCTAAATAGCGATCTCTACCAGGCATGAGGCAACCCATGGTTAGCAGAAAGAAAATTATAAACAAAATTACAGGGTGTACACTAATTAATTAATAAAAGAGTATAAATACATAAATGAAGAGACAAATGCAACAAAATAATAAGAACAATATTTTGCAAAATAAATATATAATTATAAATAAGATACATATTATACCTAGTATAAAAAAGAATAATAAATTTAAATAACTTAAATAAAAGATACATAATACAATATGAGTATGAAAAACATAAAATATTAAAATTTTCATGATATTTTTCTACCTGGTTCTAACTTGAATCTAACTTAAATGATGCCTATAGCGGTGATAGCCTACTGGCTTCTCGTGGGGTCTGAGATTCGATCCCAGCTCGCAACTCTGACTTCTCGGAGTTAAGTATGTGCGTTGCGCTGTTAAGAAATTAATTATGCTTTCACGGTGAAACATCGTAAGGAAATGGAACGTAAAAAATTATTTTGTCTGCCGAGATAAGCCTAATTTAGCTAGTTAAGCAATCATTAGTAACCCATCAACGGCTCCTTACTGAGCGCAGGTCTCCTCTCAGAGAAGGGTTATAACTTATAACCAATGGTCCAATGCGAATTGGCGGACTTCACACACCTTCGAGAACATTATGGAGAACTCTCAGGGAACTCTTAAACGCACATAATTCGGAAAATTCAGAGGTCGGGAATTCATTCGGGATCGGACCTTCGACCCCCCGTATAGGAGATCAAAGTCCTAACCTAGTAGTACCGTACCTAGTGGCTATTATTTATCACTGAACAATGTTGTAACTAAATGGTCCATAATGTAAGTTACATACAGATGTGTGAAGTAGGTGTGTCAATCCGCACTGGACCTGATGGACTATGGCCTAAATCCTTCTCTATTGAAAGTTGACTCGTGCGCAGCAGATGGTTTGAGATAATTAGTAGATGAAGAAACTACGTTAGTACAATTAGATAAGTCAAAATATAACTATGTAGGTGGATAATTTTTGCAGTCATTTTAATTTGGAGTAACCAGAAATCAAACTACACACCTCTTCCTGGCAAGGTTTTATTGTCTTAATATGCCCGGTCTCCCTGGTTTTAGTTGATGCAAATTTCAGTACCGCTTGCGTTTTATTGCCGACTATTTCGAACAGAGAATACCATTACATACCATCCTGTCGGATTTGGGCAAATAAATTCACTGCAGGTGTACATTAGGAACGTTAAATGCTGTTATCGCTTGCATTATACTCTTTTTCCTTTTAAAAGTTCTATACTAACGCCTACAACACACCGATGCATTCGCACGCTGTAGGCAAACGATTATCGCCTTTACTGTAAAAGCATAAAGGCGTCAATAAATTTGCTATTGTGTGCAAATACTTTATACTATGTAGATTTTTAAAGCTATTAAGGTAGGTTAATGACCCTTAATTTCTTTTATGTTTCAAGGTCAAAATATACGCGATTGCCTCAGGGCGTGGCCATATTGTGACGCGTAACACAATCTCGCACTTAGCGCTTTGACTCCTCGTTTCTTACGCACCAACAAAAGGAATGTCCTTTCTGTTTTTCCAATTAATTATAACTTTGTACTTGGGTACCTTTAAATCAAAAATGAATAGGTATGTTCTAGGCAAGCGCGCTCCATCTTAGGCTTCATCTTCACTAACCATCAGGTATCAGGTGTAATTGCAGTGAAGCGTTAGTCTTTACCTTAAATATATAAGAGGAAAAGTTGACTGACTCACCGACTGATCTATCAACGCACAGCTCAAATCACTAGATGGATCAGGCTGTGGCAACTAGCATTGCAAATAGGAACCTAGATATTACGACGTAGGCATCCGCTATGAAAGGGTTTTTGAAAATTCAAGTATCAAACCCTAAGGGTGTAAAATAGAGGTTTGAGAAATCGAACGTAACGTAGTTCTATTCAATAAATAAAATGCGTGAGTGTCGTGGAACACTCGGTTGGAACGAAGTGCCATTTTAATAATGAATTAATAATAAAAATAAATAAAATTAAAAAATAATAATCTGAAGGTACGCCCCGAACCGATAGATTCACTCCTTCGTTTATCCGCTAAGAAACCAAAGCTATAATGGGATGTGTGTAATAAACCAAGGCAACAAGTGTCGTGACGGAAAATGCTTACAATTTTTTTCGTCTAGCCTTGATCCAAACCATCCGAAAAGGATCTTCGTTCCAATAAAAGCAGTTACTGCTATAAGACTAACATCAATTAATTAAGTCATATACTTAGAGACAGCATCCATAGCACTCTACAACTACAACTACAATAAAGCCCATTGTACATTAATCTCCTCCGAGATTACATTATCCTCTAGAATATAAAGCAAAGAGCCGCCAGCTAATTTCTTAGCCAAGAATAATAAACCAACTTTAGCCCTCCGCTTTATTGTGGAACAATTTTAAGACAATTTCGGCAAAGTCTAGACTTTAGACAAGATACAATAATATCTTTCATATTGAGGGAAACCAACAAGGTAAGACAGTTTTTGTTTATTTTTGTAAATCAATCCATACTGATACTATAAATTAGTGCAAAATGCGATTCAATACTACCTGAAAGAACGGGTACCTTCCAAAAAGTATTTTTCCTTTCCTTTTTAGCACATCTCTGCCGATCGTAACCCACACAACACCGGTCCCGCATGTTAAAGAATGCATATTCAGATATGGGCTGAAGTTCGTGCTTTATAATTTACACTAAGTTTAAGTACATTTTTCTTGTAATGCCGTCTCCTACCGGAGGTTGGCAACCATTAGGGCTATCTGCACCTTGGATGTTGCTGCACGGAACAATGATCAAATACTTTTCCCATACCATTGGCGCAGGGTTTTAAGCCACGATGGTCTTCTCCGACCAGATGATCTCCGGCCAGCTATTTTGACCTGAATAATGAACTGCAGGAGGTTTTATTTGATAATCCTAAGGATGTGGCCGAAATACTCCAGTTTCCGTAATTTTATGGTCTGGAGGGTTTGAAGACCTTTGCATAGTCTTTGCAGCACAGTCATGTTCTTGAACGCTGAACTCACGAAATTCTCAACATATTCTTCTATAGACTCAAATTTGAAAACTTCGGTCTTTTTACACAAAGTTTCCGTAAGTGTTCAGGCTTTGACTCCATATAAAATAACGGAGACAACGTAACAGAGTGACTCTAGGTATAGTGATAACATAAAATAGCAAACTAGGAACGGCAAGCTCGCTTGCCACATTCTAGCTACTTGATAGTACGCGTGGCCACTTGCTTATACGCGCGAATGTTTATAGTGTATACTGTATACCGTAGTAATGGAGAGGGTACAGGCGGCCTTTTCACAGACAGCGCGTGGACATCGAGCTTACTGCTAGCCGTTGCTGTGTGGACAGGAAGCTTTCTGCTAGCTGTTGCTGTGTGGACAGGAAGCTTTCTGCTAGCTGTTGCTGTGTGGACAGGAAGCTTTCTGCTGGCTGTGGCTGTGTGGACAAGAAGCCTTCTGCTAGCTGTTGCTATGTGGACAAGAAGCTTTCTGCTAGCTGTTGCTGTGTGGACAGGAAGCTTTCTGCTAGCTGTTGCTGTGTGGACAGGAAGCTTTCTGCTAGCTGTTGCTGTGTGGACAGGAAGCTTTCTGCTAGCTGTTGCTGTGGACAGGAAGCTTTCTGCTAGCTGTTGCTGTGTGGACAGGAAGCTTTCTGCTAGCTGTTGCTGTGTGGACAGGAAGCTTTCTGCTAGCTGTTTTTTGCGGCAACTTCGATTTGAAGTGTAGTAGTGTGGGTACTATCTGGGAACGATGTCGCGTAAGTGAGCTAACCATGCTGTATGTTCCGTTTAAGTTTGACAGAAACGAAACCGCAGACATTTGACTATACATCTATATCTCTTTTTAAACGAATGACTGGTTTCCACTCTAATGACTTCGCGGCACAGTTGGGGCACCATGGCCAGGATTATGGCCAAAAGAAAATAATTTACGCAGTTCAAACTTAGTAGATTACTTGAGTTAGGTATCTTTATTAGGATATTCTAATTTTGTTGGATATCCTAATAAAAAAAGCTGGTATGTTTTATTCATAAATACATATACCTACTTACATCGCGTCGTCGGAAAAGCCTAGCGAAATAAATTTATGTACTGTAACATAAATTATGCAACATAATTTCTGGTAGTCAAAGCATACGCGGCGTTATCTTCCTAACAAATTCTTAACACAGGCGCCGAAAATATGACGTTCATTCTTCAGTCCAAGCACAATCGACGCGATAGAACATTCTCGCACCTTTAGCTAAATTGCGAGAAAGCATTGTTGCCCTGATTGTGCTTGAGCTGATCACACGCATAAGGCTAAAGAGTTTTTTCATCATACCTATTCGAAAAACGAATATGGCTTCAGAGGATAGCGGGAGCAAAATTCAATTTTAACCCCATGGGACTTGTCATTTCTCTCTTCTGATTGATCCGCGTTGGTGCCTTAGTAGGTATGTGTTTAACTACTGCGTTCAATCGCTCATTCCGTTCGAAATTCAAAAATGTTTGAGAAGCTGTTGTTTTCGATAAGTCATGTACTGTACTGCACTGTAATTTATTTGTGTTTTATTTAAACTTTCAATATACGTATAGGTAATTTCTATACATAGTCTAGTCCTAGCTTTACTCCTAGCTTTTTTTCATAGGTAATGATTAAAAATAGTGTGTGTCATTCGGAGCCAAATACTTTGTTCTCGGGCAGCAAATATTGAATTCCTCGTTACGCTCAGGATTCTACTTTAGAATCTCTCGCTGCGCTCGGGAATCTACTATAGAATCATTCACTTCGCTCTGAATTCAAAATAACGCCCTCGGGGAATAAAAAATTTCTTTGGCCTCATATAACACAAATAACTATTAACGTGAGACGGTTTCCACGCGGCATTGTCATAACGAGTTATCATCATCATCTTCATCTCAACCGATTGTCGTCCACAGCTGGGCAAAGCCGCCGCCTGCATCCAGCGGCTGCCAGCGACTCACCTAAGTGCCTCTTTCCCACTTGTGGGCAATCTCCAACGCTGCATTTCCCAGTGCGGGGACGCCATTGAGGCAGTTTGAGACCCCAACTGCCATCGCAACGAATAAATAACTGAAAATTGGCAAAGTTTTATTCACGTTCTCCAATACCTAGGTTTATCACTATAAGTATTCATCAGATCTGCACTAAATTTAAATGAGAATAACCTGACCATATTATATTATCCTTTCAAATAAAAAAATAAAAAGTCGTGTGGTGTCGTGGGACACCAGATAGGAACGAAGTTATTATAAAAAAAATATATTAATTTCAAGTTCGCCCCGGGTGGGTTTCGAACCACGAATCTTACGGTTAACAGCCGCACGCGAGCCAATTACGCCACGGAAGCGATGCACAACTTATTGAATATAATATTATTGAAATTATTATATAGATATATAAGATACTAGCTGATGCCCGCGACTTCGTCCGCGTGGATTCAGATGAGATTTTTAAAATCCCGAGGGTAGTACTCTTTGATTTTCCGGGATGCTTTACACTCTACAGGTTCTCAACTATACCTATCCAAAAAAATCACGTCAATCCGTAGGTTTTTTGCAGCGTGATTGACGGACAAACCAACAAAGACAAAATTATGTTTAGCTGTAATTTACGTTTTGTTATTCCACTGTCATTTGCGTTTTTTTATTCCATGTCAGATGCGTTTTTGTTATACCACGTTTTATAGTGATATGACGGAAACGCGGTCGAACGGGATAAAAAGTATCCTATGTCCGTCTCCTGGTTCTAAGCTACCTCTCCACCAATTTTCAGCCAAATCGGTTCATCCGTTCTTGAGTTATAAATAGTGTAACTAACACCACTTTCTTTTATATATATATATAGATTTTTAGGCCATCAAATAAAAGTGTCGTTACAACTTAATTTTTAAGACCAAAAGTTGTAACGACACTGTGCCGTCTAACCCCCTCTCGCAACTCGCGATAAGGAACTTCGTTCCAAAAATATCGAAATCGGTTCAGATTTGACGGAATAAAGTACGGGTCGAGTTGAGAACCTCCTCTTTTTTCTGAAGTCAATTAAAAACCTATTATTTATGACTCCTTCGAAAAAACATTTCAAATAATTTAATTATGTAAATTAACCAAAATTAGAGCACCAGAAGCCGAGAAACAATATTGGCAATAGTATGACCCGACCCTAAGATGGAAATATGATAAAATTCAGGCAGATTTATGTAATCCGCGGCGCAGTCATAGCTCGCTAGACGTCGTGATAAGACCTAAGTGTAAAATATTCCCGGTAAAGCTTTATAAAGTCGCTTTGCGGCGCCACCTGCGAATAAAACGATTTATTTTGGCATGTACTTATATTCTATCCTCATAAATCTGTGTGATGTTTGGAAGATAAGGATGGTAACCGAATCGTTGGTTTAGTAAGCTGCCTTGTTCGGTTGGGGATTATAAGGTCCCAGTTTGTGCAAAAGAATCAGTGTGGCTAGTACAAGATTTACTATGGCAGCTACGACTATAGTATCGTTCTCTCACGAACTATTCATAGTAAATAACATTTTTGTCAAATTGGTACCACGAGTCGGTCACGTATCCGTAAACGAGCTAACTATAGTGAGTTCTATGACCACTACGAAGGTTAATGCAATGAGAATGAGTCTGTGGCAAGTCTGTGGTAAAATTGAGTGATTCTATACTCTGTGGTCATCCGTAAAAGTCAAACTGTCATAACAAACAAACAAATCTATCAAATCAAATTATATAATCTTAATTTACGATTCAGACTTCTCAAAAAAGAAAAATGTGAAATAGTAGATATAAAACATAAAACAAACAAACTATAGGATATGAAACGTAAAACAAACTATACCTAGTTAGTACCTACTTACGAGTATAACCTTTAATTCAAGATTCAGAATCCTGTACGGAGGTATATTATTTTCATTGGGGTCCCAAGGTGCTGGAGTGGCGACCCCGGACCTAGATGTGCAGTGTTATGTTGGCTTGATAAGGATGATGAAGAAGAATTCTGTATATTACACCAACCAGCTCATTATCCTAATCTAAAACTGCCTGGATTTTCACTAACTGGCCAACTGAATTGGATACATAGAATAGTGAGGAAAGGTACCTAAAACATGAATTCTTTATATTCAAAGTAGGTAGGTATATAAGTATATTATTATGCCAGGTTTGATTTATCATGATGATTTGAGAAATAAATCCTTACTAAAATAAATGCGAATGTGTGTTTGTTTGTTGGGTTGTCCTTCAATCACGATGCAATAGAGCATCGGATTGACGTGATTTTTGCATGGATATTGTTAAGGACCTGGAGAGTGACAGCTAGGCTACTTTTATCCCAGAAAATCAAAGAGCTCCTGCTGGATTTCAAAAACTAAATCCACACGGACGAAGTCAGGGGCATTAGCTAGTACATAATATATTATTGTTGAAATGATATATGAAATTGCAAATGAAAACCAGTGCTGCAGCAAGAGACTTACTTATATTAATTAATCATAATAAAATTGTTTTTAGTTTAGGCCCCGTAGATTAAGTTTTGTTTTCTTTGTAATAGATTTTAAAAAAGGAGGTTATCAAATTCGACCTGTATGTATGTAATATTATTGGAACTGCAAAATATTTTCATATGATATTATATTAGGGTTTCCAAACAAATTTTATAGGTGTATGTATGTATGTTTGTCCATACATTTCTCTGAAACTATTCATCAGATTATGACCTTTCATTTTTTATTTGCTTACATTTACTTCAACAGGAACAGTAAACCTTTCATCAAAATCGGTTCAGTAGTTTTCAAGATATGAACACTTTTCCCTTTTCAGTTATTCTTTATTTTGGTACTTTATTGAAGTTTGTTTAATTTTTTTCTAAATTAGGTATACTTTGCTTGTTATATAATAGTGTTGATGCAAAAGAAGTTTCTTTTTTATTTTTCTTTCAAAATGTCTAAACTATTGAATTTGTTATAGAAAACTATTATTACATATTAAGATTTCTGTCACCAAGCATATTATAATGTATTAATTATGTTGACATTTTATTAATTGTAATACCATCCTCTGTAAGTATAGCTATATAATAAGCTTATGGGAAATGTGTTTTTTTCTTTTTTTTCAGTGAAACCTACATAATTAGAGGCTAGTACTTACAAATTTACACCAGAAGAATGGGTGCACATTTGCATCTCTGTATTCAGCCTTTAGTCACCAGGCCCTCTGCACTTACACCGCTCATATTATAATCATTGCATTTTCCAGTGCAAGCATCCAGGGTCATAACGGGATGGAATTAAATTGTACTTTGAGAAATCATGTTTGAGAAACATTGTAATTTGATAATATTGTTGCTGAATAAATAAAATAAAATTGTGTATATTCCATAAGTCTACATAAATAAAAAAAATAAATAAATATTTTTACTTTATCTTTCATCAGCATTTCTTTATTTACTTACCTATTTTTATTTACCTACACACCATTATTTTTAGTCTTGTCAAAATAATATTTTCCTTTTATTGGTATAGAATACAATAGAATAGAATAGAATAGAAATGTTTTTTATTCAAATAAACTTTTACAAGTACTTTTGAATCGTCAATGAGCCTACCACTGGTTCGGAATGCCGTTTCTGCCGAGAAGAACCAGCAAGAAACTCGGCAGTTGCTCTTTTCAAAATGTATACCTATATATTATGTTTAGTATAAGTAGTAAATTGATGCAGAACAAAGGTATTTTCAAATGGCATTATGTCTATAATGTTTAAACTGTCTTTTTTAAATTTGTTTGTCTGTTTGTCCCAGTCAATAAAAGTTAAAAGGCTGAACCGATTTTGATGAACTTTTATCTTCAGTTTAGTAGATGCACTGCAAGCTGACTGCAATATTGCAGTGTGGATGTTATATTTCTATTGCAAATGCTGACCATTTATCCAGATACAAAGACTATGCAATGAGTTATCTAGGTTACTTTTTATTCCTGAATAGAAATATTACAACACGGCAACTTAATACAAGTATATATGTATAGGACAAAGTAAATCCTTATTATAAATGCGAAAGTGTGTTTGTTTGTTGGTTTGTCCTTCAATCACGCTGCAACAAGGCTATGGATCGACGTGATTTTTTGCATGGGTAGGTATAGTTGAGGACCTGGAGAGTGACATAGGCTAATTTTTATCCCGGAAAATCAAAGAATTCCCGAGGGATTTTAAAATCTAAATCCACACGGACGAAGTCACGGGCATCAGCTAGTACAATATGAATTTAATGTCTAATGTTAATTATTTATTACTGAGAACAATTCAAAATACCTATCTTTCTTTTTAATAGATACATACTAAAGTTTTCTTTTGAAAAGATTAATAAACTTTGCAATAATATGAATTAGGATGGAATAAGGTAAGTAAAATAAGAAAACTAAAACAATTAAGGATTCAATTTGTTTATTTATAAAAACTAATTGCATTTTATACAATTGGTTTGGGTATTTATTCTTTTATGTAGGTACCTATATTAAAATCTAATTAAGTATATTATTCAAGTATGATCACTATGATGTGACAGCCACTTGCAGATGTTAAGCAACACCTGCATACTTGGTAGGTAGGTACATATTGTTTAGGTGACAGCTTTTATTATGCTCTGAGGTGATCTGCAACCTGTAAAAATATGATACTTATATTAAATAGAAACTTATTCATTAGAGTTAGGTTTGTGGTTTGATTGTTTTTAATATCATAGGTGTAATTTACCTACTAATAAATTATTCTATTTGCACATATTTTAGGAATGGGATTAGTTACTTTTTGCAATTGTTTTACCTACACACATGCATATTGTTGATGCATATTTTTGAAGTTAAATGTGGATGTTGTTATGTTTTTGTACATAGGTAATATGTAGGTTAAGTAAGCATAAATATTGATAAAATGTGCAAAATGACAATAAGTATAACCAACATACGCAGTGATAGCCTAGTGGTTTGGACTGTGGTCTCCTATTCGGGGGGTCGCAGGTTTGATCCCGGGTACGCACCTCTGACTTTTCGGAGTCATGTGTGTTTAATTAAATACCACCTGCTTCAATGGTATAGGAAAACATCGTGAGGAAACCGGCACACCTAAGAATTCTTTAATAATGTTCTCGAAGGTATGTGAAGTCTGCCAATTTGCATTGGGCCAGCGTGGTGGACTATGGCCTATAACCCCTCTCTGAGAAGGAGACCTGCGCTCAGTATTGAGCCGTTGATGGGTTGCTAATTATGATGATGATGATAACCAACATTAACAGCACTGATTGACTGACTGAGCTATAACCCACAGCCTTACCAAACCATAGGAGTTAGAAACTTGAAATTTTGACAGTGGGTTCCTTTTATGAAGTAGGCACCCATCAAGAAAGGATTTTTTGAAATTTCACCCCCAATGGTGTCAAATAGGGGCTGATAGTTTGTATGACAGTCTGTTATCTTTTAAGTTATATCCATGAAACTTGGTATTTGGCCTTTCAATAATTGAAATTGAAGAAATAAGTGTTTAAAGATTGTTCCCCCAAAGAAGATAAATAGGGGATGAAAATGCTTATGACAATGTTTCATTTTTCAAGTTATGTATATGAAACTTAGTATTTTGTCTCTTGAATAAATAAATACTTAAGTAGGGTGTTACACCTTCCTTGAACATTTTACCCCAAAAGGCTAAATAAGCAAGAATATTGCAAGAGTGACTTTTCCTTATCTCTACTGGATATGTAGTTAGGGATAAAATGCCCTTACTTTCAAGGACATGTAACTAGCAAAATTTCATCAAATCATCATAGAAATTGTAACAAAACATAGCTGTTTACCTACCTACCTAGGCCCGTAGTCCTTGAGGCCAAAATAATACAATATAGAATAGGTACCGACCTAGGTATCTGACGTATTTGTGTACCAACACTTATGCCAAATGTAACCTACGGGTTACCTACCTTCGTCTCCGGTCTTTGAATAAACCAACCTTCGAACACTCAGTCTCCAACTCTCCAGTGAATAATGATAGGTACTTTTTGTGAACATAATATGAGGTTGCTTATTAGAGTATACTTACTCTTTCTTAACAGTGGACGATTACTTGACTATCACTTTGTAAAGGTTTATTTGAAGCACAATTTCAAGCACTCAGAGACCGGTTAGGAGTTCCTGGACAAATTAATATTTCATCCGAGATGCACAACACAAATATCGCCTCTGAGACAGTTGTTACTCCTCCTCGTCTCGGAGGCTATCTTGCAGAGCCTCCGTGATCATTCTACACGCTTCCGTGGGTCAGGGAACTCCTCAAATAATTATTTTTCAACATTTCGATTGTATATCACCAAGCTCTCACGGAATATTTTCGGTGAATTGAAACTCACCTATCGTATCACGTTTACAATCGTAAATGACGTCATTTACGGGTTGTGAGTTGTCAAACATATTACTCATACTGCCAAATAGCGATACTATCCGTATTTTTGTACGAAGACGTTTTTAATTCACGATAGTGACGTCATGCGTTTTAACTATACACGCTCATACTGGGAACTACTCGGACACTTTTAGTTCCCAATGTTTCCGCTTGGGGCGTTGGCTGTAGATGTATGAAGAAGCTCGCAAACAGAGGTCCGTTATAGTTAACTATCCAATCTTGTACTAAGGCTACAGGTGTGTCTGTCAAAAAATTTGGCTCAGTTGACTCAGGGCCCAGGACAGAATGATGGAAAGCGCTCGGAGTATCCTTATGAAATCAAATCAGAAATGAAGATATTTGTAAGAGAACCCGACAAACCCGAGTTACCGACAAAGAATAGAACAGATTAGAATAGAAATGTTTTTTATTCAAATAAACTTTTATACAAGTGCTTTTGAATCGTCGATGAGTCTACCACTGGTTCGGAATGCCCTTCCTGCCGAGAAGAACCAGCAAGAAACTCGGCGGTTGCTCTTTTCAAAACAAGTTACAATTTAATAGGTAGTACCTATTAAATTGCTATGTATGCACTGTTTCCACAAAGAGTTCCACAAAAGCATACCTAATTATAATTCAACACATGTTAAGACGGTCAAGTATAACATTGGTCACGTTAAGACGGTCGTGTAAAGACGGTAAAGTTCATCTATGTTCCACCTTCAGCGCTTTACCACATAACTGCGTGAAGTCGTGAGCATATTGACATCTTTTTGTGGTTGAAATCTAACCTACTCCCACGATTATGATGATAGTTCAATGTTTCTGAAAGAAAAGTGTGAAACGCTCTTCCTGCGTCAAGGCAAGAGTAAACATAGGTATCATCTATTGCGCGTTCAAGTCTAGACCTTATCAGTGATTTCTATCATTGATTGTCGACAAGTGAAGGCTATCCCGCAATTAAAAAAAAAACACTGGGATAATTTTCTACTAATCAATCATCACATTAACGGGATTGAGCAGTGTAGATATACGGGTAGAGCCTATCGTCTAATGGACCCCTAAGATTACAATAGATCCTTTTATAAATCATTCACACATGCCGTAATATTGCGATATTTCACCACCACTGGCGAAGGGGGGGAAGGGGGAGGGGTAGTGAGATAGGCACACGTGGCCGAATCAAATATTCAAGCAAGAGGAGGCTGGGCTCATTAATATCTGAGTGAGATCCCATGGCACAATGCATCTTGTGTGTTTTAACTGGGGCGAAACTATGGATTTTTTTTTCTTAGCTTACTAGTAGTGGTTGCCCAGTCATCGAAATTCAAGCATAATTTTTAAAATTGGTTGTAGTTACGCAAAAAGAATCCAACCCACAAAACCTGTCAATAAAAAGTTAACCTTCATTCTGTATTTAATTTAATAAATCTGTTTTGTTGGTTGGAGCCTTAAAATCGAAGGTTACTAGTCGCCTTTCTAGTTACGCGGACTACGTCATTTGACTACTAGACACGGGTATCCTTTTAGAATGAGAAGGGTTTATATTTTTTATATCTATAGTCCACCATGCTGACAAAGTGCGGATATAGGCAGACTACACACCTTTGAGAATATTATTGAGAGTTCTCAAGCCTGCAGGATTCCACCTAATATTTGAAACCATGGCAGCCTAGTGGTTAGGACTGCAGTCTCCTACTCGGGTTTACGAGTGTGATTCCACCTTTGACTAGTAGGAGTTATATTATGTGCCTTTAAACAATTAAAATATCACAAGCTTCAAAAAGAAAACATCGTGAAGAGACCTGCACGCTTGAGTGTTCTCCTTATTATTCTCAAAGGTGTGTGAAGTTTACCAATTTGCATTAGGCTAGCGTGGTTGTCTGTATATCCTATAACCCTTGTTTGAGAGACCTCAGCTAAGTAGCGAGCCATTGATGGTTTTGTGATGATGTTGACAATGATGATTTTCCTTTACCATTAAACCAAGCTAGACCTGCCTATTATTATACTATGATAAACTTTACAAAGTAGATAAGATAATGGGGAAATGGGAAATGACGCAAAAGTACAGGCATTAAGTTATTATGGCAGTGCGATCGCAAACACGTGGATTGATCGCGCAGAACTCAGGCTCGGCCTCGTCAATTTATAATGGGCTCGTATTCGATGCGTGAACGTACACAGAATACCCCGTACATCGAATTGGTTCATGGATTAACTATTTAAGAATACCAATGCTACTCAGATGTAACTAAACAATTCAGTAGAAAGTTAGATGGAGTAGTGATAGGCTAGTGGTTAGGACTGTGCTAGACTATTCGTGGAGTCACGGGTTCAAACCCTGGCATTCACCTCTAACTTGTCAAAGTAATGCGCGTTTAAGCAATTAGGTAAATGTCACATGCTTCAACTATGAAGGAAAACATCGTGAGGAAACCAGCTGCACACCTGAGAGTTCTCAATAATGTTCTCAAAGGTGTGTGAAGTCTGCCAATTTGCATTGTGCCAGTTTCGACGTAATCGCCTAACAGTTTTGTTATAATGCGAAAATACTCCCTAATTTTATTGTTCTTTTAATTTAAAGTAAATAATTAATAATAGACACATATGACTCCTAACTTATATGGGCTACCAAAGCTACATTAGGTGACGCTTTCGGCAATTTTCGGTTTTCACGAAACTTTAGGGAACATCTAAAGGTGGAAATGACATTGGATAAGGGATTTCATTTAAAGGCTACCTATGTAAAGAGACACTTACTTAGGGAATTATTTAGGTATGTTTGGTTAAAACGGGTATCAGTTAGATAATATAGGTAAGTATATTACTTATAAGACTCTAGGTAAAAAAAATAAAATGCAACATCGGAGTCTGGAATCAATAAGTCTGGAACATCGGCGCCAGATTGCTTGTCTGTCGGTATTCTACAGGATATATTTCGGTGAGTGTGCTGAAGAACTATTCGAATTAGTTCCTCCATCACCTTTCTACCATCGAACCGCAAGGCATCGCTCGAATCTGCACCGCTACGTGGTCGAAATTCCACGATCCCGCACTAAGCGCTTTGCTTCCTCGTTCCTAATACGCACCGCTAAAATTTGGAATGCCCTTCCGGCTTCCGTTTTTCCGAATGACTATAACTTGGGTACCTTTAAATCAAAAGTGAATAGGCATCTTCTAGGGAAGCGCGCTCCATCTTAGGCTGCATCTTCACTTACCATCTGGTGAGATTGCAGTCAAGCGCTAGTCTATATATTTAAAAAAAAAACTTAAATTCTACTTGAATGCAATCTTCCCTGCAATATCAATAATTGATATTGCAGGGAAGATTGCATTATTGCTTTGTATTGAATAAAACAAATTTGCACCGGCGTCGATGTGTCTAGCCTGAGTCAACACTGCAAAGATACCGACATAGTATACAGAAGATTGTAGATACGGCACGTCACAAACTATGAGTTATTGACGGACTCTATGAGACGCACAATACATGAGAATTGTTTGGTGTTCTATGCACGGAAGGGCAACTTTTTGAAACGGCATTCCGAACCAGTGGTAGACTCATCGACGATTCATAAGCACTTGTAAAAAAGTTTATTTGAATAAAAAACATTTCTATTCTATTCTATTCTATTCTAAAGATATCGAGCCATGAACGCCGACTTACCGTAAGCGACATTTTCACCTAAATTGAGCTTTTATTACAAACGATATTATTTCAAACTTTAAAGGACTACGGCATGCACGCCACGTTGTCATTTCTTGCGAAAATAACATAAACTTCATAATACGTACAATTTGGGTATCTTTAAAGCAAGAGTGAATAGGCATCTTCTAGCCAAACGCGTTCCACCTTAGGCCACATCATCACTTTCCATCAGGTGTGATAGTGGTCAAGCGTGTGCCTATGATGTATAAAAAAAACTTGAAGTTAATTTTTTATATTTTTTCGGGAAATGTCATCTATATTTTAAAATATCGTTTGTAATAAAAAAAACAATTTAGGTAAAAATGTCGTTTACGATAAGTCGGCGGTCATGGCTCGTTATACATGTCTGCACACATTTTTCGAACTGTTGTCTTTCTCTGCACGTCTGCCAATCTGCCCTTGGCCTATAAGCATGGTGGATTATGGCCTAAACCCTACTCATACCTAAACCTCTGCCCAGTAATGAGCCGGTGATGGATTGAGGTAGATCAGTACCTGCCCAACGTCGTAAACCTATAGTCATTCACCACTGGACATACCCAGGTATCGTTAGAGGTTCTTCCACACATAGCAGTGTTGTGCCACTTGTTTCCAGTGGTTTCCTGCAGCATGTTTTACTTTACCTATACACCTAGTAAATATTACAAAAAGAAAAATAAAATAGTTCCGCAACTGAGTGATTAATTGACAAAGCGTAGCGCAAAACGGTGGACCTAGAGATTATTTTGTTAATTTTGGAGGAAATAATACACGTATTACTTGAGTACACTTTTTAAATTTCATTATTAAAGTGGTGATGAAGTCATCATTTGTGTTGTTAGTTGTTTGATAAAACAGTCTAATCTGCTTTGCGAACCGGTGTCATGAATTCATGATATTGTATATTTAATAAATATTTTGAATTTTTATGTCCCTCTCCAGATTTTCAACTATACCATGCAAAAAATCTTGTCGATCCGTTTCTCTGTTGCTGTGTGATTGAAAGACCTACTAACAAAGCAACAAACAATCACTCTTTCGAATATTTTATAGTAGATTCTAATGCCAGCTCTTCTCAGCAGAATCAGTTTTCCAAACCGGTGGTTGATGCTTGACTTGTCATAAGATCCATAAGTTGGCTTTCATGAAATAAATAATTTTGAATTTTGAAAGTGTATGTAGGGATTTAGAAAGTAGAGGGTACATGATAATTTAATATCTAATTAATTTTATGATGTGAAAGTTGTTATTGTTATGTCTAGACTCAGTGCATAGAACGTTTTGTCGACCGAGCGAAGCGAAGGTCTTTGAGTTAACTAGGGCGATTTGCACTTGTCCGTCCGTCCGTCCGTCCGTCCGTCCGTCTGTCAGAGCCTTATAACTTTTGAATTACTGAACGTAATTACTTCAAATTTAGATATAATATGTAAACCGATGGCCTCCAGCCGAAAATGGCTTAAAAAGTTATAAAAATCTTTATTTCAGGGGGGCTCTCATAGAAGCGAATGCGAAGTAAAAAAAAAAAAATCGCGTTACATAAAATTGTTACGTATCATTTTAAAGATAATTTTGAACTGAGTACAAAAATATTTTTTTTTTAATTTTTCCCTTAAAATTGACGAAATGGGGGGCTTTCAAAGTGGCGATTTTATACGCTCGCTTGAAGACGCTCTCTAGAAAAATCCGCTATGGATTTTCAAACTGATTTTATGTTTTTAGGTCACTTATATCCTGTACTTGAACAACAAATACTAAAATTATATGAATATTATAAAGAAACGAGATTATTTAATTTTTAATGGGCGTCAGTAATTCATATAGCATCAACATAGCTTCACAATAATGCTAATAGATGGCGCAGTCAGTAACTATTCCCATGGAACTACGAGTTAAATTCAATGTTTGATAAATAATTCAATGTTTTCACTAACGTTCCCTAACCTTTACGGGCTACCTATAAGTTAGGTGATTGATGTTTTCTGTCAACTTATTTATCACGATCCTGTACGGGACACCTAAAAGGATATTGGGACGGATGTTAGGACTTAGGATTGTATTTAGGAGCTACCTACGTTAAGAGACTCCTACTTAGGGGATGATTTAGGTATGTTTGGTGAAAACGGGCATAATAATAATGTCAGTTTTGGTTATCATGTATCGATTGAATGAATAATCATGGGATACCGTTACCGCGAGGTCTCAGTTCGGGGCGAACCACTAGTTATTTTTTGCCACCGGCATCTCGCGGTTAGCAAGGAATCTCTTTTGCCGGCAGAGGGCGCTCTCGACTAAGTAATCGACCGAGCGAAGCGAAGGTCTTTGAGTCTACTTGAGTGAATTTGCACTTGTCCGTCCGTCCGTCCGTCCGTCCGTCCGTCCGTCCGTCCGTCCGTCCGTCTGTCAGAGCCTTATAACTTCTAAATTACTGAACGTAATTACTTCAATTTGAGATATAATATGTAAACCGATGGCCTCCAGCCGAAAATGGCTTAAAAAGTTATAAAAATCTTTATTTCAGGGGGGCTCTCATAGAAGCGAATGTGAAACAAAAAAAAAATTTTTGCATTTCATAGAGTTACAGTACCTCATTTTAAAGATAATTTGGAACAGAGTACAAAAGTATTTTTTTTTAAATTTTTTTCCTAAAATTGACGAAATGGGGGGCTTTCAAAGTGGAGATTATATTTGACCTCACAACGGAATAACCATTGAGAGCTGTTCCTTGAAAGTTTTATAATTTTAGCGTAATATCATGTACTTGAACAACAAATACTAAAATTAGATAAATGTAATAAGGAAACTAAATTATTTAACTTTTAATGAGCAGCAACAACAGAACTTCACAATGATGTCAATAGATGGCGCTCTCATCTCATTTAAAGCAAATGCAGCTATATGTAACATATTATCATTCAATTAAAATTATTATTTAGTCATTTAGCAAACATCAATAAAACTTCACGTTGCAGTTTGTTTTTACATGTTTTCTGATCGTGTCGATAGTTGACGCTGTGTACAAGTAATTTAATTTGAATGTTCCAAAAAACTATACCTAAGTTTGATTGAGGCCTTGAGGATTTCACTATAACAGTTCCCTAACCTTTACGGGCTACCTATGTTAAGTTAGTTGACACTTTCTGTCAACTTCGTTATTACGAACCTCTACGGGACAACTAAAGGTGAAAATGACATTGGGATGTTAGGATTGTATTTAGGAGCTACAAAGGGGATGATTTAGGTATGGTTGGTGAAAACGGGCATAATAATAATGTCAATTTTGATCGTCATGTATCTATTGAATGAATAAGTAATAATGGGAAACCGTTACCGCGAGGTCTCAGTTCGGGGCGAACCACTAGTTTAATAGTGTTGCCAGCTTAGAAAAATTCCATTGCTCTTCAGCTTTCGTAGATGAGGTAAAACTGATAGCATGAATAAATTTTGTTTGAGGCACTTTTGTATATTTTATTTTGGAATTTGTTATTTTACGGATTTTTCTCCATCATCAAGATGGGGATAGCAGCTCCAATGTAGATGCATTTCTTGCATTCGAAATACACCTTTATTACAAGTAAAATATTATGTTTATTATGGCCGCTAACTATGGGCCTCATAAGAAGGCTCAGGGTTACCTTAGCGGGAGAGTTATGCTCGGAGTATCCCTGCGACATCCAATAAGAAATGAGGAGTTCCGTAGGAGAACCAAAGTCACCGACATAGCTTGGCGAGTCGCGAACCTGAAATGGAAATTGGCGGAATTCATAATTTAAAGAGCTGATTGTCTTTGGGGTCCCAAGGCGCTGGAGTGGCGACCCCTCACCGACAAACTCCCCAGGTGGACGGACGACATCAAAAGACTAAGGCCTGTGGAAGTCCATGCAAGAAACGTTTGTTAAACAGTTGACGTATATCGGTTTATAAAGAAGGAGAAGAACATCGTGCGGAAACCTGCACACCTGAGAGTTCTCCATAATGTTCTCAAAGGTGTGTGAAGTCTGCCAATTTGCATTGGGCCAGCGCGGTGGATTATGGCCTATAACCCTTCTCTGATAGGAGACCTGCGCTCAGTAGTGAACCATTGATGGGTAATTTGATTGACTTTCATTATTATTGTGTATAGCGTTTAATTATTATCAATATTAAAATAAATATATTATGAGTATGAAGTACACGGAGTTGAAAAGGGCATAAAAGTATGCACCCTTAAATTAAGTAAAAGCTTTATAATTAACTAGCTTTTGCCCGTGGCTTCGCTCACGTTAAGTAAGATTTTTCAAACCTCTATTTATCCCCCCTGGGGGTGGAAATTTCAAAAATCCTTTCTTAGCGGATGCCTGAGTCTTAATAGCTGTTTGTCTTTCAGCCAGATCCGTCACGTGGTTTGAGCTGTGCGTTGATAGTTTAATATAAGATAGTTTGGGCCCTTCCTGAAAATCAGCGTTGCGGTGTGTCCGGTAGGTACATACCTGCCTTTCATGCTGCGGCACAAGCTGAGGGGGTGGCCCATTGACCATTCCACACCAATTACTTTTAAATAGGCACATAGTAGACTCTTAGTGATAACTAATTTGTTGTGTTGGTTAAGGTCAATAAAGTTTTATTTATTTATTTAATTAAGGCTGTATCATTTATTCCTTTTATATACCTATTTAGATTTAGATGAGACTAGCTGATGAGAATGAGGTAAACGGAGTCAAAATGGGCATAAGAATTTGCACCCAAGAACAAAGTAAAATCTTTATAATAAATTGTCGAACCTGAAAACCGTAAAAAAAGGAATGCCCCAAAACACTCTTGGACATTTATTGTAAGAAATTATAAACTTCACTGCGAGGACTATGGGGGAGAACTCGAGAAGTTATTATAATAATCCGTTAAACTGCGAAATTTGTAAAGTTAAAAAATTGCTCAAAAGTATAACAATAAATTAAAAAGTATCCAGGGGACAGCTAAGGTCCCCTGTTACCGGTAATCATAATTCCGGTCAGGCGTCGGTCGGGAGAAGTTTCGGTAAACGTAAAATATTTGGTTTGGTTGGGGGTGTTACTTACTGTTGACTTATTAATGGTCCGAAAAATTGGTTTTGGTTTTACACGTTGGAATATGACGGGATTTTTCCCAAAATTACAATCGTCTTTTACTTGACCCTTACTTGAACTTTGGGTAACATAATATAAGTTTGGTCACTTAGCGGGGCTTAGCAGCCTGGCGATTATGGTTTCTGGTCACATTTTCTCGTTCCAGTGATTTGGATAACATTATTATGGATTATAGATTTTTAGATGGATTATAGAACTAACTGGTACCCGCGACTTGATCCGCGTGGATTTAATTTTAAAATCCCGAGAGAATCCTTTAATATTTCGAGATAAATAAAAAGTAGCCTTTTTTATCGCTCTCCAGATCCTCAACCGATCCTATCCGTATCCTTATTGCAGCGTGATTGAAGGACAAACCAACAAACAAACACACTTTAGCATTTTTAATAAAAAAGTATCAAATTAAACTAACGGGATTCTATTACGCCTCCGCTGTCCGTCCATCCGTCTAATAGATACTAGGTAGATACTTGAAATTTTCACAGATTAAGTATGTATTTCTGTTGCTGCTTTAACAAACAAATCATTAAAAAAAACAAAAATAAAGGGGGTGTCCATACAATAAACTTTTGTTTTTGCTAGATCTTTTAATAAACTAATAGCTGGTGTCAAATCTCGTACGATAGTATGGAACCCTTCATTCGTAAGATTCGCACTTAGCTGTTTTTTTAATTCTTATTATTTGTAGGGGACTTTTATAGGTAACTTAAGTAATCGCGTAAGTTTGGCGACCTCCCTGGTGCAGTGGTGAGTGCTATGGTCTTGTGACTGGGAGGTCTCGTGTTTGATTCCCAGCGGGGTCAATTTGGGAATTTATATTTTCTCAATTGTCTCCGGTCTGGTCTGGTGGGAGGCTTTAGCCGTGCCTAGTTACCACCTTACCTTCAAAGACGTGCCGCCAAGCGATCTGGTGTTTCAGCCCGATGGCATGTAGAAACAGATTACATTGCCACTGTGACTATACATATGATCAGGTGAGATCGCAGTCAGGGACTATCTTTTTATCGAATAAAAAAAATGTCAGCTATGTTAGCCCATCGTACACAATGCGATTACCCGTATTATTATTGGAGTACCCGGCGATATAAATATTGCACATCGGCCTTTGGAGTAAAACGCTATTTCTATTCTATTGCAAGGAAAGCTAGCCAGAAATTCACGTAGTAATTACTGAAATCTCTTCACAATCGGCGAGCACATCACGTAACATATATAAAAAAAATGCATTCGAACTGTGAATAGAATATAATAGGGTTTTATTTCAAAGGCCGATGTGCAATATATATCGCCGGGTACTGTACTTGCGCTTGTTCTAAACAATGATAACTCAGTGCGAGCGAAATAATCAGAGCTTCAACTGAATTTCAGTCGGTTAAGTATAATTAAGCACTCTGGTTACGGCGCCAGTTTGTACCGCTTAAAATTTAACAAAGTAATCTCCCCTAAATACATAATTAAAACTTGTGGATTGCCTTTTATCGCTCATGATTGTCATGATTAATTTGATAGAACAATTTAGGTAGAATGATTTGTAAATACCTAAAGGGCGTCTGTTAATTTATTACTTAACTGAGTGATGCCCACGACTTCGTCCCGCGGAATTTTTTTTATTCTCCGAGATAAAACGTAGCCTATGTAACTTTGCAAAAATTTCGTCGGTCCGTTCTTCCGTTGCTACATGATGGAAGGACAAACTAACAAAAAAACATACTTAATGATTAGGATAGTAAGGATTAATTAAGACAGGACAGTTGTAAATATTTTTGGCTTTTTTGGATTAAGATAATATGTATCTAGATTCTAGAGTCTAGACTATCGAGCTCATAATAATAATCCATGCAAAATAATATTTTATCAACAGAAAAAATTATCATACGCTCCGTCGTATTTGGATGGATCAATAAAAAAAAATATTGACTCAACTTCTTTATCAGCATCATTTCAACAACACATCATAGGACATGATCTTATGCCTTGTATCCAGCGGTATTTACTAGCATACTAGCTGATGCCCACGACTTTGTCCGCATGGACTTACTTTTTAAAATCCGACGGGAACTTTGATTTTCCGGGATAAAAAGTAGCCTATGTAACTCTCCAAGTCCTCAACTATACTCATGCAAAAAGTCATGTCGTTCCGCGGCTCCGTTCTTGCGTGATTCAAAGACAAACCAACAAACCTACAATACAAACCAAAGTAAATTAAGTAATGATAGTAAGAATTCCTCTACTTTCATAAGAAGTTACTCTAGCGAAGAATAAAAATCGAGCCTTCTTATAAAAGTAGTGAAATAAATATTCACATTCGAGACGTAGCGCGACAAGCAATCGAAGCCGGGAAAAACTTTGATCGATTTTTATATTTGCGCCCAGTTATATTAAAAAAGTTCGCAGCCAGTTGGGATAAGCTTTGACAGGCTACGGAGAGTTTTATTGCGGGCCCTTTGAGAATTAAAGATGTAAATTCGAGAATTGAAACTCTTGAGAAAGTTACATTAGGTTATACCCGATAATAGATAATTTCAAGATAGTCTTGTCTGAATTGTCTACAATTTTAACGTAAAAAATAAAACAGCATTGTAATAAGCCTCGGAAGCCTTTATCTTACTAACCTTTTTTTTAAATAACTATATAGACTTGACTGCAATTCGACCCGTCGTGGTAAGTGAAGATGCAGCCTAAGATGTATCGCGCTTGCCTAGAAAAGGTCTATTCATCAGTAATTATCCAATTTATAGTTAGTTGTAAATAACGGAAGCCGAAAGAGAGTTCCAAATTGACCAAAACAAACGAGCATATTTTCCCCTGCTAATTTAGTTCTATCTAAGAACTTAGATATCTAAATACGTATCTAGTTTTAAAAAAGTAATTTGGTCATATGTACGGAACCCTAAAAGAGCGAGTAGGGCAATTTTTTCGACAAGGAATCCTAAAAATTAACAAAAGAATAAAATAGTAATTTTACAGCGAAGCAAAGTACTCGCATTTAGAGACCGCAGCAATATTTCACAACAAAAGAGCCCGTAATCAAGTGCTCGGGTTATTTAAGCGGGTATCACGCATCGCCTATTCACTATGGGACTTTTGAGGGGAAAAATGGACGCACAGAATAAGCGCAAGCCCTCGAAATCAATATTTCGGTCTGAACTGGAAGATTTGTTTTTCTTTGCGGCCAGACGGGTGCGGGAACCGATTAGTGATCATGTAAAAACTTGTTACCTATTCAGCAGATGAGCGTTTCTTTACGTATACACTGAAACTGAATCATAAGCAATTTTTTTTAAATTAAAATGTTACAAAAAAACTATTTTTTTTTATCTTAATTTTTTTAAGAGGCTTTCGTCCGACACGTAACTAATCTAATTACTAAAAATAAAATAAAAACTTAAGTGGTACTCGGGGACTGCCACGGCAAAGCTATTGCATAGCATTTTTATCAACTTATGCAATTATAATATTTATGCAATATTTTTTTTGCATGACAAAAATTATGCAAAAAAAAATTAAAATACAAACAAACAAGAAAAGCGTATTGTCACTACTTCGCGAGTGAGATTCGAACATGCGACATCATCAAAGAAAGCGGTCGCTCGCCCACAGCGCCAAATAGAGCTACTTGAGAACCTCTAAAATGTTGAACGCTTACTGAACGACGGTATTAGGTTTATTTTCGTTACGGAATTTCTTGATTCGGTCGCCGCGCTCAAACTGTTTGTCCTAGTTCAAAGCCCGCGATAAATGCTATGCAATAGCTTAAAATAATAATAATAAACAAAAAGAAACTGTGAATCATCAGCCGATTTCAGATAAGCTGTACGATTCTCTAAAATTGATTGCTTGAAGATTACAGTCCCTCTGATTAGCAGATGCTCACTTGCTATTGGCTAAAATGCATTGTTGCAAAAACAACGAGATTAATTCAGCTTATCACCACAATTGAGGCTTTAGAATAGAATAGAATACTTGGGAATTGAATTGAATAGCATAGAAATATTTTTATTCAAATAAACTTTTACAAGTGCTTTCGAATCGTCAAATGAATCTACCACTGGTTCGGAATGCCCGTCCTACCGAGAAGAACCAGCAAAAAACTCGGCGGTTGCTCTTTTTCAATACTGTTTACAATAGATAAATATGCTATGTATGCAGTATATGCAGTGTTTACACAATGAGGGGAAGTTCCAAAAATGCATGATTACAACTTAATACATGTTAAGATGGGCAGACAGAAAGTAGCCCCATTCCCGCCGGTGGCATCTGTTCACGAGCATAATTCAGCCTTTGCTTCGCTCAACCATATTTGAGCAAAGCATATGATTTTAGAAATGATTGATGCAGCTTTTACATAATCGGCATACAGGACTACCTATTCTAATAACTGAGACTGTACTCCCATCCTTATTGCCTGCACTCTCCTGTGATGGCCATAGTCATCCAAGTGAGGATTATCAGAAATTCCACACATCTTATAGAACATGCAAAGGTAGTCTGGCAGAAAAAAGGGGTTTGAAAAACCGAACTTAGCGTGAGCGAAACCGTGGGCAAAAGCTGTTTTTTTAAATATTCATCATCATCATTAGCAACCCATCAACGGCTCACTACTGAGCGCAGGTCTTCCTCTCAGAGAAGGGTTATAGGCCATAGCCTACCACGCTGGCTCGATGCGAATTGGCGGACTTCACACACCTTCGAGAACATTATGAAGAACTCTCAGGTGTGCAGGTTTCCTCACGATGTTTTCCTTCACCGTTGAAGCAAGTGATATTTAATTACTTAAGTCAGAGGTGCGTACCCGGGATCGAACCTGCGACTCCCCGAATAGGAGACCACAGTCCTAACCACTAGGCTATCACTGCTTCCTTTTTTAAATATGCCTGTATATTATTAACTTTTATTAAATCCACTTAGGGCCGATTTCACCAATGTAAAATAAGTCTTAACCGAGAGTAAATTTGATATTTTGACAGTATTTTCAATACAAAAACTGTAAGAACGCTCAATTTATTCCTCGGTAAAACGTCACTCGACGTTGGTGAAATCGGGGCTTAATTACAATTTTAAATGAACGCCAATAAAATCCGCGGTATTTTGGCACTCGTAAGTTCGCAAGACGGTCGTCATTACGCTCGGCGCGTTATCCCGAGCCGCTTGTTAATTACCTTATTTCGCTTAATCTATCTTCATTTGCAAATGAACGCATAATTTTCCTCTGCTACGCTAGTCCTATTATATTGAGGTAGAGAATTGAAGAGAATATTGGGAATATGAGTAAGAACAGATGGAATCCTATCAGATGGAATGTTACTAGGTACTAATATTACAAATGCGTAAATGCATAATAGTGAGGTTAAGTACTGAGAGTATAGCACATTCTTTATTTATTATTTTTTTAATTATTATCACTGAATTATCATTATGTATGTCATACAAAGAAGGAGTTAACTGAAAATTACAATTTTTTCTAGTTACAAGCCAACGCTTGGGCCGATCGTGCCTCTCTATCGCTTGTTCCGCACTCTCGCTTGCACGCTCAGGCTCAGGCGGAACGTGATATTTTTCGTGCGTGCAGCCGGTGTTAAGTTCTAACAAGCATGACACATGATAATAAATATTATCATTATTAATTGAACATTTCTAATAAGCACATTTCTAATAAGAACATTATTTTCTAGTATACAACATTTAAATAAACATTTTTATTAATATCTTTTGTATTTCTTTTATGAATAAATATGTAATCAATATGAGTCTAAATTTTGTATGTCTACATTTTGTACACCAGTCTTTATTGGTAGGATGCCTAGATAGACGGCCAAAAAATTAAGTACTCAGGTATCAAGAATGTTTTTGAGACTTAAAATTTTTTACACCTAGGTCACCAAAGAATAAGAGTTAATAAATATTACCAGTTGAGCCGTTAGCTCCATCCACTGTTCAACTTGAAGCAGTTGAGCAATTTAGTTGAGCAGTGAGAAAGAAGCGACAATAATATTGAGGTTAAGTACTGAGAGTATAGCACATTCTTTATTTATTAATTTTTTTAAATGTAAATTCATTCAGACGAAGGTGGTGGGCATCGGCTGTTTATAACATTTAATTCAATTAAATCTATCTATCTATCTATCTAATACCTTTAAACGAGCAATTCTTGTGTATATATATATATAATCTGAATCTCGGAAATGGCTCCAACGATTTTCATGAAATATAGCATTCAGGGGGTTTCGGGGGCGATAAATCGATCTAGCTAGGTTTCATTTTTAGAAAAGGTCGTTTTATCCGTGTTTTCAGGCAATTAAAAACCCCTTACAATACGAAGGTAAATTTCGCCATCATCTATAAAGTTCCAATAGCTCGGGAAATCGAGCGGTCCCGAAACCAAAAGACCCCGGTTCGAGTCCAGACGATTATAATATTTTCCCCTATGATTTTTTTTAATATATAATTTTCAAAAAACACGATTTACCAAAAAAGAAATAACCAAGCAAAGGTCACCCAGATATTATTCATAATATCATAATATATTATACGAGTATCAATCAAAGGTATACATACATGACTGTATGGTAATATTATTAGGCACTTAGAGGCTCGGCAAACATGTGTTCAGCAGAATCATTAGTTATAATTAAGTTTATAATTTCCCCTCAAAGGCCTGTATTCTCTATCATCAGGCTACGTTTCAGCCCATTAATTTTCCCATTATTAAGCCGTGAAACTTCATAATTATGGACATGCGCTACGGTGGGCTGGTTAATATGAATTGTACTTTTAAATGTTTGTTTTTTTAGGGTTCCGTACCCAAAGGGCACCAACGGGACCCTATTACTAAGCCTACGCTGTCCGTCCGTCCGTCCGTCTGTCAGCGGGCTGTATCTCGTAAACCGTAATAGATAGACAGATGAAATTTTCACATATTATGTATTTCTATTGCCGCTATAACAATAAATAATAAAAATTAAATTAAATTAAAAAAATTAAATTAAAATATTTCCATGGGTACATGGAAATATTTTTATTTAATTTTTTTTAACGGAACCCTAAAAGAGCGAGGCCTGACTCGCACTTGGTCGATTTTTTCTGTTTTACAGCGGTGCCAGCCTAGTAGCATAGATTTTGGATTGGTAGTCGCTACGCACTAGTAGATACCGTCGGCGTAATAGTATATTTCGGCAACTCATAGTACGCCTGAACTGTCCATGAAGTCTCTATGATATTAAGTTGCCGTATTCAAGGAGCTTGTTTGTAGGAAGGGCGGTATCTAGTAGCGAATACCAATCCTAAATCTATGTCTATTAGTTATTTGAGGCACCTATTTGAGGCATCCGTGTTCGAATCCTTGGCAAGCACCCTTTGTAGTTATTTTCTTTTTAATGCGAAAGTGTGTTTGTTTGTTGATTTGTCCTTCAATCAAGCAGCAATCGAACAACGGATCGACGTCCATGGGTATAGTTGAGGACTTGAAGAATGACATAGGCATAGGCAAGGTGGCATGACCATCTGTATTTTATTATGTTATTATTTATCTAGATAATTAAAGTTGGTGGTACAAAATTTTGATTTAAACATTTCTTTTTTTGAATTATGTCTTATTATTCAAATATTTACATTAAAACAATCGATTTTTTTTAGTACAAAACAGACTTATCTGCTTATATAACGTTAACGACAATACTTATAATGTATTTCAATACATCATTAAACGCGCCTTTAAAATACGCTTTTAATGGTATATAACATGCATATATTTGGTGAAAAAAAAATACATAGCTTTAGACGAAAAATTAATTTCAAAACTGAATGGCTCTCCTGTAAAATTGTGTTATTCCGGTTTGTGGCACTTTTGTTTTAAAGCAGCGATATACGGAACCCTAAAAGAGCGAGGCCCGACTCGCACTTGGCCATTTTTTTTGGCCTGGAATCCAAAAAAATTAACAAAAGAATAAAATAGTAATTTTACAGCGAAGCAAAGTACTCGTATTTAGAGACCGCAGCAATATTTCACAACAAAAGAGCCCGTAATCAAGTGCTCGGGTTATTTAAGCGGGTATCACGCATCGCCTATTCACTATGGGACTTTTGAGGGGAAAAATGGACGCACAGACTAAGCGCAAGCCCTCGAAATCAATATTTCGGTCTGAACTGGAAGATTTGTTTTTCTTTGTGGGCAGACGGGTGCGGAAACCGATTAGTGATCATGTAAAAACTTGTTACCTATTCAGCAGATGAGCGTTTCTTTACGTATACACTGAAACTGAATCATAAGCAATTTTTTTTTAATTAAAATGTTACAAAAAAACTTTTTTTTTTAATCTTAATTTTTTTAAGAGGCTTTCGTCCGACACGTAACTAATCTAATTACTAAAAATAAAATAAAAACTTAAGTGGTACTCGGGGACTGCCACGGCAAAGCTATTGCATAGCATTTTTATCAACTTATGCAATTATAATATTTATGCAATATTTTTTTTGCATGACAAAAATTATGCAAAAAAAATTAAAATACAAACAAACAAGAAAAGCGTATTGTCACTACTTCGCGAGTGAGATTCGAACATGCGACATCATCAAAGAAAGCGGTCGCTCGCCCACAGCGCCAAATAGAGCTACTTGAGAACCTCTAAAATGTTGAACGCTTACTGAACGACGGTGTTAGGTTTTTTCGTTACAGAATTTCTTGATTCGTTCGCCGCGCTCAAACTGTTTGTCCTAGTTCAAAGCCCGCGATAAAAGCTATGCAATAGCTTAAAATAATAATAATAAAAAAAAGAAACTGTGAATCATCAGCCGATTTCAGATAAGCTGTACGATTCTCTAAAATTGATTGCTTGAAGATTACAGTCCCTCTGATTAGCAGATGCTCACTTGCTATTGGCTAAAATGCATTGTTGCAAAAACAACGAGATTAATTCAGCTTATCACCACAATTGAGGCTTTAGAATAGAATAGAATACTTGGGAATTGAATTGAATAGCATAGAAATATTTTTATTCAAATAAACTTGTACAAGTGCTTTCGAATCTTCAAATGAATCTACCACTGGTTCGGAATGCCCGTCCTACCGAGAAGAACCAGCAAAAAACTCGGCGGTTGCTCTTTTTCAATACTGTTTACAATAGATAAATATGCTATGTATGCAGTATATGCAGTGTTTACACAATGAGGGGAAGTTCCAAAAATGCATAATTACAACTTAATACATGTTAAGATGGGCAGACAGAAAGTAGCCCCATTCCCGCCGGTGGCATCTGTTCACGAGCATAATTCAGCCTTTGCTTCGCTCAACCATATTTGAGCAAAGCATATGATTTTAGAAATGATTGATGCAGCTTTTACATAATCGGCATACAGGACTACCTATTCTAATAACTGAGACTGTACTCCCATCCTTATTGCCTGCACTCTCCTGTGATGGCCATAGTCATCCAAGTGAGGATTATCAGAAATTCCACACATCTTATAGAACATGCAAAGGTAGTCTGGCAGAAAAAAGGGGTTTGAAAAACCGAACTTAGCGTGAGCGAAACCGTGGGCAAAAGCTGTTTTTTTAAATATTCATCATCATCATTAGCAACCCATCAACGGCTCACTACTGAGCGCAGGTCTTCCTCTCAGAGAAGGGTTATAGGCCATAGCCTACCACGCTGGCTCGATGCGAATTGGCGGACTTCACACACCTTCGAGAACATTATGAAGAACTCTCAGGTGTGCAGGTTTCCTCACGATGTTTTCCTTCACCGTTGAAGCAAGTGATATTTAATTACTTAAGTCAGAGGTGCGTACCCGGGATCGAACCTGCGACTCCCCGAATAGGAGACCACAGTCCTAACCACTAGGCTATCACTGCTTCCTTTTTTAAATATGCCTGTATATTATTAACTTTTATTAAATCCACTTAATTACAATTTTAAATGAACGCCAATAAAATCCGCGGTATTTTGGCACTCGTAAGTTCGCAAGACGGTCGTCATTACGCTCGGCGCGTTATCCCGAGCCGCTTGTTAATTACCTTATTTCGCTTAATCTATCTTCATTTGCAAATGAACGCATAATTTTCCTCTGCTACGCTAGTCCTATTATATTGAGGTAGAGAATTGAAGAGAATATTGGGAATATGAGTAAGAACAGATGGAATCCTATCAGATGGAATGTTATTAGGTACTAATATTACAAATGCGTAAATGCATAATAGTGAGGTTAAGTACTGAGAGTATAGCACATCCTTTATTTATTATTTTTTTAATTATTATCACTGAATTATCATTATGTATGTCATACAAAGAAGGAGTTAACTGAAAATTACAATTTTTTCTAGTTACAAGCCAACGCTTGGGCCGATCGTGCCTCTCTATCGCTTGTTCCGCACTCTCGCTTGCACGCTCAGGCTCAGGCGGAACGTGATATTTTTCGTGCGTGCAGCCGGTGTTAAGTTCTAACAAGCATGACACATGATAATAAATATTATCATTATTAATTGAACATTTCTAATAAGCACATTTCTAATAAGAACATTATTTTCTAGTATACAACATTTAAATAAACATTTTTATTAATATCTTTTGTATTTCTTTTATGAATAAATATGTAATCAATATGAGTCTAAATTTTGTATGTCTACATTTTGTACACCAGTCTTTATTGGTAGGATGCCTAGATAGACGGCCAAAAAATTAAGTACTCAGGTATCAAGAATGTTTTTGAGACTTAAAATTTTTTACACCTAGGTCACCAAAGAATAAGAGTTAATAAATATTACCAGTTGAGCCGTTAGCTCCATCCACTGTTCAACTTGAAGTAGTTGAGCAATTTAGTTGAGCAGTGAGAAAGAAGCGACAATAATATTGAGGTTAAGTACTGAGAGTATAGCACATTCTTTATTTATTAATTTTTTTAAATGTAAATTCATTCAGACGAAGGTGGTGGGCATCGGCTGTTTATAACATTTAATTCAATTAAATCTATCTATCTATCTATCTAATACCTTTAAACGAGCAATTCTTGTGTATATATATATATAATCTGAATCTCGGAAATGGCTCCAACGATTTTCATGAAATATAGCATTCAGGGGGTTTCGGGGGCGATAAATCGATCTAGCTAGGTTTCATTTTTAGAAAAGGTCGTTTTATCCGTGTTTTCAGGCAATTAAAAACCCCTTACAATACGAAGGTAAATTTCGCCATCATCTATAAAGTTCCAATAGCTCGGGAAATCGAGCGGTCCCGAAACCAAAAGACCCCGGTTCGAGTCCAGACGATTATAATATTTTCCCCTATGATTTTTTTTAATATATAATTTTCAAAAAACACGATTTACCAAAAAAGAAATAACCAAGCAAAGGTCACCCAGATATTATTCATAATATCATAATATATTATACGAGTATCAATCAAAGGTATACATACATGACTGTATGGTAATATTATTAGGCACTTAGAGGCTCGGCAAACATGTGTTCAGCAGAATCATTAGTTATAATTAAGTTTATAATTTCCCCTCAAAGGCCTGTATTCTCTATCATCAGGCTACGTTTCAGCCCATTAATTTTCCCATTATTAAGCCGTGAAACTTCATAATTATGGTATCACATGCGCTACGGTGGGCTGGTTAATATAAATTGTACTTTTAAATGTTTGTTTTTTATTCTGTTTTACAGTGGTGCTAGCCTAGTTGCATAGATTTCAGGTTGGTAGTCGCTACGCACTAGTAGATACCGTTGGCGTACCTACTGGTATATTTCGGCAATTCATAGTAAGCCTGAACTGACGTACCCACATAGTCTCTATGATATTCATCATCATCATTAGCAACCCATCAACGGCTCACTACTGAGCGCAGGTCTCCTCTCAGAGAAGTTATAGGCCATAGTCCACCATGGTGGCCCAATGCGAATTGGCGGACTTCACACACCTTCGAGAACATTATGAAGAACTCTCAGGTGTGCAGGTTTCCTCACGATGTTTTTCTTCATCGTTGAAGCAAGTTATATTAAATTGCTTAAACGCAGTTGAATCCGAAAAGTCAGAGGTCGAACCTGTGACCCCCCGAATACCACACCACGGACACCACAGTCCTAACCACTAGGCTATCACTGCTTCCAATCACTGCTCTATGATATTACGTTGCCGCATTCAAGGAGACTATTGTTTGTAGGAAGGGCTGTATCTAGTAGCGACTACCAATCCTAAATCTATGTCTAGTAGTTAAGTCTTCGGCCACCTATTTAATGCGTCCGGGTTCGAATCCTTGGCAAGCACCCTCTGTAGTTATTTGCGTTTAATGCGAAAGTGTGTTTGTTTGTTGATTTGTCCTTCAATCAAGCAGCAATCGAACAACGGATCGACGTCCATGGGTATAGTTGAGGACTCGTAGAGTGACCTAGGCTACCTTTTATCTCAGAAAAACAGAGGGATTCCACAGCATTTTTAAAAACTTCAAGCGGTCAAATACATGGGCAAAAGTCAGCCTTAAATATAAATTAGAATTTTGATATCTATTGACAATGTTTATACCTACCAAAAACCAATATAGTTCTACAGAAAACATGCAAACGATTCCTTTAAACAGCAAATATAACTTCCCCCTAATCTTAATATCAAAGAATTTACAAACAATTTATGCTAGCCGAGGGCATGTTGCAACATAGTTACATCCCTTAGTGAATAAATGACGAGTTAACATCGTAGCCTGGGGCGGCAATTCCTTAGAAGCAACCCCACGGTCCCTCAAGACGAAGTCCTGGACAAACATTTTAATGTCTGAGGTCTGTGGGGCGACGATATGTCACAAAATGCACGTCCAAATATCTATCCGTTCATAAAGAGCAGAGGGGTGACAAAGTTTAAAGTTTTGAACCTTTATCATGTCTTGTCATGTTTACTGACAAGGTAACATTATTATAATTTGATCAATGATCATACATTGATAGTTTTTGTTTCGTTATTATTTAATTTGTCTTTTGTGGCTGAGATTTGGAATTCAGATAGATTATACCCTGGATTAACAAAGGCTACATTTTATCCCGGAAAATTAAAAGGTTCCCGCGGCAATCTAAAAACCTTAATCTACGCGGACGAAGTCGCGGGCATCATCTAGTTGTGAAATAAATAAGCTATGTACCTACCTTTTTACACACTATTTTCTATAAAAATGTCCTTTCCCATATTTCCTTAACCTAACCCAAAATCATTGTATAAGAACCCTAACTAAAAATACAGTACGTATCTCACAGTTATGGACATAATCTCAAAGGAGCAGCAAAACTCTGCTCACGTTTCCAACTTCTGTAACGTGATGCAAATTTCAGTATCCACTTGTGAGAGCAAGTCGTGCGAGAAAAGGGTGCATTTTATTATAACTGCACCCCGGCTGCGCCCCGTTTAGTCATACACTTCCGCGAAATGCGCTATGACGTGATGTCCGAATTAATATGACTCGTCAGTTTATTTTGACATTCTAAGCTTATCGATATACTCTGAAGTGCTACGCGATAACTAGAGAATTGCAAAAAATAAAAAATCGGCCAAGTGCGAGTCGGGCCTCGCTCTTTTAGGGTTCCGTTAAAAAAAAATTAAAAAAAAAATTCCATGTACCCATGGAAATATTTTTATTTAATTTTTTTAATTTAATTTAATTTTTATTATTTGTTGTTATAGCGGCAATAGTTATACATAATATGTGAAAATTTCATCTGTCTATCTATTACGGTTTACGAGATACAGCCCGCTGACAGACGGACGGACGGACGGACGGACGGACGGACAGCGTAGGCTTAGTAATAGGGTCCCGTTGGTACCCTTTGGGTACGGAACCCTAAAAAAGAATTGGTTGTATGTAAAGTCGGTTTACGGACGATTCTTTCAATGTGTGATAGGTAACGTTATAAAGAAACACTGATGACCGCTAACCACAGCGCGCACGTAATGACTGGCGGGCTGATCGTGCCTCTCTATCGCTTGTTCCGCGCCCTCGCTTGCACGCGCAGGCTCAGGCGGAACATGAAACTTTTTCGTCGTTATCACGTCAAAAAGTTGAGTTGAAAAGTGCCACTTTCACCAAAGGAACGTTTCAGCAAGAGATCAGGCGCAGGGCTAACGGCTTTACGTGCTCTCATGAGGCAAACGGGTGACACACCGCCAACTTCCTAACTCCGGACTAGTACTGAGAATTTCTTTACTGATAAACCCAATACCTACATGTTGCCGAGTTTCTTGTAGGTTCTTCTCGGCAGGAAGGGCATTCCGAACCAGTGGTAGAGTCAGACGATTCTAAAGCACTTGTAAAAGTTTATTTGAATAAAAAATATTTCTATTCTATTCATGACAATGAAAGAGCTGGGGGAGGCCTTCGCCAAACAGGCGATTTCTACCAATAACACACAAAACGGACATCTAGATACACAATACACGTTGACATTTAAATTAAATAGTATATAAGCAATGACATTTTAAATATTGTAGGTATTGGTAGAGATTATAAAAATTTTAATAATTTCTGTAGGAAAAGGATCGAATATGGAATACTTAACCAAATTCTTAAAAAAATCAGTTCAAAAGTTTTATTTTAATCAGTTTCATGGGTTACAATTAAAAGCAGTCATAATCACTCTTAAAAAATAGTAATTAAATCAACAAATAATAAACACTTTTTGTAATATAATTAACTAAAATAAATCAACCAAAAATATGCCTTTCAAAAATGTGACCCTATTATGGAATACCCTATTCCATAATAGGATGAGGTCTCGTTATTCAAAACAAAATAATAAAATTAGCCCTGCAAGCAATAATCACTGATAAAATCTGCATATTCTGCTCCGGAACAATTAACAAGACACCATTGTCTATAGGCTATTGCCTATAGACAATGGTGTCTTGTTAATTGTACTGAATCCACTTTTCTCCTTTTTTGTCTTCACTGAAAAAACCAGAGCAATACCATGCACTCAGCGTCAGCATTTGGATTATTAGGTTGTAAAACAGAGGGTTTATCGTCACTATAATCACTAGCTAAAGATACGGTATCTTCATCAGAAGATGATTCAGACTCCAACACTGGTTTCTTCTTTCGCTTGTTTTTCTGACAGCAGCTCGTTGATGACTGTGGCTCGGGATCACTTTGTTTTTGCTGCTTGTGTTATTTTGACGACAAGCTAGCTTCGAATTCAGCTTTATAGGGAGATGCTGTTATTTTGCAAGCTTTACCAGCTTTTCTGCCCACGGTTAGACAGTTTCCTTTTTAATTGAGGATAAGGTGAACTGGCTTCAGTAGGGGTAATAAGGATTTCTCTGGAAATATCTGTGTTGGGATTACTGGTAAGGCTATGATGATCACAAAATATCTGTAAAAGAGAAAAAAAAATAGAAATGTGGTGACTGATTAGTAATCAGTCACCACACTACATTAAAAACTTGCTTGTTATCTTGCTTGTTATCGTTGGGGTCCTAATATGGAATAGTATTCCATATTAGGACCTCAACGATATTCCATATTACGAACAATATGATGGTAGGAGGAAAATGAATATAGCTTATTTTTATTATTAAATATTCGTCAAATAACAATACCATTTAAAAAATACATACCTTGGTTAGATATTTATCAACTTTTTTTGAGATATTCATGTAAGAATAATAAGAGAATATATACGTCAATCTTACGTAAATATCCGACTGATGTTGCGTCAACAGCATCACGCAGTCTCACTCGCATCTAGTGCCGCCGAATGCCGCACGCGCACTGGCCGACGAACGCGGGTAGCGGGAGGGGTAACATGATACTTATTGGAATATTCGTGGCGCTTAGTTTTGGAAATATTACGGTATTCCATATAAGGGACGTATTCCATAATTGGTACCTTTCCTCTAGTATTAATCTTCTTAATCGACCGAGCGAAGCGAAGGTCTTTGAGTTAACTAGGGCGATTTGCACTTGTCCGTCCGTCCGTCCGTCCGTCTGTCAGAGCCTTATAACTTTTGAATTACTGAACGTAATTACTTCAAATTTAGATATAATATGTAAACCGATGGCCTCCAGCCGAAAATGGCTTAAAAAGTTATAAAAATCTTTATTTCAGGGGGGCTCTCATAGAAGCGAATGCGAAGTAAAAAAAAAAAATCGCGTTACATAAAATTGTTACGTATCATTTTAAAGATAATTTTGAACTGAGTACAAAAATATTTTTTTTTTAATTTTTCCCTTAAAATTGACGAAATGGGGGGCTTTCAAAGTGGCGATTTTATACGCTCGCTTGAAGACGCTCTCTAGAAAAATCCGCTATGGATTTTCAAACTGATTTTATGTTTTTAGGTCACTTATATCCTGTACTTGAACAACAAATACTAAAATTATATGAATATTATAAAGAAACGAGATTATTTAATTTTTAATGGGCGTCAGTAATTCATATAGCATCAACATAGCTTCACAATAATGCTAATAGATGGCGCAGTCAGTAACTATTCCCATGGAACTACGAGTTAAATTCAATGTTTGATAAATAATTCAATGTTTTCACTAACGTTCCCTAACCTTTACGGGCTACCTATAAGTTAGGTGATTGATGTTTTCTGTCAACTTATTTATCACGATCCTGTACGGGACACCTAAAAGGATATTGGGACGGATGTTAGGACTTAGGATTGTATTTAGGAGCTACCTACGTTAAGAGACTCCTACTTAGGGGATGATTTAGGTATGTTTGGTGAAAACGGGCATAATAATAATGTCAGTTTTGGTTATCATGTATCGATTGAATGAATAATCATGGGATACCGTTACCGCGAGGTCTCAGTTCGGGGCGAACCACTAGTATATATAAATTACGTGTCACGTTGTTTGTCCGCGATGGACTCCTAAACTACTTAACCGATTTTGATCAAAATTCGTAACTATCCGTAATTTGGTCCAACTTGAAAGGTAGGATAGTTTTTTTTATAAGAATAGTTTATTTGTTTTATTTATATAGATAAGTTGGCGGTACGAAGTTCGCCGGGTCAGCTAGTGTAATATAATTTATTACTATAGCTGAATGTACGAAAAAAATTGTAAAATCTCTTTGATGGTTGAATAAAAGGCTATTTTGTTTTAATTTATTTAAACCCAATACAATTTTTTAGCTCAGGAATCGAACCCGACACCTCGTCATACACAGCCGAACATGGTAACTACTAAACCATGGACAAACCCAAGTCTGCAACCTCACAGCCCGTCGTGACCACGCTCCATGCAACTGAATCGAAATGTTAGCAATTCAAACTGAAACATTTATCGTGGTAGGAATTTACCCGATTAGCACATTATAACTGTGTAGTGATAATGATTTGACTATCCTTAAGAACTTCATTACATAAACTTACATTAAAGACGGATGTAGAATCAATCATAGTTCCATCATAGTAACGTGTTACGTCTTTGATCCTAACGCGATTGAGTCTCTGATCTGAATACGTTATAATGCAATCACACGGTTTTATTGGCGACTCCCCCTCCCCCCCCATCTCCTACCTAACTATGTGAATTAATAAGATTCCTCTACAACGCGGGAATTGTCTCTAAGAATATTGGATTGGATCCATACGTTTAACGAACTTCATGAAATAATACTCGTAGCGTAGAAGCGATAAGACATTTAATACAAAATTTTCATTCAAAATTATATTTTATTTCATGTAAGCCAGCTTGTGGCTCTTATGAAATGTGAAGACCTACCAACGGCTTTAATCGCATAAATTTCTGTGATCGAAGACCACCGGTTCAGAAAGCAGATTCTGATGAGAAGAGCTAGCGTGAAACTCAGCATTTGCTCTTCCAAACAAAATGTACCTTCGTCATACGCCCAAATAGCTATAAAATAAAAAGTAGTGACGCTGTCGCCGACAATCTCACCTGATGGTAAGTGACGATGCAGTCTTAAAATGGTAGCGGCCTAACTTGCGAGGGATAGGTACGGCAGCGTAAACTAAACCCAATCTCTAATTGGTTTCAACACACCATCGATAGTTAGATATATCTTCGAGGACTTTTTTGTAGAAAATAATGAGTACTTTAATCATGCAGTACATAATTTTTATGTATCATGAATAGTTTTCTTAGCACACGCCAAATAATGCATTTTATAGACAACATTTTGCTACTTTGGCTTACAATATTGCAATTTTCTTAAGGATCTCTAATTTTTTTGAAAATAAATTATAGCCTATGTTACTTCCTGATAACTTAGCCGCCAATTCGCATTGGGCCAGCGTGGTGGACTATGGCCTAAACCCTTCTCTGAGAGGAGACCTGCGCTCAGTAGTGAGCCGTTGATGGGTTGCTAATGATGAAATGATGAATGCTTTTCCTCTTTGCTTACAATATTATAATAATAACGGTCTAGCAAAGTAAACAAAGTTAATACGTAAATTAGAAAGAAATTTTAACTAACTAGTGTTAAGTGAAACTAACGGTAATTAGTATACAATGTACAGAGTGGAGCCTGGCCTCTGCAATCTCTGGGACGGGAAATTATTTACATATTCTACTGCAAAATTAATATTCGCTTTTGTTTAACTCGATCTTTGTTTACAATGTTGTCCTTTGTTTTCTGTACCTTCCTTTTTTACTTAGGTCTCTCGTATGGACTTGTACATGTGTGGGTCTACCTGCAGGGTTGCCATCTCTTAAATCTGGCAACCAGGACAAGAAGCTCGAAAACCCTGAACTTAGATGATGATGATGACTAGATGCTTAGAATCCGAACATGTCAACAGTGTGTTTTTAAAGTTACCAGCCAGCGTAGTGGACTATGGCCTATAACTATCGATGTATATAACCCTTCTCTGAGAGGAGACCTGCGCTCAGTAGTGAGCCGTTGATGGGTTGCTGACGATGATGATAATAATTTAATATTATTATAAAAAAGTGCAGTATATAATAATCTTATTGTAACTTAAATTACTATTTTACACCGGTTTTTTATTCTTAGGGAAATAAATTGTTTTCACTGAAATTTAAACAGAAATTGTACCGGTTTTCCAATTTGTACACTTTTACAAAATCACTGAGAACGGCTACGTGCCTTTTCCGGAAATCGGAAAACAATTATTGTAATTTCGAACGACTATTTTTTGATTGAAACGGGATTCTATTCAAATATTTTCATTTTACGTTTTTGTTTTCGTTAAATCTATTACGCCTTGCTATGCTGTCACAGTAGACACTTATCTTCTTCCATCATCATCATCATCATCATAACAACCCATCACCGGTCCACTACTGGGCTTAGGTCTCCTCTTGTCAGGTTCAGGCCATATAGTCCTCCAGGCTGGACAAGTCTGGATTGGAGTTCACACACCTTTGAGAACATTATGGAGTACTCTCAGGTTTCCAAGTTTCCTCACGATGTTTTCCTTCATCGTTAAAACAAGTGATTTTTGATTGTCAAAAGACAGAAGTGTATTGATCATATTTCGCGGCATTTTGTATTTCTTTTTAGCATTTAAAACATTTATTTATAATACAAAATACCGCGAAATATTTTATCAATACACTTCTGTCTTTGATTAGCTGCAACGCCATCTAGTCTAGCCCTAGCCAAAACTTCGAGTGACAACGAACGTAGAAAGAGAAACGATACAACGAAGTGTAACTCGGCTAGAGGGGCTGGAATCAAACCCTGTGCCTCCAAAAAGGAGGTCTAAATCTTAACCACTAAGCCATCAGCGTTTGTTTCATGTTTGACAACGTGTTTATACACAATTTTGCACCCCACAGACGATGTTTTTATATATGTATACATACAAGTTCCTCGTATCAGAAGTATGGCGGTGTCATCTTCCACTCGAAGAAGCTAGCAATTCGATAAGTATGCAAATATTAAATCTCCCCCGACACGGGCTGTTTGCTCGTCTGTTACTTTACTTGTTTGTTAATATATGCACTTGGGGTGAACGCGGGGAGCAAGTCTCGGGGACGGTTAATGTATTTTTAGATATGACAGGCTCCTAGACTAGGTTGTATGCATTGACTTAATATATATACAGTCTGTAAAGGCAGTAACGACTTAAAACTAAAACGTAAACTTTGTGAAAACGTAACACGTCTATAATGATATTACACATACTTACCAATTTTCTCGGAAATGATTGGTTACCAATATTGCAATTTTTGAGCACGCAATGTATCGCGAACAACGAACGCTGACCTACACTGAGTGCTTTGGAAGAGGACACACTGGCTACTTTTAGCTGCAGCGATCGCGCGCTTTTATAACTTTTAGCTTTTTATGACCCTTTGCGTTTGCAGCGCGATTTGCGCGTTTTTATGGCCTCTTGCGTTTGCTTCGCGATTCGCGCGTTTTTAAGGCCGTTAGTGTTTTTAGGCCTTTTGCGACTGCATCGCGTTTTCGCGACTCAAACGCGTTCGAGTTTTGCGTTTGATCGTGGTATCGCAAAGCAGACGCAAGAGGCCATAAAAACGCTAATGGCGATAAAACGCTTCGATTGCTGCCGCTTAAAGTCGCAATTTGCCTTTTGAACTTTTGACAAACAGCTGATCGCGCGCGTATTAATTTGAGATAGGTTACAGATACGATTCCATGTTGTAATTAATTAAAAAACTGAAAAAACATTGCCAAAGTCACGAAAAGGCGGATTTATCGGTATAACGGACTTTTTATGTATCAATGTATCAATAGATGTATCAATAATTGTATGTAAAAATGTATGTATGCATCCGCAATTCTGTGGCATAACGCCTTTGCATGCGAAATTGTAGACTTAAGTCCCGAAGCTTGTTATCCTAATTTCTTTATGAGTGTGTATGTGTAGCGACAATAAAGTATTCAATAAAGTATAACGATAATAATCATCGTAACATGTGTCACGTTGGAGATGATTGGCAATGAATCAATCACGCGCACTTGCTGACGGCTCGACGGCGTGAACTGACGATGATTTAATGAGCAGATAATATTGACATTTAATGAGATAGTGAAGCGTCGAAGGTTTCTGATATCAACCACTCAAGGCGGGATACCCTTCCGGCGTCTGTGTTTTGTGCTACCTAAACTTGAGCACTTTCTTCTTTATCAACCGATAGACGTCCACTGCTGGACAAAGGTCTCTTGCAAGGACTTCCATAGGTCTCGGTCTTGCGCCTCCTGAATCAAGCGGCTCCCTGAGACTTGTTCGATGTGGTCAGTCCACCTAGTGGTGATGTTCACAATGGTGTGTGAAGTCTGCCAATTCGCATTGCGCTATCGTGCCACGATAGTCCATCATAGTCCACGATAGTCCACGATAGGCCACCACGATAATCGTGGTGGACTATGGCCTATAACCCTTCTCTGAGAGGAGACCTGCGCTCAGTAGTGAGCCGTTGATGGGTTGCTGCTGATGATGATGATGAAACTTGTTTATTATGTACAATAAACACAAAAAACACAAATAAATACCTACAAAAGTTTAACCTCAATCCCATAAAAAAATTTAACACTGACAATTGTAGAGTAGCTCTAACGAGCGAAAAGAACCACTTTACACTGTTAACAGATAATGACATCATTACCCGCCTGTTCGGGTATAATGGATTTTGAAACGCGAAACTGAGTTTTCCGCACTTTTCCTCATTGTGCTGCACTTTTCCGCGCAATTGTATGCAATTGAACGCTGATGGGATACAGCTTTGTCTCTATTGAATAAATGGTGCGTGAAGTTGGTGTTAGATGTATTTTTCTTTTCCAATCGGAAATGTAGCAATTTAGCGTTCGGATGTCATTTCCAGAGCATATGGTAGTAAATATCATTCGTCTATGTATGTGCGCCGCCGAAATGCAGCGTTTTTTAATGATCTTCAACTTTATTGGCTTTTGCATACGGTTGAAATTTAATTAATGAAAAACAAACTGAAGCTGCGCTCAGGCGTGCCACGTCACTCTGAAGTCGGAGTTCCGTTTATGTTTTTTTTTTTCAACTTAAAAGGTATCAAAGTAAAATAAAGCTAGTTAGAATAGAGTTATAATTGTTTATGACACCCGTTGGCCTCAATTTTCTACCCTAATATTGCCGAATATCCGAATAATATATTTTTTTGGACCTACTTTATTGACTCCATTTTGGCGCTGTAAGCAGTTACGATTGTCTCTGGAACTAATATTGCAAATGGTTCACCGATCTCTATAATCCTTAGTAATATAATAAATACGAAAGTGTGTTTGTTTGTTGGTTTGTCCTTCAAACACGCCGCAACAGGGCTACGGATCGACGTGATTTTTTGCATGAGTATAGTTGAGAACCTGGAGAGTGACATAGGCTACTTTTTATCCCGGAGTTCCCGAGGGATTTTAAAAACTAAATCCACGCGGACGAAGTCGCGGGCCTCATCTAGTAATAAATAAATGATTTCATAGATTAATTTATCATAGGTCGGTGCGCCATTTGTTATATTATTAGTTCCAGAGACACTCGTATGTCAAATGTGAATGTTCAAATTGATCCACAATTAAGCTGTCATTTACATAGGGATAGTCAATCCAGCATTAATCATAGATTAAATTACAGAGATCAGTGGTGCGATTGTCTAAAGTTATTCCATTGATCGTAATCGTATTCGATAAAATTAGCGTCAAAGTAAAATAAACCATAACTGCATTGAGTTAGAGCTCAATTTCGTGTATGCATTCTTATAAGTTTAGGTTTGTACATTAGGCTCCATAACACTCCATGCTAAAATCGGTTGTACTGAATTTTTGACTTTAAATCAATACAATCAAGGATTTTTTTACTTTGACGCTAATGTCATCGAAAACGAATACGATCATTGGAATAACTTTTAGACTATTGGTTCCCGGTGCTCTCCAAGCAAGCTTCTTATATTATATTTGTGCAATTAGCGAAAACCAGTTCAAGTGTTGAGTTGTAAAAAAGTGACAGACAGACATACATTGTCGTCTTTTTAACGTATGGATATAGAAACGCTTGAGTAAAATTATGAAGCTTTATACTTCTAGGGTCGTTACATGCTGCTGTATACTATGGTTAATCGTAAACAAGAAATTGTACCAACGTCATGTTTTGATTTTCAGTTTGATGAGGACATTTTTTTTAAAGAATATCAGCAAAGTTGGAGTTGACTAATATCCTCCTATCCCCTCCAAATAAGCGGAAAGCTTATGCTAGCAGTGGGTACGACTATAGTGCAATGGGTGGGATTCGAACCTGCGACCTTTCAGATTTCAGTCCGCACCTTTAACCGTTGGGGCTATTGAGGCTCAATAAACAGCTACGTCTATTTGATTTATAATTTAACTCTATTATGAACTTGTCATTTAATTTTACGATCCGTTATTAATTAATGTACTAATTTAGAATATATTATAAACGATCGTAATCACGCAATTTAGTGTCACAATTAGGCGCTGCGAGCGTGTTCTGATCGTTCTGATAAAATCATTGCTGTTTGCGGTTTTAATGTAATTTTGTACAATTTAGTGTCCATCCAATGATTATTATGAATTGGCGTGATTTAGCGGAACTTTGTATGTCGTTCTATATAATTATTTGTCACATCTAGTTATGAGTTAATTAGTTGTGAGAATTTGGGGCTCGCATTAATTTTGATGCGATAATCAGCCTTCCGAATTACTTAAATATTATAAGATTAGCAAGAAAAGGTTAGAATTATTTTGCTATAATCCGCCAACAGAAAAATCTGTATGGTCAAACATGCAAGTAAAAGCTAAGCACCACTCACCTACCCAGCCAAGCAAGAAAGCCAAGTTCCCAAGCAAGCAATGCCACCACCACTCACATGCACCACCACACAAGACTTTTACACTACTCTCGACGCACGTTTCGCCCCGACACCGGAGCATCCTCAGGAGATGTCGACTTTACAATGATGTATTGTCTAGGCAACACATCATTGTAAAGTCGACATCTCCTGAGGATCTTTTACTTGCATGTTTGACCGTACAGATTTTTCTGTTGGCGGATTATAGCAAAATAATTCTAACCTTTTCTTGCTAATCATGGACTTCCGCAAAGTAACGCCTGCTTCTATCCAATATTATAAGATTATTTTTGGGAATTGTACGCATTAGGCGTATCCCTGCAAGATCAAATCAGGAATGAGCAGCCCCATTAGCCATGTTACACTGGATCGTTTCTTTTCTCTTTCTATGATCGTTAACACTTGGTTTGGTTAAAGCTACAGCGCCATCTAGTTTGCAATTTTGAAACTCGAACAACGTACAATAATAAACTATAGTGTGCATTTCAAATGGATACTACAGTGAATAATTTATGTATTTTTTAAATGCTAAAAAAACATTTATAATACAAAATGCCGCGAATATAATCAATACACTTCTGTCTTTGATTAGCTGCAGTGCCATCTAGTCTAGCCCTAGCCAAACTTTCAAGCGTTAACGATCGTAGAAAGAGAATACAACAATAGATACAACGAAGTGTAACTTGGCTAAGGGGGCAGATCCGTAGCAGAACCAGAGTTACCGTCGTAGCTCGTTGAGTCGCGAATTACAATATCGGTAACCCAACGTTTTCGAGATAACTGGTTTTTGTACTTTATTCGTTATCTTATAGGCATTAGGTGCAATCTATTCACAAAGTTACTGATAACATGTCTGTCTATGTAACTGTTTATCTAAACTAGAGTTAACGGGCATATTTTAGTTAAACGCGTTTCATCTTAGGTCAAATCATCTCTTTGTATCAGATATGATAGTGGTCAAGCGTGAACCTATAATGTACCTACAAAAAATTAATGTGTAGGAGACATTAATGTTACAATTTTACACAATACATTGTGGACTAAAGAGCTGCATAGGGATTGCCCTGTACAGTACCCGGCGATATATTAACGCTATATAAAACGCTATTTTATTCTATTCACAGTTCGACTACATTTTTTTATATTTATGTTACGTGATGTGCTCGCCGATTGTGAAGAGATTTCAGTAATTACTATATGAATTTCTGGCTAGCTTTCCTTGCAATAGAATAGAAATAGCGTTTTATTCCAAAGGCCGATGTGCAATATATATATCGCCGGGTACTGTACTTGTGTTTTTTTTTCTGTACCTACTAACCCTCACATATCCCATGTGTGTCGGCCAGTGTCTGCCAAGAGTCGGCGAGAGCTCGTTTCACGGCACATAAACTCGGATGCCATTTTTGCACTCCGCTCGCCTTGAGTGCACACAAACATTAACCATTTTCACTAACTACACATTTGTTTTACATCATTATTAAGCTATTGCATAGCTTTTATCGCGGGCTTTGAACTAGGACAAACAGTTTGAGCGCGGCGACAGAATCAAGAAATTCCATAACGAAAATAAACCTAACACCGTCGTTCAGTAAGAGGTTCATTTTAGAGGTTCACATTTAGCTCTCTTTGGCGCAGTGGGCGAGCGGCCGCTTTCTTTAGATGTCGCAGGTTCGAATCTCACTCGCGAAGTAGTGACAGTGCGCTTTTCTTGTTTGTTTGTTTTTTATAATTATATTTTTGCATAATTTTTATTATACAAAAAAAATATTGCATAAATATTATAATTGCATAAGTTGATAAAAAATGCTATGCCATAGCTTTACCGCGGCAGTCCCCGAGTGCTTTTACTTTGAAATCCACTTTTGAACTGTTTAGGGATATGTAGACTAGTGGGAGCAGTGACAGCCTAGTGGTTAGGACTACAGTCTTCTATTACGGGGGTAGGTTCGATGCCGAACCTGTGACTTTTCGAGGTTATCACTTGCTTCAACGTTGTGGGAAAACATCACGAGGAAACCTGCACACTTGGGAGTTCTCTATAATGTTCTTAAAGGCATGTGAAGTCTGCTGATTGGCATTGGGTCGAGACGTAGTGGACTATGGTCTACAACCCTTCTCTGAGAGGAGACCCCCGCTCAGTGAGTGAGCCGTTGATGGAATGCTGATAATGATGATGATGAGACTAGTTACAAAAGCACATACCTATCATTCGATAGAGCAATGTTGAGACTTGAGTGTCGGAAATAAGCCATGGATGTCCGATTTTGAACTTTCCATTTTCTTCGTTCCTCGGAAAGAAGTTTATGACTCTAATGTACTCGAATTTATTCTCCTACTAGCTGATGCTAGCGACTTAGTCCGCGTGTATTATAGTGTTATAGTTTTTAAAATCCCTCGAGAACTCTTTGATTTTCCGGGATGAAAAGTAGCCTATGCCACTCTCCAGGTCCTCAACTATACCCATGCAAAAAATCACGTCGATCCGTAGCCCTGTTGCGGCGTGATTAAAGGACAAACAACAAACAAACACACCTTCGCATTTATAATATTAGTAAGGATAATAGTTTAGTCATTAATGTTAATACCTGTTTGGGACCCCACCGCATTATTATCCCAAAAATACGCCTGGATAAACAAAATGGGAAAGCTAACGTTTTCATTAATCTCGCACAGAAAAAGACATCAAATATTACTGCCATATCCCTTCTTACTAGTAGAATAGATACATTATCACTTACTAACGCGCGATCGCAGTCAAGGTCTAATTAATAATTATTATTAATAATAAATAAGAAAAAGAAATTAAAGAATTTAAGAAATTTAATATCACATGATTTAACGGTGAAGAAAAACATCGTGAGGAAACCTGCACACCTGAGAGTTCTCCATAATGTTCTCGAAGGAGTGTGAAGTCCGCCAATTCGCATTGGGCCAGCGTAGTGGACTATGGCCTATAAACCTTCTCTGAGAGGAGACCTTGCTCAGTAGTGAGCCGATGATGGGTTGATAATGATGATGATGATGATGGATAATAAATAGGGATAATTATTAATTTATCATGGGATAAAAAATGGATTTATTTAAATCGTCAGTATCATCTGAAATATAGGGACTTAATTAATTTTTCTCGTCATAGTTTATGGTTATTACGCCCAAAATATAATTAATTCCATGTGTATGTCATGGCAAAGTAATTATAACTACTTCTGAATGTTACACAGCTTGTGTAAATATGGGATGTGTACAAAGTACGGACGGATGACAATAATTTCGCGTACTCTCCACGCGACGTCATCTTACATTATCATTATCTGCGAGCAAGATGTATGCTTAAAATAGAAGATAAAGCAAGAACATTTTTAATTTTTTGAAAATTCGATAAAAGAAAATTTATACGCTGCAGATGTGGTTATGCTAGAATCGAATGCTGGGAGTCTCATGGAACTAGTTTCGCACCAACGTCTTTATTCTCGATGAACTCGATATTTAAAACAAAGATTCTCAGCTTTAGTACGACACATATTATGTTCTTCAGACACGTCTCCCGGCGTGAGAGTGAGTCTATCGAGCACCTTGTCGTGTAGGGCAAATTGGAGGACACCAGAGGGCAAGAAAGAAAGTGTGTGATGCGGGTTGTTACGTTTCCTCAAATATGGTTGAGCGAAGCAACGGCTGGGTCATGTGTCATGCTCGTGAACGGGTGCCACCGGCGGGAATAATTTATGTCTGCCCATCTTAAGATATATTGCATTGTTAATAGGTATGCATTGTGGAAACACTGCATACATAGCTTAGTATTTAATTGTATTGTAAAGTTCTTTTGAAAAGAGCAACCGCCGAGTTTCTTGCTGGTTCTTCTCGGTAGGAAGGGCGTTTCTAACCAGTAGTAGTCAGACGATTCAAAAGCACTTGTACAAAGTTTATTTGAATAAAAAATATTTCTATTATATTCTATAAAGATCGGCAATGCTATGGACCGACCAAAATAAGTCTTTTTTTTTTAATATATAGACTAGCGCTTGACTGCAATTTCACCTGATGGTAAGTGAATATGCAGCCTAAGATGGAGCGCGCTTGCCTAGAAGATGCCTATTTACTCTTGATTTAAAGGTACCCAAGTCTGTTGTGTGCGGTCCATTGCACGAGTGTACCAGGCTGTCGGCCAGCAGGGAGAAGTGGCGAATGCTCGTGAGGCGAATCACATCTGCCGCTAAAGACGTCACTTCGCGATGACCACGACCGCTCTGCCAAGAGTATCACGAATAAGAAGTATTACCACTTTACGCACAAAATTATTGAGAACTAGCTGATGCCCGCGACTTCGTCTGCGTGGATTTAGTTTTTAAAATCCCTCGGGAACTCGTTGATTTTCCGGAATAAAAAATAGCCTATGTCACTCTCCAGGTCCTCAAATATACCCATGCAAAAAATCACGTCGATCCGTTGCCCTGTTGCGGCGTGATTGAAGGACTGACCAACAAACCAACAAACAAACACACTTTCGCATTTATAATATTATTAAAGTTCGGCCGTTCAGAAAATGCGTTCCTGACACCTGTCAGTTAGTCACGACAACTGTCACAAAATTATATATTGATTATTGATATAATAATGTTGTTTTGATGCTCGTCAATTGTTAAAACGGTAAACAACCAGCAATAATATTTTTATCGTAACTGCAACGCCATTACAAAGTTACGTCGTCAGTTCAATCGTGACGTGTCAGGAACGCATTCTCTGAACGGCCGTAGTTTAGTAAGGATATTTTATCGTCAACTCTCGCTTGTACTGTCAAGAATGTGTGCGAACGCCTTCCGCGCGGATTGCCGCACATAACTCACGGTATGACACGAGATTCATCTTGTACGAGAACATTTCTCATTACAATTTATACTTTCTTCAAAATTATTGCGAGATGTTCGCAAAATTACACATTTTTTTAGGTTTCTTAAGGGATTACGCTCCATCTTGTAAGTGTGGGTAGATGTACCTGGAATATTCCGTGTATGATTAAAATTTCAGCAGCTTATAATTTCTGAAATACGCAATCTGGCTCTACGCAAGTTACACAGTGCGCAGAGAAGTTTCTTAAAAATACTGAAGGGTACGTATGTGCAAAAAAGGGTGGTTTACACGATAGGCAAATGAGAAGACTCGTGATTTCTCAACTAAATAAATAAATAAACATTTATTCAACCAGCGTAATTAACAAACAATACAAATACTATTATTTACAAAACAAAAACTTGTAATATAACGAGACAAAATAGGCCGCCTAAAACGTCCGAAAGTTGTTTGTGGGAATTGGCGTGACCTTGCATAGTAAAATTCCACAACCAATTTTAGAGTTGATTTTGCCAGTGGTAGATTCACTTGACGTTTCAATAGCACTTTCCGAAAGTTACTTCAAAAAAACTTTTCTATTTTAAGAATTCTATAGTCATGAATATTTTATGACTATAGTAGAATACGTGTTTATCGACCGAGCGAAGCGAAGGTCTCTTGAGTTTACTTGAGTGAATTTGCACTTGTCCGTCCGTCCGTCCGTCCGTCCGTCTGTCAGAGCCTTATAACTTCTGAATTACTGAACGTAATTACTTCAATTTTAGATATGTTATGTAAACCGATGGCCTCCAGCCGAAAATGGCTTAAAAAGTTATAAAAATCTTTATTTCGGGGGGGCTCTCATAGAAGCGAATGCGAAGTAAAATATATTTTTTTGCATTTCATAGGGTCGCAGTACCTCATTTTAAAGATAATTTGGAACAGAGTACAAAAGTATTTTATTTTTATTTTTTTCTCAAAATTGACGAAATGGGGGGCTTTCAAAGTGGAGATTGTATTCGAGGCTAAATCTCTAAAACCACTTTGTTTTAAAACTTGAAACTTACACATAATTTGAGTTATATTCTGTACTTGAACAACAAATACTAAGATAAGATAAATATTATAAAGAAACGACATTATTTGAGTTTTAAAGGGCATCAATGTTTTTAACAATACTTCACTATACTGTTAATAGATGGCGCTGTCTTTAATATTGTAAATACAGTTTTGCGTCAGCTATTCTTATTTTGTCTATTACTAATTATGTTATTCAATTAGCAAATTATTATCAATAAAAGTATCACGTTGTTTTTGCAAAAGTAAATCCGTTTCTATTTACAATAATTAGACGTTTATATTTACTACCGTATGATCTCTCTCTCTGATGGTACTGTGTCTATGAATGTAAAGATGAGCGCGCATCTAGACATGCTCGCCGCAGAAGCCGCAAGCGCGCAGTCATGGCAGTTTATAATTTTTTTATTATGAAATCGTATACTACGTAACACCCGTTCAGCGAACCAGCTGAATTTTAGTAAAATACTGTAGGCATACGCATCCTATCCACGAAAGCAGATGACGATTGAGGTCATCAGATTCGGCGCGTTTTAATTAAGTACAATATAATATAGTTAAAACTACCTTATGGGAATTATGGGATACCGCGAGGTCTCAGTTCGGGGCGAACCACTAGTTATTTCAGGTATGCATTCTATACGTAAATAAAACAAAGTTAAATAAACCTTGAACAAATAGATGTTCTCAGGCTATCGCAACACAGAAAGACAAACGCACAGACTTTAAAACACAAATAACCGACTCAGCAGAAGTTCCAATTTACATGCGATCCTGGCTATTGTTTCAAATAATTTTGTTTCATCTATTGTTATACAGTTTCGACAATTTCAGTTTTGTTTCAAAATTTATTATCAGTTCTCTATTACCATATCCAATTAGGTATGTGGATTTAGTTTTAGACACAGTAGGTATATTATGCGTTTGGTGTATGAACTTATATTTTTGTGTACTTTTATCGAAATAGACTTGCGATTCAAGTCATTATTTTGTGGGAATGGGCATGAAGTTCTATACTAAAACTCCGCAGTTAATAATATTATTACGTAAACTTGCTTTTACACAGGTTTAAAAATCTATGTAAATAATTTATGCTCATAGCAATTACAAACGTCCTTGTAAATCACGGGAACAATATTAAGGCGGTTTTATGAATTTTATGCTCATTTTTAACGCTCGCTTTGTTCAATAGCCCAGCGGTTAAGGGTTCAGGCTGAAAACTGAAGGGTCAACGGTTCGATTCCCGCTCGTTGTACTATTGTCGTACCCACTCTTACACAAATTGTCCGCGTTGTTGGAGGGGAGAGGAAATTATAGTCAAGTTAAACTTGGTTTAAATTCTTTAAAAAAAAATTAACTGGCACTCGGCGACTGCCGCGGTAAAGCTATTGCATAGCATTTTTTATCAACTTATGCAATTATAATATCTATGCAATATTTTCTTTTGCACAACAAAATTAAAAAACAAACAAACAAGAAAAGCGCACTGTCACTACTTCGCGAGTGAGATTCGAACCTGCGACATCATACACCATACGGTAAGGAAAGCGGCCGCTTGCCCACTGCGCCAAACAGAGCTACTTGTGAACCTCTAAAATGTTGAACGCTTACTGAACGACGGTGTTAGGTTTATTTTCGTTACGGAATTTCTTGATTTGGTCGCCGCGCTCTAACTGTTTGTCCTAGTTCCAAACCCGCGATACAAGCTATGCAATAGCTTAAAAATTGGTTAAAGGGATTTTTGGTAAAACTTAAAAGAACCCAATATTAGTGCAACCCCAAAGTGACACTTACTTGTTCTTTAACGGTGAACATAATTTAACCCTAAAGTACGTAAACTCCATTATGAAAACGCATATAGATGTTTCGGGAATGGTGCTTCTATTTTACAAAATTAACATTGACATAGCGCTGTGCTAGTTTTACGCTGTGTCAAACAGATCTAGTAGAGAGAGAACAGTGAGACATGCTGCCAGCTGCTAAGCAAATTCGGGCAAGTTTATAATGGCACTGTTCACACTTTTACGGTCTAAGCATCACTAAGAAATTATAGAAAAGATCCTGAGATTATAAGATACCCAACTTAACAGTTAAGTACAAGAAATAAATAATGTACCTAGTATTAAATACTAGCAAAAAGCTGAGCTTTGTAATAACGGGTAATAATTTTTAAGTTAATGGTATAAAATTATATTTTTTTGACAGATAACACATCTGGATATGAAGTTAAATTACTATGTAAATTCACAAATCTATAGGCGTGATATTTTTTCAGTAAAGTGTACCACTAAATGCTCAGGTTGTGGAATAGTGATAGATCTCGCTCCGCTCGCCCTAATTATTCTCAAACCATTTAGGTACAATACTAGTGGTTCGCCCCGAACTGAGACCTCGCGGTAACGGTATCCCATGATTATTCATTCAATCGATACATGATAACCAAAACTGACATTATTATTATGCCCGTTTTCACCAAACATACCTAAATCATCCCCTAAGTAGGAGTCTCTTAACGTAGGTAGCTCCTAAATACAATCCTAAGTCCTAACATCCGTCCCAATATCCTTTTAGGTGTCCCGTACAGGATCGTGATAAATAAGTTGACAGAAAACATCAATCACCTAACTTATAGGTAGCCCGTAAAGGTTAGGGAACGTTAGTGAAAACATTGAATTATTTATCAAACATTGAATTTAACTCGTAGTTCCATGGGAATAGTTACTGACTGCGCCATCTATTAGCATTATTGTGAAGCTATGTTGATGCTATATGAATTACTGACGCCCATTAAAAATTAAATAATCTCGTTTCTTTATAATATTCATATAATTTTAGTATTTGTTGTTCAAGTACAGGATATAAGTGACCTAAAAACATAAAATCAGTTTGAAAATCCATAGCGGATTTTTCTAGAGAGCGTCTTCAAGCGAGCGTATAAAATCGCCACTTTGAAAGCCCCCCATTTCGTCAATTTTAAGGGAAAAATTAAAAAAAAATTATTTTTGTACTCAGTTCAAAATTATCTTTAAAATGATACGTAACAATTTTATGTAACGCGATATTTTTTTTTTTACTTCGCATTCGCTTCTATGAGAGCCCCCCTGAAATAAAGATTTTTATAACTTTTTAAGCCATTTTCGGCTGGAGGCCATCGGTTTACATATTATATCTAAATTTGAAGTAATTACGTTCAGTAATTCAAAAGTTATAAGGCTCTGACAGACGGACGGACGGACGGACGGACGGACGGACAAGTGCAAATCGCCCTAGTTAACTCAAAGACCTTCGCTTCGCTCGGTCGATTATAATGTGCTAAATCCTAGCTAATGCAAAAAAATACAAGTAAATATTGACGTGATAACGTCTTCTAAATCGATGAACACCGGCTGCACGCACGAAAAAGTTTCATGTTCTGCCTGAGCGTGAGCGTGTAAGCGAGAGCGCGGAACAAGCGATAGAGAGGCACGATCGGCCCAACCGTTGGCTTGTAACTTGTTTCTTTATGACGCTATCACGTAAAACTATCGTCCGTAAATCGACTTTACAGACAACCAATTTTTTTTTCTTTCTAATCAGGAACGGTAGGTAGCCGGAATTTGTTAGATCTCACTTATAATATCCTTTTAATATAATGCTATTTTTTGTTGCCAGGCAATCCAAATTTTGTATTTGAACTGCCACCACTGCTTTCAGGTAAATAATGCTTAATTTACAAAAATATTTGTACATTATACGAAATAGCCTAGTGGACGTGGCATGTCCGATAATGTCTCATACAGCAGTTTAGTGATAACAATGTAAAACTACAAGTCACATACCAGAAACCTCGTGAACCAGATCCAGATACTTTAGTTTTTCTCCGTTTCTTAAATCGTTTCTCCGTCTCTTTAATTTTTGACGTGATAACGTCTTATAAATCGATGAACACCGGCTACACACTCGAAAAAGTGTACGTTCCGCCTGCGCCTGAGGATGCAAGCGAGAGCGCGGAACAAGCGATAGAGAGGCACGATCGGCCCAAGCGTTGGCTTGTGCCGCCCGCCAGTCATCGTCTATGTTTCTCTATGACGTTATCACGTAAATCTAACGTCCGTAAACCGACTTTACAGACAACCAATTTTTTCTGTCTAATTTCCCCTCCATCTCAAATTGCTTTTTTATTTTTATTTATTGTGAGACGGATATGTGTGTGTTGTCCCTCACATCGCAGCGATTGTAATCTGCGCCCATTTGCGCGCCGTGTTTGTTTAGACCGCCCGACTCGCCAGATGGATGCTGTTTGCGCACAATCCGCAAAATCGTCAACATTCCGCACATGTTTTGGCCCGTCCGCATATTTCACGGGCTTAACTAGTATTGTTTTATAATAAGGCAAAATTAATTTTACAGTTGTTAAATCTTGGGTGACTGCAAAAGTACTCAGTAACTTCATTTTTATGATGTACTCGTAGGTAGGTATATTTGGATCAAATTTTACCTTAAGGGTAATATTTTCGTATGCATAATACGCAACTGATACCTACTTACGGAAGTTTCTAAGATAAGATTTTCACGAAAAAAAGATCATGGCTCTACGAATAGAATGTTCCAAACTTTTACAGGTATTTACATTTTTTGTACTAATAGTATTTTGGACATGATATACTTAAATATTTCTGTTTTAAATATCCTTATCAAAGAAAAGAGTCTACCGGGGATCCAAGAGCTGACAGCTACCTTTGCTAAAAAACTAGTTTTATCGTCCGAAGGGACATGCTGCCTGCAATATGGGTAACTATGCTGTAGTGCGTCCTTATGGAAGATTAATTTAATTTTAATTTCAGTTTATTTTATTAATTATATTATGTATCATACATACATTAAAAAAGTCGTGTGGTGTCGTGGGATACCAGATAGGAACGAAGTTCCTTATTATAAAAATATTAATTTCAAGTTCTATTCGAGGTATAAAGAAAATAATTATTCGGTTATTCATTTTTTATCATGATTTATTTTTTAACGTTACGGACGTTTTTTGCCGGTTAGGGCACCCCTCCGCAACGCCCCATAAGGAACTTCGTTCCAAAAACTTTCACAAGGTAAGTAACATAACGGAATAATGAAAGCCAGTCGACAAAAAAATTTAAAAGATAATAATTATGTTAAAACAGTAGTCAGCATATTCTTTACAATTAAAAGATATTCTAGAGATAAAACTCGAAAGTTAAAATGTTAATAAACAAAGAACCAGTCACAATCGTCACCCGGGCTTGTTTTAACTCAAAAGAATGAAAACGAACAAAATGCGGGAGTATTTTTCTGCCTTTCAAAGTGGTGTTTTCCTCCATTCTTTTATCAAAGTTTTACTATCATTTTGATAGAGAGAGAAATGTAAAGTAGAATCAATAATTCAGTAGACCAAATTGACATTTACAGTGTTGTCAGTTTCTGATGAAAATAATATAGTGTTGTAACTAAAGGATCCACATCAATCACTTACTCATTACGTCGTGTACCAAATCACTTATTTTTTTATTTACTAAGAAAATTCTCAAATTTAGTTTATTATAATTGATACAAAAATATTTTGAATAGCAATTATGATCTTATCGAAAATCTGATCTCGTCTTTGTCGGCCTATACTGAGGGAATAAAACAACTTTTAGTACTAAAAATAGATCTTAAATATTTCTATTCGTGCTTTCTTTATTACAGCTTTAAAAAGGTGACCTTTATTACTATTTCTATTACATATTATGTGATCTTAAGAGATCTATAAAATGAAATGTAATAGTACAGTACTACAGCTATCACTACCTACTGAACTAGAACATCACTATTACAATAAATATGGCAATATTATTTTACAAAGTGATTCTACTTTAGTTAGTCGGAGTATAATAAAAACGTAATTTGGAGATCTTTGTGAAACGGCTTCGTTTTTAAAAACCCGCATTGCGAAAAGGAAGGACCTTATGTTTCTTACTTAGTAAGTAGTATCCGAACTTTCTTAAGGAAGTTAAGATACTACCTACTTAATTAAAACTTAAAAAATATACTAACCCAGCTCATGACGACGACTTCGTCTGCATGGATCTACTTTTTAAAATCCCAAGGGAACTCAGATTATGCGGTATAAAATGTCATCAATTAGACCCAATGCAAAAAGTTAAGTTAATCCGTAGCTCTATTGCAGCGTGATTGTAGGACAAAGCAAAGAATGGAAACTCACAAAAGCTTAGTGTGAATACGCCCTACAATTGCATTTAAACTGCTGCAATCGGTGTTCAGTCCAAATACATACATCTGAACTCCGTACAAACCTCAAAGCGGCCAAATATTTTAATCATACAAATCCTATCCATATTTTGTTAGTATCATCGCATGGAATAGGAATTAGGGGTTACCACATCAAATAGCATGTATTCGGCTTACGCATGTTGTATTGAAGAATTATTCAATTATTCATAGCCCACAATCACGACTGTACGCGGATTTGAATAATTTAATCGACAATTTCGATAAGACGCCGCTACTCACTGCTGTGCTGTACCTTACTGTAATAGTGTGTTATGTCATAGAAATACATATTATATAGAAGGCCCTTGACGGGCTTATTCTGGAAAGATCCTACGATAACCTACTAATATTAAAAATGTGAATGTTTCTGAGGACGGACGAATGGATGGATGGATGTTTCACTCTTTGAAGCTACAACGAATGAACCGATTTGGTTATTTGCAATGGAGATAGGTCATACCCAGGATTAACACATAGGCTACTTTTTATCCCGGAAAATTGCAGATTTCCCGCGGGAATTAAAAACCTTAATCCACACTGACGAAGTTCCGGGCATCATCTAGTAAAAATAAATTCTACTAATATTATAAATGTGAAAGTTTGTGAGGATAGATGGATGGATGTTTGTTATACTCCTTCACAACATAACGAATGAACTGATTTGGGTGTTTGGAATGCGATAGCTCATACGCATCGTATACTAGAGCTAGATGAAGTAAGTAATAACAATGACGCGCAAATATGAACACCTCGAATGAAGTTTCATAAATGACTAGCTTCTGCCTGCGACTTCGTCCGCGTGGAATAGTTTTAACTTCACCTTCACCACCTTAAAAACGCCTTCGCAAATAATGCATTATTTTAGAACAAATTTGGTTAGCATAAAATTTTTTATAGTGAGCCAACCTTAAAATATACATAAATAGACATAAATGTTGTCGCGGACTTTCTTTTAGAACTTTTAAAGGGAAACAAATCAGCGCACGCGGCGTAAGCTTTCAAAAGGAAAAAAATCCCCCAGATTTTGAAACATTCTTTATTGGTGCTCCGCTCCTATTGGTCTTAGCGTGATGATGTACAGCTTAAAGCCTTTCTCGATAAATGGGCTATCTAACACTAAAATAATTTTTTAAATCGGACCAGTAGTCCCTGAGATTAGCGCGTTCAAGCAAACAAACAAACTCTTCAGCTTTATACATATATTATTAAAGTATATAGATTTTTAGTGTGAAAACCCTGGGACTCGTGTTCTTTTTAAAGAATTCTATAGAAGAGTAATCGAATCTACCGAGGATCCAAGAGCTGGCAGTTACCTTGGCCAAATATTGGCCAAATTTTAACTTGGCAAGAATTGGTTATTTGTGTTTTTTAAAATTAAGTTATATCGAAAGATGTAATACTGCCAGCATCTTAGGTAATAGGTATGCCTCACTGCGGTAGTATCCAATTATTTGGTAAAAGGTAGTAAAACGATATTAAGGTGAAATATTTATAATAATTAACTTACAAATATTCTGACAAGCCTTATAAACTTATTTTATTTATTTTTCTGATAGAAAAATATGAATTCACTAAAACATTTTGATCAAGAATTTATTGTGTTTTAGATAATATTGTTAGTAAAAACATTGATATTGCTAAAATTTTAAACTAGATAGGTAGGGTTCACAATGTATATCAAAATTAGCAACCCATCAACGGCTCACTACTGAGCGCAGGTCTCCTCTCAGAGATGGGTTATAGGCCATAGTCCACCGCGCTGGCCCAATGCGAATTGGCGGACTTCACACACCTTCGAGAACATTATGAACTCTCAGATGTGCAGGTTTCCTCACGATGTTTTTCTTCACCGTTGAAGCAAGTGATAGTTAATTGCTTAAACGCACTTGACTCCGAAAAGTCAGAGGTGCGTACCCGGGATCGAACCTGCGACCCCCCGAATAGGAGACCACAGTCCTGACCACTAGGCTATTATTGCTTTCACAATGTATATACAACGTTCTTATTCGAGCTCCCGAGGTGGATTATTCAGACAACAATTCAAAAGCACTATTCAAAGTTTGGTCATATTAAAACGTTTCTGCACCATATTATTTCAAGAAATGGCTTTCCTTTTTAATCTATTTTGAAAGTAGCTTCACATGCAGCCCTCTATAAAAACACGGGGCGACGAAAGAACGGTGTAATAATCACGACGAAATCCGATTTTCGACTTACGACCGCCGGGCGAATATAAAACGCATCAGAGTAACACCGTCTGAGACAGCTGGAGCTTCCCACGACCGTACCTATATTCAAATTAGATGTAATTACACCCTTGTCGTCTACTTGAAAATTCGTATTTGGACAAACAAAATACAGACAACATGAGGAATGAAATCAATTATTGTTCTTTCTAGCCTTGGATCCCTCATACTTTAATAATATAAACTAGCTGATGACCGCGACTCAGTCCGCGTGGATTTAGATTTTTATAAAATCTCGTGGGAACTCGTTGATTTTTCGAAATGGGAAATTCTGTCTGTTTTCGTGTTTACGATGCTATCTGCAAATGTCAAGATTACTTCTGCGGTTGACTCGAGAAATGGTAACAGGCAGATAGAAATTTTTATATTTATAAGATTTATATTATTATGGATGTAATGATATGTACCTAGCTACTAAGAATTTTTCTAGTGTAAATAATTATATCACTATCTCTTGATCTTACTTCAAAAGGCATTAAAATACAACAGTTTTGAGCATCTGCGGTTTCTCATGACGTACATTTGAATGAAACATAATTATACCTCCATCTTGTCATTATGAGACCAATTTCAAAATGGAGCCACGGTATTTCACACCCCTCTCAAACAACAAAGTTTGCTCGCGGAATTAAATCAATTAAGTACGCTTTGCTCTTTTATTAGCATACGTATGATACTTCGAACTTCGTTCTTCCAAGCTCATTCTCCTATTGAATTTTGTGGTTTGAATCTACGTCCGTCTTTTTATATTTGTATTATTTAATATTATTTTATCTAGGTATTTTAATTCATTATTTTCACCGCCAAAGCGTAGAAAACATGTACAAAGGTATAGGTAGGTATATTACAAAAATAAATATATTTTAAACTGAGTTTTAAATGCCACTAACTTGCTGCGCTTTCATAACATGTTTTTGACGTCATAATAATTATCATCTCAATGCAATTAGGCAAGTATTTGTATTTAAATAAAAAAATGGATGGTTCATATAAATGAATGGTGTAGAGAAAGATTACGGTAAAAAAATTTAACCCACACTTCAGGCGGGTCACCGCCTAATTGTGGAAAAAATCACAGGAAGAAGAACGACGAAGAATAACCCACATGCATATTATTCCCTATTAGCTATCTATACACATAATACACACACGTAAGTTCAAAATAAGCGAAATTACTGCGCGGTCTCGCGCGAAAGTTACCTTACGCGATATTTATTGTTGATGTAGGTAATAGGTAAGCGCATTGTCGACAAGGGGGTCTACCACCAATGTTAAAAATAATATTACTTGCGTCCTTGTGTTTTAGGTACAATACTTTAATGCTGACATTGTATGACATATTATCAAAACATTATTGAAATAATACTGCTTAAAGCGTCGGTGATAGGCCTCCTGTACTTTAGTACTAAACCAACACTAATACTCAAAGCTCCTGTACCGTACGTCGCTTACGTGTGATAAATGAATTCGATTGTTTTTTGGCGAATTCGCCCCTTCCAGGTAAACTCTTTTATTATCACAGTGTTTCCGACGGTAAACAACTCAGATATTATACTGCATAACATTATCATGCTATTTAACTTCATTTACTTATTAATCATCAGGGATTCACAACACGATTATTGTTAAATATTATTTTAAACTCCTGGATGAAAAAATTAATTTATTGCGGTCATGCTGCTTTACATTAAAGAGTTTGTTTCTCTCAGAAATTACAAATATTTAAAACTAGATTTTGCCCGCGACTTCGTCCGCGTGGATTATGTTTTATAAATTCCCACGGGAACTGTTTGATTTTCCAGGATAAAATGTTACTCTTTACACTATATTACTCTCCAGGTCCTCACCTATAACCATGCAAACAATCACGTTGATCCGTAGCTCTGTTGCAGTGTGATTGAAGGACAAACCAACACACTTTGAAACAACAAATATCGCAGAAATATCTAAGAAATCTTTCGTGGACATCAGACCTGATTCTAGCCATCTTTTAAGTTTTTAGTCGTATCCAATGTTTCGTCGTTTCAAAGGGTATACTTCCCAGGTGGTCCCATTTAAATTTTATCGAAAGCAGTCGAGCGTTTTTAAAAAAATCTACAATAAATTATATACTTTGTAGTGGCGCGGGCGTTTAAAGGTATGCTCCCGGGACAAAAAGTAGCCTGTGTTATTTTCCAGGTCCTCAACTTTACCTGTGTAAAAAACCACGTCGACTATATGCACTTGCAGTTTATATGGTGAAATATTATAACTGCGAAAGTGCGTTGGTTTGTCCTTCAATCACGCCCCAACAGAGCAACGAATCGACGTGATTTTATGCAGGGGTACCTATAGTTGAGGACCTGGAGAATGACAGGCTACATTTTATCCCGCAAAGTCAAAGAGTTCCCGAGGCATTTTAAAGGCTAAGTTCACGCAGACGAAGTCGCGGGCATCAGCTAGTTGTCTATAATTTAACAAAACACAGATTATTATAACTTTGAATTTTAAAATCCATAGACAGCTAAATTATCAGGATGTTACTTCAAAAAATCCTTCCTGATTCCTGAGATCCTTAAGAAAATTGCAATAATGTAACCCAAAGTAGCAAAATTTTGCCTATAAAATTCATTATTTGGCGTGTGCTGAGAAAACTATTGATAATACATAATAATAATAGCTTTTGTGTTCTAAAATTTAACTAGATCGCTGGTAGAAATAAAGGTTCGTTACATTCGTATCATAGAATTAATTCTTCCATAATAATATTTTAAATACGAAAATGTGTTTGTTTGTTGGTTTGTCCTTCAATTACGCTGCAACAAAACTATGGATTGACGTGATTTTTTTGTATGGGTATAGTTGAGAGCCTGGAGGGGGATATAGGCTAAATTTTATCCCGGAAAATTAAAGAGTTCCAACGGAATTTTAAAAAATAATCCACGCAGACGAAGTCACGAGCATTAGCTAGTAAATAAATAAATTCTAAATTCAACCGTAGGTAAAAGAGTTGATAGACATGCAAATAACATTTTATTTCAGCGTTTTACCTACATTTCTTCATGCTCGCAACCTTTCGACCTCGTTTCCTTGATAGCTCCTTTTACTGTGCCTCTATAAACATTATGTTTTTACAGTCATATGGACACTTTGAATACCATTACTTACTATTAAATTGCAAATGTTAAAGTGCGTTTTTTCTGTCCGTAAATTAACCAAGTCATGTTTAGAAAAACGGAAACTTTTGTTGTTGAATGATTGGCTTACGCTTCCCGATAATCAATCATGTCTGCCCCTCTAGCCAAGTTACACTTCGTTGTATCTATTCTCCTTCTACGATCATCAATGTATGAAGTTTTGGCTAGGGCTAGACTAGATGGCGCTTCAGCTGATCAAAGACAGAAGTGTCTTGATAATATTTCGCGGCGGCGCGGTGTCTTGATAATACAAAATGTATTATATTATTAATGTTTTTTTTTTGCATTTAAAATGCATAAATTAATTATTCACTGTAGTGTCCATTAAATTGTACACTATAGTAAATTAGGTAATTTAAGCGCCATCTAGTTTGAAACTCGAACTAGGTACGTAACTAGTCTAGCCCTAGCCAAAACTTCAAGCGTTGACAGTCGTAGAAAAAGAATAGATACAACGAAGTGTAACTTGGCTAGAGGGGCAGGTGATATGAATCAATCGTAAAACTAATGTAAGTAACATTTTTGTGTACGATGGTCAATAAAAACATAATCCAACTAAGAGCCAAATAAACAGCCAACAAATAAAGAAACAAGAAACAAATAGATTGGAATCAAATAAAATAATTGATTTCAATTCAATTGAAAAATCACAGCTAAGTGGATTTTTCAGCTTTTCATTTTCTCAGTAACAGCGCGATCGAGTGAAGCAAGTTCCAACAATCGGAAAAATAATAAAGTGGTGGGAAAACATTTAGAAGTTGGTTGGACGTGACAAATAAACTATCAACTGGGAAATGGAACTTTCCGTTCCGAGCTGTTCAAACTAAGGAATTGCCTATTACTTATCGTTTTAAAGGAAGATAAAATAGTTTTCTCTAGATAAAATGGCTGATACTTGTACCAAACAAAGTGCAAGGCAAGGTTGTGTTTGAACCAAAAGTAATGTTATAATGCGAAAGTGTGTTCGATTATCCTTCATTTGACGCAACGGTTCAACATTTTTATTTGCTTGGTTTACTTGAAGGCTTGGAAAGTGATGTAAGGGTACTTTTTATTCCAGAGAAACAAAGGTTTCCACATACAAAGTCTACATACATAGGTAGGTACGTTTGCGAAGCGCTTATGTACGTATAAAATTCGTACGTAAACTATTTCGCTGTGGAAAACTGCATCAAGCATAATACCAGTCTCAATGGTGGTGATTTAAATTAATTTCAAAATCAAAATTTTTGACGTGATGGCGTCTTATAATTTATAAGTTATAAATCGATGAACACCGGCTGCACGCCAAAATTGACACGTTCCGCCTGAGCCTGACCGTGCAAGCGAGAGCGCGGAACAAGCGATAGAGAGGCACGATCACCTCACCACGCCGCCCGCCAGTCATCGCGTGCGCGCTGTGGTTAGCAGATGTGTCGCCTTTATGACGTTCTCACGTAAAACTGGCGTCCGTAAACCGACTTTACAGACAACTAATTTTTTTCTTCACTTTCTTGACTCGCTAAGCTATATTCTGACTTGATCTCGCAGGGATACTCCGAGCATAGCTCTCTCCATCGCCCGCTGAGTGACCCTGAGCATTCTTGTGAGGCCCATAGTTAGTCGCTAACTATGGGCTTACCATTTTCAGACGATGCCACAGCAGAGTCGCATCACACGTTGATTCCGATTATGTGGACTACTAGTATGAAGCCCATCCTTTCTCATCGGTAAACTTTATTGTTTCTCAACTAATAAGAAATGCGGACGCTCCCACAGAATTTGTACAGACTGTAGTGTTTACAAGGATTTATTCCAAAACTATTGGAAAGCGCACAAGATTGAATACAGAATACGGGGATACAAAAACACTCGATTCTCGCATGCCGACGCGGGTGGGAACCGCAAGAATTGTGTTCAACACTGAACACTTGTAGAAATTTTTTAACCTGCCAGGAATGGTGATGTTCACTTATCGATAGTCTCTATCTATCGATAATTCAACATAACCTTTTTTTATACGATGACAAGCTAGTCCTTGACTGCGATCTCACCTGATGGTAAGTGACGATGCAGTCTAAGATGGTAGCGGGCTAACTTGGAAGGGGTATGGCAGTGAACATTCACAACCCATACCCCTAGTCGGTTTCTACACGCCATCGTGCCGGAACGCTAAATCGCTTGGCGGCACGTCTTTGACGGTAGGGTGTGGTAACTTGTGTAGGTTAACCTTCACAAAGCACTAAGGCTAGGATTTAAAGATCGCACTCTGGCTCTGTCCAAGACTCAAGATAGAGTCAAAACGAGATACAAATATGTACTGACAAAATATAATATAGGTCATATTTATTTTATTCATTTTAACTCATTCTTGAGTCAGAGTTGAGTGGGAGTGCAATCTATAGATCTCACCTTACGAATATCGTACTTCGTATCGTCATCTATTATATGTAATTCTAATAATTATGATTTTTAATATAAACGTTTCTCTAAATAAACTAAACTGGGTTTATTGTACGAGGATACATAAATATGGCCAATTAACTTTAGTTATATTTAGAATAATTTTTAATTGTCTTTGCCCGCAATTTCGTGTGCGTGGTTCAAGTCTAGTAAAAATTTTATGGAAAATCTACGTTTTTTGCGGATCAAAAATTATTTCATGTAAATTTGTAAATTTTCAACCATGAGTATAATATCCATATGAAAAGTCAAGCATAGACGTTACTCCGTTGCCGCATGATCGGATGATAAAGTATTGGTATGGAACTATCATATAATTCAAACTGTCAGATCGTGAAGTTTTTACTTTCAGTCACCATAATAACAGATTAACTGCAATTAACATAATATTTCACGTTGTAAGTAACTTACTCACGTAAAAGTTACACTAGGATCTCAGATCATATTTTGTTGTTATTTCGTTTTGCCCTAAATAAAATACCGAAGTTCAATTGATTTTGGCAATTACGGTTGTCCTATTGATTTTAGAGTGTACATCGTTCAACTATCGATAAGCGCCATTCAAGTGGCATCACTATTTTACAGTCGTAGGAATTTTAAAACTGGTGAATAAATCGCGCATTTCCACCACAAACCCCTCAGGCCTGTTGCTTATTCCAACCCATTTTCAACTTTACTCTAATACAAATAAAACTGGAATTAAATTTTGAGTATTTTGCGGAAAAATATTCCAAAGATTGCCATTTGTGTAAAGGATTTTGTTCTTTTGCTGGGATATAATAGAGTTTATTTTTGCTTGGTTGTTTCGCCGTTATGATGCCCGCAGTGATACGACGCAGTGCGTATACGGGCGCCCGATGCGTATGCACCCGGATATGGCTGATATTTATCGGATGTTAGTGTTTGTAGCTTTGTTTGAATTAATTGCGGTAACTTGACGATTATCTGAGATTCTTATTGATAAAGATTTACGCTTGAAAAGTACATCGTGATTTTATTCAATGTTTTGCTTCAGAATCAAAATTCAAAATTCGTACTAATCGAATAAAAATTGCCATTAGGCTTAGGCAAGTGTAAATTTATGGTATGGCGTTGCTAAAGGGAAGGTGGAGGTGGCTTTAGGTTTAGTTTGAAAGTCATAATAATATTATAACCTGCTCTTGGAATGGTGTCTTTTAGTATGTTGTGCTCACGACTTTGAGGCAGGAGGAATACGACGTGGCCTGAAGAGATACTCGTATTTACAAAGTAGATAAATCATCATTATCATCACCAAACCCATAAATGGCTCACTACTGAGCTCAGGTCTCCTCTCCGAGAAGTGTCATAGGCCATAGTCCCACACGCTGGCTAAATGCTTTGTAAGTTGCACACACCTTTGAGAGCATTATGGAGAACGCGTGCAGGTTTTCTCACGATGTTTTCCATCACCGTTTAACGCATTGAAAAGTCAGAGGTTTATGCTCGGGATCGAACCCGTAACCCCCGAATAGGATCGCAGTTTGAACCACTAGGCTATCACTGCTCTCTCTCTGTAAATAAATCATCATCATCATCATTAGCAACCCATCAACGGCTCACTACTGAGCGCAGGTCCCCTCTCAGAGAAGGGATATAGGCCATATAGTCCACCACGCTGGCCCAATGCGAATTGGCGGACTTCACACACCTTCAAGAACATTATGAAGAACTCTCAGGTGTGCAGGTTTCCTCACGATGACTTCCTTCACCGTTGAAGCAAGTGATATTTATTTGCTGAAACGCACTTGACTCCGAAAAGTCAGAGGTGCGTACTTGGGATCGAACCTGCGACCCCCCGAATAGGAGACCACAGTCCTAACCACTAGGGTATCACTGCTACTGTAAATAAATACCTAAGCATAATGCTAGTATTTGAAGTAAGCTATTGGCGTCAGCATCTTCAGAGGTGACGGAAGAGTTGAGTCAACACGAGTCGAGGGAGGAGCGGCGCCGGTGGGACGCGGAACTTTAGTGCGGCCATAAAATAGCTATAAAACCGCTGTAAGATGTATTCAAATAACTATGAGTTTCCTCAAAATTCAAATTCAAAATTATTAAGCTATTGCATAGCTTTTATCGCGGGCTTTGAACTAGGACAAACTCTCTGCTAGCCTACCTCAGCTGCTTACTGCTTGTGCCGATCAGGAGGGATGAATGAGCACACACAAACACGGGCGAAAAAATGTTTTGTAGAACTAAATGAGTTGCAAGCTTTTATAGATATCTTCCATGGTCCAGTAGGACCACCGGTAGTACCACAGGTTATATACCCTCGAAATTATGTCTTCTTCTTCTTCTATCTTCTATATATATAAAAATCAATTGCTGTTCGTTTGTCTCGCTAAAACTCGAGAACGGCTGGGCCAATTTAGCTGATTTGGGTTTTGAAATGTTTGTCGTAGTCTAGGGAAGGTTTAAACGGTGAAAAAGAAGGTTAAAAAAGTAAAAAAAAATGACGTATACCTACGCCGCAAGAGAGCTTCGGCTCGGCATGATTTTTTGCATGGGTATAGTTGAGGACCTGGAGAGTGACATATGCTACTTTTTATCCCGGAAAATCAAAGAGTTCCCAAGGGAAGGGATTTTAAAACTAAATCCACGCGCACGAAGTCGCGGGCATCAGCTAGTGTAAAATAAAAAACCTTTCATTGCTTCTGCACTATCATCTCATCTCCATTGAATTTATTAGAAAAAAAATAAACAATATTTTACATGCTTTTGCACGCTCGTATTTTATGGCCCTACATGACTCACTTCTTTGAGATAAATTATGAATAAACATTATTGTTATGGGACGGCATGATCACTGCGGGGTTTTATCTAACCTTTTCCGATAGCGTAAATTTTTATCTGCTCTGAGGAAATATGAAAATGCGCTCAACCTTTACATATTGCATTCATTTGTTTGTCCCTACAGTACTTATTATTTTTTTACCGTTGAAGAAGTTTTATGTTGAAGATACGTTGAAGTAGTTTGATATTATAATATATAATGTTGAGTTCTTCACAGATGAGATCAAAAGAAATACTTCAGTGCAATAATTTATGATGATGATTTATACTACAGCATGGAAAAGGTCGCGAAACGGGGCATGTGACGTCACGCGCCCAATTTCTCGCGCTCTGAGGCCGAGATCTATATAGATCTCTCTCTCTCTCTCTCTGGCTCTGCTCAAGACTCAAAATAGAGTTAAAATGAAACAATATATCCTTATTTAACAAACAATATATCCTTACATAATTTGTCTCATTTTAACTCAGTCTTGATCTTAGCTGAGTGTGAGTGCCTTCTATAGATATCACTCTCATGTTTAAGGCTGAGATCTTGTGAACGGGTGCCACCAGCCGGAATGGGGCTACTTTCTGTCTGCCCGTCTTAACATGTGTTGAATTATAATTAAGTATGCTTTTGTGGAACTCATTGTGGAAACACTGCATACATAGCATAGTATCTATTGAATTGTAAACCTGTTTTGAAAGGAGCAACCGCCGAGTTTCTTGCTGGTTCTTCTCGGCAGGAAGGGCATTCCGAACCATTGGTAGACTCAACGACGATTCAAAAGCACTTGTAAAAAGTTTATTTGAGTAAAAACATTTCTATTCTATTCTATTCTATCTATAATAGATTGTACTCTGACTCTGCTCAAGACAATATAATATGTCCTGACATAAATCAGTCTCGTTTTAACTCAGTCTTGAGTCTGAGCTGAGTGAGAGTGCCATCTATAGATCTTACCCTGAGACTTCTATAGTAGGTATTTCTTTCACTGTTGCGTACGATTTTTTAAATTCAATTCATAAAAAACGTTGTGAACGTCTGCTAAGATTATTTATTTTACTTAAAATAGAATCGAAACATCCATTCGACTACATTTTTTGCTTGTATGTTACGCGATATCTTCGCTGATTGCAAACCGATTTCAATGATTCTTTTTTTATTGAATAGGCCATACTTTAAGGGTGGCTCGATTTAAATTTGAAGAATATTCCATCTCTAAGGGTGAAAAAATTAGCAGATGGATTCCGTTCACTGAATTCCATCCGTTTGAAGATTTTTCTAAAATTATTTTTGATCTCATGTACCTACCTAATAATCGATGACGCTTTACATTTGTATAAGTTATCGTATATCGATCTATCTAATATATTTAAACGAGCAATTCATGTATAATATATATTTAGCACCCAGAAGTGGAAAATAATAATAAAAACAGGATGACAATTCATTGAGCTAATTTACTTTCAAATTAACTTAATTTTAGACAATAATGCAAATAAAAGAAATCATCACGCACAACCGTTAACAATTTTATAGCATTTTTACAACAAAAGAAATACAAATAATAATAAGGAACAATCTTACTCAATAGTGTCAGTACCGACAATTCACTCGTTTGGCGGTTCGGGAAGGAATCTCTCTGTACGCGACTGAACGCTCGCTTTTATATTTTTCGTTTATGTTCGGTACCGTCACTATTGTGGGTAGTATGATTAAAAATAAAGAAAACAACAGTATTCTGCTAATTCGGCCTATCCTGATTGTGCGCCGCCCTCGGCAGCACTGGGCTGATGCGTGTTCACTCGCCGTCCGCATCAGTACTCCCTCTCGTAGCGTCGACTTGACCAGTAGGAGCACCCGAAGATTCACCCGCATCGGTCACGGTTATAGTCATCGGAACCTGCTTAAGAGACAAACGATTAATTCTCAAGTCGGCAAACGCTATTGCCTATGCTGACATTCATCACACATACAAGGCGCCCTCGTTCGAAATAACACTTTCAATTTCTAGAGTAAAACACTTCGCATTCAAAAGTATGCATACTGCTCCAGACATTAAGTCTCACTCATTCTCATACCTGAACTTGTACAAGTTCACACACACACAAACAACGTCAAAGACGTGCCAGGACTCAGCCTGAATGCACGTTCATGAACGCGACTTCCCAGGACAGCGCCTGATGCGTACGACTTGCCAGGACAGAGCCTGATGCTCGTTCAAAGAATAAGACTTCCCAGGACAGAGCCTGATGCTCGTTCAAAGAACAAGACTTCCCAGGACAGAGCCTGATGCTCGTTCAAAGAACAAGACTTCCCAGGACAGAGCCTGATGCGCATTCAAAGAACACGACTTCCGGAGACTGCGCCTGACACGCATCCACAGGACACGTCCACCGGGACCAGCAACTCCAGGTCGCCAGCCACTCCAGGTCGCCAGCCTCAGGAGCACGCTGCAGCGTGGCCACACCAGCCACAGCAGCAAGGCAGCTTGCCTCACTCCCACACGCACGTAAACACATACGTGCTACTATAACACACAAACATTGGAATGTTCAGTTAAATATTCCAAAAAGATGCAGCGCAACTCTCAGGACATCATTGGACTCCAATAATATTTTTTACCATCCAAACTAATCTTTAATTACTCTGTAACTGTAAGATTTATCAGCTTTACAAGCTCTTCTAACTAAGTGCTTCATAGCAACTATCAGCGCTACCATCTCTATCAGCGCTACTAACTCTAAAAGCCCGACTCTTGAGCGCTACCGACTCCACGAGCCCAAACCGACTCTACGAGCTCTATCGACTCTCTCTCTCGAGCTCTATAAACTATTAGCTCTACAATGTAATCTATGTCCTCTCACAGCTTTATCACGAGGAGTTTATCACGGTTCTCTTACAGTAGGTATTACAGCTGTAAGGTATCAAATCGGTCACGTCAGTAGTTCAATTCAATCCATGATCAGTGGTTAACACTGAGTACCTACAGGAACACGAGTCAAATAGAAATAAACAGCTCCTAACTAACTAAGTGATAAACATCAACTTTATAATAATTAGAATGCAAGCTATGTTCAATTAGGTACACAAACAACACATTGCCGTGTGGTGAAGGCAGATCAGAATACATACAGTTGTCACCACCCCTCCTCTTCCCGCGGGTGTCGTACGAGGCAACTAAGGGAATATAATGGAGAACGGGCAGCAGCGTCCTCTGTGCTACTACTACAATCTACTGCGGTCACCAACCCGTCTGCCCCGCGTGGTGATTATGGGCAAACCCTCTCCTTGGGAGAGGCCTTTAGTCCAGCAGTGGACTGTAGGCTATTGATGAATATTGATCAAATTAAACTCCTGACTTTAATCAATGATCCCAATAAGAAAAGTACATTTCCTTTAAAGAACATTGGCAGGCGTTCATACATCACTTTACCTGAAATCTATTTGAAGCGGCTATACATGAAAAATTGTTAAAACCTTAGAGGTTCCATTACTAAAACTGAGATTTTTCTTTTAAGGATCTCAAAAAAAGACATTAATAACTTTATTTGTATTTTAAGGTTATAAAAATATGTAGATAGGTATAAAGACGTAGTCGTAATTCCTACTTCCACGTTATTTTAAGTTCTAATTTGCCATTGGGATGTGTTACTTAGTAGTCTATAGAACTCTGTACATAGACTAACTCTTGAATTTCCGGGCGAGCAATGTCATCGAGAATCGATCCAACTCAAAGCGCGATATGAATTAGTCAGATTTTTTAATAATTATTTCAGTTCAATATTTAACCAAGGCAAAAGATGTAAAACTAATTTCACATAAAAACGAACTAATTTCGATACTTTGTTTCGTATAAATCATATTCGTAGGCGCCTCCTAAAACATTCAGGTACAATTCTGCCAATATTCTTTAAAACGGGAATTGATTCTTTTCAGTTAGCCAGCGACAGCAAGTAAATGTAAAACATTTTAAACATATGCGGAAATCGGCACTAATTTCACTGAAAGCAATACAGTTTGCTTAACTACCTGCTTATAGGTCGCATTATTATTACGAGCCAACAAAACAAACTGTATCAGCGAGACCAGTTCACACATCTCGAATTTAGTTTTCTACCCTCATAATTAAATATAAAATCGAAACGTTTTACAGACCGACTTTTATACTTATCTGTACACATCTCCATGTGCTAAGTGCAGACCGGCACTGTGGTAGGCGCCACGTCATGCCAGCGCAAACAGGTGGCGCGCAGTGGCGCCGCGACTGGTGCTGCGTCAGGAGGCGACGCACTCGCCAGGGCACCGACAGGTGACGCGCAGTGGCGCCTCGACTGGCGCTGCGTCAGGAGGTGACGCACTCGCCAGCGCACTGACAGGTGACGCCCAGTGGCGCCGCGACTGGCGCTGCGTCAGGAGGTGATGCACTCGCCAGTGCATCGACAAGTGACGCGCAGTGTCGCTGCAACCAGCGCTGCGACACAAAGCGGCGCGCTCACCCACCGCCGACAGGCGACGCGCGGAGATGCGCCGCGCCGGCATCCAATTGCACAAAGTACCCACATGTAAATAAAAATCGTTGTTTAAGTAGGTACCTGCAGATTTTCGCATTAATCAGTGGGTCAACGGGTCAGTTCAAGGTTCATTGCATTTAATTAACTGAACTAAACAGAACATCAGAAAGGGAATTTATAAAATAACCTTAAATTTAGAGATTTGAATCGAATGTTATAAGCTTTCAGCTTTTAATTCTTGAGCAACTCAGCTCCACGTATTGGGTGGAATAGTTCCGACACAGGACTGATCACCCGCCTGGCGTTAGCAGGCGTCCCCTTCACAAATACAATACAAGCCCCACGTATGGGCCAAGACAAGAAAATGATAAAGAGCATTACTAGACATTGGAACGATACACTGAACTCACCGCACAATCCAGTAGTACGTGCGTAGTAGGTGATGCGCAAACGCGTCGTGACCGGCGTTGCGACACACTCCGACGTGCTCGCTAGAGCACCGGCGATGAGGTACAGAAACACCGTGGCCGGCGCCGTGACACGATCCGCCGTGCTCGCCAGAGCACCGGCGATGAGGCGCAGACGCGCCGTAGTCAGCGCTGCACCACGCTTCCTTGCATGTCCAGTCCACACCAACTGGACTTCAAGTTGCTACACTGCGTTTATCTCCCTACCGAGCGACGGTAGATAAACTTTTATCATCTACCCGCCATGCACAACGGGCACACCGACCGAACCTTTCATCTCAATCTATTCATTACATACAACGCTGTCGATTGCCATTCCGTTGCCTAACAGAGCCTAACATTACCTACTCTAGGCTAATCGAACCTACACTGATATAAGTAACCTAATTTGACCTAAACTTATCTTATCTGACGGTAATTCTAAACCTATTAAATAGAATGGCAACCAACAGGGCTATAAGCAACGTTTTACAAGATTGACATAAAACCGGTCTTATCATCATTGAAGCACACAGCATGCGTCTTCAGACACCATTCGCGTTAGGCACCGTGGCAGGCAGGGACTCAGCACCCACACGTCACAAAAACCGCTCGTTGCGCGGTACCCGCATAAAATATCGAGTACTGAGTAGGTACCTGCAAACTGATGTAATATTTAGTGCACACTCGTTCAACCAAACGAGTTAAGGACTAGTTTTGGCTGCGAAAACATTGAATTCCTGCTCAATGTCTAAACAGAACAATAATTATTTGAATTAATTAAATAATAAAACCGTAAAAGGTATTCCCGCTAACGTGAAGATTGTCGGTACGGCACTTTTAACGTAAATTAACGGCTGTTTGTGATAACGGCTTATAGTGAGCACAGGCAGATCCCACTTCTGAATTTAGCACCCAGAAGTGGAAAATAATAATAAAAACAGGATGACAATTCATTGAGCTAATTTACTTTCAAATTAACTTAATTTTAGACAATAATGCAAATCTTTTATTTGCATCATCACGCACAACCGTTAACAATTTTATAGCATTTTTACAACAAAAGAAATACAAATAATAATAAGGAACAATCTTACTCAATAGTGTCAGTACCGACAATTCACTCGTTTGGCGGTTCGGGAAGGAATCTCTCTGTACGCGACTGAACGCTCGCTTTTATATTTTTCGTTTATGTTCGGTACCGTCACTATTGTGGGTAGTATGATTAAAAATAAAGAAAACAACAGTATTCTGCTAATTATATATTATAATAACGGACGGTTTGGCGGATGAAGGCTAGAAAAAAAGTGTAAGAATTTACCGTCATGACACGTCTTGTTGCCTTCGTTTATTACACACGTCCCATCACAGCTCAGTTGGCGTAACGGCTAAACGAAGGAGTGAAACTATCGGTTCGGGGTTCGAATCCTGACTATAGATTCATATTATTATTTATTTTATTTATTTTTATTATTAACTAGCTGATGCCCGCGACTTCGTCCGCGTGAATTTAATTTTTAGAATCCCTCGGGAACTCTTTGATTTTCCGGGATAAAAAGTCTGTGTCACTCTCCAGGTCCTCAACTATACCCATGCAAAAAATCACGTCGATCGGTGGCTCTGTTGCGGCGTGGTTGAAGGACAAACCAACAAACACACTTTCGCATTTATAATTTATTAGTATGATATTATTAAAAGGAACTTCGTTCTAACCGAGTGTTCCACGACTCTCACGCATTTTTTTTTACTTTTTTTTAAATATGTACTTAGAGTAGCGCTTGACTACAATCTCACTTGATGGTAAGTGAAGATGAACCCTAAGATGGAGCACGCTTGCCAAGAAGATGCCTCCTCAGTCTCACGTTTTACTCTTTTGATGGTTTGAGAGCCCTTGAATTTTGATACTATTTATTTATCTTTCTTATAATATTTACGATTTATTTCCCGCAGCACTTTTGACCGCACTCAACGTCAGTTCCATTATTATTTATTTAATTAAAATTGAACTCTAGCAAAGGTTTATGCTCACTACATATTATGGTAATAAAAAGATACAAACATCCGAGCAAAACCTGTTAGATACTATTAACGGCTATTTATTACGCGTACAGTTTCTGTATTCCATGATACTGAAATATGTAATAGTTTTAGCAAAGCTTAGTTTTAATCTAATTCAGCTTTTTACCCGAGTAAAAGCTACATAAGGATACCGATAGATAGAACATCACAATGTATTTGTCTAAAAATAATAAAGCAAATGATATTTAATTACTTCTAACGCACGTAACTTTGTAAAATTAGAGAATCCCTGGGATTTGATCCCCTGACCTCTAAAAACGGCAGCCGAATTCGATCAGAAACATTAACAACTTTACCAAATACCAATGTGTTCACATCAAAAAATTTATGTACTTGATGGTGGTGGCTGAAAGGAAAATAAATTATTTGGAAAAATAATTGACCGAGCGAAGCGAAGGTCTCTGAGTCTACTTGAATGAATTTGCACTTGTCCGTCCGTCCGACTGTCCGTCCGTCCGTCTGTCAGAGCCTTATAACTTCTGAATTACTGAACGTAATTACTTCTAATTTAGATATAATATGTAAACCGATGGCCTCCAGCCGAAAATGTCTTAAGAAGTTATAAAAATCTTTATTTCAGGGGGCTCTCATAGAAGCGAATGCGAAGTAAAATAATTTTTTTTGCCACTCATAGGGTTGCTGCATATCATTTTAAAGATAATTTGGAACAGTGTACAAAAGTATTTTTTTTAATTTTTTTCCTAAAATTGACCTAATGGGAGGCTCTCAAAGTGGAGATTATATTTGACCTCAGAAGTCACGATCGCTTGAACAACCGTGCTTGAAAGTTTTATAATTATTAGCGTTATATCATGTACTTGAACAACAAATACTAAAATTAGATAAATATAATAAGGAAACTAAATTATTTAATTTTTAATGAGCTGCAGTATTTTTATCAGAACTTCACAATGGTGTCAATAGATGGCGCTCTCATCTCATATTGCAAACGCAGCAGAAGTACTAATACATTAACATAATTATTTAAAATTACTGTACAATTAATTAAATTTATTATATATTTAAATATCAAACATCAATAAAACTTCACGTTGGCGTCGCGACGTGAATTTTTATGCATTGTTGTTTTTGCATGTGTTCTGATCGTGTCGATAGACGACGCTGTGAACAAATAATTAAATTTGAATGTTCCAAAAAACTATACCTAGGTACCTATTGATGCCTGATTTCACTACAGTTCCCTGACCTTTATGGGCTACCTATGTTAAGTTAGGTGACGCTTTCTGTCAACTTTGTTATTACGAACCTCTACGGGACAACTAAAGGTGAAAATGACAATTGGGATGTTAGGATTGTATTTAGGGGCTACCTACGTAAAGAGACTTCTACTTAGGGGATAATTTAGGTATGGTTGGTCAAAACGGGCATAATAATAATGTCAATTTTGATCGTCATGTGTCTATTGAATGAATAAGTAGTTATGGGAAACCGTTACCGCGAGGTCTCAGTTCGGGGCGAAACACTAGTATAATATTAGCCTTGCTGAAAATGATCATTGACTAATATTCCCTTCTTCCTTCCAAAAAAGCGTAAATCTTAATATTATTTGATAGCCTAGTGGTTAGGACTATGGTCTCCTATTCGGGGGTCGCAGGTTCGATCCCAGAGAGGCAACTATTTTTGCGTTTGATGCGATTTAGCAATTAAATATCACATGCTTCAACGGTGAAGGAAAACATCGTAAGGAAGCACGCACACCTGAGAGTTCTCCATAAAATTCTCAAAGGTGTGTGAAGTCTACCAATTCGCATTGTGCCAGCGTGTTGTTCTATAACTCTTCTCTGAGATTAGACCTGCGCTCTGTAGTGATACGTTAATGGGTTTTTCATGATGATGATGATGATGATGATGATTGATGACGGTGGTGGTTATGTTGGTGTTGTTGGTGGTGGGGTGTAAACCGTCGACCTTTCAGTTTTCAGACCGCACGTATATCTATTGCACTGTTGAGGCTCTATTTATTATTAGTTATTATCAATTCTAGCAATCTTGCAAAGGTAAAACTTAAAGTAATAATTAATTATTATTATTGCTAACACAGTCCTGTGTAATGAGTGTAGACCCTTAATACCCGCGACACTTGTCCTGACCGCGGTCGGGCACTCCATTATTTATTTCGCGATGAAAATTAAATTCAATCTAATTACGAAAACGGGAAATTGTATTAAAGCTAACTCGGATATTTTGTTCTATGAAGGCTATTTCCTTTTACATAAAATAGTTGTGCAATTTAATTATTAAATTTTAGTCAACTTTTGCACAATGTGTAGGGAGCGATACCTATATTATTATGAAATATTATGAAATATGATTAAGCATAGGTAGTAAAATGTAAAATATACTAACTTTAATAATAATATAAACGTGAAAGTGTGTTTGTTTGTTTATCCGTCCTTGAATCACGCAACAATTGAGCAAAGGATCGATTTGATTTTTTGACGGCACGGAATATTTAAAAACTAAATCCATGCGGGCGAAGTCGCGGGCATCAGCTACTAAATGATAAAAAAGCGTGGATCTCGCTCCAGCAACTATCTTCTAAATATGTAAAAGGAAAAGGTGACTAACTGACAGACTGATTAATCACGCACAGCTCAAACCGCTGCAACTGGACGGATTGGGCTGAAAGGCATACAGATAGCTATTATGACGTAGGAGTCCACTAAGATAGGTTTTTGAAAATTCAACCCCTAAGGAATATAAATTATATCGATAGGATATAATATAATATACATATAAGGACAAAATAGGGGTTTGAAAATTCGAATCAACGTGAGGTTTTTTCTCAAAAAAGAGTACCCGCTAAGTTTCTTGCTGGTTCTTCTCGGTTGAAGCGGCATGCATTCCAAATAAGTGGAATTTATAAAAGTAAAAAATTCAATAAAAAACACCTCTAATCTATTCTTTTGCTCTCTGCGTCATGCTCGTGAACGGGTACTGCCGGCGGGAATGGGGCCACTTTGTGTCTGCCCGTCTTAACATGAATTGAATTGTAGTACTTTTTTTTTGGAACTTCCCCTCATTGTGGAAATATTATATTTTATTCTAACAAAGTTGCATAGGTTAAGTCGGCTTGGCATCCCGCTGCCCACAGGATAGTATAAAATAGCTATTTATGCAACTGCATCGTAATGAGGGTCATTTTAATTCGAGTGCTGTTTTTTGATACGAGGCTTGCCGAGTATCAAAATAGGATAGTACGAGAATTAAAATGACTAATTACGTTCAGTTGCATACAAGATTTTATCTACGACAAGGAAAATAAAATCATTAACAAAATACGCCGTAGGTTCAATAAAGTAACAAAAATTAACTCCGTAAGCTGCCACCAGCCGCCTGTGGCGCCTCTGTCAACAAAAAGTAACTCCGTAAGCCGCCACCAGCCGCCTGTGGCGCCTCTGTCATATGAACGGTACAAAAGTGCCAGAACTCAGAGCCTTAGCTTTAGGTATCCTATTTTAAGAAGATAACCATTTCGATTCAGCTCCCATACAACGAGCTGCATCGAAATGAGAAGCAAAACCGAAAGAGGGTTCATTTCGATTCAGCTGTCAAACTCGAAATTGGAACTTTTCGATGCTGGAGTAGATAAAACTTATTACAATGTAATAGCTTCATAATAATATTGTAAAATGATTATTTTAAAAAAGAGCAACTGCTGAGTTTCTTGCCGGCTCTTCTCAGCAGAATCCGCTTTCCGAACCGGTGGTAGAGTCATGAGCATGACTTGTCATAAGAGCCACAGGTTGGCCTACGTGAAATAAATAATTTTGAATTTGAATTTGAATTTGAATTTTGAATTTAAATTTTGAATTTGAATTTGAATTTCTACTCTTTTGGACACTACGTAGGAGTCGAGACATCATTTTCCTGGCGCTATCTCAATAGCACTCCAATGTTAATAAATAATCTGTGAAGTAATAGAGCAGGAGAGCAGTAGGTACGCATCTGGGTCATAAACTCATGAGCTAGGGTTGTCGAAATATCACTTGCCTTTCTTTTTTAGTTCCTGATTTTTTACTGTGATAACAAAATTGTATTTGTACTGGATGTGTAGTGGTAGATTCTTGATTAAGAATCATAAGAGCAAAAAGTTCGTCTATGATAAATAAATAATTTTGAATTTACTTCAGGCGGATTTTAGTACTTATATCTAGTAAAAATTATAATTGCCTCATCTGGTGACAGAAGGGCTGGCTCATTTTTTGCGCAAAGGATCAGCCTGGCTGTCCAGCGCGGAGATGCAGCCAGTATTCTTGGCACCATTCCACGCGGACATAATTTGTATAGTAATTATATTAGTTTAGCTATAAGTTTTTTTGTAACATTTTAATAAAAAAAAAAGTAAAAACTGTAGTGGTCAGTTGGTCATATTGCTGGGTTAATTCAATTTTATTCAATTTCTTCATTATTCGGTTTAAGCTTATGTAAGGTGATCTTAAAAATGTCGTTTGCAATATTAAATAGTTTAAATACTTATGACCTATCCTCTTGATCCAGTTGTGTCTGCTTGTCATCCATCAGACTATTAGAGATTCTATTGACACTAGTGCACATTAATACCCCCTTCGTAGTTGATAAGTCTCTGGCTCCGTTAAGATTGGCTGCCGTCGAAATTCCGTGAAGAGGAAGTTGCTTACAGACATTTCTGGTCAGATTTTAGAGCGGTCTAGTAATAATCATTTGTTGGTGCAGCGTACCTACCTACAGCGAAACGTTACGTCGGTGCGGCAAGTAACACAATTTAAGCTCGTCGTCGGCAGATGCGCGGCTTAACCGCAGCTTTGGTAACACAGGCTCAACAGAAATACATGTATCTAGCAACCCGCTCCGGCTTTGCACGGGTTTAAACAAATATGAAAAATGCTTATTGAGATTCATCATCATACTAATACTAATATTATAAATGCGAAAGTGTGTTTGTTGCTTTGTTGGTTTGTTCAATCGCGTGATTGAAGGACAAAAAATCACGTCGATCCGCAAGAGAGCTACGGATCGACGTGATTTTTTGCATGGATAAAGTTGAGGGTCTGGAGAGTGACATAGGCTAATTTTTATCCCGGAAAAGCAAAGAGTTCCCGAGGGATTTTAAAAACTAAATCCTCGCGGACGAAGTCGCGGGCATAAGCTAGTATTATAAATGCGAAAGTGTGTTTGTTGGTTTGTCCTTCAATCACGCCGCAACAAAGCTACGGATCGATGTGATTTTTTGCAGGGGTATAGAGGACCTGGAGAGTGACATAGGCTACTTTTTCTCCCCGAAAATCAAAGATTTCCCGAGGGATTTTAAAAACTAAATTTACGCAGACGAAGTCGCGGGCATCCGCTAGTACAAGAACATCGCGCTCGCAATTTGACGTAAACAAATGATATGTACTTACAACTCTTTTTGTGACTGTCTGTAAAAAAAATTAGTATTGTAATATGCTTGCATGAGACTTTTTTCGAGTCCATGTCGAGACCAATTGAAAATTGTACTAAATATCGACTACAATATTATTCGTAGAATACTCTTAGAAACCCATATTCCATAATCAGGAACATTCCTGATTATGGAATATGGGTTTCTAAGAGTATTCTACGAATAATATTGTAGTCGATATTTGGAACAATTTTCAATTGGTCTCGACATGGACTCGAAAAAAGTCTCATGTATGCCTAAAATATGAATCCGTTTAAACGCAAATCCTCACACAAGTTCGAGGAATTCCTCAACACTTTCCTCTCGCAAACATTTTTCACGAAGAGGCGGATAATCCGCAGAATATTTTCAATATGCGAACTTTTGCGGATCCGCTCGTCCCATACAACGCACCAACGCGCAAACTTCTGTAATGCGGCTTTGGGGAATTTCCTTTCAATTTCTGTGCTTGAAATGTAATATTCTCACAATCGCGTCAGTGATTTTGATTTTTGCCTTTATTTCCTGTATAGTAACAATTCAATAACAAATCGAATGAAAATATCACTTTTGATACGCTTTCGGATTCTTCTCGATCGTGCGTTATTGGCAGATTGGGCTGCTGAGGGGTGATGGCTTATGTGGTTCACATCAATCATCGTCGGTTTCCTTGGTTTGGGTCACACCTCTTGCTCGATGTTCCACCACTTGTGATATTTTGTAGAGTTGCGGGGACACTACATAGATTTCTGGGTCACCGATTTCAAAAAGTGTATCCAGTGAATGTCTTTTGGCTTTTTACCTTCCACCTACCCCTGAATTGACAAGCGCTCCAGTGATCCTTAATTTTTTGACATTTAGTTTCAGTTGCGGCTTGATAATCCTATCATTGTGAAACTTTATATTTCTGGATAGGTCTACTTCATCATCAGCAACCCATCAATGGCTCACTACTGAGCACAGGTCTCCTTTCAGGGAAGGGTTATAGGCCATAGTCCACCACTCTGGCCCATTGCGAATTGGCAGACTTCACACACCTGAGAACATTATAGAGAACACTCAGACGTGCGGGTTTCCTCAAGATCTTTTCCTTCACCGTTGAAGCATGTGATATTTAATTGCTAAATCGCACATAACTCCGCAAAGTGAGAGATGCATGCCCGGGACCGAACCTGTGACCCCCCGAATAGGAGACCACATTCCTAACCACTGCTTTTGAGTCTACTTACAGTCAATCATTAACAGCGTCTTTGTAGTCCAACGCTCTTGAATTCAAATTAATTTTAAACCCCCACTTTTCTTGAAGTCAGTGAATAATAAAGGATCAGATAATGCATTTTAAAAGCATCAAACCCTTTAATTATCTAGGTTATTAAGCATTCACAAGGCGGACGTCAAGACATGCCCACAAAAGGTCCCGGGTACAATGGAATTAATTGTGAAGGATGGAATAGTTCCGCACCGCTCCAACTGGGAATATTTTAGTGTCCCGGAGACGCCGCTGACCATTTGTTCTGCGGAACTTGGGAAATGCCTCTACCATGTAGCCATAAATTGTATGACTGTCTATATGCGTTATAACTCTATGATTATTAAGTTTCAGCTGCCATCTACGGTCTTTCGTCACAACTGAGGTAATTTTAGAAGCGGATAACAAAATCAAGGCGTGTAGCATATCCTTGGCATGAAACCGTAGCTGTGGAATAAAATGGATAGATTCATCATAATATCATACTAATATTATAATTGCGAAAGTGTGTTTGATTGTTACTTTGTCCTTCAATCACACCGCAACAGAGATACGAATCGACGTGATTATTTGCATGGGTATAGTTGAGTTTCATATTTTATATCCGGGGATAGGAAATCATTATGTACATTTTGCAGTTTGTAATTAAATTAATTATGCACACATCCGTTGTGACACCCCTGAAGCTCATATCTCGATAATTAGTGACACATGTCTGCCGGCAGATGACGCTCGTCCATTATAGCTATTGACATTAGCGCCGGGTGTGCTTAGGGCTGTCACGAGCCGACGGATTGGAAATATTTACTTGGAATGTTACCAGATAATACGTTGTTCATGTGATACGAGTGCAGTGATTACCTAAGAATAGAATAGAATAGATATATTTTTTATTCAAATAAACTTTTTAAAAGTGCTTTTGAATCATCTGGCTCTACCACTGGTTCGGAATGCCCTTCCTGCCGAGAAGAACCAGCAAGAAACTCGGCGGTTGCTTTCCAAAACAAATTTACAATACAGTAAATACTATGCTATAGATATATGCAGTGTTTCCACAATGAAGGAAGTTCCAAAAAATGCATACCGACTAACTTCTATCTTAATATGGGCAGACATAAAGCAGCCCCATTCCCGCCGGTGGTACCCGTTCACGAGCATGACGCATGAGTAAGTACACCTAGTGGCTTGGACTGCGGTTTCTTATTCTAGGGGTGGAGGGCACGCACCTCAGACTCTTCGAATTTATGTGCGTTTAGGTGAGTAAAAGCTTCAAAGCTTAAGAAATATCGTGAGGAAATCTGCACACCTGATAGTTCTCCATTTATAATGCTCTCAAAGATGTGTGTGAATTGTCTGGCATTTGGCCAGCGTGGTGGACTATGGCCTATAATCCTTCTCTGAGAGGAGACCTGCGCTCAGTAGTGAGCCGTTGATAGGTCGTTGATGACAATATAATTATGTGTTATTAGTTTTAGGCTTGTACACGAATAGGTGTTCTTTCGGAACACAAAGATGTCACTCTCCGAGTCGAATATCCATGCAAAAAATCATGTCTATTTGTTGCTCCAATGGATTGCTGCGTTAATGAAAGACAAATAAAAAAAACACACTTTCGTATTTATAATATTGTGACGATTCATCATCATCATTAGCAACCCATCAACGGCTCACTACTGCGCGCAGGTCTCCTCTCAGAGAAGGGTTATAGGCCATAGCACAGAATATATAATAGTACTACGTACGTGGCCATACTCCACCACGCTGGCCCACTGCGAATTGGCGGACTTCACACACCTTCAAGAACATTATGAAGAACTCTCAGGTGTGCAGGTTTCCTCACGATGTTTTCCTTCACCGTTGAAGCAAGTGATATTTAATTGCTTAAACGCACTTGACTCCGAAAAGTCAGAAGTCCCGGGATCGAACCTGCGACCCCCCGAATAAGAGACCATAGTCCTAACCACTAGCCTATCATTGCTTACTAGGCTATCACTGCTTAATTACTTGTGAGGATTAATTAATAGGAAAGTAAGAATTAGGAATGCAACAAATCAAAAAGAATCTATTGAACTATAAGAAAGCTCAAGGACGCAAGAAAAACATACAAACTCAAGACGTGCATCTTGTCTGGTTGTGTTGCCGCCGTCAAAAGGCACGTACGGCACGCGTGCCGCGACTTAACGACTGCAAATAAACGATCCAGTTCACTGTTAGAACGATTTGAACCGAGTTTTATGGAAACGTCAGTTTTATTGTATCGTATGTGTTCAAGATGAGAAGCGGGACGGAACTGTGAACTGCAACTGACGGAAGCAGTGATAGCCTAGTGGTTAGGACTGTGGTCTCCTATTCGGGGGGTCGTAGGTTTGATCCCGGGTACGCATCTCAGACTTTTCGGAGTCAAGTGCGTTTAAGCAATTAACTATCACTTGCTTCAACGGTGAAGGAAAACATCGTGAGGAAACCTGCACATCTGAGAGTTCTTCATAATGTTCTCGAAGGTGTGTGAAGTCCGCCAATTCACATTGGGCCAGCGTGGTGGACTATGGCCTATAACCTTTCTCTGAGAGGAGACCTGCGGAGTAGTGAGCCGTTGATGGGTTTCTAATGATGATGATGATGTGTTCGAGATGAGTCAAACATACAGACAAATCTTAGTACGTCATTAAGTTTTGAATGTCTTTGGCTGCGAGGAGTTCGTTTTATTCAATTCAGACGGCCGTTTCGTATTTCAGCCAGATCGGCTCAGTCGTAGCGTGAAGAAGTAACAAACATCCAAATATCCAAACTTTCACATTTATCATTAACTAGCTGATGCCCGCGACTTCGTTTGTGAGGGTTTAGTTTGAATAATTCCGTGGGAATTATTTGATTTATAAAATAAAAAGTATAGAAATAAAAATTATAACAAAGAATAAAAAGTAGCCCTCGGCTCGGCTCTAGTTTTGCTCTCGTCGGGTGACCGCCTTCGGCTACCAACTGACTGCATCACATTACCCGCCCGCGCTATTACTTTTTTATTTTTAGAATAGAATAGAATAGAATAGAATATTATTTATTCATTGACAAGAAAACAAAATATAAGAAACAAAATGGAAATACACATGAAAATGGAAAAACAGAAAGTAATTACAATCTAACTTAACTAGTGTCTACTATGTGTCATGCCAATGAAAGGGTTCTAGCTCAGCTAAATGCTGTGGATACATATGTAACCACAGCGCTGATATTCTGCTAGGGCCCGAATAAGAGGGTAGTCATTTAAAGTAAATAAATATTATACATATGAAAATAACTTATTAGGTAAAATATAAATTGTATTATAAAATTGAATCGATAATGTCCTTTCCTTTTTTTTTTTAATTTATTATTTGTAAATGTACTACCACGGCTATCTTACTATGTATTTTAATATGATTATTCGTTTTTTTGTGTTATTAATAACTGTTCTCTGAAAAGTTTTTTGAAAACAAATTTAGAGCTTGCATTGCGAAAAGGTGGAGGGATGTCATTCCAGCATTTCGTGGCAAGATATTTAAAGCTGCCACGAAATGCTGCCGACCGGTGGCGTGGCATTGATAAAAGTGGCACCATCGCCCTAAGCCCAAAGCTTGGCTCGCGCCATTTCAATTTCGAATACAGATATTCAGGTTTTTGGGATTTAACAACACCGAACAATAGAGTGCCTAAATGTAAATTATATCTGTTTTTCATTTTTAGCATATTGTGTTCATTTAAAAAAGGAGTAACGTGTGATCTTGGCGGAATAGGAAAACAAAAACGAGCGCAAGCATTTTGTACGCGCTGAAGTAATCGCCACGATTTACTTAGCAAGCATGGTCCATAAACTGTTAAACAATAATTTAATTTTGACAAAATTAGTGTGTCACAAAGTTTAATTCTGAGGTTAATACTAATGTAAGGCCTAATCTTATACAGAACTTTAAGTCTATAAAAACAGTTCCGGGCAAGATCAATTACGTGTTCTTCGAAGCGTAAGTTTTCATCCATTCGCAGTCCAAGATTACGTGCTTCATGTACATGTTCAATGTTTACTCCGTCAATGCAGAGTTTTGGTTGCTGGACTAGTATTTTACTGACTTGCTTCTTAGTACCCATGACCATAAATTTAGACTTAAGGGGATTAAGGATAAGAGCATTTTGTTGACACCATCGTGAGATGTTGTTTAGAACCTTGTTCATCTGGTTAATTGCAGAACTAACGTCTTCGTGATCAGCAGGTACATATACTTGAAGGTCGTCAGCATATAAATGATACTGACAGTTTTCTATGCAGTTGATTATGTCGGCAGAATATAATAAAAATAATAGTGGTCCCAAAATGGAACCCTGTGGGACCCCTCTATTGACAGCTTTAAGTGAAGATACCAAGTCATTTCCATCATTTTTCCGGATAACCACTTGTTGCGTTCTGTCCATAAGGTAGCTAGCGAACCATTTAACAGTACTTGAGGAAAATCCGTAGTACGATAGTTTGGCTAGCATTAGTTTTATATTAATTGAGTCAAACGCTCGTGAAAAGTCCAACAACGCAAGAAAACTACCCTTACCAGAATCTTGAAAAGTGAGTATGTTATCAATAACGTCAGAAAGAGCAGAAGATGTGCTACGATGTTTCCTGAAACCCGATTGAAAATACGGTAAAATATTATTGTCCTCGCAATACTTAATAACTTGATTGTAGATAACTTTTTCAAGTATCTTAGAAATATATGGAAGAATACTTATTGGGCGTAAGTCTTTTATATCTTCAGGGTTGTTAATTTTAGGCAAAGGTAAGACTAGAGCTGTTTTCCAAAGTGAAGGAAATTTCGAAGACAGAATAGATTTGTTAACTATAGCTGTAATGACGTTAAGGGTAGTGGGTAATGTGAGAACAATCATATCCATATTAACCTGATCTATCCCTTGCGCATTTGATTTGATCCCTAATATAATTTTTGCAACAACATTTTCATGAACTGTTTTGATTTGAAAGCTACTATCCGCGGAAAATTTCTGTGACACAAAGTGTGCCAACAAGGACTCGTCAATACTATTATTGCCAGGTATGTTTAAGAAATGGTCATTTATTGCATTCGGGTTATCAAATTGTTCTGGAAGATCAGAAGTATTTTTGAAATTAGGTAAGACATGTTTTTTCAGATTTTTCCATAAGTAACTCGAATTGCGCAGGTGTAGGTTTATATGATGATCATAATAAGCTTTTTTTTCACTGAGAGCGCTAAAATGAGAAAGATATTTTAGCTCTTTGTATTCGCGTTTTTTGTTATCTGTCTTACACGCTTTGTATTTTGTATGAGCTTCATCACGCAGTTTCATTATGAGACGAACATTGCTGGTCAACCAAGGGCTGTATTGATCTTTTGTTTGGAATGTTGTTATAGGTGCGTGTTTATTGAAAATATTTAAAATTATTTTGTTAAATGACTCCACCATATGGTCAACACTGACATCGTTGATAATAGCATGCCAGTTTACGTTCTCGAGGTCTTTATTAAATTCTACCATGTTGATTCTCTTTATCGGGCGATAGGTTACGCGTTTTGATGGTATCTTAGGCTTTTTTATTTTAACTTCTGCTATAATCATAGCATGGCCACCAAGTTCAGGGTTATGATGAATTTTAAGATTAATAATTGGAATGTTTGCACAAAAAATATCTATGAGAGTATTACTATGGGTATTGAAGTGTGTGGGTCCTGTAACATAGTTTTGTAGACTTGTACAGGTTAGAAAATTATTTAGTCGTTGAGAACTGCAGCTGCCACTATTTAATAAGTTGACGTTAAAGTCTCCTAGTAAGATAATTTCATCGAAGTTGTTGAAGAACAAAACTGATTCCGTAAGTGTATCAAGAAATGTGTCCAAGTCAAGCCAAGGCGGCCTGTAAGCAGTACCTACTAAGATATGGTGTAGATTTATACTAAGCGATATCCACATCTGTTCAACCTCAGCAGGTCCTGACGGGTGTACACACTTGCGAATCTTAAGGCCTTGTCTAACGTAAAATCCCACACCACCCCCTCGTGACCTAACTTTCGGTGATCGTGGTAGGTGAATGAGTTTGTAACCCTGAACAACAGGTGCCCGCGCATCTTCGCCTATTTTGATCCATGTTTCATTTATAGCCAAAATGTCAGGTTTATGGGAATGTAATGCAACTGTGAACTCGTCGTGTTTAGTAGCAAGTGAACCTGCGTTAAACAAACCCAATTTAAGAAATTTAGACTTATTAACTTTTAAAATTATACAAAACTAAATAATAATACCTTCCATATAATGCTTTCCATTGGCATGCAACATAGTAACAATTAATATAAAAATTATGTTTCTTAAGTATAATTATATATAAATACAATAAAATTACAATGTTACAAGTTATAATATTATACACTAAATGTTTGCTAAATACAAAGACAAAAGAAGTCAGCGTATTGTTAAAAGCCAATGGTCCCATCTCCACATTATGTGTTATATGAGACATATCCAAGGAATGTGGCAATGTTGATTTTATTTTAGAAAAAGAACAAATGTGAAATGCAACCTTATTATACACTTTACTTATCAAATTAGCAAGTAGAAACAGAAACAAATATAGACATAACATAGTACAAAGTAATAATAAAAAAATTATGTTTGTTAAATAAATATACAAATACAAAAAAGTTACAATGTTGTTAAAAGTTACAATATTATACATTGAATGTTTGCTAAATAAAAAGACAAAAGTAGTTTGCATATTGTTACAAGTCAAAGGCTTTATCTCCACATTATGTGTTTTGGAAAAAACACAAGCGTGAAATACAAACTTTTTATACACCAATTTATTCATCAAATTAGCAAATAGAAACAGAGGCAAACAAAGAAATATTATATCCATGCATACAACCCAAAAAAAACAATTAACCAATATAATTAACAGGACTTTGCAAGTAGGTATTATTCGAAAAGCTGTGAGTATATTAAGTATATATATAAAGTGCATACAGAAAGTTACCTTAACAATGTCTAAATATCTGTCAACAAGAAGAGGCCCATTGTTTAAACAAGATCAAATCAATCAATTAATGTTAGTAAAATAATTAAAACATAATAATTATACGACGAAGCAATCGTTTCCTTCCTATTGTAATAAGAATAAAGAAAATAAGAACTAGTGCAATTATACAACAATCTGAGGAGTATCATGACCGCATAATATTTTATCGACGTCACTTTCCGTTTGCAATAGAAGTACGTCAGAGGACTCAGAGCGTCTGGCGTACACTCTGCCCTGTTTTGTCCACACAAATCTCCATTTTGCCGTACGAGCAGCGTCTCGCGCCTTGACAAAGATCTGCCTGTTAGTTTTTGTAAGCCTTTCGTTAGTATAGAATCGCTTGGGCTCGTGCGAAGGCAGGCCGAGGTCACTCGTAGTTGTGCCGCGACGGACACGCGCGTTTTTAAGCAGTTCATCACGAGTGGTGCGACGCATAAGTCGCACGACAATAGGTCGCGAACGAAAGGAATGTGCTGCACTTGATGGGTCAGCAGCTCGCTTAGGGCCGACTCTGCTCGAACTGACAATATCTTGTGCCTCAATCTTAAGGCCTATCTTAGCTGAAACTGTGGTAACGATGTGGGTCAGAGACTCATTTTCAAATTCTGGGATTCCCGTGATTTGAATGTCGTTGGCCAAGTTTGATTGCTCCCTGGCGTTTAGCTCAATATGAAGTTGATTAATTGACTTCTTTAAAGTAGAGTTTTCATTTTCTAAGTCCTTAAATTTATTTTTACAACTATTTACTTCCTGGTTGAGATCACTAATTTGATTGGATAAGAAGTCTGTTGTCATTGTGAATTCGGATTTCAATTTCTCAAGAGCACAGCTTATTTGATTATGAATTTCTCTTGTTAAGCAGGCTTTCATATCTTCAAGTTTCGAATCCAGGAGAGAGGCGAACTGTTGATACGAAATAACTCCCAATTGGGCCTCGATTTGAGTAGGACGTTCACTAATATTATCGCTTGCCATATGACCCGTCAAGTCATCACAAGACATATCGAGCTGTGATATTGTGTCAGAGGTCACAAATTGTTGTCTCACCGGTGTGTCAGTACCCTTGCGCCTCGTAGTGACGTTTTCACATGACGGGCAGCGCCATGATTTCTTGATGCTTACATATTGCTCTTTATAGAAAGACGAGGTCATATTTAAGCACTGATAATGGTACTTGCCATTACAGGCCACACAGTTTATGAGGTCGTCTTTGCGTAGCTCCTTTGGGCAAGCAAGACACTTCATTGTCACGACGTTAGCAAACCGCCGCACCCGTAACCAGATAATTTGATTAACTTATACACTAAAATAACTCTGCCACTCGCGTTCTTCACTAAATGTTTATATTTTATGAAGCTGAATGCAATTTCACAACTTAAGTAGACCGTAAACAACAATTAATTATTTTAAACGATTTATTTTTGCCGAGCGTTATAAAACACGTCTTTCCGAGAATTCATCAACTACCTTCTCAACTTTACCTTTACCTTTACTCGGCTTATAAACGTCACACCGTAATTTTGAATAGTCGACCTTCCTCGAGAATTGGGTTATCAAAAACAAAAGAACTGTTCAAATCCAACCGTAGTAGTTCCGCTTTATTATGATATAATAATAATTAAGACACCTAGCGCTCACCACTGCTCTGCAGGGAGTTTGTCGAGATCTAAAGTTTAAACCAGTTTAGTAGCAGAGCATTCCCCTAAATGCTTCAGTAAAATCAGTTTGTTTATAATTAAACCGTTTCAGTATCTCCCAAACCGCAGTTTACCTGAGAGACGACCGCGGGCCCGGCTGACCGCAACGAATTGTGTTAGCTGGTTGTTTACATGATTACATTGTAGTTTAATACTTAGTGCCAATTTCACCATAGTTAACGTTTAACGATGTCGTGACAGATTTTCAATACAAAAACTGTCTGAACGTCTAATTTATTCCTTGACTAGCTGATACCCGCGACTTCGTCCGCGTGGATTCTTTTTAAATCCCTTGGGAACTCTTTGTTTTTCCGGGATAAATATTAGCCTGTCACTCTCCAGGTCCTCAACTATACCCATGCAAATCACAATCACATCGATCCGTAGCCCTGTTACGGCGTGATTGAAGGACAAACCAACAAACAAACACACTTTCGCATTTATAATATTAGTAAGGATTAAACGTTGTTCGTTGTTGAACAATATTGTTTAAAGCGGTTTCTCACTCTAAGTCTTATCTATTTCAAAATCCTTATTACAAAAAATCGTGATCCATTCCAATAACCACATAATGCCAGGAGTTTTCTGAAAACATTTAAGAGTTTAGAATAAAAAGTTTTTATTGAAATAAACTTTCACAAAGTGCTTTCAAATTATTCAAATTCAAATTCAAAATTATTTATTTCACGTAGGCCAACCTGTGGCTCTTATGACACGTCATGACTACCACCGGTTCGCAAAGCGGATTTTGCTGAGAAGAGCCGGCAAGAAACTCAGGAGTTGCTCTTTTCAAAATAATCATTTTACAATATTATTATGAATTTATTACATTGTAATAAGTTTTTTATACTATCTTGTGGACAGCTGGATGCCAAACCGATTTAACCTATGCAACTTTGTTAGTTCCAAAAAAAAAAGTACTACAATTCAATTCATGTTAAGACGGGCAGACACAAAGTAGCCCCATTTCGAATCGTCAAGTTAATCTACCACTGCACTGGTTCGGAATGCCGTTCCAACCGAAGAGAACTCTTTTAAAAATTCCAGCCAAGTGTGAGTCGAACTCGCGCACCGAGGGTTCCGTACTGCAAAAGTAATAGTAAAACGATAATATTATATTAATTTGCTTATTTATCGTTAACTTTGGTTGTAGAGGTAAATTGTTAATATAAAAAAAACTATGCTAGTTAGAGCATTAATTTTATTTTTCCTGTAAAATATACAAAAACCTCTATTTCGTTTGGTAAACTTCGGAGATAAGGGCGGTATTTTTTTCAACATTTTGGCCGATTACTCAAAAACTATTACATATAGAAATAAATAAAAAACTGTTTTAAAATGCACAAGTAAAGGCCTTTCATATGATATCCCACTTGGTATAATTATCTTACTTTGAATACGATAAACGATGTTTGAGTCTTATTTAAATCTTGAGGGTAGCTGGAAACATTTTCAAAAATATAGGGTAAGGAAACGGTAATTTAAGTAGTTTACGAGTTACATGCAGAATTGGCACTTATTGCAGAAGATATCATTGGCTTATACTTTATAGAGGCGGATAATAAAAACCGGGTATATGAACCCGGCTAACGACTGCCCGGTCTCAACCTACAGAGTAATGTGCGAAATGTAGACAGAATTTTAACAGCTTCCCTGGATCAGTAGGGAGCGCTCTAATATTATATATGGGATATCCCGGGAACAAATCTAAGAAGGGGGAATTTAAAACTTTATTTATCCATGACAATTTAAAAGCCTCAAAAAAGACTCCTCAAAGCCTCAAAGGTTAAAGGTGCGGACTAAAAACTGAAAAGTCACAGGCTCGATCCCCATCCGTTGCACTATTCAAAATCTTATTTCGTCATATTTCACCACTTTGTCGGCGTGATTGATATTTATACCCTTGTCAAATTACAGATTTCTAGTACCAATAGTCTCAGAGCTAAACCGCGGACGGGCGGACGGACAGACAGACAGACGGACGGACATGGCGAAACTATAAGGGTTCCTTGTTTACTACGGAACCCTAAAAAGAAGAGATAGCACTTGACTGCTATCTCACGTGATGGTAAGTAAAGATCCAATCAAGATTGTAGCGGGCTAATTTGAAATAAACAGCCATCCCCCCTGTTTGGCTGTTTTAATTAAATTCATACCCCCAATTTGTTAATGCTTATACTCCCACCAGAAAACTTTTAGGGTTAATTTAACATTAGGTTATCCGTTGATCACAGTCATGACTGTATTTAAACTGACAATAAAACTATATAATACTAGAAGATGCCCGCGACTTCGTCCGCGTGGATTAAGGTTTTTTGATTCCCGCGGGAACTCTTTACTTTTCCGGGATAAAATGTCTATAAAAGCTTGTTAATCCTGGGTATGAGCTATCTCCATTTCAAATTTCAGCCAAATCGGTTCATTCGTTGTGGCATGAAAGAGTTACAAACATCCATCCATCCATACATCTATCCATCTATCCTCACAAACTTTCACATTTATAATATTTGTAGGATTATTTTGATTTGGTCGAATAAAATAATTTGACAAACCTGCAACCTCTACGGCGTAGCGGGTCTACATTTTGATTCGAGTTGTTTTTATGCGCCTATAAACCCCTTTTAGTATACATCTAGATAATCCGTTTTCATTACATGCCGTAAACCAATCTTATGTTTTCTTCCTAACAACTCTCTCTAATGTTATGTACATCTCGCATATCTCTATATGAAAATTTGAACTTTTTAATGGAACTTCCGTGAAATGTAGAGAATAATATCTTTAGACATAACGAAGTTTAGATATAAAACGCTATTGTTTTGTTTAGTACTGTCTTAAAACCACCATTACAATCACAATACCGTTTATTATTTCTAAATGTCACAAGATGCGATGAGATCAGTTTTTGACGTGATGACGTCTTATAAATCGATGAACACCGGCTGCACGCACGAAAAAGTGTCACGTTCCGCCTGAGCCTGAGCGTGCAAGCGAGAGCGCGGAACGGATAAAATTTAAGGAAAAGGGGCTAAGGGGCTATGAACCACGCTCTGAGGCCAAAGGTTCAAAGGCTGTCATAGAACACGGAAATGCTGGGAGCTTGATGGGCATCTTTGGCCCGGGGGTCACCGGGGGGCTTTTTGACTAGCTTTTTTGACAAAGTATTTCACTGTTTTTTTTTCATAATAAAAATGATCAACACCAGCGTGGGTGGCTAAGACGATGATGGCATGATGAATTGGATAAAAAATCAGATGAATGGCCCCATGGAGGTACATATTAGGGAGAAGTTGCTAAATCGGAGGAAGGCTTTTTTTGCCCAGTCTTGGGACAATCTCAGGCTAACTCAGATAATAAAATACAATCCTATAAGTTCTGAATAGAATAGAATAGAAATATTTTTATTCAAATATATTTTTTAGAAGTGCTTTTGAATCGTCTGCCTCTACCACTGGTTCGGAATACCCTTCCTGCTAAGAAGAACCAGCAAGAAACTCGGCGGTTGCTCTTTTCAAAACAAGTTTACAATACAATAAACACTATTCTATATATGCAGTGTTTCCACAATGAGGGAAGTTCCAAAAATGCATACCGACTAACTTCTATCTTAAGATTGACAGACATAAAGTAGCCCCATTCCCGCCAGTGGAACCCGTTCACGAGCATGACGCATGACCCAGTCGTTGCTTAGCTCAACCATATTGTGTGATTAATAAGCAAAATATTCAGCCATTAACGAAATCGCAAGAACTCAGGTAGGTAACAAATGAACGATAACTCAGTCATTAATGACAAGGGCCTCATTAAGGGATCGTTACAGATTTACATCTCGATAGCTTTGACTTGAGGGCGGAGTCGTTATAATTTCTTTTTATATCCTCTTTCATCCCCAAACGGACGCAATGTATTATTCATTTTGCCGAAATCATTGACGACCTATCGGCGAATACCGAGCGACTTTTTATGGTTAGAGATTAATTAATGACTTTAGCTTTGATTATTATTTATAGATCCAAAACATGGGTGCTTGCTATAGTCCTCTTAAAAACGCTCAGGATTACTCAGCAGGCGATGTTTGGAGTATCCCTGCGAGATCAAACCAGAAATGAGGAGATCCGTAGAAGGTCCAAAGTTACCAACATAGCTTCGAGTTGAAAAACTACACTGGGAGGTGTAGCGTTGGTAGACCCCCACTAGGTGGATGGATGGTACTTGTAAAAGTTTATTTGAATAAAAAATATTTCTATTCTATTCTATTCTATCAGCCAAATCACTGGCAACCACTGGATACAGGCGGCATAAGATTATGCTCTGTGGCAATCCTTTCAATAAATCGGTTGAAATGATTATGGCAGTATATTAAAAGCAGACTTACCTACTAGATACGTCACGTAGAAAATCACGTCGTCTACTATTGGATAGAATCAGGCGTTACTTTGCGGATTCTATGATAATTGAATTCTATGATATTCAAAGAAAAGTTAATATTCCTTTGCTATACGAGCGAAACGTATAGCAAAGTACGTCGAGTGTTAAAAGATTTATTCTGTTTGGCGGATTATAGCAAGGGAATATTAATTTTTCTTTACACGTCGTCTACGCCAAGTGCTCTGCTTAAAACATCCTCCTCCAAAGCTAATCTATCCTCCAGTATAGATTAGTTTTGCGCTTTTATTACATGACTCATGACATGATAATGTTCGCAATTTCCTAACTGCATCCAAAGCAGAAAGAAAGGCATGAATCTATTTTCATCAGTCTGTTACAATATTATTATTTCATGGCAAACGCTGCATTCAAAGGCTGTATTATTTCGTCCAGACTTAGTTTAAACGTCATAATACTTTTATACCTTCTCAATGGCCCCTCGCCATTATTTCCGACGTTAAACAAATCCTACTCGCTGTAATTGGCAAATATTTAAGTTAAATAATTAGTATGATTTTCAATTCAAAATGCACTGTATTATTACTTACATTTGGTTGATTTTTAAATGTGATAAAGCCAACTCGTTAACTTAAACTAATATTGAATCAGGCGGGCTGCCGAATTATTGACGCGTTGGGACTTTTGGACAAAAATCGAATGATTTTTCGACGCCTCAGATTTTTGTTCATTCGTGTTACAATCACACTTTTGTACTGGATGCTTGAAATTGTCAGGCAGACATGAAAATACAAGGTTTACTATTTTATTTAATAAGTTTTGAGTTGGTATTTTTGTAACTCACATTTTTTTTTCAATTTTCAAAATCCTTGAACAAGTATAAATACCTACTGTTACTTCTACATGGTTTTGGAATTCTCAGATATCCCAGAATATCATGTTTTTTGGTGTATTGTTTTTTGTATTAAAGTAAACACTACCTTTTAAATAGTTATAGGCGTAGAGAAGTGGGTACGTTGAGGAGTATTTTTCGCAAAAATACCAAAGGTACCTTCATAAATACCTACTTAGAACCTTTTATGAACTTTTCTAAATAACAAATAATATTGTAGAAACTTCTGTAATGTTAAAGCCCAAAGGAGTGTAAAATATCAGTGTATAATTTCGCGCAGTTTTAAAGCTACGAGACTTAAAACACTCAAATAAACAACACCTGGGAATTGTACCTTACTTTACATGCTGCTTCGGGAGGCAGTATTTCATAACTGCGTGGAATTTATAACTATTTCGGAACACAAAGGAGATAGTTCTTATATTTTTATTAAAGTCTACCTACACTTCTTTAAAATGTATTCAAAGATAGTCTTAGAGCAATATTCGTCCCTGGGTTATATTTTTTTATTCAACATCACATTCGCACTTCAAAAGGATTAAAATTATTTTAATTTTAATCCTTTTGAGTTGTTTTATTTGAACCTCTCTAAAAATTTTATATTAATGGCCTCATAAGAAAGGTGTAAAAAATCAGGTCATAGGCAATGGAGAGGGCTTTTCTCGGGATATCACTGTGGGATCAACTCAGGAATGAAAAGCTTCGTCTGAGAACCAGATTTACAAACTAATGACATTATGACAAGAGACGTAGTACCCAGCAGTGGCGATTTTCTAAAAATGATTGGTTCAGTGTAACGAATGCATTCGCCTCTGATTGGCTGATACTCACTCGCTATTGGCTTAAAGGCATTGCCGCAGAAAGACCGCAATAAATTCAGCCAATCACCACAATGGAGACTGTAGCAATGATTGACGCAGCTTTTGCTGAATCGGCCTGCAGGAGACAATGTCTTTTATCTTCTTCTTCCTTGTCAACCAATAGACGTCCAGTGCTGGATAAAGGTCTCTTGCATGGACTTCCACAGGCCTCGGTCGGTGACTTTGGTTCTCCTACGGATCTCCTCATTTCTGATTCGATCCCGCAGGGACACTCCGACTTCCGAGCATAGCTCTCTCCATCTCCAGCTGAGCGATCCTGAGCCTACTTATGAGGCCCTTAGTTAGCGACTATGTCTCGGATCCGTAAGTCATCACTGGCAACACGCACTGTTCGAAGGCTTTAGTCTTCAGGCACTGAGGGATTTTGGACGAGAAGACATCTCGGAGCTTCTCGAACGCTGCCCAGCCGAGTTGGATTCGGCGGTTGATCTCTTTCTCGAAATTGGCCCTACCTAGCTGGACTGTTTGTCCCAGGTTTATATACTCGTCCACAATTTCGAGTGCAGAGTTGTCAACAATTACTGGGTGGAGCGGAGCATGAGCATTGGACATGACTTTCGTCTTGCTCATGTTCATTTTCAGGCCCACCTGTTGAGAAACCCTGCTGAGATCATTGAGCATTGTATTGAGGTCTCTCAGAGTCTCTGCCATGGCTACTATATCGTCAGCAAATCGCAGGTGAGTGATGTACTCGCCGTTTATGTTGATGCCGAGTCCGTTCCAATTCAAAAGCTTAAAGACGTCCTCCAACGCAGCGGTAAAGAGTTTCGGGGAGATTACGTCTCCCTGTCTTTTATACAAAGTAACTATTCAGTCAAATGTAACGAAACTTTTTTATAAAAAATTAGTTGGCTTAGGTAGTGTCTAGGAGAAAACATACTTAAATATCTACATACAAATTTAATACATTAGGTACACTTTTCTGTAATTCACTGCAGTCGGTTAAAATCAAAAGGAGGTTTACCATTACAAACGTTAATTAAATAAGGTAGCATGAATTCATCAATCACGCACCTACGTGCTCATTTCATTAAATTCAGCCTATTATACAACAGATTTATTGGGGTACATGAACATCAAACTAACAATACTAATTTAATAATTGTGCTAATTAATTTAATATTAATGATGTATAAATAACAGCACAATAATATAGGTATGGAAAGTTAATTAAATTGACCGGTAATAGCTTTTGTTTTTAGCCGAGTACCTACTCTAAATGTAAACAATATTGCTCTAATAATATCAACATCATCATCAATAGCCTATAACTGTCCACTGCTGGACTAAAGGCCTCTCCCAAGGGGAGGGTTTGCCCATAATCACCACGCGGGGCAGACGGGTTGGTGATCGCAGTAGATGGTAGTAGTAGCACAGAGGACGCTGCTGCCCGTTCTCCGTTATATTCCCTTAGTCGCCTCGTACGACACCCGCGGGTTGGTGACAACTGCATTCTGATCTGCCGTCACCACACGGCAATAATAATATACCTACTACATATTATACTAGTACATGTAAGTTCGACCCCTAAAGGGGTAAAATAGCGTTTTGAATAATCGAACTTAACGTAAGCAAAGCCGGGGGATTTTTCGGGATAAAAAGTAGACTGTCATTTTCCAAGTTGCAACTTAATCTTTCCTCCGTTGCTGCGTGATTGAAGGACAAACCAGCAAACCAACCAACCAATAATTTCTTACTTAAAATTATTTTAGAAGGAATTACTTTTACTGATTTTCATCAGTATTGTATCATTATATTTTCAATATGAACCATCCTTTCATTTATTCATGATAGTTTTAGACTTTATCGTTTCTCAGAACCACTTTCATAAATTGGTTTAACACTAAAATATTAACATAAATGATGTCCATACATAATCTAAGGACACAATTTACCACCACTATCTCGCTAGAATCCCGGGGGTTGTAAAATTAGATAAAATTTAATTAGTGGCGCATACCCTATCGTATAAGTTTTACTTTATTTATTATACAGGCGTCCCGATCTCCGAGCGAGGTCCGTGTAAAAAAGGGTGCTCTAATTTAAATATTTATTAAATTTGCATATACAGGCTGCTAAGTGGGAATAAAATAGAATAACGAAGGTTTTATTAATAAATAAATATAAACTTTTACAAATTGCTTTTGAATCGTCAAGACGTCAATCTACCACTGGTTATTGCTGTTTCATGAATCGCTGTAGTCAAGTACGAGTCAAGTCATTTATATAATCGTTAATTAAATTGTATAATAATATACTTATCAAATTGACTGCGGCATTTTACTAAAGAACGTCACGCCCTTTCCCAAAAAAGATTTATGGACTTTCTTGAGGCGTAATTGAGGAATCATGAGCCTATTTGGATTTATCATATTTTGTCTTTCAAATATGTTTAACAATCATTTATAAGCTTATAGTAAAAAAAAAACAACTTTATAAAAACTATTGTTTTTATAAAGTTGTTTTTTTTTTTTACTTCCATTAATTTATTTTATTCCATTTATAGGTATTTTAATTCCATTTCGCATGCACGTAACAAATTTCTTATTCCGTGCGCGCATCAAACCGCATCGCACCCCTGCTAATTATCCAAATATGCAAATGTCATCAAAACGGACACATTAATTGTTGCATTTTAATCCCGGCACAATGGGGAAATGCTAAATACTTGGGACCTTTTTGTTTAGAAAGTACAATGACCTCGAGTATGGTTCATTCAGGAGTTATGTTTTTTTTTTCATTAACACTCACTTTATGATTGTTCTCTCTCAGCGTCTTATTTCTCATTATGGAGGGTCGTGATCCTATTCATAATTATAGAAGGGATTTTCTCTGGGATAATAATGCGGCCTCATAAGTAGGCTCAGGACCGCTCAGCGTGCGATGGCAAGAGCTATGCTCGGAGTATCCCTGCGGGATCGAATCAGAAATGAGGAGATCCGTAGGAGAACCAGAGTCACCGACATAGCTCAGCGAGTCGCGATACTGAAGTGGAAATGGGCGGGGCACATAGTTCGAAGAGCTGATGGTCGTTGGGGTCCCAAGGTGCTGGAGTGGCGACCCCGCACCGGGAAGCGCAGTGTTGGCAGACCCCCACCAGGTGGACCAACGACATCAAGCGAGTCGCAGGGAGCCGCTGGATTCAGGCGGCGCAAGACCGAGGCCTGTGGAAGTCCATGCAAGAGACCTTTGTCCAGCGGTGGACGTCTATCGGTTGATAAAGAATAATGCGGTGGGCTCACATATCCTTCCCCAGTATTCGAATAGACAACGAGAACTAAATTTTTGGCTGACTCCATTGCCGAAGTCGGTAACCCATCCAGTTAGCGACTAGAGCTAACCATGCTAAGCCAACGCAATTGAATTGTATACAAACCATTTAGATACAGAGCGAGCATGCCTCAGAGTTCTGAATAATTTTCTCAAAGGTCTGTGAAATCTGGCGATCTGCACTTGACCAGCATGTTTATATGGCCTAACGTAAACCTTTCGTATTCAAAGAAGACCTGTGCTTTGTAGTGATGAATAAAATGAATGAGATACGGAGATACAGAGCATGCCAATGAAACATACAAACATACGCTCAAAAACCATTACCCTCATTCGCCACTCGTGTAGAAGCGCAGATGATCGAATTAAAATCCCCATTACAAAAACAAAGGCAATACGGGATTCCATCAGTGACCCCCCGATGGCGCCGCTTCGAATTAGCTTCACTCGAAACAAACAAAAAACGTGTCCCCACCCGTGCTCGTAACTTGTGGACGCACGGTGCCAACACCGGCCAATGGAAGAGATTGACCAATGTTGGCACCAATATTTGGATGTTATCAGTAACTTAGCAAACATTGGTATATGTGCACAGTGTCATTCATGAGCTTATTATACAATTAGGTCTACTTACACCAACCGATTGAAGCAGTGATACTCTAGGGGACTTCATTAGGGGTAGTAATTTTTTAAGAGCAACCGTCGAGTTTCTTGCTGGTTCTTCTCGTTTGGAAGGTGTTCACACACACACACCGAATCAGTGTTTTCACTTGACGAATCAAACTTTGTAAAAAAATATTTGATTAAAAAAAGCTATTCTCTTCTATTCAAACACTTGCTTTAATGTTCAAAGAAAAATCATGAAGAAACCTGCATAATATACCTGAGAGTTCTCCATAATGTTCACAATAATTAAGGTGTGTGAAGCCCGAAGATCCACACTTGGCCAGCGTGAAAGATTAAGGCCTTTCGAGAGTAAACCTGCCAGCGATGGGTTGTTGATGATGATTGTGTGTTTTCTTTTTGATATCTTTACACAGCCTGAATAGAAAACATCAAAAGTATAATAATCTGAAAAGTATAATACCTAGAAAAGGTACAGGGGGCCTACCACCAACGTTTAAAGGCGTTTTATTTCAATATTGTATAATATCTCAAAACAATATTGAAATATTATTACTTTAAGCGTTGGTGGTGGTCCTGGTACGATAATTCTGTTTGCCCAATTTATTTCATTCCGCACAAAGATCCGAAAAAAAAAGCAAATTAATTTAAAATGACTACACATGCAAAGGTATAACAGGATTTCATTACAATTCAGTCCCTTCAAGCGGCGTCATTTTAAATTACCGAAAATCAAAACAAACAAAACTGTCCCCTGTACGACCGGACCCCTACACTGTAGGGAGAAACGTATGACCGGTAAGTGAAAATTACTGGCCAATATTGGAAACTGGATTTGGGATGGGTTTGGGCAATGTTCAATCAAAGATTACATGTGGAAAATTCTGATAAACTCAAGACTCAACCTTTCAACCGAGAAGGAAACTCTAGGAAACTCGGCGGTCGCATTAAAAAAAAATTGTAACCATATTTTGTTATATAGGTACAGTTTAAAGGTGCCGGAGTAAGTCAAATACACGCTTCTTTATTTCATAAGCATACTTTAATAGATTTCTTATGTAAAGGCAAACTATTATTTTTTGACTACAAAATTTTATAAAAAAGACGTCACGCCTATTCCCACAAACGTCGGCCGGCCTTTATTGAGGCGTAGTTGAGCCTATAATAATTATGGTTTTATCATTTTCCTAATCGTGTAAATCACTTTTTTTCTTCTTTTGTTTTTAATAATTATTATCTACAAAGATTAAGTTGTTGTTATTATATTGAGAAGCTTTTTACACCTAATAGTAATTAAACAATAAATAAATGAGGTCATGAATAAAAAGTTTACGTTGCTTTAGAGTACTAAAGATTTGCGTAAAATGACACGATGTCTCAATGTTAAAGAATTGCAGATTCTAGCAAATCTTTCAAATTCAAATTATTTATTTGCCAGATTGAGTACATCTAAGATCTTAAACAATTATAATACACGCGCTTCAATCCGCCACAGAGTAGCATGCAAATAATAATTAGTTACATAGTTAGTAATATTTGAATTTCAGTTACTGAAAAGGTTGCAAGAAATCGTTTATTGTACAAAATTTTTTTTTACTATTCTATTATAAATTTTTTTTTAACTATTTTATAATTAAAATTATTTTTTTGGGAGCATCCTAATTTCTGCGGGTATTTTATTAAAAATCTTTATGCACATAGCGTAACAATTACAATTGGTTTTTCGAGTTTCACGCGAATCTAGCGATGATCTATCCATTATCGTCATTGTCATCTTGTCAACTCATTGCGGTCCCACTGATTCCCAGCAGTGGTCTAGGGTCTCTTTTCAAAATGGGAACGGCTCAGGCCATAGTCCACCAGTCTGCTTGCTAAAACTGTTACAGTGCACGTTATGAAATCGTAAAACATAATCCAAGCAATTTAGCATAAACTTAATTACGAAACAGTTGGTGGTTTTATTGCTCGTAAAATGCCAAATTTAATTTATTTCTGTACCCTGAGTTACGGTTACTTTATCATGCTTGCGCAGGGCGAATATTAATTAAAGTATTCATACTGAACGTCTCGCTTTGAGGTTATAAGACAAGTAATTAAATTTTTTTATGCCGTAAATATGTGTAGCGGTGCTCTAGCCAAATCCACTCGCAAACAAAGCAAGCTCTTGATCGATGACTGTCCAAAGCGCCTGAAAAAGAAACGAATACTAGACCTGGACAAGCCTAATTGATCCAGGCTATAACATACGAGTGCCGACTCTTACAGAGGATCGGCCTCTACACAAGATTCTACTGATCTTACTGAAAAAAAAAATTGTCCGCACCCGTCATACACATCATCATCATCATTGGGCTCACTACTGAGCGCAGGTCTCCTCTCAGAGAAGAGCTTAGGCCATAGTCCACCACGCTGGCCCAATCCGAATTGGCGGACTTCACACACCTTCAAGAACATTATGAAGAACTCTCAGGTGTGCAGGTTTCCTCGCGATGTTTATCTTCACCGTTGAAGCAAGTGATATTTAATTGCTTAAACGCACTTAACTCCGAAAAGTCAGAGCGTACCCGGGATCGAACCTGCGAGCCCCGAATAGGAGACCACAGTCCTGACCACTAGGCTATCACTGCTTCCGTCAGTTGCAGTTAACAATTCCGTCCCCTCATACACGATAGTAGTGAATAAACAGTTATCGACGCGACGTAGCGTGAAGAAATACGACAGTAATTTAGCAAGTGCACAAAGTAGTTGCAGATGGTGATCTTATTGCGACATAATGTCCCAGTTATCGTGATAGTATCGGCATCGCGTCGCTTTACTGCTCCATTCGTTTCAAACTTCGCCGATTCACGTTATCTGTGTCAGGTACAACTTGCAGTTATGGAGATCTATTGCTTTATTTTATTTTATTCAATAGGTTTTGTATCGAAATACCGGTTCTACCTTAAAGCGAAATATTCGTTTCCTTTCTTACTAAGTAACCTAACGGTGCGGAATCATTCTAGCTTACTAACTACGTTATGACCCCTGTGATAAAAAAAATATCAAAATTATTTATTTCACGTGGGCCAACCTGTGGCTCTTATGACACGTCAAGCTTGCATCCAGCTGCCCACAAGATAGTATAAAAAACTTATTACAATGGTACAATTAATAATATTGTAAAATGATTGTTTTGAAAAGAGCAACTGCTGAGTTTCTTTCCGGCTCTTTTTTTTTTATTCGATGACAAGCTAGTCCTTGACTGCGATCTTACCTGATGGTAAGTAACGATGCAGTCTAAGAAGGTAGCGGGCTAACTTGGAAACGCGGGCTAACTCGTGCCGGAACGCTCAATCGTTTGGCGGCACGTCTTTGACGGTAGGGTGGTAACTAGCCACGGCCAAAGCCTCCCACCAGACCAGACCAGAGACAATTCAGAAATTATAAATTCCCAAATTGACCTCGCCGGGAATCGAACCAGAGACCTCGCAGTTATAAGACAACAGCGCTCACCACTGAGCCAGGGAGGTCGTCAAAGGTTCTTCTTAGCAATATCTGTATTCCGAACCGGTGGTAGAGTCTCGACGTGCCATAAGAGTCACAGGTTGACCTTAATGTAGGCCAAATAAATAATAAATAATTTTGAATTTCTTCTTCTGTATCAACCGATAGACATCCACGGCTGGAAAAAGAGATCCGAGAGACAAAGGTTTATTTTCTTGTTTGGACCTCCATAGCACTCCATAGACTCCATGCATTTTGCACACATATAGCACAAAGCATGGCTCTACTGAACCTTGATTTTGATATTATTATCTATATTATAGTATCTAGACATTATGATTATAGTATCTTGGCCAATTCTTACTTACGGGGCTGAATGCTGGGTTCTAAGTAAGAAGGATGAAAACAGCCTGCTAATTTTTGAGCGAAAGGTTCTGAGGAGGATTTTTGGTGCTGTTCAAGATAATGGTATCTGACGCATTCGTTACAATCACGAACTCTACGGACTTTTTAAAGAACCGAATGTCGTCAAAATCATTAAATTGTCACGAATGCGAAGGGCAGAACATATGCAACGGATGGACGATTCAAGAGCCCCGAAAAAGTTGCTTGATAGTAAACCAGAGGGCCGTAGAGGCAGAGGAATACCTAGAGGCCGGTGGATTGACGGAGTGGAAAAGGACGTGAGAGTTTTGGGAGTACGGAGCTGGAGAGAGGCCGCTAATGATCGCCTCCGATGGAGAAATTTGCTTGACCAAGCCAAGGCCCACCCAGGGCTGTAGCGGTTTGATGATGATGATCTTTCTATATTGATCTATATTATAATTGAAAATCAATGTTTGTATGTTTGTCCCCGAAACCATAGATCAGATTGTGATGAAACTTTGGTAGGATGTTCTGAGGATGCCGTGAGGGTTCCTGGTTCCTGGCAACGCATGCCGGGTACAGCTAGTAAAACCATAAAAATAAATAGAAGCTACGAAGACTGTCATCATAACGTCCTACAGTTTACTTATGGCTTTTGTCCAGACGATAGCTATTGATCTATATTATAATTGAAAATCAATGTTTGTATGTTTGTCCCCGAAACCATAGATCAGATTGTGATGAAACTTTGGTAGGATGTTCTGAGGATGCCGTGAGGGTTCCTGGTTCCTGGCAACGCATGCCGGGTACAGCTAGTAAAACCATAAAAATAAATAGAAGCTACGAAGACTGTCATCATAACGTCCTACAGTTTACTTATGGCTTTTGTCCAGACGATAGCTATATATTGTGTCACCTAAACAAAACTAATCAAAACAATTGAGCCTTTAAAGGCGATTCGTACGAAGATCTTATCTTCAGAGTCCCTTAAATCATTTTCAAATCATCCGAGATGGACATCGGATGCTATGATGTAGGCTAGGATGTATTTATAATACTAGTAGGGATTTTATTTATTTCAGCATTCAGCTGTACTGAACTTAAAAATTTTAGTCCGTCGGATTATGTCAGATCCGATATCCCACATTTATGTCGGATCGGATAAAATAAAAGGCCGCCTTACGCAAAAGCTCGTAAAACTTTTTACAGTGTCCGGTTACGCGGATTAGAGCTAACTAGTTTTGGGACAAATCACCCGGACAAGTTGGCCCGGGCTGGCTGTGATGGAAAAAAGTTTATTATTGGCAAAAGTTCGCCACATAATACAGCTGGCGTAGACTTTCGATACAGTCTAGCTCGTAAGCCGTAAACAGTTGGTACTACACTAACTGTGGATTCACTTAATAATACAGTGTTACATTGAAGTAGATAGGAGAGTAGATTTATAGGTTTTTCGGCGGAACTTATAGATCTCAGAAAGATGAATTTTGAGTTTTTTGTTTCAATACCTATATATAAAGTTAATTGGAATTTTTGGTATAATTTTTAAAATTATAATGTTTAGTTATTGATGTTAGTTTATTAATTAAAGATCCATTTAAATGCTGTGTGAAGCCCAATATCAAATGAGTGACAAAATCATTTTTTGTTTGTTGATTTGGTGGTTTGTCCTTCAATCACGCCGCAACAGAGCTACGGATCGACGTGATTTTTTGCATGGGTATAGTTGAGGATCTGGAAAGTGACATGAGCTTTTTATCCCGGAAAATCAAAGAGCACCCGAGGGATTTTACAAACTAAATCCACGCGGACGAATTCGCGAGCATCATCTAGTCTAGTAATAATTAATTGAACAGGTATAGAAAGCTAAAAGGAGATTGGCGAATTCCATAGAGTTTCTGACCCAGACGAACCGAACCTGGCCTCAAGCCCACGTTCACGTATCAAACTTCTCATGCTTGTTCTAGTAAACCAGTCTAACAAAAAATTTCATCAAAGTCTATCAAATAAAGTTGGGAGAAAATAGTTATTCACTTGTATTGCCCTGTTATGGTTATTTATAATGTGTACTTGTGAACAATTATATTTTTGATCCCCATATTCTAAAAATATCGGGTTTACACAGAAAAATTCTCTGGAAAAATATTTATTAAAATTAAATTATTTCTGAATCTGGAAGGTTTTTAAAAATGCTAGGTCAGAATTCGCCAACTTCCTTTATAAGAATAAAGTTTAAAATCCATTTGAATCGTTTGCAACAAAGGTTTTAAACGCGTACCGCCTTAATTAACCGAATAAAGGCTATGTGTAGCCGTTAAAAGTGAAAATGGAAACAGCGGTCAAGTGGGCCACGTAACGGGGCGGTGCGATCCGTTTCATATGAAAATTTCATTAACTACGTGCCGGCCCACCGACATGTACTCTCTGAAAGGCCGGCTAATTTGGTTGTGTTGAGACTAAAGTTGTTAAAAAAATTGGTTGTCTGTAAAGTCGGTTTACGGACGATAGTTTTACGTGATAACGTCATTAGAAAGTTAAAAACTAGATCGCGCCCCATGAACAGCGTGCTGCTAGAACTAGCTCGCGACATATCCGCTAACCACAGCGCACACGCGAAGACTGGCGGGCGGCGGCGGGCGCTCTCTACTCACAAGCCAACGCTTGAGCCGATCGTGCCTCTCTATCGCTTGTTCCGCGCTCTCGCTTGCACGCTCAGGTTCAGGCGGAACGTGACACTTTTTCGTGCGTGCAGCCAGTGTTAATCGATTTATAAGACGTTATCACGTAAAAATCATACAATTTTTGATGAAAACTAGAAATAACTGAGTTATTGATCAAGAACAATACACAATTAAATTCAAAATGGCAGCTCAAGCAACGGTTGATCGAATTTTCTAAATGCGGTTGTAAGTGGAACTATTAAAAGACTATACGATTATAAACTTCAAGTTACTAGGCAGGCTTCGGGCAACATAACATATGAACCCAAGTATTTTATGGTAACACACGGTCGAAAGTTTGGTGTCAAAGTGAATGGAAGCTATGCAAAGCATGCTTCTCCAGCAGGACATTTCAAAAGCTTTGAATTTCTGTCCACAGCTGCTCGGATCCTCCATACCTCACAACCATAATAAAAAATTCAAAAAATATCAAATTTCAAAATTATTTATTTCACGTAGGCCAACCTGTGGCTTTTATGACACGTCATGAATCTACCACCGCGACCGGTTCGGAAAGCGGATTCTGCTGAGAAGAGCCGGCAAGAAACTCACCAGTTGCTCTTTTCAAAATAATCACTTTACATTTTTATACAGCTATTACATTGTAATAAGTTTTTTATACTATCTTGTGGGCAGCCGGGGATGCCATGCCGATTTAACCCATGCAACTTTGTTAGAATAGAATAGAATAAAAAAAAAGACATATAGATTCAAACCATTACCCCTTTGAACTTATTCGGGTGGTAAAAGAAATCGGGTCGAATGCGCATACATTTCTGTAACTGTAGTTTAACTTAGCCGGTCGTCTGAATTTACGCGCGGATAAATTAGCCTCGGCGCACGATTTGCATCCAACCTGCGTATAATGCCTAAAGCCGGCCGGCTAATAGACCACGCGGATCGACACGACGGTACAGTTGGTAGATTCGGTATCGCATGCTATGATTCAATTCGCCTGACGTTTGGATAACAACCTAAACCCAAAGCGGATTGATCAGTGGTGTATGAATTATTGATTTAATGAATCTTCAATTTAGGGTACCCCGCACACCAACGCAGTGTTACTTTTCAAGTGACATTTCGTTCACATTTGGACTTATGGTTATTTTTCCCGCATCGTGATTTAATACGATTTGGTTTTTCTTATTCAATGACACATAAACTCCTAAGACCGTATTCACACGCTCACTAATTGTCAAAAATCACGGATAAGTTAAATACCATTAAGAGCCGATTTCACCGACTTATTTAACGTTGATGAAATCGGGCCTTCTTCAATTAACATCTCTATTTCTATTAATTAGGGTTCCGTACCTAAAGGGTACCAACGGGACCCTATTACTAAGCCTACGCTGTCCGTCCGTCCGTCCGTCTGTCAGCGGGCTGTATCTCGTAAACCGTAATAGATAGACAGATGAAATTTTCACATATTATGTTTTTCTATTGCCGCTATAACAACAAATAATAAAAATTAAATTAAAATAAAAAAATTAAATTAAAATGGGTAGGTGGGTAGATGGAAATCTTTTAATTAAATTTTTTTTAACGGAACCCTAAAAGAGCGAGGCCCGACTCGCACTTGGCCGATTTTTCTTATTCAATGACACATAAACTCCTAAGACCGTATTCACACGCTCACTAATTGTCAAAAATCACGGATAAGTTAAATACCATTAAGAGCCGATTTCACCGACTTATTTAACGTTGATGAAATCGGGCCTTCTTCAATTAACATCTCTATTTCTATTAATTAGGGTTCCGTACCTAAAGGGTACCAACGGGACCCTATTACTAAGCCTACGCTGTCCGTCCGTCCGTCCGTCTGTCAGCGGGCTGTATCTCGTAAACCGTAATAGATAGACAGATAAAATTTTCACATATTATGTTTTTCTATTGCCGCTATAACAACAAATAATAAAAATTAAATTAAAATAAAAAAATTAAATTAAAATGGGTAGGTGGGTAGATGGAAATCTTTTAATTTAATTTTTTTTAACGGAACCCTAAAAGAGCGAGGCCCGACTCGCACTTGGCCGATTTTTTCAATTAAAATGTCTTTATCTATTAATTTTTGCATTCATAAGTGCTCCTAATATTAATAAATAAAAATTATGAGTTTTATAAAATTACAAACGGAATTACTTACGTTAACTTACGGAGGCACTATTAATAAACTTAATTGATCCAGCTGGGTATCGAATGGAAGAATGGAACAGCTTTTACTACTGTGCTAGTCATCATCATCATCCTGTCCTTTTCCCACGCTATGTGGGGTCGGCACAACACGTCTTTTTGTTCCACTCATTTCTGTCATTCGTCAACTCATCATCTACTTCTCTTACACGCATATCCTCTTTCACACAATCCATCCATCGTTTCTTGGGGTCTTCCTCTACACTCTTGTTTTTCCACATGCATGTTTAACATCCTTCTAGTAATATGGTTTACTTCCCTCCGCATTACATGCCCATACCACTCCAGGCTATTACTTCTCATCTTAACTACCACTGACGCTACTTTCAGACTTCCTCTTATATATTCATTCCTTATCTTATCCAATCTATTTTGACGACCTCCCTGACGCAGTGGTGAGCGCTGTGGTCTTATAACTGGGAGGTTTGGGGTTCGATTCCCGGCGGGGCCAATTTGGGAATTTATAATTTCTGAATTGTCTCTGGTCTGATCTGGTGGGAGGCTTTCGTTGGCCGTGGCTAGTTACCACCCTACCGTCAAAGACGTGCCGCCAAGCGATTTAGCGTTCCGGCACGATGGCGTTTGGAAACCAATTAGGGGTATGGGTTTGAATTTTCACTGCCGTACCCCTTCCAAGTTAGTCCGCTACCATCTTAGACTGCATCGTCACTTACCATCAGGTGAGATCGCAGTCAACGACTATCTTGTCATCGAATTAAAAAAAAAATCTTGTCTCGCCGCACATCCATCTCAACATGCGCATTTACTACTGTGCTAGTGAGGCTATCAAAATCAGCGAAATTATTACACCTTCAAAACGTCCAACCGGCCCCTAAGCAAGTATTTGAGAGACCCTCTCCACCAAAAGCGTTCCAACTAAGAGCCGCAAAAATGACACTTTAATATCTTGAATCAGTTCAGCGTACACCATTAATATACTTTTGTTTCCGCACGATTACCCGCCAGCCCACGCCACGACGCGACAGCAGCTCACAAAATCATTAATGAGTGCTTGAATCATCAACACAATTGAAGGGTAAAGCTGTTCGTACATTAGGAATGAAACAAAGTGCGGTGGAAATTAATAAATGGAATTAGATAAGATACAACCATTGAAAAGAATCAGGCGTCACTTTGCGGAATCCCATGATATTTTACCTTTTAATAATATCGATGTTAAAAGATTTATTCTGTTTGGTGGATTATAGCAAAGGAATATTAATTTTTCTTCAGATGGGATACAACTGTTGGATCCAGAGACACTAGAAAGTGATATGCAAGAAATATATGTACATCAGTGGATGTATATGTTGACATATGATAATTTTTGCTATCAGTTGTGCTACAATCTGATGAGGATGACAAATATTTGGATAACTCTTTGCTCCATCAGTTACTTATCACTCAAAATTATTAACAAGAATAACAGATGCGGAATGTAGAGTAAAAGCCTCCATAACGCTCGGTCAAAGTTGAAAACTGAAAGGTTGGCGGTACGACCCCACCCGTTTCACTATTTTCGTACCGATTCCTATCACCCTTTCTTTTCTAAAGGGTAATATCAGGCTTAAAAAATAAAAAAAAATGTATCCAAAGTAAAATCATACACAAAACATTAGAATTTTGTTAACTATTGGTAGATAGTTTGAAAAAGTTAGGTAGAATTACTGTGATTTTCAAAATTCGGTAGGTTTATTATACCTTAATCTTAAAAATTGTATTACATTTTCTTTTCTTTGATTGGTAAGCATACCTATCAAAAAATTGTAGCATTGAGAATACTGCTAAGCGATAAACGAGTAATACGACTTTTAGGTGTTTTTTGCGGAGCGTTTGATGTGCGCTCAGCTTAAATGACTTCAAACGTCAACACAGTTGAATACCGCAGCATAATGCGCAGAAGTGGCACATCGAGCAAAGCCAAACAAAAGGCACGTGCCAACATCATAAATAAGATTAGGGTACGTCATGATTTCCCGTTAAAAACCATAGCGCGGCACAGTCCCATTGTTAGTGAATGCAGGCGCTTTCAATTTGTACGCACTAACCAAACAGGGTGAATTTACGTGTACCAGCATCAAGCCGCGGTGCCGGGTGCCGGGGGTGGCCAGACAACGGGCGCATAAATTAAGAGCGGCCGGGGTGTTTGAATCGAAAGGGTAGCGGCAAAGATAATGCGGTAGATGCGGACAAAATATTTATGGGAAAAATTCTCATAAGGCTGCCTCCACATGTGGTAAAGATTTTACACTTATTTCGTGATTTATTGACATTTTAAAAATATTTTTAAGCTACTGCATAGCTTTTATCGCGGCCTTTGAACTAGGACAAACAGTTTGAGCGCGGCGACCGAATCAAGAAATTCCGTAACGAAAAAAAATCTAACACCGTCGTTCAGTAAGCGTTCAACATTTTAGAGGTTCACAAGTAGCTCTGATTGGCGCAGTGGGCGAGCGGCCGCTTTCTTTACCGTATGGTGTACGATGTCGCAGGTTCGAATCTCACTCGCGAAGTAGTGACAGTGCGCTTTTCTTGTTTGTTTTTAGGGTTCCGTACCCAAAGGGTACCAACGGGACCCTATTACTAAGCCTACGCTGTCCGTCCGTCCATCCGTCCGTCCGTCTGTCCGTCCGTCCGTCTGTCAGCGGGCTGTATCTCGTAAACCGTAATAGATAAACAGATGAAATTTTCACATATTATGTATTTCTATTGCCGCTATAACAACAAATAATAAAAATTAAATTAAATTAAAATATTTCCATGGGTACATGAAAATATTTTAATTTTTTTTTTTTAACGGAACCCTAAAAGAGCGAGGCCCGACTCGCACTTGGCCGATTTTTTAAATATTTTTTTGCATAATTTTTATTATTTTGTATAAGTTGATAAAAAATGCTATGCAATAGCTTTACCGCGGCAGTCCCCGAGTACCACTTAATTTTTTTTATTTATAAAATAAGTTTTAGTGGAAACCAGCCCAGAAGAAGAAGAAGAAGAAGAAGAATGTTTTAGTTGGAATTCTAAACAGCTCTTACTAAAACACATTTTATCGTAGTACGTACTCGTATAATATGTACTTTGTGAAAAAGCAGTGATACCCTAGTGGTTAGGTCTGTGATCTCCTACTCAGGGGGTCGCAGGTTCGAATCCGGGTACACCTCTGACTTTTCTAACCGCACATAGCGTTTAAGAAAATAAATATCACATGCTTTAACGGTGAAGGAAAACATCGTGAGGTAACTGGCACACCTGAGAGTTCTCCATAATGTTCTCGAAGGTGTGTGATGTCTGCCAGTTCACATTGGGCCAGCGTGGTGGACTATGGCCTATAACCCTTCTCTGAGAGGAGACCTACGCTCAGTAGTGAGCCGTTGATGGGTTGATGATGATGATAATGATGATGTCCACATGTTGTCTCCAACAGGACCCAACGTGTGGGTTGTATGTATTTTCTTAGAACGTTGATGCGAAAGTTGGGTACAATACTCCTTCGTCGGTCCAAATGTTAGGCGAACTGTATTGGGACCAGCTTGCAGTCTGATTTGTGGAGCCAGGATGAATGTTTGATAAGTGTTTGATGAATATCTGACACCGCAGTGACAGTAGTCTATTCCTGCTTGAGCGATTTGGAAATTTATTACCTACCTAGTATAAAAGATGTTGAGATCTAGTATTTAGACTTTGGCCGTAATTAGTTGGGAGCGTTTCAACAAAGCGTGCTGCCAAGAAAATAAGCGTTCAAGATACGATAATGCGTAGAAACCTAAAATTCAACCTACAGAAGTGAATGGCCAAGCAACTTGGCGGATGCCATTTTAGGTAGTTTCATCCTCAAAGCAGAAAGGAAAAACGTTATAACAATATTTCACAGTCTGTCTAGCCTCATTCCATAGAGCAGATTAAGAAAATTCAGATTGTCGTATCTACGAAATTATTCTATGGCGCGGAGCCAATGCCTATATTATACTTACCTTGCATTGGCATCTAGGAGGGTTAAAAATCGTGAATTATTGCACTCAGTGTCTGTCCGGGCTTATTATGAGTTATGAATCGGCTCGTAGGATTAGTTAGGTTTTATGCAATGTAACGTTATGAGCATTTAATTAGTGAGAGGCGATGATTTTATTTGGGCGATGGAGAGAGCTATGCTCGGAGTGTCCCTGTGGGATCGAATCAGACATGAGGAGATCCGTAAGAGAACCATCGTCACCGACATAGCTCAGCGAGTCGCGAAACTGAAGTGGAAATGGGTGGAGCACATAGTTCGAAGAGCTGATGGTCGTTGGGGTCCCAAGGTGCTGGAGTAGCGACCCCGCACCGGGAAGCGTTGGCAGACCCCCACCAGGTGGACCGACGACATCGACAACGAGTCGCAGGGAGCCGCTCGATCCAGGCGGCGCAAGACCGAGACCTGTGGAAGTCCATGCAAGAGACCTTTGTCCAGCAGTGGACGTCTATCGGTTGATAAAGAAAGAAGAAAAGAAGATGATTATTACGTGTATGGTGGAGCTTATGGACGAGTTGGTATAGAAATAGTAAAGATTGGGCTGCTTATAACGTAAACCAGATGAGTATTCTAAAGTCAAAGACTTTGTCAGAGCATCCTGGCAAACACCAAATCGAAATTGAAAAGTGTGATTTGTCTACTGCTTGCCATCGTTGACTTTCGGACGTCTTCGTGGTAAGTAAGTTAAGATTGATGCTTTCCAAAGATGCTTTCCATTCGGGGCGATAACGTAGGTGTTTCTACGTATTTCATGTTTTTTTATACAATATAAGACTTAGCTTTTTATTAGCTAACTGTATGCTCAGCCCAATCTGTCTAACCAGTGGTTTGTGCTGTGCGTTGATAGTCAGTCAGTCAGTGAGTCAGTCAGATAGTCAGTCAGTCAGTGAGTCAGTCAGTTAGTCAGTCAGTCAGTCAATCAGTCAGTCAGTCAGTCAGTCAGTCAGTCCGTCAGTCAGTCGGTCAGTCACCTCTTCCTTTTATACACTAAACTGAGTTTGACTGCGATCGCACCTGATGATAAGTGGTCAATCAGTTGTTGAATGGTGTTTTACATCATATTAATATCGCTAACTTATAGAACTTCTAGAACAATGGCTAAAGCATTTTGTAACAGAACCACAGAAAAAAGTATGAGAACTGAAATTATAAATTCAACTGCATAAAAACAGCTCACTTTAAACTTAAGAAGCCGCGAGCTTTCTATAACGCATATTTTTAAAGTGTACATTTCTTACCCTTTGTAATGCAGAGTAGCACTGTGCAGATTATCTTGATAATAATTTTCAAGCCTGTGTAAAACTCGAAACTGCAGGTGGTCGAAAGTAAACCGCTAATGGCAGAAGTGGCCAGGATGACGCGTATTACACCGCAATGGTATAGTTGTTCAATAAGCCAGTTTACTTACATGGGGTACTTTTTCCATTTATTCCATCTTTCCACATTGATGTATGCATAGTTTATATTTAACTAGCTGATGCCCGCGACTTCGTCCGCGTGGATTTAGTTTTTAAAATCCCTCGGGAACTCTTTGATTTTCCTATGTCACTCTCATAGGTCCTCAACTATACCCATGCAAAAAATCACGTCGATCCGTAGCCCTGTTGCGGCGTGATTGAAGGACAAACCAACAAACTAATAAACCAACAAACCAACAAACCAACAAACCAACAAACCAACAAACAAACACACTTTCGCATTTATAATATTAGTAAGAATTTTTATCAGATTTATTTTATGTATATTATCAAACTGTTTGATTCATCGATGACTCATTTACAATTTGTTAAAATCAATTTTTCAACAATTAAGCAAATAATTAATCTAAGCCTCAATAGCCCAACGGTTAAAGGTGCAGACTGAAAACTGAAAGGTCGCAGGTTCGAATCCAACCCGTTGCACTATTGTCGTACCCACTCCTGAGTCCTGACACAAGCTTTCCGCTTATTTGGAGGGGAGAGGAGAATATTAGTTAACTTCAACTTGGTTGATATTCTTTTTTATATAAAAAAAATTACCCATGTCAACTGACTTACTTATTGTTTGGTTTGTCACTAGCTTCTTTAAGCCGTGTCACAATCGTCAGTTTCTGACGCGTGACGTCAGCTACAACGTTTTAAAGCACTTCAAAATGGCGGCGTTTAAATGGACCACACGTATACGGGGTACATAGTATAAAAAGCTGATCGTCGTTGGGGAGCCAAGGTGCTGGAGTGGCGACCCCGCACCGGGAAGCGCACTGTGTGCAGACCCCTCACTATAGGTCGACCGACGACATCAAACGAGTCTCAGGGAGCCATTGAACTAGCCACTAGAAGTCTATGCAAGAAACCTTTGTTCAACTGTGGATGTCCATATAAAGAAGAAGATGTTTTCAAAGCATTAAAAAGTTGGATTCGGTGTGAGTGTGAGCGAAAGTCATTGCCGCTGTAGCAATGCAATGTCATTAGCCACAGATAAGTTGCGAAGACGGCAGCGGAATTAGGAGAGAAAAGAGTGTTTTTTCAAACAGCTTCATAACATTCCGTGGAACTCTCTTGGTATCCATTTTCTTTGAAATAGGTCCGTTTTAGCTCAAGGTTTGTATGTTTCGCTTCTTTGCTTTGACAAAAATACATTTTTGAAGTGAAAACTTATTTTGGCGCACCGCACACACATTTTTACGTGGGTAGTAAGTTGGCTGATCCGTCACGGTCTTAGATGAAAGGCTCGATCGGGTAAACTCGGGACTGCCGAGTGTACCTGAGCGAGAAAGATACAGTCAGCTGCTCTTCTGTTGTCTCACTCACGAGACAGTATAATACTGTCTCACTACGTGAGAGTGAGTGAAACTGAGCTGCCATGTATAAATTGATTAGAGTATATTGATTAGATTAATTAGAGTAAGTATATAAATTAATTGCGATTGCCAATGAAGTTTTCACTTTTGCCGTGCGGTCTTAAGCACACTGTTTTTTTTTTGTTGCGAGATAAGCAAGCTTTAGATGACAATCAACGACGGAAAAACTAACGAGGTCTATGTTGGAGCATGCTTGCCTAGAATATGTCTATATTCACTCTTGCCTTGAAAATACTCGAATTATACGTGGCAGGTATCACGAATTTAGAATGTTCTAGCTACAATCAAAGCTGTTGGAACGTTGAATGGCGTCGGGGTTCTCGTAAAATATCTGTTTTAGCCATTAGTTAGCTTAATTCCACTGCTGTCACGTTCAAAACGTAAGTTAAGGTCGCTTAAATTGCACTAGGGCTGTCGTCGATGCCATTTATCTTTAATTATAACGATAATGTCTTCCCAAACGGTTTCCCGCCGCCTTGACCAATTTTCATAGGAACTAGCTAACTACGCAGGAGTTATTATAGTGCGCAATTATGTGCGCAAACATAGGTGCACTCTCTATATGCCCTTACTCTCATATTCGGTAAGACACGATCGGTAAAGATCAGGCGATAAAAAAGACGGCTTCACATGCTATTCGAGGCACGGGCACGGGGAAGTCAGCAAAAATTTACAACAATGGCGCTTTGCGATCCACCGCAATATCCTTTTTTTGTTTCGAGATAGGCTTGCGTTTAATGACAATCGATGCTGGAAAGCACTGATGAGGTTAGAGTGAAGCACGCTTGCCTGAAAAATGCTTATTCACTCTTTGCCTTGAAGGTCAAATCGTTGAGGAAAATCGCTCTACGATATAGGCGATACTATATCGCGAAAGCAAAATAATAACGTTACAAGACTCTTTATCTATTAAAATAAAAATCTCGTGTCACAATGTATGTTCGGGATAAACTCGAAAACTACTGAACCGATTTTGATCAAACTTCGTAACTCTCTGTAATTTGGTCCAACTTAAAAGATAGGATAGTTTTTATCTTTATTATTGACATCAATATTTGTTACTGCAAATTAAAATATGTTAATAACACGACAGTCATATATACAGTTCGAGATTTAGGTTGCTAGGCAACCTAGTAACCTAAATCTCGAACGATGTTAGATTGCGGTTGTCTATATTCTGTTATAATTTTGCATTATACTGATATTATAAATGCGAAAGTGTGCTTGTTTTGTTGGTTTGTTCTTCAATCACGTCGCAACAGAGCAAGAGATTGATGCGATTTTTTGCATGGATATAGTAATGGGTGTAGTAGTGGGTTCTCAGACCGTGAGAGCTACTTTTTATCTCGGATAATGAACCAAAGAGTTCCCGCGGGATTTTTAAAAACTAAATCTATGCGAACGAAGTTGCGGGCATCAGCTAGTAACGTAATATATTCAAGTGCCAACAAATGTAAAGCAGAAAAGCCGGTGTTCAGGCGCAACGCTAACCCAGAGAAAGATCTCCCTGTTCTTATTCTTGCAGTCGAGCTCATATACTATACATGCTCCCGTACGCTACGTTCTAAACAATGGAACCACATGTCTGGACGTACGGGCAGTACAGCCCTATCTATGGTAATCAGGGCAATCACATTTGCATCGCGAAGTTGGCACGGTTCACTGTTAGCGCCATTGGAACCAATTTGGCAAATTATGGCTCGCAGACCCAACACTCGTGCGAGTGGATTTTATAGCCTAAGTGCCCCTTCTTATGTGTGCAGACATTTTAGAAGAGGTTAAAGGCTTACTCATTTATGTTAATGGACGAAATCTGTAACTTGAAAATCCGTTGAAAAACTAAAGAAACAGATATTTAGGACTATGCCAAAAACATTTATGAGTACCCAAGCGTTTGATAAGTCCATTCTCGAAGAACTCAGCATCAATCTGCGTCTGTCCTCTATTATACTTGGTTACGTGTCAAGACGTAATAATATTATCTCCATTGAATGTCGAGTGGTCTAAGGAAGAGTAGAGGGCACAAGAGCGCGTGGCAGATCGCCCGTGAGATGGACAGACCAGTTGTGGGCTGCGGTGGATGTCCCGTTGCATGAATGCAAGAGGAAGTCAGCTGTTAGAGAGGAGTGGAGGCGTATAGTGAAGCGTGCCACAATACCTAAGTGACGACGACGTATCGTATAAGAAAATGAACGCGTTTGATGTTTTCGTAACAAACTATATTACCATTTAAACACCAATAGCGCTATTTAGGTAGCTACCTACTTTTAATTCAAATCAAATCTAATGTTGGTCAAAGTAGATATTATTTATCTAAAAATTTCTAAATATATAAAAGGACAGGGTGACTGACCGATCTATCAACGCACAGCTCAAACCACTGGACGGATTGGGCTGAAAGGCTTATTGAAAATTGAACCCCTAAGTGGGTTAAAATAGTGGTTTGAAAAATTGAGCTTAATGTGAGAGAAGCCGCGGGTAAATGCTAGTTCTTTATAAAATTCTTCCCATTTATAAAATCACACTTTTTAGGGTTCCGTACCCAAAGCGTGCCAACGGCACACTATTACTAAGCCTCCGCTGTCCGTCCGTCCGTCCGTCCGTCTGTCAGCGGGCTGTATCTCGTAAACCGTAATAGATAGACAGTTGAAATTTTCACATATTTTGTATTTCTATTGCCGCTATAACAACAAATAATAAAAATTAAATTGAATTAAAAAAATTAAATTAAAATATTTCCATGGGTACATGGAAATATTTTAATTAAATTTTTTTAACGGAACCCTAAAAGAGCGAGGCCCGACTCGCACTTGGCCGATTTTTTACATATGTTCATTCGAGGTATCGATAGGAAGCTCAAGATTGCATCAACCCTAATCCAAAAATATTACCATCATCGTCAGTCAATACCTGCAGCTTTGCACACTGAGAGCCAAACGCATTATAATATTGTTATTCCCTTAATATTATTAATGGGAAGGGTCACGACTCTCATTGGCGTGTAAAACGGGCCCATACAGAGAGATTAATGGAATGTTAATAAATAAAAAACGAAAAGAAGATTTTTCATATTAAAACATACTGAACAAACCATTATAAAGTTAAAGCCTGAATAAAACATTCCTCTCTATGAAATGAAAAGCTTAGTAAAGTGTTATTACAGTAACTGGCGTAACATTTCTGCTCTCGTTCCACCATTGTGGAAATTAAATATCCACCATATCACTGTGGCGAGATGAAACCTTATGGGTGGAATTAAAACTAGTTGGCTACTAACTTTAGAGAGCGCAGCTTTTCATGACCTTTTTTACAAGTTTTCTCTGTTGCGAACAGAAACACGATAATAGGTATATTGAGATAGAACGATTGTCATCATCATCAATAGCATCATCATGATCATCACTATCATCATCTTCATCACAACTAATGAAGAAACTTTGTCAGAAGATTTTCACCACCTTCTGCTAAGTGTCGGATAGCTTATTCGCATATTTTGTCTTTGTCACTTGACATAAAGTAAGAAAGTGACAAAATTTACGGTTAGGCTATCCGACACTTATCAGAAGGTTGTAATACAGGCCCTTAATATTAATAAGGAAAAAATCAAGATGGTTCCTACTTTCATCTGTATTTAATATCAAGCAGTAATGAATATCGGTAACTTTGATAAATTAAGGGTAGGTTTTTACACACGCGGCGCGTTGTACAGCGCCAGCCGCGTCGCCCGCCGCGTCGCCAGTCGCGTCGCCCGTCGCGTCGCCAGTCGCGGCACCCGCCGCGTGCGCCGCCGCGTTCAACGCAAACGCTTCTGCATGAACGCTCTCATACTTGACCATAAGTTTGAGTTAACCGCGCAACGCCCCGCGTGTGCAAAAACGTACCTTTAGACCAATAATATTACTTACGTCGTCGTTACATTCGTGTAACGTGATGTAACATTACACATTTACACGTGGTGTGACAAATCGCGTGACATTTGTCGCTGAGGAAAAACATGAGCATTTATATTCCATAATAAATTCAGGGAACGTATGATTCGCGAAAATCCTATTACAGGGCCATTTTACTTTTCACTAGATTCTGACCGCGACTTCGACCGCGTATTATCTAAATAGGTTTTTTTAATAAATCTGCAGGAACCAGGAACAGGCCTTTGTCACAATTGCCACTTATAAAGTGCCCTAGATCACTCCTTTTGTTTTGCTGTAAATGCCTCATCCCAAAATCGGTTCAGAATAAAAAACAAAAGTTTATTTTCGTTTAAGTAATATTCGAATGATGTGTTTTATTAAATCTTCTTATTCTTCTTCGTGACACTCTCGGCAGAGCGGTCGTGGTCATCGCGAAGTGACGTCTTTAGCGGCAGATGTGATTCGCCTCACGAGCATTCGCCACTTATCCCTGCTGGCCGACAGCCTGGTACACTCGTGCAATGGACCGCACACTCACAGGAGGCTTAATTCGGTCGGTCCATCGCATGGGCGACCTTCCTCGCCCTCTGGTGTCCTCCACTTTGCCCTGCACGACAAGGCGCTCGATGGACTCACTCCCGCGCCGGGAGACGTGTCCGAAGAACTTAAGTATGCGACTCTGTACTAAGGCCGAAAGGCGTTGTTTTATGCCGAGTTCTTGGAAAATGGAGACGTTGGTGTGAAACTCGGTCCACGACACCACTTGGTTCCAGCATTCGTCTCCAGCACCACATCTCCAGAGCATCAATTTTCTTTTTCTCGACTTGTCGTAAAGCCCACGTCTCCGCAGTATACAAAAATATGGGAAAAACAAGTACCTTCGTAGCTTTTGTTATGTTTCTGTTCTTCCACATTTTTTCATCCATCAGTCCATCGCAATTCTTGCTATCACCATACGTCGCTTTACTTCCTCTACGCACCCTCCATTGTTTGAGATTAAAGCACCAAGATATATATAAGATTGCACGACCTCGCCGTTCGCAATCTGCGTGACCTCGGGCGAGTTATCGTTGGCTCGATCTACAATCATCATCAATAATTAGTTTATTAAATACAAAGAACGAAATTATTATAGCTTTTGCCCGCGACTTTCTTACGCGTCCGCTCTATGTTTGTACGGGAACTTTATGTTTTTCCTGGATAAAAGGTAGCCTATGCCACTCTCTAGGTATATTATCTACCAATGCAAAAAATCAATTCGTTGCTGCGTGATTGGAAGAAATCACCAAACACACACACTTTCGCATTTATCATATTAGTAAGGATTGAACTACGAAATTCCACAAGGGCCAGGAAAAACTGCGGCAATAAAATGGCGGATGCTTCCACCTCTATTTTAAATAACTGCGGGCACAAAAACCTGACGATCCAGTCCCTTATCGAACGACTAATGGCGGTACAAAGGCTCTAATGCGAAATAAATTGTCGACCACCTCCGAAAGCGAACAATGAACAAAAACTACTGGAATAGAGAAAGAACTTGTATTTTATACACTTACCTACCAGAACAGAAAAAGTTTTTATTAAGAACGCGTATAACACCAAAAAAAATCAGATTTCGCGATGAGATAAAACATAGTCGCAACCTCATGTGAGGCGCGACAAAAGAAAGCGTTTTGCGCGGAATAGGAGTGTAGTAAGCGCCAAATACTTTGTAACTCGTAAAATATTCATTTTCTTTTCAATTCACTAGGCTACTCTTTTGATAATATCAATCGGAATTTAATGTAAAAATTTTGGCTCTGTAATATGCAACACATTGAAAATAAATGAATATTGGTTAAAAATTAGACCTAACTTCGCGATTTTTTAGTATCGAACAAATTTCATCATTTTATGTTTTTGCCCAAGCACGTCCCTTGGCAGTATGATGTAATTTTTGCGTGTTTTTTTTCGGATAGTTGAAACTTGATCTACTACTGTAAAAATCAAATCTGTTTACTGTTAACGAGCGTACACCCACTCTTAATGCTATACTCAGAAGAGCTATTTTAGCGGAGGAGCACGATATTACATAAGGCCTGTCTTCACCTGTTAGATTTACTAATTCGTAGTAGCAACAATAAAATTCAAAATCATTTATTTCATGTAGGCTAAATTTGAGCTATTATGACAAGTCACGTATCTACCACCGGTTCGGAAAGCTGATTCTGCTGAGAAGAGCATCCTGACAGCAATTAGGGATAAATTAATAGGCTGCCTAATTATAAAACACTGGATGGCTGTTTCCACCGGGGTGATGCCTAGACAGGTATTAACTAACTACATTTACAGCTATAAAGATAAATTTTTACTAAAATAATTATTTAATATAAAAAAATCTTTTTAAACAACCGACTTCAAACTACCGCTTTACTACATTACACACACACTAAGCACATAGTTCGAAGAGCTGATGGTCGTTGGGGTCCCAAGGTGTTGGAGTGGCGACCCCGCACCGGGAAGCGCAGTGTTGGCAGGCCCCCCACCAGGTGGACCGACGACATCAAACGAGTCGCAGGGAGCCGCTGGATTCAAGCGGCGCAAGACCGAAACCTGTGGAAGTCCATGCAGGAGACCTTTGTCCAGCAGTGGACGTCTATAGGTTGATAAAGAAGAAGAAGAAGAAACAAAGTATTTAATTTATTGTTGATATTTTAAAAACCACTCGACCGATTTCGATAAAATTTATATTGGACCACCTGGAAAGTATGCCCTTTAAAACAAAATAAAAAAAATTCAAATCGGTTCACACGTCTTCGAGTAATCGGTGAACATACATAAAAAAAAACATTCCGTTGAATTGAGAACCTCCTCCTTTTTTGAAGTCGGTTAAAAATACTAAGACGCGCTTGCAGAAACGCCGAGTTATCATTTAAACTCAGAGTTATCTGCTGCTTTGACAGATTTCGTATAAAGCTTCTATCAAACTTACAAATTTATTCCTGGGTTAAACCCGGCGTCTGTTGTACGTATACGTATGTAATATAGTACTGTTATAATACAGTTGTATAGGTCTAAAATTAAGGATTATTTATTTATTTGGTTTTAGTTAATTATGTAAGCTAGTTATGAATTTAAAACTTGATGAATGCTAAATGAAACTTTAAACCTAGTACAATTTTACATAAGTGTAAACATTGAAGTCAGTTTTTAATCCGATTATTTACATTTCATGTAATGTCACTTATCATGCAAAAATATCGCGTTTTTTTACCACTTTCAGTATCAATAAGGCTTCGCATGGCCTATATCCTTCACGGCTCGCTTTTTACAACCGGAACCGGAAACCACTCGAGCCTTCAGGAAATGCTTGCGTGTTTGTAATTAAGGTAGTGGCACAATAGATGGTTGGAACTTTCTTTACATCTTTTTTCACATACTTTACCTGTTTAATGACAGTTTTGGTTGTTCCACGCTTAAAATTTACATAAAATACCTACAAAGATCTAAATTTTAAAAACTGGGGCCATTGGTCTATTAGTATTACGTAATATTTTAAGCCAACTTCAAAAAAGGAGGTTCTCAATTTGTCGGAATCTTTTTTTTGTATTTCCACCGATTACTCGAAGACGCCTGAACCGATTTGGAAAATTATTTTTTTGTTTGAAAGAGTATACTTTCCACGTAGTTCCGTATAAATTTTATCGAAATCGGTGAAGCGGTTTTTACAATATCAACAATAAATTATATACTTTGTACAGTGTGTGTGTAATGTAGTAAAGCGGGAGTTTGAAGTCGGTTGTTTAAAAAGAATTTTTTATATTAAATTATTTTAAACTTAACTCCAAGCGGACGAAGTCGCGGGCATCAACTAATAGATATTATTAACAGTGTATTTGTATTATACAATTTTATAACTCGGTGTATCACCAACTTGACGATTAAATAATGCTTATATTAAAACTTTTCGTAAGCAAAGTTCGCTGGGACAGCTGACGAGTGTTACAGTAATATCTTTCACGTTTTGATATTATACACTAGCTGATGCCCGCGACTTCGTCCGCGTGGATTTAGTTTTTAAAATCCCTCGGGAACTCTTTTATTTTCAGGGATAAAAAGTAGCCTATGTCACTCTCCAGGTCCTCAACTATACCCATGCAACATCGATACAAAATCACATTGATCCGCAGCCCTGTTGCGGCGTGATTGAAGGACAAACCAACAAACAAACACACTTTCGCATTTATAATATTAGTAAGGATTTTATTAAGTACTTTTAGTTATCTATGACTAGCTGTTGGCCACGACTTTGTCCGCGTGGACTAAGGTTTTTTTTTCCGATCATCCATCCATATACCATAATATTGCGTTTGTAACGAAATACCTTATTGACTATGTTAGTAATAAAATTATAAAGCGCCTAGAGCACTAGCTGTTTACATGCAAGCAAACCCAACGCTAGCAATACTAACCTTTTTAACCGACTTCAAATAAGGGGGAGGTTATCAATTTGAACGGTTTGCTCGCGATCAGACAATATCAGATCCTATGAAGCTACACAAAAAAAACTGAAAATAATGATATATTATTAAAAATCTTTTTAAAAAACTGACTTCAAACGCCACTACAAAGTACAAAACAGTTTTAAAGTTTGTACAGGTAGGTATGTTGAAGTCGGGCTAGCGTTGCGGTTTCATCGTTTCTATGGAGGCCCGCCCAACTTCAACATACCTGTACAAACTAAAATTATTTTATACTTTGTAGTGGCCTTTGAAGATGGTTTATTAAAAAATAATTTTTATATATTATTAAGATCTCTCTGCTTTGTTAGAGCAAAGACGCTTACGCTGTTCAGAACTCGTTTTAATACTCAAAGGGACTCGTACATAGAATGGCAATCCGATTTTATCCATTCAGAAAAAGCCTCGAATTGCCTAAGCCTTTATTTAGAGTATAGAGGTAGGTTCACGCGGCGGGCAGGCAGGTGTATGGGGAGCGATGACTACAGCAGTTTTCACTTACTGTAACAGTATTATGTGCACGACTGCGGCCCCTGATCGATGGATCGGGCTCACTTGACAGAGGGGTGAATTGTAACCTACATTTTGAGTTACCTAGATTCTTGTCAACACACGGTTGCTTCATTGCTTATGTGCAGGAAACATAGTGGCGTCAAACCTACATAGAAAAACAATAGAAATCCAATAAATCCAATGATATTGGATAGAGGTACGTATTTATTTATTTATTTATTTATAAGCCTTCCTTATTACATTGTTATTGTTATATTTACACATTTTAATTAATTTTAATTACAAATCATCCCACTGCTGGGCAAAGGAAGCCTTCTTCTTCCAGAAGCACGTATTACTTTGTGGAAATCTGCAACAAGGCACAACATAATTTTGCTATTGTCCGCCAAAATAGAAACACACAATGTAGAATAGTACAAAATGACGCTTGCTATGCATCGCCTGCCTGTCGGCTACTAGAAACGCACAAACAACAATCAACCGAGCAATGAACACGCAACAACGCATAGGTAAACTAAGCCTTATTAGCCCAATAGTTAAATGTGTGGACTGAAAACTGAAAGGTCAACGGTTTAATCCCCACCCATTGCATCCGTAGTACTCACTCCTAACACAAGCTTTACGCTTATTTTGAGGGGACAGGGTTATATTATTTAAGTTCAGTGTGACTACTATTCTTAAAAACGACCTCCCTGGCTCAGTGGTGAGCGTTGTTGCCTTATAACTGGGAGGTCTCTGGTTCGATTCCCGACGGGGTCAATTTGGGAATTTATAATTTCTGAATTGTCTCTGGTCTGGTCTGGTGGGAGGCTTTGGTCGCGGCTAGTTACCACCCTACCGTCAAAGACGTTCCGCCAAGCGATTTAGCGTTCCGGCACGATGGCGTGTAGAAACCAATTAGGGGTGTGGGTTGAATGTTCATTGCCATACCCCTTACAAGTTAACCCGCTATTACCTTAGACTGCATCGTCACTTACCATCAGGTGAGATCGCAGTCATGGTCTAGCTTGTCATCGAATAAATAAAAAAAAATTAAAAAAAGACTCACTAAAATACACTTTACAAACGTTTCATTCCGACACTGACGAAGACTGATTATAACATCTTTATATTCAAGGAAAGACTTAAATGTAGACTAGAAGTATATTTATAGAAGCAGTATGTATAGTTTGTAGTGTACTAGAAGTCTTTGTATTAAAGTGGCAGTTTCACATCGGTTTACATGTACTACGAAGGACGGTATGTATGTACTATGTATGGACGATATATTTTTTTATCCTAATTATAATTAGGATTAAAAAAAATTATCGTATCAATAATTATCTATAGAGACTTTGATAAGCTAATGTTTTATAGCGGAAATGTGCTATATGCCTACGCATGTTATTTTACCACGTATGACAATTTATCACGTCATTATGAATAAGTTCAAACCGCTATGCTGGCGGCCCTATCCATCAATTAGACGTGACGTCGACCCTAAATGACATTTTATTCTGCTTAAGATCGGCCAGGTAGGGTAATGGCTCGATATTCCTCAGGGATGGCATATGGGAAGGCGTAATACGTTAATTAATGTGTTATGATAAGTGACAGTTTTTGCATAAATAATATTTGGAAAAGAAAAATAATTATTGATTTATGTAAAAATTATGCTTTTAAACAGACGAGGTGATGAAAAAGGTTCTCAAGTCAAAGACGGGGTTTTTTTTTATCCAGCTGACTAGCTTCGCGCATTGGTTTTATCGTTTCTATTTAAGCCCGCCCGACTTCAACATACGTCTACAAACTAAAATTATTCGATATACTTTGCAGTGGCGTTTGAAGTCGGTTTTTTAAAAGATTTTTTTATATTATTATTTATTAAAAATAAATTAAGGCTTGAAAATATCAGCGTAATTTCTTAGACTATTATAATTATTAATTAATTAATTATTTATTGTTTGTATTAAAGCTAATCACGTTGCCAAATACAGTGTTTAATGGTCATTATTAAATCAAGTTTGATTCTTGAATAATAATCGAATTTCCGACAGTTTTTAGGGTTCCGTACCCAAAGGGTGCCAACCGGACCCTATTACTAAGCGTCCGCTGTCCGTCCGTCCGTCCGTCCGTCTGTCAGCGGGCTGTAGCTCGTAAACCGTAATAGGTAGACAGTTGAAATTTTCACATATTGTGTATGTATTTCTATTGCCGCTATAACAACAAATAATATAAATAAAATTAAATTAAAAATAAAAGGGGGCTCCCATACATGGAAAAGGAGTCGAAATAATTTTTTTTTTACCCTGGCATGTGGGGAATGTCATTGTCTAGAACTCATTAAGTAGAGTTCATATATTTTTTATTATTTTGAGCTACAAAAATGAAGAAATGGGGGGCCGTCAAAGTTTTCGGTTTTAGACCACTTTTAGAGCAAGATCCCAGTGCCGCCAGACCTAAGTTATTTTCTCAGCAATTATTTGTGTACGATAGAGTACTGTTCGAATGTTCTTTCAGTATATGCGTACCAGCTAGATTGTGCCGACGGCCAATTTCCAGATACCAGGTGCTAAAGGTAGGTAAAAACTAGAATAACTTATCTTAAATTCTCAGGGCTGATTTTCATATATGTTTTAAAGAATATTGTAAAAATTAATAAATTAATACTGCCAGACGCTTACCGCCGGCGGTTACTTTAGCCAGACGCTTTGAAGCTCCCAAAAAAATATATAATTTAAGTTAACTTATATTCTCAGTTCTGATTTTTATACATGATACTCAGGGAACTATTGCGATATTATCTGTAAGCTGCCAGACCTATTGGAAGGGTCAAACATCCCCCCAGACACACATTATGCGTCCCCATATCTATGAGCGCTAGAACATGATTCACTTGTTTAAGTGTGTGAGAGATAATATCATCATACTATAATATTATAAATGCGAAAGTGTGTTTGTTGGTTTGTCCTTCAATCACTCTGCAACAGAGCTATGGATCGACGTGATTTTTTTGCCTGGGTATAGCTTAGGATCTAGAGAGAGAGAACTATTGCAATATCTTCTGCAAGCTATACCCAGGCAAAAAATGAAAAAAACTACAAATTAACTCTAACATAACAAGCTATTATTTACCCTTGCATTGCATTAAATAACAGGTTGTATGACGTGAACTAATTAACGTCATCGGTCATTCTAATCTCCGATCACACTACACTAATTTAAATGGCAGTGCATTTAGAAGAAAAATTGCATAATTTTCAAAATAATTCACTTTAAAATTTATATTAAGTGAATTTCAACTCTAATTTAAAAGCGAATAGGTTTGACAAATGAGTGAAGGAATGTACTTTTACTGTGCACCACATAACATAGGAAACAACACAAAAACATACAAATATATAATATAATTTGGCGGCCTTAATGATACCAAGCGATCTCTTCCAACAAACCATGCAATGGTGCAAAAAGACATAGCTACAGATACGAAGTAGATAGTGTATACACACGCGGTATTAGCTCCTAGTGGTTCTTTAAGAATTCAAACGGTCTTTTCGTGGGCTTCCTCATAACTTTTCGGAGTAATAATACCTATGCGTTTTAAGCAATTAAATGTCACTTCCTAATACTAAGAAAAACATCGTGAGGAAACTTGTGTCTGAGTTCTGCAAAATATTCTCAAAGGTTAGGTCCGACAATGCACAGTTAGCAAGCATGGTGATATAAAACCTGAACCCTTCTTATTCTGAAAAGAGACCCCCAGTGGGACGTAGATTCACATAATTCTATTAAATTATAAGAATCTGTAGTAAGGGAACAAAATGTATTATTTAGTAGATGAAGACCGCGACCGTCGTATAACAAACCCCGCGGAAATTCTTTGATTTACCGCGATAAAAGTAGCCAATGTCACTCTCCAGGTTCAACTTTACCCATGCAAAATTTCTGTGGTGGTGTCGTGTGATGCGGGTTGCTACGTTCCCTCAAATATGGTTGAGCGAAGCAACGGCTGGGTCATGCGTCATGCTCGTGAATGGGTTCCACCGGCGGGAATGGGGCTTCTATATGTCTGTCCACCTTGGGGTTTATTGCATTGTTAGTAGGTATGCATTTTTGGAACTTCCCTCATTGTGGAAACACTGCATACATAGCATAGTATTTATTGTATTGTAAACTTGTTTTCAATAGAGCAACCGCCGAATTTCTTGCTGGTTCTTCTCGGCAGGAAGGGCATTCCGAACCAGTGGTAGACTCATCGACGATTCAAAAGAACTTGTAAAAAGTTTATTTGAATAAAAAATATTTCTATTCTATTCTAAAAAAAAATCACAGCGATCCGTATTTCTGTTGCAGCGTGACTGACGGACACACCAATACTTAAACCAGCAAATAAAATAAACACACCGTCGCATTAATTATAATATTAGTAAGGATAAAAATCTGCAGTAAGTGAACAAAATGTATTTATATTCAAACTGCGTGTGTATTCATTATATTTACAAATCCACAACTGCATAGTGATGCTGTTCAGAGTGTGGGCTGAGCTAATTTACCGTAAACCTTTCGAGTTGATTGCTTTCAGCTAGTTCAACTGCATACAAATTAAAACGAATAAATACATTCACGGATTTATTAATGTATTAACGATTTACTATTTTATGGTTTATTAATTATTATACAGTGATAAATGTTTCTCACCAAAAAGCAGTAATAAAAAGCAGGGAAAACTGCACGTTTGAGATCTCTTCATTATGTTCTCATAGACACCTATGAATATATTATACACCTATGTTTGAAGTCTACCAATTCGCATTTGGCCCGCGTGGTGGACTATGGCCTTCTAACCCTTCTCAGCGAGGAGAACTGCGCTCAGTAGTGAAACGTTAATGGGTTGCTCATGATGATGATGAAATCATGCGGCAACTTAGCAATGGATCAAAGTGATATTTGCGGCTATTTATAGTATTCATAGTAAGAATTAAAAGGGATGATTTACTAAACCATATAATTAATAATGTATTTTTGTAAGCGTAAGTATCTAGCCGCCGACGGTGTAAAGTTGAGGTTTTTGTATTGCCACTATGTCAAATCGTTTTTATTAGTTGGCTAAAGTTTACAAGCTTTATTTCAACAACTTAAAATAAACTTAAAATAAAATTTAACCGAGAAATAACATTGAAGTCGCTTTTGTACCTATTGAAAATCTGTTAATCAGTCGTATTTATTTGTTGGTGGATTACACTCTACGTTCACTTCAGAGTTGAAAACCACGCTGACAATTCACGAGATTGAGCTAGAACTTAGCTTCAAGGAGGTAGCAGTTATTTACCGTAAAGTTTCGCAGTATAAGTTAGTGCATTAGTGATTTAACTAAAGTGTTCATGAGAGTCTCGTTAGTGATTTGAAATATCAGTACAATCATACGAAGATTTTGTTGTCGCGACTTCGACATACACGATGAAGTATTTGGCTTAAAAATGCAGTGTTTTTAACGTTTCCATTAAAACTAGTCATTAATTTTTAACCGACTTCAAAAACGGAGGAGGTTATGAATTCGTCGGATTTTTTTTATGTGTGTTTACCAGTTACTCTAAGACGCCTGAACCGATTTAGAAAATATTTTTTTTGTTTGAAAGGGTATGCTTCCCAGTCGGTCCCATTAAAATTTTATTAAAATCGGTCAAGCGGTTTTAAAAAAAATCATTGCCACCACCATATCACCGAGCTATAGTTTGAGTATCCCACAAACTCCGACTATAGCTCTCTCTATCATCCGCTAAATGTCCACAGTCTTGTTATGTGAGCCATTAACGTTAGCGACTATGTTTCTGATCCATACATCTTCTTATTTTTAATGATATCTACACACATGGATAAATAAAATTGAAGTGACTTATTTTGAAATAACTGTCTTTTATGCTAAAAGAAAACAAATATAAATACAAATAAAATATTGCCTGTCTGTTTTTTTGTTTGACTATGCTAATTTTTGGAAGGCTGAACTGATTTGAAACAAATTTTCACCGGCAAGTACATACAAAGAATGATTCAAGCCACTTTTCATCTCGACAAAGCCAAAGGTTCCTTACTCGATTTTTAACAAAACCTTTTTGTAATAGTTAAGCACTAAGACGTGTATTCCATTGAATTTTGTTCTTTATATTTGTGGGAAAAACTAAACTCGTTCATGCGAGCATATCAAAAATGTAGCTTGTGCGATGTCGCACATCTTTTTTTCATACAAACGGGAGTGACGTCTCGCTAATAGCTAGTAAAATCAGTTGTTGTATTATTTCACTGACCTTACAAAGTGACGTATAGTGACGTCGCAAACAGTACTAGAACGGAGAGCCATCAAAGATGCCAAAAAAATCGGTGCAATGTAGCACTAGAATTTTGAGAGTTCGCTATGTCGTGGCACAGCAACCCTGCTCTTAGCTATTAGTATGGCCAGACGCCGCACTACAACGTTGTGCTCAATAAACCAAGTTTTCGCTGGACGTGATACTACGTTGTGCCTCAGTAACCCTGCCAATATTTACGTATATAGTGGTAAACCACCACTATAAATGTTTAAATTCCTGCTGGAGTCCCTAAGCTCTTCATCAATGAAAGATCGGTGAATATTTTCACTGTATATTTGTTACTTATAATATTACAGAACACTGAGAAAACAATACCGCGATACTAGGTTGTGGATTCGAACTTTGTGTGATAGTTGAGTTAGTTATTACTGAATGTCAAAAATCAGGAGATGCGTTCGCACCAAGGTTCCGAGACTGAATGATATAAATATATACAATAATAGGTCTAAGCTCGCACGACCTTCTTGATAGAAATCAAGGATCTGAATGAATAGCGCGCACAATAAACACGCATCCGTCTATCACACGATTTCAAATTACGAGCACGTTCTTTATATAAAAATAACATTGATCGAAGTAGAAGCTGCCAGGACAGGACAAGCGGCCAGCTCGAAAGAAGGTTTTCCACCACACGTATATATACGTATGCTTGCATGAACGTGTTAAAACATAAAATAAATTGATGATGAGTGCATTACCGTGAGCCACGTACTACATACATCTGCTATTCTGTACCGATAGTAGTCTTGACTTGTCATTTATCTAATAACACGAAACGCTGCAAGGCGGCCATGAAATGAATTATTTTTAATTTGAATATGAAAGTTGCGAGTCGAAACCAATTACAAACTCGTGTGTTTACATGTCAGTAAATTGTGAGCAGAACATTGCGGTAGGTTTGTAATAGAGCAAGATCCCAGTGCCGCCAGACCTAAGTTATTTTCTCAGCAATTATTTGTGTACGATAGAGTACTGTTCGAATGTCCTTTCAGTATATGCGTACCAGCTAGATTGTGCCGACGGCCAATTTCCAGATACCAGGTGCTAAAGGTAGGTAAAAACTAGAATAACTTATCTTAAATTCTCAGGGCTGATTTTCATATATGTTTTAAAGAATATTGTAAAAATTAATAAATTAATACTGCCAGACGCTTACCGCCGGCGGTTACTTTAGCCAGACGCTTTGAAGCTCCCAAAAAATATATAATTTAAGTTAACCTATATTCTCAGTTCTGATTTTTATACATGATACTCAGGGAACTATTGCGATATTATCTGTAAGCTGCCAGACCTATTGGAAGGGTCAAACATCCCCCCAGACACACATTATGCGTCCCCATATGTATGAGCGCTAGAACATGATTCACTTGTTTAAGTGTTAACATCGCTGCAACAGAACTTATTACCCGTTAGAAAAACAATGCCCTCACAAAGCTCGGCCTTTTGCTAATAATAATTAATATTTCGCTATCAAGCTTTTATTTATGACATATTATAAGTTTATGCCGTAGGCGATTTTTTTCTACGAACTATACAAATAGTGTTTAACACTCATAAATAATGCCTACTCATAAAAAAGGTATACTATCGCAGGTATACTTGCAGAAGATATTGCAATAGTTCTCTCTCTCTAGATCCTAAGCTATACCCAGGCAAAAAATCACGTCGATCCATAGCTCTGTTGCAGAGTGATTGAAGGACAAACCAACAAACACACTTTCGCATTTATAATATTATAGTATGATGATATTATCTCTCACACACTTAAACAAGTGAATCATGTTCTAGCGCACATACATATGGGGACGCATAATGTGTGTCTGGGGGGATGTTTGACCCTTCCAATAGGTCTGGCAGCTTACAGATAATATCGCAATAGTTCCCTGAGTATCATGTATAAAAATCAGAACTGAGAATATAAGTTAACTTAAATTATATATTTTTTTGGGAGCTTCAAAGCGTCTGGCTAAAGTAACCGCCGGCGGTAAGCGTCTGGCAGTATTAATTTATTAATTGTTACAGTATTCTTTAAAACATATATGAAAATCAGCCCTGAGAATTTAAGATAAGTTATTCTAGTTTTTACCTACCTTTAGCACCTGGTATCTGGAAATTGGCCGTCGGCACAATCTAGCTGGTAAGCATATACTGAAAGGACATTCGAACAGTACTCTATCGTACACAAATAATTGCTGAGAAAATAACTTAGGTCTGGCGGCACTGGGATCTTGGACCATAACTGTGTACTGTGTAAGTTGGCAAGTCAAAGCCAACAGACAAGTTGACTCGTTACGCGTCTGTTTTGCGAGAAAATGTAACATCAAACCGCTGCGTGCGCGACGCGTATTTGCTTATATGTATGTCACTTATGTGTTATTGCATAACTTTAGGAAACTTTTATACAAATATCATGGACGAGTGTTTTTTGATGATTTTTGGTTTGTTTGTTTATTCTTCAATCATGCAGCAATTGAGTAATGGATTGACGTGATTTTTACACTATTTCCCAAAAAAGGGGTGTAATGATTTCAGGGTTCATGTATGTACGTGAGTTTCTTTATTCCACTATAACTTCTAAATGATTGAACAGATTTGGGTGTATCTTTACAATCGAGTGACACTGGCTATTTTTCTGTTGATATTCCTTAAACCAGTCAAATGTTTTTATATTATTTTAATAATTTGGATATTTGCGCAATAGATTTTATGGTGATAGTATTCTACAATGTGTTTTGCTGTACTGTGGTGTGTAATACGAAGGTATAATGTTGTTGCTTTATTTAAAAGGACCTATTTACGCTTATATAGCCGTTTCCAACCTTTTCCATAAAACTTTCTGTAGCGATTCTATGCCACGGTTTGCCCGCTACATTTGAAAACCTTTAAATTTTGGATTAGATAATTATGTTAATATCTGGGGTATAGGCTACATCATCCTTTCCAGGTAGATCGGCAGTCAGGTAATTTATTATGAGTCTGTCTTTAATGGTCAATCCATAGAGAAAAATGCACTAGGGCATAAACTTATGACATAATACAAGCTCGATAGCGATATATTATTAATACCATCTGTTTTGCTGCATCTTCATTACCTGTTGAGATCGATAGTATACCTTTTTTATGAGTAGGCATTATTTATGAGTGTTAAACACTATTTGTATAGTTCGTAGAAAAAAATCGCCTACGGCATAAACTTATAATATGTCATAAATAAAAGCTTGATAGCGAAATATTAATTATTATTAGCAAAAAGCCGAGCTTTGTGAGGGCATTGTTTTTCTAACGGGTAATAAGTTCTGTTGCAGCGATGTTAACTCTTTGATTTTCTAACAGATGGCGTAAGTAGTACAATAACTTTCTATCCATGGAATGTTCATTTTTTAATGGTTATAAAATTATTTTTTGACAGATATAACATTGAACATATAAAGTTAAATTACTATGTTAAAGCATAAATCTATATAGACGTGATAGTTTTTCAGTAAAGTGTACCACAAAAATACTCAGGTTTTGGGATAGTGTTAGGGCTCGCTTCGCTCGCCTTAATTAACACCATCTGTTAGGCTGCATCATCATTACAGTACCCGGCGATATATATTGCACATCGGCCTTTGGAATAAAACGCTATTTATATTCTATTGCAAGAAAAGCTAGCCAGAAATTCACGTAGTAATTACTGAAATCTCTTCACAATCGGCGAGCACATCACGTAACATATTATGTAAAAAAAATGCAGTCGAATTGTGAATAGAATAGAATAGCGTTTTATTCCAAAGGCCGATGTGCAATATATATCGCCGGGTACTGTACCTGCTGAGGTCGACAGTCAATACTATGAGTCAGCCTCCGTATAAAAATGCTCTAAGGAATAAACTTATGACACAAATCCAAGCATGATAGCACACTAACCGCGGCCGCTGTGATATATGAACAGAAGTTTGGGAAAGTTCAGTTTTCGTTACACCATGCTAAAGCTTAAGTGGGTTGTGTTCGCGGTAGCTCCGAACTTATTGCCATTCATTATTGGAACTTTTATCTTATTTATTTATATTACTCTCATGATAAATCTTATGATCAACAAGTTTAAATTAGAAATTTAAATCACCTGATGTTGGGCAACACGTACACACACCTCTATACACCTTTAGGTAGATTACTCCGGCGCTTGCACCTCCTGAGCATTTATGATAAAAATCCATTCTGGCCCTAAATGTGGCACCCATCATCTTGGTACCCACCTTCCTACTCCATCGTCATTTTTCTTCTTTATCAACCTATAGACGTCCACTGCTGGACAAAGGTCTCCTGCATGGACTTCCACGGTCTTGCGCCGCTTAGATCCAGCGGCTCCCTGCGACTCGTTTGATGTCGTCGGTCCACCTAGTGGGAGGTCTGCCTACACTGCGTTTCCCGGTGCGGGGTCGCCACTCCAGCACCTTGGGACCGCAACGACCATCAGCTCTTCGAACTATGTGCCCCGCCCATTTCCACTTCAGTTCCGCGACTCGCTGAGCTATGTCGGTGACTTCGGTTTTCCTACGGATCTCCTCATTTCTGATTTGATCTCGCAGGGATATTCCGAGCATAGCTCTCTCCATCGCTCGCTCAGTGTCCCTGAGCCTGCCATCCATGAGCCATCGTCATTACCAATGATATTAATGAGTTTCTCAACTACTAGACAAAACTATTATAAATTTACTAGATGATGCCCGCGAATTCATCCGCGTGGGTTAAAGTTTTTTTAATTCCCGCGGGAACTCTATAATTTTCCGGGATAAAAAGAAGCCTATGTGCTAATCCTGGGTATGAGCTATCTCCATTCCAAATTTCAGCCAAATCGCTTCATTCGTTGTGACGTGAAAGAGTAACAAATATTCATCCATACATCCATCCTCACAAACTTTCGCATTTATAATATTAGTTGGATTCTAGACAAAACTAACCCAGTTAGTATAAAATCTGTCACTTTTTAATATTAGCGGATGTTCACGACATCATCCACGTGAATCCTCCACGTGATGCAATAGACCGACCAAATTAAGTCTGCTGTGGATGGTCCATTGCACGAGTATACCAAGCTGCCACTCAGCAGGGAGAAGTGGCGAATGCTCAAGAGGCAAATCTCATCTGTCTCAAAAGACGTCACCTCCTGATGAATATAATAGAATAGAAATGTTTTTTATTCAAATAAACTTTTTTACAAGTGCTTTTGAATCGTCGATGAGTCTACCACTGGTTCGGAATGCCCATTCTGCCGAGAAGAACCAGCAAGAAACTCGGCGGTTGCTCTTTTCAAAACAGGTTTACAATTCAATAGATAGTTAAGTATACCGATTCTCATGTCGACAAGCAACATTGCGTAACCTTTGTTAAATGATTGGGAAACTCTTTCTACTGAAAAAGACCACCGGCGATGCAGCGCGCCATGGGAAACGAGAACAATAGAAGAGCAGTCCCTAACTTGGCTCGTTAGTGTTAAGACATTTAGTTATTATAATTATTATAATTAATTTTAAATAAAGTTTTCAATTTCTTTTTACTTTTTAAAAACTAATAACTACGCACCCGAAATTTGACTGGCGCAGCCGGTAGGATATTTCGTGAAGCTGTATATCCAGAGGTCCCAAAATCGACTTCGCTTACGGCTAGCGAAATTACGAACCATAAATCAAATAAATAAGTCATAAGTGGCGGTGTTCCTGGAAGAAATAACTTACCTTGAACGGGAGGATGCTGATGCACAGAGGGTGAGTAGAACTTTTCGCTTTCCTGTGTTCCCATCCTATACCTGTTGGTGTAGCTATTTTTGTCCGTAATAAAAAGGGAAATTGAAACGTACTCGATAGTTCGGTCCAAAATCACCGATTATCTGATTTTTATTAGTCCTGTAATGCACTACATAGGCATTATTTAGGAATTAGTATTAGGATAACCGTGAAATTGTAAAATTGAATTAATTAAAAAGAAAAGTTGAAAAGAAAAGTTTTATTAATATTTTAATGATTATATTATAATTAAATTAATTTAAAAAGAAAATCTTAAAAGAAAAGTTTGCATTAATATTTTATATTTTAATTGCTAATATTATAACATCTTACTATTTTGTGTTATTATCTAATCAAAATGGAAAAAGTAACTATTGTCCCCCGCGAAATTGCGGAACTGATTCCGAAATTCGATGGAGAGGCAAATTTATTGAACATATACCTAAGAAAATGTGAATACATCATTCACAACTTCAGACAGTCAGATAGTCCAGCCCAGGAGCTCTATTTATTCCATGTAATAACGAGTAGGCTAACAGGAAAGGCGGCTTTCCTAATTAGCGAAAGGGAGGATATTCATTGTTGGCAAGAACTGAAAGACGTTTTAATACAGCATTTCGGTGACCTTCGTTCAGAAGAATGTGTTGCCATCGAAATGGAGTCATTAAAAATAAAATCCGGTGAACCTTATGCCGATTTCTGTAAACGTATCCAGCACATCAGAAGCATTTTAATTTCGAAAGTAAATAGGCTGGACGATGTTTCGCTCAAGGAGTCCAAAATGATCATCTATAATAACTTGTCGCTGAACGTATTCTTATACAACTTACCAGAGCATTTAATACGCATTGTTAGATTAAAAAATCCCAAAACACTAGAAACAGCTTTGGAATACGTCACCGAGGAAGTTAATTTTCAATTCCAGTATGACTCCAAAAATAACAAAAAATCTCATCAAAATCAGTTGAGCCCTCTCAATAATAAGCTGAGCACCCCACAAACAGCCTTTAGAACGGCAGTGAATCCATTTCAAAATCGGTTCACTATGCCTAGCCAATTTAATCAAGGGTTCAGACCCCAAACTAATTTTCAAAGCCAACTGAGGTCCAATAATAATAATTTTAAATTTGGATCCCCGACGCAATCTAATAATTTTAAATTTGGAATTCCGAACCAACAGCAGAATTTTAAATTTGGCATACCTCAACAAGGTCATGGTCAAAACAGAAATTTACAACACAATAATAATTACCAGAATTTCAATAGACAAGTGAATAACCCAGTTCACCCTGGAAATTCAAATCAATTTAAGTTCGGCATACCAAGGCCACAGAACAACACCATGCCGACCGACGTATCCATGCGTACCGCTCCACAAATAAGGCAAAATATGATGGAAATTCCGGAAAATGTATTTTATAACAATGACCTAGACATAAGCGAAAATTATTATTACGATAGTTGTTGTGAGACCTACCCAAATTCTAATTACGACGAAGGAATCCCGGAACCTTATTTCACAGAAAATCCAAGTTTAGAAACCGAGACTTTTTGCGAAAACCCAGAATCAAATGTTGACGAAAATTTTTGCGCAACAGCCTCGAAAAACCCAGGTCCGAGATAATACGTCTTAATTGTGATAGCATATTAAAATTGCCGCATATAGAACTCCCTGAAATTCAGGCTAAGTTCATGATCGATACCGGGAGTTCTCGATCTTTTATAAGCCCTAAAAAGGCAGACCAATATTTCTCAAGATTTAAACATGCAGAGCCTTTTGAAGTCATAAGTACTCACGCCCGCAGTAGACATAGTGAGGTGATACTCATACCTCTTTTGAAAACTTTTAAAAGCAACTCTATTCATAAATTTTACGTCTACGACGTAGACAACCGCTACGACGGTCTCATAGGATCAGATTTATTAAAACAACTCGATGCTACAGTGGACATGAAAAATCAAATTTTACACACGCGTGACACTGACATACCTATTGTATACAAAGCTCCATACGAGTTGACCTTACAACCTCGAACCGAAACTCGTGTAAAGCTACCAACTACTTTGGAGAACGGGGAAGCTATACTAAACTTCATAGATTTCGGACAGGGCGCACGCATGCCCAGTGCCTTAGTGAACTGCGTAAACTCATTCGCTACAACGGTAATTCAAAATACTTCTGAAAATACTATTACTTTAACCATTAACAAACCTTTTAGTGTTACTAAATTTGAAAATAATGCATGTAGAGTGAATTCAATCCGCGAAAATTATGAAATCGATACTTTACTGAAACAAAACTTATCAAAGCTTCGCTTAGACCACATGAACTCGGAGGAAAGTCAATTAATCGCTGATCTTTGTTATGAATACCGCGATATCTTTTACTGTGAAGACATACTACTATCTTTCACGAATCAAGTGAAACATTCCATCCGTACGAAACATGAAGATCCGATCTACATAAAACCCTATCGGCACCCCCCTGCTCAAAATATTGAAATACAACATCAGATAGATAAATTGTTACGGGATAACGTAATTCGCGAATCGTATTCTCCTTGGAGTGCCCCGGTTCACTTAGTTCCAAAAAAAATGGATGCATCAGGCCAACCTAAGTACAGAATGGTAATAGATTACAGACGATTAAACGAAATAACCACAGATGATAAGTACCCACTGCCGAATATCACAGACCTCTTTGACAAATTAGGTAAATCTGTTTACTTTAGTACACTTGATCTTGCTAGTGGCTATCACCAAATTGAAGTAAAAGAGGAAGATAGGCATAAAACGGCATTTACCACCCAAGCAGGCCATTATGAGTTTACCCGTATGCCTTTTGGATTGAAAACGGCACCAGCCACCTTCCAGAGGGCTATGGACAATGTTTTGCGCGGCTTACAGGGTATCCATTGCCTAGTTTACCTGGACGATATTATAATCTATTCGTCTAGCCTACAAGAGCATATTGTAAAACTAAGAAAGGTATTCGATCGGTTAAGAGAGACTAACTTAAAAGCTACCTTAGATAAATGCGAGTTTTTAAAGAAGGAAGTTCTTTATCTAGGCCATACAATCACAAAAGATGGCCTTAAGCCAAATGACGATAAAATAAAAGCAGTGTTAGATATACCAATTCCTAAAACACCAACGGAAATTAAAAGCTTTTTAGGTCTCATTGGATATTACCGTAAATTCATCAAAGATTTTTCAAAAGTAACTTATCCTCTTACATCTTGTCTTAAGAAGGGAAGAAAGGTAGTCCTCACTGAAGAATACATTGCAGCTTTTAACAAGTGTAAAGAACTCCTAGTTAATGCCCCGTTATTACAATTCCCTGATTTCAACAAACCATTTATTTTAACGACAGACTCATCCAACTTTGCCCTTGGTGCTGTCCTTTCTCAAGGAAATATTGGTAGCGATTTGCCTATTGCCTATGCAAGTCGCACCCTCAATGATGCCGAAAGTAGGTATAGTACAATTGAACGCGAGTTACTTGCTATTGTATGGGCCGTAAAAGTTTTTCGCCCGTACCTTTATGGTCGAAAGTTCCGTATTTACACAGATCATAGACCTTTAGCCTGGCTAAACTCTATAAAAGAGCCTAATAGCAAGCTTACACGATGGAAACTGCGATTATCAGAGTTCGATTACGATATAGTATACAAAAAGGGATCACAAAATACTAACGCAGACGCACTTTCAAGGATAAAACTGAACGCATTAGAAGACGATAGTTCCCTACAAGTAAACGTTGACACCATATCCCTCAGTAGTGATGACGAGAGAGAAGATAACGACAGTATTATACGCATTCCAGACTCTGACGGTTCGAATATGTCTTTTCCCATTCGTACCCCATCTGAAAGTACGATAACTTGTAGCTCTAGAACCGATACTGCCCTCTCTGCCCTAGACATGGACGGTGAAGTCATCCCCGTACTTAACGAAGCTATTGACACAAAACCATACCAATTTCTCATATTCACTTGGAATAGAAATCATACCGTAGTTCAAGATTTCTCTCGGGATAAACAAAAGGTTTTTGAAGCACACATGCCTGAAGGAAATCCGGAGTTAATTAAGGATTTCCTGAAACAATACATAAACCCAAAAATTAGGCACTTTATCTATTTTGAAAGCGATACTCATCGTAAGGATTTCCAAAAATGCGTTATGGATTTGTTTAAAAAGGACTCAGTCAAAATATACGAATGCACCAAAAGAGTAGTTTACGTTTCAGACGAAAATGAACAGAGGTATATTGTCATAAAATATCACCAGGGTCCATCTTGTCATAGGGGAATAAAAGAAACCCTCATGAAAATAAAACGCACTTATTACTGGAATAATATGGACCAAACTGTTTCATCAGTAATAAATGCCTGTGAAGTGTGTAAGAAAATGAAATACGATCGTAAACCTCTAAAGCCTAAACTCCAGCTTACCCAAACTCAAACCAAGCCCTTCGAAGAAGTTTTTATGGATATTTTCTCAATAGAAGGAAAATATTTCTTAACCCTTATCGATGCTTTTAGTAAAATAGGGCAAGCAATAGAAATTAGTAACAGATCTACCCCTGAAGTTGTCCGTGCCCTAATTAAGTACTTTTCATTTTATGGTATACCTAATAAAATTAATTGTGACCCCGCAACCGAATTCAATAATATATTATTAAAAGAAACTTTAAATTTCTATAAAATCGAGCTTCACATAGGCACACCACATAACCCTAACTCAATGGGCTTAATAGAACGATTCCACTCAACCATACTAGAAATATATCGTTTAGCTAAATACGAGCACAAATTAACAGATGCTTCTTCTATTATGACTTACGCGATAATGTCATATAATCAAACGATACACTCGACTACAGGTCTTACACCCCTAGAAGTAGTTTTTGGCCATACCGATTCCTCAAATCCATTCAACGTAGATTTCAATCAACAGTACACGCAGAAATTGGTAAGAGACCATGCTAAGCGAACAGCCTTCCTTTATAAACATCTTTCAGACAAAATGATAGGACAAAAGGAAAGAATTAGAGAAAAACGTGGTGGTGAAACATCATTCGACGTGAATGATGGCGATGAAATATTTATAAAGGGTGTTAATACTCGACGTAGCAAGGATAAACCCCGTTATCAGAAGGCAAAGGTGACTGGAGATATCTTCAGGAATACTGTACCTGTAAGAACCCAAAATCGCGATACTAAAGTTCCACTTAAAGATATTAAACGTCCTCCACAGGTTCGTCCTTCTGCTCATTCCAGCCATCATGATCCAGGCCCTAGTACAGAAAATGGAACATAACCCAGGTATCTTACCTGTAAAAGAAGGCCAAGCATTTATAGTAGACGATAATTGGTCTTATATTAAGGTTTTAGATTTAACTTCATTAAAGGAAGACTTAGATTATAATGTTAGAATGTATGAGCACTTAAATAAAAATTTATTAAAATACTTTGGTAATAGTACGCACTATAGCGATATAACTAATATTAAGACTCAAACAGATCATTTCCTAAATATTACATTGGACAAATGTAGGCAGCTTATTCCGACTAGTAGGGTTAAACGCGGCTTATTAAATCCCTTAGGTTCATTCATTAAAATTATTACCGGAAATTTAGACAATAGCGACGCTTTAAGGTATGATGAGTTAATCACGAACCTACAGACGCGACAGGAAAGGATATCAAGAAAAATAACCATAGTTTCTGAAATGGTGCAATCTTTCGTTAATATTACTGGTTTCTCAAAAAATAATTTAATTCAACTAGACAAGGAAATTTCCGATATTAAGACATGGATAAATAACACAAAACAAGTAATAAGCGATACTAGTTTAATTAGTACTTTTCAATTATTCTTGAATAACTTCCAAATGATTTATGTTAAAATAGATGAAATTGAAACAGCTATAGCTTTTAGTAAGTTAAGAACTTTACACCAGTCTGTAATTGATACAACCGAATTGTATAGCTTGTTAATCGATATTGAAGTAACTGATAAGCTTGTATATCCTGTTAATCTGGATAATCTTTTGTTAATAGAGCAATCTATCGAACTTAAAGCTTATTCTAAGAAAAATCAGATAATTTTTATTTTGGACATTCCCCTTGTAAAAAAGGATCTTTATAGCTACTTCCGAATGATACCTCTTCCCGTCACAAATTCATTTAACCAAACATCCCTTATAATCCCTAAAACTCCTTACCTATTGGTGAAAGGTTCGAAAACCATATCGCTCGCTCAACCCTGCAAAGAAATGGACAAATTCATGTTTTTATGCCACGAAATAGAAGTCGAACCTCTGATGAAAGATGACTGTTTAGAGGCACTTATGCTACTATCCCAAAATACTAGCGCTTGTAGCCCAATTCTAGTTGAAACATCTGGAATAAAAATAGAACCCATCAAATATAACCAATGGATTTTATACAGCAAATTTGAAACACTCCTCTTGAAAGTATGTAACACAGAAGAAACTCGTGAACATATAAAAGGAACCTACATACTTACCATAGATGACACCTGCAGCTTTAAAGTAAAGGGATTAACACTGAGAAGACATCAAACTGTTGGTAGAACTATAAACTACCCCAGAATATCAACTATTCACTTCCCCGAGATACTTACTTCAAGCCCGCTACCTGAAAAGAAGCTTTTAAACCTAGATGGCGTTAACCTTCAGCATCTTCAACAGTTAGCATACAGTTTAAAGGAAAGTGATAGTGAGAATGTGTTCGATCAAAGTGAAAGCTCTATAAATGTGAAAAGTGTTAGCGTCGGAACACTAATTTTATATGTAATATTAGCACTAAGCATTTGTATTCTTTTAATGTATAAATTCATCCCTTTACAATTTTTCCGTCAAATTCAGCAGACGGAAAATCATCCCTCTGCTGACTTTGAACTTAAGGAGGGAGGAGTTAAGTATACCGATTCTCATGTCGACAAGCAACATTGCGTAACCTTTGTTAAATGATTGGGAAACTCTTTCTACTGAAAAAGACCACCGGCGATGCAGCGCGCCATGGGAAACGAGAACAATAGAAGAGCAGTCCCTAACTTGGCTCGTTAGTGTTAAGACATTTAGTTATTATAATTATTATAATTAATTTTAAATAAAGTTTTCAATTTCATTTTACTTTTTAAAAACTAATAACTACGCACCCGAAATTTGACTAGATACTATGCCATGTATGCAGTGTTTATTTATTTATTTATTTATTTACAAATAACTTAATCCATCCTTACAGGAAACCTAATGCGACAGATAAGTTATAATTGTTATAAATGACTTAAAATCTTCCTAATAATTATGTATTAATAACTACCTTATATTAACCTAACCACTTACAACCAACTTTAACCTAATATTATTTATAAAGAATATATATAGTGACTTTTGTGAACTCGCTCAACGAGCAACTGAACAAATCTATTTGCTCCGATACGATGTTGAGGGTGCGAATCGCGCGTGAGATTGGCGCTCGCTGCAGCAAGCAGCTGCGCGCGCGCGACTGCGCCAGCAGCGGCGGCCTGTGTCTGCGCGACACGCTCTCGTTCGGTGCGCATAACCGTAATTCCTGCAGGATAGCCGGATTGTGCAGCTTACCCCGTAGCACCTTAAATAAGTACGTCGCCAGAGATAGCTCCCTCCGTACCTCCAGTTTGTTATATCCCACCATGCCCATGACGAATGTGTTTCCACAATGAGTTCCACAAAAGCGTACCTAATTATAATTAACACATGTTAAGACGGGCAGACAGAAAGTATACCCATTCCCGCCGGTGGCACCCGTTCACGAGCATGACGCATGATCCACCCATTGCTTCGCTCAACCATATTTGATGATGTTCACCAAGAGTGTGCTATGTTACGAAGAAGAAGAACTCCACGCGGGCAAAAGCTACACATACCATTACAATGGGAACCTGAAGTTGCGACATGTACCTAAGAGTAACTATACACTTGTAAATCGTGAAAAGCCCAAGCCAAAACGCACGGCAGTAACTCTTGAAACTCAATTTCGCTTCCACGCCGCTGCACTTCGCTCACGCCGCGCGACCAGCAACATGCATCGCGCGGTTTGACAACGCATTCGTCGCTCCAAGGGGCCACGGAAATTAGATGACGCGGCGACTAGAGCGGGGAAACTTTATTTTTTATCGATATCGAAACTGGTAATTTGTCTTGTGCCGTATTGCATAGCTGCTTGTGGCTCCAATGCGGCACTAAACATAGATATAAAAAGTTCTCTGTGGACTTAATTTTAAAGTATCACTTCAATTTAGAGTATTACGGTGATATATATTATTTATTTCGTTTATTATTATTAGGAACTCTAACGCAAGCCTTGAGAATCTAGCCAGATTAAATAAAAAAAGTTATACATATAGAAATACCTGTCAAATACACATAATCATCAAAACCATAAAGGCGTGAAGTAGAATGGTATTAACTCATGTTATATCCGCTTCCACACCGCTGCACTTCGCCCACGCCGTACGACCAGCAATATGCATCGCGCGGTTTGACAACGCATTCGTCGCTCCAAAGGGCCACGGAAATTAGATGACGCGGCGACTAGCGCGGGGAAACTATATTTTTTATCGATATCGAAACCGGTACTTAGTTTTAAATTCGGTGCCGTATTGCAGAAGCTGCTTGCTTCTCTAATGCGGCACCAAACATAGAAAGTTAAAAAAGTTCTCTGCGGACTTAATTTAAAAGTATCACTTCAATTGCGAGTATTACGGTGATATATATTATTTATTTAGTTTATTATTAATAGGAACTCTAACGTAAGCCATGAGAATCTAGCCAGATTAAATAAAAAAAGTTATATAATATATAGAAATACCTGTCAAATACACATCATCATCAAAACCATAAGCATGAAGTAGAATGGCATTAACTCATCTTAATTCCGCTTCCTCGCCGCTGCACTTTGCTCACGCAGTGCGACCAACAACATGCATCGCGCGGTTTGACAACGCATTTGTCGCTCCAAGGGTCCACGGAAATCAGATGACGTGGCAACTAGAGCGGGTATGTAAACTCTATGCTTTATCAATATTCAAACCGGTAATTACAATCTGAAACTGCCTGCTTCTCCAATGCGGCACCAAACATAGAAAGATAAAAAATTATCTGCGAACTTAATTTAAAAGTTTCATTTCAGTTGCGAGTAGTACGGTGCTATACATTATTATTACTCTATACTTTATGGATATCGAAACATAATTAACGAAACCGGTAATTACTGTCTATTAATTTAGTACCGTATTGAAGTAGAAAGAAATCCCTTCATCATCATCATCATCATCAGCCTGTATTCGTCCACTGCTGGACATAGGTCTTTCCGAGAGCGCGCCACCAAACACGGTCCTCCGCCTTCCTCATCCAACCGCTTCCCGCCACCTTCTTAAGGTCATCGGTCCAACGAGTTCAGAAAGTTAATCCCGTCAGAAAGTTAAAAATAAATTTATATTAGATGCTTCATTCATACATTTTTTGTAATTATGTTGAAAATAGCTTTTGCAACTAGTTAGGTTTTCCTACCAATCTAAAACAAAGAGAATAGAGAAGTTCCAGAAATACTTGGAATGAAACTCGGAACATCCCATTTTTGAAACATCAGTCCTGACCACTTTGCCAGTTATATCGAAATTATTTAAACTAAGGTCAGCTGAACATTAAAAAAAACACACACAAAACAGTCAAGAAATCTCAGAGAAATTTTTGTAGGTATATTACATACTTCAAAAATAGTCAGTAGATTGAGACACCTTTCCTTTTCCTTAATTCAGTGAACAAATTGGTTGTCTGTAAAGTCGGTTTGGGGACGATAGTTTCACGTGATAACGTACGGGCGTTCTCTAGTCACATGTCAATCAATCATGAAATGGGCCGATCGTGCCTCTCTGTTGCTTGTTCCACGCTCTCGCTTGCACACCCAGGCTCAGGCGGAACGTGACACTTTTTCGCGCGTGCAGCCGGTGTTGATCGATTTATAGGACGTTATCACGTCAAAAAAAGATATATTTTATCGATAAACGAATGGTAACAAGGCAAGTCCCTACACCGGCGGCGGGCGCAAGTCAGCAATTTCCCGCAACTCGGGGTGATTTATTCCATAACTCCGGTATCGCGTCATTGTGTCGACTCTGTGATCAACTTCTCGCTCACTGAGGGCCCGACTCCACGAGTAGTTCCTCTCTAGAGAGGACACTTTGTGAAATTTATAATCCTTTCCTGCTAATTGTTTGAGCAACGACAGCCTAAAGGTTCGGAAGCCTCCATTGAACCTATGACCTCCCCGAATAGTTGGAGGGTCATAGGTTAAATCCTGGGTGCCTCTAATTTTTTGATGTTAGGTCTTCTTCTTCTTCTCTATTATAAAATACACATGTACACATGTACACATGTATTCTATAGTACGCAATAACACACACACACTTCACTCCCGTACTACTCTTTCCGTGGCTTACACACGACTGACTCCCCCTCCGCTAACGTGGTAGTCACTCGCGCCCGCAAGGGCGCGGGTGAAGCATGATTCGGAGCGTAGCCCCCTGCATGCGGGATCTTCCGCCTGACGTCAATACGGCAGGGACTTTGGGTCGGTCGGAGTGGACCTATTCTGGAAGTTAGGCTATCGCTCACTCGCGGTCAAGCCCTACCGGGTGAGACCCATAGGGAAGCCCAGCAGAAGCGACCAGCGGACGAGGTGAGCAGATAGCCTCGGAAGTTATCTAGGTCCCGCGGCGGTTCGCGCACTCACGAGGAAGCGAGCTTCGCTATACCGCCGAGGATGTTGGGGTCAAAGTCCCTGCCGTCCCGCACGGCCTGCATGATCTGCAGCAGGACTTCTATGACGGCTGTCACGACCTTGTTGTCGCCGGGAGCTACGCGGGTGCTGGTAGTTGGGGCTGTTGGTTGAGTCGGCTGGGGGGCTGGAGCAGGTTCAGGCCCCTTTTTGCCCGATTTCCTCTTCTTCATGCCCCTGGGGCGCCTCCTCCTCTTTGTGGGTCCAGAGGTGCGGGTTCCTGGATTTTTCGCAGGGGTCCTTATATTGGAGCCCTGCGAGGATGTTGCTTGCGGTTCGGCGGTCCTGGTCTCCTGCGTCGACCTTCGTGCGGCCGGGGCCGTCGAGGCAATCGTTCCTGCCCTTTTGTTCCGGGCCTCGCTCCGGAATGCCTGGCAGGACGTGTAGTTGGCCGGATGCGGTCCTCCACAGTTGGCGCAAGTGGCGGGTTCAGTGAGGGGCCTGGGGCACTCGTACGCGCTGTGCTCCTCTCCACAGCGCACACAAGCAAGTTTTCGGTGGCAATTGTGGGAGGAGTGTCTAAATTTCTGACAGCGGTGGCACTGGGAGGGGCCCTTTTTTCCTCTCCAGGACTCCACTGTCACACCTGGCATACACAGGATTTCTCGGACTTCGTAAATAGCTGGCGTCAAGTCGGGTGTTCTCTTAAGGATGGCCAGGAAGATGCAGCCCGGTCTGCCCCTCCTTGCCCTGATCTGCCGAGCGTACTCTGGCGCGAAGCCCTGGTCGCGCAGGTCCTGCATCAGCTCTTCAGGGTCAGTGTCGGCCGGAAGACCGCGGATTGCGACTTTCAAATTGCGCTCAGCGGGCAGTGAGTATGAGAACCACGATATGTTCTCGCTTTTTTCCAGCTCTGTGAGATACCGCTGTATGGTGCGGTATTCGTGGTCCTCTTGCGGTTGGAATTTGACCCCTTTACCAAAGGGGCGGGCGTTCGGTGCTCTCCCGAGGGCTGTCTTTAGGGCTCTAAAATGATGAGCCCAGTTCGGAAAGCGCTCGACTATGAGGGGAGGGTATCTCCCCTTACCTCGTTTCGGCCCGGCGTTGGTAGGCGCTGGTCCGTCGGGAGGGGTGGCAGCAGTGGCTCTTGGCGTCGGACTTGAGTGGGCTGAGTCAGCGTACGAGCGCGTCTCAGCCTGGGGCATGTCGTAATCGGGAGTGTCGTAGTACTCTTCCTGGTACTCCGGGTCAGGCTGCTGCTCGAGTTCGGGTTCCATCTGTGGAGGCGAGGGGTAGGCGCACAGTCGCTTCGACTCCGCATCGGCTTCCTCCGCTTCTGAGTCGTTGCGGGGCCTGCGGACTGGTGCAGCGTACCTGGCTTTAAAGTGAGCCAGGATCTTCTCCTCTTCCTCGGACAAAGGCACCGTCGCTGGGGCCTCGGCGATCTTCGCAGCCATCTCAGGGCTGGAGATGACTCTTCTGACGTAGTTGGGAGTTAGCTGTGCCAACAGCTGCTCCTCATCTGGCGAGAGTTCCGGAAGTTCGGACTCCTCGACGTCTAATAGCGGCATGGAGCGTGGCACTGGCGCGGCGGCGATCGCGCGCGCACCGGCGGACGGTGCGACATGCGCGGATGACGCATGCGCGGCGCCATACGGGGCGCTGGCTGCACACACAGCTAGCGCAGCAGCGAGCTGCGCGCGGGTTGCAGGCTGGGCGGCAGCATACGAAGTTGCTGCGCGCGTGGGGCCGTAGACAACGGCGGACGCGTACGCGGCGGGCGCAGCGGCAGGCGCGGCGACGAGCTCCCCCTACATAGTGGTGCCCGTATTTATGCGCCTCTGTGTTTTGCTTCTACCCACTATTTGCTGTATGAGCAATGTAGACATTATGATGTCTACTGCCTATATACTACATCTATCAACCGATAGATATCTACTGCTGAACAAAGTTCTCTTACGTGGATTTCCCCAGACTTCATGATGTGACAGACACACAACGAGACTTCATTTTGTGTGTTACAGACAGACAAAGAGACAGAAAGACGAGAATTCACGGTGTGAAAGACACAACGAAATTATTGATCTCAGTACTGAACGCTTATAAAATAAAAATAAAATTAGGACTGTCTTTTTTAAAGCCGTAAAGGGATTTACAGGCTGTCACAGAATTACCATAAACAGGCTTTTGTACTTGCAAAGTGCAATAAGAGCCAGCGACTGCGCCCGAAGCCACCATTTGCCTCTAATTAATGATATTATAGCATTAGCATAAGTTAAACCTTACTATCCTACCGTTCTACTGAAAGAGTAATTTTCGAAATAGGTGTAAAGTCCGCTAAGCGTAAGCTCAGTTTTGCATTTGTCAGAGTGATTGTCATAACGATTGCAAATTCGATCTCTCTGGCGCGATGTTGAGTGCTAGCTGTGGTCCTAAAGTGGGACTTGGGAGGTCTTGGGTTTGATTCCTAGTGGGTGTAATGTTTTGGTTTTTGGGGTATAAAGTTTATACACTAAGTGGAGGGGTACATACAAATCATACAGGCGCATAAATACAAGAAACCACTGCACGCGTCACCAGTAGTGCACCTACCATCGATAGAGCGGCACATCAGTGAGCGTTCGTGTGTGATCTACATATAGTAGATATACGAGTATACTGCAGTATACTACAGTCGATATACCTGGAAATTTTTAATTTCTGAATTGTCTCTGGTCCGGTATGTTGGGACTTTGGTCCTGGCTAGTTACCACCTTACCGTCAAAGACGTACGGCGAAGCAACTTAGTATTACGTTTGGCTGGTAGAAATCGATTAGGGGTTTGTATAGTAGACTTAATTAAACCCATACCCCTATTTTAAAGATTTGTTTTTGTTTTCGTGACCTGATTTATGTAAAATAACCTGCGTGCTGCTCCGCAAAGTATAATTGCAGTTACTTGTGAAAAGCCCAAAAAAAATATCTCTTAGTTTTCTTCCAAAGTTTGGAATCCTCAGTGCGCGAATCCAATTTGCACTTGACACAATTGTAGTTTTATTTAAAACTAGCTGATGCCCACGACTTCGTCCGCGTGGATTTAGTTTTTAAAATCCCTCGGGAACTCTTTGATTTTCCGGGATAAAGATTAGCCTATGTCACTCTCCAGGTCCTCAACTATACTCATGCAAAAAATTACGTCGATCCGTAGCCCTGTTGCGGCGTGATTGAAGGACAAACCAACATACAAACCCACTCGCGCATTTATAATATTAGTAAGGACTACAATATATTTAACAACTTAACCAAAACTCTACTAAGTATAATCTCTCTAGCTAGACCTAGCGATACGATGTCCAGTCTCACTCGACTTGTTACAAGATACAAATTGGTATTTTTTGAACACAACAATCCGTATACGACTGAGCTTTCTTCGCCCCAGACGAGCGCATGAAATTGGAAATAATTTCACATTTCCGAAGTATTTTGTACCGCGGGAACTTGCAACTCGCCGATTGTAAAGAGCCAATGCTTCATCGCTACGAAAATGTAATTTATTTTCGAGAAATTTCTATACAAAATCAGTAGGTATATTGAGACTTTATACGGATTTGTTTCCTATGTCTCCTACCTACCTCTTATTGTCGGTAACTATTTAGTTATCGAACTATTTAGAGCTGAATTATTAAGTGAACTCCTTCGCTAGGTTTTGGCTTCACACAAAAAATCTTTAGGACTGGGGTTGATAAGATTACGTGGAGTCGGGGTATTTTGGATTCATTTTTATGCCAAATCTACGACCAACGAAGCGCTCCCCACTCACACTTCACTGACCGCTAAAAATAACGTCAATGTTTGGACAAGGACAACAATCCAACAAACTAACAAACAAGCTCACTTTCGCAATTATAATATGAGGCAGCATAGAATATAAAATAGAATATTTTTTTATTCAAATAAACTTTTACAAAGTGCTTTCGAATAGCAGACTAAGATAGTTCCACAATTGGGAAGCAAACTTGGGCCCTCTTTCTTGTATTAAATTAATTGACTGTCGTTAAAATGTTTATATTCATTATTAATTATTATAATCGAAAATGTAAGAATAACATTTTTAAAAACAGAAAAAAAGGTCAACAAACAAAAGTTATAAGTTTGTTTTACTGTAACCGTATCTGTCTCTTTCTAAAACGAAATTTTCGAAAAAAACTACTTGTGACATCACACTTCAGTAGCGCTCTCTCTATCTAATAGGAAACTTTAAAACTCTATATTTCTGAGACTAGTTAAGATATTTAAAAAAGGAAAATGACATTGTATTATAATATTTAAAAACGTTATTTTTATAGATATAATCATATAGTCAAATACCCAATTGAACACCCCGCACTAATTTAGGGTTGTCTAAAATTTATTCGGCTAATTTGAGATAACGTTAAATGAATTCGGGTGAACGGTACGATTTGTATCTTTATCGACCGAGCGAAGCGAAGGTCTTTGAGTTAACTAGAGCGATTTGCACTTGTCCGTCCGTCCGTCCGTCCGTCTGTCAGAGCCTTATAACTTTTGAATTACTGAACGTAATTACTTCAAATTTAGATATAATATGTAAACCGATGGCCTCCAGCCGAAAATGGCTTAAAAAGTTATAAAAATCTTTATTTCAGGGGGGCTCTCATAGAAGCGAATGCGAAGTAAAAAAAAAATATCGCGTTACATAAAATTGTTACGTATCATTTAAAAGATAATTTTGAACTGAGTACAAAAATATTTTTTTTTTAATTTTTCCCTTAAAATTGACGAAATGGGGGGCTTTCAAAGTGGCGATTTTATACGCTCGCTTGAAGACGCTCTCTAGGAAAATCCGCTATGGATTTTCAAACTGATTTTATGTTTTTAGGTCACTTATATCCTGTACTTGAACAACAAATACTAAAATTATATGAATATTATAAAGAAACGAGATTATTTAATTTTTAATGTACATCAGTAATTCATATAGCATCAACATAGCTTCACAATAATGCTAATAGATGGCGCAGTCAGTAACTATTCCCATGGAACTACGAGTTACGACTAACGACCTATCCCAAAAACAGTTTTGCGTCGACCATTATTATTTAGTTACTTATTATAATACAATAATTGTATTGTAATTTTTTTTGTACCATATTATTCAATTAAAATTATTTTTTAGTTAAATTTCAGTTAAATATTGTATATTTTCTATTCGCGTAGATAGATGACGATTTGTACAGATGCCCGTAACCCGGTTTCACTCGTTAGTACCTACATAATAATTCAATGTTTTCACTAACGTTCCCTAACCTTTACGGGCTACCTATAAGTTAGGTGATTGATGTTTTCTGTCAACTTATTTATCACGATCCTGTACGGGACACCTAAAAGGATATTGGGACGGATGTTAGGACTTAGGATTGTATTTAGGAGCTACCTACGTTAAGAGACTCCTACTTAGGGGATGATTTAGGTATGTTTGGTGAAAACGGGCATAATAATAATGTCAGTTTTGGTTATCATGTATCGATTGAATGAATAATCATGGGATACCGTTACCGCGAGGTCTCAGTTCGGGGCGAACCACTAGTTAATATTCGGTTCGTCCAACACGTACAGCGCATAAATTGGTGTTTGGAGATCCCTTTCATTAAACCTTATTAGGGCGAGCGAAGCGAACTCTAACACTATCCCACAACCTGAGCATTATTGTGGTACACTTTACTGAAAAACTATCACGTCTATAGATTTGTGCTTCATCATAGTAATTTAACTTCATATCCAGATGTGTTATCTGTCAAAAAGAAACTATAATTCTATAACCTTTAAAAAAAATTAACATTAACAATTTTGTATTTATTAGAGAGAATGTTATTGTACTACTAACGTCATCTGTTAGAAAACCAAAGAGTTAACATCGCTGCAACAGAACTTATTACCCTTTAGAAAAACTTAGCGAGCCCTGACAAAGCTCAGCTTTTTGCTAGTTTAAATAGTAACGGCTTGATATTATTTGTATCGAAAATCTACCAAAACGTCAAATTGATCAAGCGCTTACGGTAGTATGTAATACCTACTATGCTACCAGTTAAGTTAGTTACTAGTAAAACTAAGTTAAGTGTTACTAGGGGATGTTATGACAATCGTTTTACTGATTCCAGGTACCATTACAAGTAAAGAATCCTTACCAATATTATGAATGCGAAAGTGTGTTTGTGTGTTTGTTGGTTTGTCTTTTAATCACGCAGCAAACGAGCAACGGATAGATGTTATTTTTTACATTAGCTTAGTTGAGGACCTGAAAAGTGACATGAGCTACTTTTTATCCCGGAAATAAATGAATTCCCATGGGATTTTTGTGGTAGAATAGAATAGAAATATTTTTTATTCAAATAAACTTTTTACAAGTGCTTTTAAATCGTCTGGCTCTACCACTGGTTCGGAATGCCCTTCCTGCCGAGAAAAACCAGCAAGAAACACGGCTGTTGCTCTTTCAAAACAAATTTACAATACAGTAAATACTATATATTCAGCGTTTCCACAATGTAGGAAGTTCCAAAAATGCATACCGACTAACTTCTATCCTAAGAAGGGCAGACATACAGTAGCCCCATTCCCGCTGGTGGCACCCGTTCACGAGCATGACGCATGACCCAGCCATTGCTTCGCTCAACCATATTTGAGGTCGCAAGGTCGGTCGTAGAAGTCGCAAGCATTAGCTTGTAATGTAATCAGTCTTTTCTCACTAAGAGTACCTACTTAAGTTCAAAGAGGTTTGCTTGAAATTTTCTCTTGTAGAATTTGTTTAGATACATCGTAACTACTTTGTTTTTTTATTATACGACTGCCTGAAAAAAGGAGTATATTGTTTTCAGGGTTCATGTATGTATGTATGTATGTGAGTTTGTATATTCCACCATAACTTCTATGCGCCTGAACCGATTTTGATGACTGAGGTATCGTTAGAATCCTTAGCTTATTCCGGGTGACATAGGCTAGTAAAATTTAAAAAAAATTGATAGGGTGACCATAGTCCCAAAATAAAGCCTAAAGTTGAAAAAAAATTTTTGAAAACAAGATTAATTATCTAATCATCATCTAGAAAATGATGAGTAGATTCCAAAAATGTATAATACTGTAGTTCAATATCCATCCATTCACACAAAATATCGTTTTAAAGTGTTAATAAGATTCCAATTATTGTCCAGTCGACAGGTAGTTTGAGATTTAAATGAAATTTAGTATACTAGTAGCTGATACTCCGGGTCAACATATAAGATAGTATTTATCCCGATATAACATAAGATTTCTCAAGGATAGGGGCTGAAATTTTTTATAAGTATTTTGTTGGGATAATTGTTTATTGGCTTTGCTAATTTAATAGATAAGTATCGTCACTAAAAGGTGTTAAATAAAAAATAAATAATTAAAAAAATTAAAAAATACGACTGCCCTGACAACAAACGAACTAAAAAGTTAAAAACAAGTTTATTCGTTAGTCTGTATATATAGAAGCGAAAAGTCACTTATTTACGCGTTAACTAAACAAATAAAAAAATTGTCATCGCAGTCGGGGGACTTCAAAATTTAAAATGTGTTCCACAGAGCGTCCCCCGACTGCGATGACAATTTTTTATTTGTTTAGTTAACGCGTAAATAAGTGACTTTTCGCTTCTATATATACAGACTAACGAATAAACTTGTTTTTAACTTTTTAGTTCGTTTGTTGTCAGGGCAGTCGTATTTTTTAATTTTTTTAATTATTTATTTTTTGTTGATGTCTTAGTTACAAAAATAGTTAAGAGGGTACTGAATTATTATTTACAACTTATCTTTCAAAATTCAAAATTAAAAATTATTTATTTCACGTAGGCCAACCTGTGTTTCTTATGACATGTCATGACTCTTTCACCGGTTCGGAAAGCGGATTCTGCTGAGAAGGCCGGCAAGAAACTCAACAGTTGCTCTTTTCAAAACAATAATTTTACAATATTATTATGTAGCTATTTCATTGTAATAAGTTTTTTATACTATCTTGTGGGCAGCTGGATGAAAAGCCGATTTAAACCATGCAACTTTTTTAGAATTGAATATAATATTTCCACAATGAGGGGAAGTTCCAAAAAAACGTACTTACTACAATTCAATTCATGTTAAGACGGGCAGATAGAAAGTAGAAATAGATTAGCATCTTTGGCCAGTAGAAATAGATTAGCATCTCACGTCGGCCACATAACTTGCACCGGCTGCGTCCACCAGGCGTAAATAAAGGTGGCCAGGATGGCGAATAATGGCCTACGCGTGTCGGACTGCCGAGTTATTAACAATAGGGAAAACTATAGAAAGACTATAAAAATAGCAAAGTAATACCAACTTTATACGTTTACTAGATGATGCCTGCGACGTCCGAGTGGATTTAGTTTTTAAAATCCCGCGGGAAGTCTTTGATTTTCTGGGATAAATAGTAGCATAGCATATGTCACTCTCCAGGTCCTCAACTATACCCATGCAAAAAATAACGTCGATCCGTAGCTCTGTTGCAGCGTGGTTGAAGGACAAACCAACAAACAAACACACTTTCGCGTTTATAATACTAGTGGTTCGCCCCGAACTGAGACCTCGCGGTAACGGTAACCCATGATTATTCATTCAATCGATACATGACGACCAAAACTGACATTATTATTATTATGCCCGTTTTCACCAAACATACCTAAATCATCCCCTATGTAGGAGTCTCTTTACGTAGGTAGCTCCAAAACACAATCCTAAGTCCTAACATCCGTCCCAATGGCCTTTTAGGTGTCCCGTACAGGATCATGATAAAGAAGTTGACAGTAATCATCACATAACTTATCATAGGTAGCCCGTAAAGGTTAGGGAACGTCAGTGAAAACATTGAATTATTGTAGGTACTAACGAGTGAAAACGGGTTAGGGGCATCTGTACAAATCGTCATCTATCGACGCGAGTAGAAAATATACAAAATGATATTTAACTAAAGAATAATTTTAATTGAATAATATTATGTACCTAAATAATAATGGTCGACGCAAAACTGTTTTTGGGATAAATCGTAGTCGTGACTCCTAGTTCAATGGAATAGTTAATGACAGCGCCATCTATTAGCATTATTGTGAAGCTATGTGAAATTTACTGATGCTCATTAAAAATTAAATAATCTCGTTTCTTTATAATATTCATATAATTTTAGTATTTGTTGTTCAAGTACAGGATACAAGTGAAGTAAGAAAATAAGTACAACTTGAAAATATATAGAAAATTTTCCCAGAGAGCGTCTTCAAGCGAGCGTATTAAATCGCCACTTTGGAAGCCCCCCATTTCGTCAATTTTAGGAAAAAAATAAAAAAAAAATACGGTTGTACTCTGTTCCAAATTGTCTTTAAAATGATACACAGAAAACCTATGAATCGCAAATAAAAAAAAATTTCTTCGCATTCGCTTCTATGAGAGCCCCCCTGAAATAAAGATTTTTATAACTTTTTAAGCCATTTTCGGTTGGAGGCCATCGGTTTACATATTATATCTAAATTTGAAGTAATTACGTTCAGTAATTCAAAAGTTATAAGGCTCTGACAGACGGACGGACGGACGGACGGACAAGTGCAAATCGCTCTAGTAAACTCAGAGACCTCGCTTCGCTCGGTCAATTAGTATGATGAGAAAACTGGCGCTTTGGCCATCCGGTTGCAGATGATGAGGTCCGGGTTCGATACCCGAGTCGGGAAAAAAAAATTATTGTGCCTTTCTGTCAAGAAATTCTTAGTACTAGCCCGCAGTCAGGAAGTTGGCGGTGTGTCACCCCCGTGCCTCGGAGAGCACGTAAAGCCGTCGGTCCTGCGTAAAATCCGACACAACCGGAGAGAGATCAGGATCTCTCTCCGGTTGTGTCGGATTTTACGTTCCATCGAACTACGAGAGGGAGGGGTAGAAAGTGCACCAGTTTTTGCACACTTGTGCACTATAAAATCTCCCGTGCACATGGCTTATCTCTGAGGAGTCTAGCCGCGTGATCGGATTCGGTCCAGAGGTAATTATTGTTATATTTTTATGATGAGAAAAACTATAATAATAGTAGGTATATAGGCGATCCTTCCTAAATCGGTCTAACGCAGTGCATTGATATTTAGAATTTCGAATAAGTTCTGAAATTTCGTGGATAATAGGTATCCTACGTCCGTCTCCAGAAAGTACGATATCGTTGTGCTTTTCGCCAAGATCAGAATAGGGGTTTCACTAGCGCTAAGTGAATTTGCAGTGGCTTTGTACATACTGAAATACAATTTTTTTGCTGATTGTATAAATATTTATTTTTAGGGTTCCGTACCCAAAGGTTACCAACGGGACCCTATTACTAAGCCTACGCTGTCCGTCCGTCCGTCCGTCCGTCCGTCCGTCCGTCCGTCCGTCCGTCTGTCAGCGGGCTGTATCTCGTAAACCGTAATAGATAGACAGGTGAAATTTTCACATAATATGTATTTCTATTGCCGCTATAACAACAAATAATAAAAATTAAATTAAATTAAAAAAAATAAATTAAAATATTTCCATGGGTACCTACATGGAAATAATTTTATTTAATATTTTTTTAACGGAACCCTAAAAGAGCGAGGCCCGACTCGCACTTGGCCGATTTTTTATTATCATACGTCTTATTAAATTTTGAGAAAACTTCTTCGAAAATATCGATTCTTCTTTGTTCTAACTAGTGAGAAACTTAACTTGTATGATACGTATCCCACGAGAGAAAAGTGACATTTCTTTGAATTACCTTTGCATCCCTAATGATATTGAAATTAACTCGTGCATAAACTATAGTTTGATGAACCGGTCAGTTGAGATTAACTTCAAGTAAATACCTACTCAAAGTTAGAAGTCTGACAAGTTACCCATAACTTAGGAAGAAGCCAGTGTATTTTTGCACTTTAATTAATTAAGTTTCGTGGGATACGGTCATTGATGGTGGATCTAAAAATACCGCGATGAATAAAAACTCACAAGTCTCCACTCTCCAGTGCTTGGTAATGAAAAAACTTGGCAGTATTTACTGCTCCACTACTTGCCGAAGAGGAACTTTGGCTGAAAATTCCTTAAGAATAGTAAGATGACTAGTCTAGAACTAATTTGACGAACTCCCTGGCGCAGTGGTGAGCGTTATAGTTTTATAAGCTGGAGGTTCACAGTTCAGTTCCCGGCAGGGCAAGTTGGGAGTTTATAATTTCAGGATTGTCTGTGGTCTGGTCTTATGTGAATAATCGAAAGGTATCACGACCCTCATCAATGAGGAGTACATCGCAGAGTCACAACCTTTTTTGAAGTCGTCTCCCAAACACCCAGACCCGATTTCATCAACGTTAAATAAGTATTATCTGAGCGTAAATATTTTGACAGTATTTTCAATAAAAACCTGTCAGAACCCCCAATTTATGTCTCGGTAAAACGTCACTCAACTTTGGTGAAATCGCCATGAATAAACTTATATTACGAGTACCTGTGAATCGGTGAATTTTTAAATTAAATGTAGGCATTTGTAATTTATAGGTGAAGATATAGTTTGAAGTCCGTCGCGATATTCTTAAACTCAATCCTAACATAAGCTCTCCGCCTATTTGGAGGGGACTATTAGCACAGAGTAAGGATAGTATAGTTTCATACAGAGTGTCGACGAAACCGGTTTGACAGGGCAATCGTGCGGTGGGTGCGGTAAGTGCGGAGCGAGGTAAGCTCCCGTGTAAGCGCGGCTTAGATGGGAGCTACATTTAAAGGTTGTCGTATTACGCTAGTTACATATTCCTACGTGATGGTATGTCATCGGCATGCATCAGCGTACGGCTGCAGAGCTATGCAGCTATCATCACGTCGGCATACGCGGTCCAGCGTCTCCGAGCAGATTGCAGTAGTGGGGATTTAGATATTTAAGCTAGTGGTTAGGAACTAGATTTAAGCATTAGACCTGTGATCTAATATCGACACAGAGTTAAGCTAGGTTAAGTTCTTTTATTATAGTAAATTAATTATAGTTGAAAGTCAAAGCCTTCGTTTCCTTCCATCGACCCATCCTTGCTGCCGCAAACTTAAGTGGCGCAGTCGGTAGGATACTTTAAGGACCTGCGGCAGGAACAGAAGGGGATCCCGAACATTGGATCAAGACTGGAAGGAGCGGAGTAACCAGGAATGGAGTTTATGTAAGTACATCAGAATAGTTCTTGTGTTGCTTCCTGAATTCCACTATTTCCTACTCCTAATTTAGTCCAATATACCTACCATTCCAATATTCTAGAGCCTTTTAGGTTTTGTTGGGTTATGGTAGTGATAGTAGTAATATGTTAGGGTCATTAGTGAACGATTAGGTTAGGTTATTCAGTAGGGGTAGAAATTCGTCACCCTAGGGCTTCTAAGAATCAGGAGCTTGAATTATGATAGGCAGATAGTAGATAGTAGTAGGGATATTGTTTTGGATTAATCAAATAGTAGTCAAGATGGCTCAAGATTCTGATGAAGTATTTGACGCTATACGGATTATCCCAGAATTTGATGGGAATCCGAATGTTTTAACGAGATTTATTAAGTTATGTGACCTTTTAGCGGCACGATATTTAAGTACGGCACCAGGTAGTGAATTTACTAATTTATGCCTATTGAATGGGATACTTAATAAAATTACGGGTACCGCGGCGTGTACTATAAATTCCAACGGGATACCTGACAGTTGGTTAGGTATTCGAACAGCGTTAATTAATAATTTTTCGGACCAACGGGACGAGACAGCCTTGAGTCACGACCTCTTTTTAGCGAGACAGGGTAGCCGAACACCGCAACAGTACTACAACTATTGTCAGACCTTGTTCAGCGCTATTATGACTTACGTAACATTACACGAGTCCATACCTACGACAATAGAGGCAAAACGTGACATATACAAAAAAATTACTATGCAAGCTTTTGTACGAGGGTTAGCGGAACCATTAGGATCTCGTATACGGTGTATGAGGCCTGAGACCATGGAAAAGGCACTGGAATACGTACAGGAGGAATTAAACATAAATTATTTGAAATATTTTGAATCCTCAAGGAACTATCAAATCCTTGAGAATAGTTATTCAAATAAAGTACCAGCATTACCGGTTTCATCCTCACGATTAGAAAACTCACAGGTTCCTGTGCCTAACTGGACGGTTCCGATCCAGCCTTTCAGATTTTATGAACCAGTACGGAACCAACAACACGGAAACCCGCCTACTAGTAACTATTTTAATACCCGCGAAATAAATATCAATTTATGCGCGGCCAATGACACGGATTATAATGCTTATGATAGCTATTTTCACGACCGCGACCTAGACTCAGATTTCAGTTCCGACTATAATAACCGTAGTAATTACTATTCCGACGACTTTACCTATGATTCAATCCATTATTTTGATGTAACCTATGGCAGTCAGTTATCCGAGATGTCTTCACCACAAGTGCCAAATGGTAACCCAGATGAGGATTTTCTGAATTGTTCCGACGCCATCAAAACCCGGGTAGAATTAAACACTCAGACCAAAAGCCAGTTACCATACATTCAAATTAAAAGTCCACCCTTAAAACTACTCATAGATACGGGAGCTAATCAGTCCTTTATAAGTCCAGAAGCAGTTCAAAAATACTTCTCTCATTTTCCAGTAACATTTGATCCGTTTAAAGTCACGAATATACATGCGACAAGCAGTAATAATTATTCCATTACGTTGCCTTGTTTTGCTGAGTTTAACGATTCCGATTACATAAAGTTATTTGTATACCATTTCCATGATTATTTTGACGGAATAATTGGGTTAGATTTGCTAGATCAATGGGAAGCTTGCATTGATTTGAAAGACGGACAATTAATTACTCGTGCTGCATCAATCCCAATTAGAATGCACAGCAAGGCACGTAACACTAACTCAAATCCTACCACCATATCCTCTGGTGACGTTCATGTTAGGGAGCAAATCATATGTAACCATATGGAACATGAGTGTATAACCACTGAGATCAATAATCCTGGTTACATAGACGTTGAGAATCCCACTTCAAATGATTATATTGAAGGGGAGGCCTTAACATTCACCAATAAAATTAAACATCATATCAAAACCACCAAAGAGGTGCCAGGTCATACTAAAACTTACCGATATCCATTCGTGCATCGTAAGAAAGTTAGGGATCAGATAAGGAAAATGTTGGAGCAAGGTATTATACGGCCATCAGACTCTGCGTGGAGTTCACCTATATTGGTTGTACCAAAGAAGTTAGATGCTTCAGGCAGACAAAAGTGGCGTACTTTAGTTGATTTCCGGAAGTTCGGAGAATCAAGCGTGGGAAGATCTTGTAGACGGCTTGGGTTCCATTACAAAAAACATCGGTGGAAATTTAGATCAGATGGACGCTTTAAATTCTCCAGAATAACCAAGATAAAGTAGTAGCCAAGTTAAGTAACCATACTAGTGTAAGCATAGTTATGTTCTGGAAAAGTTATTAGAAAAATAGATAGCATTTTTGTTTAAATTTAAATTCCTTACTCTTTTAAATTCGCGATTATTACTAATAAAAACTAACAGGCTCTTCCATTCCATACCCCATTCCCATTCATTGCAGCAACCAAGAATGTGTTCGTGTACATTGAGGCTGAATGCCCGAAGATTAATACCTGGTACTTCTGCAAGAAAGAAGTCACACAATACCCGATTGCTTCCTTGGATTGATAAGCGACCAAACCATCCAAGAAACATGCAAACTCACCAGCATTGAGAGAGATTTGAGATTCCTTTTGAGAGAAGCATTGGAAAAGTTGGACGACAAACACAATGTGGTTTCGTTTGCTCACCAGACCAAGATACAGTTAATCTGTAACCGAAAGGATTGTACTTCACTTCAGGGAAGTTATCTAATCACCATACCAACCGGGTGCCACATCCTCTGAGTACAAAGGTGGGAACTTCCGAAGAAGTCCTGGCGACAATTTCGTACAAGTACTGCAATAGTCGCCGCTCTGGGGATGGAGGAGTTACATATTCCTACGTGATGGTATGTCATCGGCATGCATCAGCGTACGGCTGCAGAGCTATGCAGCTATCATCACGTCGGCATACGCGGTCCAGCGTCTCCGAGCAGATTGCAGTAGTGGGGATTTAGATATTTAAGCTAGTGGTTAGGAACTAGATTTAAGCATTAGACCTGTGATCTAATATCGACACAGAGTTAAGCTAGGTTAAGTTCTTTTATTATAGTAAATTAATTATAGTTGAAAGTCAAAGCCTTCGTTTCCTTCCATCGACCCATCCTTGCTGCCGCAAACTTAAGTCGCTTGCGTAAAATATTTAATCTTGTTATACGGTTAATTTATTGAAATTAATTTTTTCATTACCTATTATCTATATATCTACGAGTATATCTATACTCTATACAGACATACATATAAAAAAATAAAATTGAAGTAGCTATCTGTTTGTAATGTCAAAATAACAGATTTTTTACTAAATTTATATTCGGTTCGGTACTTTTTGCCTATCTGTCTGTCTATCTATCTGTCTGTCTGTTTGTTTGTTTGTTCCTACTTTTCTCGGGAACGGCTGGACTGGTGTTGTCCGGACTTTAACTGACAGATAGCTGATGTTATAAGAAGTACCTTAGGCTTACTAACTTAATTTTTTAACCGACTTTCAAAAACGAAGTTGTGTCTTTCTGCTTGTGATATGCATATCTCCGTGATTTCTAAACCGATTTGCGTGAAATTTTGTGAGATGGTACCCTAAAAACTTCGGGTTCGGCGGCCCCATGTTGATGGTACTCCAACTTCTTGTTTTCGTGTTGTCTATGTGACCATGTGATCAGATTTTCGAAAGCTTATATCTCCGAAACTATGGGGTGCAGCCCCATGCTGATGGTACTCAAACATCTTGTTTTCGTGTTGTTTATGTAACCATGTGATCAGATTTTTGACAGCTTATATCTCCGACACTATGGGGCGCCGCCCCATGTTGATGGTACTCAAACTTCTTGTTTTCGTGTTGTCTATGTGACCATGTGATCAGATTTTTCAAATCTTATATCTCCGAAACTATGGGGCGCCGCCCCATGTTTATGGTACTCAAACTTCTTGTTTTCGTGTTGTCTATGTGACCATGTGATCAGATTTTTCAAATCTTATATCTCCGACACTATGGGGTGTAGCCACATGTTGATGGTAGTCAAACTTTTTTTTTTCGTGTTGTCTATGTGACCACGTCATCAGATTTTTGAAAGTTTAAATCTCCGACACTATGGGGTGCGGCCTCATGTAGATGGTACTCAAACTTCTTGTTTTCGTTTAGTCTATGTGACCACGTGATCAGATTTTTGAAAGCTTATATCTCCGATACTATGGGTCGCGGCCCCATGTTGATGGTGCTTAAAATTCTTGTTTTCATGTTGTTGACATTTATCTCTCATTTATAATGTTTCATAAATTAACGGCTGATACAATATATTCATTCTGTTAACAACAGCTAAAGTGTACAACTAACTATACAACTATCATTTAAAGTATAGCTTTTAAGTCTAAAATATGTTTTTAGGGTTCCGTACCCAAAGGGTACCAACGGGACCCTATTACTAAGCCTACGCTGTCCGTCCGTCCGTCCGTCCGTTCGTCTGTCAGCGGGCTGTATCTCGTAAACCTTAATAGATAGACAAATGAAATAATAATACAACAAATAATAAAAATTAAATTAAATTAAAAAAATTAAATTAAAATATTTCCATGGGTACATGGAAATATTTTTATTTAATTTTTTTAACGGAACCCTAAAAGAGAGAGGCCCGACTCGCACTTGGCCGATTTTTATAAGTATGTTTGCATGCGGCGGAATTCATTTGCATACGACCGCTGAAGCGGCCAGCAAAGAAACTGATTTGTTGTTGATTCAACTAATAATATTTTAATTTTAATTTATTTTTAATTTTTGGTTATTGATTAATTATTATTGTTTATTGTAATGTTGATCTGAAATATAGTACAAATTATAAATATTAATAGAAATTGTTTCTTTGTGACAACCCTACCATAAATACACTGTCGCGACGCATGTCTAGACGCTGGCGGCATTTACGACGAGATCAAAGGCGTCGAACTACTGATTCTCTTCGTTATACTGTGCTATTAGTCATGTTGAGCATGCCTATACATATGGGATACGGCTCAAATCCTATAAACAAAAACATAGAAAGCGAGGGTAAACCATTCAGCCGTTGGGGCTATAACGTCGTAAAGATATAAAATTATATTTCATTCAACTTCATCTGCATATTCTAAGACGCGGTCGTTCAAGCCGGGAGGCTGGGAGAGTTGCTCAAAAGGATCCGCTCGAGAGCCCTTGTGCTCCCTGCCAGTTCCCAAACGTTGCTATTCATATCATTTTGCATTCGAATTAGCATATCGCATGTGCTTCCCTAAAAATTTGCATTTTATATTCAATCGGACACGTGTGTAGTCGATTGCCGTTGCTTTGCCAGCTTAAGTAATTATGTCTAATAGACACATATGATTAGAAGTACTTTTACAGTGAATCAAAATCCCAATTACTCCCTCAAAAATTGGTTGAAATATCATTTTAATTTTAATCAGATATTAAACTACTTGACCGTCACTGGAAGCTTTATATTGAGAGTAGCATTTCCGTTTCCGTCGATTTCTTGTCAGTTTTCGTACTTTTATTGACGTCACATCCGCTATGTGGCGCCACCTGGCGGCGTCGTGCTCACAAAGTTTTCGTTAAAGGTTGAGCTCGGCCCTTGGTTCATTGGCGTTTTGTTTTCCGTCGAAGCAACAGCTTGCAAGCAGTCTATACGTAACATTGCAAAGCTTATATATTATTAAGTGTAAGTGTATTTCGTGTGTGAAATTAATTCGCAGTAAGTACCTACTTGTATAAAAATAATAAGTGATCATTATTTCTTTAACGGGTTTTCCGTTCGGATCAATGGTTAATATTTGTTTAAAATTAAAATTTTGTATTTTAATGTTTTCGTACACGTTAGAAAAAATAATGACTACCTTCCTTTTATATTTATTTTTATAGCCGTTGTTAACATACTTTGAATTTCAGATTTTGAATTTCAGTTATGGATAATTTACCGAAAGACGTGGCCGGTCCGAGTAGACAGGCTCGTAAGCGTGCGCGCAGCCGCTCCAGTAGCTCCCGACATGGATAAGCTATCTTAGCTAGCTACTTGTCTGCCGTTTAGGCTAATCACAGCGCCCAAAATCTTTTCCATGCTGACAAATTGGGTAGCTCAAATATTAAGGGAAAGGTGGAATATAATAATCCTAGTTTATCTAGAGATTAGTGAGTTACACAAATCCATTGTAACTTCGAATGATAATGAGATTACAGCTAATCATGACGAAATTGATGCCCAAGTTAGTGGTGAACATGTCACACCTGATGAACTTCAGTGTGAAATTGAATCAAAGTGCTTAAATTTTACTTCGATGTTGAGGTTTCATAGACCTAGAAACAAACGAGGAGGTAAAAATGTATGATACCTCATCTAGCCAACGCATCTAAAGCTTATGCAGCCATCATCTCAAAAATTAGCATTGCTATCAGTATTATTTTCTTGGGCCAGGCAGGTGAGTTTTATAAAATTTCATCGGATCTTTTACAATTAGTGTGGTCACAAAGCAGATAGCATTGAGACGCGCCGTGAAACTATACGAGCCGGGTTCGCGACCCCTTGGTGAAAGCGTCATTGAATAAAAATTCCTCCTTCAGCTACTCATTTGTTTAATTCAGAACAATTTACGACTGCATTGGAAAAGGCTGGTTCGGTTCGCACACCTTAAGGACGTTCAAACATTCTGGCGTTCGCCAATTTTAGGTATTTTGTTACCGGCACCCGGTTGCACGGAATTTCTAATGGTATTTGTAGTACGACTAACATATTTTGATACTATGAAATTAAGCATTCAAAATATCATTACTTAATATTTAGTTTTCAAGCCAGAGCATCCGCAATAACCAGAACAGGTGACACGGAATTATGTGAGTGAGGGAATCTGTGCGGTAGATATTATATTGCACAAGTGGGCACGCACTGCGCAATCCAGGTGCACTCTCCTTTCCTTCACTCGCATAGTCCGATGGGACGGAAATCCAACACGACCGCAAACGCTGGACCTACGGCTTTACGGGTTTTCCGAGGCATGGGGGTGACACCCCCTACTTCTTAACTCCGGGCTAATACCTACTGAGAATTTCTTGACAGAAAAACCCTACCTACATTTTCTGGTCCGGGAAGTGAATATCCACTAATGGTTTCGTATAGAAGACAAAAATTCATTCGAAGAAAAAATACGGAGAGAGCTGATGATTGAGGATTTCGGAGATGGGTGACGTGCACGGCCAGGGTATCGTAGATAGGGGGGGTGCACCAAATGTCACTCGAAACCTCATCCAATTGGGCGTGAGCTGAAAAAAAACTCCAAAATGGCGGATTCAACATGGCCGCCATACAAAATTCGTCGGTGTCTAGCTCGGAGAGTATAAAAGATGGAAGAGTGGTTTCTTGACAAAATATGATCAGGACAAGGTCTACTTGATGAACAAAAATATCCAAAATGGCGGAATTTATTTTTCCATACAAAATATAATACAAAATATATTATATGTATATACTATACAATTATATCCTATTTTTTAGGGTTTAAAATATTTCTTGTCAGAGCCTTTGTATGTTCACTATGATTTCGAAGATTCATTGACCTGGTGTGCCGAGGATCGACCAGTTCTGGAAGAAGACTCTTCTTGAGCCTCATGTAATCCATCGTTGGACATAGGCCTCCTCATGTGCACGCCATTCTTCTCGATGTTGTGCCAATCTCAACCAAGTTTTTCCCATAAGCTTGACGATGTCGTCAGACCAGCGCGATGGTTGCCTCCCCACATTTCTCTTGCCGGTACGTGGTCTCCACTCAAGCACCGAGCGGGTCCATCGGTCGTCTGTTGTTCTGGCCACATGTCCCGCCCATCTCCACTTTGACCTAGTCACTTTCAAAACAATATCTGTCAGTCCAGTTCTTTCACGGATTGTGGTATTAGGTATACGGTCAATGAGCGATATACCGAGCATGGCTCGCTCCATTGCCTGTTGTGCCACTTGTAGTTTTGTTATTAATTGTTTTGTCAGTGTCCAGGTTTCCGAACCGTAGGTCATGACGGGCAGCACACACAGCTCGAACATTCGACGTTTGAGATAAGTGGGGATCTTCTTGTTTCTTAGGACGTCGGATAGTTTACTGAAGGCAGCCCATCCGAGTTGGATTCGACGTTCTACTTCTCTCATTTGGCTTTGCTTATCCAAGGTCAATATTTGTCCTAAGTATACATATTCATCGACCTTTTCAATCCGTTGGCCTTGGATAGCAATGTGGTCCATATCCGTATTTTGACACATGAACTTTGTCTTTCCTATATTCATTTTTAGTCCGACAGCAGACGAAGCCTCCTGCAATTGTTCGAGCATTGTCCGCAGATCTTCAGGTTGTCTAGCGAAGAGAACGATGTCATCGGCAAAGCGTAGATGCGACAGCACTCTTCCATTAATGTTCACTCCCTTGTCAGACCAGTCAAGTAGCTTAAAAACGTCGGAATAATTTCATATTTGATTTTTCGTTGACCGGTCCAGATAGCAAATATGCAAACGGTTTTATTTGTCACATGCAATTGCCCCTGGACTTGATAATACCACTTATGATTTTTGTTAACTACAAAAGCGTTTGTAGCTGCATCCCATAGCCAAAAAAGTTAATATCTATCTGATCTTCATCAGACCCTCAAGCTTCGGTTTTATGAGAGCGTCCCAACAAACCTAGATATATACGTCCAAATCCGAAGCTCCTGCTGATAGCCGTCACTGAGATCCAGTTAATATCTATCTGATCTTCATCAGACCCTCAAGCTTCGGTTTGTGAGAGCGTCCCAACAAACCTAGACATATACGTCCAAATCCGAAGCTCCTGCTGATAGCCGTCACTGAGATCCAGTTCATATCTATCTGATCTTCATCAGACCCTCAAGCTTCGGTTTGTGAGAGCGTCCCAACAAACCTAGACATATACGTCCAAATCCGAAGCTCCTGCTGATAGCCGTCACTGAGATCCAGTTCATATCTATCTGATCTTCATCAGACCCTCAAGCTTCGGTTTGTGAGAGCGTCCCAACAAACCTAGACATATACGTCCAAATCCGAAGCTCCTGCTGATAGCCGTCACTGAGATCCAGTTCATATCTATCTGATCTTCATCAGACCCTCAAGCTTCGGTTTGTGAGAGCGTCCCAACAAACCTAGACATATACGTCCAAATCCGAAGCTCCTGCTGATAGCCGTCACTGAGATCCAGTTAATATCTATCTGATCTTCATCAGACCCTCAAGCTTCGGTTTGTGAGAGCGTCCCAACAAACCTAGACATATACGTCCAAATCCGAAGCTCCTGCTGATAGCCGTCACTGAGATCCAGTTCATATCTATCTGATCTTCATCAGACCCTCAAGCTTCGGTTTGTGAGAGCGTCCCAACAAACCTAGACATATACGTCCAAATCCGAAGCTCCTGCTGATAGCCGTCACTGAGATCCAGTTCATATCTATCTGATCTTCATGAGACCCTCAAGCTTCGGTTTGTGAGAGCGTCCCAACAAACCTAGACATATACGTCCAAATCCGAAGCTCCTGCTGATAGCCGTCACTGAGATCCAGTTCATATCTATCTGATCTTCATGAGACCCTCAAGCTTCGGTTTGTGAGAGCGTCCCAACAAACCTAGACATATACGTCCAAATCCGAAGCTCCTGCTGATAGCCGTCACTGAGATCCAGTTCATATCTATCTGATCTTCATCAGACCCTCAAGCTTCGGTTTGTGAGAGCGTCCCAACAAACCTAGACATATACGTCCAAATCCGAAGCTCCTGCTGATAGCCGTCACTGAGATCCATTTCATATCTATCTGATCTTCATCAGACCTTCAAGCTTCGGTTTGTGAGAGCGTCCCAACAAACCTAGATATATACGTCCAAATCCGAAGCTCCTGCTGATAGCCGTCACTGAGATCCAGTTAATATCTATCTGATCTTCATCAAACCCTGAAGCTCCAATAAAAAAAAGTAACAGACGGTTACTCTTACAGTTACTCTTATAACTCTTACTTATATTAATATATGTAATTTAAATAAATGTGAAACTGTGTTTGTTTTTTGGCTTGTTGGTTTGTCCTTTAATCACGCAGCCACGGAGCAACGGATCGACGTGATTTTGCATGGGTACAGTTGAGAATCTGGAGAGTAACATAGCCTTACTTGTTATCTTGCAAAATCAAAAGATTTCCCCCCTAATTTTTAATAACTAAATCCACGCAGACGAAGTCGCGGGCATTAGCTAAAATAGAACCGCGAAGATACAATTTTTTGATACCTACTATGTATTAAAAACTGCCTCGTTGGTCTACTAGTGGTTAGCATGTTCGACTGCGGATGACGAGGTGCCGCGTTAGAAAAATGTAGGTATTGTGTTTTCTGTCAAGAAAGTCTCAATACTAGCGCGGAGATGGGAAGAAGTTTGCTCACACATTTTTGCAGTATAATATCTCCCGCGCAGATGGCTAATATCTGTAGAGATTTGCCCGCGCCGAGGCCGAAATAGGTCGGGAGAACAAAATTATACCTAATTAAAATAATAAATAGAAAAGTATCAAACATGTTTACTACTTACTACCAAATCTTCCAGCACAAATTATTTACGTAAAAAATTCACGGAATTGCGGAGCAAACGAGCGTGACCCAACCTTCTCACACCGCGTTTGCGAGCGGAATGAAGGTTTTTTCGCCAGCGTCGGATCATTCGCAAAAAGACGATATTTGGTGACGCTTTGGTAATATTTTTTAAGCTCTTTGGCCACGAAATTTAATAAAAATTATTATGAATTTTGAAGACAAAGACTTCATGGTGCATTTAAAACATTTTTATCAAAAATTAAAGTTGTATTTTAAATGCTAGTGACCTATACACACAACAGAGAAAAGGACAATATTTGGCGACGGTTGTGTAATTTTTTTAAGCTATTCGTGCACGAAATTTTTATTAAATACGCCCACCGATTAAAGATAAAGACCGCTTTATGTATTTAAGATTATTAAATCAAAAAATAAAATTATATTTGAAATGCTATTGAGCCATAAACACGACAGAGAAAAATACAACATTAGGCGACACTTGTGAATTTTTTTAAGCTCTTTGTTCACAAAATTTGATAAAACTTTAATACAAATTTTAAAGACAAAGACTTCTTGGTGCACTTAAAATTTTTAAATCAAAAATTAAAGTTGTATTTTTAATGCTAGAGAGCTCTAAGCACAGCAGAGAATAAGGCAATATTTAGTGACGCTTGTGTAATTTTTTTTAACCTCTTCCTGAACGAAATCGAATAAAACTTGTTATACAATTTTAAAGACAAGGACTGCATAGTGCGTTTAGGATTTTTAAATTTAAAATAAACGTTGTATTTTAAATGCTATAAAGCTACAAACACAACCCTTTTTACGAAAATGTGTCTAATCACGGTCTGACAAACGTTGTATTTTTGGGTATTTATTCATAAAAACGTTTTTTTATGCCCAAGAATTATACCTAAGCAGTTGATTTATGTAATGGTCTATTATTTTTTCCTCCCATCTTTAAGAATTCTAAGTTATTGAGCTTGGAAATCGTAGCAGTCCCGTCATAGCGCCCTTAACGCTGACAAATATTAATAAATTTAATCACCGCCCCTCGCGGGGGCAAGGTGCTAGATACGTTTCCGTTCCATCGCGTGGAACTACTCGGTATGGATGAACATTATAACACACCCTCGCGGGGTGAATAAATACTAATAAATCTGATCACTGCCCCTCGCGAAAGGCAGAGTGCTAGATACGTTCCCGTTCCATCGCGTGGAACTACTCGGCATAGACGATGCTTGCAGACTTTCCTACAAGAACATTATAACCCACCCTCGCGGGGTGGATAAATACTAATAAATCTGATCACCGCCCCTCACGGCGGCAAGGTGCAAGATACGTTTCCGTTCTGTCGCGTGGAACTACTTGGCATGGAAAATGTTTGCAGACTTTCCTGCATGAACATTATAACCCACCCTCGCAGGGTAGATAAATACTAATAAAATGTCTGATCACCGCCCCTCGCGGGGGCAAGGTGCTCAATACGTTTCCGTTCCATCGCGTGGAACTACTCGGCATAGGCAATGCTTGCAGACTTTTCTGCATGAACATTATAACCCACCCTCGCGGGGTGGATAAATACTAATAAATCTGATCACCGCCCCTCGCGAGGGCAAGATGCTAGATACGTTTCCGTTCCATCGCGTGGAACTACTTGGCATGGAAAATGCTTGCAGACTTTCCTGCATGAACATTTTGACCCACCCTCGCAGGGTAGATAAATACTAATAAATCTGGTCACCGCCCCTCGCGGGGGCAAGGTGCTCGTTACGTTCCCGTTCCATCGCGTGGAACTACTTAGCATGGACAATGCTTGCAGACTTCCTGCATGGACATTATAACCCACCCTAGTGGGGTAGAAACCAACGTATCAATGATGCCTACAAAGGTCAATCTTCCAAAAGGGAATATGACCATTCTATGAATACAAAGGATGAAGAATCCTTTCACCTATGGGGCTCGCGGCCCGTACGAGGAAGCCACGGAGGATGATCTTCAGGGCCTAGAACCTCCAGAGGAAACTAGAGAAGTTGACTCGACTTCTTTCCAAACAGGCCGATTAGTGCACCGTCTTTCCCAATGGAAGAAAATGGGGGCACCTGTTGTTATACATAGGTTATTCAAGGGTATCGCATACCCTTCTTTGTCCCAATACAAGCAGAAAGACATTTCACACTCCTTTTTTGGAGGAAATGTCTGCAATAATATACAAAATGAAAAAGCAAAGGATCTTAAAGGTTGCACCTTGCACACCGAGCTTCCTGTCTGCACTGTTTCTGGTGCCGAAGCCCGACGGGTCATCCCGACCAATATTAAAGCTCAAAGATCTAATGAATTTGTACAGGCGGAACAATTCCACTTAATAAACATGTACCGCATTCCAGACTTTCTTCAACCTGAAGACTGGTTACGCAAAGTCGACATAACGCAAGCTTACTTTCATGTAAAAATAAAAAAGTCTCAAAGGCGTTTCCCACGCCTCCTATACAAGGACGATTTTCTCATTACAAATCAAAAATTGCAGAAGCTACGCAATCATGTCAAAATCACGGTACAGTTACTACAGAGCCTGGGCTGGCAAATAAATTTCGGAAAATCGGTTCTATTTAGGAATACTATGGAGACCCTGGCATAATCAAAAAATTTTTTTCCCAAGGAAAAAATCAATAACAATCAGAAAAGTGAGTCAGATTACAAAGGAAAGAAAAATCACTCTAAAAGAATTGCAGATAATAATAAGTATTCTAAATTTTGCTAGTTTCGTAGTCGCACAAGGACGGCTCAATCACCGATGTTCAAAAACACTTCCAGACTCATCCCTGACTTATCTATTACAGCCAGATGCCATAAGGTAACTGATATGGTAGAATCAGAATTGCCAGTTACTGACGACTCCACAATTACCCTCCACCAATTTCTTAGTGACGGATGCCTCGGATAATGTTTGGGGCGGAATGCTGAACAATCTTCCTCCATCAGATACTGGTCATAAAAGGAACAAACACTACATTCCAATCAAAAGGAAATGTTGGCCATACTAAATTCCCTTCAGAATCATACTCAGTTCTTACGACACAGCTCAGTCCTGAATCAGTGCTACAAGACAGCAGTAGCTCATTTACGGAAGGAAGGAGGGACGAAGGCACTACCACTATTGAAAATACGTTCCAAATCCTCGAGCTATTAGATCACCACTAAATTGATCACAGCGTACAATATATATCGGGCAGATACAACAATCATGCGGATCATTTGTCACGTCATCGCCCACCACCAGAGTGGCATTTACAAACACCTTGCGTGGAAATAGTGTTTGCGAAATGGGGAACGACGCTCTATTCCACGACGGATTCAGTGTCCCATGGAATTTTCCACTCGCGTGGGTCTTCCCGCCATCGTTCTTAATACCGAGAGTCCTGACTCATCTGAATCAGTCCACGAGAATTTTCTTAATAATGGTACCTCGATGGGAGAAAGTTTTTTGGCGCACGGACCTCAGAGCCCGAGCGCTAACTGCACCACTGACCGTGAGGCACCTAGACAAGTTTCTCATTGATGTAGCAACGGGTCTGCCTTCTCCGAAAGTCGAGGATATCGTGCTCGAGTTTGGAAATGTCTGATAGAAGCGATAGAAATATGGAACTCGGCAAAGTTATCATTTCTTAAAAAATCTTGACGAAGATCTACCCTGTAAGCTTATGAATCAGCTTGGAAAAGTTGGTCTTTTGGTCTTAAAATAAAAATATTATCACTAAAATTCCTACAGGTTCAGAATTAGCACAGTTTTTGGCAGATCTATATATTTTGAATGATAAATTATCTTATAACACAATTCTATTACACAAATCTGTGGTCTCGAAATTATGTAACGCTGAGACATCGAGCAACTTGAGTATTATGTTCTTGTGAAGCACATGTATAACCAATTACATTTAAGAACCCAGTGGTTTCCAAACCACTAGTTTGGGATGTTAGTGATTTGACTTCGTATAAACGAAATAAATAAATAAACAATCAGTTTCAAATATCTCGTTATATTGCAGTATTATTACTGTTATGTTCAGGAAGACGTATAAATGACCTAACTTTACTTAGAGTAGATGACAAGCATTGTGTAAAAAGTAATGATTTTATAATATTGTGGCCTCAATTCGGGTCAGAAACCCAGCAATTATAGACAGTCAGGCTGGATATTGCTCGTGAATAAGAATAATCGTAACCTTAACCCTCGTAACGCAGCAAACTCCAGTAATTTATTTGTAACAGTAAGAGGTTTGGCTAAACCCGCCTCGCGTACAGTTATAGTAGGCCGGGTCAAAACCTTGTTCAAAGACGCTGCTACTCCTGGTAGCGTTCGCTCCGCGGTAGCTTCCAAGAGTTGGTGGGAAAATAATTCCATCGATGAAATCTTGGCTCGCGGGAAGTGGCAATCAGTCAATACATTTCAAAAAATTTATAGACGTGAAAAGTGTCACTCAATTGTTCAATCCAATAAACTTATTATTTATTGTTATAGTTAGGTTGTTTGTTATATTGACGTTTATATTGGTTATGATTAAAATTGAATTGAAATTCTTTTTAAGAAACACAACACATTACTGATTGACATTGTTTTGATGATTTATTATAATAATAATATGATCACATTGGCGTAGAAGTATAACGATATAATAATCTAGTATGTGGCGTCACCAGGCGAAAACAAACAGGGTCTCAATATAAAGCTTCCAGTGACGGTCAAGTAGTTTAATAGCAGCGTTTTACCTGAAAATAAAACGCATATTAAAATACTTACCTCACTGGAAGCTTTCAGTAATTCCTGCCTGGTGATATTGAGCCAATGAACCAAGGGCCGAGCTCAACCTTTAACGAAAACTTTGTGAGCACGACGCCGCCAGGTGGCGCCACATAGCGGATGTGACGTCAATAAAAGTACGAAAACTGACAAGAAATCGACGGAAACGGAAATGCTACTCTCAATATAAAGCTTCCAGTGAGGTAAGTATTTTAATATGCGTTTTATTTTCAGGTAAAACGCTGCTATTTAACAATGCACAATCGCTAAAAAATCTAATTTGGATTGAAAATAATAGTAATTCTTGGTACTTATTATTTTATTGTTGTGAATTACTCATCATTCGTCCATTCTTTGGTTCAATATGTTCCGAGGAAGTTGCGTTGCTTGGAATAACGCACGCAAACAAAACAACGCAACGCAACGCAAGCAAAGTGTAATTTAGAGGGTTTTGTAGTGTTGCGTGGCTGAATTTTGCTTGCTTGTTGGCACGGCTTTAGAGATCTGTGCTTGTTTGTTTTTCTTGCATTTCTATTGGAGCATAGCGTACCGTACCGATTTTTCTGATCTTTCTTCTTTCTCTGATCTTTTCTGAGCAGAGCAAATTATGTTGTTTCTTGCGTTTATTTTGACTAAACTACAGATAATTTTAGACTTAATATTATATTAACGTGGTGTCCACTTAGCTCAAAATTTGAATAAATACAAAAGACCTCAAAGTTTCCGGGCCCGCCCGCGCCGTGGCATTACTACATTGTGTGAACAATCTTTACATTCGTATTTCAGTAGGGTTGACAGACAACCTTTTAACAGAAACTTTGAATTTATCTAATAGTCCGGGAGGAATCGGCGCATGAGTACCGAAAACTACTCCACCTCAATTTTTTTATGCGATCCTCTTCAAATTGCCCTCCTAATGATATAAATGCATGTTGCCATGGCGCAACTCGGTGCCATATTGTTTAAACCGAAATTGTTTGAACAATTGCAAGGAATTGTTATTTTTCAACCGGACAAATTTTTTATATATTCTTTATTGAAATACCATAAAGTTGATAGTTTTTAAGATAAATGATAAATAATGATTCAAGACACAGAGAGGCCGATGCAACGCATGCACCGATTCCTCCCGGACTATAAGAGTTATCTAGTCACAGCTTTTGAAAGGAGACGTTAAATGTCGTTTTTGTTTGTAAATGTAACTTTTTGTCAGTGTCAGTATTATCAATGTATTTTCGGTTTTAAATGCTCATTGCAGTAATGATCTGACATTAAACCAGGTAATGCTGCTTTTAGGGTTCCGTACCCAAAGGGTACCAACGGGACCCTATTACTAAGCCTACGCTGTCCATCCGTCCGTCCGTCCGTCCGTCCGTCTGTCAGCGGGCTGTATCTCGTAAACCGTAATAGATAGACAGATGAAATTTTCACATATTATGTATTTCTATTGCCGCTGTAACAACAAATAATAAAAATTAAATTAAATTAAAAAAATTAAATCAAAATATTTCCATGGGTACATGAAAGTATTTTAATTTAATTTTTTTTAACGGAACCCTAAAAGAGCGAGGCCCGACTCGCACTTGGCCGATTTTTTTGCATTTGTCTAATATAGAGAAAAAAATATGTCAAATTTGACTAAGTTAACTATTTGACTAAATTAATTTGTACAATTATTCAATTTTATCGAAAAATGTTTTCTGCCACTAATTAAGATAAAAAAAAAAACTCTCTATTATTGATAGAGATTGTATAAGATTGTGTATTGTGTAATAGGAATTAGGTTATTTTAAAGATTGGGTTAAAAGATCAAAAAGAAAATAAATTAATATTCGAACTGAGAGTTAATTCGTTTTGTAGTTTTCGATCGTATGTTAGAAGGCAGCCCTAAAGAATACATGCAAATCCGTTTTGAATCGCATCTCCATGTGAATGGGGGAGTTTTCCACATTTTCTAACCGCGGCGCATGCAATAGCCCCGCGTTTTAGACCCAGACTATATTAACCCTAGATTTATACCCAGTTTCCGGACTCCTATTTACGAACTATAGAGTCCTATACTGCTAGCAGTACTGATGCTCAGAACTTTGTGGATCGATTACGAGAGACATTTTATAGATTACTTTTACTGCAGGGCCCATTTCTGTTAATGTAATCTTAACGAATATTCAGCAAAATCTGCTTCCCGAACCGGTGGTAGTGTCATGACTTGTCATTTTTTAAGATCCACAAGATCCAAATACATGAAATCCTATTAATATTATAAATGCGAATGTTTGTGAGAATGTATGTATGGATATTATTTGTTACTCTTTAATTCCACAACGAATGAACCAATTTGGCTGAAATTCGAAATGGAGATAGCTCATATCCAGGATTAACACATAGGCTACATTTTATCCCAGAAAATTAAAGAGTTCCCGCGGGAATTAAAAACCTTAATCCACGCGGACGAAGTCGCGGGCATCACCTTGTAATTAATAATTTTTAATTTTAAACTTTACTGATTGTGCTGAATGCTGATCATACAAATACTATAAATGCGAAATTTAGTTTGTTGGTTTGTCCTTGAATCACGCTGCAACAGAGCCACTGATCGAAGTGATTTTTTGCTTGGGTGTAGTTGAAGACCTGAAGAGTGATATAGGCTACTTTTTATCCCGGAAAATCGAAGAGTTCCCGAGGGATTTTAGGGGCCATCGGCTAGTGATTCCCCTTTTCTCTTCCAAGTAAATGTAAAGTAGTTCAACTGTGGCTATAGTGTAAAAGGCGAACACACTGGGGCGCGATTCCCAAGAGATGTGGGTTCGAATCCCGCTGTCCTCGGAATTTTTGATGTCTTAGAAATTTATTCTGATATTTCCTTAAGTGTAGGTTAACACTTTAATAAAAAATAAAAATATCGTCACTGCATTTTATTTCTCCTTACACTCAAGTATAAAAAGTGTGTTAGTATGCTGAAATGCTAAAGGCGGTATCCCCAGATTTCGACCGCATTCCGCCCAAATCGTTACCGCAGACTGAGTCTACGTTCTACAGTCTACAATAAACGATTGGAGGCTCTACAGCGTAGAGCTAGTGCAAATTGAGTACGTACCTAAAGCTTTTTAAAACGATTGAAACAAAGAGCGTTCGCGGTCGTAAGTACTCGTAATTATTACCGTAGGTTTTTTCGTCATCTTTGTGGGGTCGAATTTGGACATATGGTTATACTCTGTCCAACCGTTTATTTTCTTTTTGACAGCTCTTGACCGTTTATTTTCTTTTTGACAGCTCAGATTGTCTCACTCACTCTCACTATGTAAGAGTGAGTGAGACTGAGTTGTCAAAAGAAAATAAACGGTTGGACAGGGTATAGTCGTAACTAGCGAAAAAGGTATTGTGATGTCATTTTGCATAACGCTTTATCTTTGACGATAACTTAACAATAACGTAACAGTTATAACCGCTTCTTATGTCGCGGCCGTAAGGAATACTATATTTATGGTCTTATACAAGCCACCTTACAGAGTACACAGTTTTTGAGCTATTGCGTAGCTATTATCGCAGGCTTTGAACTAGAACAAACAGTTTGAGCGCGGCGACGGAATCAAGAAATTCCGTAACGAAAAAAACCTAACACCGTCGTTCAGTAAGCATTCAACATTTTAGAGGTTCACATTTAGCTCTGTTTGGTGCAGTGGGTGAGCGGCCGCTTTCTTTAGATGTCGCAGGTTCGAATCTCACTCGCGAAGTACTGACAGTGCACTTTTCTTGTTTGTTTGTTTTTTAATTATTTTTTTGCATAATTTTTTTATGCATAAATAAATATTGCATAAATATTATAATTGCATAAGTTGATAAAAAATGTTATGCAATAGCTTTACCGCGGCAGTCCCCGAGTGCCACTTAATTTTTTTTATGTTACATGTAAATAATTGTATTGTGAATAATATATTTTGTAAGTTACTAAGTAAGTGTAGATAATATTATGGTAAAAAAGTAATAAAAGATGGCGGCGACATCGCTATTTATTAGGTGAAGGCAAACAGTGCAAGAGATAATGCTTGTTTCTTTTACTCGCTCTTTTATATATTGAGAGGCCATGAAAGTCGAGGGTTTCAACAAATTAAGATTATCGTTAACCGAGAACTAATCTAACTTAGTTTAGCTTAGCTCACGTAGCTCTGACACAGTTTTTTATACTTGTGTGTAGACTGCAAACTAAGCTATGTGAGCTGACTAAAGAATGCGAAAACTAAGTTAAATGTGTATGTCGATGCGCAGTAGGTACACGAGCTAAGCTATCCCCTCCCGCCTATCCTGGCCCTTTTAATTCAAATTTAAATTCAAAATTATTTATTTCACGTAGGCCAACCTGTAGCTCTTATGACAAGTCATGACTCTACTACCGGTTTGGAAAGCGGATTCTGCTGAGAAGAGCCGGCAAGAAACACAGCAGTTGCTCTTTTCAAAATAATCATTTTACAATATTATTATGAAGCTATTACATTGTAATACGTTTTTATACTATCTTGTGGGCAGCTGGATGCCAAGCTGATTTAACCTATGCAACTTTGTTAGAATAAAATATAATATTACCACAATGAGGGGAAGTTCCAAAAAGAAAAGTACTACAATTCAATTCATGTTAAACCTTCGCACTTCCTTTCCTTCGCCAGTGCTGTCTAGTGTCCAGTGTCTTTACAGTTTACGACGTTTTAGTCGGTGTAGTGTACAGTTATTTTGAACCTAATCTATCCGAACTTTCTTATTTTTATTTCTTACTAGCTGATGCCCGCGACTTCGTCCGCATGGATTTAGTTTTTAAAAATCCCGCGGGAACTCTTTCATTATCCGAGATAAAAAGTAGCTCTCCCGGTCTGAGGAACCACTACTACATCCATTACTATACCCATGCAAAAAATCGCATCAATCCGCTGTTCTGTTGCGACGTGATTGAAGGACAAACCAACAAACAAACACACTTTCGCATTTATAATATCAGTAATGCTTTATTAAAACACTTTTTATAATTGTTAAATTTTTTACAACCAAAGACAAAATTACGTTTAGCTGTCATTTACGTTTTGTTATTCCACTGTCATTTGCGTTTTTTTATTCCATGTCAGATGTGTTTTTGTTGTACCACGTTTTATAGTGATTAGTGACTTGACGGAAACGCGGTCGAACGGGATAAAAAGTATCCTATGTCCGTCTCCTGGTTCTAAGCTACCTCTCCACCAATTTCCAACCAAATCGGTTCATCCGTTCTTGAGTTATAAATAGTGTAAATAACACCACTTTCTTTTATATATATAGATTTATATTTTAGATGGTGACGGATTTGATTGCCAAGAAACAATTCCTTTATGTACTTAAATCCGCTACCAACACACATTGTATATTCATTGTATATTCAATATTGTATAAGCACAGGGGATCCTAGTTTTTGGCCGAGGCACTTTGCTGGGCTATACCGTGGTGTTACTTACTTACTATATTGTACTTTTACTATTGATACTTGATACTTTTTGTATTGTATTTTAATGCCTTGTATACTTCTCATGCTGTTTCTAAGCTATAAATAAACATATTATTGTTTCTTCATCTATTTATGGCGAGCGATACGTGTTGCAAATTGAACTACACAACACTGACTAAGCTTTCGCTTAGGCCGAAATTACACGGTGCCCCGTTCATCGTTTATTTTTGCGAACATTTTTTGCGAAAATGAACAATGAACGCCCTAAGGCCACAGAGGGTGCTAAGGCCCTTTGCCCTATAGACAAAAATCTCGAAAGCTAAATTCGCCCTTAAGGCGAACTAAGACGGTTCATTTTCGCAACGATGAACGAGGCACAGTCTAATTTGCGCCTTGGTTTTCGGTGTCCACGAGACTTAATTCTAGTTTAGCTTAGCTGACTAATTTAGCTTTGGCATAGCTTAGTTTTCGATCTACAGCCCGCTTATATTTGATTCATTCATTCATTAATTTATTTCCAGCACCCCGCTTTTAGAAGCCCAACGTGCAAGTTGTCCGGAGATATTTCTTTTCCGCGTCAGTTATCAGCTAGTTTTATTGTCGCCCTCGGCGCCGATGCTGATCGATGACACCACTTGACTCTGCGCTGCTTTGTTTCTTTGCGCCTTAAAAAGTTTCACCGATAAAGTTAAATTGGGGTACGAGAAAGATAAATAGGGAACGTTACAATGCTAACATTTGAACTGATAAAATATAAATAGGTATATCGTAATAGGTTTTGTCTGCGACCTTAAACATCCGCGACGAGTTAGATTTTCAAAGTTCCCGCAGGATGTTTTTTCGGTATAAAAAGTAGCGAAAAATTACGTTGAACCATTGCTCCATTGCTGCGTGATTTAAATTGACAAACAAATACACTTTTGCATTGATATGCAAATTAGGATTTCATCGAAATTGTTGGTTTCTTTTTTTTAAACCGTAATCAATTTCAAGAACCGTAAAAGCTTATCCATGTTTAGTGGTCGAAGGTCTAATAAAAGATCTTTGGCACCATGCCCATGCGTGAACACTTACATGGATGGTTTCGTGCACCATGCCTATGGGTCAGCAATTAGATTGTGTAATTTTGGCCACCTATATTTAATAAAAAAAAAACTTACAGAAACCTCATGATTTTAAAATAACTATTTAATGAGTATTAGTGTTTGCGTATAGTGTGTTAGTGAAATACTGAATGAGAAGGAAATATTTCATGTACTTAATTACTTACACTGTGATATTCCAGGCTTTTACCTAATATTTATTTAATTCCCCTTAATCCCTAACAGAAAAGTGTTTAAATTTTAACTCGAAAGCGTTTTAAAAGCCACTTCTGTGACCGCAGATGCGCGTCCCATTTTTTAAAACGTAAACAAACTGGATAAGTTTAAACAAATGGGATTAAATTGAACAAATTAGCGTCGGCTCCACATGTTTACCCGTTACAAGCACATCCGAAAATGTGTCTAAATTAACATAAAACCCAATGAATGGCAATAAAGTGAATTGCCGCGCAACAAACTCTGTACGTATACAGGTTGATGTCTAGAACATACGGATTACAAGATGTAAAATATCTTTTTTTTATTCATTCGTTTCAACCCATCGCTGGCTCACGTTGGACAGAGTTTTTACCTCAAATGTGAAGGAATATTAAGAATTTAAGAATAATTACTGGCCAAGTCTTTATTGGCAGACTTAACGCACCATTGAGAACATTTTACAGAACTCTCTGGCATCCAAGTTTTCTTATCATTAAAACAAGTGATATAATATAACTGCTTAAAATGCAAATAATTCCGTACAGTCAGAGATGAGTGTCTAGGGTCAAACCCCAGACACGCCGAAAAGGATGCCGAAGCCACTAGGCTGCCACGATTTATTATTATCCATCATGTACCATCCGTAAAGAGTAATTTGGTAGGAATCATATGCAGAAAGCCAATTAGTTATAGCACTTCTTTAATGGCAAGACAACATGGTATACGATGTAGGTACTCCGAGGAATTCGATATAATATGATTTTCTAGGATACGATTAGATTTTATACTATTATAAAAATTTTACTCTATGATTCTGATACGAACTTGTCAGATGAGATTAGATTCTTATTTTTAGTTATTTTTAGGGTTCCGTAGTAAACAAGGAACCCTTATAGTTTCGCCATGTCCGTCCGTCTGTCTGTCTGTCTGTCTGTCTGTCTGTCTGTCCGCGGTTTAGCTCAGAGACTATTGGTACTAGAAATCTGTAATTTGGCAAGGGTATAAATATCAATGACGCCGACAAAGTGGTGTAATAAAATTGTGAAAAATATTTTATTTTAGGGTACCTCCCCTACATGTAAAGTGGGTATGAATTTTTTTTTTCTCATCTATCCCATAGTGTGGGGTGTCGTTGAATAGGTCTTTCAAAAACGTTGTGGGTGTGGGAACACCATTTTTCAATTTAGGGATCCGTTTGTGAAATATGATATTTTAAAGTGCTAAATTTTATTAGAGTCAAGTGTCCCCCCCCTCTGCCAGCTAAATGGTTGTATATAGGATACAAGTAAAAATTCACAGCAGTAGTATATATAATGAATTTTAAAGGAAAACTATCACGGCTAAGTAGGGTTCATTAGTGAAGGAGTTATATCGGTTTTTCTAAGTTAGATATAACACGTAGTGTAAGTTGCATATTTTGTAGTATATTATAGTTTTTAAGCCATGGAACTCAAAATGTTGAGACTTTCAACTACGGAACCCTACACTGCGCGTGGCTCGACACGCACTTGGCCGGTTTTTTCAGCTTATGTTGATCATGTTAATACTTTTTGAAATAAATAAAACACTCTGTATACCACTTTCAACTCAGGGCTGTTAGCGCGGAAATTATCCTGCGGAATCTTGAAATTTTAATCAAGACATTCTTGGGATGTTTTTCTTTAAGTTCTTCAGAGTTAGGAGTACGTACGACAAGCCGTAAAATTTATGGATGTAAATCCACATATATTTTGCTTAAACTTTAATCTTGATATTAATATTATGTTTTGGCTCTCTTCGATTCGATCGCTGGCTTCTCCTTGATCGTTTAATAACGAGAGTTCGAGACTGGAAGACGTTAGGAAATATCCATAAATAAATAGATATAATTTTGCTTCGAACTAGTTAGGGTTCCGTACCCAAAGGGTACCAACGGGACCCTATTACTAAGCCTACGCTGTCCGTCCGTCCGTCCGTCCGTCCGTCCGTCTGTCAGAGGGCTGTATCTCGTAAACCGTAATAGATAGACAGATGAAATTTTCACATATTATGTATTTCTATTGCCGTTATAACAACAAATAATAAAAATTAAATTAAATTAAAAAAATTAAATTAAAAATTTCCATGGGTACATGGAAATATTTTAATTTAATTTTTTTAACGGAACCCTAAAAGAGCGAGGCCCGACTCGCACTTGGCCGATTTTTTTTACAGTGTTTTTACAATTCCTATAGAATTGTATAATTTATTGTTTTTTTACAAGCTTTTATTTAACTTGCAATGCATGTACGAGTTACGAGTATACGATATATATGTTTAGGTCTTAGAAGTTTAATTAGAACCACTTCCCGATTTCCGATTGAGCTGAGATTTTGCATATCTGATGATGGAACCAGAAGATGACTGTTGGAACTCTGTAATAAAACTACGTAAACCAATCGAATTTGGGCTCGTTTGATTGGTCTTGGCAAGTTCTCTGGTCCTAGATGATATTCAAGGTCTGATGATGTAGCCAGCTACTAGAAGCTTGTTTTTAAAAATTCAATTTTTAATTGACATTTGTTATTAAATATTCTCTACTAGCTGATGCCCGCGACTTTGTCTGGGTGAGTTTATTTTCTAAAAATCCCGCGTGAAGTTTTTGTTTTAGAAACAAAAAAATAACCTAAAGCACTCTTCAGGTGCGTAATACTCTATATTAAAAAAAAACTTTTTAAAAACCGACTTAAAACGCCCGTGCCACTACAAAGTGTATAATTTATTGTTGATATTTTAAAAACCGCTTAATCGATATCGATAAAATTTAAATGGGACCACCAGAGAATTATATATACCCTATATATATAATAATATACCCTTTGAAATAAAAAAATGCGTGAGTGTCGTGGAACACTCGGTTGGAACGAAGTTCCTTTTAATAATAAATTAAAAATTAAAAATTAGGGAAAAATTCCACATGAAGAAATTATTTAAAATAAAATAGAAAATAGAAAAATCAGTCTGTCGAGCTGGGATTCGAACCATCGACATTTATGCGACTGTAGAAACCACAAGGCTACAGAGATCTAATATTGTAGTGTGAAAATATTGAACACAATGCCAAATTCACATTCGAAGAAGTGTCGGTTCAATTTAGTCTTAATTTTTTCCGTCTAGCCCCCTTTCGCATCGCGCGATAAGGAACTACGTTCCAAAAATAATTTTCCAAATCGGATCAGGCGTCTTCGAGTAAAGATTCCGACGAATTGAGAACCTCCTCCTTTTTTGAAGTCGATTAAAAAATCGCGTCAATGTGTGATTAAAAGACGTACAAACACACTTTCACATTAATTTATATTATCATGCATTATTAGTATTAGGTATTAGGGGCAACCCTATTTATCTCTCCATCGACGAGCATATTCCCTACTTGACGGCGCAACTCAATTAGTTAATGAAAACGTTGCCCCTTGATTAACTTTCTTGAGAAAAAGCTTTGAGCTTTACAAAACTCCACGAAAATAACGAAATTCAACGTTCGCTTTTTATCTTTACCATACTTCTGGATCTATGGTAATGATGTTAAATGAAGTAAAGTAACTTTGCTTTACTTGATTTAATATATTATGTATCTAAATACGAATATAAATTTTCTAAAAAATCAAAGAAAAAGTTATATAGCAATGATTTACAATGAAATTTAAGCCATATTTTGCAATCGCCGATTTTGTATTGACAATCAGTCAAAATATCAAAATAGTTCACAGACCGGAGAGAGATCTGGTGCAGGACCGACAGCTTTACGTGCTCTCTGGAGCACGGGAGGACACATCGCCTGCTTACTTACTCCAGACTAGCAATGAGAATATCTTGACAGAAATACCTACCCTATACATTTTTTATCCCGACAAGGCAGTCGAACCCGGGACCTCATCTGTGATAACCACTACGCTAACGAGCCAGTGACAAGAATTGTTACAGAAATATACCGATTTTTGCATTATAATAATTTTTTTAAAAGAATATTAGCCAAGCTGAACTTGACTAATATTCTCCCCCCCCCCCCCTCCTTTGGGCTTCTAAAATAAAATTGCACGTTTACTGATGCTCCCTGGCAATAAATTCGGTACAACTCGTCATTCTCCGCGTCGAACAATATTCTCAGTAACGGTGCGTCCCGCCGGGACGACCGGGACTCGTGCTCTCGCAAATTTAAATTGGATTTTAAATTCTTATTTTGTCTCTGATATGAAGATTTCAAACATCATAAGCACTGTTCTGTATCGGTGGTTCTGTAGCCAAAGATATTATTATTATAATAAGTATAATAATATAGCAAAGTTCAGCAAGCGATGGAGAGAGCTATGCTCGGAGTATCCCTGCGAGATCAAATCAAAAATGAGGAGATCCGTAGGAGAACTAAAGTCACCGACAAACCGACGAAAGACATAGCTTGGCGAGTCAGGAAATTGAAATAGAAATGGGCAGGGTATGTATGTGAAGGACAATGTTGGCAGACCCCTCAACTAAGTCGATCGAGGACATCAAACGAGTCGCAGGGAGCCTATTAGATTCAGTTGACGCAAGACCGAAGCCTGTGGAAGTCCATGCAAGAGACATTTGTCCAGCAGTGGACGTCTGTCGGTTGACAAGAAGAAGATAGCCAAGTGACCTTTGATCACTCTCCAGGTCCTCAAACCCATAAAAATTATGCCGATCTGTTGATTCGTTACTGCATAATTGAAGGACAAACCAATAAACAAACAAAAGCATTAGTAGAGATTTAAACTACCTTCGTGGTGGTTGACCATGGAACTAGGAAGACGTAGTCCGTACAATCGTAATTCCTAGCCCATGGTGTGTGAAAGCATGGAGTGTAACCAGCAGTAAGCAAATGTAAAAATAAGTTGCGCAAAACAGGTTTACATGAGGCATAAAATATAATACCAGCTCTAATAGACTTTATTGCCCATCTTTGCACAGAATAATTAGTGGAAATAATTCAATGTTAACAATATTATTATGATAACGTACTGTAATCTACATAATATCAGAATATTAAATTATTCAATGATAAGCAAAGTAATAATTGCAGTGCCACTCATTCATCTAGTCGCGAAACAGCCAAAATGATTTCCGAATTTCGAAAAATGAAATATATGTATCTATTCCATGCATTTTTTGACACAAATTCAAGTGGATATATAGACAAAAGAGATTTTGAGGTGGCAATAGATAATATAGCTAAATTAAGAGGGTGGAAATCTGGTGATGATAAGTATAAGGAAACTGAAAAAGCTCTGATGGATATCTGGGAGGCATTACAGAAAGTAGCTGATTCAAATAAAGATGGTCAAATATCAATTGAGGAATGGTTGGCAATGTGGGAAGAATTTGCCAAAAATCCTTCAGCGCCTTTTGAATGGCAGAGTCTGTATTGTAAATTTATCTTTGAACTCGAAGATGCCAGTAGTGATGGAGTTATAGACAGTGAAGAGTTCTCAACAGTTCACGAGTGCTTTGGACTTCAAAAAGAAGACAGTGTTGCCGCCTTTAAGTTTATGAGTAGAGGAAAGCAAAGCATCACATGGGATGAATTCCAAGAACTCTGGAAAGAGTATTTCACTTCTGAAAGTCCTATCGATCCTGGAAATTTTATCTTTGGTGCAGCTACTTATTAATTTCAATTACTGTGACATAAGTATTCAGATGTGATATTTTTTGATGGTTTTGGCGTACTGATTAAAGTTGCCTTGAGATATTTAATATTATAAGTACTAAGCAAAAAAATATGTAGCAATAGTGCCGAGTTGGTGTCTTGCTTCTGTGATATATTATTATGGGTGCAAAAGCCAATTTTGAAAATGTTTGTTTTAAAATCTCTTTTCTTTTTTCTTCTTGTACCTTGTGTCATATAAGTAAGTAAAGTATAACAATAATTATTCGTACTTTCCAAAGGTTTAAAAATAAAATTATTTAATAAATAACAAACTCTTTTTATTTCCATCGTAATATTGGCAGCTATAGATGCCTTTACATTGATAATCTTAAATTTCTTTGCTTTAATTTAATATTTACATGTACTTTAATTATGCTAAGTAAATTAAATTATACTTTAAAATTTATTAAGCTTGGTATTTATTGTATATACTAAAAATTATATAAATCGTCGATACATAGACATACAGTTGTATATATATTTTTTGATTGATAATGACAGGTCATTCATATCATCCAGATAAGTGTTAAAAAATTGTGCAGGTCGTATCACGTATACGATAAAGAAGTTGATATCACGATGGCCAGATGTTTATTATCGCCTAAAAATAATTTTATAGATAACGTTACGTTAAGCAAAATATTTGTTGCCAAGAAGTATACCTCAGCTGTTAAGGTAAAACAACTAATAAAAAGCTTTATACTCTTGCTGCCTTCCAAGAATCTTTATAAGTTATTTTCTAATATAAAAGATTTGAAAAGATCCTTTTCATGTAACATTTCATTTCATTTTTGTTGGTTTGTCTTTCAATCATGCTGCCATAGAGTTACTGATCGACGTGATTTTTCTATGGATGCTGTAATTAAGGACCTGGAAAGTGATATAGGCTACTTTTTATCCGGGAAAATCAGAGTTCCCGCGGGATTTTAAAACTTAATCCATGCGGACGAAGTCCTGCCCAACTAACAAAATGGTCATAACATTTTAACCTTTTATGACTAATTCGTCCTATAAGTATCGTATATTAGCAAGTTTTAAAACGTGAAGTTGTACAGGCGTCATGTATGTTGCATTTATGTTTTAATGCAATTTGGTAATAAAATGTCCTCGTACAAACGTTTGTATGACATAGCTATAAAGCAATTTAATCGCAGAAAATAAACAGTCATACAAACATCTTAGCCAGGACATTTTGGCTGGTATTTCAACTTATATATGACACCTTATAGCAATTTGGTTATATAAAAGCTTTTATATCCGCAACTGTAAGACTAGTCATAATTTCGGTTTCTTATGAATGTTACATGGCAATAAAGTCATATAAATGTCATATCCGAAACCACTGTATTTCTAAAAGCTAGTGCTTATGATTTGTTTGGTTCAAAACGTCAGAATTCTGACATTTTAAATGAACGCGACAGAGAGTGCGATGGTTCCGTACATAAACCGTAAAATTATGAAAGAAGAAAATGAAAAAATTATGAAATTGATTAAAATTATGAAGAAGATAAAATTTCTTTAAAGTTAATCACATACTAATATAATAAATGTGAAAGTTTGTGATGATGTAGGTATGTATGGATGGATGGATGTTTGTTACTCTTTAACGCGACAAAGAATGAACCGATTTGGCTGAAATTTGGAATAGAGATAGCTCATACCCAGGATTAAAGCACATAGGTTACATTTTAACCCGAAAAATTAAAGAGTTCCCGCGGGAATTAAAAACCCTTAATCCACGAGGACGAAGTCGCGGGCATCCTCTAGTTACTAGTATAACCCGTGTCATTAAAGAAAGGAATTGTAAATGGCGTCGCTAATCATTCCCTCTCACTCGCACACGTCGTTACAGCACGCAAAAAAATTATCAGTCTGTATCTGCTTGCACACTGTGTTTTTGTTACTGTTCTTTGTCTTGTTTTCTGTTAAGTTTTTTCGTTGTTATTGTCGTTCGTATGCTGTTTATTGATCAATAATTATCTTACGTTTAAAAAATGAGCTTTAATTTAATGAGCGTTTACGCGAAACGAGGAAAGATTCTTCGAAGTGATGAGGGTGAAATCGTATATAATGTTACAAAATATTTTGAAGAAGAAATATAAAATACGTTGCGACCTGACGCGAAACATACAAGATAAGTTAGAGGACTTAAAGATAACAAGAAATAAATAAATACCTAGAGATATTAAACATGTGCTAACTACACACATCAAAAGTGTCTAGGGATCAAGCATTTTTATGCGGATTTCTTGAGATTGAGATGTGGCTTTGTAATAAATTTATGATTTTATAAATTTATATGGATCCTTTTTGGTGCATTTCATAATTTGAATCAGGAACTGTCAATCAAATTCGAGTAAACGATGAAAATCAGCTGTCAATATTTTCCCTATAAAAACATACAACGCATTGAAGACATTATTAGTGCTACTGTTTCCCTACTACTGATTAAAACCAACGTTATTATGGAGCGGCGACGTCATTTAAGCAGGGAAGAAATGCTCAGAGCCGTGGGAATGATAGAAGCTGGTTCCCGGCAACGTACTGTGGCTTTAGCTCTGAATACAAGTCAGAGTGTTATCAGTCGACTTTGGACACGTTACCGAAGCACTGGTACCGTGGCTCAGCGCCATGGAGGACGGTATCGCTGCACCACACGGAGACAAGACCGATACATTCAAATCTTAACTCGAAGAGCTCCAACAATAACCGCCATGATGTTAGCCGTGAGGCTTCATCACTCTTCAGGGAACTTAATTAGCGACCAAACAGTCAGAAACCGCTTGCATGAAGTGAACCTTCATTCCCGAAGACCGCTACGGGTACCACCTATAGCAATGCACAATCGTAGGATTCGATATCAATGGGCTCTTGAACACAGAAATTGGGCAGAAGAACAATGGCGTTTCGTGTGCTTTTCTGATGAGTCTCGTTTTGGTATGAGACCGGATACAAGACGTATACGACACTGGAGAACCCCTGGATGCCAACAGCGATTAAAATCCTGCCAGGAAGTCCATCCTTATAGTGGTGGAACCATCATGGTATGGGCGGGTATTTGGATCGGCGGAAGAACTGAGTTGATTTGGATCAGAGGCAACCTCAACGCTCAAATTTATGCTGAGACGATTGTATCAGACGTCATCGTTCCTCTACAAGTGCAAATCGGTCCCTTATTTCAGTTAATGCATGATAATGCACGACCGCACACCGCAAGAGTTGTAAGACAGACTCTCGCCGCAGCTAACATCAATGTCCTGCCCTGGCCTGCTCAGTCGCCAGACTTGAACCCGATTGAGCATGCATGGGATATGCTACAGAGAAGAGCTCTGCCGAATATGGAGGGTATCCAGTGGCAAGAAGACCTTTTTTTGTTGTTGCAACGAACATGGGCGGCCATTCCACAGCGTGATTTGGATGAACTCATTTTGAGTATGCCAAACCGATGTTCTTGTGTTGTTAGTGTTCGCGGTAGAAACACGGATTATTAATTGTTTAAGTTACCCAATAAAATTTTAAAGAAAACTGTTATTTCAGTCTTTTTTTCGAACTTTAATGTTAGTGGTTCAAATGTCAAAAATCCCTTTATTAGGAAAATGGCAAATTTCTTTATTAATGCAAAGGTGACTTGGTTTATCGTTACTGTGACAAACGAAAACACTTTATTTGATGAATCCTTAAAGAAAATTTTAATTAATATCAATCAGGAGAAAAGTTATTGCAAAAATATATGTTGATCCCTAGACACTTTTGATGTGTGTATATAAATCAAGTGATATATAGGTATATTTAATAACATAATATAGGTACATAAATGAATAAGGTATCAACACAAATACTAAATAAATAATATAAACATACAATGTGTGTCTGTATAGCTACACATATAGCAGCCCAGCTTCGCTTCGTTTTTTGCTGACGGTCCAACCTGTGCCTGTCATTACAAGTACAAGCCGCCATTTCAGATTCCTTTCTTTATTGACACGGCTTATATAATAAAACACACCTACCATGGTAGTACAAAATAAACCTTAATTTGCTTCTTGATTATCTACTCGTTACAGATACATTCATCGCATGGATAATGATCATTGATCATAAATAGCGAAATCTTTGCACTGCTGGCACCAAAAAAAGTTATAGTGAAGCAGCATTATTATATTTTTGTTATTTGGCATGACAAAATGTTTAAGCATTGTGGATAAAGTTGGAAACCGACAATTATGACATTTTTCGACTTTGACAAAATGTGTTTTTTGCCACGGCCATTTTAATTCTCTCAATAATTCAAAATCGCTTTTCTTAAGAAAATCGTCCACATCCAGAAAGGCCACGTCTATAAATTTGAAATCTAAAAAAAAATAGTAGGTAGGTACTAGTTATAGGTGCACAACTTGATGCACAAAAATTTACATTTAGGTAAGTATACCAACTGTACTATACTATACCATAGAAATTGTTTGCAATTATTATTACTTTCTTAAAATACAATTGCGACTAAAACGTTAGGCGAGGTCTATAATATACCTATCTATGCAATAGTTATATTCCCAAAAAAGTTATGTTCTCTAAAATGTTCTGATAATGTAAAAGAACTATGTTTTGGAATGACAAAATGACGGATTACTAAAATGTTTTAAGGAACTCTGATAGGTTTGTAATGATGGCGTCTTAGATGGCGTTCTTTAATTTTTAACTCTTAAAACCGCAGTATTTATCGTATATAAGTATTTTGTAACTCATAATGGCATTATGAAGGAGTTTTTACTCTTAACACAGCAGTATTTATCGTATATAAGTATTTTGTAAATCATAATGGCATTATCACAAATAATAATTTATTTTTATTAAAGAAAAATATAATTAAATTTAAATAAAATCAAGGGGGCATTTAAAATTTATTAATAAACCTAAAAAGTTGGTCGCAAAAGTGACATTCGCATTAAGTTTTCCTAACTTAACAATAAACACATCCCATTTCAAACTTGTGAATATTGATTACACTGAAGTATAAAATATTAAATACATATTACTCTTTGTTTTTTTTATTTTTTGAAGACGCCGAGCTGCTCACAGACAATAGAATTTATTAATATTACTTATGATTGAAAGCGCTTCAAAACTGCATCAAAACGATTACTTGGTCAGACAAACGTCTGCCCTATGATAACTATACGACTAAATACTCATACAAATAATAAATTACAACACTACTATGACGAAATATACTTAAAATATTAATTTTATTACACCTAATTGACTAAACGTTTTTGCTTATGACTTTTAAATGACAGCTTTACGACTTTATAGCCATAGTAACTGCGCCAAAACCGCGTTGTATAAACGTTTGTATGACCATTGTATGACTTAATTGCATACCATTCAGTTATATCCAAAACGTTTGCAAAACTCTTATATGACTTATTTTTGCTAGTTGGGTGGGTATCAGCTAGTTCAAAATATCCAGAAGTTTTTCATAAGATTTTCGAAAGGAATCCTGACGTATAACGAATGTATTTTTCATCGAGTGCTATAAATAATCGCTTAACCCTCGACTCCCGATGGCTTCGCGGTCCCCGAATGAATTTGCATTTCCTTCACACACGTCGATTGTAACCAACGTAAAATCAAGTCAAAAGCCACGACAGCTACCACCCGAGTAAAAGGTATATTCAAATGACAACATTAATACGAATAACCAGTTGAACATTTTTATTATTATAATATTAACATCTTTCAGATCTTCGAAGTTAAGTTTTTGAAAGATTTTAGATCACATATTGTCAGATTGTTATTAATTAAAATAGATCTTCTTTAATGGTTTTTTTAAAACTGAATCGGCCGTATTATAAATAATAAATAAAAATTGAGCAAATTATTTGGTGCTTTTACAGTTTCTATATTGGGAATTTGTTTATACACTAATTTAATTTTAGTTAACACAATTTTTTTTTTGCTTACCACAAGCCACAATTACCACGAATCGATTGTATTTACTTGTTTAATAGTGAAATAACTGCAATAATTATTGAAATGCTGTTAAAGATTACTACTACCGATATACATTTATATTAACTTTTTAAATGAGCCATTTAAACGAGGCTTCGATTTACGATAAAATCATTATAACATGCTTGGACCCTATACAATAATACACCAGATTATGTTATGAAGTCAACGAGTGTTCGCCATATAAAGCCATCTTATGCGTAAGCCAATAACAATGAAGGCATAAGAATGACTGATGACATGGCACGTCAAGGGTTAACGGTCCTTTAACTTAACTATATGTCGTACCACCTTCAAACGCAACCACAAACTTTCTTTTTAAACCCTCTTATACTTACACTAGCGATGCCCGCGACGTCGTCCGCGTGGATTTAGTTTTTAAAATCCCGCGGGAACTCTTTGATTTTCCGGGATGCCTTTGTCACCCTCCAGGTTCTCAACTATACCTATCCAAAAAATCACGTAACTCCGTAGTTTTGTTGCAGCGTGATTGACGGACATACCAACAAACAAGCACACTTTGGTATTTTTATGTTTAGTTAGGAAGAATTACTTAGAATTAATTACGATAATAAAGGCGATCTAATTAAATTTTAGAACACAAAAGCTTCTATTGTGACTTAAATATGATAGTTATATTCCGTCCGGGACTTTTTTGTAGAGAATAAAGAGTACTTTAATCATGTAGTATATAATTTTTATGTATCATCAATAGTTTTCTCAGCACACGCCAAATAATGCATTTTATAGGCAAAATTTTGCTTCTTTGGGTTAAATTATTGCATTTTTCTTAAAGATCTCTAATTTTTTGAAAATAAACTATAGCCTATGTTGCTTCCTGATAAATTAGCTTTCTATTGGTGAAAAAATGGTTAAAATCGGACCAGTAGTTACAGAGCCTATTTGGTACAAACAAACAAACAAAAATCTTTCCTCTTTATAATATTTTTATACTTTTATTAATTCTGGGTTTCATCATCAAAATGCAATAACGTTATGCAAAAATTAGTTTTTCTGTGAACCTAATTTTAGTCCTGTCTGTAATTCTAAAGAGCTCCTACTGAGTTTCTTGCCGGCCCTTGTCAGCAAATTCTGCTTTCAGAACCAGTGGTAGAGTCTTGAATTGTCTTAAAAGCCTTATTGTTGTTGGCCTACATGAAATAGATAATTTTTAATTTTATATTTCTCTCGGGACCTATATTTGGCTTGACAGATGGACTTTATTTTTGTTAAAAAAAAACATATTCTCTTTACCCATCACTGAGTTTCAGACTTAAGCTTGGTAGAAGAAATTAATTTAAGTAACTTTTTCTGCAGTGATTGAGATGCTGCAGTTCTTACATTTTTACATAAATTATCATTTTCCAGTAAGAATTTACACTTTTAAATTGAATTGGGTATTTGACTGATATTTTTTTATTTATTTAAAATAACGTTTTTAAATATCTTATTACAATACCATTTCTCTTTTTTAAATATCTTTACTAGTTTCGTAATTTCAAGCTGTTTTACTGTGATTGTATCTGTCTCTTTATAAAACGATATTTTCTATGGAGCGTGTATGGAGCTGGTGAATTTTGACGTCACACTTGAGTAGCGCTCTCTCTGTCTAACAGGAAATTTTAAAGCTCTATATTTTATTTGTTTTTGGACTGATTTATTTTCCGTTTTTACAAATGTTATTCTTACATGTTTCATTTTCGATTATAAATAATGAACATCAACATTTTGACTACAGTCAAATACTCAATTGTTAGGTTTTATCGTAGAAATCGTGTCGTAGTATGTAATAGATATTAATGACCACAACACTTAGGCGCAGTAAGTGGGTTTCGGTGTTGCTTGCCTTAAGCTTTTTTATGACCGGCTTGACAATGAAAATGGAAATCAAGAAAGGGTTCATAGCCTTACGATCATAATCCCTCACATATTGTAGAATCCTCGTCGTTTATTGAAGTTTTTTGTTTTGTTTGGTGTTATGCTCAATCAGATTTCATTTAAGTTGCATAGAGTCAGGGTGGTCTTTGGTGTTTGTAAGATTATTTAGATCAGCTTATTGTTTCGTGAAGATTGTAATTTTCGTGGTCGTACCAATTACAGATATGTGTAATACCGTGTATTATATACGTAATTTTAGTCAAATGTCAGAATCCTTATGGTAAAATAGATGCATTGAAACATCTACGTCTGTAGTATTGGGTCCCGCAGTAAACGCATCAAACTGCACATTATCTTGGTCAACTAAACCTCGTTAGATACTTGTCTTGCTATAGTCATTATTACTTATCATCAACATCATCATCAGCAACCCATCAACGGCTCACTACTGAGCGCAGGTCTCCTCTCAGAGAAGGGTTATAGGCCATAGTCCACCACGCTGGCCCAATGCAAATTGGCGGACTTCACACACCTTCGAGAACATTATGAAGAACTCTCAGATGTGCAGGTTTCCTCACGATGTTTTCCTTCACCGTTGAAGCAAATGATATTTAATTGCTTAAACGCGCTTGACTCCGAATAGTCAGAGGTGCATACCCGGGATCGAACCTGCGACCCCTCGAATAGGAGACCACAGTCTTAACCACTAGACTATCACTGCTTCAAAAAATTAGGAATCAGAGAGGGACAAATCCAACTCACGTAATACTGCCACTTTGGCACTCAATATTTTGGACAACCAAAATACTCAACCAACTTATCTGGCAGTCCGTTTGTACAGAGTTGAAAAGTTGATCCGTTTGTTTGTTTATCAATTCCGACGGATTAGTGACATGCGATACGTTTCCGTAGCGGGAGCTTTACGCGCTCTTTTTAAATATTTTCGCATCAAAATGAAACTGAAGCGTGTTAGTTTTACGCCTCCCGTGTTGTTTTATTTTTCAACTATAAATCAGTTAACTCCGAATACGCATACGTTTTCATATTGAAACTTTTTTTTTATTGGAGCGGCAATTTAGCGCTGCTATCCTGGTGAAGTTAGTTTTTCATAGATACTAGCTATTGCCCACGAATTCGGCCGCGCGAATTTGGGGTTGAGATGAAATGAAATGAAATTTATTTGCATAAACATGGGTAATAACAGTATGGCGTAGATTATGATGTAGTTCCAAACATTTTCGCCTCAATTCAGGCGTGCAAAATATTAGAATCACTTAGTGCCGATTTCACCAACGTCGAATGACGTTTATCCGAGGAAAAAATTGGGCGTCCTAACAGTTTTTGTATTGGAAATACTTTCAAAATAAATAATAAAAAAAATATATAAGAAGAAATGTCCAAATACAATAATTATTTATTAACTAGCTGATGCCCGCGACTTCGTCCGCGTGGATTTAGTTTTTAAAATCCCTCGTGAACACTTTGGTTTTCCGGGATAAAAAGTAGCCTATGTCCTCAACTACAGTACCCATGCAAAAAATCACGTCGATCTGTGGCTCTGTTGTGGCGTGATTGAAGGACAAACCAACAAACAAACACACTTTCGCATTTATAATATTAGTATGATTATAATATTAAATTGCATAGGAAAACACTGTAGCATTAAGTCCATACGATGTATTACATCCATATTCCACACCTATTATGTAGTATGTAGGTATAATGATCGTTTGGCAAAATCTGACGCCTTTGGAGTAGTTTGACTTTGACAAAATAGGGCTATCCACGATGGCTATATACGATAAAGTAAGTTTGCCAGCTTAAGATGAGCCATTCATTCAAAGTATCTTGTAGATTCCGGGGTTCAAGTTATTTGGACCTTATACTGAAGATCGTGATGTCTATAATTTCTGAACTACGAAATTGACGACCTTGAAATAATTACAGGACAATCTCTAAAGAACCTGCTTTCTAACAAAAAAAAGAATGGATTAAATCGGAATACGCCTTAATGAATTACAGCGAAATACACATTTTAACTTTCATCCCCTCTCCCAAGGGAACCGTGCTGAATTTCGGGATAAAAAGTATCCTATATTATACCTCGTAGCATTAACTTAAATCGTGCCAAGTTTCATTTAAATCCGTCCAGTAGTTTCGGCGTGATGCGCGGCCAAGATACAGACAGACAGACAGACAGACAGACAGACAGACAGACAGACAAAAAATTAAAAAAAAAATTGTTTTGGCTTCAGTATCGATTATAGAGTGCCCTCAAACAAAAATTTTCAAAATATCTTCAATGTACAGAATTTGAACTGTTACAGTTTTATTATATTATAGAAGATTTTATTAATGTCAAATCGTATCTATGAAATTGTTGGTTATATGCTCAAAGCTATGAAACAATAAAGAAAAGTAAAACTAATTAAATGAGCTGTTTGATAAAAAAATCATTTACCTATGCTTTTTGATTTTTTTATTCTGCTTTCCGAACCGGTGGCAGAGTTTTGACGTGTCGTAAGAGCCACAGGGTGACCTAATTGAAATAAATAATTTATAATTAGATTTTTTTTTTAATTTGTTTACTCAATCGCCATCATCATCATCATCAACCCATCAACGGCTCACTACTGAGCGCAGGTCTCCTCTCAGAGAAGGGTTATAGGCCACCACGCTGGCCCAATGCAAATTGGCAGACTTCACACGCCCCTTGACAGAGAGGAGACCTGTGCACAATAGTGGCGCTACGACAATCGACGATCCTAATGGGGTTCGCACAAAGAAAGCACCGATACATGTTCATGAGAGATCTCAAAGCCTTCCAATATGCGCTGAAGGTGGTCACATATCTTAAGAAGTTTCCCCGTTTCCCCCCGTCCCTCCCTCCCAGAAACAAAAAAAATCGGTTGTCTGTAAAGTCGGTTTAGGGACGATAGTTTTACGTGATAACGTCATATAGATGAACAGCGTGCTGCTAGAACTAGCTCACGACACATCTGCTAACCACAGCGCGCACGCGATGACGGGCAGGCGCTGGGCGGCGCCCGCTGGCGGTCACAAGCCAACGCTTGGGCCGATTGTGCCTCTCTATAACTTCTCTCGTTCTCGCTTGCACGCTCAGGCTTAGGCGGAACGTGACACTTTTTCGTGCGTGCAGCCGGTGTTCATAGATTTATAAGACGTCATCACATCAAAAAAAATGTATTTAGTGGACCGGTAATGGGTTGAGATGAATGAATGAGCTGCAACAAAGTTCAACTATACTTACACAAGCTAGAAGATTCACATCAAATCTTTGAGCCATGAACTTTGAGACCAGATAATATTTTTAAGGAAATAAGAAGGAGTCCCTGCAAGTTTATGATCAGTAGTGGAAAGTTTGACGACTGTGTCGAGGACTATGAAACCTTTTAAATCCATGCGAGAATATCTCAGAGCAAACTATAAACTTACAATACTCTTGTTTTATTCCGACTTTATCATTCAACGGTCGGTAGTAAAAGCCGATAAAACAGTAAGTTTTACCGGCTTTTATATCGACCAAGCGAGAAAAAGTATGCAAATAGAAAATGGGTCCTGCAAACTGGAGTCCTCTCGAATATTTTAAGACCGGATTATTTCTTGTCTCTTTTATTTGCAATAAAAAGCGGATTTGACAATAATTTTAAAGGCAAGGAATATGCTTGCTATTATAGTATTAATTTAATACTCTACTCACACTGTAAAAGAAGGTTAAGTCGAGGATAGGTTGGGTGTCGGTTTTGTCATTAGAGGCATTATAATATTTTATTTAAAGTTGATGTACATAGCTCAACATTTCCATTCCATTTGAACTGTTGATGTTCGTGTTTCCATTTAAGAAATAATTATCATTTTGAAATACTTATTAATTATATTTTTGGAACATAGTTTCTTATCGCGCGGTGCGGAACTCGGAAGGGGGCTAGACGGATCGACACTTTTTGAAACCGACACTTTTTTGAATGTGAATTGTGTTCGGTATTTTCGCGGTACAATATTAGGTGTCCGTAGCCTTGTGGCTTCTGCAGTCGCCTAACAGTTAAAAGTCGATGGTTCGAATCCCAGTTCGACAGACCGAATTTTACCATTTTCTATTTCCAAAATTAGGGAAAGGTTCCACATGTAGAAATTGTTTTTAAATAAAATTGAAAATGGAAAATTCGGTCTGTCGAGCTGGGATTTGAACCATCGACCTTTGGCTGTTAGGCGACTGCAGAAGCCACAAGGCTACGGAGACCCATTATTGTACCGCGAAAATACCGAACACAATGCCAAATTAATTAATCGAAAGGAACTACGTTCCATCCGTGTGTCCCTTGACACCTCTCAAGTTTTTTTTTATTACTCCCTAAGAATTCCCTATTGATTGACAGACACAGTGAAATTGACCTTTCGCTTGGCAAAATACTTGTCCTGAACTTACAAGTGATTGACAGATGCAATGCAAATGACCTTTCACTGGTCCTTTTACAATCCTAATATCCTTGTTCAAGAATACGGGTTTTCACAAAACAATTTATTCTTCCATTAAACAGCGTTATTTCGGTTGTTTGTGAAAATAATGGGTTTCAAACCTAGGCCTATTGTCCGCGAGACAGAGGTCCGACAAGTGAAACGTTTCCCCCAACCTCCCCCCTCCGTCACAACATTGGCACGCGTGACTGGCAATGAATGGACCCACTCATAAATCAGTTTCATTGTTATGAATAACCATTGATGAAAAAATGTGAAGCTTTTGTTCAGTTTACAGTAACTACAAACTTTACTATATGAGTCATGTTCAAATGAGTTATGTGAGTGTTAACCTCTACGACTTCTGCCGATTTCACCAACGTTGAGTAACTTAACCGTGGAATTTTGATATTTTGCCAAACAATTGTCAGAACGCCCAATTTAATCCTGCAGGGCTAGCATGGGGAGGAGACAAAATTATATCCCCCGATTTTATCCACTGACAAGAGATAAAATTATCTTCAGCATGATTTTTATAATGGCAATAATTGCGGGGATAAGTTTTTCTCCCATTTTATCCACTGTGGATATTATATCCACCGCTGTGCCCATATTCGACATGTGGGTAAAACTGAGCGAGGAGAGAAACATTTTATCCTCTCCCTGTGGATATATATTTCCCCTGCCCATGATAGCCCTGCTGGTTAAAACTTAAACGTCACTCGACCAAACCTATACGATCAGCTGAACCGAAAAAACTGAAATAGTTTCATCATCCACGTTTTGTCTCTCGCCGATTTGTCTGGTGGGAGGCTTTGGCCGTGGCTAGTTACCACCTTGCCATCATAAACATGCTGCCAAGCGATTTAGCGTTCCGGCACGATTAATAAAAATGCTACACCTTCTTTCAAGTTAGCCCACTTACCATACCATCCAATATCCATGCATTAATACATATTATCTTAAAACGAGACACAAATATATCCTGAAATAGGTATTTATATCTGTCTCCTTTTAACTCTGTCTCGAGTTTGACCAGAGTAAGAGCACGATTTAGGTATAATATAGATTCCAGCCTTAAACTAATGTCATCATCATCATCATCATCATTAGCAACCCATCAACGGCTCACTACTGAGCGCAGGTCTCCTCTCAGAGAAGGGTTATAGGCCATAGTCCATCACGCTGGCCCAATGCTAATTGGCGGACTTCACACACCTTCAAGAATATTATGAAGAACTCTCAGGTGTGCAGGTTTCCTCACGATGTTTTCCTTCACCGTTGAAGCAAGTGATATTTAATTGCTTGGACGCACTTGACTCCGAAAAGTCAGAGGTGCGTACCCGGGAATCGAACCTGCGAACCCCCAAATAGGAGATCACAGTCCTAACCACTATTAGGCTATCACTGCTTCAATTTGCAAACTAATGTACTTATTAATAATTTACCAAAAGTTATCCCATTGGCATTTTTTGTCCATTATACGTAACAAAGATTTTTTAGTCGAAAACTTCGCTTGATATCATTTTTATGGTAGAAATTTTGCGGTCGTCTGAAAAGATGTTACATTTTACGATAACAGTAATGTCTCTGGGCGCAATTAGCAACAAGAAGTGTGATAGAAAGTCGACAACTCGACACCTGCTTTGTGTCGTTTGTGGAGAAAGTAACGGCCGTTCGCTCACTACCCAATAGCAATCCAGGGTACACTTAATTCTTACACCGTTTTGCTTAATTTGGTACTGTGGTACTGACTTGTCCATAGACGTTGAATAGAAGCAGGCAGGAGGGGAAAAGTAAAACAAAATTATTTTGCTATAATCCTCTAAACCAGAAAAAGTCTGTACTCTCCAGCTTTCTCACCCTTCTTCACATATCTTGGAAATGCTCCGGTCATCAGTGTCGGTGTGAAACATACAAAACCTTGGTGGTTTCTTTTCGGTTGAAACGGCATTCCGAACCAGTGTTAGAATCACTTGACAAATCAAAAGCACTTTGTAAAAGTTTATTTAGATAAAAAGCTATTCTATGGCTCTTCTTCTTTGATAGAAGTCCACTGCTGGACAAAGGGCTCTTGCATGGACTTCCACAGGGCTCGGTCTTGCGCCGCCTGAATCCAGCGGTTTCCTGTAACTCGTTTGATGTCGTCAGTCCACCTAGTGGAGGGTCTGCCAATACTGCGCTTCCCGGTGCGGGGTCGCCACTCCAGCACCTTGGGACCCAAGTCCCTAACGACCATCAGCTCTTCGATACTATGTGGCAATATGTGTCATACATTTCATTGTCGGTGACTTTGAGTATTAAAGCAACCGGTAACTCCAAGCGCTAAAGGCGCTAGCCTGTATAGGTAGGCATATTATTAACATTATTTCTAAACCTAAGGCAAGAAAAACAGACGTCCACACACGGATTTATGTAAGAAAAACGAAAGAACCGTACAGAAAAAATCCCCTTGTTACAAATAAAAACTGCGCAATCCGATTTTAACAAGAAAATCCTCAAGTAGCCCATTTATTTTACCTCGTTCTTCTATTCTGTTTTGAATAGAAATGTTTCGTTGAAAACGCAAATCTCAACTTTCCCGTAGAGGGTTCGCCGGTCGGTATAATCAGTGGGTAGGTATAGCTCAGTCCCTACCTGCCTGCCCGCTACTTTTCTCTGAATAGTTCTAGATAGGTTTCCGTAGGTTTCCAATACAAAATAAGAGATTAAATGCTATTCACCTTTTGCATGTTTTTTAAGAGTGTGCCATAACGCCCATACGGTACGGATTTCGTGTCCCTCTTCGAGCGGGATGGTTAATTATTGTTTTCTCGTGAGTGAGAAATACAGACCGATTGACGCGCGACGTATTTTTGAGGACGTAAGCGCCAAAACTGCTTATTACCTAATTACAAGTTAATTAAACAAACTCCATCATCAGAACCTCCTCCTCGATCCTCGATCATCATCTATCTAACACCTACTCAGTGAGACCATTCTAATAATGAGCCCAAACACACTATATCTGCTGTAAGTTGCCGAGGAGTTGGGTATCCCGCAGACTACTTGATGCTGCATCGTCAGCTCAAGGTTACCATGCCTTGGAAATAATCCGAAGTAATTATAATTAATTATAGCTAAGACTAGCTGATGCCCGCGACTTCGTCCGCGTGGATTTAGTTTTAAAATCCCTCGGGAACTCTTTTATTGTCCGGGAGAAAAAGTAGCCTATATCACTCTCCAGGTCCTCAAATATACCCATGCAAAAAACCACGCCGATCCGTAGCCCTGTTGCGGCGTGATTTAAGGACAAACCAACAAACTAACAATCCAACAAACCAACAAACAAACACACTTTCGCATTTATAATATTAGTAAGGATCCTCGATTACATTAGCTTTCAAACAGAAAAACCGCATCGGAATCGGTCCATTGGGGAGGCTGCTATGAGGGTACAGACAGAGACACAAACTCATACTCAGATACGTTAAACTTAAAACACCCCTCTTTTTGGGTCGGGGGTTGAAAATCGTAAAATCTTTTGGTACGCTAAATCAATTGGCGGCTAGTTTTTGACGGAATGGTGGTTACTAGCTACCACCAAAGTCTCCCTCCAGATCAGACCACAGAGATATTTCAGAAAATTATTTCTGAGCCTAATAAATGGAAGTTATTTCGAAATAACAGACAGACACTTTCACGACCTCCCTGGCGCAATGGTGAGCGCTGTTGTCTTATGACTGGGAGCCTGGAAGGTCTCGGGTTCGACTCCCGGCGGGGTCAATTTGGGAATTTATAATTTCTGAATTATCTCTGGTCTGGTCTGGTGGGAGGCTTTGGCCTTGGCTAGTTACACCCTACCATCAAAGACGTGCCGCCAAGCGATTTAGCGTTCCAGTATGATGACGTGTAGAAACCGACTAGGGGTATAGGTTGAATGTTGAATGTTCACTGCCATACCCCTTCCAAGTTAGCCCGCTACCATCTTAGACTGCATCGTCACTTACCATCAGGTGAGATCACCAGACAAGGACTAGCTTGTCATCGAATAAAGAAAAAACACTTTACCTTTAATTATTTTGATTTTTTTATTAGAGGCTTGCGGTTGACGACAATCAATGATTGAAATCACTGATTAGGTTGGAGCGGGCTTGCCTAGAAAATGCCTATTGATTTTGCCTTGAAGGTACTCAAATTAAACCTTACAGGGAACACGGATCCCGAAAGGAATTCTACACCTTAGCAGTTCATAATATCAGAACTAAAGCTTTTCGTACGAGTAGACTGGATTTCAACCAAAATGCCAACCAACCAAGTATAAACTCTATGTACTCGTATGTATACATATACGTAGTAGATCACAGTGGTAGATATGTCTTTAGTCACGCCCGAGGCTGAAAGGCGGATCCTAATGCGGAGTTTGGGAATAAATAAAATTGTTATCTGACAAAGTTTACGGGCGATGTGCCTCAAGGAAATAGAATACGCAACTAACAAGTGTTTTATTCGAAGTTTCTCAGAGATCTTAAACTACAGAACTTTTAATAAATTCATACAATTTATCTTATCTGAATGTGTGATCCAGCGGGCGATGGAGTGAGCTATCCTCGGAGTATCACTCTAAACTATCCACAACTTATCTGACGGATAACATTTAAATTTCTGTTTCATAAGTATCTGATAAGTCAATCTGGCAGTTCAACTCATAAAGATATCACACAGATTTATCCAACAGATAAATCTGTTAGATATTTATCTGGCACTTTATCACTAAGTGGTGAAACAGGCCATAATTCTTCTATAACTTATTTGTAATTAACCGACTTCCAAAAAGGAGGAGGTTCTCAATTCGGCCGGTATCTTTTTTTTTTTTTTTTCTATGTATGTCCACCGATTTCTCCGGGATTACTGGACCGATTCGCGTGATTTTTTTTTAATCGACAGAGGATGTTTGCGAAATGGTCCCATAAAAATATTCACCTTCAACTCCTCAAGCCTAATGCTGCAGAGATATTACTCACCTAAAACTATGGTGATTTAGGAAATTTCGATTACGAATTGATATTGTTGGTAACAAGTATGGACTACATCATGGAGCTCCAGGTCCTAGCTCCTCAATCATAGGATACTACACTTAAAAGCTTAAAATAAAAATTCTTTTCAAAAAACCGACTTCTAACGCCACTACAAAGTATAACTAGTGGTTCGCCCCGAACTGAGACCTCGCGGTAACGGTATCCCATGATTATTCATTCAATCGATACATGATAACCAAAACTGACATTATTATTATGCCCGTTTTCACCAAACATACCTAAATCATCCCCTAAGTAGGAGTCTCTTAACGTAGGTAGCTCCTAAATACAATCCTAAGTCCTAACATCCGTCCCAATATCCTTTTAGGTGTCCCGTACAGGATCGTGATAAATAAGTTGACAGAAAACATCAATCACCTAACTTATAGGTAGCCCGTAAAGGTTAGGGAACGTTAGTGAAAACATTGAATTATTTATCAAACATTGAATTTAACTCGTAGTTCCATGGGAATAGTTACTGACTGCGCCATCTATTAGCATTATTGTGAAGCTATGTTGATGCTATATGAATTACTGACGCCCATTAAAAATTAAATAATCTCGTTTCTTTATAATATTCATATAATTTTAGTATTTGTTGTTCAAGTACAGGATATAAGTGACCTAAAAACATAAAATCAGTTTGAAAATCCATAGCGGATTTTTCTAGAGAGCGTCTTCAAGCGAGCGTATAAAATCGCCACTTTGAAAGCCCCCCATTTCGTCAATTTTAAGGGAAAAATTAAAAAAAAAATATTTTTGTACTCAGTTCAAAATTATCTTTAAAATGATACGTAACAATTTTATGTAACGCGATTTTTTTTTTTTTACTTCGCATTCGCTTCTATGAGAGCCCCCCTGAAATAAAGATTTTTATAACTTTTTAAGCCATTTTCGGCTGGAGGCCATCGGTTTACATATTATATCTAAATTTGAAGTAATTACGTTCAGTAATTCAAAAGTTATAAGGCTCTGACAGACGGACGGACGGACGGACGGACGGACGGACAAGTGCAAATCGCCCTAGTTAACTCAAAGACCTTCGCTTCGCTCGGTCGAAAATAATTTTAGTTTGTCCACGTTTGTTGAAGTCGGGCGGGCTTTCGTTTGTATTTTAGGCCCGCCCGACTTCAACAAACGTGGACAAACTAAAATTATTTTTATACTTTGTAGTGGCGTTAGAAGTCGGTTTTTTTTAAAGAATTTTTATTTTCAACACAAGATTTGATTTAGGAACTTTTTTGGAAAATTCACCGGAAGTGTCGGACAGGAAAGTGGTGGTTTTGTATGAAAGACTCAATTTCTTCATTAGTCAATTGCACCTATCCGAAACCGAGGCAAGTCGCTAGTTACAAACAACAAACTACAATACAATATATTTAGTACAAACACAAGTTAGTACAAACTACAATATTTTTATTCGCGGATGTCTGCTAATACTACATCCTTGAATATAGGCTACATTCCGGAAAAACAAACAATTCCCGTAATTTAAAGACCTTACTAGCTATACGTGTACACGGACAATGTCACCAGCAAAAGCTGGTACCTAGTTAGTACGTAATACGTAACATAAATCAAACTGTAAAACATCGCCGTAAAAATCTCTCACAAGTAAAACCTTCGAAATTTGTAGACGATAAAAAACCCCCGTTGAAAGATAGCCTTGAGGGACAAAAACAAGTTTACCGAGCCCTTCGCGAGCGACCACCTGCGCCTTTCCATGTATTATAACATTTGTACACTTGTAACCCTTTGAATAAAATGTTTTTGTTTCGTGAACGGGCTTAGAGCGAGTACGTAGGCGTAAGGCCGTGTTCAAGTAGAAAGAAGGCAGTCTACGTCAATCTACAAACGCTTACGGCTTCGTAGCCATGTTATACTAACGATTGTCTATTTCTCTTTCTTCGATTGCAAACGCTTGAAGGTTTGGCTAGGGCTAGACTAGATGGCGCAGCAGCTGATCAAAGATAGAAGTGTATTGATAATATTTCGCGGCATTTTGTATTTTAAATGTTTTTTTAACATTTAAAATGCATAAATTATTAACTGTAGTGTCCATTTAGAATGCACATTAAAATAATTAGGTGATTGAAGCGCCCTCTAGTTAGCAATGTCGAAAGGTTTGAGTTTCAAAATCGAAAACTAGATGCCGCCTAAATTACCTAATTATTTTAATGTGCTTTCTAAATGGACACTACAGTTAATAATTTATGCATTTTAAATGTTAAAAGACATTTAAAATACAAAATGCCGCGAAATATTATCAATACACTTCTGTCTTTGATCAGCTGCTGCGCCATCTAGTCTAGCCCTAGCCAAAACTTCAAGCGTTTGCAATCGTAGAAAGAGAAATAGACAATCGTTAGTGTAACATGGCTAGGGGGGAGGCCCTACCACCAACGCTTTATTATACTTTAATTTAAGATCGTCATTGTATGACTTTTCGTAACAATATTGAAATAATATTATTGATCTGCGCCTGTAGTTGACGTTAACAGTCGGTACCGAATCTACATACTCCTGCCGATGCAATCTTTATATCTTTATTATATCTTTATCTTGTTATTACGAATATCAATGCTAAACAGTACCAATAAGAGCAGATTAGCTGTTATGAATCCTTAATAATATTATAAATGCGAAAGTGTGTTTATTTGTTGGTTTGTTGCTTTGTTCGTTTGTTGGTTTGTCCTTCAATCACGCCGCAACAGGACTACGGATCGACGTGATTTTTTGCATGGGTATAGTTGAGGACCTGGAGAGTGACATAGGCTACTTTTTATCCCGGAAAATCAAAGAGTTCCCGAGGGAAATCAAAGCTAAATCCACGCGGACGAAGTTGCGGGCATCAGCTAGTATAGTTTTTTCTATGGGTCCCCTGCTTTTCCTTTTATTTCCCTGCTTTTACCAGCTAAAACAGAAATGAGGTATTCATGGAACAACATCGTTGGAGGTATTCTATATAATAGGCGAACCAAAGTCTGACAAAAAATACTGACATAGCACAGCGAGTTGCGAACCTGAAGTGAAAATGGGTGGGACACATAGTTTGAAGAGCTGATGAACGAAGTACCAAGATGCTGGAATGCTAACCCCACACCGATATACCTAAGTATACCGTTGGAAGAGCAGGTAATTGCGCGATCTTAAGCAAGGCGCTGATCCTGTCAAGAGACGTGTGTCCAGTAGAAGACGTCTTTTTTTTTATTCGATGACAAGATAGTCCTTGACTGCGATCTCACCTGATGGTAAATGACGATGCAGTCTAAGATTGTAGCGGGCTACCTTTTAAGGGGTATGGCAGTGAACATTCAATCCATAACCCTAATCGGTTTCTACATGCGATCGTGCCGGAACGCTAAATCGCTTGGCGGCACGTTTTTGACGGTAGGGTGGTAACTAGCCACGGCCAAAGCCTCCCACCAGACCAGACCAGAGACAATTCGGAAATTATAAATTCCCAAATTGACCCCGCCGGGAATCGAACCCGAGACCTCCCAGTTATAAGACCACAGCGCTCACCACTGCGCCAGGGAGGTCGTCAAAAACGTTTACGACGTCACCGACGTCAACGACGTCTATCGATTCATAATATGAGTATCAGTTCCGATAATAATAGCCCAATATTTATAGGCGCTTCCCTGCTTTCTACTTGAACGTGGCTTTATGTAAGAGGTAACTTCCTTTTGTCCCAAAATAATAAATATGTTTAGGTGTTGCCATTTTATTAACTTGGTCTTTTGAGGTATGATAATAGCCGCATAAATTTATTTGAAGTAGGAACAGAGAGAACGTTAAATTCCAGAAGGAATAACAATTTTTTTTTATAAGAAGTATAATAATCTCCCTCCAAATAAATCTAACGTTTGTGTTATTAGTGGTTACGACAGTAGTGCAGCGGGTGGAAATTGTACCGTAGATCTTGCAGAGTTTTCAGTCCATACCTTTAACGCTATTATTATTTATAAATAATATATAAAAAATCTTTTTAAAAAAACCGACTTCAAACGCCACTGAAAAGTATAAAATAATTTCAGTTTGTACACGTATGTTGAAGTCGGGTGGGACTAAACAGAAACGATGAAACGAATGCGCCACGCTAGCCAGAATATTGATTTGTAGGTCCAGTCACAGAATATGTACCTACTTGGTACAGGTACATTGAAGTCGGGCGAGCGTTGCAGTTTCATAGTTCTATTGAGGCCCGCCCGACTTCAACATACGTGTACAAACTGAAATTATTTTATACTTTTCAGTGGCGTTTGAAGTCGGTTTTTAGGGTTCCGTAGTAAACAAGGAACTCTTATAGTTTCGCCATGTCCGTCCGTCTATCTGTCTGTCTGTCCGCGGTTTAGCTCAGAGACTATTGGTACTAGAAATCTGTAATTTGACAAGGCTATAAATATCAATCACGCCGAAAAAGTCGTGAAATAAAATTGTGAAAAAAAAATTTTTATGGGTACCTCCCCTACATGTAAAGTCGGGATGAATTTTTTTTTCTCGTCTATCCCATAGTGTGGGGTGTCGTTGAATAGGTCTTTCAAAAATATTGTGGGTGTGGGAACATCATTTTTCAATTCGGGGATCCGTTTGTGAAATATGATATTTTAAAGTGCTAAATTTTATTAGAGTCAAGTGTCCCCCCCCTCTGCCAGCTAAATGGTTGTATATAGGATACAAGAAAAAATTCACAGCAGTAGTATATATAATGAATTTTAAAGGAAAACTATCACGGCTAAGTAGGGTTCATTAGTTAAGGAGTTCTATCTGTTTTTTCTAAGTTAGGTATTACACGTAGTGTAAGTTGCATATTTTGTAGAATATTATAGTATTTAAACCATGGAACTCAAAATTTATTCAATCTTCATAAATAAAACAAAAGCACTATCCTAGCTCAGCAATAATATTTGAGACTTTCAACTACGGAACCCTACACTGCGCGTGGCCCGACACGCACTTGGCCGGTTTTTTTAAAAAGATTTTTTATATATTATTTTAAGCTTTTTAGAGTAGCTTCATGTATTCATTCAGTAGCTTCTTCATCTACACATTCTCTGATCGCGAGCGATTTGTTTCTATTTATTAATCAAAACGAATCCAAGCACTTCATAGCTGTTATTATTATTTTAAGAGTGAACTAGTGTGCTAGATATCCTGGCTGCAACATCAGCTTATCGTGTTGCCACCATTGCATTCTATGTAGAATCAAGTACTTACTGATTAAAACGAATCCAAACACGACATATGTGCTATTTTTTTAAGACTGTACTAGTGTGTTGCATATCCTGGCTGCAGTTTCAGATCCATCATCAGAGCCATTCCATTTATATCATTTAAGACTACTTATCAATACAATTGAAACGAGCCCAAACTAAATATTATGGTTTATGTAGTTTCATTACAGAGTGCTCATAACCATAGTTCAGCTTCATCATCAGACCCTGGATATTATCTAGGACCAGAGTACTTCTTAATACGAATTAAACGAATCTGAACTCCATGGTGTTACATCGTTTTACTACAGAATTTCCATAGCCATCTTCTACCTCCATCATCAGATCAGCTCCATGTTAAAATAATATTGCATTGTAATCCGATTTACATGTATATGCACATTTTCAGCTCAATCGGAAACCGGGAATGGTTCTAATACAACTTGCAAGACTTGACCTAAATATACATTGCAAGACAAATAAAAGCTTGAAAAAATAAGATGATAAATAGAAATTTAGCTAATGTATGTATGTTATGTAGTAGGCATGGTTAAAAGTCTAAACATACTCTGATCGCGAGCGATTTCCTCTAATTCGTTGAAGAGTTCCATCCTCCATCTCCGAAGATATTCATCAAATCTTCACCAAGCTTAAATGGGACCTACTTGCCGATACGCCCTTTCAAATAAAAAAAAATTATCGAAATCGGTTACGATTTGAGGGAGATATGGAGTAACATCGCCAAAAAAAAAAATTTAAAAAAAAATACGCGTCGAATTGAGAACCTTCTCTTTTGTGTTTTTTGTAAGTCGGTTAAAACCCAACATTCAATACCTAAATACATAAGAAAATGTCCTGACACCGATGTACTAACAAAAACTGAATACTACTGAGAAAATAAAGTAAAAGTGCAATCCCATTGAAGCAATTAAAGTCCCAATCAAAGTGAGTATTCCGCACGATTTACAACTTAAAATTCCCAAAACAAGAAAACCTATATGAAATTCAAACACATTGAAACAGAAAAATATCCTAAGCCGCGACAGGTCTGGCAGTCGTTGAAAATTGTAGCAAAATGGCCCGAGGTCACTTTTGTTGCGACTTTTCTGAAATACCGGACAAAGTCGTATGGAGTAGCAATCAATATTGAATAATACAATGGAAGTTTCTGGATTTCAATGTATGTCTCCCCATTTTGTAGGTTTTTTAGGGTTCCGTACCAAAATGGTAAAAATGGAACCCTTATGGTGCGACTTTTCCGTCTGTCCGTCCGTATGTCACAGTCGATTATTTTAGTAACTATTAAAGCTCTCGACATGAAATTTGGAATATACCCTCCCCCCCTTATCTCCGAAGTTTACTAATCGAAATATCAGAAATTATTATGTACATTTTACAGGAAAAATAAAAGCAACGCTCTAACTAGCATAGTTTTTTTTATATATTAACAATAAACCTCTACAAAGTGTACGTGAAGATGCAGTCTAAGATGGTGCGCGCTTGCCTAGAAGATGCCTATTAACTCTTGATTTAAAGGCACTCGAGTTATAGTTAGTTGGAAAATCGGAAGCCGGAAGGGTATTCCAAATTTTTGCGGCGCGCATTAGGAACGCGTAAGCAAAGTGCTTAGTGCGAGATCGTGGAATTGCTATTGCAATTGTATTGCAAATTCATGCATTTTGCTTCAGTTATGTTTCTATGGGCTATGGAGAGCCTTCCATAAGACCAGACCTTTGCCAAATTAGAAAATATATTTTCCTTGCTAGCTTGTCCTTCTTAGCTACCCAGCCGAGGATAGAACTCAGGATCTTCCACTTAATAGACTGCACCGCTGCGGTATAGACCTTTGAATGTTGCATTTTACAGTTGAAAATTTTCCGCAAATATCCCCAGATGTTCCGATGATGGAGCTGTGTTATTTCCGCCGCGGAAATTATCTGGAGATTAGTCTACATCACCGCCCCTTGGTTTTGTAATTTAGGCCGAAAATATACCTTTACTAGACAAAACCAAGTTGCGATGGATATGTAGAGTATGCTTCTATTCATACTACTGTTCTACTTTTTTATTGCGAGATAGGTTTGCGCTTGACGACAATCAATGCTGGGAAGCACAGATAAGGTCTAGGTTGGAGCGCGCTTGCCTATAAGATGCCTATTCACTCTTGCCTTGAAGGTACTCAAATTATACGTGGTAGGAAAACCGGACGCCGGAAGGGCATTCCACACCCTGGCGGTTCGTTTCTAGTTAGTTAGGAGGACATACTATATCAAACTGTCTCGTTTGTCTGGTGGTTAGTAGGTACGTTCGACTGCGGAGCACGAGATCCCAGGTTCAATTCCCGGGTCGGGCCAATAAAATGTATTGATTCTGTGGCACCTGATTTCGTCTATGAATATTTCATTTTCCTTCACTGGCTGGTGCGTACGGAGCGAAATCCAAATTTAGAAACAAATTTTTGCGCATGAAGATTGCGTGGAAAGCATTACTTCTTTATCTGGCTTTCGAGAAGGTTCACCGCAGGATCCTTGTGTTTATTTGTCAGATTATGTATTATTACCATCCGAACAGTCGAGCAATCAACATTGTAACCTCTGACCTATTATAATTGTAATAAATTGTGCTCTTATTTATTTGAAAGTGTGATAATATAGTTTTATTGAGTAACACGCAAGCAATGTTTGTGGGTGAAAAAACTCTCAAGTTTTTCCGACAAAAAATTCTCAGTAGATAAGTACTAACCCAGAGTTAGGAGTGTTTCGGAGAGCACATAAAGCCGTCGGTCCTGCGCCTGAATTCTGTCCGATCATGTGGGATTTCCGTCCCATCGGACTAAGAGAGTGAGGAAATTGAGAGTGCACCTATGTTTGCGCATACACTTGTGCACTATAAATGCTCCCACGCAGATGACTAATCTCTGAGGAAATTGGCCACGATTCGGTCGGAAGGTTATTAAAACAGTCTTTCTATTTATACCACACAATGTATTCACAAGCAATCATCATCATCTGCTCAGATATAGTCTTTCCCTGTTCATTTGGAAGCCGTAACAATAAGGTGAATTAATCAATCCTTAACTTCGTCTAAAGTTTCAAATCTATCAGCAACTGTCTTCAATGGAACCGCCGAGTTATCTTAAAGTGAATCAATACAAAGAGCTTCACTCAAAGAATAGATGCGAAATCGTGTCTGCCTGTCACTCGATCACGGCTCATTGTTTGAAACAATTTTGATGATATTTGGCACAGAGATAGGTACCTTAACTCCTGAAAATGGTCAGGAAATGACGGAATTTTTATCCCGAAAAATAAATTACGATAACTTTTGTTTTTGTAAAACTAAAATGGCTGTCATTAATACAAACTGGCGATAGAGACTTAAGAAAAATTGCATAATTGAGTGACATAATATCCTTGAACACTGAACAGATCTCTCATAATTTCATATAAAAAAATCTTTTTAAAAAACCGACTTCAATAGCCCGCGCCACTACAAAGTATATAATTTATTGTTGACATTTTAAAAACCTCTCGACCGATTTCAATAAAATTTAAATGGGACCACCTGGAAAGTATACACTTTAAAACAAAAATAAAGAATTTTCGAATTTTTCAAATCTGTTCAGGCGTCTTCGAGTAATCGGTGAACATTCATTAAAAAAAAAGATTCCGATGAATTGAGAACCTCCTCCTTTTTTGAAGTCGGTTAAAAATCAAAATGATATTTCCTATTCATTGACCTTTTATTGTTCCTAGTCTACATAACAACCACAAGAATTACAAAAATCTGAAAAAATGTGTAGAAATGATTCCTATTTCAACCAACGAGTTTCTTGCTGGTTCTTCTCGATTGGAACGGCATTCCGAACCAGTGGTAGTTTCACTTGACGATTCAAAAGTACTTTGTAAAATTTTATTTGAATAAAAAAACTTTTCTAGAATGTTAATATTTTTTGTTAGTTTTTTTGCAGCTGAGTTTTTTTTGTTTAGGTTCTTAACTCCTTTCTACCTTCTAATTTTCGTCGCTTTGTCCTATCTAACACTAGTAAAATATCTTTGTTCTAATAGCATTGTGGTGTCTATCACGGGGGTTGGAGTATTCAGTTCAAGCAAATACCTACTGGTAAGGACTCTCGGTTCGGAATAATTTGGCAATCTGGGACTAATGAATATTGATAGGTTAGTATTGTTTGAATATTATCTGGTGTATAACAGTGCAGTCTGTCTATCTGGATAGACTTAACATAGAGAAAATACGGTATCTTTTTGTACCGCAGAACAATTTTGTTCTCATTATAAAAGGATTGATCTCTGGAAACAATATTTTTGGCACGCATTAATCAACCTATCATGAACGTATTTAAGGCTTTTAGAAATCCCGCGGGAACTCTTTGATTGTAAGGAACAGTTATACCTACGTAAAGAGATCTTATTATTAAGTCCCATCAGTCTAAAATCGTGACGTCAAACGCAAGCTTACAACCCTTTTTTACCGACTTCAAAAAAGAAGGAAGTTCTAAATTCATCGGAATCTTTTTTAAGTATGTTCACCGATTACTCGAAGACGCCTGAAACGATTTTGAAAATTCTTTTTTTGTTTGAAAGGGCATACTTCCCAGGTGGTCCCATTTTATCGAAATCAGTCGAGCGGTTTTTAAAATATCAACAATAAATTGCATACTTTGTAGTGGCGTGGGCGTTTGAAGTCGGTTTTTTAAAAATAATTTTTGTATTATTCTGTTCAAGTACTAAGTTTTCCGTAATTTGGAAGCCTCAATAGCCCAAAGGTTAAAGGTGCGGACTGAAAACTAAAAGGTCGCAGTTTCGAATCCCACCCGCTGCACTATTGTCGTACCCACTCCTAGGACAAGCTTTCCGCTTATTTGGAGGTGACGGGAGGATATGAGTCAACTTCAACTTGGCTGATATTCTTTTTAAAAAAAAAATTAGTAAGGATTTAAGCAAAATTACTGTCACATTGCAGTGTCAAGCGACAGATGTCCAATGTTGGATATTGGTCTCATGTATGTAAGTAACATAGGCGATCTTTTATCGCTTGAGGCCAGAGGTTCCCTGGTGAGGGGTCATTCAACGCTACGGGGTCGCCAAACGATAGTCTTGAGACCGCAAGTAGACTTGCGGTCTCATCCGAACTCAGGTTTCACATCACAGGCTATTTATTATTCATGATACAGAGTGCAAAATCATTCATACCACATAAAATAAACTGTATATTCAGAGAAGATTCTCGGTATTACCATAAAGTGTATAAGCACTAGTGCAGTCATATCGCGAATATGTTGGGAATATGTCGGGAGCGATCGCGTATTACATGGAGACGTGTTCGGGGTGTAACTGGCCTTTTTGAGGATGAACTCTGGTTTATAGTTGCGGGAAATACCGAATGGGCTCATATTACTTCCTCATAGCTTACTTTAGCGGGCTACTTTGGATGTCTTAGGGAATACATCAATCTTCTTCTTCTTCTTTATTAACCTATTAAACGTCGACAACTGGACAAAGCTCTCCTGCATGGACTTCTACGGTCTTGCGCCGCTAGAATCCAGCGGCTCCCTGCGACCCGTTTGATATCGTCGGTCCACCTAGCGGGGGGTCTGCTGACACTGCGTTTCCCGTTGCGGGGTCGCCACTCCAGCACCTGGTCCCAAGGACCATCAGCTCTTCGAACTATGTGACCGGCCCATTTCTACTTAAGTTTCGCGACACGCTAAGCTAAGTCGGTTCTCCTACGGATCTCCTCATTTCTGATTTGATCTCGCAGGGATATTATACCGAGCATAGCTCTCTCCATCGCTGAGTGACCTTGAGCCTTCTTATGAGGCCCATGGTTAGCGATTATGTCTCGGATCCGTAAGTCATCACTGGCAACACGCACAAATACGATCTTATTTCGATTTTGTCCACGGATTTCTATCAATTCCCTTAATATCTTCCGTCCAATTAGTGGAGAGGTCTTTCTAACTAGTAAATTATCCCGGTGAGCTCCATTTGAGTATTTTCCAACCCCAAATTCTCGGCTCGTCTCCTCAACATTTTAGATTTACTGGTAAATCTTACTTCTTACTAATATTATAAATGGAAAAGTTTGGATGTTGGTTACTGCTTCACGCCACAACGACTAAATCAATTTAGCTGTTTGAAAATGAGATAGGAGCTAGCTCATAATATGCAGAATTAACAAAAAGAGGCTACATTTTATCTCGGAAAAACAAAGAGTTCCCGCTGGAATCAAAAAACAAGAAGGTAATCCACGGGACGAAACTGCGGACATCATCAGCTAGTAAATAAACGAAATCCAAAATACCTCTTCCCAAAGTAAGAAATAACATCTTATATTTATTTGTCATAAGCCAAATATCTCCCGAACTCCAATATTCGTCAAAGTTTAAAACATCGTCTGATCAGATAGACTCTATCCAGTTTTATAGCGTATAAAAGTTTGAAATATGGGAGAAATAATAAAACGCCATATGCCAGTACAGGGAGATATTGGGGAGCGAGGCTGGCGTCGGGACGAGATGAAAACGAATATGTGATTGACAGAGACCTAGATTGTGTCTCGGATAAAAATTGACTCTCCGCACTTTTGGGAATTGTTTTTTGTACCAACAAATGTTTAGTTTGACGACTTTTTCGATATCTTTCAAACAGCTCTAGCTATCAACGATAATATTCTTCCGCGTTAGAATAAAATAGAATGACGTTTATTCACTGGTCGTCGACCTAGCTCATCGAGTCGCGAAGCTGAAGTTGCAATGGGTGGGGGCATAATTAGTAACTTTGTGGAACTTCCCCTCATTGTGGAAACACTGCATACATACTCGTAGCATAATCTATTATATTGTAAACTTGTTTTGAAAAGAGCAACTGCCGAGTTTCTTGCTGGTTCTGCTCGGCAGGAACGGCATTCCGAACCAGTAGTAGAATCATCGACGATTCAAAAGTACTTGTAAAAAAGTTTATTTGAATAAAAAACATTTTCTATTCTATTCTATTCTATTCTATTCTATTCTATTCAAATCTATTAGAGTTCTAAGATTCAGGAGTGGCGAACTCGCACCGGAAAGGGCAGTATTGAATGACCTCACTAGGTGGACTGACGACATCAGTCGAATCACAGGAAACTGCTGGATACAGGCGGCGCAAGAGCGAGACACGTGGAAGTCTATGCAAGAGACCTTTGTCTGGTGGGAAGCGTTGGCCATGGCTAGTTACCACCCTACCGTCAAAGACGTGCCGCCAAGCGATTTAGCGTTCCAGCACGATGGCATTTAGAAACCGATTAGGAGTATGGGTTGAATGTTCATTGCTATATCCCTTGCAAGTTAGCCCGCTACCATCAGGTGAGATCGCAGTCAAGGACTATTGTGTCATTGAATAAAAAATAACTGATCGTCGTCATTGTCGCTTGGTCAACAATTTTGTCGGTTGGTGACGTATGGCTGGCTCCTCTCAGTTTGGGTGTACGGCAAAAGAAATCTGTCAGCAAGAAGTCGTGGGCAAAAGTTAGTTTTAACATAATAATAGCCTTAGCGTGGAAGCCGTAACAAAGTGAACCGGTGACACAAACAAGTGTCGTCGGTCGCCACGGAACAGGTTGTTGGGTGGTGGTACAAGCCATCAGAGAGTCACTTATCTGCGAATAATTAATTAATTAATAAATGTGAAACTTGACAGTGGTTTCATATTTGCGCCTTTTGGTGTAGAGACCCTGGGGCCGTGGGGCCCGGAGGCTCGCGCACTTTTTTTAGAGATATCAAAAAAGGTGATCGAGTCTACCGGGGATCCAAGAGCTGGCAGCTACCTTGGCCAAAGGATTAGCCTGGCCATCCAAAGAGGTAATGCTGCCAGCATCTTGGGTACTATGCCACACTGCGGTGCCTTGGATGGGGTTTTAGATTTTAATTAGTTTTTATTTTAGTTTTAATTTTAGAATTAAATTTAGGTTTATAGTATTGTATATATGAAATTTTCTATCTATAATATAATAAAACTATAAAAAAAAAATTAATAAATAGGAACCCACCAATTACACAGCCACGATCATGACCAATATTCTAAAGAAAGAAGGGAAGAAAATCTATTTATTCATCAACGGTGTCACAGAAAAACTAGATACAAAAGTAATACTTTCGTCTGTGACACCACCCAGTAACGGAGCTCAAATAGTGCTGCCCTGCGTCATATGCCATAACATGCATACAATGGCAGGCTCTGATTTTCAGCCACCCCAGTGACCCAGTGACCCAGGTCGCAGGATGTAGGTAAAGTGCTGTCTACGTAACCCAGTTCGCATCACGCCTAATCATCATTATCAGCAACGCATTTTATATAAACGGCTCACTATTGAGCGCAGGTCTCCTCTCAGAGAAGGGTTATATGCTTAGATTATAGGCCACCATGCCGGTGCAATGCGAAATGAGAGACTTCACACACCTTTGTGAACATTGTAAAGAACTCCAAATAACTCGACATACTTCGACTTCACGTCTGTCAAGACGCGAAGTCGAAGTATGTAGACTTAGATTTTATGCACCTGTGTAAACAACACTGAGATGTACTCGTAACTAACAAAATACTCCAACAGGCACCTTATCCTAAAGCACTATAATTCGATACGCGAGCGATTTATGGCAGCAAATAAGGCAGTTTAACGGATCGTCACAAGCAAGAGTGGTGGTACGAGTCCTACTTGCTCTTTCAAGCGACTTGTTAAAAAAACAAAAATTTGAGATTTGCTTAAAAATAAAAATCGCTTTCTCCAGTGACTTGAACCAGAGAGCATCGTCAAAGCCGCTCATTACGCCCCTGCTTTGTTAGCGCACTCAATGCCGCCAATCATGACGCGATCACAGTTTTGTGTTAGACGGGATTCAATCAATCCGCAATCGCTTTAGGGGAAGGTTGGTTTAAAGTTGGATTCGAGCGAGGTTTTTCCTTTACGGTTTACCATATACATCACCTTTGCTGATAACTTTACGTATATTTAGATTTTCAGAAATCACGTGGGAAATCTTTGATTTTCCGGGATGAATAGAGCCACAGAGTAGGTATATTAAAGTAACAGAGCGGAAGCTACATACAAACGGCTCGCGGCGGGCTCACCCATACATAGCGCAACGCTGTGTGCGTGAGCTCTCACCGACACATTCACCGACACGCCGCGGCGCGCCGCTCAGGGTAACTCAGGGTCAGGACGTAAGGGCTGACGGTCGTGCGTTTAGTGGAAATAAATAGACAAAGAGTGAGTGTTTGTTTGTTGTGAGTTTAGATTTATTTGTGTATATGTATGTAATAGTGTAAAAATGCGAAACTTGCACAAAAGATAAGAAATCTAGTAATAATTTCCTTTCATGTACACGTTTCAGTTTCTTAATTAAAATTGTTACAGTAGTTGCGATATATTTTATATATTATTTTAAGTATGTTATCGTCAGGATTAGTATATTGTTAGTTATTAACTGTTACCTATGTAAAGCAAATTTAAAATTGTTTTTTATTGAATGAGTAAAATGTAATTAATAATGAATATAGATTTTTTTATAATAATCTAAACTCCGTTTTCTCACATGTGCAGTATGCGTTACTGTATTAATATTGATATTTTATCTTATTATATCGATACATGACGACCAAAATTGACCCATACTTATAATTTTTGGGAACATTAACAAAGGGCCCGCCAATTCAAATTTAATTATCTCTGCACAGCGTCATCTATCGACACAAACACAATTATTTATAAATTGTAACGAATAAACTTTTGCAAAAATAACGACGTGAAGTTATTAATAGTTTTATTGATATTTGATAGTTGAATAACATAATTATTAATACTTGTCATACAAAACTAGTGTAAATTAAAAAAATATTTTTACAAGACAAGCTTTTCGTAGCTGGCTACATTACCCATGGACCATCATTTAGGACCAAAGAACTTGTCAAGACGAATCAAACGAGCCCTAACTCGATCAGGTTACGTCGTTTAATTACTGAGTTCCTATAGCCACCTTAAGGCTCAATCGTCAGAACCTGGATATCATCTAGGACCAGAGTACTTTTCAAGATTAATCAAACGAGCCCAAACTTGTTAATAATAAAGTTATATTACTAAAGTACATAAAGTTTTATTACTAAAGTTGCCAAAACCACCTTCCAGCTTCATTATCAGACCCTGAAGGTCATCTCAGGCCAGAGTACTTGTCAAGACGAATCAAACGAGCCCAAATTTTATGAGATTAGCGAGTTTTTCATAGAGTTCCTATAACCATCTTCCAGCTCAATCATCAGAACAGCTCCATATCCCAATAATATTGCAAGGTCATCCGATTTACACATACACGCAAAATTTCAGCTCAACCGGAAAAGTGGTTCTATCTCATCTTGTAAGATTTGATACATGTTTGTTTACATGTATGTATGTACGTTTAATACATATACCCATGTATACATACATACATACATTGCAAGTTAAATAAAAGCTTGTAATAATAATAATAGTCGATAGTTAATGACGATGCCATCTATTAACATTAATTGTGAAGTTATGGCAAAAATACTGATGTTCATTAAAAAAAATCGTTTCTTTATATTTTTGTTAATTTAAGTATTTGTTGTTCAAGTTCAGGATTTAACTGAAATTATACATAATTATACAAACTTTAAAATATTTTTATATTTTCCTTAAATTGTTGACATGCATCAGGTGACAACCCTAGCAGAATAGGTATACTTCTTCGCCCTTGTTAGGAAGCTTCCTCTCTGTTCGGTTACTCGTGTGATAGAGCCTTACTGCTTCTATAATCGTGTCTGTGAAAGTTCTGCCTTTTACGTGATGCTATCGTATAATTAATAATCTTAATTATCAGAGTTATTCCGAATTACCATAACCTATTCATGGTCACTTATTATTGCAGCAATCTTTAGCGGACTGGAATATCCTTAACTAATTGGAACGTAGTTCCTTATCGCGCGGTGCGGAAGGGGGCTAGACGGAAAACATTAAGACAAAATTGAACCGACACTCGACACTGATCGACACTTTTTTGAAACCGACACATTTTTGAATGTGAATTTGGCATTGTGTTCGGTATTTTCGCGGTACAATATTGGGTGTCCGTAGCCTTGTGGTTTCTGCAGTCCCTAAACAGTTAAAAGTCGAACCATCGACCTTTGGCTGTTAGGCGACTGTGGAAACCACAAGGCTACGGAGATCTAATATTGTAGTGTGAAAATGTTGAACACAATGCCAAATTAATTAATCGAAGGGAACTTCGTTCCATCCGGGTGTCCCTTGACACCTCTCAAGTTTTTTTATACTTAAAGTGAAATAAGTGAAATTAGTAGTGTGTCCGACTTTCGGTTACCGGTTACCTTTCACAAACCGATGAACTCTAGTGGGAGGTCTGTCAACACTGTGCTTCCTGGTACAAGGTCGTCACTCCAACACCTTGGGACCCCAGCGAATTCTCCGTATACTATGTGCCGCGCAAATTTCCACTTCTGCTTCGCGTCTCAAATGGCAGTTTTATGAAACCATTTGCCCTGATCGACAAAGTTTTAAGCTATTGCATACCTTTTATCGCGGGCTTTGAACTAGGACAAACAGTTTGAGCGCGGCGACCGAATCAAGAAATTCCGTAACGAAAATAAACCTAACACCGTCGTTCAGTAAGCGTTCAACATTTTAGAGGTTCACAAGTAGCTCTGTTTGGCGCAGTGGGCGAGCGGCCGCTTTCTTTACCGTATGGTGTATGATGTCGCAGGTTCGAATCTCACTCGCGAAGTAGTGACAGTGCGCTTTTCTTGTTTGTTTGTTTTTTAATAATTTTTTTGCATAATTTTTATTATGCAAAAAAATATTGCATAAATATTATAATTGCATAAGTTGATAAAAAATGCTATGCAATAGCTTTACCGCGGCAGTCCCCGAGTGGCACTTAATTTTTTTATTAATTCACCTTTTCTCATGTTCATGTTGCCGATCAGTCCTACATAGGATTAGATTGTACGGACCGTGTAAGGTCGATATTGGCTCGTAAATAAAGAGTACGGGGCACGTACGCGGTGTATAGTTCCCTTACGAAGCCTGAATTCAGAACTGCGACTTAGCAACAACTCATGTACCTCAATAGGATACGTGGCAAATATTTGTTTTTCTGAACCAGACAGTCTTACAATTAGCAATAAAACTAACTTGTTTGGGATTCCATACCCAAAGGGTGCCAAATTCTCCGGTGTCTTTTTGTCTGTATGTCACAGGTGTTCACAGCTTCAGCTTTACGTACCTTATAAGTCATCATTAGCAGCCCATCAACAGCTCACTACTGAGCGGAGTTCTCCTCTCAGAGAAGGGTTATAGGCCATAGTCCACCACGCTGGCCCAATGCGAATTGGTGGACTTCACACACCTTCGAGAACAATATGAAGAACTCTCAGATGTGCAGGTTTCCTCACGATGTTTTCCTTCACCGTTGAAGCAAGTGATATTTAATTGCTTGACCGCACTTGACTCCGAAAAGTCAGAGGTGCGTACCCGGGATCAAACCTGCGACCCCCCGAAAAGGAGACCACAGTCCTAACCACTAGGCTATCACCTTATTAGTAGCCTGTTCAAAATATGTGTTACTAACTGATCTTTAAGACTTGGTCTTATGAGATTTAATAACCCTGGGATCATAGAGCAAGGATGCTTAATCCTTTTTTTAAGGATCTGTCATCCATCTCACAGAGTCAACTGGTGACCAGAGGGCTCGAAGTTACCTGCACCTACATTTGGAATTTGGGGCACATTTCCTTGTTGGTAATGTTTCAGATTATATTTTTTATATTTAGCTTTTAATTTTTAATCGACCGAGCGAAGCGAAGGTCTCTGAGTTTACTAGAGCGATTTGCACTTGTCCGTCCGTCCGTCTGTCACAGCCTTATAACTTCTGAATTACTGAACGTAATTACTTCAATTTTAGATATGATATGTAAATCGATGGCCTCCAGCCGAAAATGGCTTAAAAAGTTATAAAAATCTTTATTTCAGGGGGGCTCCCATACGAAATGGGGGGCTTTCAAAGTGGAGATTGTATTCGAGGCTAGATTTCTAAAACCACTTTGTTTTAAAACTTGAAACTTACACATAATTTGAGTTATATTCTGTACTTGAACAGCAAATACTAAGATTAGATAAATATTATAAAGTAACGAAATTATTTGAGTTTTAATGGGCATCAATGTTTTTAACAAAACTTCACTATACTGTTACTAGATGGCGCTGTCTTTAATATTGTAAATATGCATCCCATCCACGAAAGCAGATGACGATTGACGTCATCAGATTCGGCGCGTTTTAATTACAATATAATATAGTTAAAACTACCTTATGGGAATTATGGGATACCGCGAGGTCTCAGTTCGGGGCGAACCACTAGTATTTAAGATTTTAGTCTAATTTCGATTTTATTTGATGTAACAATAATGTCATTAAAACAAAAATGAAGTTTTTTGTTACTTTCCTTAAAAATAATACAAAAGGGTAGCGATGTAGTTTTGGCAACCTTGGCTCAATCACTCAGCGGATCTTGACATTTGACAAAATTTGATAGGCCATCTTGTCATTGAATTAAAATATTACGGACGAGTTGGTGTTGGCCATGCTTAGGCCATTAAAGCCTGTCCATTTATCCCAGCAGCATGTTTCTGTTATAATGTCCAGTTAGCGATGCAAGCCACGCCGCCAACTCATAATTTCTTCCATGTTTTTTTCAGCGAGGACGCGCGCCGCATATTTTACAGCTGATTGATTCAGCTTCGCTTGCGGATGAGTTTTCGATGGAAAGTGGGATGTTTTTGTTGGTTTTTCCGTTTAAGGGCCGGCTAAATTCTTATCTTATCTATACTAATATTTTAGAGAGGAAAGATTGTTTGTTTGTTTGTACCGAATAGGCTCTGTAACTACGGGACCGATTTTAACCATTTTTTCACCAATAGAAAGCTAAGTTATCAGGAAGTAACATAGGCTATAATTTATTTTCAAAAAAATTAAAGATCCTTAAGAAAATTGCAATAATGTATCCCAAAGTAGCAAAATTTTGCCTGTAAAATGCATTATGTGGTGTGTGCTGAGAAAACTATTGATAATAATACATAAAAATTATGTACTACATGATTAATCGCATAATTTTCTACAAAAAAGTCCCCGAAGGAATACATCTAACTATCATATTTAAGTCACAATAGTAGATTTTGTGTTCTAAAATTTAATTAGTTCGCCTTTATTATCGTAGTATTAATTCTTCCTTACTAATTACTTATTATAAATGCGAAAGTGTGTTTGTTTGTTGGTTTGTCCCTCTATCACGCTGCAACAAAGCTACGGATTGACGTGATTTCTGGATATTTATAGTTGAGAACCTGGAGGGTGACATAGGCATGCCGGAAAATCAAAGAGTTCCCGCGGGATTTTAAAAAATAAATCCAGGCGGACAAAGTGGCGGGCATCAGCTAGTCTATCATATTATTATTATTGAAACCGTTAAACCTATGAAAAACCTCTTCAATAGCTCATAGAGTCGGTACCTAATAAAAATCCAAAAAAGTCCAATGTAAAAGTTGCGTACAGTTTGTAAGCGCCGATGCCCGATGCAGTCAACAATGCATTGATTCGTGTCGTCGTTCAGCCGGTATTTTTAAATCGTTTTTTGACAAACAGACCTTTGAGGCCCGCTTGCAGAGACGCCGAGTTATTTAACCCAGGAATAAATTTGTAATTTTGACAGAAGTTCTATACGAAATCTGTCAAATCTGTCCTTTTAGCCCAGAGTTAGATGCTAACTCTGGGTTAAAACGTTTCTGCAAGCGCTCCTGAGAGTTGGATACTTGGATATTCGTGACTATTGTCAAAAGGTGTAGGTTTGTTAAGGTTGTACTAGGGTTTGTAGGAGTTTTAATATCATACACGTTTTGTTTTTTGTTAGGTTATTTTTGCAAACTAGAAAAAAGTTTAAAAACCCCTACTACAGAAAATTGGATTTATCATAAAAACATAATATATACTAACACACTACTATATACAGTACAACATACAATTTTGATGTTATATAGTGTAGTCTATGTCACATGGACTAAAATACAGTATCGAATTGATTGGCAAATGGCACCTCATTTATCAATTAAATGGGTTCAAAAGTTAAAGTGCTACAGTTGAACATAATTACAAACATACATACATAGGCTAAGCAGTGATAGCCTAGTGGTTATGATGCGGTCTCCTATTCTGGGGGTCGCAGGTGCGATCCCGGGAACGAACCTCTGATTTTTTGGAGTTATGTGTGTTTACGACATTTAGGGCCTGTATTACCACCTTCTGATAAGTGTCGGATAGCCTAACCGTAATTTTTGTCACTTTCTTAATTTATGTCAAGTGACAAAGACAAAATATGCGAATAAGCTATCCGACACTTATCAGAAGGTGCTGAAAATGGCCCTAAATATCATATGCTTCAACGGTGAAGGAAAACATCGTGTGGAAACCTGCATGCCTGAGAGTTATCCAAAATCTCAAAGGTGTGGTGAAGTCCACCAATTCACATAGAGCCAGCGTAGTGGATGACCTATAATCCTTCTCTGAGAGGAGATCAGCACACAGAGTGAGAAGTTAATGGGTTGCTCACGATGATGACGACACATAAACTGATAAAAAAAATATGGTTCTCTGTAAAGTCGGTTTGCGGACGATAGTTTTACGTGATAACGTCATAAAGAAACATCGGCAGGCTCTCTCTATATACGCTTGGGCTGGTTCGTGCCTCTCTATCGCTTGTTCCGCGCCCTCGCTTGCACGCTCAGGCTCAGGCGGAACGTGACACTTTTTCGTGCGTGCAGCCGGTGTTCATCTATACATAGGTATAATAAAACTGTAACTGGAAGATTTCTGTACATTTAATATATTTTGAAAATTTTAATTGGGGGATGCTTTACTATCGATACTGAGCCCAAAACAGATTTTTATTTAATTTGTGTCTGTTTGTTTGTCCTTCTTTCACGTAAAAACTACCGCACAGATTTCTACAAAATTTTATACCGTGGTAGCTTATTACTCGGGTCAACATCTAGGCTACTTTTTATCCCGGAAAATCAAGGAGTTCCCGAGGGACTTTAAAAACTTAATCCACGCGGACAAAGTCGCGGGCATCAGCTAGTCGATTTATAAGACGTTATCACGTCAAAATACCTCTCCCTTTTGGCTTTGTGGAAGTCGAGTAAAAACACAAACTACGCCAAATCAAAATATAAACCAAGCTCATACTATTCGAAAATGGCTGTCACAAAGGAACCGCCAATAAATATAAACTTTACACATGGCAGCCGTCAAGGGGTGAACTCTGCGCGGTGAGCAGACAGAAAATTAATGTAGTTTCGAACAACTCGCCCTAATGAAATTAATGAGGTATACATCGCCGGCGGCGTCGAGCCAGGCCTCTAGCCTCTTCGCACACTGCGTGCAACACGACTTATCGTGTCGATATTATCGTACGACTTATCGTGTCGCGTTACCCATTAAGCTATTGTCAAACATAAGTGCGAACCGAACCGAACCGAAAGCATGGAGAATGCGAACCGAAGCGGAGACGTCAAACTAGGCACAGCGAACCGAAAGCGAAGCGAAACCGAGGAACGAAAGCGAAGCGTCGCGGGACGCCACTCGTGTCAAAGCATTGGTTAAAATGGGGAGTGAAACGGATTCTGAAGACGATAATATACTGCTTTTGACTGTTTTATTATTAAAAAACAAGAAAAGAAGGCGAAGAATTTGGATGATGAAATGAACTACTGTAACATGGCAGGCCTCTCCATACTAATAATAATGAACTATTAATGAATGATAGCAGTGAAAACCTAGTGGTTAGGACTGCGGTCTCCTATTCGGGTGGTCGCAGGTTCGATCCCGGGCCCGGATTCGTACCTCTGGCTTTTCGGAGTCATGTGCGTTTAAACAATTAATAATATCATCCGCCAATGGTGAAGGGAAACATCGTGAAGAAACCTGCACGCCTGAGAGTTCTCCATAATGTTCTCGAAGGTGTGTGAAGTCCGCCAATTCGCATTGGGCCAGCGTGGTGGACTATGGCCTATAATAACCCTTCTCTGAGAGGAGACCTCGCTCAGTAGTGAGCCGATGATGGGTTGATAATGATAATGATGATGATTAATGAATGATAGCAGTGAAAGCGTAGTGATTAGGACTGCGGTCTTCTATTCGGGTGGTCATAGATTCGATACCGGGCACGCACCTCCGGCTTTTCGGAGTTATGTGCGTTTAAGGGCAGGATCTCCGGGCGCAGTAGGCATTTAGAGCAACCTCAGTCCCCGCGCGGTGAGGTGCGCGTAGGCGCTTTACAAATGAACTCACTCACCCCAAATTTTACATCATAGATTAAATAACTTTATTGTACCTAACAGTACAGGGACACTTGTAAGTTTTAAAACATTTATTTTATTTTTTATTCATATATTTATATTATATAAGTGTGATTGTTATTTTGCATATTACGTACATAGGTACATTTACCTACTTATTTTTTTTTGTTTTTTTTTTTTGTTATTTCTTTCGAACTCGATATCTGGGGTTCCCTGTACTTATAAAATACGTAACCGTTGCCAAAATGTCGGCCATTTTCTTTTTTTGTCATTGGACCGATTTCTTTCAAAATTGATATCTGGGATTCCCAGTGCTAATAAAAAAGGTAACCATCGTCAAAATAAGAAAAAGTGGTGGCCATTTTTTTTTATTGTTATGGGACCGATTTCTTTCAAAATTGATATCTGAGGATCTCCGTACTCATAGTAATGGTAACCGATGTCAAAATAAGAAAAATGGAAATTTTTTCCCCAGCCTATTTTGGACAAAGTTCCTTAGCCATTTTTTTTGTTATTGGACCGATTTCTTTCAAACTCGATATCTGGGGTTCCCTGTACTCATAAAATAGTTAACCGTTGCCAAAATGTCGGCCATTTTCTCTTTTTTTGTTATCGGACCGATTTCTTTCAAAATCCATATCTGGGGATCCTTGTACTCATAAAAGCGGTAACCATCGTCAAAATTTGAAAAAGTGGTGGCCATATTATTTTTCTTATTATGGGACCGATTTCATTCAAAATCGATATCTGAGGATCCCTGTGCTCATAGCAGTGGTAACCGATGTCAAAATTAGAAAAATAGAATAGTTTTTCCTTAATCTGTTTGGGACGAAGTTCCTTGGCCATTTTTTTTTGTTATTGGACCGATTTTTTTCAAACTCGATATCTGGGATTCCCTGTGCTTATAAAATAGTAACCGTTGCCAAAATGTCAGCCATTTTCTTTTTTTTTGTTATTGGACCGATTTCTTTCAAAATCCGTATCTGGGGATCCTTGTTCTCATAAAAGCGGTAACAATTGTCCAAGAAAAAGTGGCGGCCATTTTTGTTCTTAATATGGGGCCGATTTCTTTCTAAATCGATATCTGAGGATCTCTGTGCTCATAACAGTGGTAACCATTGTCAAAACTAGAAAAAGTGGCGGCCATTTTATTTTTTCTTGTTATGGGACTGATTTCTTTCAAAATCAATATCTGAAGATCCCTGGGCAAGTTTTGGCAACATTTACCTGTTATGACACAGTGGTAATCGTTGCCCGAACAAAAAAATGGAAAAGTTTTCCCCCAACCTATTTGGGATGAAATTCCTTATCGGAATAGCAAAGAATAATAAAAACACCTATTTAATATTTGACAAATGTTTATAGTATAAAAAAAAATTGCCGACACTTTTTCTAATTTTGACGACGGCGACCTCTTTCATGAGTATGATGAATCTCTGATATTGATTTTGAAAGAAATCGGTCCAATAACAAAAATAAATAAAATGGCCGCCACTTTTTCTTATTTTGACGATGGATACCTATTTTATTAGCACTGGGAACGAACCCCGAATATCAATTTTGAAAGAAATCGGTACTATAACAAAGAAGAAGAAAATGACCGCCTTTTTTCTTATTTTGACGATGGTTACCTCTTTTAATAGCACTGGGAACCCCAGATATCAATTTTGAAAGAAATTGCTCCAATAACAAAGAAAAAGAAAATGTCCGCCTTTTTTTTCTTATTTTGATGATGGTTACCTCTTTTATTCGTACTGGGAACCCCAGATATCAATTCTGAAAGAAATTGGTCCAATAACAAACATAAAAATGACCGCCACTTTTTCTTAATTTGACGATGGATATCTCTTTTATTAGCACTGGGAACCCCAGATATCAATTTTGAAAGAAATTGTTCCAATAAGAAAAAAAAATTAACCGCCACTTTTTCTTATTTTGACGATGGATACCTCTTTTATTAGCACTGGGAACCCCAGATATCAATTTTGAAAGAAATCGGTCTAATAACAAAGAAAAAGAAAATGGCCGCTTTTTTTCTTATTTTGATGATGGTTACCTCTTTTATTAGTACTGGGAACCCCAGATATCAATTCTGAAAGAAATTGGTCCAATAACAAAAATAAAAATGGCCGCTACTTTTTCTTATTTTGACGATGGATACCTCTTTTATTAGCACTGGGAACCCCAGATATCAATTTTGAAAGAAATCGGTCCAATAACAAAAATAAAAATGGCCGCCACTTTTTCTTAATTTGACGATGGATACCTCTTTCATTAGCGCTGGGAATCCCAGATATCAATTTTGAAAGAAATTGATCCAATAAAAATAAAAAAAAGAAAATGGCCGCCTTTTTTTCTTATTTTGATGATGTTTTCCTCTTTTATTAGCACTGGGAACCCCAGATATCAATTTTGAAAGAAATCGGTCCAATAACAAAAATAAAAATGGCCGCCACTTTTTCTTATTTTGACGATGGATACCTCTTTTATTAGCACTGGGAACCCCAGATATCAATTCTGAATGAAATTGGTCCAATAACAAAAATAAAAATGGCCGCCACTTTTTCTTATTTTGACGATGGATACCTCTTTTATTAGCACTGGGAACCCCAGATATCAATTCTGAATGAAATTGGTCCAATAACAAAAATAAAAATGGCCGCCACTTTTTCTTAATTTGACGATGGATACCTCTTTTATTAGCGCTGGGAATCCCAGATATCAATTTTGAAAGAAATCGATCCAATAACAAAGAAAAAGAAAATGGCCGCCTTTTTTTCTTATTTTGATGATGGTTTCCTCTTTTATTAGCACTGGGAACCCCAGATATCAATTTTGAAAGAAATCGGTCCAATAACAAAAATAAAAATGGCCGCCACTTTTTCTTATTTTGACGATGGATACCTGTTTTATTAGCACTGGGAACCCCAGATATCAATTCTGAATGAAATTGGTCCAATAACAAAAATAAAAATGGCCGCCACTTTTTCTTATTTTGACGATGGATACCTCTTTTATTAGCACTGGAAACCCCAGATATCAATTCTGAATGAAATTGGTCCAATAAGAAAAATAAAAATGGCCGCCACTTTTTCTTAATTTGACGATGGATACCTCTTTTATTAGCGCTGGGAATCCCAGATATCAATTTTGAAAGAAATCGATCCAATAACAAAGAAAAAGAAAATGGCCGCCTTTTTTTCTTATTTTGATGATGGTTTCCTCTTTTATTAGCACTGGAACCCCAGATATCAATTTCGAAAGTTTTCGTAATTTAAATCAAGATATTTTGTTCTTTCTTCCATTTTTATTCCCCATATTTACTTTATTATATTATTCTTATATTATAGTTTAACACTATCTATACAATAAGACTCTAAACCTAAAACCTATAATACTAATATTTACAGATTTATTAATAAATACTAAAAATTACAACAATATTAACCCTCTGATTTGATTTAATCTATGATAAATGAATACGGAATGAAAATAATAGGTATCTATGCAATAGATCGCTTGATCAGCGGGGGATCGTAGCGAGCCAGCGAAAGCGATACGTCCTACCTCGATGATACTTTGCGGGCTACTGAAGTGAAGCGCACGAGCCACTTTGTTATATAAAAAGTAAAAACGTCGTGATTAAAAAAATACAAATTTTGACGTGACAACGTCTTATAAATTGGTTTGCCGGGTGACACTTCAAGAAACTGCGTTACGCTCCGCTCACGTTATGCGCTCACAATGAGAGCGAGTGAGAGGCATGGTTAGCCCGCCTAAGAGCGAGAGAGACAGACATAAAAAGTGAAAGGCACGCGTCCCTTCCACTCGAGCACAGTTAGCCCGCCTAAGAGCGAGAGAGACAGAGCGAGAGAGAGAGAGTGAGAGAGATAGGCATACACACCGGTTCATGTCTTGCGCTTCTATTTCGGTTGTCACGTAAAACTTTCGCCCGTATACCGACTTTACAGGCAACCAATTTTTTTTAGAGAAAAAGTAATCACAAAAGAATCTTCTAAAAGTGTTTGCCTATTTTATGAAATTTGTTTTTTTAGTCTAACTTTAATATTCTATGAACACGACCTGAAAAACGATAAAAATTGCACTGTTTTCGAAATTATTTTTGATCGGGTGAAGTTGTAAATATAGAGTTTTGAATCACAAAAGAATTAAGAACATACATTAAACTACAACATATATTTTTAACCGATCAAAACAAAGAATATTTCATTGTTTACGATTCAATCAAAAATAGGTCGATGTCGAAGATCCCGCCGTTAAACAATTAATAATATCATCCGCCGATGGTGAAGGAAAACATCGTGAACGTGCACGCCTGAGAGTCCTCCATAATGTTCTCAAAGGTGTGTGAATTCTACCAATTCGCATTGGTAGCCTTCCCTTTAATAGTCCAGTCATTATAGTAAGTTCACCTCGGAATTCGAGATACCCAGCTGTAAGTCTGTAAATACTTGTATATTGACACCTTAAATGACTGGACTATAAACCCTTCTCTGAGAGGAGATCTGCATTCGAACTGAGACGTTAATGGGTTGCTCATGATGATGATTTATTAATGACGACGCTAGTCGAAGAAACTACCCTTAACAGCGACGACGACAAACGAAGTACAATAATCTATTTTCACTTAACTGGCTAGCAAAGTGCAAACAAGAGCCTCAATAGCCCAACGGTTAAAGGTGCGGACTGAAAACTGAAAGGTCGCAGATTCGAATCCCACCCGTTGCACTATTGTCGTACCCACTCCTAGCACAAGCTTTCCGCTTAGTTGGAGGGGATAGGAAGGATATTAGTCAACTTCAATTTGACTAATATTCTTAAAAAAAAAAGTAAACAAGTGGTTTCTCGCAGAAAGGCGTAAGCGCCACGCTGAGCACACTCTTACCGCACTAAAAATGAAACCGTGCTAATGAAAAACCAAGTGAAAGACCAAACTTAGGAATGTCATAATCGCTTGGCTACGTTCATTGGTTACGCATTTCTTTGAAACTTTTTCTAAAAAAAACAGGTTACACGTTGTGGTCACTGTAAAACATCCACAACGGCCAACGCGTTGATGAAATGAAAATGCTCACGACGCGACGTATTGTGGCAATCACAGAAAGACCACATAATGGAATTCGTATGCGCTATCATGCTATACGACCACAACGCGTTGTGGCAATGAAAAAGTATAAAAACTTGGCTAGATTCAGCCACCATTTTGATTGATCGCTCGATTTTCCATGATAGATAGCAACTGTGCTAAACAATATTATCATATAGAAACCGACCACTATGTTATCTTATTCAGCGTATTGAGCCTTTGAGCCCATCATTTCGGTACCTTTCATTTAAGAGTGGGTGTGCGTTCGTTAACAGTAAACAGATTTGATTTTTACAGTAGTAGATCAAGTTTCAATTATCCGAAAAAAAAAACACGCAAGAATTACATCATACTGCCAAGGGACGTGTTTGGGCAAAAACATAAAATGATGAAATTTGTTCGATAGTAAAAAATCGCGAAGTTAGGTCTAATTTTTAACCAATATTCATTTATTTTCAATGTGTTGCATATTACAGAGCCAAAATTTTTACATTAAATTCCGATTGATATTATCAAGAGAGTAGCCTAGCGAATTGAAAAGAAAATGAATATTTTACGAGTTACAAAGTATTTTGGCGCTTACTACACTCCTATTACGCGCAAAACGCTTTCTTTTGTCGCGCCTCACATGAGGTTGTGGCTATGTTTTATCTCATCGCGAAATCTGATTTTTTTTTGGGGTTACACGCGCTCTTAAACCATGTCTATCAATATTAAACTCAATATGTATGAGTATATTCATACAGTTCATTTTACATTGGTTTCATAACATAATAGGCAGCGGCGAATGTCAACTCGTCGTCTTGTATGGAATATGGATGCAATGGCACGCTGTCTTCAGATAACAAATATTTTCGCTCAGACTGACAACCCTCGCGTACCTTCACGTATCAAGTTTGACAGGTGAAAGGGAAACCAAAGCGACCCTTATGGTTAACACGCACTGCGAAGTATTTCCGCGCGGAGTTCCAGAATAGTGAAATAGTATTATGCGGTTTTTTAAGATAAAAAAAATAAAATTAAGTGGCACTCGGGGACTGCCGCGGTAAAGCTATTGCATAGCATTTTTTATCAACTTATGCAATTATAATATTTATGCAATATTTTTTTTGCATAATAAAATTTATGCAAAAAAATAATTAAAAAACAAACCAACAAGAAAAGTGCGCTATCACTACTTCGCGAGTGAGATTCGAACCTGCGACATCATACACCATACGGTAAAGAAAGCGGTCGCTCGCCCACTGCGCCAAACAGAGCTACTTATGAACCTCTAAAATGTTGAACGCTTACTGAACGACGGTGTTAGGTTTATTTTCGTTACGGAATTTCTTTATTTGGTCGCCGCGCTCAAACTGTTTGTCCTAGTTCAAAGCCCGCGATAAAAGCTATGCAATAGCTTAAAAACTACCAAAAAATCTTTGATCCGCTATTTTAGCACTTGGCAAAACATTTTCAATACACTTTCGTAGTCTTTTAGTGATAAATTAAACACGAACTTTACAAACATTATACATAATTCCTTCCCTCCATAAGATTAACCTAATATTTATTCAAAGAAATTAAAATTTAAATAAATACGTAATAAATTGTAAATATAATCTTTCTATCATCGAATTTAGATACCTACTTAAAATACTTAATCAAAATTCCATGAAACGAATTTACTTACCGTAACTTGGGAAGTTCACCCCACATTAAATACTTTTGAAATTACATCATCTATCTATATGGGTATTATAAGTTAGATAGGTTCTTTCGCTTATTTGCCCCGTCAAAGAGATTCCAGAGTAGCTGTATTGGTGCGGCTTAGCAGGAGAAGAGCTGGTAGAATATTTTTATGAAGTGCTTGACAAAGACAAAAAGTTTAGTTAATATTGAAATAGGAACCATAATCTATACATTTCTACATATTATGTAGAAATATGTAGAATTTAGTTAAATCTTAAACTAAAAGACGAGGTGTCATTATTAATGATACCACGTCTTTTAGTTTAAGATTTGTTAATAGCTGTTGTAACCATTTTATTAATGTTTAAAACTTTTAATAAGAATAATTAGTATTGAGTATCTAAACTTAGTTGGGCATTTTCAAAATATGTGTGTGTCACCTTTTCACAAAACTTGGTACAGAGACACCGAGTGTCCTGGTGACGGACGCAGTAGACTTACCGGATAGTCATAAATTTTCTTTGTCATTTTTATAAATCCTAAATCCACGCGAATATCATACGTTTAAGCTAGTGCTTAATAAAATTACGTACTTAACTACTTATCTAAACTACTAACTAAAACAGGCTAATCTTTAAACTTTAAAAAGGCGTACTCTTTCTTTAAAAATAAAGAGTGACTTAATTTGAAAAATATTTTATCAAGCGCCCGCTTTAAAGTCGCACCATCTCTCCAGCTATAAATACCTACTGGAAACTTTTCAACATTTTGAACCTTTCACCGTTCAACTGAACGATTTAATTTAGCTAAGTGAAGGCTAAGCTGACTTATAAATTACGGAGAGATATCGTCATTTAGTGAAATGAAGATTTTTACAAAAAAAAACTTCGAGCACCTATTTCGAGAGCTTTTACTGAATTGCCAATTATTTCCGCCTGTCACAGGGAATTAGGAAAAATGCTGATATTCGATTAAAAATTCCTTTAAAAGTATTAATCTAAAGATTGGTACCTATCCAAGACCTAATAGATTCCATTTTTTTTTTTGATCAAGCGAAATGAGTTATCCGTGCCTTAAGGGCAAAAAACCGTTTAGCATCGTACCGGTACGTTTAACCATGGTATATGTATATCCAGTCCAGACCAGATTTAATTTATGTGGAAGAGTAGTAGAGTGGAGTTAGGTATTAAAATCCCTTGGGAACCCTGTGTTTTTCCGGGATAAAAGGTAGACTATGTCACTCTCCAGATCCTCAACTATACCCATTGCAAAACCTCACATAGACCCGTTGCAGCGTGATTGAAGGACAAACAAATACACGTTCGCATTTAATAGTAAGGATTGATCGTTAAAACCTTAGAGCTCCAAGTCGTAAACAAAAAGAAAGCAATATTTTATCATTCAAAGACCGCCGGTTTGGCTCAGCACCAAAGGATTTCTATTAAAATATTGTATCTATAAATTTCAGGAAGTTCTACACAAAGCAACGTGGTAAAAGGATTGTGGTTGCTAGTTTCTATAACATGATACCTAATAAATATTATTGACTAGCTGATGCCCGCGACTTCGTCCGCGTGGATTTAGTTTTTAAAAATCCCGCGGTAGTCCAGACGATTGGTAGTTTCAGATAGACAAAGGTCGGAAGGAAAAAGGTCGGGAAAAATGTAATCTTTCAAAATTCCCCTCTCCCCTCCCCTCTCCTCTGTTAGCACACAATGGAATAGACTAGTAAGAAAATATTATCCCCACTCTACATGTTGGGGAAATACCCAAATTAAAACTTTGTAGACGTAATTAATATGTAAATTGTGTAACCTTGACAAATTAATGCGGACAGACGGACAGACGGTCAGACTTGGCAAAACTCTTTACGTGATTACATGTTCAGGATATTAGCCTTACAAATAAATACTTGACTAAAACATCGGTTCCATTCCAAAAGGTTGTTGAACCTCGGCGTATAAGGCGCAGGGCACATTAATGCTTCCTGCTGAGACAATAGGAGTCTCGACCGGGCGGCGCCGGCTGCCTGTGTAGCCACTAGTCAATATCTATCACCATCATATTCACTTTATGGGAAATAGAGATAGAAAATGTCAATATTGTAAAGACTTTGTTTAGGATAGTGGCTGTATATACAACTACTACTACTAGTACTTACTCCGTACTACTACTACTATAGTCCGCCAATTCGCATTGGGCCAGCGTGGTGGACTATGGCATATAACCCTTCTCTGAGAGGAGACCTGCGCTCAGTAGTGAGCCATTGATGGGTTGTTAATGATGATGATGATGACTACTACTTACTGCTCGAATCAGCGTTGAATGCTGACGTCGTTTGCCAGAATCAGCGTTATATGCTGACGTCATTTGCCAGAGTTAAAGTTGTATTGAATAAGTAGCTGTTGGTATGTTAGGTATTTGTGGTATTCCTATTGTTTATCTTTAAGACGGCGCCTATGACGTCATCTGCATGGATGTCATCATAATCATCAACCTATAGGCAGCAAACTACTGAACGCAGGTCTCCTCTCAGAGAAGGGTTAGAGGCCATAGTCCACCATGCTGGCCTAAGGCAAATTGGCAGACTTCACACTAATTTGAGAATATTATGGAGAACTCACAGGCTGCACCTCTGTTTCCTCACGATGTTTTCTATCGCCGTTGAAGCATGTGATATTTAATTGCTTAAACGCACATAATTCTGTCGCGAGTTGCGAAACTGAAGTGCCGGGAAGCGCAGTGTTGGCAGACCCCCCACTAGGTGGACCGACGACGAGTCGCAGGGAGCCGCTGGATTCAGGTGGCGCAAGACCGAAGCCTGTGAAAGTCCATGGAGGAAACCTTCGTCCAGCAATGGACGTCTATAGGTTGATTAAATAGAAGAAGAAGACATAATTCTGAAAGTCATGCGTGTCCGGGATATAACCTGCGACCTCCCGAATAGGAGACCACAGTTCTAACCACTAGGCCATCACTACCCTGTGCGTGGCTGTAAGTTTTCCTTTAAATTCCGAGATAAATTCACAAAAATTATGTTTCCTTAGGATGCAAACTATCACCTTGTCAAATCCTACCACCATCCACCTATCGACTTACCGTCGAAGACGTGCCGCCAAGTGATTTAGCGTTCTGGCACGATGGCTTGTAGAAACAGATTAGAGGTATGGGTTGAATGTACACTGTCATAATCCTTCCAAGTTAGCCCGCTACCATCTTCGACTGCATCGTCACTTACCATCAGGTGAGATCACAGTCAAGGACTATTTTGTCATCGAATAAAAAACTTCCTGTCTCTAGGAAAAAATGGAATGCATCTAATTGCAAGGTTGCCAAAAATACATCGCTACCTTTTATAATGTAAATTTTATTGCACATCGTGTCTCGTGCATTTCGTAAGGAAGTATTTCCATTAACAAAACATCTCTATATCATCCCGTATCCATTGCTCTCGCTCCATTGGCTCCTCAATGGTTTGTGAGATCCCCATTCATAAGCATCGAATCCGGCCCATAACTCAATTGTTATGATCTTTTTGACTCTGCAACCCCTACAGGTTTATGGAACTATTTCCTATCGCACCCCCCTTTATGATTTCAAAGCCAAGGAATCAAAACTAATTTTAGTATGGCGGAAGATGATATAATAATATTAATATTAGATAGAATCAGGTGTTACTTTGCGGAATTACATGGTATTTAAAGAAAAATTGATATTCCTTTGCTATAATCATCCAAACAGAATAAATCTTTTAACACTCGACGACCGTTTCATTCCGCAACTGAAGCATCATCATCATCATTAGCAACCCATCAACGGCTCACTACTGAGCGCAGGTCTCCTCTCAGAGAAGGGTTATAGGCCATAGTCCACCACGCTGGCCCAATGTGAATTGGTGGACTTCACACACCTTCGAGAACATTATGGAGAACTCTCAGATGTGCAGGTTTCCTCACGATGTTTTCCTTCACCGTTGAAACAAGTGATAGTTAATTGCTTAAAGGCACTTGACTCCGAAAAGTCAGAGGTACGTACCCGTGATCGAACCTGCGACCCCCCAAATAGGAGACCACAGTCCTAGCCACTAGGCTATCACTGCTTCTTCAGTTGAAGCATCATCAGGAGATGATTATAGAGTAGGCATTGTGGAGTTAACATCTCTTGATGATGCTCTGGTTTCGGAGCGAAACGTATACATCGAGTGTTTATAGTCTTGTGGACCGAATCTGACTACGGCGATCAATCTCCACAAAGATTAGCCATCTGCGTGTGAGATATTATAGTGCATCAGTGTATGTGCAAACACAGGTGCAGTCTATTCCGCAACTCGAATGGAACTCGTAGTCCAATGGGACGGTAATCCGATACGACCAGAGAGAGATCGGGCGCCGGACCGATGGCTATACATGCTCTCCAAGGCACTTCCTAACTCCAGGCTTGTGGGTACTGAGAATTTCTTGATAGAAAACCCAAGAAAAGAAACATTTTTGTCCCAACTCGGGAATCGTACCCCGGTCCTCGTCATCCGCAGTCAAAAATTATAACCGCTGGACAAACGAGGCAGTTCGGTAGTACCACTACAAGTACTACTGGGACCACCTGGAAAGTATACCCTTTGAAACAAAAAAAAGAATTTTCTAAATTTGGGATAGACCCCGTAACAAAAGTGGTCTAAAACCGAAAACTTTGACGGCCCCCATTTCTTCATTTATATAGTTAAAAAATAATAAAAAATATATTTGAACTCTACTTAATGAGTTCTAGACAATGGCACCCCACATGAGATTGTAAAAAAATAAAATTTTATTTCGACTCCTTTTCCATGTAAGTATGTAATTTAATTTAATTTTTATTATTTTTTGTTATAGCGGCAATAGAAATACACATTCTGTGAAAATTTCAACTGTCTACCTATTACGGTTTACGAGATACAGCCCGCTGACAGACGGACTGACGGACAGACGGACAGCGGAGGCTTAGTAATAGGGTCCCGTTGGCACCCTTTGGGTACGGAACCCTATAAAAAGAGATTCCGACAAACTGAGAACCTCCTCCTTTTTTGAAGTCGGTTAAATAGTTATCGCGCAACGAATCTAAACATGTTTCACATATTTGCCAACTCCCCTCACATCTGTCTAACTCGGTGGCGTGTTACCGAACTTGAGGAATCTCGTTAAAGGCGTTAAGTACACACCACAGTGTTGCTATCTGTTTGACTGACAGACAGACAGACGGACCGCGGCATTAGATACATCGTTAACTTGCACACGCACACACACGCTTGCAATTCGAAGTTACAGTTCATTCATTAATTTTTAGGGTTCCGTACCCAAAGGGTGCCAACGGGACCCGCTATAATAACAAATAATAAAAATTAAATCAAATTGAAAAATAAAGGGGGCTCCCATAGATGGAAAAGGAGTCGAAATAAAATTTAATATTTTTACCCTGGCGTGTGGGGTGTCATTGTCTAGAACTCATTAAGTAGAGTTCAAATATAATATTTTTTACTATTTTTAGCTACAAAAATGAAGAAATGGGGGGCCGGCCGTCAAAATTTTCGGTTTTAGACCACTTTTGTTACGGTGTCTGTCTCAAAAACTAAACTACTTAGGAATTTGAAATGTCTGTATATTATGTACTATATAGTTTATTTAAACAAAAATACTGAAAACACCTATTTATGATGCGGTTTATAAGTAATTGTGGCCAAAACAAACGAACATTTTTCCCCATATGATAATTTAGTACTATCTAAGAACTAAGATATTTAAATATCTAGTTAGACTAGAAAAGTGATTTGGTCATATGTACGGAACCCTAAAAGAGCGAGGCCCGACTCGCACTTGGCCGATTTTTTTTTCATTCAACTCAACCTATGGCCAGCGAATTAAAGGTGCGGGCCTCCTCTCAGAATAATGGCTCAGTTACACAAGGAGACGTTTCTCGAATGCGAGTGACATTTTCGAGCATTCGAGCATCCAGATTCGAGCATGGAGATGATAATTCTTTTCCTTTCTTAAGATCTGTAGGGTTAGTACAAGATTGGATAGCTAACTATGAATAGTAAACTATGACATTACCATCAAAGTAAAATAAACCATAACAGTATTGAGTTAGAGCTCAATTTCGTGTACGTATTCTTATACGTTTACGTATGGAAAAGGCTCCAAATTAAAGTCGTCTGTATTGAATTTGTGACTTTAAATCGATGCTATTATGGTTCATTTTACTTTGATGCTAATTTTATCGTTTAATATTACGATCAAACGATTTTATCGTTTAATATTACGATTAAAACTCGGACTGAGCATACAGAATAATGGCTCAGTTTCATAAGGAGACGTTTCTCAAATGCGAGTGAGTAGTGACATTTTCGATACTCGCAATCGACCATCGAGATGCGAGCATGGAGATGAAAATTCCTTTCTCTTCTTAAGATCTGAACTAAGTTTGTGACGTTTCAACAGTGGTTTTTGCACTATAATATCCCCAGTGTAAATGACATAGCTTCCGCTTCCAATAAGATTGACTGCTGTGGTTGAACGGTCGGAAGGATGAACTTTTTTCTAAGTAGGGCCTATTCGTTTTATTTTAACTTGATTGGAATATTGGCAAAGGGATAGTAATTTATTCATTATTCATAGCTAATAAAATCCTCAAGAAGCATCTAATAACACCGCTGAAAGTATCGTTGTAACGGTTATGGTGGTATTTTTAACGTTATGACGCAGTAACGGTAACGGTTATTTTTATTGGGTGTAAGAGAAGATAGAGATATTATAACAATCATGAACCTTATTCAAAATCATATTGCGAAGGGACTCAGGAAAGGGGTTGTAAATTTTTGTGGCGGTTTGTTCAGTAATTAAACTTTTGGTGCCATTATTATACGATTAAAAAATAATCAACTTCAATATTTTATACGTTTTATAAATCACATTATTTTAGTAGAACTTGGAGCTAGAGCCAGGTTCAGGTAACGGTCAATTGAATATCATTTCTATCCTTAGACTATTCATTTCTACATGGCTTATAATGCAAACAATCAATATCCGCAATGACGGAATACATTTTTGTATTTAAAAAAATTGATTGTCTGTAAAGTCGGTTTACGGACGATAGTTTTACGTGATAACGTCATAAAGAAACATAGACGATGACTGGCGGGGGGCGCGGTCACAAGCCAACGCTTGGGCCGATCGTGCGTCTCTATCGCTTGTTCCGCGCTCTCGCTTGCACGCTCAGGCCTAGGCGGAACTTGACACTTTTTCGTTTGTTTCGTCAAAAAAAAAATTATCGCTTTTTCGGCTATTTAAATTAATGCATACCAAGTTTTAATTAACTCGTATATTTGTTAACTACTATGTAGTTCCTTTAAATAGTTTTCGATTATAGTTTTACCGGCTCCTGGAACATTATAAGTGATGATTGGATAGGACTTGTATTTTCAATCCAAGTATTTACTAAATCTATGGTCCTAACCAAATATTGCCTGATGCTAGGCAAAATAAAAACAAAACAAACACAATACGCTTTAAAACCTATGTATTATGCAAAAATGAGCTTTATTCTTCACGGAAGAGGCTCACTTAACCTAATTTACTACTAAACTGTCCCCTAATGCCACTGGAACTGTACAGCTAGGGTTGTCACCTTGTTAATTGAATAGCTTTAAAAGTGTGTCTCCGCGAAATTTTTTCGTATTTTTTTTAGTTAATCTCTGAAACTAAACTCTGGTTGATTTCCAATTGATCGTATCGTAATATAAATTTTGTTGAATTTCAATACGTACCACGAGTGGAGATATGGAGATACGTACCACGATGGAGAACGGCATTCCGAACCAGTGGTAGACTCATCGACGATTCAAAAGCACTTGTAAAAAAGTTAATTTGAATAAAAAACATTTCTATTCTATTCTATTCTATTCTATTCTATATGTATGCAATATTTCGCTCCAATATTATATTTGTATCTGAAATATCTGGGGAGCAGCAAAACGCACAAGAAAAGTCCATGTGTTTTTCCGCTTTCCCACTTTTATCGGTATATCGTAAAACAATATTCCAAGAACGTTTTAATTTTTATGTGACTAGTCACAAAATAATTTTAATTTTCATGATTAGTGAATAATTTTACTTTTCATAAAGTCGACCTATAGGTACCTAGGACGTAATATTAAGTAAATAAAAAATCAATTTTTAAGCTATTGCATAGCTTTTATCGCGGGCTTTGAACTAGGAAAATCAGTTTGAGCGCGGCGACCGAATCAAGAAATTCCGTAACGAAAAAAACCTAACACCGTCGTTCAGTAAGCGTTCAACATTTTAGAGGTTCTCAAGTAGCTCTGTTTGGCGCAGTGGGCGAGCGGCCGCTTTCTTTACCGTATGGTGTATGATGGGGCAGGTTCGAATCTCACTCGCGAAGTAGTGACAGTTCGCTTTTCTTGTTTTTTTGTTTTTTAATTTTTTTGGATAATTTTTACTATGCAAAAAAAATATTGCATAAATATTATAATTGCAAAAGTTGATAATAAATGCTATGCAATAGCTTTACCGCGGCAGTCCCCGAGTGCTACTTAATTTTTTTTGTATAATTTTTTTTAATATCAAAAAGTCCAGGGCTAAATTATAATATTATTGACCACAAATTTACCGTACGACCACAGACAATCAGCCGTTGACGTTTTCTATTGGTTGACGACGACTATCTAAAATCTGAGAGTTGACAACCCTAACATCTCTACTGACTTTGCCCTCCTGTAAAGGTTATTACCACCATTAACCTTCCGCTATAAATGTGATATATTTAACCAAACAATGACATCTATTAAGGACATGGCTGGAATTAAAAATGTCACCAGCATGTCACAAGAGGTTTAAACAAAATCCAGACCTAATGATTACTGGCGGTGCTAAATTGAGGTAGTAACATTGAGTAAATGACCGCTGGGTTTTCTGAGTTCTTAAAATTCTGTAGAAATAATATTCTAAATTAAAAAAAATTGGTTGTATGTAAAGTCGGTTTACGGACGATAGTTTTACGTGTTAACGTCATAAAGAAACATTGACGATGGCTGGCGGGCGGCGGCGGGCGCTCTGTAGTCACAAGCCAACGCTTGGGCCGATCGTGCCTCTCTATCGCTTGTTCTGTGCTCTCGCTTGCACGCGCAGGCTCAGGCGGAATGTAACACTTTTTCGTGCGTGCAGCCGGTGTTCATCGATTTATAAGACGTTATCACGTCAATAATGTGGTCTGATAAAGCTGCGCACAAACTTTGCGAGCCGAGAACGAGCGGCACAGTTATGTTCGTGACGTATAGTGGATTACATAAACAGTGTAATCATCATCATCATCATTATCATCATCAGCAACCCATAAAAGACTCACTACTGAGCGCATGTCTCTAAGAACTCTAGAACTCTAAGTCATGCAGGGTTGCTCACGATGTTTTCCTTCACCGTTGAAGCATGTGATGTGATTGTTTATAACGCACTTAATTTCGAAACTTCAGAGATGCGTGCCTGGGATCAAACCTGGACCCCCGAAAGGAAGGCCAAAGTCTTAACTACTGAGCTATCACCGCTCGCTATTGAAGCTTATTTCATAGTTCTTTTCACCACATACTATAGAGTACCAATAGACCTATCGAAAGGATATCACGATGCATTGGACCGTAAAATTAAAAATAGGTCAAGAGGCCACCCTTCTGTATTTATACCTACTTGTGTTTACCGATTAAAGTTCTGTAAAGTTCTTTCCTTCGTCAAAGTCAGCCCCGGGTGAATAAAAAAGTTTTTACCCGAAAAGTGGGTAAAGTGAGGAAATTCGAATTGATTCCGTTCGCCCCAGTTTCCTGTTGACGGATTTGTGATCAGTCGTTTTCACGCTTTTCGCTCGTGTACTTTAGGTTCTAACCGAATTCGAAAACTGAGGAATTTTATGTCCTGTCTTTTTTGTGTTGCCATTAAAGTATAGGATAGGATTAGAAGGATATATGATGTTGTTACGTTCCCTCAAATATGGTCGAGCGAAGCAACGGCTGGATCATGCGTCATGCTCGTGAACGGGTTCCGCCGGCGGGAATGGGGCTACTTTTTGGCTGCCCGTCTTTGACATGAATTGAATTGTAGTACGTTTTGTGGAAATGTCATATTCTATTCTAACAAAGATGCACGGGTTAAATCAGCTTGGCATCCAGCTGCCCACAAGATAGTATAAAAACTTATTACAATGTAATAGCTACTTATTAATATTGTAAAATGATTATTTTGAAAAGAGCAACTGCTGAGTTTCTTGCCGGCTCTTCTCAGCAGAATCCGCTTTCCGAACTGGTGGTAGAATCTTGACGTGTCATAAGAGCCACAGGTTGGCCTACATGAAATAAATAATTTTGAATTTTTTTTTGATGGTACTGGAGTAGAATATTCCCTCACTCTCATAATAATTATGATAAGAAGGCAATCCAACACTACTGGCAAAAATCAGGCGTAGAAAATAGGTGATCCATTAAGATGGGAGGGGTTGTTACACCGACAATTATCCAACTCCTAAACCTGAGGTGGGACTCAAACCTTTGACCTTACAATCCACAGCTGAGTATTCTCTGTTCCTAAACTAGTGAAGCAGCCAATAGCTGGTTACCTAACTAGATAGATATATCTACTATAAATTATAAATTCGGATTTTTATTATATTGTGATAAAGCTGCTATTTAGCATGTATCTTTATATTATGATTTTAATATCTTTCAGCCACTGCGGCCATTTTTCACAGAGATTGGCCATCTGCGTGGGAAATAGTATAGTGCACAAAATATGTGAGCGCAAACACAGGTGCAATATCTATTCCCTCATTCTCATAGTCCGATGGGATGAATTCGACACGATTGGAGAGCGATCAGGCTCAGAAGCAGCTTTACGTACTCTCCGAGACGAGGAGATTCTGAATTTCTAAACAGAAATATCCAATAATTTTTTTCCTGACTCGAGAATCGAACCCAGGTCCTCGTCATACACTTTCGAACATGCTAGCCATTAGACCAATGTGGCAATAAATTAAAGTGTATCATGTATAATTTAGTCAATAGTCAATAATATAAAAAAAAATCTTTTTAAACAACCGACTTCAAACTCCCACTTTACTACATTACACACAAACTATACAAAGTATATAATTTATTGTTGATATTTTGAAAACCGCTCGACCGATTTCGATAAAATTTATATGGGACCACTTGAGGAATGTACCTACCCTTTCAAACAAAAAAATAATAATTTTCCAAATCGGTTCAGGCGTCTTCGAGTAATCAGTGAACATACATTAAAAAAAAGATTCCGACGAATTGATAACCTCCTCCTTTTTTGAAGTCGGTTAAAAAGGATTGTTTTACTATTCCATTTTCACTGCTATGCGGAACAAAAATCATTATGTAGTTGTAATTTATGACAAACTTAGCAATATTTTCCCTATATTTTATATTATCTCGTGCCAGATTTGCGAAGCTGACGTGAAAATAAAACCGAGCTCGCGTTAAATTCACCTCGGCATTTTACATTATTTATAAAATTCATCGAACCGTTGCAAGACCCGAGATGGCGCTTTACATTAAATTTGCATACTTTGAAAAATTAATAACGGTTCCACATTGAAGACAATATTCCCGCCGGCTCCTGTGCTAATTTCACGCATAAATGGTCTTGGGAGAAAATGATTTTTTAGATATATACCTAAATACCTAGGCTATAGCGCTTAACTATCTCATTCAAACTATATCTAAAAAATCGGCCAAGTGCGAGTCGGGCCTCGCTCTTTTAGGGTTCCGTTAAAAAAAATTAAATAACAATATTTCCATGTACCCATGGTAATATTTTAATTTAATTTTTTTAATTTAATTAAATTTTTATTATTTGTTGTTATAGCGGCAATAGAAATACATAATATGTGAAAATTTCATCTGTCTATGTATTACGGTTTACGAGATACAGCCCGCTGACAGACGGACGGACGGACGGACGGACGGACGGACGGACAGCGTAGGCTTAGTAATAGGGTCCCGTTGGTACCCTTTGGGTACGGAACCCTAATGAAGAAGTCCAACTGTTAAAGGAATGGAATGAAAACTGAAAGGTCATCGGTTCGATCTCCACAATATTGTAGTAAAATTTTGAGTGAACGAAGTTCAGAATCAACGTCATCTCTCGCCACAGGTTAGAACCATCTCGTAAAAAACAGACATTAAAGCAAGTTCAAGCAAGTACACGCTGCCCACAATAGATGGCGTTAGTACAGACGCAAATATTTTGTTCAAACTTTCTCTACTATAAAATTTTGCCGCAAATATTTTGTTCAGAATTTCTCTTCTATAAAACTTCGTTCCAAAAATTAAAAACAAGAATAAGGACATGCTCTGAAGTCAGGATTCGAACCCCCGAACCGAAAGTTTCACTCCTTCGAGCCACCAAAGCTTTTATAGAACGTGTATAATAAACGAAGACAATAAGGGTCGTGACGCAAAATTCTTACGCCTAGCAACCAGGGTCACGATGGATAATTCTTACACATTTTTTCGTCTAGCCCCCATCCGCCATCCGAAAAGGAACTTCGTTCTAAAATGCAGTAAGTGTGTTTGTTAGTTTGTTTGTTTGTCCTTCAATCACGGCGCAACGGATTGTTATGATTTTTTATAGGTAGGTATAGTTGAAAATTTGGAGAGTCTTATAGACATAGGCTTCAGTTCAAGGCTTTATTCTGATGCCTGCGACTTTGTCTGCGTAGATTTAGTTTTAAAATCCTGCGGGAACTCATTGATTTTCGGGGTAAAAGGTAGCCTTTGTCACTCTCCAGGTCCTCAACTATACCAATGCAAAAAATCACGTCGATCCATTGCTCTGTTGCAGCGTGATTGAAGGACCAACTGACAAATAAATTGTATTGTAGTAGTAAATAAAAAAATATACCAAGTGAAGTGAAATTTTTGTCATATTGTAGTAGTAAAATTTTCAACCGACAAAAAAAGAAGTTTCTCCATTCCTCGCGTATATATACACTTTTTTTTAATCAAAGGGGTTATCTAAACTTGAAAGAAATTTTCCTTTTAATATACTTATTTGAAAATTCTTTTGCCATAACCACGTAATAAATAAAGTTTGAAGCTTAGGCAAATGTAGCGGTATAAAAGTTACAAATTAATTCCCCGGTGACTCCCCTGCCCTCCAGGGAATGTGGGAGGTGTAGGGGGAGGGGGAGGGTATTAACCCTTTGATCAGTCGACAGTAGGTCAGTCTTCCATCACCACTAAGAGCCTTCTTATTTACTTGAGGCTATCGTTTTGTTAATTCAATTATTTTGGTAGATAGATTAACGCCCGTTTTCACCAACAATAGAGAAATCATCCCCTAAGTCGTAGTCTTTTTACGTAAGTAGCCCCTGAATTTCTCTTAACCAATGTCATATATTTTCCACCTTTAGGTATGCCCTGAAGGTTCATGAATACTAACTTGATAAAAAGTGTCACCTAACTTAGCTTAGGTAGCCTGTAAAAGTTAGGCACCCATTGATTGAGTACAATCTTCTTTCACAGCTGCATGGCAGATCAGCAATTCTTTATGGACCAACTGCAGACGTCTCTTGCACCGACAACCTCATTTCTCGGACTTGCGCCTCCTGTATACAATTGAAGACTATATAAACTAGTGGTTCGCCCCGAACTAAGACCTCGCGGTATCCCATAATTCCCATAAGGTAGTTTTGACTATATTATATTGTAATTAAAACGCGCCGAATCTGATGCTTTCGTGGATGGGATGCGTATTTACAATATTAAAGACAGCGCCATCTAGTAACAGTATAGTGAAGTTTTGTTAAAAACATTGATGCCCATTAAAACTTAAATAATTTCGTTTCTTTGTAATATTTATCTAATCTTAGTATTTGTTGTTCAAGTACAGAATATAACTCAAATTATGTGTAAGTTTCAATTTTTAAAATAAAGTGGTTTTAGAGATCTAGCCTCGAATAAAATCTCCACTTTGAAAGCCCCCCATTTCGTCAATTTTAGGAAAAAAAATAAAATAAAAATACTTTTGTACTCTGTTCCAAATTATCTTTAAAATGAGGTACTGCAACCCTATGAAATGCAAAAAAATTTTTTACTTCGCATTCGCTTCTATGAGAAGAAGCCCCCCTGAAATAAAGATTTTTATAACTTTTTAAGCCATTTTCGGCTGGAAGCCATCGGTTTACATATCATATCTAAAATTGAAGTAATTACGTTCAGTAATTCAGAAGTTATAAGGCTCTGACAGACGGACGGACGGACAGACGGACGGACGGACAAGTGCAAATCGCTCTAGTAAACTCAGAGACCTTCGCTTCGCTCGGTCGATGATAAAAAAGCGTGGAAATAATTCGCTCCAGGGATTCATGAGACAGTAATAACACCTGTGTAACAAAATAATCCTGTGCTATTCAGTGTTTCTACTTTATTTGTGTCTAAGTGATGTCTTAAAATGAGTATTTGAATATTAGTTTTCAATTCGATGCCTTAAACATTGGTAGCATAAGTATGTCACGCACTCTTTTCTGTGGTGGTATCGTGTGATGCGGGTTGTTACGTTCCCTCAAATATGGTTAAGCAAAGCAATGGCTGCGTCATGCGTCATGCTCGTGAACGGGTTAGTTAGTCGGTATGCATTTTTGGAACTTCCCTCATTGTGGAAACTGCATATATAGTATAGTATTTACTGTATTGTAAATTTGTTTTGAAAAGAGCAACCGCCGAGTTTCTTGCTGGTTCTTCTCGGCAGGAAGGGCATTTCAAACCAGTGGTAGAGCCAGACGATTCAAAAGCACTTGTAAAAAGTTTATTTGAATAAAAAATATTTCTATTCTATTCTATTCTATTGTATCCAGCTGCTTTCCAGTGTGAAGTCTGGACCCCAATGACCGTCAGTTCTTTGAAATATATGCCCCGCCCATTGCCTCTTCAGCTTCGCAACCCGTTGATCTATGTCGTTAACCCAGATTCGGATCAGCCATGTGTTTTAAGAAACCAACTGTCAAATGAATATGATTTTCTTATAAAATCTTTCGCACCGTCTAGGAGGTAACTCCTAGATATGCACGCGACTAAAGGTGCCTGTCCACTGAAGCGATGCGGAACGGAGACGTGCCGCGTGGACTATACAGGTCATTGATACCTCATCATCAACCCATCAACGGTTCACTACTGAGCGCAGGTCTTCTCTCAGAGAAGGGTTATAGGCCATAGTTCACCACGCCGGCCCAATGCGAATTGGCAGACTTCACAAACCCTTGAGAACATTATGGAGTACTCTCAGGCGTGCAGGTTACCTCACGATGTTTTCCTTCACCGTTGAAGCATATGATATTTAATTTCTTAAAGTCTGAAGTGCGTGCCCGGAATAGAACTCGCGACGTCCCGAATAGGAGACCGCAGGCCTAACCACTGGGCTATCACTGCTTATGATGCTTATACCATTGATACATGACGCAATAATTTTATTACGTCATGTCTCGAAAATGTCATTGATTCACCGGACTCATCTCTGCCGCGCGCACTCCGCTTCAACAGGCAGCATATATTCAAAATTCAAATTTATTTATTTCACGTAGGCCAACGTAGGCCAACCTGTGGCTCTAATGACACGTCATGACTCTACAATCGGTTCGGAAAGCGGATTCTGCTGAGAAGGGCCGGCAAGAAACTCAGCAGTTGCTCTTTTCAAAATAATCAATTTACAATAGTATGTATGATAAGTAGCTATTACATTGTAATATGTTTTTGGAACGTAGTTCCTTATCGCGCGGTACGGAAGGGGGCTAGACGGAAAAAATTAAGGAAATCGACCCTCGACACATTTTTGAAACCGACACTTTTTTGTTGAATGTGAATTTTGCATTGTGTTCGGTGTATTCGCCTTAGAACAAGGCGTCTGCATGGCCTAGTGGTAAGGGCAGTCGCCTATAAATTCAACGTCGATGGTTCAAATCCCAGCTCGACAGACTGAATTTTCTATTTTCAATTTTATTTTAAATAATTTCTAAATGTGGAATTTTTCCCTAATTTTTTATTGTATATAAATTGGATAACGCCATCTGTGAAAAAACAGTAACTCCACCAGAGTAACTCTTTGGTTTTGTAACAGTGCAATAGAAATAAACTAAAAATAATTAATCGTAGTTAATCAATTTAATACTAGATGACACCACTAGTTTATTACAATTCCTTCACTAAAAGGAAAGGAAAGAAACTACGAAAAGGAACACTCGAAAGGAACTACGTTCAATCCGGGTGTCACTTGACACCTCTCAAACTTTTTATACTATCTTGTGGGAAGCTGGATACCAAGCCGATTTAACCCATGCAACTTGTCAGAATAGAATAGAATAAAATATTTTCCACTATGAGGGGAAGTTCCAAAAATTCATACCTACTGTTCAACATGTTAAGACGGGTAGACAGAAAGCAGCCCCATTCCCACCGGTGGCACCCGTTCACGAGCATGACGCATGATCCAGCCGTTGCTTCGCTCAACCATAATATATGACTAACTAACTAACTAACTAACTGAGTAACAGCCTAACCATAACCCCCGCGACTAGTGACAAGCAAATTGTTAGTATCTTTGTTTTAATTCCAATACCACAGTATTTTCAGGATGTTATCAATACATTTTTTAAAACCGACAGCTCAAAAAACAATAAAGGCAAAATATTACAGCCAATGGTTACACTTCGTTTGCAGATCTTTATTACTTTATCCTGGTCATTAAGCATAGCCTTTAGCAATATTAATTACCGGTCTTTTTGTAAGTGCACCAATCGAAAACAAAATTATATTCAAATAAATGCATTTTAAAATTGGTTTTTAAGAGATACAAGTATCTACTGTTGGAACGTAGTTCCTTATCGCGCGGTACGGAAGGGGGCTAGACGGAAAAAATTAAGGAAACCGACACGACACATTTTTGAGGCGTCATTTTTTGTTGAATGTGAATTTTGCAATGTATTCGGTATTTTCGCCTTAGAACTCGGCGTCTGCATGGCCAAGTGGTTAGGAGAGTCGCCTATAAATTCAACGTCGATGGTTCGAATCCCAGCTCGACAGACTGAATTTTCTATTTTCAATTTTATTTTAAATAATTTCTAAATGTGGAATTTTTCCCTTATTTTTTATTGTATAAATTGGATAACGCCATCTGTGAAAAAACAGTAACTCCACCAGAGTAACTCTTTGGTGTTGTATCAGTGCAATAGACGTAAACTAAAAATAATTCATCGTAGTTAATCAATTTAATACTAGATGACACCACTAGTTTATTACAATTTCTTCACTTAAATACTACTACTAAGGTACTACGTTCATCCGGGTGTCCCTTGACACGTCTCTTTTTTTTTTACTCACGCGCGGGTAAAAAAAACCTTAATCCACGCGGACAAAGTCGTAGGTATCATCTAGTTCTATCTAAGGAAACACTTATAAAAAGCCTCATTTCATTAGGAATCCAATCCAATTTATTGATAGCTGATACTCCGGGTCAACATATAGGATAGTTTTTATCCTGATAAACAATAATTTTTCTCCGGGATAAGGGTGAAAGTTTTTATTGATTTTACTTCATAACTCCGTCAAATTTGAACTAATTTTAATAATTATTTTTTTATTTGAAAGTGTATATTTTGTGTATATCAGGTATATTTTGTCAAATTTTTATGAAGGACTGGTAAATGTTATCGGAGATAGAGGTTATACTCTTAACGAATGGCAGTAAGTTACTCGCATATGAGAGAGCGATCTAATACAATCTTTATAATTATGAGGATCTTAGCCACAGGCATTAATTCTAAATAGACTTAGGCACGCTTGCAGAAACGCCGGGTTATCCTTTTAACCCAGAGTTAGCAGCTAACTCTGGGTTAAAAGGACAGATTTGACAGATTTCGTATAAAGCTTCTGTCAAAATTACAAATTTATTCCTGGGTTAACTAAACCGGCGACTCTGCGAGATTAATCTCCAGACCCCAGATTTTTTTAAATATAGCGAAGCCGGGCGTGGCGGGCTAACTAGTTATAATGTTAACTTAATATACCTACTTGTGCAAGTTTCATGCCCCACTCGATATGATACCCAAGTTAGCTCCCTGAGGTGTCACTCAGAGCGCGCTCAGGGAGCGCAAGTCATACCCTAACTTGACACTCGATATCCAGATGACAGAATTATAATTGCCGAGTTTACCCGTTCTACTAGAGCAAGATCCCAGTGCCGCCAGACCTAAGTTATTTTCTCAGCAATTATTTGTGTACGATAGAGTACTGATCGAATGTCCTTTCAGTATATGCGTACCAGCTAGATTGTGCCGACGGCCAATTTCCGGATACTAGGTGCTAAAGGTAGGTAAAAACTAGAATAACTTATCTTAAATTCTCAGGGCTGATTTTCATATATGTTTTAAAGAATATTGTAAAAATTAATAAATTAATACTGCCAGACGCTTACCGCCGGCGGTTACTTTAGCCAGACGCTTTGAAGCTCCCAAAAAAATATATAATTTAAGTTAACTTATATTCTCAGTTCTGATTTTTATACATGATACTCAGGGAACTATTGCGATATTATCTGTAAGCTGCCAGACCTATTGGAAGGGTCAAACATCCCCCCAGACACACATTATGCGTCCCCATATGTATGAGCGCTAGAACATGATTCACTTGTTTAAGTGTGTGAGAGATAATATCATCATACTATAATATTATAAATGCGAAAGTGTGTTTGTTGGTTTGTCCTTCAATTACTCTGCAACAGAGCTACGGATCGACGTGATTTTTTGCCTGGGTATAGCTTGCAGAAGATATTGCAATAGTTCTCTCTCTCTAGATCCTAAGCTATACCCAGGCAAAAAAATCACGTCGATCCATAGCTCTGTTGCAGAGTGATTGAAGGACAAACCAACAAACACACTTTCGCATTTATAATATTATAGTATGATGATATTATCTCTCACACACTTAAACAAGTGAATCATGTTCTAGCGCTCATACATATGGGGACGCATAATGTGTGTCTGGGGGGATGTTTGACCCTTCCAATAGGTCTGGCAGCTTACAGATAATATCGCAATAGTTCCCTGAGTATCATGTATAAATATCAGAACTGAGAATATAAGTTAACTTAAATTATATATTTTTTTGGGAGCTTCAAAGCGTCTGGCTAAAGTAACCGCCGGCGGTAAGCGTCTGGCAGTATTAATTTATTAATTTTTACAATATTCTTTAAAACATATATGAAAATCAGCCCTGAGAATTTAAGATAAGTTATTCTAGTTTTTACCTACCTTTAGCACCTGGTATCTGGAAATTGGCCGTCGGCACATTACAACAGTACTCTATTATATATACCGACATTAGAACAGTACTCTATCGTACACAAATAATTGCTGAGAAAATAACTTAGGTCTGGCGGCACTGGGATCTTGGACCATACAGTGTAGTAGCTAATATCAGAATAAAGAATAATGGCAGAATTGTACCTGAATGTCTTAGGAGGCGTCTACGAATATGATTTATACAAAACAAAGTATTTAAATTAGTTCGTATTTTATATGAAATTAGTTTTACATCTTTTGCCTTGGTTAAATAATGATTAAATAATGAACCATCATCTGACTAATTCATATCGCGCTTTGAGTTTGGATTGGTTTGAATCGTTTCTCGATCACATTGCTCGCCCGGAAATTCAAGAGTTTGTCTATGTAAAGAGTTCTATAGACTACTAAGTAACACATCCCAATGTCAAATTAGAACCTAAAATAACATGTAGGTAAGTAGGAATTACGACTACGTCTTTATACCTATTTTATAACCTCAAAATACATATTATAAAGTTGTAAATATCTTTTTTTTGTGAGTTCCTTAAAGGAAAAATCTCAGCGATTATGTTTTAGTAATGGAACATCTACGGTTTTAACAATTTTTCATGTATAGACGCTTCGAATCGATTTCAGGTAAACTGAAGTATGGACCCTTGCTATATGTATATAGAATTGCCTATAAAAAACAAATCTTTATAACACATATCAAAAATTCCGCGGCCAGCGGGATTCAAACCCACATCTCTTGGGAATCGCGCCCGAGTGTGTCTAGCGTTACACCATAGCCGCCATAGCACCATAGTTTATAAATTTATTCTGATATTTCCTTAAGTGTAGGTTAACACTTTAATAAAAAAAAATAATAAAAAATAAAGTAGTAACTAATGTCCACGACTTCGTACGCGTGGACTTTGGTAGTTTGTCCTTCAATCCCCTCATTGTGGAATTATTATATGTATTCTACTAGCTGATGTCTGCGACTTCGTCCGCGTGGATTTACTTTTTAAAATCCCTCGGGAACTCTTTGATTTTCCGGGAGAAAAAGAAGCTTACGTCACTCTCCAGGTCCTCAACTATATCCATGCAAAAAATCACGTCGATCCGTAGCCCTGTTGCGGCGTGATTGAAGGACAAACCAACAAACAAACACACTTTCGCATTTTTAATATTAGTAAGGGTTCTAACAAAGTTGCATGAGTTAAATCGGCTTTTACTTCCAGCTGCCCACAAGTATAAAAAACTTATTACAATGTAATAGCTACGTAATAATATTGTTAAACGATTATTTTGAAAAGAGCAACTGCTGAGTTTCTTGCCAGCTCTTCTCAGCAGAATCCTCTTTCCGAACCGGTGGTAGAGTCATGACGTGTCATAAGAGCCACAGGTTGGCCTACCTGAAATAAACAATTTTGATTTTTAAATATGAATTTTTTTTGAATCAAGCAGCAACGAAGAAACGATCGACATGATTTTTTGCATGGGTATCTAAGTTGAGGACTTGGAAAGTGATAAGCTACCTTATTTCCTATCCCGGAAAAGCAAGGTGATTTTTGAAAAGCTATTTCCACACAGACGAAGTCGTAGGCTTTTGACTAGCTAATAGATAAGGAATAATACCTTAATGATGTTTCCAAGAGTGTACGGATAACGGAGCCCCGAACTGCGAAGTCAATAAAAGTTGGTTAAACTTGAGCCTTTGCGTCAGAACAACCGGTAACCTTTGTTAACATTCTTGTAAATTGTTTAACAAGGGTTGAACGTCCACAACTAAGAAATAGACTAGCCTTTGCCATCTTACTCCGTTCGACGGTGTTCACTGAACTTCAACATCGGGTAATTTAAGGGGACCAACAAATTACTGAAAAGCCGGCAACGCATTAGCGGTGCATCTTGTGCTCCAAATGTTCATTGGTGGAGGTAATCACTTAACATCAGGTGACCTGCCTACTCGTTTGCTCGCTATTTATATTCAAAAAAAGAATTCGACAACTCAGAATTCACTTAAAAGGGCTAAACACGGATGCACTGATGCACGAACACATAGACAGTCAGACAGACAGACAGATGGACGGACAGACAGACAGACAAATTAAAAAAATATCTGCTTTGGGCTCAGTATCGATAATAAAGCATCCCCTGGTCAAAAATTTCAAAATATATTCAATGCACAGAAATCATCCAGTTACAGTTAGATAATATACAGATACTACATGAAATCAACTATGAGATAGAATGCCGCGCTAGAGTTTTAAAGCGGCCATTTGAACAACTCATTATTCTCTGGTGGGAGGGTATGGCCGAGACTATTTGCCAATTTACCGTCAAAGTCATGCCAGCAAGCGATTTAGCGTTCCGGCACGCTATCACCAGTCAAAGTATAGGTAAGCTTGATCGCCCTGCTATGGCATTCTCTGAAAGTGATTGCATCAGGTTAACGACCGCAATGACCTCTGATTGGCTGGTGCTCTTCCGCTATTGGTTAAAATGCATTGATACAGCAAGAACGCCATAAATTCAGCCAATCAGGGTACCAATGTCGTCGGTCCACCTGATGGGGGGGTCTGCCAACACTGCGCTTCCCGGTGCGGGGTCGCCACTCCAACACCTTGGGACCCCAACGACCATCAGCTCTTCGAACTATGTGCCACGCCCATTTCCACTTCAGTTACGCGACTCGCTGAGCTATGTCGGTGATTTTGGTTCTCCTACGGATCTCCTCATTTCTGATTCGATCCCGCAAGGACACTCCGAGTTTAGCTCTCTCCATCGCCCGCTGAGCGGTCCTGAGCCTACTTATGAGGCCCTTAGTTAGCGACTATGTCTCGGATCCGTAAGTCATCACTGGCAACACGCACTGTTCGAAGACTTTAGTCTTCAGGCACTGAGGAATTTTGGACGAGAAGACGTCATCTCGGAGCTTCCCGAACGCTGCCCAGCCGATGACATTAGCGTCAAAGTAAAATAATCCTTGATTGTATTGATTTAAAGTCACAAATTCAGCACAACCGATTTTAACATGGAACGTTATGGAGCGTATCGTACATATACCTAAACGTATAAGAATGCATACACTTAATTGAGCTATAATTCAAAGCTGTGATGGTTTATTTTACTTTGACGCTAATGTCATCGAATACGATTACGATCAATGGAATAACTTTAGTCAATCGCAACCCAAAGTTAATTGCGATCGTGTATACGTTCCGTATGTGTAGAAAAGCCTCCTCCAAGTGGCTAATCTGAAAGGTTGTATGAAGAATGATCTACCACCAGACAAAAAGCCTAGAACCACCATTATTAAGCCGAAAACCCTTCGCTTTTAGCTTAAGGTACCTACAGTCTAAGCTGTCCGTTTATTTGGATCTTACACCTAACTTTTGTATCTACTTCCTTGCATTAAACGTAATTTTGAGTTAAAAACCATTCTCGCCAATTATCTGGCAACACTCTTTATTTACAAAAACCCAAAACTTGCGGCCATCCAAGAAAATATTGGCTAGATCTCTTAAGCTCAGATTTGAGCCAATAAACTGAAAAAAGTGGGCAAGAGTTTGGCAGAAAGCGAAAAATAAGACTTTATTTAAACAAACCGGGCGTAAATCATCAAAATATGACGTGTCGCGTCCTTTAGAAATCAAACAATACCGCCTTAATGAAACCGTCTGCGTAGGTAGCGGGTAGAACCGACGAAAAGAGTATAAAAGGAGCCGATCGAAGGGCATTTTCAATTTGGAGTCGAGAGATACGAGTCTCATAAATAAAACTTTTAGAACCAATTCCCGGGCGAAAAGTTTCATTTTGAAGTAGCCGAGGAGGTGGCTGTAAGATTTTCCATGAATAACTTATAGTGTAAATAAATAATAATCTTTTGTGGAATTGAGATACGTCAAAACAATTCCGCAAGTTTTAATTTTTGGAACGTAGTTCCTTATCGCGCGGTGCGGAAGGGGGCTAGACGGAAAAAATTAAGGAACCGACACTCGACACTTTTTTGAAACCGACACTTTTGTTGAATGTGAATGTAACATTGTGTTCGGTATTTTCGCGGTACAATATTGATTCTCCGTAGCCTTGTGGCTTCGGCAGTCGCCTATATGTCGGTTCCACATGTAGAAATTGTTTAAAATAAAATTGAAAATGGAAAATTCGGTCTGTCGAGCTGGGATTCGAACCATCGACCTTTGGCTGTTAGGCGAATGCAGAAGCCACAAGGCTACGGAGACCCATTATTGTACCGCGAAAATACCGAACACAATGCAATCGAAAGGAACTACGTTCCATCCGGGTGTCCCTTGACACCTCTCAAGTTTTTTTAGTCAAAATTTTAAATTGCCAGTTTATAACAAAGGGGTTGTTTGAAATATATATGGAGTCTGGGCCAGGTCTTTGTACAGACTTTCAAAATGTTTGGGGTCATGAAATAGTGATTATTTTTTCTTTATTTCTCATTAAAAGGTCCTTTTTACGAGGTACAATGCGAAATTATTTAGCAAAACAAAAGCGCAGCAGCATGGCGTTCTTTTTGACAATTACACGTACTTACACGAGTCGTGATGACATTTCACATAAAATTATCCACAATTGACAGCAATTGAAATTTGAAATATCAGCAATTGACGTTTGACAATTGAAATGACATTAGGATGACGTAACGTCATTACAAACATATACAACAAAAGCAGATGGATGCACTCCGGGAGTTGCGATTCTACAGATTGTACCCAATTATCAATTTTATATTTGTACTTCTTATTCACTGTAACACTTTATGGCAAAATTTCATGAAACAATAATTGACTTTGTATTCAACTGCCCACAAGTTGTGAAAAATGTATGACATTCATGTTATGTTGATAGTGATTTGTGAACCTGTGCTAGCTAATCTTACAGGTTGGCCTATATAAAATTAATCATTTTGAATTTTTACACTAAAATAAATTGACACTAACTATTGAATGTAGCAATCTATAAAATGCGGAATAATATAATAATCATAGACTAATAGTAATAACGCATAGACCGATAGTTCCATACAACGAGACCAGCTTAACGTGTAACCACTTTTCAAACTATGGTGTGCTAAGAGGCGTCGTTTATTTACGCTCCCCGACACGTGTTCGTGTGTTCTAACTAGCGAAACTAGTCTTCTAGGCTACCATGAAAGGGTTTATTTTCGCTCGCCGACACATGCGTACCGTTAGGCGTAAAGAGCCTTTGAAGGCCTCCATGAAAGTGTTACACTCCGCCCGCACCTACTGTCTTTCTATGCGTTATAATTATATGATAATAATATTATTAAGGTAAGCCATACTGCAGATTTACTAATAACTATTATTGACCTATTATATTAGAAGTAGTGTAAGTTTCAAATTAACGGCTTTTAAAAATTATTGTAGTTTTCGTATATAATTGTTTCTTCTTTATTTATTTTTTTAGGGTTCCGTACCAAAATGGTAAAAATGGAACCCTTATGGTGAGACTTTCTCCGTCCGTCCGTCCGTCTGTCACAGTCGATTATTTCAGTAACTATTAAAGCTATCGACATGAAATTTGGCATAGTTGTGTATAATAGTGGCCCAACATCATTGGAATAAAGAAAAATCGAAAATTATTTTTAGTTTTATTAAAAAAGGGGGAAAATCAGGGGTTTGAAATTTCAAAGTAAAATAACTATACCGATTGGGATATCATATGAAAGGCCTTTACTTGTGCATTCTAAAACAGTTTTTTATTTATTTCTATATATATTATAGTTTTTGATTAATCGGCCAAACTGTCGAAAAAAATACCGCCCCCCCCCCCTTATCTCCGAAGTTTACCTATAGAAAAATCTGAAATAATTATAGTCAATAGAGGTTTATGTATATTTTACAGGAAAATAAAATCAACGCGAAAATTATTTTAGAGGTACGCAGGCTACCTGCGTACCTCTAAAGTAGCCTGCGTACCTCAAAAGTAGACGGCGTACCTCTACGGTGACTACTTTAGAGGTACGCAGGCTACTTTTAAGGTACGCAGGCTACTTTCGAGGTACGCCGGCTACTTTAGAGGTACGCCGACTACTTTAGAGGTACGCAGGTAGCCTGCGTACCACCAAAGTAGTCTGCGTACCTCCAAAGTAGCCTGCGTAAAACCAAAGTAGCCTGCGTACCTCTAAAGTAGACGGCGTACCTCTTAAGTAGCCGGCGTACCTCTAAAGTAGCTGTCGTACCTAAAAAGTAGCCTGCGTACCTCTAAAGTAGTCGGCGTACCTCTACGGTGACTACTTTAGAGGTACACAGGCTACTTTTAAGGTACGCAGACTACTTTCGAGGTACGCCGGCTACTTTAGAGGTACGCCGACTACTTTAGAGGTACGCAGGTAGCCTGCGTACCACCAAAGTAGCCTGCGTACCTCCAAAGTAGCCTGCGTACCGCCAAAGTAGTGACCCTCACCGTACAGGTACGCAGGCTACTTTTAAGGTACGACAGCCACTTTTAAGCTACGACAGCTGCGTTAGAGGTACGCCGGCTACTTTAGAGGTACGCAGGTAGCCTGCGTACCACCAAAGTAGCCTGCGTACCTGCAAAGTAGCCTGCGTACCACCAAAGTAGCCTGCGTACCTCTAAAGTAGACGGAGTACCTCTAAAGTAGCTGGCGTACCTTAAAAGTAGCTTGCTTACCACCATTTTTTAAGTATTTGTGTTAGTGAACTAATTTTGTCAAAAATTAAAAAAAAAAACAACCACGTATGTAATGGATTTTCATACAACTTTTCAGCCCGCTAAAGCACGTAAGTAATGAAATTTCATACATTTTTTCAGCCCGCACATTTGTCTCCATGTAAAGACGTATTTTCTTTCTCGCTCTTTCTCGATTTGACACAAATCAGAAGGTACTTTTTAATACAGTTGCTCAAAAAGTGGCGTATTGCAGGGACGTATAGCGTTCGGGATGTGAGCTATTACACACTCGTGCTTTTTTTTTACCTTTCCCGAACTCGTGCGTTCTCTTTCCCAACTGTCAAAATAAAGTCTATTAAAAAGAAAAACCAACCACGAAGTTTTTACTAAAAAAATTCATAGAAGTTTTTATAATTCATGCAAATACGTATATTTCTAAAAAGAACCGACTAATTTGTTTCAATATCAGATTTAATGATTTGATTGAATGAGTTTGGTTAGGTTTCATTTCATTTCATCTCATTAAATTTCATTTTCATTTCATATCAACAAAAAAATTCTACTGAAGACTTGGCTGTATGGGCATAGCCCTTTGCCTACCAGAATGGGTGAAAAAAAAAAACTCTGCTTATATTCTACGGTTGGCGCCATTTTTCAGAAATTTTCTTTGCGAGTTTAGTTGTTTGTTGCACAAAATGAGTAATTTCGACCCTAGTTTTTTTGAATTAACACCACCGGAACTCAGTATAATTGCACAAAATGCTTCGGAAAACATTTTACCGGAAAAGTCAAAAAGTCGCTACATATCTACATACGACGAATTTATTGCGTGGAGAGAAGAGAAAAAAGCAAATAGTTTTTCAGAAAATGTTATGTTGGCATACTTCTCCGAACTCGCAGCAAAATTAAAACCTTCTACGTTATGGTCGAGGTTTTCGATGATAAAAAGTATGCTGAAAATAAGGAACAACGTGGATATAAGTGAAAACATCTACCTTCGTTGATAGTGATAATTCATCAGATCCAACTCCATCAACTAGCAAACGCCATTGTATGACAAATATACATGAACAATCATACGAAATTAATAATAGTTTGTCTCAAACAGTAAATATGCAACCTAAAACTTCCCCAGTTAGTATAAAAAACTGTACCAATTTCAATGTATATGTGAATTATAACTTTTATAAGAAATAAATGTTAAGTTAGTTGAGTTTATTGTGTTTTTATTATTTTATTAAATTGCTTCATTTTTTCGCAACTGTATTAAAAATAGTCGTTCAGTACACGTGCGGAACCGTCATTGCAACTTGTTCCGACTGTCAATCCTCGCCTTCGGCTGCGCCTCGGCTCGGGTAGACATTTGTCGGAACTCTTTGCAATGACAGCCTTTCCGCACTTGTAATGAAATATACTATTCCGAGCAGGTGTAGTATAATAGTACATTGTTCTACGAGGGGTGAAAGTGACCCATTACTTACGAGGGCGTCATTTGAGACACGAGGCGAAGCCGAGTGTATCAATACGCCCGAGTTAGGAATCGCACTTTCTCCCGAGTGATACATAGTGCTTTATACTACACCTACGAGGAAAATAACAGACACATTTTTTTAATTATTGAAGTTTACTTTAGAGGTACGCCGTCTACTTTAGTCAGAAGTACGCAGGCTACGTTTAAGGTACGACGGCTACTTGAGGTACGCCAGCTACTTTAGAGGTACGCCGGCTACTTTAGAGGTACGCAGGTTACTTTTGAGGTACGCAGGCTACTTTAGAGGTACGCCGGCTACTTTAGAAGTACGCTGACTGCTTTGGTGGTACGCAGGCTACCTGCGTACCTCTAAAGTAGTCGGCGTACCTCTAAAGTAGCTGGCGTACCTTAAAAGTAGCCTGCGTACCTCCAAAGCAGTCAGCGTACTTCTAAAGTAGCCGGCGTACCTCTAAAGTAGCTGGCGTACCTTAAAAGTAGCCTGAGTACCTCAAAAGTAGCCTGCGTACCTCCAAAGTAGTCACCATAGAGGTACGCCCACTACTTTAGAGGTACGCAGGCTACTTTTAAGGTACGACAGCTACTTTAAAGGTACGCCGGCTACTTTAGAGGTACGCCGACTACTTTAGAGGTACGCAGGTAGCCTGCGTACCACCAAAGTAGCCTGCGTACCTCCAAAGTAGCCTGCGTACCTTTAAAGTAGCTGTCGTACCTTAAAAGTAGCCTGCGTACCTCTAAAGTAGCCTGCGTACCTCAAAAGTAGACGGCGTACCTCTACGGTGACTACTTTAGAGGTACGCAGGCTACTTTTAAGGTACGCAGGCTACTTTCGAGGTACGCCGACTACTTTAGAGGTACGCAGGCTACTTTTTAGGTACGACAGCTATTTTAGAGGTACGCCGGCTACTTAAGAGGTACGCCGTCTACTTTAGAGGTACGCAGGCTACTTTGGTTTTACGCAGACTACTTTGGTGGTACGCAGGCTACCTGCGTACCTCTAAAGTAGTCGGCGTACCTCTAAAGTAGCCGGCGTACCTCGAAAGTAGCCTGCGTACCTTAAAAGTAGCCTGCGTACCTCTAAAGTAGTCACCGTAGAGGTACGCCGTCTACTTTTGAGGTACGCAGGCTACTTTAGAGGTACGCAGGCTACTTTTAAGGTACGACAGCTACTTTAAAGGTACGCAGGATACTTTGGAGGTACGCAGGCTACTTTGGTGGTACGCAGGCTACCTGCGTACCTCTAAAGTAGTCGGCGTATCTCTAAAGTAGCCGGCGTACCTCTAAAGTAGCTGTCGTACCTTAAAAGTAGCCTGCGTACCTCTAAAGTAGTGGGCGTACCTCTATGGTGACTACTTTGGAGGTACGCAGGCTACTTTAGAGGTACGCAGGCTACTTTAGAGGTACGCCGTCTACTTTAAAGGTACGCACGCTACTTTGGTGGTACGCAGGCTACCTTCGTACCTCTAAAGTAGTCGGCGTACCTCTAAAGTAGCTGGCGTACCTTAAAAGTAGCCTGCGTACCTCCAAAGCAGTCAGCGTACTTCTAAAGTAGCCGGCGTACCTCTAAAGTAGCTGGCGTACCTTAAAAGTAGCCTGAGTACCTCCAAAGCAGTCAGCGTACTTCTAAAGTAGCCGGCGTACCTCTAAAGTAGCCTGCGTACCTCAAAAGTAACCTGCGTACCTCTAAAGTAGCCGGCGTACCTCTAAAGTAGCCGGCGTACCTCAAGTAGCTGTCGTACCTTAAACGTAGCCTGCGTACTTCTGACTAAAGTAGACGGCGTACCTCTAAAGTAAACTTCAATAATTAAAAAAATGTGTCTGTTATTTTCCTCGTAGGTGTAGTATAAAGCACTATGTATCACTCGGGAGAAAGTGCGATTCCTAACTCGGGCGTATTTATACACTCGGCTTCGCCTCGTGTCTCAAATGACGCCCTCGTAAGTAATGGGTCACTTTCACCCCTCGTAGAACAATGTACTATTACGTACCTACTTAAAAACTTAAAGACCTATAAACAGTATCACCCATTGTATCGCCAGCTTAAAATTGTTATCAAGCTATAGGATATTATGTAACCGGCTCTCAGACTACGGAATTGTCGCGATTTATTTTCCGCTTTCTCATTTATCCTTAGGTGAGAAAGAAATGTTTTTCATATTCAGCCAACATTTTTGTACAGTTCTTTGTACGTTGTTTGAAATTTATTATTTTCTTGTTTCAGGTAAGCATCTCCGTTATGAGTCTACTTACAGCTACATAATTATTTTGATTTAATAGTTGAAAGAACTTTCATTACCAATGTAAGGTAAGTTACTTAATTATTGTACCTAATATTTTTTGTGAAGTAGGTAACAGTACACAGATTTGATTTTTACAGTAGTAGATCAAGTTTCAAGTATCCGAAAAAAAACACGCAAGAATTACATCATACTGCCAAGGGACGTGTTTGGGCAAAAACATAAAATGATGAAATTTGTTCGATAATAAAAAATCGCGAAGTTAGGTCTAATTTTTAACCAATATTCATTTATTTTCAATGTGTTGCATATTACAAAGCCAAAATTTTTACATTAAATTCCGATTGATATCATCAAGAGAGTAGCCTAGTGAATTGAAAAGAAAATGAATATTTTACGAGTTACAAAGTATTTGGCGCTTACTACACTCCTATTCCGCGCAAAACGCTTTCTTTTGTCGCTCCTCACATGAGGTTGTGGCTATGTTTTATCTCATCGTGAAATCTGATTTTTTTTGGGGTTACACGCGCTCTTAATGCGATTATTAATTTCCCGAATCTGACTCTCCTCCCGCAACGCGCCCCCAGATTAATTTATCCAATAAGACATTATCTGTTCCATCGTCTCAGTTAAACGGTACATGTTTTTTTTACTAATATTATTTAATAAATATTTTTTAGTTTCATAATAACATTAATTATATTTCTTTGCTTCATCCTTCGATATAGATTTTACAAAGGTAGTCACTCCAGTCGCCAGAGATAAGTCCGCGTATTTTACAGTTATACCCTACCCTAAAAATAAATCACCTTGGCAGCACCGTCTTAAGTTTGCTCATTACTTTTTCGCGCGAGATAAGGACCGCACGCGCTCAGCGCGCCGCACTTAATAATTTAACCAGAAGTGCAGAAGATCGAGTGATATTGTAGGATAGTGTGATTGCAGTATTGTTCATCGGCTGAAATCATCATCATCATCATCATCAAAGGAGAAAGGTACGAGCTCTTTTCTGTTTTCAAACGATCTCTTGTTTGCGCTTACGTACCGCCACATAATATATAGCCTACTATATTATTGTTTTTGCATTAACATAAAAACGGTACACTTTTCGTATCGAGGTTTACTGTGAGTCTTCATCGATTATGAGGTATCAGAGAAAACGTAAATATTCTGAATTAAATATTACGTTACCTACTCTGCAAATACTTGCGGAAGTGTTTTATTATGAAAATCAATAAAAATTAAAACACAACTATAACGATTATTATGGTAACACTATTGTTACAACTTGTCATCAATCACGATTGAATTAACTTAGTACCTACCCCCCAAGTGTCTCGGATTTATTTAGGTAATTTATCATTATAATTTCTACATATCATATTATACATTCGAAAAATGTAATAAAATTCACGAATTCACTCAACTATGCTCGTAAAATTCGCTCAACGGGGCTTTAGTAGCTTGCCCAGCCGTTAACTATATTCGAGTACCTACTTGTAAACAAAAATATAATATTATTTATCTGGAGAGACGGTAGTGTCCCTGCCAAGACGAGCCAAGCGAAGCGTAAGGGAACTAACTACCCACCTTTTCTTCGATTTATCTGAAAACACTAATTGTTACGAAACACGTAAAATTAAAAGCAATGGTAGATGAACAAGCAGAGCAAGTAGCATATTATTAGATATTATAGAAGATATTAAATATTTGGAAGAAATAATGGCCATTTTCCTCGGTTTGAAAGTCTTGCTCGTAACTTTAACAACTGTGCAATGTTCGTGTCGACACTACGACGGTAATGAGTTATATTAATTGAAAGAGAGGCATTCAATACGCTCACTTAAATAAGTTAACTAGAACCAGTTGGCATTGGTGTGAACAATGTGAGCTTTGTTTTTTTTTTTTTTTTGCGTCATATGTAAACAACGAATAAAAATCAAGCCGACGCCGAGTCTAGTACAGTTAATCCAGATACTGAATGGTCATTTTGACAAAGGGTTCAAAGTTACTTTATAAAAGGTCGGTCAACTCGAAATTGACTCAAAATTACACTCGGCGCTTGGGAAATCGACGCATGTTTCCCCGAAGTATGGTGAAAATATTCATGCCAACCATATGGCTCTTTATATTAAAAAAGGGGATGCGACAAAGACTACTCGTCCTTAGTATCACGGCCGTTAGTAAAGGAATGGGCCTACTATTAAAAGAGAGTGAAAACAGGGTGCAGGCCATGAAACACCTAAGCAGGAAGATGGCTGCAGGATCCTATGTGATTCAAACTTCGGAATCACTCAAAGCAGCATTAAACTCTTAATGCCTCAACTCAACAAGAAGTACTATAAGATTCGGAAGGAGACAAAACTTTATTTGGATTGGTTTTATCCGAGAAACTAAAAAACAACAAACAGGGATTGACTGCGAACCAATTGCAATAACATGATTAACTGCGAGCTAATCATCAGTCATACACTAAAGCCATGACTCCACAAACAAATTGGAATTGGCTGCGAGTCAATTTGCGATAATATAACTAGCTGTGAGCCACTCATGAGTCATATTCTAAAGCTGTGACTCCACAAACAAATCAGGATTGACTGCGAGACAATTACGATAACATAACTAGCTGCGAGCGAGCTACTCATGAGTCAAATCCTAAAGCTGTGACTCCACAAAAAAAAAAAAAAACGGGATTGACTGCGAGTCAATTGCGATAACATAACTAGCTGCGAGCTACTTATGGTTCATATCCTAAAGATGTGACTTCCTAACTGCGAGCTACTCATGAGTCAAATCCTACAGCTATGACTCCACAAACAAATCGGGGTTGACTGCGAGTCAATTGCGATAACATAACTAGCTGCGAGCTACTTATGGTTCATATCCTAAAGATGTGACTTCCTAGCTGCGAGCTACTCATGAGTCAAATCCTACAGCTGTGACTCCTCAAACAAGTCGGGATTGACTGCGAGTCAATTGCGATAACATAAATAGCTGCGTGCTACTTATGGTTCATATCCCAAAGATGTGACTTCTTAGCTGCGAGCTACTCATGAGTCAAATCCTAAAGCTGTAACACCACAATAAAAAGGGATTAACTGCGAATCAATTGCGATAACATAACTTGCTGCGAGCTATTCATAAATCACATACTAAAGCTGTGATTCCTTAAACAAATCGGTATTGACTGCGAGTCGATTGCGATTACATAACTAGCTGCGAGCTACTCATGAGCCATATCCTAAAGCTGCTAAAGCTGTGACTCCACAAAAGGAAATCGGTAATTGTGATAACCTTACTAGCTGCGAGCTAGTTATGAGCCATATCCTTATGACAATTGTGTAGAAAATGTGAAATCGTGAATATATATGTACATTAGCTACAAATTATTGTCTGCGAGACAATAAACGTTATGTTCTTACCTAACTATAACTGACGAGCGCCTCGTCGGTACTCGTCATGAACTGGGGGGGGGGGGGGGGGCGTAACACTGTGGCGCAGGATAACAGCTTACCAACTTAATATGTGGGTTGTTATTAATAATAATTTACTACAAATAGGAGCTATTAGTTCCGAGTTTTATCTTCTTGATGCCTAAACCTAATGTTAGGCTGTTCGTCTTATCAGTGACTCCAGGTGTTTTAATCAAGGTCATAAAAGAAGTTATAACCTATTTGAGATACCTAGGCTTTAAGTCCGTTTTTGCTTGAATAACAATACTAAATTTAAAAATCCGTGCCTTGACAACAAGATCCGGACGCTTTATCTGTCGATGCATTTACGCTATGTGGGGCTTTTATATTTTTCTATGATTTTTGTTTAATTTTAAAGTGTCTGAGGAAAATCATTGATAACGAGGCAAACGTAATCCTAGTTTTTTCAAATTGGTTACCACAAGCGTGGTACTCTCTCCTACAAAACTTGGTAGTTTCGGATACTACTTAATGTTAATCCTCATTAATACTTATTGCAATCTCATTTCACCATTCCTTGCACAAGTAACTTACCCTGGGTGTCGCGAGACTCTCCGGACTCTCTCTCTCCTTTAAAACAAGGCGCCGACCCAGACTCAGCGTCACTAATGTTAACATCATTCTCTGACAGTATTTTAAAACAATATAATACCACACTCAAGTTTCGGTGGCAGTTGTGTAAATTAAATAATAAAAATGTATTTAAACCGTCAAAGACCAGCATTAGGTATCTTCTGTTACAGCGTTTGTTACGGAGTTTGAACCCTTATCGAATTGCAATATAATTTATGCTAAGAAACAGCATTGTTTCTGGAGCGAGCGTAAAACGTCTCCTCAAAGGTGTCTATAAGTTAAGATCAACCAAACCCTATTACTCCCGTAATTGTTTGGGTCCCTCAACTTGTTTTAAACTATATTAAAAATTGGTTCCCTTATAGTCATTAGAAAAAATCACTAAGAAACTTTTCAGTATACTAGCAATTTGCACTGCTCATAGACTACAAACTCTTCCATCAATTAAATTGGAAAGCAATATTACTTTCGAAATCGGGGTTTAAATTAGAATAACGGTAAATTAAAAAAAAAAAAAAAAAAAAAACAAAAAACATACGCTGCGGCAGATACCAAGCCTATTCTCTCTCTCTCTCTTCCTACCTTACTTTCAAGAAAATCTGAGCATCTGCCCTGCTACACCCCTCCACACAATATATTTCCAGAACTAAAAATATAAGATCTGAGGGGACAAATAACCTGCTATTTACCTACAAGAAGCCTTACAAAAAGGCCGAACTTCAATCGATCAGCAGATGGATCAAGTAAATGGTATCAGGGAGCAGCGTTGACACAAGCGCACAGCACCTCACGCTCAGGCGAGCGTTGAGGAAATTAGAAAAACGGCAGGCTGGACTAACACATCGAACTCATTCTTTCGCTGCTTAGATGTTAGATCCATGGCGGATGAGGGAGATTATGCCAGACCCTGCCAAGACAGGTCTTAATAATAATTGCGTTAACATATCTAATAGTGAATCAATTTATGAATTATACCTAATCATAAAAATAAATATATTCTAATTTATAGTATTAAATAATATTATAATAATAATATCATAAATAAATTTTAATATTGTTAAAGGGTATGCAAGCAAATTAATTAGTATTTCCATAAGAAAGTGATTAAAAATACACGATTTACAAAATCTGTATTGCGTACATGTTTATCAAAACTTTTTACTCTAAACAACTACCTTTGTAAAATCTATATCGAAGGATGAAGCAAAGAAATATAATAAGTGATCAAACGAACTTACCTGAAGTGAAGTTCGATCATTATTATATGAGTTGCTTCATCCGAAGATATAATTACCCACCCTCCCTGACTGCCCAAATAAAAAAGTTTTGAACCGTATACATCTCTAAAAATAATGAGCAAACTTAAGACGGTGCTGCCAAGGTGATTTATTTTTAAGGTAGGGTATAACTGTAAAATACGCGGACTTATCTCTGGCGACTGGAGTGACTACCTTTGTAAAATCTATATCTTCGGATGAAGCAACTCATATAATAATGATCGAACTTCACTTCAGGTAATGGACCGGGAGCCAGGTACAAATTCGGTCAGTTATTTCCTCTCGAGCGAAACTTCGTGAAACGCATTAGGGATTTATATTATGAATATTCGCGACCTTCAGCTGCGACTCCGTGGGTGGGGCGGGCAGTGGCAGCCTCCTACGCATGGAGAAAAAAAAAAGTTTTTTAGTCATTTCCTCCCATTTGAAAATTTGTCAGATTATAGTTTACCTAATATTTTGAAGGAAAAATAAATTCAGCTGACCATAACATGGTGGATTATACGTCAGCTGGCTGCTTGAACATGAAAAAAAAATTATATTTTCAATGATTTCCTCTCAACTAAAAATTTACCTGGTGATCGTTTATATGCTACTATGAATGAAAATTAATTTCAGCTTGCTGTATCGCGGTGGAAAGTTTGTCAGCTGGTACCTTGAAAGGTGTGACGTAGCAGCATCTATCACCTACTGAATCTTATCAGCTGACGACTTTTCCCTTGACTTACAGCTAGCTGATTTTTTTCATTATTTACTAATGCATGTTAACAATCCTCTTATAAATTTTCATCCAGGAGGAAATCACTTTTCTTAAGTTATTCTCTTTTTTTTACAGATTGAGGCTATACATGAGCATGGAGGAAAAAAAAAGTTTTTTAGTCATTTCCTCCCATTTGAAAATTTGTCAGATTATAGTTTACCTAATATTTTGAAGGAAAAATAAAGTCAGCTGACCATAACATGGTGGATTATACGTCAGCTGGCTGCTTGAACATGAAAAAAAAAATTATGTATTCAATGATTTCCTCTCAACTAAAAATTTACCTGGTGATCGTTTATATGCTACTATGAATGAAAATTAATTTCAGCTTGCTGTATCGCGGTGGAAAGTTTGTCAGCTGGTACCTTGAAAGGTGTGACGTAGCAGCATCTATCACCTACTGAATCTTATCAGCTGACGACTTTTCCCTTGACTTACAGCTAGCTGATTTTTTTCATTATTTACTAATGCATGTTAACAATCCTCTTATAAATTTTCATCCAGGAGGAAATCACTTTTCTTAAGTTATTCTCTTTCTTTTTACAGATTGAGGCTATACATAAGCATGGAGGAAAAAAAAAGTTTTTTAGTCATTTCCTCCCATTTGAAAATTTGTCAGATTATAGTTTACCTAATATTTTGAAGGAAAAATAAAGTCAGCTGACCATAACATGGTGGATTATACGTCAGCTGGCTGCTTGAACATGAAAAAAAAAATTATGTATTCAATGATTTCCTCTCAACTAAAAATTTACCTGGTGATCGTTTATATGCTACTATGAATGAAAATTAATTTCAGCTTGCTGTATCGCGGTGGAAAGTTTGTCAGCTGGTACCTTGAAAGGTGTGACGTAGCAGCATCTATCACCTACTGAATCTTATCAGCTGACGACTTTTCCCTTGACTTACAGCTAGCTGATTTTTTTCATTATTTACTAATGCATGTTAACAATCCTCTTATGAATTTTCATCCAGGAGGAAATCACTTTTCTTAAGTTATTCTCTTTCTTTTTACAGATTGAGGCTATACATAAGCCTTCTTCTCATAAGCTGAAATTAATTTTCAGACCACAGACAGACAGACCAGGTAAATTTTTAGTTGAGAGGAAATCATTGAAAATATAATTTTCTTTTCATGTTCAAGCAGCCAGCTGAAGTATAATCCACCATGTTATGGTCAGCTGAATTTATTTTTCCTTCAAAATATTAGGTAAACTATAATCTGACAAATTTTCAAATGGGAGGAAATGACTAAAAAACTTTTTTTTTCTCCATGCGTTGGAGGCTGCCACTGCCCGCTCCACCCACAGAGTCGCAGCTGAAGGTCGCGAATATTCATAATATAAATCCCTAATGCATTTCACGAAGTTTTGATTGGGAGGGACTTGGTCATGAAAATCTGTCACTGGCTCCCGGACCATAAGTTCGTTTGATCACTTATTATATTGAACTTTCCCATTTTCTGATAACAGCGCCATCTAGTGTCAAAGTGTGTCATTACAACGCGGGTGGTGATGTTGAAAAGTTTCTCAGCTTTTGTGCAAGATGTCAGCACTATAAACATTTCCGCTATTTCGCAATGAAAATCTCGAAGAAATTTTAAATGTACAGCTGAAAATATTTTAGAAGCTGCCAATTTTAGTTTATGAATTCTTTGGACAAAGTTTGAAACAGGTTAAATTAAATAATTAGGTTACTAGGTGAAAAGGTTGGTGGTGAAAGGAAATGCCTTTTTGGAAGTTTTTTTAACTAAAAGCAAATAGGTAATTAAGGTAATTATTAATATCTTGAGACTTGAAATAACAATTCAACGTTATTTCAAAGCTTCCAATCGTCTGCAAATTGCGACTGATCGAAATCAGCTAAACTTGAAGCAAAGTGCTTAGTGCACACTCAATTAATTCACTGTAGCAAATGAACTTTAGAACGAATTTAATTAAAATCATCTGCCTTTTGCGCTGGCGAGTTATTCTTGCAGCCAATAATTGCAGAAAGTTCATCATTCGGCACTTAAGGAATGAAACTCCAATTATTGTTTAAGTTTAACTGCTTTTGAACTTTCCAAGACTCTCCAAGTCCATCCAAGTTCGAGTTCATTCGAGTGCACTTCAGATTTTATTTTGTAGGAAATTCATCAAATTGTTCTTTTATTCAATTTTCTCTAATGGAAATATTTAAGATTTCAATAGCAGACTGAGTGTTTTATCTTCGGAAAAAAAAAAACACTGTATGCATGACACATGCATTTTTTTTACTTGCGTTTTTGATTTGTGTTCCAAATATTTTCATACATTGGTCAGAAATCGAACTCGCACTAATATCTAAAAGAAAATGCGATTGTTTAAGTTGATAACTATAGACAATATTAATGGACAGAATCAAACCAGTGGTAAAGAAACAGCCACCCATTGAAACGAAATAAAAAGCTGGAATTTTCATTTTGTGAACGAACAAATAAAAATTATTACAATTTCGACATTGAGCTTTAAACTCTTTGCGATCCGTAGTAAGTAAAGTTTTTTCAACAACATACCGTAATGTACCTTCTTAATAATGGTATTACCTCTATCGATTACCATAATAAACGTACGATAAACTCACTTCAATTTAATTTTTTTTTTGAGAAAGTATCTGGGTTCCTGGGTTCTGGGTTTTCTGTCCTGCTACAGTTTTTAAACTTTGAGTGTGGCTTTTCTTCGTTTAGTAGTACATAATTATTTGCAGAAAAAGTAGTTACTAAAGATGAAGAGCAAAAATATGTAACGTGGTGGTAAACTGCCATCTGTGTAAAAAGCACGGAACTACGTGTTAACTGGCGGTAATGCTGTGGGTAGCTGCGGCTTTAGCACCGCTGGTTTGAAGTAGTTCTCAACAAACGGCGTAGATGGCGCTGTATGGTTATTTCTCGTGACCAAATATAGATGTCGCTACGAGTTTAAAAAGTACATTTTATAGCTGACCCGACAGACGTTGTCATGTCTTAGATGAATATTGAAAAAATATTTCAAAAAAAGTGCAATTTTCTTTATTTTTTCTTTCATAAGAACCTTCTGACAATAACAAACCCAACAAAAAAAGAATTAGTGAAATCCGTTCAGCCGTTCACGCGTGATGTCGTGACCAAGGGAAATAGGGATTCATTTTTATATTTAAAGATTTATTATGATTTGGCATATTCATAAGATTGGCAATTATCTCAGCTGGCTATTCAGTGTAACTGTGCTACCTATTCAGTATTATGATTTATGTGCTGGGTTCTATTTCTGTTTGGTCTAAATAAAATACCCACTAAGTACCCGCCTGGTTATTGGTAGGTATTTTTTTTTATTGCAAGGAAGTTCCTTGTCTCAACTTCGTCCACTTGGCGTTAGGTTTTAAAAATTCTGCGGAAAATCCCTTTTGTTTTTCGGGAAAAAAGAAGCCAATGTCACTTACTCTTTAGGTCCTCAACTAAAAATCACGTCGATGCGATGCTGTGTAATTGAAGAAAAAAGGAAAACGCAATGAAAAAGAGTTTCATGCGAGTTGGATTTCAACCACTTATGAATCTTAAGATGCCAACGCTCACGATTTCTCGCAGTTCTGAGACAGAATGGTGAAGGAGGCACAATTAAGGCGCGGTGTTCAGACACGATCTTCATTCGTGGAGCCGAATCACAAGCCGAATAAAGATCGTCTTATTTAAAATCTATGGTTCATAATATTATGAAAAAAAAGTAGTTATAATTGATCGTATTTCTGGCCTGATGGCTGTTTCCTAAAAACGATGACGCAAACTTTTCTCGATAGAAAAAAATTGCAAAGTTGACTCTGCAAATACATAAACTCCCATCGTACTCTGTTATGCATACATTTATTTTGGGAAAATTAAGTACAACTGTTTTTCATATTTTACTACAACAATGGCTGTTTTAGATTTTATTTATTGCGACTGTTATAATTTTAATATTTTCCATTATAATTTAAGAGTCGCAATAAATAAAATCTAAGTTATTGAGCGCACTCTCCAAAGTATATCCTAAAGACCAAAATACAGGCGACATTGCGGTGGTTCTATACAATACAAATAAAAAGTATTTCGGAAACAAAAATAACAAGATGACTAACTGAAAACGTTCTCTTTCCGTGTAATTTATCACAAGATAAACAGTTTTCCGGTTATCCCTCTGACCTTCGGTGCGAAATGTAGATCTTTGTGACGACAGGCCTGCCGCGGTACGCCTACCCGAAACTAAAATTAATTCCGTCGTTTTCCCGAAAACAAGTTGGTCCTGATTTGAATAAAGTTGCTATTTTCTCATGAAAGGAGGTGATTAGGCGTGACTCCTTAGTACTTTTTCTGTTTTAAATATTAAGGGTGTATTAACGAGCAGTTGTGAGCACTACGGTATAAGTCGCAGGTTTCGACTTCGATTCCCGGCGGTGGCAATTTAGGAGTTTATAATTTCCGAATTGTAGCAGTGATAGCCTAGTGGTTAGTACTGCGGTCTCCTATTCGGGATGTCGCAGGTTCTATCTCAGGCTCTGACTTTTCTAAGTTAAAGTGCGTTTAAGAAATTATAAAAGCTTCAACGGTGAAGGAAAACATCGCGAGGAAACCTGTACACCTGAGAGTTCTTGATAATGTTCTCAAAGTTGTGTGAAGTCTGACAATTTGCATTGGGCCAGCGTATTGGACTATGGCCTATAACCCTTCTCTGAGTGGAGACCTACGCTCAGTAGTGAGCCGTTGATGCAGGGTTGCTGATGATTTTTCCGGAATAAATCGTAGCCTATCTCACTTTCCAGGTCCTTCAATATACCCAATACCCTTATAAATATCACTTTGGTTCGTTGCGCCCGTTGCTGCTTGATTGAAGGACAAAAAAGTAACCAACAAAAAAACGCTTTAGCATTTATAATATTAGAAGGTATGTCTTAGAAGTTGGATCCTGCCTTTGAGTTGGCACCTCTTTACCTCAATTCTTTATGCAAACAGTTTCAATATGGAAGCGGGCTGGTACAGAATTCTATTATGAACATCTCCATAATCCGCGGGATCCCAGCTGCTTGCGAAACTTTAAGTACATAAGTCCCGAACCACGATATTACGTTTTCACTCCACTCTTGCAAGTTTCCACCATTTTTACGCACGAACTCCTCAAATTATACTTGTGCAGATTAATTTGATTTTGCTACGGTTCTGTCGGTGTTGTGAGATTGTTTTATTCAATGAGAAGGTAGCCCTTGACTGCGATCTCACCTGATAGTAAGTGACGACGCAGTCTAAGATAGTAGCGGGCTAACTTGGAGGGGGTATGGCAGTGAACATTCAACCCATAACCCTAATCGGTTTCTACACGCCATCGTGCCGGAACGCTTGGCGGCACGTCTTTGACGGTAGGGTGGTAACTAGCCACGGCCAAAGTCTCCCACCAGACCAGAAATTAAAAATTCCCAAATTGACCCCGCCGGGAATCGAATCCGAGACCTCCCAGTTCCCAGTCCAAGACCACAGCGCTCTTAAGCGCCATCCAGGGAGGTCGTCAAAAAAAAACATTAAGAAATCATACCAAGTACTCTTCTAAATGTAAAACTAAGCTAGATATTGATTTCTCTTCTATATCTAGACCTCATATTATAACTAAAAAGTTCAATAGGTACCTACTTTAAGCCCCAATAGCCTAAATGTTGATGGTGCGGGCTGAAAGCCGAAAGGATGTCGGCTCAATCCCCATCCGTTGCACTATTTTCCCACCCATTCCTAACACAAGCTTCACGCTTGTTTTATTTGGAAGGGAGAGGGAATATTAGTCATATTCAGCATGGCTGAATTGTAAGATGGTTAATGTAGCTATTCATAATAATTAACTAATAAAAAAACTTTTTCTTTATAAATTAACTACTTCCGTTAACTTGCGATTCTCCTATTAGAAGGGTGGTAGGGGAGCTAAAAACAGGTTAGAAGGAAAAAGGAGGAAAGAAGGTGAAAGAAGCCAAGAAGTACAAGGAAGAAACAAGTGAACATAATATTCCTAATTTTCACATCTACGGTAAATTAAATAAGAAGCTCAGAGGATAATACACAAAGCTGTAGAGTGCAGCGGTTATTGGAATACCCACGCAGGCCGATCGACAAATAAGCAAAACAAACTCATAATAATACCGATGCACGGTTTAGTGAAAATCTTCCCAATGCGCCATTTGGGCCGAATCTCATCCGCACAATGAGGCTGAGCGGGCGAACGCATGTGTTCACTGCTCGTGAAATAGACTTCATCAAACCTGTCTGCTGCAGTCGAAGAGCTAGTGGGATATATTATGTTATCATCATCTATTGGAGGTTGGCAAAGTTAGGTTCGCAAATATGGTTGAGCGAAGCAATGGCTGGGTCATGCGTCATGCTCGTGAACGGGTGCCATTGGCGGGAATGGAGCCACTTTCTGTTTGCCCGTCTTAAATTGTGTTGAATTATAATTAGGTATGCTTTTGTGGAACTTCCCCTCATTGTGGAAACACTACATCCATATCATAGTATCTATTGTATTGTAAACTTGTTTTGAAAAGAGCAACCGCCGAGTTTCTTGCTGGTTCTTCTCGGCAGGAAGGGCATTTCGAACCAGTGGTAGGCTTATCGACGATTCAAAAGCACTTTTTAAAAAGTTTATTTGAATAAAAACATTTCTATTCTATTCTAATCATTAGAGCTATTTGCACTTTGGACGCTGCTGCACATAAAACTCGGTCTCGGTGCATTGGGTACTGTTCCTGTACCATTGTCATTGGATTTTTAAGCCAAAAATATATTCTTGTCCGGTCAGGTGGTTTTCTGCCAGCTATATTTCCCTGAATCGGGAGTTTCAGGAGGTTAATTATTAGCAATTATATTTCAAGAATATTGATTCTCAGGCCGCGTCCAGACTTTTACGTTGCTACACCTTGTGTATCTTTGTGTACACCTCGTCATTTGAATATGAACAACACCAGTTGATCAACAACATCAGTCATGACATCAGTTGCGGCGGGTGGCATACCCGCCGCAACTGATGTCAGTTTTGCCACTGCAAAGTAGAGAAATGCCCAGAACTTAAACATGTATGTACTCTTCGTCCATCCATGCACTGCAACTTCTAAGTAATTCCTAGACATTAATCTAGACTAGCCAGAGCTCGATTAAATGCCAGATAGTGCGTGACCACGCAGTCTCTGGCATCTCATTTAAGTATTCATATTCAGGAAAGTTAGAAGTACCTACATACTATTTAAAAAAACTAGCTTTTGCCTGAGGCTTCGCTCACGTTAAGTTCGATTTTCCAAAGCCCCTTAAAAATTAAGATATTAATAAAACCCTCTTTTACCCCTTTAAGGGTTAAATTATCAAATATCCTTTCTAAGCTGATGCTTACATCGTAAAAGATACCTGTACGATCCGTTCAGTGATTTCAGCTGTGCGTTGATCAGTCAGTCAGTTAGTCTGCCACCTTTTCCTTTTTTATATTATTTAGTTAAACATTTAGTTTCAATCCATCGGCTCTTGGACTATTACCGAACCTACATAGACCCACCACTAAGCAATTTAACCCACAATAAGTACCAATCAAAAGTAATCCTTAAGCCAACACACGTAGAATTTCGATTAGAACAAGCTTTCCAAAATCAACAGCATAACCTTATCCGCTTACTGTTCACACAAAATGTAATTTTACGTGTAGTTCGGTGGGTATGTCGTTCGTATTACAATGGAATAGAGTTGAGTATTGTTTGGTTATTGCTTATCGGGGTATATTAGTATGTTTGTTAGGCACAGTATTGTGAGCTAGGCTGCATATTGGGGATTGCCGCCAGCTTGCAAGCGACTAGCAGTAGGTACCTTGTAGGTAAATAGGTACACAGCCTAGTGACAGTTACAAAGTATATAATTAATTGTTGATATTTTAAAAACCGCTCAACCGATTTCGATAAAATTTCAATGGGACCACCTGGGAAGCATTATTCCCTTTCAAACAAAAAAAAGAATTTTCCAAATCGGTTCAGGCGTCTTCGAGTAATCGGTGAACATAAAATAAAAAAATCGGCCAAGTGCGAGTCGGGCCTCGCTCTTTTAGGGTTCCGTTAAAAAAAATTAAATAAAAATATTTCCATGTACCTACCCATGGAAATATTTTAATTTAATTTTTTTAATTTAATTAAATTTTTATTATTTGTTGTTATAGCGGCAATAGAAATACATAATATGTGAAAATTTCATCTGTCTATCTATTACGGTTTACGAGATACAGCCCGCTGACAGACGGACGGACGGACGGACGGACGGACGGACGGACGGACGGACGGACAGCGTAGGCTTAGTAATAGGGTCCCGTTGGTACCCTTTGGGTACGGAACCCTAAAAAAGATCCCGACGAATGGAAAACCTCCTCCTTTTTTGAAGTTGGTTATAAAGGAACAACATAACTTATTTCATAACACTAGTGGTTCGCCCCGAACTGAGACCTCGCGGTAACGGTATCCCATGATTATTCATTCAATCGATACATGATAACCAAAACTGACATTATTATTATGCCCGTTTTCACCAAACATACCTAAATCATCCCCTAAGTAGGAGTCTCTTAACGTAGGTAGCTCCTAAATACAATCCTAAGTCCTAACATCCGTCCCAATATCCTTTTAGGTGTCCCGTACAGGATCGTGATAAATAAGTTGACAGAAAACATCAATCACCTAACTTATAGGTAGCCCGTAAAGGTTAGGGAACGTTAGTGAAAACATTGAATTATTTATCAAACATTGAATTTAACTCGTAGTTCCATGGGAATAGTTACTGACTGCGCCATCTATTAGCATTATTGTGAAGCTATGTTGATGCTATATGAATTACTGACGCCCATTAAAAATTAAATAATCTCGTTTCTTTATAATATTCATATAATTTTAGTATTTGTTGTTCAAGTACAGGATATAAGTGACCTAAAAACATAAAATCAGTTTGAAAATCCATAGCGGATTTTTCTAGAGAGCGTCTTCAAGCGAGCGTATAAAATCGCCACTTTGAAAGCCCCCCATTTCGTCAATTTTAAGGGAAAAATTAAAAAAAAAATATTTTTGTACTCAGTTCAAAATTATCTTTAAAATGATACGTAACAATTTTATGTAACGCGATTTTTTTTTTTTTACTTCGCATTCGCTTCTATGAGAGCCCCCCTGAAATAAAGATTTTTATAACTTTTTAAGCCATTTTCGGCTGGAGGCCATCGGTTTACATATTATATCTAAATTTGAAGTAATTACGTTCAGTAATTCAAAAGTTATAAGGCTCTGACAGACGGACGGACGGACGGACGGACGGACGGACAAGTGCAAATCGCCCTAGTTAACTCAAAGACCTTCGCTTCGCTCGGTCGATAAATATATAATGTACCTACTAGCTTTTCCCCGTGAATTCACCGGCGTTGAGTTAGCTCTTAAGAATCCCATGAGAACCCTCTGTTTTTCGGGTATAATAGGTTAATATCACTTTCCAAGTCCTAGACCGAAGCAAAAAATCAAGTCGATCTGTTGTTCTGCAACGTGAAGGACAAACTAACTAACACACTTTCGCATTTATAATCTTCTAAAAATTAAAATCAATGTTTGCATGTTTGTCCTCTATGCGTTCCGAAACCATTGATCAGAATGTGATGAAACTTTGGTAAGGTGTTCGGGGGTCGCCCGGCAGGTTTCCTGGCCCAATAAATCTATAATATAGTTTCTTTACACTTTACGTGGCATTGCAACGAATGCTGTTATAATAAATAATTTTAGTAAGGAAAATCCGCGAAACCCAATGGTGTTGTGTTGGTTGTGCGTATTTCTTCCTCGATTGCTTATTCTTCCTGCGTTTCTAATAGTGGTCAGGCATCGAACTATCTGTATATTATGTACTATATAGTGTATTTAAAATACTGAAAACACCGATTTATGATGCGGTTTATAAGTAATTGTGGCCAAAACAAACGAGCATTTTTCCCCATATTATGCTAATTCAGTACTATCTAAGAACTAGGATATTCAAATAACTAGTTAGACTAGAAAAGTGATTTGGTCATAATATCTACGGAACCCTAAAAGAGCGAGGCCCGACTCGCAATTGGCCGATTTTTATACATATTCTGCGAGCTGGTCGTACTAACACTACTATACTGCATTGTCAACCTTTAAAGGCATAGAATGGCTTATCATCGTGTCGAATACAGGCGCTTCTAAGAGTTAAAGTTCAATGTGGTCAGGGTTGTTTCAAATTTCTAACTTAGTTTGGAGATTTAAAATATTTATGATCTTATTATTTTATTACTTGATATTATAGTTGGTCAGCCCTAGGTAACCAATTCGTACGCTGATCTATTGAGGCGCTGAATATTTGAAAATCCTGCCCTAAAGCGAGTCATATACGAGTAGCAACAGTGGCGGCGCTCGTACAATGCACTCGCAAAAGGGCAAACTACAATCCAAAAAAGCTGTCACATTGATGAACATTTTTTCTAGTTTGTATCAAGCAAAGTACTTGGCAGAAATTTGCTAAAATAACCCTGATAGTATTATACAGCTTATTTCTTCGAAATATTAAAAAGGGTGCAAATAATATTTAAAATGTATAGCAAGAAGCAATTAAATTGTATTTTTGTTCTCAGATATTCAATTCTACATTGCGCAATTTTATTTTAGCATTATAATAAAATTCAAATCTACTCTTTTCAGATACCTAACTGAAATGAGTATCTAACTGAAGTCAGTAATTATATGACCATTTTATTTTCGCATTATAATAAAATCCATGCATAATTTTCACTTATCTACTACAGTAAAATTACTAAAAAATGTTCAAGTAATTTCAACTTAGCATGCGAACACAAACCTACATGGTTTGTAATTGCTCAAGCGTGGGTGTTAAGCATTCTGTAACCCTAAATGTAAGTTAAGACACACACTTAGCGCTAAACTGAAGCTAAAACTAAACTAACCACGGCGCGTTCTGGAAACTGTTTGCGGTTGAAATAGCGCCGTTTAGAAATAGTTGCGTAATTCAGAAATAATGACCTCGCCGACCGACGGGCGGGAGAGCTTTTCAAAATGGAATATCTCTCTGAATATATTTTATATTTTTCTGAATGAAATGGTAGTGAAATTCAGACGGAGGAATAGACAGATATTAGTAAATGATTATAATAATCATCATCAGAAAAATAAAATAATAAATTTACTACTATAGTCTATTTTTTCAACAAAGGAGTACTGAGTATGTCTCTCGCACATTTCCGATATTGACAGAGTGAGATGGATCATTGTTAGAAGTGGGGTACTGAGTATGTCCCTCGCACATTTCCGATATTGACAGAGTGAGATGGATCATTGTTAGAAGTGGGGTACTGAGTATGTCTCTCGCACATTTCCGATATTGACAGAGTGAGATGGATCATTGTTAGAAGTGGGGTACTGAGTATGTCCCTCGCACATTTCCGATATTGACAGAGTGAGATGGATCATTGTTAGAAGTGGGGTACTGAGTATGTCCCTCGCACATTTCCGATATTGACAGAGTGAGATGGATCATTGTTAGAAGTGGGGTACTGAGTATGTCTCACGCACATTTCCGATATTGACAGAGTGAGATGGATCATTGTTAGAAGTGGGGTACTGAGTATGTCCCTCGCACATTTCCGATATTGACAGAGTGAGATGGGTCATTTTACGTTGATTACGTGTACAAATAGCAACGCAGTCAAAATTTTCGGTACTCGTAGCTATAAGTATTTGATGTAGCTTATTTTTATTGTAATGAATAGTTTTTAGTTTCCTACAATAGGTATATTATTATAGATTTAATTTTTAGATATAGATTTAATTTTTAGATTTAAGTATTTTTCCGCGTATCGATGTCGATGGCAATGGTGTACGGAAAAACTCAAATGAGTTTATGTTTACACCAAACTGTACTGTCCTTGTAATATTTTTGTTTTATGTTCTTAAATAAATAAATTTAAAAAAAACCACTACTGATCGCAGGTCTCCTCACAAAGAAGGGTTTTAGGCCATAGCATGGCACCTATACTGCTTTAATTGACATCATTCAATGCACTCGTGAATAAGAATGATCAATGGGATCCACTCAATGACGGGTGGACCTGGACAGCTCAGCTAGAATTGGTAAGGTACGCCGAGAGCATATGCAATATTATTATACAACCAATTTGTTTATCAAGCATCTAAATAGTTAGTGTAAGTGGCGTTTGCGCCGTTCTAATTAGACATTATGTATCAATAAATAGACCACCACGCTGGCCCAATTCTTTGCAGACTTCACACACTATTGAAAACTTTATGGAGAACTCTCAAGCATGCAAGTTTCCTTACGATGTTTTCAATCACCATTAAAGAACATGATATTTTTGTTGCGTGCCTGGGAGAGAAACCCTGACACGAGTCGTAATCATCATCATCTCTCTATTCAGTCTCGCTACTGAGCGCAGATTTCCTCTCAGAGAAGGGTTATAGACTTTAGTCCACCACGCTGGTCCAATATGAATTGGCAGACTCCCCCCCACCTTTGAGAACATTATGGAGAACTCTCAGGCGTGCAGGTTTTTTCACAATGTTTTCCTTCACCGTTGAAGCATGTGATATTTAATTTCTTAATCATAATATATTATAACTCCGAAAAGTCAGAGGTCGAACCTGCGACCCCCGAATAGGAGACCGCAGTCCTAACCTCTAGAGCCTAGAGCTTAGGTTAGTAAGCACATGATAGTCTAGGCTATATTCTGCTTACTTGCACCGTACGAGTATTCATAGCGAAATATTAACGACGCATGTATTGTGAGACCAGATAGTAAAGGAAAATGTTCAAAAGTTCGCCACGAAGTATGTATTTTTCATGTTTGCTCAGTACGCTTAGTACAAGATTTGATAGTTAACTATAAATAGTAAACGATGACATTAGTATCAAAGTAAAATGAACCAAAATGGTATTGAATTAGATCTCAATTTCGTGTATGTATTCTTATACGTTTACGTAGGTATACGAAAACGCTCCAAATTAAAATCAACTGTATTGAATTTGTGACTTTAAACCGATACCATTATGGTTCATTTTACTTTGATATTAATGTCGTCGTTTACTATTACGATCAAAACGAATTAAAACTCGGGACTGAGCATACAGCTCAAACTTTTGTTTCCGTCATGAGGATCTCTCCTGTGTTTAATTTCCACTCGAGCTGGAGTCGTACGAAACGTACTTATATTTTTTATGGGTCAAGTCTACGGTACACTTTATTAAACAAGTGCACCGTACCATGTTCCGACACGAAATAATATCTACGAATAGTTGTTGTGAGCAACCCATTAACGTCTCACTACTGAGCGCAGGTCTCCTTTCAGAGAAGGGTTATAGGCCATAGTCTACCACGCTGGCCCAATGCGAACTGGTAGACTTCACACACCTTTGAGAACATTATGGTGAACTCTCAGGAGCGCAGGTTTCCTCACGATGTTTTCCTTCACCGTTGAAGCATGTGATATTTAATTGCTTAAACGCACTTAACTCCGAAAAGTCAGAGGTGCGTGCCTGGGCTCGAACCTGCGACCCCCCTAATAGGAGAACGCAGTCCTAACCACTGGGCTATCACTGCTTCGGATAGTACCTATTTTGAATTTGAGGGCTCGTTCGCACATAGACATTTAAGTACTGACTGAATCATTATATTTTTTATAATAATATGTTTCATTTTTATTTCTATAACTTGCTTGATATTAACCCTTTGCTTTGGTCCTCAGTCACGCCCATGCAAAAAATTACGTAGATCTTTAGCTGCATTATGACTTCATTGAGCCACAAATCAACACACTTGCGCATTTATATAAATACCATAGGAGAAGGTGACTGACTGACTGATCTATCAACGTACCTACAGCTCCAATCACTGAACGGATTGGGCAGGGCCTTCAAATAGCTATTACTTTGAAAAAGGTTTTTTCGAAAATTCAATCCCTAAGGGGGTAAAATAGGGGGTTGAAAAATCGAATTAACGTAAGCGAAGCCACGGGCAAAATCTAGTAATATTATAAAGATCAACCAATCAAACTCAAAGATGAGACCGCGTTTGACGATTTGAGAATTTATAATTTTTGAATTGTCTGTGGTCTGGTCTGGTGGGAGGTTTTCGTTGGCCGTGGCTAGTTACCACCCTACCGTCAAAGAAGTGCCGCCAAGCGATTTATTAGCCTTCCGGCACGATGGTGTGTAGATAGAAAGTAGAAACTGTTTAATAATAATAATAATAATAATAAAACATTTATTCAGCAAGCATACAACACAAATTTAAAAAAAAAAAACTTATAGTTAAACAAACAAGAAAGGCCCCTTAAGCTTTCGAAAGAACCGAAAAAGAGAAACCCAATAATCGGCTCTCTGGAAAACTAGGCGCCAAACAATATCCTTATATATTATCCTTATATATTTAAGTACCTATAAAATGTGCTTATTGCTGCTGAACAGGGCGCTGCCTCAGCATGTGCTACAGTCGAGAAAGACCATAGCGCTGGTTTTCAGGCATTACCCTCACAGTGACGTCACGGACTGATCTAACAGTTTCTATGCATTCCAATTATAGATATATATGTATAAATATTATTCCAATTACATATATCAATATGTATTATATACAACCTAATAATTAACAGATATATTGAGTACATTGAGTATAACCTTACCTAATATACTTTCGAGCCTGTGCCATATGAAGTCTGAAAAGCTACCTTAATAATATTACTACAAGTTTGATTTCAATATTATTGTTTCCCAAAAAAGTATTTCCTAATCGCATTCTTAAATGAATATAATGACTTTATCAAACGAATCGGAGGAGGCAAATCATTCCATATTTTACAGGCTGCATATTTAAACGTCCCCCTGAAAGCGGCTGATCTATGGCTAGGCATTGAGATCCGGGGAGCTGACTTCGGTCTAAGATTGATATTATCATGAATCCACTTTATTTTAGAGTATAAATAGGCAGGCTTTCCCGTGGAAATAACTCCAAATAATAAAGTAGCTAGATGTACTTTCCGGCGAGATTCCATGTTTAGCATGTTCGCATTATTTATATACGGACTAACGTGTGTGCGAGGAGCAATAGGGAAGCAAAAACGAGCGCAAGCGTTTTGCACCCTTTGAAGAAGTTTCGCTGACCTACCCAATAAACAAGGCCCATACGCGGCATCAGCATAATTTAATTTGGACAATATTAGAGACTCGCATAGGCGAATCCTGATGTCAATGTTCAGGTATGACCTCATTTTGTAAAGAACCTTTAACCGATAAAAACATCCCTTCACTAAACTCTTTACATAAGCTTCAAAACGTAATTTTGCATCAAAAATGACACCCAGATTTCGTGCCTCAAACACCCTTTCAACTACGTCATTCCTGACATGGATGGTTGGCTTACGATTTTCTACTTTACTAACAGTATTTTTGGTTCCTAATATCATCAGCTTAGTTTTTTTGGGATTTAAATTGAGAGAGTTAAGCTCTGACCAAGCTGCTATATTCTCTAGATCATGACAAATTTTTATTTCAGCTTCCGCTGTATCATTTGGGTGGAAAGAGTAATATAGCTGGACGTCATCTGCATAGCAATGGTATTTACAGTGCGCGATGCGGCGGGTCATGTCTGCCGTGTACAGTGCAAACAGTATAGGACTAAGGATTGAACCTTGTGGCACTCCCCTGAGAACTGGTGACATCGCAGAGACCAGCCGACTACCGCTGATTTGATTTACTTCGACGTATTGATTCCTATTACGGAAGTAACTGTTAAACCAATTAACTGTACTATTTGCAAACCCGTAGTAAGATAATTTAGTTAGTTTTTATAGTTTAGGAGTATGGGTTGAATTTTCACTGCCATACCCCTTTCAAGTTAGTCCGCTACCATCTTAGACTGCATCGTCACTTACCATCAGGTGAGATCGTAGTCAAGGACTGTTTTGTCATCGAATACTAAAAAAAGTTAAATAAACGCTTGGTTATGATTTGTTGCCAAAGTGTAACATAGATGGCGCTGTACGGTCTTACCTCCCGCTATAGTACGGAGCACAAGTCAGCATATAGCTAAAACACAGTTTGAATGACGCTGAGATAGATATATATGGATTTACTACAAATACTAAATGACAATTTTTGAAAGAGTATCTCTTGAGAGTACTCTGTATGTAAGCCAGCTGCAGTGTTGCCAACACGGAGTTTTTAGAGCTAGATTTAGCTCTAAATCCGCTTGGTTAGCTTTAAAAAAGTGGGTCTAGCTCTTTAGCTTTGTTTCTTCTACAATTTTAGCTTTTTTCCGTGTACACTATGAATAAATCCTTTTGTATCATTTTTAGCCCAAGCATTTTTAGCGCAAAACGAGTATTGATTCCCACACGTAACATAAATGTTATGGAAACAAGTAATCTGCAAGACTATTTAGATCCTCGGCCCTATCTGGGTTATCTAGTGGAGAACAAGCTGAGAGAAATAAAAGAGATTGGCAGATTTTCGGAAGAAAATGAGATCAATTTCAGAAATAAATGCTCAGGGATAGTTGTGTCACTAATAAAACAACTAAAGCAAAGATTGCCGGATAACTACGAGATTTTGCAAAAAATAGACCTGTTGTCAGTTACTAATACCCTCAAGCAACCGAAGGATAAAATCACTTCACTATTTTAGTTGTTGGCATGGGGCACCAAGCAGAATTTGCTGCTAAGGTAGAAATCCAGTGGCAAAGTATAACATTAATACCCTGGGAAAATAAAACTAACACATTGATGTTCTGGGCAGAGGTACTGAAATATCGAAACGCTGCTGACGAAAATCCCTTTGATGAAATTAGTTCCTTTGCCGTATCTATACTTTCATTGCCATGGTCCAACGGTGAAGTGGAAAGAGTCTTCAGCCAGTTAAATTTAGTTAAAAATAAATCAAGAAATAGATTAAGCGTAGCCATGATTAATGCGATTTTGACAATCAGGTCTGGATTAAAAAGACTTAAAAAATGCTGCCACGAATACGAACTTCCAAAAGAAGTACTTAACAAAATTGGGACCGTTTTAACCTACAAACAAAATAGTGACGATGGAGCTGGTTCCAGTAGTGGCCTACAAGCACAAGAGCCGCCGCGGAGTCGAATACTATTGATTTTGACGAAGAAGACAATATTTTTGTATTATAATTACTTCTTTCTCCGTGCTTTAAGTAACTGAATATTGTTCATATTGATTTTCAATAAAAAGTACATAAAATAATTTAGCTCTTTTTTCTAAAAAAAATCTAGCTCTCTTTTAGCTTTTTTTCAGATATGATCTAGCTCCTTTTAAAAATCCGAGTTGGCAACACTGGCCAGCTGGCAGCTGCCAAGATTTCAAAATTCAAAATTATTTATTTCACCTAGGCCAACCTGTGGCTTGACAACAGCTAGGGAATAGGGATGCAAAAATTAGAAAAAAAAATCCACGCGAATGAAGTCGCTGCCATCAGCCAGCATGGAATAAGTTAATTTATTTAATTTTGCGGTGCGCACAGCGCGGTGTGGACGAGTGCGGGCGCGGTGCGGAAAGCGAATATGCGGTAACACATCTCGAACAGTGCTCACCGCAGTTCATAGCTGCAGTTATGAACTATAATAAAATAGCATTCAAATGAGGCGATAAAACAGCCCAGATTAAAAAAAAATTCAAAATTATTTATTGCACGTAGGCCAACCTGTGGTTCTTATGACACCTCATGACTCTACCACACCGGTTCGGAAAGCGGATTCTGCTGACTCGAAGAGCCGGCAAGAAACTCAGCAGTTGCTCTTTTCAAAATAATCATTTTATAATATTAATAAGTATGGCTATTACATTGTAATAAGTTTTTGTACTATCTTGTGGGCAGCTGGATGCCAAGCTGATTTAACACATGCATCTTTGTTAAAATAGAATATAATATTTCCACAATGAGGGGAAGTTCCAAGATAAAACGTACTACAATTCAATTCATGTTAAGGTGGAAGACACGGGTCTGCCCGCGAAATTAAAATTTAATTTGGTTTTTCGCAATTTGTAAACTAATACGACAAAGTAGGCTTATGGCCTTCCAATTGCGCCAGTGGAATTTTCATCTTCACAGGTTTACATAAAAATCTTAATTGAAAGTGACCAGTTTAAGAAATTAATCAAAATACTGAGTTGGACGTGAGTTACTCACAAATTAGTCGATATGTTGATTAATTTCTTAATAATAACAATAATGTCTACTTGAATAATAAATAAACTAGTGGTTCGCCCCGAACTGAGACCTCGCGGTAACGGTATCCCATGATTATTCATTCAATCGATACATGACGACCAAAACTGACATTATTATTATGCCCCTTTTCACCAAACATACCTAAATCATCCCCTATGTAGGAGTCTCTTTACGTAGGTGGCTCCAAAACACAATCCTAAGTCCTAACATCCGTCCCAATGTCCTTTTAGGTGTCCCGTACAGGATCGTGATAAAGAAGTTGACAGTAAATATCATCACCTAACTTATCATAGGTAGCCCGTAAAGGTAAGGGAACGTCAGTGAAAACATTGAATTATTATGTAGGTACTAACGAGTGAAAACGGGTTAGGGGCATCTGTACAAATCGTCATCTATCGACGCGAATAGAAAATATACAAAATGCAGCAATTAATAGTTTATTGAAGTTTGATATTTAACTAAAGAATAATTTTAATTGAATAATATGTTATCGACCGAGCGAAGCGAAGGTCTTTGAGTCTACTTGAGTGAATTTTGCACTTGTCCGTCCGTCCGTCCATCCGTCCGTCCGTCCGTCCGTCCGTCTGTCAGAGCCTTATAACTTCTGAATTACTGAACGTAATTACTTCAATTTTAGATATAATATGTAAACCGATGGCCTCCAGCCGAAAATGGCTTAAAAAGTTATAAAAATCTTTATTTCAGGGGGGCTCTCATAGAAGCGAATGCGAAGAAAAAAAAAATTTTTTGCGTTTCATAGGGTTACCGTACCTCATTTTAAAGATAATTTGGAACAGAGTACAAAAGTATTTTTTTTTTAATTTTTTTCCTAAAATTAACGAAATGGGGGGCTTTCAAAGTGGAGATTATATTTGACCTCACAACGGAATAACCATTGAAAGCTGGGGCTTGAAAGTTTTATAATTTTAGCGTAATATCATGTACTTGAACAACAAATACTAAAATTAGATAAATGTAATAAGGAAACTAAATTATTTAACTTTTAATGAGCAGCAACAACAGAACTTCACAATGATGTCAATAGATGGCGCTCTCATCTCATATAGCAAATGCAGCTATATGTAACATATTATTCAATTAAAATTATTATTTAAACTAGCGGCACGCTATGATGGCCGGTTTGACACATTACAATAGTGATGTGGAATGTCAATTTATTCTCGAACAAAAAACAATTAAGTTTTGTTTTTGTACCTGATTAAATAGGTTTACAGTTCTCTGCGTACGTTCGGTCATATCGACGAAATCCACAACAAAGGGCTTGAACAGAGTCCAAATTAACGAGCAAGGGTCAACAGTAATGCAGTATCAATATTTGAAATCCAAAGCCAGGTCAAAACTATATCACAATCGCATTGCACTGACAGTTTATACTTTTCGAAGCAACGTCAATTCGAAACTGCTTTGTTTTGCATTGAGCATTGACGCGAGTTTGCCGGAGGTAGTAGTTGTCCTAGCCAGCGATCCTATGTGACGATCGTATTAGATTCCATTTTTAAAAATTTTCAATTTAGAAAACCAAATGCCGAGTTGTGGTATATATCATATAAAAATAAAAATTTTACCTTTTGTATGAAACAGCTGATATTTTTTTGCGATTTCAGAGGTTTGTCCACATAGTGAAAATTGTTCATATTCACAAGTACATTCACCCCTTAAATGGTGCAAACTGATTTTTCTACACTTGTATACATTTTAGAAATCAATTTAATAAATAAATTTTGAGTCCTAAACCTAAAACTACATTCGATAAAATTTATGAATCTCTGCACATCACTATCGTCAATAAAGTAATACAATTATTTCCTTCAAAGTCGTTATCAATTAATACGGAACTTCATGAGCGGACAAACGTCAAACCGGCCATCATAGCGTGCCGCTAGTGTAGTCATTTAGCAAACATCAATAAAACTTCACGTTGCAGTTTGTTTTTACATGTTTTCTGATCGTGTCGATAGTTGACGCTGTGTACAAGTAATTTAATTTGAATGTTCCAAACTATACCTAAGTTTGATTGAGGCCTTGAGGATTTCACTATAACAGTTCCCTAACCTTTACGGGCTACCTATGTTAAGTTAGTTGACACTTTCTGTCAACTTTGTTATTACGAACCTCTACGGGACAACTAAAGGTGAAAATGACATTGGGATGTTAGGATTGTATTTAGGGGCTACCTACGTAAAGAGACTTCTACAAAGGGGATGATTTAGGTATGGTTGGTGAAAACGGGCATAATAATAATGTCAATTTTGATCGTCATGTATCTATTGAATGAATAAGTAATTATGGGAAACCGTTACCGCGAGGTCTCAGTTCGGGGCGAACCACTAGTTATATTATGTACCTAAATAATAATGCTCGACGCAAAACTGTTTTTGGGATAGATCGTAGTCGTAACTCCTACGAGTAGTTCCATGGAATAGTTAATGACTGCGCCATCTATTAGCATTATTGTGAAGCTATGTGAAATTTACTGATGCTCATTAAAAATTAAATAATCTCGTTTCTTTATAATATTCATATAATTTTAGTATTTGTTGTTCAAGTACAGGATACAAGTGAAGTAAGAAAATAAGTAGAACTTGAAAATATATAGCCAATTTTCCCAGAGAGCGTCTTCAAGCGAGCGTATTAAATCGCCACTTTGAAAGCCCCCTATTTCGTCAATTTTAGGAAAAAAATAAAAAAAAAATACGTTTGTACTCTGTTCCAAATTGTCTTTAAAATGATACACAGAAAACCTATGAATAGCAAAAAAAAATTTTACTTCGCATTCGCTTCTATGAGAGCCCCCCTGAAATAAAGATTTTTATAACTTTTTAAGCCATTTTCGGCTGGAGGCCATCGGTTTACATAATTATATCTAAATTTGAAGTAATTACGTTCAGTAATTCAAAAGTTATAAGGCTCTGACGGACGGACGGACGGACGGACGGACAAGTGCAAATCGCTCTAGCAAACTCAGAGACCTCGCTTCGCTCGGTCAATAACATAGTAGCACAGAGTAAGGTGCTAGTAGTAAGGATATCCGTGATTTATAGCTATAAAAATAATTTTATTTAACTTCTATATTTTGAAATGTTAGTTAATTGGTTATGCATACACTGTGACACTAGTTGATTATATAAAAACTATCATTTCAAATACAAAATCACAGCATCGAAATTTATGCTCATATAAAATAAATATTATGAAATATTTTATGAAAAGTTAAATCATTTCACAGTGCGGTTGGAACGAAGCGTGTGGTTACACACTCACTCTGTTGTCTCACTAACCTTTGCTGCTAATAAATTATATCTGTTGGATATTTTATAATGACACAAAGTAGAATAGAATAGATATAGAAAAAATTTGTTCTGCAAATAAACTATAAATAAAGCTTTCCGCATGACGGCTCCCGGTATAATAGAATAGAATAATTTTTTATTCAAATAAACATAACAAAATGCTTTTGGGTCGTCAAGTGAACCGCAAGGCATCGCTCGAATCTGCACCGCTACTTAGTCGAAATTCCACGATCCCGCACTAAGCGCTTGGCTTCCTCGTTTCTAATACGCACCGCTAAAATTTGGAATGCCCTTCCGGCTTCCGTTTTTCCAACTGACTATAACTTGGTTACCTTTAAATCAAGAGTGAATAGGCATCTTCTAGGCAAACGCACTCCATCTTAGGCTGCATCTTCAGTTACCATCAGGTAAGATTGCAGTCAAACGCTAGTCTATATATTTAAAAAAAAACTGAATCTACCACTGGTTCGGAATGCCGTTCCACCTGAGAAGAACCAGCTAGAAACCCTACGCTCATAGCACAGTATTGGCAAACCCTCCACTAATTTAACTGATGACATAAGACGCGATAAATAACAGATAAAAGATAGAAAGATAATTGTTCAGTACCAAAACAAGAGTAAGATAAGATTAGAGTAGAGTAAGAGAGATGAAGAATAGAAAAGAATAGAAAGAAATATTTTTTATTCAAATAAACTTTTACAAGTACTTTTGAATCGTCAATGAGTCTACCACTGGTTCGGAATGCCGTTCCTGCCGAGAAGAACCAGCAAGAAACTCGGCAGTTGCTCTTTTCAAAATACTTTTACAATATACTTATTAGATATTATGCTATGTATGCAGAGTTTCCACAATGAGGGGAAGTTCCAAGACAAGGTCATGTTAATACAGTTTTTACAATTCACGGAGGCGAGTGAGCTTTACTCGTGGTTACTTCGTGTACATGCACATTGCATAAGTGTGCGTGCCTGTCAAAGCCTAGGTGGGAGCGGGCAGGTGCGAGCATTGCGCTCGCTCACACTTATACAGATACGACACACACACAACCATAAGTCAGTTGCCCTCGTGAATTGCAAGAACTATAGCAATGTTTGTATTTGTAAGCGGAAATTTGAGACTCCTTCAAATTAATTAAACGACAAGAAATTATTTGATAAATCGAAAGATGACAGCTTGCTTTATGAACGTAAACGTAATATAAATTGTAATTAATTATGTTGAATTCATGTCGGGTGTTTTCAATGGAATATTAATTAATTGAATATTATTTCCTTTTATGAAGAGAAAACATTTCAAATTACACATTAATGCCTAACTGAAAATTGTTGAGACACCGTTATGACAGGGGTAATCACGTTATTTGGTTTTGTTAAGGATCTGCTAAAGTCAAAGCCGGGTCCATACGGTACAGACCAAAGTTTGCGCAAACGGAACGTATAGGCGTAAAATTTTAAGTTAAACTTAAAATTTCACGTGAACACAGATTATACTGCACGATACAATATACAGTCATCTGCGACCTACATCATTATAATAGAATAGAATAGAAAACGAGAAAAGTTAGATTCAGTTGACAATTCGAAATACTTTCGAATTGTCAACTGAATCTATCAATGTAATAGTCATTTATTTTTTCTTATTACTATGTCACTATCCATAGGTATTTCTTAAATAAAAATTGTTGAAAATCTATAACGGCGGTGTTAGTAAATTGAATCACGTCTGTCAGTCTGTCACAGATGTTTTATTCAGAAACTATTAAAGTTTCGAAGATGGGATTTAGAAAAGTTAAAAACTAGTTACATAGGCATGTATTCCGATAAAAAAATGTATTTTGTAGAATAAGTCTCCAAGATGAAAATTGATAGTCCGATAAAATAAATAATAAATAAGAGTTTTTACGTACTACAGATAATTATTTTAAAATTAATAGTTCTGGCTAAATATCGTTTATGAAAAATTCCGCGTACTATTTTCCATAAAAGACGTAATATCGCCATTTTCGCAGATATATTCTTTTCGTATTTTTTTTTTATTTTTTATTTTTACGTACCTACCTATAACTACGTATAAAGGCAGATTTCCAGACAACGTAGATTATATTAAACGCAAAGACTAAACAAAATGGACTTGAAGTTTAATACCATAGATTTACCGTATCACGTATGTTTGATAATCTGACTAGAAGAAAAAAAAAATCTTTAGCTCTATAGCATTGCAGTAAGGAGATATTTTTTTGGAATTCCATCCCTAAAGTAACCTTAGCAACTAAGTATAAAGTTTCGTACAAATAAAAATTATTTTAAAACCTCAATCCGCCCGAAGTCAATTTCGTCAGTCAGTTACGAAATAAAATATGTATAGACCGTTACAAATAACCAAAGAACGTTTGAAAGCTTATATTCACGAGCACATTTTGAATATGAATACGCTAATTTTTATAAAATATTTGTACGTTTTGCCGCCTTCACAGGTTCAAATCGCAATATTCGTATGGAACCAACGTGAACAGAACTGTCCCGGCAAATAAGTGACTCATTCAACTCCCTCGCTGGGTTATTGAAAATTCTCCGATGGAATTTATTTGGCACATATTGAGGTTTTAAAGTTGTCAGCGCAATCCGCCGCGAGCTCTTTGTGTAGTTTACTGCGAATGGAGTCGCAATGATTGAAAATCCCTTCGCTTGTACTCGGGAATTGACATGAAAAGAACTTTTTCAAACAAGGAACGCAACAAAAATAGGAAAGTTATGGTTTATCTTTCAATTTTCATCATCATCATCAGCAACCCATCAACGGCTCACTACTCAGCACAGATCCATGTTCAGAGAAAGGTTAATAGGCCACCACGCTGGCCCAATACGAATTAGCGGACTTCACACACCTTTGAGAGCATTATGAAAAACTCTCAGGTGTGCAGGTTTCCTCACGACTTAGTTTCTTGTTCTTCTTCTTCCTAGCGTTTGTCCCGGCATACGCCAGGGTCCGCTTTCCTGCTAAGTTTCCTCCACTTTGCACGATCTAAAGCATCCTCTTTACGAAGACCGTTGGCGCGTGGATCTGCCTGTGCGATGTCAATCCACCGTTTCTTTGGACGGCCTCGGGACCGCTGTCCAGGGACGGACATATTTAGGCACCTGTGACCCACATAGTCTTGAGGACGGCGCAGTAATTGGCCAAACCAACGCAACCGAGACTCTTGCATTTTGTCTGGGATATCTCGCACGCCAAGGCAACCGCGAATGTACTCGTTGCGAAAACTACTACGCGTTCGTTTCAAGTTGAGCCCTGAACCATAGAGTAAAGTAATCGACGTAGTCGTAATTCCTAGTTCCATGCCGACAGTACGGACACAGTATAGGATATGCAGTAGTTTGACGCCTTTGATCTAGTGGTACTACGCGTTACAAATTTCCCCTAGCTCTCTCGCGCTTCCCCGCACTGCACCTCAAGTCAGACCCACTTAGTAAACCGCTCGCGAAGCACCGCTTATTAAAAATAAATTTCAAATTCAAATAATTTCTTTGCACAGATTGAGTAGTACAGTGGTGTTACATTATAATAAAAGTCCTTACAATCTGCCGGATAGGCATGCAAAAATAATATTTAATGATAATTCTTGTTCTAAGTTTACGTATTAAAAGTTAAAGGAGAATGGGCGGTTTCGTCCCCAGTGGTGTATCAAGTTGTGATATATGTCATTTGAAAGGTCATGATAATAGCTTCATTTTATTGTATGACACCAACTGTGAGACTCGTGCAGGGAAAGAACTATGTTATTTTTTAATTTTTTATTATCTTCTATATCAACCGATAGACGTCCACTGCTGGACTAAGGTCTTTTGCATGGACTTTTACAGCTATATGTAACATATTATTCAATTAAAATTATTATTTAAACTAGCGGCACGCTATGATGGCCGGTTTGACACATTACAATAGTGATGTGGAATGTCAATTTATTCTCGAACAAAAAACAATTAAGTTTTGTTTTTGTACCTGATTAAATAGGTTTACAGTTCTCTGCGTACGTTCGGTCATATCGACGAAATCCACAACAAAGGGCTTGAACAGAGTCCAAATTAACGAGCAAGGGTCAACAGTAATGCAGTATCAATATTTGAAATCCAAAGCCAGGTCAAAACTATATCACAATCGCATTGCACTGACAGTTTATACTTTTCGAAGCAACGTCAATTCGAAACTGCTTTGTTTTGCATTGAGCATTGACGCGAGTTTGCCGGAGGTAGTAGTTGTCCTAGCCAGCGATCCTATGTGACGATCGTATTAGATTCCATTTTTAAAAATTTTCAATTTAGAAAACCAAATGCCGAGTTGTGGTATATATCATATAAAAATAAAAATTTTACCTTTTGTATGAAACAGCTGATATTTTTTTGCGATTTCAGAGGTTTGTCCACATAGTGAAAATTGTTCATATTCACAAGTACATTCACCCCTTAAATGGTGCAAACTGATTTTTCTACACTTGTATACATTTTAGAAATCAATTTAATAAATAAATTTTGAGTCCTAAACCTAAAACTACATTCGATAAAATTTATGAATCTCTGCACATCACTATCGTCAATAAAGTAATACAATTATTTCCTTCAAAGTCGTTATCAATTAATACGGAACTTCATGAGCGGACAAACGTCAAACCGGCCATCATAGCGTGCCGCTAGTGTAGTCATTTAGCAAACATCAATAAAACTTCACGTTGCAGTTTGTTTTTACATGTTTTCTGATCGTGTCGATAGTTGACGCTGTGTACAAGTAATTTAATTTGAATGTTCCAAACTATACCTAAGTTTGATTGAGGCCTTGAGGATTTCACTATAACAGTTCCCTAACCTTTACGGGCTACCTATGTTAAGTTAGTTGACACTTTCTGTCAACTTTGTTATTACGAACCTCTACGGGACAACTAAAGGTGAAAATGACATTGGGATGTTAGGATTGTATTTAGGGGCTACCTACGTAAAGAGACTTCTACAAAGGGGATGATTTAGGTATGGTTGGTGAAAACGGGCATAATAATAATGTCAATTTTGATCGTCATGTATCTATTGAATGAATAAGTAATTATGGGAAACCGTTACCGCGAGGTCTCAGTTCGGGGCGAACCACTAGTTATATTATGTACCTAAATAATAATGCTCGACGCAAAACTGTTTTTGGGATAGATCGTAGTCGTAACTCCTACGAGTAGTTCCATGGAATAGTTAATGACTGCGCCATCTATTAGCATTATTGTGAAGCTATGTGAAATTTACTGATGCTCATTAAAAATTAAATAATCTCGTTTCTTTATAATATTCATATAATTTTAGTATTTGTTGTTCAAGTACAGGATACAAGTGAAGTAAGAAAATAAGTAGAACTTGAAAATATATAGCCAATTTTCCCAGAGAGCGTCTTCAAGCGAGCGTATTAAATCGCCACTTTGAAAGCCCCCTATTTCGTCAATTTTAGGAAAAAAATAAAAAAAAAATACGTTTGTACTCTGTTCCAAATTGTCTTTAAAATGATACACAGAAAACCTATGAATAGCAAAAAAAAATTTTACTTCGCATTCGCTTCTATGAGAGCCCCCCTGAAATAAAGATTTTTATAACTTTTTAAGCCATTTTCGGCTGGAGGCCATCGGTTTACATAATTATATCTAAATTTGAAGTAATTACGTTCAGTAATTCAAAAGTTATAAGGCTCTGACGGACGGACGGACGGACGGACGGACAAGTGCAAATCGCTCTAGCAAACTCAGAGACCTCGCTTCGCTCGGTCAATAACATAGTAGCACAGAGTAAGGTGCTAGTAGTAAGGATATCCGTGATTTATAGCTATAAAAATAATTTTATTTAACTTCTATATTTTGAAATGTTAGTTAATTGGTTATGCATACACTGTGACACTAGTTGATTATATAAAAACTATCATTTCAAATACAAAATCACAGCATCGAAATTTATGCTCATATAAAATAAATATTATGAAATATTTTATGAAAAGTTAAATCATTTCACAGTGCGGTTGGAACGAAGCGTGTGGTTACACACTCACTCTGTTGTCTCACTAACCTTTGCTGCTAATAAATTATATCTGTTGGATATTTTATAATGACACAAAGTAGAATAGAATAGATATAGAAAAAATTTGTTCTGCAAATAAACTATAAATAAAGCTTTCCGCATGACGGCTCCCGGTATAATAGAATAGAATAATTTTTTATTCAAATAAACATAACAAAATGCTTTTGGGTCGTCAAGTGAACCGCAAGGCATCGCTCGAATCTGCACCGCTACTTAGTCGAAATTCCACGATCCCGCACTAAGCGCTTGGCTTCCTCGTTTCTAATACGCACCGCTAAAATTTGGAATGCCCTTCCGGCTTCCGTTTTTCCAACTGACTATAACTTGGTTACCTTTAAATCAAGAGTGAATAGGCATCTTCTAGGCAAACGCACTCCATCTTAGGCTGCATCTTCAGTTACCATCAGGTAAGATTGCAGTCAAACGCTAGTCTATATATTTAAAAAAAAACTGAATCTACCACTGGTTCGGAATGCCGTTCCACCTGAGAAGAACCAGCTAGAAACCCTACGCTCATAGCACAGTATTGGCAAACCCTCCACTAATTTAACTGATGACATAAGACGCGATAAATAACAGATAAAAGATAGAAAGATAATTGTTCAGTACCAAAACAAGAGTAAGATAAGATTAGAGTAGAGTAAGAGAGATGAAGAATAGAAAAGAATAGAAAGAAATATTTTTTATTCAAATAAACTTTTACAAGTACTTTTGAATCGTCAATGAGTCTACCACTGGTTCGGAATGCCGTTCCTGCCGAGAAGAACCAGCAAGAAACTCGGCAGTTGCTCTTTTCAAAATACTTTTACAATATACTTATTAGATATTATGCTATGTATGCAGAGTTTCCACAATGAGGGGAAGTTCCAAGACAAGGTCATGTTAATACAGTTTTTACAATTCACGGAGGCGAGTGAGCTTTACTCGTGGTTACTTCGTGTACATGCACATTGCATAAGTGTGCGTGCCTGTCAAAGCCTAGGTGGGAGCGGGCAGGTGCGAGCATTGCGCTCGCTCACACTTATACAGATACGACACACACACAACCATAAGTCAGTTGCCCTCGTGAATTGCAAGAACTATAGCAATGTTTGTATTTGTAAGCGGAAATTTGAGACTCCTTCAAATTAATTAAACGACAAGAAATTATTTGATAAATCGAAAGATGACAGCTTGCTTTATGAACGTAAACGTAATATAAATTGTAATTAATTATGTTGAATTCATGTCGGGTGTTTTCAATGGAATATTAATTAATTGAATATTATTTCCTTTTATGAAGAGAAAACATTTCAAATTACACATTAATGCCTAACTGAAAATTGTTGAGACACCGTTATGACAGGGGTAATCACGTTATTTGGTTTTGTTAAGGATCTGCTAAAGTCAAAGCCGGGTCCATACGGTACAGACCAAAGTTTGCGCAAACGGAACGTATAGGCGTAAAATTTTAAGTTAAACTTAAAATTTCACGTGAACACAGATTATACTGCACGATACAATATACAGTCATCTGCGACCTACATCATTATAATAGAATAGAATAGAAAACGAGAAAAGTTAGATTCAGTTGACAATTCGAAATACTTTCGAATTGTCAACTGAATCTATCAATGTAATAGTCATTTATTTTTTCTTATTACTATGTCACTATCCATAGGTATTTCTTAAATAAAAATTGTTGAAAATCTATAACGGCGGTGTTAGTAAATTGAATCACGTCTGTCAGTCTGTCACAGATGTTTTATTCAGAAACTATTAAAGTTTCGAAGATGGGATTTAGAAAAGTTAAAAACTAGTTACATAGGCATGTATTCCGATAAAAAAATGTATTTTGTAGAATAAGTCTCCAAGATGAAAATTGATAGTCCGATAAAATAAATAATAAATAAGAGTTTTTACGTACTACAGATAATTATTTTAAAATTAATAGTTCTGGCTAAATATCGTTTATGAAAAATTCCGCGTACTATTTTCCATAAAAGACGTAATATCGCCATTTTCGCAGATATATTCTTTTCGTATTTTTTTTTTATTTTTTATTTTTACGTACCTACCTATAACTACGTATAAAGGCAGATTTCCAGACAACGTAGATTATATTAAACGCAAAGACTAAACAAAATGGACTTGAAGTTTAATACCATAGATTTACCGTATCACGTATGTTTGATAATCTGACTAGAAGAAAAAAAAAATCTTTAGCTCTATAGCATTGCAGTAAGGAGATATTTTTTTGGAATTCCATCCCTAAAGTAACCTTAGCAACTAAGTATAAAGTTTCGTACAAATAAAAATTATTTTAAAACCTCAATCCGCCCGAAGTCAATTTCGTCAGTCAGTTACGAAATAAAATATGTATAGACCGTTACAAATAACCAAAGAACGTTTGAAAGCTTATATTCACGAGCACATTTTGAATATGAATACGCTAATTTTTATAAAATATTTGTACGTTTTGCCGCCTTCACAGGTTCAAATCGCAATATTCGTATGGAACCAACGTGAACAGAACTGTCCCGGCAAATAAGTGACTCATTCAACTCCCTCGCTGGGTTATTGAAAATTCTCCGATGGAATTTATTTGGCACATATTGAGGTTTTAAAGTTGTCAGCGCAATCCGCCGCGAGCTCTTTGTGTAGTTTACTGCGAATGGAGTCGCAATGATTGAAAATCCCTTCGCTTGTACTCGGGAATTGACATGAAAAGAACTTTTTCAAACAAGGAACGCAACAAAAATAGGAAAGTTATGGTTTATCTTTCAATTTTCATCATCATCATCAGCAACCCATCAACGGCTCACTACTCAGCACAGATCCATGTTCAGAGAAAGGTTAATAGGCCACCACGCTGGCCCAATACGAATTAGCGGACTTCACACACCTTTGAGAGCATTATGAAAAACTCTCAGGTGTGCAGGTTTCCTCACGACTTAGTTTCTTGTTCTTCTTCTTCCTAGCGTTTGTCCCGGCATACGCCAGGGTCCGCTTTCCTGCTAAGTTTCCTCCACTTTGCACGATCTAAAGCATCCTCTTTACGAAGACCGTTGGCGCGTGGATCTGCCTGTGCGATGTCAATCCACCGTTTCTTTGGACGGCCTCGGGACCGCTGTCCAGGGACGGACATATTTAGGCACCTGTGACCCACATAGTCTTGAGGACGGCGCAGTAATTGGCCAAACCAACGCAACCGAGACTCTTGCATTTTGTCTGGGATATCTCGCACGCCAAGGCAACCGCGAATGTACTCGTTGCGAAAACTACTACGCGTTCGTTTCAAGTTGAGCCCTGAACCATAGAGTAAAGTAATCGACGTAGTCGTAATTCCTAGTTCCATGCCGACAGTACGGACACAGTATAGGATATGCAGTAGTTTGACGCCTTTGATCTAGTGGTACTACGCGTTACAAATTTCCCCTAGCTCTCTCGCGCTTCCCCGCACTGCACCTCAAGTCAGACCCACTTAGTAAACCGCTCGCGAAGCACCGCTTATTAAAAATAAATTTCAAATTCAAATAATTTCTTTGCACAGATTGAGTAGTACAGTGGTGTTACATTATAATAAAAGTCCTTACAATCTGCCGGATAGGCATGCAAAAATAATATTTAATGATAATTCTTGTTCTAAGTTTACGTATTAAAAGTTAAAGGAGAATGGGCGGTTTCGTCCCCAGTGGTGTATCAAGTTGTGATATATGTCATTTGAAAGGTCATGATAATAGCTTCATTTTATTGTATGACACCAACTGTGAGACTCGTGCAGGGAAAGAACTATGTTATTTTTTAATTTTTTATTATCTTCTATATCAACCGATAGACGTCCACTGCTGGACTAAGGTCTTTTGCATGGACTTTTACAGGCCTTGGTCTAGCGCCGCCTGAATCCAGCGGCTCACTACGACTAATTAACGGGATTCTGCCCACACTGCACTTCCCGGTGCGGGGTCGCCACTCCAGCACCTTGGGACCCCAACGAGCATCAGCTCTTCGAACTATGTGCTCCGCCCATTTCCACTTCAATTTCGTGACTCGCTGTGCTATGTCGGTTACTTTGGCTCTCCTACGAATCTTCTCATTTCTGATTTGTTCTCGCGAGGATACTCCGATCATAGCTTTCTCCATCGCCCGCTGAGTGACCCTGAGCCTTCTTATACAGGCCACAGTTAGCGACCATGTCTCTGATCCGTAGGTCATCACTGGCAACACGAACTGTTCGAAGACTTTCGTCTTCAGGCACTGAGGGATTTTGAGCTAGAAGACATCTCTGAACTTCTCCAACGCTGCCCAGCCGAGTTGGATTCGGCGGTTGATCTCTTTTTCGAAATTGAACCTACCTAGCTGAACTGTGTGTCCCAGGTATATACACTCGTCCACAATTTCGATTGCAGAATTCTCAACGAATACTGGGTGGAGCGGAGCATGAGCATTGGACATGATTTTCGTCTTGCTCATTATTATTATTTATAATAGGCTACGCAGCTGTTTCGCTGGGCAGCATTTTCAAAGCTGCGTCAAGTCTTCGATTCGTCAATACCGCAAAGCCTGAAGACAAAGGTTTTCAATGAGTGTGTCCTACCGGTAATGACGTATGGAGCGGAAACGTGGACACTGACGGTGGGCCTCGTTCACAAATTAAAAGTCGCTCAGCGCGCTATGGAGCGAGCTATGTTGGGAATCTCTCTCAGGCATAAAATCCGGAACGAGGAAATTCGTAGAAGAACAAAAGTGACCGACATAGCTCTGAGGATTAGCAAGCAGAAGTGGCAGTGGGCAGGTCATATCTGTCGCAGAACCGATGGCCGATGGGGCAGTCGTGTTCTGGAGTGGAGACCGCGTACCGGCAAGCGCAGTGTAGGACGACCTCCAACTCGTTGGACCGATGACCTTAAGAAGGTGGCGGGAAGCGGTTGGGTGAGGAAGGCGGAGGACCATGCTTGGTGGCGCGCTCTCGGAAAGGCCTATGTCCAGCAGTGGACGAATACAGGCTGATGATGATGATGATACGCAGCTGTCGCTGATGCGCCTATATCACTTGCTGTGCTTAGAGATTCCAATGTTATGGCGGTCTAATCTGTTTTTAAATTCATTAACTGACTTTGACGTTACTATTTCTTTACCCAACTTATTCCATATATACACCACTCTGTTCGTTAGATAGTGCTCATGTTCATTTTCAGGTCCACCTGTTGAGAAACCCTGCTGAGATCGTTGAGCATAGTATTGAGGTATCTCAGAGTCTCTGCTATGACTACTATGGCATTGGCAAATTGCAGGTGAGTGATGTACTCGCCGTTTATGTTGATGCCAAGTCCGTTTCAATCCAGAATCTTAAAGACGTCCTCCAACGCAGCGGTAAAGAGCTTCGGGGAGATCATGTCTCTCTGTCGCACTCCACCCTGTGAGTGGATTGGCCTCGTAGTCTGGTCCATCGTACGTACGTACTGACATAGTTGCGTTTTCATACAAGCACTTCAACACTTGGATATACCGGCAGTCAATCCGGCATCTCTGCAGCGACCTCAATACAGCCCAAGTTTCCACCGAATCGAAGGCTTTCTCATAGTCCACAAACGCTAAGCAAAGTGGCCGGTTATGCTCTTCCGTCTTATAGATATAACCTACCGCAGCGTATGAATGTGATCTATTGTGCCAAAGCCTTTTCGGAATCCGGCTTGTTCGGGAGGCTGGAAGTCTTCAAACCTACGAGAAAGGCGATTAGTAATGACTCTCAAGAACAACTTATAAACCTGACCCAGGAACGAGATGGGTCTATAATTCTTCAACAAGGTATTATCACTTTTTTGAAGAACCGTTATGCCCTCGTAAATGACGGAATTGAACAATCGCTTAAAATCTTGTACTGGTTTTCTACCCGCTTTCAGGAGTTCCGCAGTGATTACGTGAGCTGCTTGAGAACCATACTAATCCCGTATAGGCTGACGTCCGGGATATCTTCGGTATTGTGTCGGGTCAGTTTGGCTCTGGGATCTTTGGCCAAATCTTCAACAGGTTTTTGTGTCGTGGTATGTATATAACTGTTCATAGAACTTCTCAACCTCTCCCAAGATCTCAGGTCGAGAAGAGACGAGACGACTGTCCGATAAACCGATCTCTCGCGAACACTTAGCCTCTTTTTCGCTCGATGGTATCTCTAATACACTTGGTATTAAAGACACGAAGGTCACGAGTTTGTGCCATAGAGATCTGCCTTTTATTCCTCTGGTAGGCAGCCGCGTCTGCCGATGACTGCAGCCTTACCTGTTGTCTCTCCTCCATGAGCTTGAGAATATGCTCAGAGAACTTTTCGGTTCTTTTCCTCCGATAGGTCTTAAAGAATTTAGACCCAGATTATGGACAGTTTTCACGACCCTGTTGTTTAGATCGGCCCCAGAAACGCAGTCTGCTAGGCAATCAAATCGGTTCTGCAGTTCGAATTGGAAGGTTTCGGGGTTTTAGATATTGGCACGAGAAGGTCTGAGAGTTGGCTTTACTAGTCTGGCCCTTTCCAGCTTTACATTAATATTCAACGTGACTCTTACTATCCGGTGATCGCTCCCGGTTTTCACCCTATTGATCACAGGGACATCATCATACTAATATTATAAATGCGAAAGTGTGTTTGTTGGTTTGTTCTTCAATCACGCCGCAACAGAGCTACGTATCGACGTGATTTTTTGCATGAGTATAGTTGAGAACCTGGAGAGTGACATAGGCTAGTTTTTATCCCAGAAAATCAAAGAGTTCCCGCGGGATTGTAAAAACTATATCCACGCGGCCGAAGTCACAGGCATCAGCTAGTTGAATATATGCCTCTTGGTCGACATAAGGAATAAAAAATCATATAATCTAAAAAACACTGTCTTAAGACTTTCACGGGCTTAAAAAAATTAAATGATTTCTAGTTCTTTCCCTGCACGTGTCTCATAATTGGTGTCATACAATAAAATGAAGCTATTATCATGACCTTTAAAATGACATATATCACAACTTGATACAGTCTGGGGACGCAACTCATACAAAGGTGCCCATTCTCCTTTATTAAATTGAACTTTGGATATTAGGAGTTTTGGTAGGTTTGGTTAAAAAAAAAACTACACTAGCGGCACGCTATGATGGCCGGTTTGACGTTTGTCCGCTCATGAAGTTCCGTATTAATTGATAACGACTTTGAAGGAAATAATTGTATTACTTTATTGACGATAGTGATGTGCAGAGATTCATAAATTTTATCGAATGTAGTTTTAGGTTTAGGACTCAAAATTTATTTATTAAATTGATTTCTAAAATGTATACAAGTGTAGAAAAATCAGTTTGCACCATTTAAGGGGTGAATGTACTTGTGAATATGAACAATTTTCACTATGTGGACAAACCTCTGAAATCGCAAAAAAATATCAGCTGTTTCATACAAAAGGTAAAATTTTTATTTTTATATGATATATACCACAACTCGGCATTTGGTTTTCTAAATTGAAAATTTTTAAAAATGGAATCTAATACGATCGTCACATAGGATCGCTGGCTAGCACAACTACTACCTCCGGCAAACTCGCGTCAATGCTCAATGGAAAACAAAGCAGTTTCGAATTGACGTTGCTTCGAAAAGTATAAACTGTCAGTGCAATGCGATTGTGATATAGTTTTGACCTGGCTTTGGATTTCAAATATTGATACTGCATTACTGTTGACCCTTGCTCGTTAATTTGGACTCTGTTCAAGCCCTTTGTTGTGGATTTCGTCGATATGACCGAACGTACGCAGAGAACTGTTCTAAATAGTCAGACACGTGAGTTCGTAATACGCCTTCGTAACTATTTCGATCGTGAAGCTCAAAATGGAGGGCCAATTTTACCTATAACGTCAGTGGTTGAACGCGTAGCTGATGCGCTTAATATTGGACAACGAACTGTTAGACGGATAACTAAAAAAAAATATGGCGAGACTGGCACAGAAGAAAATAAACTTCACACACCAAAAAAGAGAAAACGAGCAAAACCAGTCGTAGGCATCGATAGCTTTGATGCCGATGCTATCCGAAGACATGTTTACGGCTACTATTTACAGAAGGAGTATCCAACAAGAAAAAAGTTGGTGCATTCACTGAAGGAAGCTGGATTATTCTTCGGTGGGGAAAGTTCTTTAACGAAGATTTTGAAGACCATTGGATTTCGATACAAAAAATGTAACAAACGCAAAATATTGATGGAAAGATTTGATATAGCGATGGCAAGGTATACTTTTTTACGGCAAGTGAAAGAAATCAAAAATTGGCAAAATGTTGTGTTCTTGGATGAAACATGGCTTAATGCTAACCATACTGTAGGCCGTTCTTGGAACGATGACACAGCAGCATCTACTTCCAAAGTTCCTGTAGGAAAAGGATCGCGACTTATAATTTGTCACGCCGGAACCATCAACGGGTTTGTCGAAGGTTCTCTCATGGCTTTTGCGTCAAAAACCACTGGAGACTATCATGAAGACATGAATGGAGAAAAGTTTACTGAATGGTTTACCTCAATGTTGTGTAGCCTCCCTGAACCATCTATTATAATTATGGACAACGCCCCATACCACTCGATGCAAATTGACAAGCCACCTGCCCAATCCCAAAAGAAAGCTGATATCGTCGCATGGCTTCGTAAAAATGGCGTAGATGCAAACATGAATATGTTAAAAGCGGAATTAGTACGTCTTTTAAAAGAAAACAAACCAACCAAGATCCGATACGTCATTGACGAAATAGCATTAGAACATGGGCACAGAGTTATACGGTTACCGCCTTACCATTGTGAGTATAATGCGATTGAGTTGGTGTGGGCTCAAATTAAGGGATATGCTGCAAGACACAATACAGAACCCCCATTTACCACAAAAAAAATGCTAAAATTATTAGAAGAAGCTTGTGAACATGTGACTAAAGGAGACTGGGAAAAGGTTGTGAATAGAACTGTTAAATTAATAAGGGAAGATTATGAAAGAGATGTGAAAATAGATAATATTATAGAAAACGAACATATAATTATTAATGTAGGTGATGATAGCAGTGACGACAGTGAAAATAGTAGTATGGACGAATCTGAGTAATTATGGCCTTTTGTGGCACCTTTTTTGGTATCTTTTGTATTCATATGTTTCTTGTGTGCATATAAAGTATGTATATTCATTTTCATTCAAATATTCAGTTCGTTCAAATAAATTAAATAAACATATACATTTTTGTTTTATTAAACCTATTTAATCAGGTACAAAAACAAAACTTAATTGTTTTTTGTTCGAGAATAAATTGACATTCCACATCACTATTGTAATGTGTCAAACCGGCCATCATAGCGTGCCGCTAGTGTAAGAATGTTGTATTATCGTAAAGCATTAGAATAATAAACACTTTTTTTTTAATATTTTTTTATTATTTATACCAATTCGAATTCAATATTCATAGTTAAGACAGGTCAGCTAGTACTTAATAAATAAAACAATAGATAAACTATTATACTGCATCTTCTTATACTGTGTCTTTAGGTACTGTGGGTCTGACTTGAGGTGCGGTGCGGGGAAGCGCGAGGCGTGTAGATTTCTTTACTCTATGGTGCAGGGCTCAACTTGAAACGAACGCGTAGTAAGTCGTTTCCTCACGACTTAGTTTATCCCCTGATTATTACTTATAAACTCATTGGTGTCGTTAATTACAAACACTCAGTTAAAATTAATTCCCAATCAAGGAACCTAATAGGGGTTTAATTGCGAGCTCGCGTATAATTTGTGTAATATTCGGTGCGGTTTTTGCGACGACCGTACGCGCCGTAAATAAATTGAGGCGTCGATAATGGCGGCGAATTGAAATTAATTCTGTATTATTATTTTCAGTGAGTAAAGTTTATTGGCGATTTTAAATAAGTCATTATTATTTTAATAATTTAATTCGTTGACTTATTCATAACTAGCTGATGCCCGCGACTTCGTCCGCGTGGGTTTAGTTTTTCAAATCCCTCGGGAACTCTTTGATTTTCCGGGATAAAAGTAGCCTATGCCACTCTCCAGGTCCTCAAATATACCCATGCAAAAAATCACGTCGATCCGTTGCTCTGTAGCGGCGTGATTGAAGGACAAACCAACAAACAAACACACTTTCGCATTTATAATATTAGTAAGGATATGTATGTCCGTTTTCACCAATCATACCTAAATCGATATCCCCTAAGTAGGTCTCTCGTTACCTAGGTAGCCCATAAATACAAACCCTTACCCAATGACATTTTCACCCTTATATACTTAGATGTTTCCTTGAAGGTTCGTCGTAAAGAAATCGACGGAAAGCGTCACCTAACTTAGGTACCTAGCGCGTAAAATTTAGGTTACGTTGTTGAAAACGGGTATTAATTACCTGAGGGTTTTTCCATAGTGTTCTTTTTATAATTTACTTGAAGGTGGTGAAATAGACCCTTACATGGGTAATTTTTTCCATTTCCACATTAATGTGTGCATAGTTTATTTTTTAATTAAAATCAGCTTTATATTTATGTAAATTATCTAGTGACTTTGGGATAATAACTGACCAAAACCTTCAACCAGACGAATATAAAGTACTGAACGTTTATATATAGACCTACCTAATATTATAAATGCGAAAGTTTATGAAGATGGATGGATGGATGTTTGTTAATCCTTCACGTTACAACGAAAGAATCGATTTTACTGTTTGGAATGGAGATAGCTCATACCCAGGATTGACACATTCTATCCCGGAAAATTAAAGAGTACCCGCGGGAATTGAAAATCCTTAATCTACGCTGACGAAGTCGCTGGCACCATTTAGTATTACAATATCTCGATTAATAGAAAACCGTTTACAAATCGGTCTAAAGAAGGTACATTACATTCCCGGATTACGGAAAGTTAATTTAATTCTGAAACGGAAGTACCTTAACCGGGGTCGGGTCGTTATGGATTATTTCTAATGGAGTTAAGTACATCTTCTGTTCACGACCACGACACGATTATGAGTGAATTAATTTACTAACTTGCTGGTAACCACGAGTATTTCAAACGGCATGATCAATAATAAAAGCCGGTTGAAAAAGTAACTTAAGTTACTCGTTAGTCTGTCAGTGAAAGTCCCGTCAAAATCAGTCCAGCCGTTCCCGAGATAACCTGGAACAAACAGACAGACAAAAATGTAAAAAAATGTTTTTGTTCAAAGAACCATATAAACTCTTATATTATTCATTTAGATAAAAGCTCTTAAGTAGTTTGACATTAGAAATACTTAGATACTTCAACTTTATTTATTTGTATACCTAGGGTAAAACCAGGATAGTTGCCACACTTTTTGAAAGTACTTCATATTTTTCAGTACAAAAAAAAAATACTATAATCATTGTAAAACGGATAGGTACTTTGGTTTATTATATTCAAATTTATGAAAGTAAAAAAACATTATCTTCGTTAATTCCAGGGTATTGGCGATTTTTACGGACTTCTAAATTTTGGGACAACTATCCCTTATAGGGGATAGTCTAAAATTGAATATCTAAAATCTCTATTAAGATAAAAAAAATCTTTGTACTCGGATGCAACACGTAACTTTTCATCTCCCCATCTCGGAAAATACTGGAAAATATGACGTCAAAAGAAATTGGCGCGCGCAAAGCAAATTAAAAAAAAGTACACCAAGAAGGTTCCGAGTCTGAGTTTTTAACAAATTAAAAAAGGTTGTATGATAAATTTGGCACCATGGAGGTAGAAGTAAATAGGTTTATTGATGTTTTGAATTCACAAACTTAGTGCACACGATGTTCTAAATTCAATTTACTTTATCCTCTAGATATAGTTAAGTGATCGGAGTCGTCTCGCTCTCGTTAACTATGACGACTAGATACTCCTACAATCCCAGTCTATGTGGATTTTATGATTTAATAACCACGGGTTTCAATAAAGTCCCACGTCGACAACTCTTTGACGGTATTAAGTTACGATATTAATAATTTGAGATATCTACAGATTCCAATATTCGTTTTGCTGACCTGGTGAATAACCTTTAAATCCGTAAAGCAATTTCAGACTAGCGTATTTTTTCACGCGTATAAGCTCGTATCGGCATATGCGCTTACACGCGCGTCACATTTTGCTCTTCAAAAAACCGAATCGAACCGAACCGAACTTCAACGAACCGAACGAACCGTACACGCGCTTATTCCTTCGTATTCGCTCGAACCGGTCGGTGGTTCGGACGAACTCGGCTCGTTCAGAATATAATAGAATAGAAATATTTTTATTCAAATAAACTTTTTACAAGTGCTTTTGAATTGTCTGGCTCTACCACTGGTTCGGAATACCCTTCCTACCGAGAAGAACCAGCAAGAAACTCGGCGGTTGCTCTTTTCAAAACAAGTTTACAATACAATAAATACTATGCTATGTATGCAGTGTTTCCACAATGAGTTTTCCAATTCCAGAATTCCACAATAACTGGAAAGACCCATTTATAGAGTAGAGTATAGTGGATTTTGTGTACTCCTAAATGCCTAGTGATGATAGCCTAGTGGGTCTCCTTTTCGAGAGGTGGAGTTCGCTCCCAGGCACGCATCTCTTTTTCTTTTCAGAGTTATGTGCGTTTTAAAGTTTTAAAAGCAATGAATCACTTGCTTATACGGTGAAGAAAAATATCGAGAGAAAATTTATTATATATGCGTTCTTTGACCGAGCGAAGCGAAGGTCTCTAAGTCTACTTGAGTGAATTTGCACTTGTCCGTCCGTCTGTCTGTCCGTCCGTCTGTCAGAGCCTTATAACTTCTGAATAATGAGCGTAATTTCTTCAAAGGAGATTGGCAAATTCCATAGAGTTTCTGACCCAGACGAACTGAACCGTGGGCCTCAAACCCACGTTCACGAAACAACCTTCTCATGCTTGTTCTAGTAAACCAGTATAATAAAAAAGTTCATCAAAGTCTATCAAATAAAGTTTGGAGAAAAAAAGATATTCACTTGTATTGTCACGTAACGGATATTTATAATGTGTACTTAATTTGTGAGTATGTAATTATATTTTTGATTCCCATCTTCTAAAAATATCGGGTTACACAGAAAAATACTCTGAAAAATTGTTAGCAATTTAAAATATGATTGGTGTTTTTCAGTATACCTCATGAAACAATAAGTGTAACCATGTCAACATACCTTTGTCAATATACGTTTCATGACGTATATTAACGACATTTGACTTTGACAGCGCAGGCGCGCCATCTTGAAATATTAGTATAAAACGTCTGTTTTGACGATACGACTTCAGTCTCTGCCCAGAGACTCATTCGACTAGTAGATGCCTTCGCGTCTAGGTCGTTCTTCTCGATTGAGGGATTGCGATAGCAATCGCTCCCTAATCGATTAAATATTGCCAGTACGCTTAGATTAGTTTAAATGATAAATTAATACTTTGATATTTTTGATAGTTACCATCACGTTCAGATGGTGGTTTGTCTGTCGTGCTGTGGTTATTAGCTGAGTGGAAAGGGGCCGTTATTGGGGATGGTGGCGACGGCTATAGGTAGGGTTTTAGCGTTTTAAGAGATGTATTCTCTTAAGGCGTGATTAGTTTTGAGTGATAAGTTCCACTTCTTAGTCTGTGTCCAACAGATCAGAAGTGGGATTGCCGGGAAGATAGTTTTATCGTCATCCTGGTTAAGGACTACGCCCAAATAACAAACAAGAACTAATAATGAATTACTGATAGCATCATATCAACGAGGTTGATTTCCATTGGAATTTAAAGATTATACGTAAATTGGAATAATACAATTTGAGCTAAGTGGTGGATTAATCTGGAATAACCTAATTTATTAGTTAAAGTAAACATGAAGGGGTCACTCAAGTAACGTTTTAGTTGAAGTGAACATAAAGAGGTCACTTTAACAATAACTCAAGTTTCATCTTACTTGTGAACATGAAGGGGTCACTCAAGTAACGTTTTGTTGAAGTGAACATGAAGGGGTCACTTTAACAATAACTCAAGTTTCATCTTACTTGTTGTGAACATGAAGGGGTCACTCAAGTAACGTTTTAGTTGAAGTGAACATGAAGGGGTCACTTTAACAATAACTCAAGTTTCATCTTACTTGTTGTGAACATGAAGGGGTCACTTTAACAATAACTCAAGTTTCATCTTACTTGTTGTGAACATGAAGGGGTCACTCAAGTAATGGTTTAGTTGATGTGAAGTTCGCAGATGATCTAAATCTGCTGTGAAGAACCGGCCTAAATATTTTAATTTCAGACATCAGTTTACACTGAAATATCAAGTCACTCACTTTTGCTTCACGGATCTTAGTTTGAAGCTTGTCGTTGATCTGCTTATACAAGTCTGGCCGCTGCTTGCTTCCCCTTCGTTCCTCTAACAGTTTGATTATTTCGTCTGTTAACGACGGTTTACTTCTCCTATATTCCATATATATACCAAGTGTTTGCTCAGCCGAATCTAACAATGTCACCTTATTATTATTCCACAACGATTCTTCACTTTCTGTTTCATTCATCGTATTGATTTCGTCAGTTCGTTTCGAGAATTCAGATTTAATTTTGTCGTCATTTAGCTGTGGTATACTTTGAGTAATAAACCAGCAATGGAGAGGACTTGACCCCTAATTTATTCGCAAAAAAGTCTGTCAATTACGGTGGGGGGCGAGGTAGCACACATGAAAACTTGCTTACTACAGTTGCATTTTTCCATCACGTCGCTATGCACGCACACAATATAATTAGCAAACACTACCTTAAAGTATATGCACACTATCACATTCACACACAGGGACGCTCTATCATTACATGAAACAATCGCATCATTTGTGTAAACATTTTAGGGATTTGACACTATCGATTATCGACTTTCGATAAGTTTTTCTAATAATTATTTACAACAGAGTTACTTTATTCAAGAGTAAATTTTTTTGTTCGAGATCTTTAACATGGTAGGTATATAGAAGCGCTAGGAAACGAGACTCTTGCCGTTATTTTAGTCATAATATGCCTTTGCTATTAGATTGACTCTTTGTAGGCTTTTAGTACTTGCGTAAAGATACAGCTAGAAACTTTGGACTATATTGACGCTGGAAAGCGATCTAGCTTATTTCGAAAAATAACAAAATGACTTTTTTATATATTTGGAAGAAAAAGATACTGCGTCGGATTGTCGGATTTTCGTTTTCCTATGACATTATTTTTCTAAGATACTATGTTGACCTTCTCTGCATGTTTATATTATATATCTTTTGTTATTCCACACCACACCACACCATCTATTTTTCAATATTATACAGATACTTCAAAAAAAGTTATCAATACTTTTTAGCAGTGCAGTGCACTTAGGCGAACCTACTGTAAGGACTTAGGATTATCTGATTATTAACAGATTTTGTAGATACCAAGGTATTTACTCCGTCACTATACTCTCAATCTCATGCTGAAAGCATGCTGTAGGTACCACAGTATATCACCTTAGAGCAGCTGTTTAGTTATGATTTAAGGTTATAAGCCACCAGGGAGTGCTGTACTTTGTCATAGGTTTTTAATAATATTGTTTATTAAGTTGAGAGACATTTAATTTTTATTTGAATACGTAGTGGGTATTAATATTGAACACATTGATTTTTTAAGTAATCTTGTTTAAATAAACATACAGCATTTTTAATGAAACATCATTTGTTTTATTTATGTTTAAAGCGAAATTTACGATGTATCTATTTCTAAAAAGTATATTAAGTACAAACTGTTAGGACTACATCATGTTTCCTTAAAAATAAATACAGCATAATTAGCATTTCAGAGTTTAGAGTTATTTCGTGGTTTCATATGTTTCAAATACCAAGTTACAGCAACATTGCTTCTTAAAATTGAAAAACTATTAGTCGAAATTGATATAAAACTAATGTATAAAACTAAAGTAATTCTACTTTAGAATTATATAATTAGTATCATCTGATGTGTTACTTTAAAAAATATGCTTTTTGAAAAAAATCTGCTCCTGATAGCTTATTATGAGCTGTTATGATTTTGACGTGACAACGTCTTATAAATTGGTTTGCCGGGTGACACTTCAAGAAACTGCGTTACGCTCCGCTCACGTTATGCGCTCACAATGAGAGCGAGTGAGAGGCATGGTTAGCCCGCCTAAGAGCGAGAGAGACAGACATAAAAAGTGAAAGGCACGCGTCCCTTCCACTCGAGCACAGTTAGCCCGCCTAAGAGCGAGAGAGACAGAGCGAGAGAGAGAGAGTGAGAGAGATAGGCATACACACCGGTTCATGTCTTGCGCTTCTATTTCGGTTGTCACGTAAAACTTTCGCCCGTATACCGACTTTACAGGCAACCAATTTTTTTTTTAAAACGTTATTGGCTCTGGTTTAAAGTTCACTTTTTCGATTTACAAGATCGTTTTCCAGCGTTGAATAATATTCTCTCAGTCCAGTATGGAGGAAACATAAAAAGTAAAAACTAAACCCTAAAAAAAATGTATTTAAAGTTATGATTGGTAAGTTAAAACTTGTACCTACATACTTTACTTGGAAGGCTTATTTTTTTCATCTACTTCATCTGAACGAAGTGTATATTTGTTTGTAATGCTAGGCTGCCGCCATGGCTATAGTGGCCACCCCATCTGTAATAAAACACCGCCAAGCTATTTAGCTTTCCGGTAAACCTAGCGGGATGAATAAGAAGTATGGGTACTTTAATTCAATTGCCAAGTTTTAATGAACCAAATATGTATAGAATTTAAATATTTTTTTTCGTCAATGAACCATTAGTAAGACGATAAAAATATCTCGGTATAAATAATTTATACAATCCCCCCACCAATATCGACATATGAAATCTTGCTGTCCAGCCCTAATTTTATTGCGGTGTGGCCGACTTCATAAAATTAAAGTCCTAATTTTCGAGTAAGAAAGACTTACGTAGAACTTATCATTATTATTAAACAATTTTTTAGTCTCGTTTTCATTATTTTTTGTATTACATTTGTAAAAATCCTTTCTTAGCGGATGCCTACGTCATAGTAGATGTGCGTTGATAGTTCAGTGAGTCAGTCACCTTTTCATTTTATATATTTAGAAAATCATATCACACTGGTTATATGGAAATATATACCTATAACTTTTGAAATAATTGAGTAAAAAAATAATTTTATGAATTCGCTGAGTTTATGGAGCTCTAGCTGCATCAATGCATTTTAAACAATAGTGGGAGAGTACCAGCCAATCAGACACCATTGCGATCGTTATAATAATGCAATCATTTTAACCGACTTCAAAAAAGGAGGAGGTTCTCAATTTGAATTTTTTGTATATTTGTTATCCAATTATTCCGCCAAATAATGAATGGAATTTGATAATTTTTTTTTGTTTAGTAGGGCATACTTCAGAGGTGGTTCCCATATAAATTTTTGTTGATATAATGTTAGATGTTACTCCATAACTACGTCAAATCTGAACCGATTTCAATTTTTTTTGAAAGAACGCATAATAAGGTTGGGCCTATTTAAAAGGTGAAAGATGATTCATATCTTCGGTGATGGAGGAAGGAACTCAATGATTAAGAGCAAATTGCTCGCAATCAGAGATATACACAAAAAAGCTTAAAATAATAATGTAAAAAAAATATCTTTAAAAAACCGACTTCATACGCCGATCGGGCAAAGTTGGGCTAGCGTCGCGCATTAGTTTCATCATTTATATTTAGGCCCGCCCGACTTCAACATACATGTACAAATTAAAATTGTTTTATACTTTGTAGTGGCGTTTAAAGTCGGTTTTATAGAAAGAATTTTTTATCATTATTTGATAATCCCACAGACGATCAAAGTTCGTATTTATATATCTAGTCATATTTTACTTAAAGCTTATAAATTAGTCGTTCACCCCTTCCTATTCTATCGTGATTTTAATTCTATGGGATCAATTTATAATGCAGTTCATGAAAAAGGTCTCTAAACGAATAGTAAGTAGGAAGATTAATTTTCAATATTTTCCCCAAATTATTTCATGTACGTTTAAGTAGCAACATTTTCAGATCGACAGTTTTCTTAAGTTTTCTGCATAAGTATTGCATTATTTGGATAAAATAATACATCAGAAGTAAATAAATGTTATCCTTTAGTAAACTGGATGTTTTAAATATTTTTTTTAGAAGAAAATACTCTCATATTCGGCATTTATAGCGGAGCTCATTCCCCGCTAACCATACGTAGTTGACAGGCGCGTGACTGGAGTCAAACAGTTTTATATAACGAGTATGAGCACTGCTCATACCCAACTTACAGAGGGGTACGCGCGTCAATTCTTCTCCTGTGTTGGTTTATTACTCAAAGGTGGTATATTAAAGGTTCTTCTTGTTTTTCCTTTCTCTATTTGCTCAAGTTTAAGTCGGACCTTACATGTGAGAGGATTGTGATCCGAGTGAATGTCCGGGATACTTCTTGGCGACTGTAATTGCATTACGATAGCGGTGATTAACGCATATGAAATCTATTTGATTTCTTGTAATCTTATCATTAGTTTGAGCTGAGGATTCCCATGTAAATAAACGCCTTTTGGGTAATTTAAACCAAGTATTCATTACGGTTAGTGTGTTTTGTACAGAACTCGAATCAAGTGGTCTTGCCTATCGTTCCTCTCTCCGAGGCCGAATTGATCGACAATGTTGTGCACAGAAGTCTCCAACTTTGGCGTTAAAATCCCCATCACCATGATAACCTCATGTTTATTTTCAACTTTTAACATCTCATGGATATCTTCATAAAAATTTTCACATTCCTCTTGTGTGCTATCAGCAGCTCATCGGCTGCGTCGTTACCAATGTTGTCACTGTGACCGTTTACCCAGCGCAGTGTGACTGTTTGATTTTGTTATCGTTTGTAACAGTCAAGTAAAAGTTTTGAGGAGGTCGTATTTTGGCTAGGGCTCTCAATACTGCCTGGCTGTCTGTGTTAATGTTAATGTTAAAATTTGTTACCTGTCTGCTGGCCATGGCGATGGCCGCTGCTGTGATGCCAACGCACTCTGCTTGAAAGACTGAGTTGTTCTTACCAAGGGCGTAGGCAATGTGTATGTTTAGTTCGGGGCAGTAGACACCAGCTCCTGTGCCCGTGTTTGTTTTGGATCCATCTGTATATACCTCGATGGTATCTATAGTAGATGTGCGGGTTGAAATGTCTTCCATGTTGGTCTTGTAATCTTTTTCTATTACATGTACTTTTTGTGTTTTGTCACAAATCCATCTCAGTTGTGGACACTTCATTTGTTCGCGTGATAGTATCCGGGTATGTGATGTGATTGTTTCTTTCCACTGCCCGTAGGTTTTTATCCTGAGGGCTGCAAGGGTAGCCTCTTCCCTTACGTATAGGTGAAGAGGCGGTATTCCCAGTATTATCTCTAGCGCGTTTGTTGGTGTGGTGCTCATACAGCTTGTGATCGCCAGGCACGCTTGTCTTTGAAATTTTTATAGTTCCTGTTGGGTTGTCGTAACGAGCGTTCGTGGCCACCATACTAGTGACGCGTATATCAGTGAACTTCTTACGACTGATTCATAGAGCCACTTCATTATCTGTGGCTTAAGACCCCAGGTTTCCCAATCAATGCGTTTGCATTGATTTAGGATGATTGTTGCTTTTTGTGTCTTTGTGTCTATGTGAGTTTTCCAGTTTAGTTTACGGTCTAGAATTATTCCCAGGTATTTTACTTCTCTTGATAATGTCACACTTGTACTAAACAGTACTGGCATCTTGGGGATGTCAGGTTTTCTTTTGTTTGTAAACAGAATTAACTCTGTCTTTTTAGGGTTAACCGTAAGTTCGTTTTCTTTGCACTATTTCTCTACGAGTCTTAGTGAATTCTGCATTATCACACTTAGCGTGTTTTTATGTTTTCTGCCTATGAGGATCGTTAGATCATCCGTGTATCCTATCGTGATGAAGCCACTATTGTTTAGTTTTGTTATCAGGTCGTCGATTACAAGGTTCCACCGGATTGGGGACAATACTCCTCCTTGTGGACAGCCCCTGGCAGCTATGCCTCTAGTCGTGCAGTTAATGTCGAAATGGATGGCCCTCTTTTCGAGTAGGGCTCTTATCCATTTGCGTAATGTTAATGGTACTTCGTATCTTCCTAGAGCATCATCGATGCTATTGAACGTTGTTTTGTCAAAGGCTCCCTCAATATCTATGAAGGCTCCTAGGGTTGACAATTTGTTGTTCAGATCATGTTCAATCTTGCATACTACAAAGTGAAGCGCTGTCTGCGTGGATTTACCAGTGCTGTATGCGTGTTGATTCCGGTGTATTGGTATGTGTCTCAGGGCTCCGTCTCTGAGGAAGCGGTCGCCGAGTCGTTCAAGAGTTTTTAATCTTGTAAACGGCTACTCGGTTGTTTCACGAGACGTGAATACGGTCAGGAAAGGCCGACTGTTAGCAATTTAAAATATGATTGGTGTTTTTCAGTATACCTCATGAAACAATAAGTGTAACCATGTCAACATACCTTTGTCAATATACGTTTCATGACGTATATTAACGACATTTGACTTTGACAGCGCAGGCGCGCCATCTTGAAATATTAGTATAAAACGTCTGTTTTGACGATACGACTTCTTCCTTACCACGATCACGGGGACGTACGGACTAATCTAGTCCAGCCACTCCTCCCATTCGCCCCAACGTCATCCTAAGCCGTGGTCCGAGCCTCACAGGAGGCGCCCTTAGGTAGACGTTGCCCCCCCGATGTCTTCGAGCCCTAGGGCTCACTCCCCCGGCGTAGCCACGTGCTCGCCCCAAAGTCCGGTGACGCTGTAGCGACCAGTAGGGTCAACAGCATACACAATCCGAAAAAAAAAAAAAGATACGACTTCAGTCTCTGCCCAGAGACTCATTCGACTAGTAGATGCCTTCGCGTCTAGGTCGTTCTTCTCGATTGAGGGATTGCGATAGCAATCGCTCCCTAATCGATTAAATATTGCCAGTACGCTTAGATTAGTTTAAATGATAAATTAATACTTTGATATTTTTGATAACTACCCTCACGTTTAGATGTTGGTTTGATTAATTAATATTTTGATATTTTTGATAACTACCCTCACGTTTAGATGTTGTTTTGATAAATTAATACTTTGATATTTTTGATAGTTACCATCACGTTCAGATGGTGGTTTGTCTGTCGTGCTGTGGTTATTAGCTGAGTGGAAAGGGGCCGTTATTGGGGATGGTGGCGACGGCTATAGGTAGGGTTTTAGCGTTTTAAGAGATGTATTCTCTTAAGGCGTGATTAGTTTTGAGTGATAAGTTCCACTTCTGAGTCTATGTCCAACAAAATATTATTTAAAATTAAATTATTTCTGAATCTGAACGGTTTTTAAAAATGCTGGGTAAAAATTCGCCAACCTCCTTTAAACATAATACGTAAACCGATGGCCTTCAGCCGAATATTGCTTAAAAAGTTATAAAAATCTTTATTTCATAGAAGCGAATGCGAAGTAAAATATTTTTTATAGCGTTATATAAGGATGCGGTATATCATTTTAAAGATAATTTGGAACAGAGCACAAAATATTTTTTAAAAAGTTTCTTTAAAATTGACGAAATGGAGGCTTTCAAAGAGGAGATTGAATTCGAGGCTAGAAGTCAAAATCGACTGAAAGGCCGAGGCTGAAACCTTTGAATTATTTGAGTTATATCCTGCACTTGAACAAAAAATACTAAAATTAGATAAACATTACAAAGAAACGAAATAATTTAATTTTTAATGAGCTTCAGTGTTTTTTACAGCTAAAAGCCAGTGGCTTTTAGCATTTTTGCGACTGCATTGCGTTTAAAACCCCAAATCGCGCAATTTAGCGTTTTTGCGATTGTTGATCACTGACTTCTCTGTTTCATGTACGATCAAATAAATAAAAATCCGCCAAGTGCGAGTCGGGCCTCGCTCTTTTAGGGTTGCGTACATATCATTTTTTAAAACTAGATACACATTTAGATATCTTAGTTCTTAGAAATTACTAAATTAGCATATGGGGAAAAAATGCTCGTTTGTTTTGGTCACAACTTACAAACCGCATTATTTTTTTTTTCCTACCATAAGGCACCATTACGTAACGGTAGCCTTATTTTTTACTGCAATGTAGCCTAAGGGCTAATTAGCAATATTATTGTAACTTAAACTTCTACTTATAAAATTAATAAATTCTATATCTAATTTACAGTCCAATAACTGTCCTTAGTTTATTCTAATATATAAGTTCACTATGTTTTTGTGACAAAGTCAAATAACACAAGCACTGCACTGACACTGCACTTATGCACTTTTAAACACTAGTTCGAACGGTTTTGTTCTTTTAAGTCTTCTTTTAATGTTCGTGTTATCGAGAAGCTTTACAGCTTCCGGATTCACATGATGACGAAGTCGATGTTGGTGAGCTTCTGCGTAGTTTTGAATAATCTTTTTCACGAACTCCATCTTAAGGTCCCTGTGGAGATCGTGATTTCTGACGTACCAGGGTGCATTGGATATTTCCCTGAGTACTTTGTTCTGGAATCTCTGTATTATTTGGATATTGCTTGGTTTAGTACACCCCCAGAGTTGTATACCATACGTCCATACAGGCATCAGAACTTGCTTATATAGCATAAGCTTATTATGTAATGAGAGCGTAGAATGCCTTCCAAGCAGCCAATGCATTTTTTTATATCGTAATTCTAATTCCTCGCGTTTCTTTTTAACATGAGCTTTCCATCGAAGCTTTGTGTCTAGCGTCATACCCAGGTACTTCGCTGTATTTACGTAGGGGATAAGTTGCCGATTTAGGTAAATCGGGTGATATTGTGGTAGCTTATTGGTGAAATCTATATGCATTGATTTAGACTCGTTAAGTTTAATTCGCCACTTTATAGTCCATTCATTGACTTTTTTTATGGCAACTTGTACTTTTTCCACTGCTTCTGCGTGACTTTCTCCAGTTCCTATTATGGCAGTATAATCAGCAAATGTTGCAATGGTATTATTTTCTAGTGCTGGAATATCACAGGTGTATAATAAGTACAGGACCGGACCTAAAACACTTCCTTGCGGTACCCCAGCTTTAATTTCCTTGAGTTCAGAATATGCATCTTCTTGACGAACTCTAAACCATCTGTTCGAAATATATGATTCAAGAATATCGGCAAATGACTTTGGTAGCATAATTCTGAGTTTATAGATGAGCCCTTCGTGCCACACTTTATCGAAAGCTTGCGCTACGTCTAAAAATACAGTAGAACACGCTTTCTTATCTTCTAATGTTTTCTCTATTATATCAGTAATTCTGTGGACTTGGTCTATTGTTGAGTGTTTTTCTCGGAATCCAAATTGGTGATCTGGTATTAATTTTCTGTCTTCTAGTAGGGGTTTTAGTCTCTTAAGTAACAGTTTTTCAAATAATTTTGAAATTACTGGTAATAAAGAGATCGGTCTATATGAGGTTGTTTCATGAGGTGGTTTCCCGGGTTTAGCAATCAAGATAACTTCAGCGACTTTCCGTAGCTCAGGTACGTGTTTCAGTCGAAATGACGCATTTATGAGATTGGTAAGTTTCACTAAAGCTTTCCGAGGTAAATTTTTTAAGAGTTCTCCGGTAATAAGATCGTATCCCGGAGATTTCTTTTTGCTTAAGTTGTACATTATTTCTTTAGCTACTTCCTTTGGTGTCGCAAGTCTAATCTTTTGCAGATCATCTTGATTTTCTTCATTCTCACAGGAATCAATTGGATGACCTTCATTTGGTTGGAATATATCTTCCAGGTGTTGAGCAAATCTATTAGATTTTTGAATGTTGTTGATGGCCCATGTTCCATTTTGCTCTTTAATAGGTGGTATATGTGTGATGGGTCTTTTTAGATTTCCAGTTACTTTCCATAGAGAATAGTCCGTTTCTCTATCACCAGTCAAGTTTTGTAGGTAATCATTTAATTTATATTCACCGCATTATAAATCGGTGTTTTCAGTATTTGTTGTTTAAATACACTATATAGTACATAATATACCAAAATTTCAAATTCCTAACTAGTTTAGTTTTTGAGATAGACCCCCTAACAAAATTGGTCTAAAACCGACAACTTTGATGGCCCCCCATTTATAATTTTCTTCAGTTTTGTAGCTAAAAAATAATAATAATTATTATAATATTATTTTTGAACTCCACTTAATGAGCTCTAGACAATGACACCCCACATGCTAGGGTAAAAAAATAAAATTTTATTTCGACTCCTTTTCCATATATGGGAGCCCCCTTTATATTTTAATTTAATTTTATTTTTATTATTTGTTGTTATAGCGGCAATAGAAATACACAATATGTAAAAAATTCAACTGTCTATCTAGTACGGTTTACGAGATACAGCCCGCTGACAGACGGACGGACGGACGGACGGACAGCGGAGGCTTAGTAATAGGGTCCCGTTGGCACCCTTTGGGTACGGAACCCTAAAAATAGATTAAAAGTACTTAATCTGTTTATAAGTTACCTAGCTAAGGTAACAAAAGTCCATTTCATTTTCAGGGTTGCTAGGTCCTAACTCCTATGGCTCGCTTACACCTAATCCATTATCGGCCGAACTTTACTCGGACGTCGTCGGCCAAACTCGGCCGATCAAATCAAACGTATGGAATAGAAAGCGAGCGCGTACACTACTACAACCGTCATCATCCGTAGACTCCCGATGACGGCCGATCAACCGCAGAGTCCGAACTTGTTGGGATTTCTCGCCAGTCTGCCGGCAACTATAGTGCAAATTGAGTGTATTTGTAGCAAAATATATTGAAATGTGCATGTGAAACTTGATGCGTTGTAATTTTAATTCTTCAAAAAGGTGGTGATATTCACCCAGTTGTTTTCTGTACATAAATATTTCATTAACCCACGTGTCGACGTATTAAATTGCGGTACAAATTTTCTAAAATTCTTAAAAAAAAAATTCATTTCTTCGAAATCCTTCATTTTAAAAACGAGTCTTCACTCTGTTAAGCCGCACAGTCAACTACAGAAGACCGGCAACGTCCAATGTCGGCACATTGTGTGTAAGCACATGCACGTCCGAATTACTCGTCCGAGTAGTTCCGTCCGCCATCGGCCGACAAAGTCGGTTTTGGTGTACGCGTACCGTTAGAATCCAAACAAACACAACACTGTCATTTGCGCAGCGTGGTGAAACTCATGTGACGTCAGGCAATTAGTTGCGGAGCGCTCTCACCGACTGTTGCATCAATTAAACCAATCCAGGGCTCCGATACCGTTATTTGGATTTATTTCTAACTATTTTCCGGATTTTCTGATGGTTTTAGCTGTTAGGTGATAGGATAGTTGTGCGTATGAAATAAATATGTCAATCTGGGAAGTTAAATTATTTATTTATCATCCCTAATTTACATGCATTGTTCAGAATCATCATCATCATGAGCAACCCATTAACATTATGGCCTTTAAACCTCTTTAAACCGCTCAGTAGCTCACTACTGAGCGCAGAGAGAAGGTTTAAAGGCCATAGTCTACCACGCTGGTCCAATGCGAATTGGTAGACTTCACACACTTTTGAGAACATTATGGAGAATTCTTAAATGTGCAGTTTTCCTCACGATGTTTTCCTTCACCGTTGAAGTAGGCATGTAATATTTAATTGCTTAAACGCACATAACTCCGAATAGTCAGAGGCGCTCGGGGATCGAACCTGCGTTCCCCCCGAATGGGAGACGGCAGTCCTAACCACTAGGCTATCACTCCTTTGCACGTGCAGTGTTGGCAGCATGCATTTAAGGATGATTATACGGGTCTGCCCGCGAAATTCAAATTTAATTTGGTTTTCACAATTTTAAATTTGTAAACTAATACGACAAACTATAGGCTAATGGCATTCTAATTGTGCCAGTAGAATTATCATCTTCACAGGTTTGCATAAAAATCCTTACTTGAAAGTGACCAGTTTAAGAAATTAATAAAAATACTGACTAATTTGTGAGTAACTCACGTCCAACTCGGTATTTTGATTAATTTCTTAAACTGGTCACTTTCAAGTAAAGATTTTTATGTAAACCTGTGAAGATGATAATTCTACTGGCGCATTTAGAATGCCATAAGCCTACTTTGTCATATTAGTTTACAAAATTGGAAAAACTAAATTAAATTTGAATTTCGCGGGCAGACTCGTATAATCCACCTTAAGCGCAGTGTTGGCAGACCCCTCACTAGCTGGACTCGGTTGACGTCCATTTGATGAAAAGAAGAATAAGAAGATTTATTCAGATGTTCTCTCAGATAATTATTCTGACGAATTTTCTGAATCCCGGCTTTAAAAATTTCCATAATCTGAGTTACCAAGAAACGTGTGAGGTATCTCGTTTCAGAATTCCGTTTCGAACTCAGAATCTGAGATAAGGTCCGACCATAACCAGACACTCCTTAGTAAATAAGGGTTTTCTATTTACAATAAAAATATCAGAAATCACAAAAAATCCCGTATTTATTTGCATCGTGTAACTTTTTGTTGTTGTTGTTGTTGTTGTGATAAATAACAAGCAGCGCATCCGTTTCACGCATCGGCGGCCATGTTTATTTTATGAGGGAAATGTTGTTCGTACATGAGTGTACTGTACTACGTCCAATATTCTTTTTTATATTTGACAGATTGGTTTAGTGATGCGCGGGAACATGGTTCTGTGGAACAACAAGAAGAGGCTTCACGAAATAAATCTAAATTGTATCATGAAAACAACGACCTGTTATACTTCAGTACATCAAAAGATTGGTTAACGACGATTAGTTGCCTACAAATAGTCCGACTAAACTCGGTATGACAAAATGGTGTGCAGAGAGGTGCAGTGTATGCACCGATCTATGTCTTTGAGTGTATGTAAATAAGTAGATAAGGCCAGCCCCTTCTGACAGTCTGACTTCTGACTGAAACGCGCATTGTCACATTACTGTCGTATACCCACTCCTAACAGTAGCTTTCTTCTTCTTCTTTCTTCTTTATCTAATAGACGTCCACTGCTGTACAAAGGTCTCTTGCATGGACTTCCACGGGCTTCGGTCTTGCGCCGCCTGGATCCAGCGGCTCTCTGCGACTCGTTTAATGTCGTCGGTCCACCTGGTAGGGGTTCTGCCAACACTGCGCTTCCCGGTGCGGGGCCGCCACTCCAGCACCTTGGGACCCCAACGACCATCACCTCTTCGAACGATGTGCCCCGCCCATTTCCACTTCAGTTTCGCGACTCGCTGAGCTCTGTCAGTGACTTTGGTTCTCCTACGGATCTCCTCATTTCTGATTCGATCCCGCAGGGACACTCCGAGCATAGCTCTCTCCATCGCCCGCTGAGCGGTCCTGAGCCTACTTATGAGGCCCTTAGTTAGCGTGGTCATTATGGGCAAAACCTTGAATGGATATTCGCACAAAATACTTTACTTTAAGTCAAATAAAAACTAATGAAATTAATGGAATGGGTATATTATTGCTTTTTGTACAATGTAGTGCGATCGACGGTCTATTTTAGCATTTACTATCGGATAGTGAATTATGTGTTACGAACCATTTGACCCGGCCAATTCGTATGAACGTACCTGAAACGAAATGAATTAACTTCGATGATTGCATTAGTTTGGCCAATTAAACAATCAAATAACAGTATTTTTTATAGGTAAAAAGTTTTCGTTTTACTGGAATATATACCTGATGATGTCGCACTTTTATCTATACTTGGTAATATTACAGGTAGTGCCCGTGATACAGATCCCCGCGCGATTAAATACGGATTATCTATGAAGCGAATACAGAGAGCTAAACGTCAAAATTAGTAAATATTCTAACGTAATCTAATATTCTAATTTATGTAGTTCTAGTATGTATTCTATTTCAGAAGTTTTTATTTTTAGGTCACCTTGTTCTTTATTATCTATACATATAATAAAACAGAAACGAAACCAATTCTGTACATGAAATAGATTCAAAAAAGGGTTTTTGCTTCTAATTGTGTTCAAGATACAGATATCAAAACAGAAGCAAAATTTTTTTTGTCTGTTTGTCTGTCTGTTTGTTTGTCCTTCTTTCACGTAAAAACTACCGCACAGATTTCTACAAAATTTTATACCGTGGTAGCTTATTACTCGGGTCAACATCTAGGCTACTTTTTATCCCGGAAAATCAAGGAGTTCCCGAGGGACTTTAAAAACTAAATCCACGCGGACAAAATCGCGGGCATCAGCTAGTCCTTACTATAAATTTTGTTTGCTGAATTGTTGGTTTGTCCCTGACGTAAAAAAATGTGCATGGGTATTGTTAAGGACGAGGAGATAAGCATTTTATCCCGGGGAAAAAAAGCTCACGTGAGATTTTTAATAATCTAACTCCGTAGTTCGCGTTCAGATGCAAGCACTCGAAAACTAATAATTGACATTCTAATTGCTCTCTTGAGTTAAAAGTAATAATTTCCATTGCAATATAACTCTTCATTTTTAATTAGCGACAGACAAAAGAGTTGGAAAGAAATTAATTAAAGGAAAATAAACAACTCTTTGGTAGCCTGTTACTTGATTTAATATTTTCACCCGATGTTATAAAGGCATATTTATATTTTTTGCGAAGGATTGCTTGACCCGATTTGGTTGGAAATGTTTATAGGTAGGTGATTTTAAATCCTACTAATCTACATTTATAAAAATCAATAATTGATAATCAATAATTCATCATCATAAGTAATCATGACCAGAGTTAAAAAAAAAAGAACCTGTTTCATGTCAAACTAAAAAGAGCAAGGCTATAAAAAAAAAGATAAAGGCTATGTTAAGCTATAAAAAGTCTCCGATAACCATGTCGGAGGATTTATAGCGAAACATACAAAAAAAAACTTCTGTTCGTTGGTCGTGGAAATTACTGTTCGTTGGTCTGGCTAAAGCTCAATAAGGACTTGACCGACTCGATTTTTTTATTTTTATTTTACAGGGTTGCTTTAAAAAAAATAGGGAAAACCCTAAAGAACAGTTGAGAAATTTAAAACATCAAAACTGGTAATTTTATATAGGAATCACCACTTCGGATCCCTTTTAATAAGAAGGGACTAAGAAAGGACTTTTGAAAATTCAACCCCTAATAGTAATAACGTAAAATAGGGGTTTGAAAACCCGAACTAAACGTGAGCGAAGTCGCGGGCAAGAGCTAGTTTTCTTATGCCGCGATTGTTATTATCACTGCAAATGGAAATTCTTTATGGAAGATCCTCCACAGGATAGAATAGAATAGAATTTGTAGAAAAATCTCATTTAACGCAGTGTGATCTGGGGCGGAACGATTGTCCTTCATTGAAATCTGTGTTTGACATCCACTACTTGCAGGGTTGCCAAAGCTTATATTTATTAGTAGCTTTTCCCGCGGCTTTGCTTACGTTAATTTAGATTTTTAAACCCCCTACTTTACCCCTTTAGGGGTCGAATTTTCGAATATCCTTTCATAGCGAATGCCTAGATCTTAATAGCTATCTGTATGGCAAAGAGCCTGATCCGTCCAGTGAGTTCAGCTGTGCGTTGATAGATCAGTCAGTCAGTCAGTAAATCTGTCAGAAAATACTAGCTTTTTCACACGACTTCGTCAGCGTGGAATTGGGTTTTAAAAATCTCGCAAAAATCTTCTATTTACCAGGATCAAAAGATTATGTTACTCTCCAAGTCCTCAACTATACCCATCCAAATCACGTGTGATTGAAGGACAAACCACCAAATAAACACACCAACCATACCTTTCACCCCCTAAGTAAGGGTCTGTTTACGTAGGTAGCCCCTAAATACAATTCCTTATCCAATGTCATTATTACCTTGAGGTGTCCCCTAAAGGTCCGTGAAAACGAAATTGACAGAAAGCGTCACTTGGTGATTATGGCCCTAAGTGGAATAATACTCAAACCCTTTTTATTAGAATTCGGAACATTTAATTCGAGTAACTTTCCGAACAATAAACCGTAACCTTGCTTAAGTCTTGAAAAGTATTATTAGAATATTATAGGACGCAGCCCTGCTCGTAAGTATATTATCAAATCTCAAGAACAGGTAAACTCTTAGTCTTATCGCTATCACAATAAAGATTGTTTTCGCGTCACCGTACTTTCAATCCAGCTGGATCCGAGTAATCACAATTTAGCTATCATGCAGTTAAACAAAGACTTAACGTCGTCGCTCGATTCACTATTTTTGACGTGATAACGTCTTATAAATCGATTAACACCGACTGCACGCACGAAAAAGTGTCACGCTCCGCCTGAGCCTGCGTGCAAGCGAGAGCGCGGAACAAGCGATAGAGAGGCACGATCGGCCCAAGTGTTGGCTTGTGACTAGAGAAAATTGTAATTTTCAATTAACTCCTTTGTAGTATACAAAATAATGATAATTCAGTGATAATAACTCAATTCAATTCATAAAAGTATGCAATATTTCATCAATGTTTTTTAATGACATTTAACTAACGTTAATAATTTCACGTTTGACTATCGTCCGTAAACCGACTTTTTAATTTATTTAACAAAACTCAATAATAGTTTGCGTTAATTAGTAAGACTAGAGGTCCTAAAATAATCACTAAGTAGGTATAAACATACGACGACTCCGATAAGCTACTGAAATGCCGTGAAAAAGAAGCAACATTTTTACATTTATGAACTATCAGACTATCGAATTATTTGAAAGTTTAGAGTAAAATAGTCGTTAAAGGAATTTCATGAAAACTGTTTTACTTGTGACTCAATACTGAATATATTATTATGAATGAATTTTTGTTTTGTATAGCAACATGAACGGTGGCGGTGGCAGCTGTTGCCCACGCTAAATTGTTTGCCGTACTGTATGTTTGCTAGATCGTGATATTTCAAGTACTGTATTGAAGGTACAGTGCGGTATTGTGCGGTGAATAATTGCAACTCGAGCGATCGAGTGCCATCCACCGAGTCCACTGATGACGGTCTCGTTAGCAATACCTCCTACCTTTACCTTACTACCCCACGCCTCTACCACACCTACCCTACTTTTACTTACATAAGTAGTGAATATCTGGGTGACCTGTTATTGACCGGTTATTTTTTTTTTTTGGTAAATCGTGTTTTTTGGAAATTATATATAAAAAAAATAATAATAAAATGTATAGGGGAAAATATAATCGTCTGGATTCGAACCGGGGTCTTCTGGTTTCGGAACCGCCCGATTTCCCGAGCTATTGGAACTTTATAGATGATGGCGAAATTTACCTTCGTATTCTAATGATATTTTAAGGGGTTTTTCACTGCCTCGAAACACGGATATAACGACCTTTTCTAAAAATGAAACCTAGCTAGATCGATTTACTGCCCCCGAAACCCCCTGCATACTAAATTTAATGAAAATCGTTGGAGCCGTTTCCGAGATTCAGATTACATATATTTATATTCAAGAATTGCTCTTTTAAAGGTATTAGATAGATAGATAGATATATAGATGGGGTAGTTAGTTAGAGTAGAGACTTCATTTTGACAGCAGCCAGCCACCGTGAAGGTCCAGTACAATGAATGCGCTGTAGGTCGGGAGTAGCGATGGAGTTATATAAACTGCGATAAAACTACAATCATACTGGAATTTCTACCGCCTTTCCCTTACTGTACTTATCTATACTGTGGTGGAAGAGGGTTAACATAATTTCATCCATATTCGTATTATCCACTAATATATTATAAACTTATTGCGAAAGTGTTTCTCTATTACGAGTATGTGTATTACCTCTTCACAACAAAACAAAACTAGGTAGGTATCGATTCGATGCGAAAGACCGAGGATAGACAACCGTAGCACTACCCAAGAGGAACCTTTGTATATTGTATAATTATTATGGATGCATATTAGCTCATAATGATGCTGATGATGATGACGACATAGTTTACGATCACCCTTTACCAGATTAAAGTTCAGGCCTTTTATTATTTCGTGTTAAATTAATTATTTTTTCCTTCTTTTATATTACGGTATAGTTTCTACTACCAAGAGCAATGCCTATTGTTACAGGAACAAAGTTACAGTCGAATAAAAGTTTTTTTTCATCAACTAATGTACAGGGAACAAAACGAGATGAAAAAATCGCGAAACAATCGCCTTTTCGTCTTGGGAAAACATACAAAGAGTATTTGATTTCTGGTGAAAAAGGTTCCGCTAAAATATTAGAACGAGAATAATGATATCAATAAAATCAGAGGCGTCGAGGTTTTTGTGTAGAGTATGTAAAGAGCCAGGTTTTTTAGACTGGCCTTAAAGTATTTGCTAGTACTAAGAAAATAATGAAATAATAAAATAATGAAATACTCATAATTATGCTGCCGTTAGGACGACTTAACCTGCTTACAAGCGTCTTCAAGTCTAGTATCCAAAATTAAAAAACTCAAAATTAAATTAAATTAATTAAAGGATTAGCTTGGCCATCCAAAGGGGTAATGCTGCCAGCATCTTGGGTACTATATGCCACACTGCAGTGACTTCGATGGGGTTTTAGATTTTATTTAATTTTTATTTTAGTTTTAATTTTAGAATAAATTTAGTTATAGTTTAGTATTAGGTATATATTATGTAATTTTATTCACTACCTGTTATAATAAAAATATTTCGTTTCCGTAAAAACTCAAAATTCTAAATTAATTTTGTCACGTAGGCCAACTTGTGGCCCTTATAGTACAAGATCCGAAGAGAGATCGTCCTTCACCCATCTGTCAGATGAAAAGTATTTTTTATTGGGTCGAGTATAACAAGGGTCGTGACGGAAAATTATTACACATTTTTTTATCTAGCCCATCCACCAAACCGTCGAAAAGGAACTTCGTTCCAAAATTATTTGAGTACCTTTGTTTTTTCGCCAAGTATATAAGACAAAGGTAAATCCGCGGACTAAATATTATAAGATATAACATAATAATAGAAAAATCTCAAAGTCAATGTCAACAGCGCTGGGTATGACAGCAAATATTGGAGACAACTCTAAATTCCCTCTGTGTGCGCGGAGATTTGATTCGTCCGCGAACTAAATAAACCCCGAGAAAATATGTTCGCGGCGGAAATGTAATTCTAGGATCACATTTGGGACTTTTTGTTTTAATATTTTTTTGTCTCGTTGAGCAAATAATATAAATAAATAAATAAAAAGCCATTTTATTCATCCTTAAAATTTTTAACAAATCGATTCATTGCATGCATTTTTTTATAATTAACATTAATCTGAGCAAATAATATAACACACATAACTGAATGTCAGTAAACAGTCATTTTATGACTAGATTGGTCTGATCGATATGCAGCGAGTCACGAAACTGAAGTGGAAATGGGCAGGACACATTCGAAGAGCTGATGGTCGTTGGAGTCCCAAGGTGCTGTAGTGGCGACCCCGCACCGGGTAGCGCAGTGTTGGCTAGGTGGACCAACATCAAATGAGTGGCAGAGAGCTGCTGGCTGCAGGCGGTGCAAGACCGAGGCCTGTGGAAGTCCATGCAAGAGACCTTTGTTCAGCTCTCTCCACCATCTTATGAGGCTCATAGATCGATAAGTTGTTATCACTGGCAACACGCACTGTTCGAACACTTCAAGCACTGAGGGATTTCGGACGAGAAGACATCACGAAGCTTCCCGAACGCTACCCAGCCGAGTTGGATTCAACGATTGATCTGTTTACTGGGGTAGATGGGAATAACTCCAAATTAAGTATCAAATTTTCATCTCCAGTACAAGTATTGTGTACGTTTTAGCTCTAAATGCGCGCGCGATAAAAATGTTCGGAATGATAGAAATAATGCCAGTTATTGTTTTACTTAGGGCGAGGATTTGCCAAATTGTCGGGGCGTTTTTGTCCCTTGTTCTTCAATCTTTTCGGCGCTTTCGTTTGTCATAACAATTTCGCACTCGGCTTTATTTAATGGCTGAATATTTGATATATCCAGATAACAAAAAAAGATGAATGAAATCTTTATTATTAAAGACAACATAAAAACAACTTTGATATTCAAAGATCGTGTTTATACAACGTTTTTATATTGTTTTCTGAGAGAGTTACAAATAAATAGAGACAAAGGATGAGCATTTTTTTAGTTTGATATTTTTCAATAATTATTTTCCGAGATAAATAGACGTATATTTTACTCTCCAAGCCCTCAACTATATCTGCCCATGCAAAAAATCACATCGATCCGGTCAGCCGGTACTCCGTTGCTGTGAGATTGAAAGACAAACCAAAAAATTAACAAATAAATACACTAGGTATCACATTTATAGTAATAAAATTTCAGATGATTCATCGTAAGAGTGGCGGTACCGATCAAAACTAAGTATAAAAGCGAGCTATCCAAACGTGAGCTAAGTAGTTGTCGGTACCGGCGCTATTTTAAAGTAAATTAGCTCAATTTGTTTTCTTATTATTTGTTATATTTAGCCTAGTGGTTAGTACTGTGGTCTCCTATTCGGGGCGTCGCAGGTTCGATCCCGGGTACGCACCTCTGACTTTTCGGAGTCAAGTGCGTTTAAGCAATTAAATATCACTTGCTTCGACGGTGAAGGAAATCATCGTGAGGAAACCTGCACACCTGAGAGTTCTTCATAATGTTCTCGAAGGTGTGTGAAGTCCACCAATTCGCATTGGGCCACTGTGGTGAACTATGGCCTATAACCCTTCTCTGAGAGGAGACCTGCGCTCAGTAGTGAGCCGTTGATGGGTTGCTAATGATGATGATGTTTTCTTATTATTGTGTTTTCTCATTATTTTCCGCGTCTGATTTCTAACAATATTATGTTTCTGAAATAGAAATAAACCTAGCAACAATAACATTGACATGAGCGTGACAAATGGATAAAATTCAAATATCGTCGGTGTGTTCTCAATAAATTACACTAGTGTATCTGTAATAAATTACACTACATTAGTGTATCCCGTCACCCGTGTCACCCCCGCAGCGGTAATCTGCCCGTCAGACACCTGCGTCAGTCACTGTCCGAGTCCAGACTGATAAATCTCGCAGATTCGCGTTGAGCCGTGTCTGCCACCACTACACATACTAGTTACCTAGTTTATCACAAGCCCCGAATCCCCCTGTTTTTCAGTGTGTCGTACTTTGTCTCGGCGATCTTTACACATGTTTTTTAAATATTGAATAGAATCAGGCGTTACTTTGCGGAATTCCATGATATTTAAAGAAAAATTAATATTTCTTTGCTATAATCCGCCAAACAGAATAAATCTTTTAACACTCGACGAACGTTTCGCCCCGATACCGGAGCATCATCAGGAGATGTTGACTCCACAATTCGCAATTGCAAAATTGACTTTGCAATTATCAATTGTGGGGTCAACATCTCCTGATGATGCTCCGGTATCGGAGCGAAACGTACGTCGAGTGTTAAAAGACTTATTCTGTTTGGCGGATTATAGCAAAGAAATATTAATTGTTCTTTAAATACAGGTTTTTTATACTCGATTACAAGATAGCACTTGACTGCGATCTGACATGATGGACGGAGGGACATATGTATTTCCTCTCACACCTCTTATTTCACTCACTTCCCACAGTCCTCTCTTAAGTAGAAATGTAACTTTAACGAAAAAACTGAACCAAACTTAAGCAAGCAGTAAATAAGATATTAAGAGAGAACTTAAGAAATAAACGAAGTAGTTCAAAGAAAGATAAGACAATGGCCTATCGGAAGTATACTTACCGTCGTAATAATATTGAAACAATTCAATAAATCTGAAGGAGAGTAGCGTAAGAGATTGCTAATAGATTAATCCAATCAACCGAGAAGTCGTAAAGCGTCCAACAAAAATTCTATCGAGGTTCGCCTCGCCAGTCGCCGCTCGTCGACAAATAGGGTATGTTAAACGCACTTTACACGTCCCAATTTCACAATTTATATTTGCAGTGTATGATACGATGTGTTCAAGTACAGAACTGCTCTATGCAAAGATATCAAATTATTACTAGTGTTGGGGCCCATTCCACCAACGCAGTACAAAAGTCTTATCCGAGCGTAAATTTGATATTTTGACAGCATTTCATTACAAAAACTATCAGGACACCTAATTTATTCCTCAGTAAAACGTCACTCGACGTTGGTGAAATCCGCCATTAGAAAAACAAATTATGTGATACTTAGTAGTTTTTTAAACGTCCTTAGATTAAACTAGTAAAACGGTTTCTCTAAGGCACGCTTATAGAAACACCGAGTTATCCTTTTAACCCAGAGTTAGCTGCTGTTTTGACAGATTTCGTATAAAGTTTCTGTCAAAATTACAAATTTAATCCGCCTGTCTATAGGTTTTCTATCGATATTCGATTCGATTCGATCGACTTTGGAGAGTGCGACGTGCGCTCAGAAACTTTACAACCTTGTGCCACCTTCACCGTTCTACCACAGAACTGCGAGAAGTCGTGAGCGTTGGCATCCTTACGTCGTAGAGATCCAACCTCGTCGCACGAAACGCTTCAGTTCAACGTTTCTGAAAGTTTCTGTTTCATCCGCGGCGGCATCCGTGGCGGCATCTGACATGGCGGCGGCATCCGTGTTTCCTGCTACCTTTAATTTGAACACCTTCAAGGCAAGAGTGAATAGGCATCTTCTAGGCAAGCGCGCTCCAATCTAGACCACATCAATGCTTCTTCGCGCTCATAGTCGCCAAGCGCAAGCCTATCAATTAATAAATTAAAAAAATCTTTTTCTAAATAAACTTGTTGATATCAAGTAATGTTTTGCAATCGCTGATTCTGTCGGCTTGTGTCTTACCCGCGTTTTGTAATTTTCATGCCCCATTTGACCGTACGGCGAGCTCAGGCTTTCCTCAAGGCTCGAGCAGTGCTTGTTGCCGTGTCATTTCGACCGCCTCGGATCAAGGTTGTAATTGAGATGGGATTTATGATAATATGTAACGTGAGACGGTTATTTTGGAAGAGGCGTGTAGAAACCGATTAGGGGTAGGTATTAGTTACATTTTCATACTCGTATACATTACTCATCCCGAGTTAGTCTGCTACAATCTTACACTGAAAGATCGTATCTTATTAAAGATAGCTTTTCATGGGCATACATTTGTTATACATTTTCTTACACTTATGTAAAGCTAAACTCTTTAAATATTCGCTGTGGATTAAACTTTTGACGACACAAAGTCGCGCTGTGTAATAACGTAGTGATCCATATTATGACCTACACAAAATTCAAAATGATTTATTTCAAGGCCAACCTGTAGCTCTTATAACACGTCGTTGTGACTCTACCACCGGTTTGGAACGCAGATTCAGCACCACATACTTAGTAAACAACATAATAACTATCTCAATTAAACTTGAAGATCTAATAACTTCTCATAATAATAGGTAAAGACATCATCCAAAGAGACGAATAGCGAAATATATTCACGAGAAATTAAAATTTCCCCTCGATGATGAAGCTGTCTTTGAGAGGGAGTTCTTTCCCTCCGCCCCTTCATCCCATACATCACGGACACAAAGGGACAATGAGCAGAATTATAAATCGGGACAAATGGCGCGTAAAGATAATTACGCTTTTAGTTAGTGAATTTCTGCTTAAGGGGATGCGAGTGCTCGGATATACGGCTCTTTGGGTACTGATTCGGGATACGCGTGTTCGATTCAAATCCGATGAATCGAGATGGCGTGGTGTTCAGTCAGATAGTTTGATGCACATCACCACAGAAATGAAAGTGGGGATAGAAATGACAAAAGAGCAAGCGCGTGGGCAAATGCAGATGCACTTTGTATTCACTCTCATAGTATGATGGGCGGTTATCAAACACTACTGGGTCTACTGGAGAGGCGCAGAAATGATGCGCATTAAATGATATTATGACAATCATATTAGTGCACCCCACCACGAGAGTCAGGATAGTAATTTATATCATAAAAATTCTTTAAAAAAACCGACTTCAAACGCCACTGCAAAGTATAAAATAATTTTAGTTTGTACACGTATGTTGAAGTCGGGCGGGCCTAAATAGAAACAATGAAACCAATGCACAAAGCTAGCCCGACTGACGGTATGTCCTTTCATATAAAAAAATTATTGAAATCGGTTCAGATTTGACGGAGATAAGGCGTAACATCGCCAAAAAAAATACGCGTCGAATTGAGAACCTCCTCTTTTTTTGAAGTCGGTTAAAAGGGTATAGATGTGATAAAGTAGTAAGCTCTTTCCACTTTCTTTCTTTCTTTCATCACCCCCGTTACTTGAAGAGTAGAAACGTTCCTAATCTTCAAGTAACGGGGGTGTAATGACGCTAGCTTGCCACCTTTCTATACTGCTACTGATAATTTGAGACCCATAACATGGACCCAGAGCTTTTTTATAACTGAAAAGGCTAGCCACTAGACCAAGTCAAGAGCAGCTTTAGAATTTATTTGTGGATATAAGACAGAATCACCAGCTTGGTGGCTGCAAATACCAATATATAAAACATTCATCATCATCATTAGCAAACCATCAACAGCTCACTACTGAGCGCAGAGAAGGGTTATAGGCCATAGTCCACCACGCTGGCCCAATGCGAATTGGCGGACTTCACACACCTTCAAGAACATTATGAAGAACTCTCAGATGTGCAGGTTTCCTCACGATGTTTTCCTTCACCGTTGAAGCAATTGATATTTAATTGCTTAAACGCACATGACTCCGAAAAGGCAGTGGTGCGTAACTGGGATCGAATCTGCGACCCTCGAGACCACTGTCCTAACCACTCGGCTATCACTGCTTCCATATAAAACATTAATCTACCTAAAATTGGACTCTTGTGCAAGGTCTTAAAAGCCAATGAAATAGGTACTATGTTTTGTCACCGCTTTCACAGGTGATATGGTTGTTTGGTTTAAGTAAACAGCTCTTTTCGGTATTCATAGAAGTAAGGGCTTTATTTTCTAGATAACATGATGATCATGATCGATTTATGTATTTAATCCTTTGACGGCACCTACGTAGATTTAGAACAGAAGGAAATTTAAAATTAAGGATAGTAAAATAATAGGTATAAAAATATTCCAAATTTTTTGAAATTAAAGCAATATTATAGAGAATCCCTTAGACCCCTTCATCAGCCATCTATCAATGGTTCACTTCTGAGAGCAAGTTTCCCTCATAGAATGGTTATAGCCCCTAGTTCACTACGCGCGCTGGCCCAATACGAATTGGCAGGCTTCACACACCTTTGAGAACATTATGGAGAACTCTCAAGCGTTCAGAATTCCTCACGATGTATTCCTTCACCGTTAAAGCGTTAGCTAATTAGATATGCCCTGCAAGCTTTGCCCATGCTGACCTTGACCAATAATTTCCTCTCCCCTCTGAAAGCAGCAGAGAGTGGGGATCAATTAATCAACCTTTCGGTTTTCAGTCCCTACCTTTAACCGTAGGGCCCTTAAGGCTTCACATTTTTTTGGCAATGGTGTTGAGAATTCATGTTTAGTGTAGCAATAAAGAGTTTATCTAATATCTATCTTTCATTTTTTGACGTGATAACGTTTTATAAATCGATGAACACCAGATGCACGCACGAAAAAGTGTCACGTTCCGCCTGCGCCTGTGCGTGCAAGCGAGAGCGCGGAACAAGCGATAGAGAGGCACGATCGGCCCAAGCCTTTGTTTTGTGACTAAGAGCGCCCGCCACCGCCCGCCAGTCATCGCGCGTGCGCTGTGGTTATCGGATGTGTTCATCAATGTTTCTTTATGACGCACGTAAAATAACTATCGTCTGCAAACCGACTTTACAGACAACCAATTTTTTACTTTAACCAATTGATATATTAGCATATACTCGCTGTTGCTTATGTCTAAAGGCAACGTAATATGAAAGCTAGCGCTAAATTGTCAGGTGCAGCGTAGAGGGCGGCTACGGGCGGATTGCGGATTATTTTGCCGCGCGTCTTTGCCCCATTCTATGCATCCTATGTTATAATTCAGCAGGATTTACAGCAACAAGGAAAACAATAGCAAAGCAACTTTGTAGTTATTGTAGTGTCAAAATATCCTGAAGATGCTCCAGTGTTGGAGTGAAATTTACGTAGAGTGTACTCGTATTTTGGAGGTTTTGTGTGGCGTTGCGTTGATCCTGTATTTGTTCTACTTACTATTTGAAGAGCGGCAGTGTACCTACAGCGCGGTGGAACGAGATAACACTGATTTGTCTGGTTTGGCGGATATATAGATGGAGCAAAAATAATTTTGTTTTTCCTTAATTATCGTGCGCAAAGTAATACCTGCTTCTATCCAATACCTACAATCATACGAATCCTACGAATGTTTTAAATAAAATGAATTAAAATATCATAAATATTAAATTGTGTTTGTTTGATGTTGTGTCCTTGAATTACGCAGCTATGGAGCAACAGATCAACTAGACAACTGTGGTATCCTATTCGGGGGGTCGCAGGTTCGATCGACCTCTGATTTTTTCGAGTCAAGTGCGTTTAAGCAATTAAATATCACTTGCTTCAACGGTGAAGGAAAACATCGTGAGGAAACCTGCACCTCTGAAAGTTCTTCATAATGTTCTCGAAGGTGTGTGAAGTCCGCCAATTTGCATTGGGCTACGTGGTGGACTATGGCCTATAACCCTTCTCTGAGAGGAGACCTGCGCTTAGTAGTGAGCCGTTGATGGGTTGCTAATGATGATAATGATGATCCAATCCCTTAACTTCGACCGAACTTCATGCAGGCGATGTAGCATAAAATTTTTAGCATTCCAGATTATTAGGTATGAGCTGCAACTTAAAAATGAAATAAATAAAATAATAAATAAAAATAAAAAACTGCCATTAAAACTATTAAGAAAGTTTATTTCAAGAAACGAAAACTTGCTCCCGCAGAACAAACTGTATGGAACCGAGTTGAAGGCGGAAAACTTCTACTTTTGGTAGGTATCCCTAAGAAATTATTAACATTAAAATAAATTCCAGTTTCTCTGTGAGAAACGTTGGAAAATGATTTCACAATGCGCGGGTTTATTGGATAGATTCAGGCGTTACTTTGAGAAATTCTATTGATGGGATACGTAAAAAACGACACTTTCATTTCGGTATATAAATAAATCTGTACAATACAAGGTGAACATGCGTCATATTAGGTACCTCGCTCGCTCTCCCTCAACAAGTGCCCAGCCTAGTGTTACTGCGGTTTCCTATTTGGGGGATCGCGTGTTCGAATCCGGACTTTATGGAGTTATGTGCGTTTGTTTTATTAAATATGACATGCTTCAACGGTGAAGCAAAACATAGTTAGGAAATCTCCATGCTTATGTTGTCTTAGTGTTCTCCATAATGTTCTCAAAGGTGTGTGAAATCTGCCAATTTGCATTGGGCCACCGTGATGGACTATGGGCTATAACCCTTCTCTTATAAGAGACCTGCGCTCAGTAGTGAGCCATTTCACTCATCAGATAGCTTGGTGATGATGATGAAGATAGTTTAGCACTTTCACTCTTTTCAAATATTTTCAAGTGATTTCATAAAATTAATGTACCTAGGTAGGGGATCTTCTTTCTTTTATATAAAAGATGCATGTGAAACTTTTCTACTGTATGTGGCTTGACTATTTATTCAACTACAGAATACAATACGTAACATGGTTCCGTGCCTCGCATGCAAGCTTTTAGCTAAATAACTACATTTAACCGACAATAATACAGTAGCTTCTTACAATTATAACTATTCCAGCAAAAATAGGTCACTAAGTTGAAACAAAGCCTGAAAAATCCCGGTAGGAAAATACGCTCAAAATTTTTTTTAAAATTGCGCTCGCTCACACTTATACAGATACGACACACACACAACCATAAGTCAGTCGCCCTCGTGAATTGCAAGAACATAATTATAATATAAGTACCAGTAGTAAGCTTTCTTGCACCAAAACACTGAAAAAGAAAACATTACTGAGGATGAGATCTATATATTATTATATATGGCACTCTTACTCAGCTCAGACTCAAGACTGAGTTAAAACGAGACAGATTTATGTCAGGGTATATTTGTGTCTCATTTTAACTCTGTCTTGAGTACTCAACAGAGTCAGAGTATGATCTATACATCTCAACTATAGGGGCAAAACAGAACGAAGACAATAGTGGTAGGTGCAAAGGCCGCCTTTTCACTGAAGTGATTTCTCATGCAACCCTCAGGTTGGTTAACCAATGTGTTTTTTTATTCTATTTCATTACTTTTTCAGTCATTAATGTCTCATCAATCATCATATAATCGTGGTTGATTAGTTAAAGGTTGATTAAATTTTAATTTTCTGGTTTAACTTAATTACTTATTTAGTATTTTAATTTACTTATTTAGTATTTAAGTTAAGAATAATATAACGAAAATAGCCGTGGGAAATGGCATTTTTAAATTTGCCGAGTGCTCCTCCAACCAGACGGAATTTTACTAACAGCCATCATCGAACTGGTGTATAAAAATAAAGTTATATAAAAAGTATTCTAACGATACATATATCCCATATCTGTCAATTTTTAAAACAATACAACCGAAGTACGCTTCAGCTATTCTAAAGCTGGAATTTTTTCAAATTTCGGAAACCTATTTCATACCGGCGACGAGGGAAAACGAACATACGGGGAGCGACGAAATTCCAGAAAATAATAGAAACAAAAACTAAACGTAGGACCAGGTAACAATCTATGAAGGAAAGCTTTCGATCTGGTAGATTTTTTTTATCTAAGGGCCGATTTCACCAACGTAAAATAAGTCTTATCCGAGCGTAAATTTGATATTTTGGCAGATTTTCTAAACAAAAACTGTAAGAACGTCTAATTTATTCTTCGGTTAACGTCACTCGACGTTGTGGTCCAAGAGCCGGTAACATTGAAAGTCTCCTCCCAATTTTTCGCCCCCTATCACATACATCAAGTAGGTATGCGAGACCAAAAAAGGTAGTTTGCGTAATTTTTTTCTGAATGAGCAAAAATTTTTCTGTCGAATGCACTGCAAAAATTCAACACCCGCGATGACGGTAAAACATTTTTGAATTTTTGAAAAAAAGAACAAAATTTTTTAACATTGCTTCGGCTTTTCAAATTAACGCATACCGAGCTTATTATAAATATATAATTTTTAACTATCAATTCGAAAACAAAATTTTCGAATCCACTTGACGGGACTTTCTGTGTTACCGGCTCCCAGTATATTGGTGGAATTGGCTTTTACCTACGCACGTAAGTTCAATACCCGAATAATATTCTACCTTTATAATAATAATGTTATACAGAAAGTATGTTTTAAAAATAACGCGCAAAAAATCTTTCCATCAAATACTTAGTGATAACATAAATTTCATATCATATTACAAAAATATTATCAGAAAACCCTTGGTATGTGAAAGCAAATTCTAGTTTCAATAAAGCAACCCTTGAAAGCCCGTATTAAGGGACCAGCGGGATTACGGACCCTTGTGAAGTTATTAAATTTGCCCTTCTACGTAATACGCTTAAGTATTTTGTTAATACTCCATATTACACAATGTTTCTTGGGCTCAACAAATTTTGGAAACTAATTTGGGGATTTTGGTAGCGGCACTCTTTTGAAGAGATTCATTATCCCTGTACCTACTATAATATAAAAATCAATTGCTGTTCGTTAGACGGCTTCATTTTTTTGCCTGTGTAAAAAAAACAATAGTGAAAACCCGTTCGGTCCTTTTGGGTTTTCAGCTGAAAAATCTAAAAAACCTAAATTGGCAATTTTTCAATCTTTTCGGATTACTTTTAATAGGTAGATGGCGGGAGCGAAGCCGCTGCTAAAAGCTAGTACAGTTTTTGCAATTCACGAAGGCGAGTGAGCTTTACTTGTGGTTACATCGTGTACATGCACATTGCATAAGGGTGCGTGCCTGTCAAAGCCTAGGTGGGAGCGGGCAGGCGCGAGCATTGCGCTCGCTCACACTTATACAGATACGACACACACACAACCATAAGTCAGTCGCCCTCGTGAATTGCAAGAACTATATTTTATAAAGTTGTAACCATTTTTAATTCTTCTCTTTCATAGACTTATTATATTCACTACCGTAAGTTCTCTATCGGCCGATAGACGTCCACCACTGGTTATAGGTCTTTTGCATAGATTTCTACATGCCTCGGTCTTGCACCGCCTGTATCCAGCCGCTCCATGCGAATCGTCTGATGTCATCGGTCCATCTAGGTTGGATCTGTATTTAGAATAGAATAGAATAGAAATGTTTTTTATTCAAATAAACTTTTTTACAAGTGCTTTTGAATCGTCGATGAGTCTACCACTGGTTCGGAATGCCGTTCCTGCCGAGAAGAACCAGCAAGAAACTCGGCAGTTGCTCTTTTCAAACAAGCTTACAATATAGTAGATATTATGCTATGCATACATACAGTGTTTCCACAATGAGGAAAAAGAGAATTTACAGCTAAAGAGAATTTATTTGCTCCATTTCAATGCCTTCTTTAATAAGCACTTCACCTTCTGGCACTATCAGCTATAGTAGGTATAACCCAGTATGCAACAAATACTCTGCAATATTGCTCGTAAACGCAGCATTTAAATCACGAGTAACCTGAAAAGTAAAAACCTATTATTCTCTCCACTGGGTCGGACTAGTTTTGGGTTGAATGGTCTAAGGACTAGTTTCGTAGGGCAGATAAGCGACGTAGCCTCCACGTCGCGGGAGTCGCTATCTATTTATAGTAGTGTTTGGTTCAGCTAAAATACAGGCTAATGGGTCCATAAAATAATTTAAGACAGTAATAATATAATAAATATTAATCTTATATAATTGTGTGTTTTGTATGTTTGCAATTAAATATCACTTGCTTGAACTGTGAAAGAAACCTGCTTGCCTGAAAGTTCATCACAATATTCTCAAAATTGTGTTAGGTCTGCTAATTTATATTGAGCCAGTGCAGTGGTAGTGGACTATGGCCAATAACTCTTCACTGAGTAGAGACCTGCGCTCTCTAGTGAGCCGTCAATGAGTTGCTGATGATGATGATGATGAGGAAAGTACTTAGTTTGATGATGAAAGTACTTAGTTTCACAGAAGTTCAAAAGGTGGGAGTTGTAAGTACTCGTACACATAGAGCCTTTCCAATTTTAGTGAAACCTTTAAATAGCGAGCTGCTGAGGCTTTTACTAGGAATATAGTATAGTGTAGAATAATTTTTATTCAAATAAACATAAAAATTGCTTTTGAATCGCCAAGTGAATCCTAGCACTTTCACTGGTTTGGAATACCGTTTAACAGAGAACAACCAGAAAAATTTTCGACGGTACATGTAGATACAAAGATACACTATGTACTCTTCTGTCTACTGGATAGGACAACAAACTGTAGCTGTTAAATTACCTTTGCAATGACTTTAGCGCGCGTCCCAGATTCGCCACTCTTCTTAGTTAGGGGTCATGTTTCAAGCAAAAATAACCTTTATTTTTTACGAGATAAGCTCAGCTTGTTGCGGTGTTCGGTTAATTTACATACTATTGTATTGCAATTTTAGATGCTCAAGTGGACATTTGAAAGGGAGTAATAAAGGATTTCAGGGTGGTTTACCCTTTTCTTGACGACTTTAAACTTATGAGTTTTGAATTATGTAGATTGGCACTTGTCTATGACTGATCATACTAAGTCATAGAAAAGTGCCAACTTTTATTGGAACGACGTTCCTTTTCGGACAGTTTGGCGGATGGAGGCTAGGAGAAAAAAGTGGAAGAAGAATCACTTGTTGCCTTCGTTTATTTCAAACGTTCCATTATAGCTTTGGTAGCGTAGCGGATAAACGAATGAGTGAAACTATCGGTTCGGGGTTCGAATCCTAACTTCAGATTATTATTATTTATTATTTTATTTATTTTTATTATTACATGGCACTTCGTTCCAACCGAGTGTTCTACGACACTCACGCATTTTTTAATTTTAGTTAGCTTTTGCCCGCGACTTCCTCTGCGAGGAGTACGATTTTTCAAATTCCAGCGAGAACTCATAATGGTCGAGAAGGCAGTTGGGGGTAGAGTATATCGTATCTACTTATATATCGACCATAAATTTCATGGGGTAAATCACCCCTTTTTAATTTAGATTTATTATTCCTACCTGTAATTAATGTAACGTTTAGTAACTCTGATTTTGCACAAAAACGAAACCACGAAAGGTCGAAAAGTTCTTTTTTAATCCGTGAAAACGATTGCATATCAAACAGCCAATAAAACTTTGAAAAGCCTCAAATCAAATATTGAGAATTGAGACAGCTATCCAACATTTTATTCGCGAACAAAAAATTCGCGAGAGTCCTCAAAGTTTCAAATTGATTTTGGCACATTTTTAGATTTAGTCGGAGAGTTGGTGGAAAATCCTCCAGGAAGTAAATAATTCTTTAAATATTGGTTGGTATTAATAATAAAAGATGAACTGCACCCTTCGTGGATTAACGTTCAGTGCAACTTTGACTTTTGACGACCTCCCTGGATCAGTCGTGAGCGCTGTTGTCTTATAATTGGGAGGTCTCGGGTTCGAGTCCCGGCGGGGTCAATTTGGGGATTTATTTAAGGACTACCTAGTCATTGAATAAAAAAAACTGGTTATTGTATTCATCGCTCAATCTACGTCAACTCTGTCGTGAAGCCTCTACGTTTTGGACATGTGTTCCCATGCGAGCCTAAGATCCGTATTTTTCCCGAACTTTATGTTAAAATTATAAGATCTTAAATCTACAAGGTATTATAATACCTAGATTTTAAACAGAATACAAAAATTATGCCAAGTAGGATCTTCTATTCTATGAGAAGCCAGTATTTTTGTTTATTTTATTTCGTGGTTTTAAAATATTTATTTCTTCATCAAAAACCATTGCCTTTACTGGATAACTCAGTGCTAGAAGACTAGTGTGGACGACATCAAACGTTAGGTAATAGATGATAACAAGCGGCACAAGACCGCAATGACGTGTAGAAATCCCAACAAGAGCTCCCTATATCCATTGCCCAGCCATGGAGGTCTATAATTTTTTTTTAAAGAATATTAGTCGAGTTGAAGTTGACTAATATCCTCCTCTCCCCTAAAAATAAGCGGAAAGCTTGTGGTAGGAGTGGGTACGACAATAGTGCAACGGGTGGGATTCGAACCTACGACCTTTCAGTTTTCAGTCCGCACCTTTAACCGTTGGGCTATTGAGGCTTGACAACAACCTTTCTTTCGTCAACCTCTCAACAAATAATTTCCCACTAGCTCTTGGATAAAAAGTTTCAGTTCGTTTAACTTATTTTTAATTAAAAGACCTAATCGTCACCGCTTTCTTTTTGGCAAAACTCCTCAAGGGCGCGGAAAATTACCTAATTTTTGTTAAAGTGGGTCAAAGATGAGGAGCAGAGCTTTTATTAGAAGTTAGAATTTTCTGTAATGTATACTGAAAGCATTTTATAGAGTTCGGACCTTCATTACAAAAGTTAGGTTTCTTTTTAGAAAAAGAAAATGAAATACTGACTTTCTCAAACACTGTTGTTCGTCTATGATATAAAAAGACTATGAAATACGATAATAAACTGCTTAATAAATATAAAAAAATATAAATAATCATCAAAAAAGAAGCTTATGTCACTATTAAGGTCCTCAAATATATTGATTGAAGGACAAACCAAAAAACAAACACGCTTTTCGAATTTATAAAGCGGAAGAGTTCACCCCACAAGAACTCAACAAGAGTCGAACCGAAGGCTACTTTTTATTCCGGAAAATCAGAATTCCCATGGGATTATTAAAAACTAAATCTACGCGAACGAAATCTTGTGCTAGGAGTAGGTACAACAACGGAACCAAATTGTCATCGAATAAAAAAAAACTATGCCTATTTACAAAAGGGTACATGAAACAGAAGACAAAGAAAATATTTGAAAAGGAGTAAAGAGACGCCTCAGTTCACAATTTTCTTTCGTTACGGATGCTTGCCTTTCTTTCAAGTCCTCCAATGTATTGGATAGTTTTAAAATGGTTTCATAGATAAAATAATTTCCTTATTTTCCCCTTTGAATCCTGTGTCCTTCTTCAGAATTTTGATATGTTGATTCATTTGACTATTCAAAGCTTTGTTAAGGTATATTTGAATAGACATTTTTTCCATTTGCATTTCTATTTCTAGAATGCAAGCTACTTGCTTGCCAAATGTCATAATCAGTTAAGGTGTAAAATGGAAACAGACAGACAGACTGAGTTACATTCGCATCTATAATAAACCTTGTTTGACAATATATGGCTTTGATGGTGATGCTGCAGTCTAAGATGATAGCGGGCTAACTTAGAAAGGGATATGGGCAGAGTGAGTTAAACCGTTAAACCCATACTCCATAATTGTTTTCTACACACCATTCATGCCGAAATCTCTTGGAGGCAGGGTGGTAACTAGCCACGACCAAAGCCTCCCACTAGACTCCGATACAATAATTGTATCTGGCATTGTAGGGGCACCATGGATAGGAAATTATGATTTCCAAAATATGTACAATAGGAAAACATAATTTCTTATCCATGACTTCCTATTTGTAAGACAGCGTTCACCACCATTTTATTATTCATTTTTGTTACTTATTCATTAAGAATAGCAGTGATAGCCTAGTGGTTAGGACTATGGTCTCCTATTCGGGGGGTCGCATGTTCAATCCCAGGTACGCACCTCTGACTTTTCGGAGTCAAGTGCGTTTAAGCAATTAAATATCACTTGCTTCAACAGTGAAGGAAAACATCGTGAGGAAACCTGCACATCTGAGAGTTCTTCATAAAGTTCTTGAAGGTGTGTGAAGTCCGCCAATTCGCATTGGGCCAGCGTAGTGGACTATGGCCTATAACCCTTCTCTGAGAGGAGACCTACGCTCAGTAGTGAGCCGTTGATGGGTTGCTAATGATGATGATGATGACTTATTCATTACAAGAACCTATTATTTTTTGTCTTCGACTTGAATTAATCCCGTCTTGGACATGAGATCCCATATAATCCTGTTGATTGTGTGTATTACCTCGTGTTAGCAGATTAAGCAAGTTAAGCCGTATTGACTTAGGCGGCGCTGTTCGGACTGATAATGGCCTTTATTAATATTCTAGAGCCGATCGAGCAATAATGTACCTGGTAACTACTTACCAACGTGGAAGAAATAACTTAATGAGATAATTATAATTAAGACTTAAGTGATTTTTGGTACGCCGCAAAATGTAACGACAATGACTTTCATAATTATAAAAGTTAAAATTTTTGCTGTACCTACTTTTTTTTTTTGAAAGTATAATGCCATGCTAAAACTGCTTAATATTTCCTCTCCCCTCCAAGTAAACGTAAAGCTTATCTTAAGGTTTTGGGATTCAACATCATGAGACAGTATTTGCTACAATCCAAAATAATTCTAACCTTTTCTTGCTAATGATGAACTTCCGCAAAGTAACACCTGCTTCTATCCAATAACAACAGTATTTTCTCGAGAAAAATCTTTTGGAAAAAAATTTTGATTTTGTTTTGGGTTTTTATCTGAAACGGTTATTATCATTATATTATTATCCGTATATATTTAGACTCTCACACCCGCGTACAAAATAAATACATATAAAGCCAAAGGGAAATATAATAAACATAAATATATACACATATAATAAACTTAAACATACATTACATAAATAAATACTTGTAGCGGGCGGAGGATTACGCCCCGGCAGGGGAGACCAGACGGCCGGGGGTCAGGGCGACAGGCTGAGAAACCGACGGACTATCCTAGCCGAGTCTAGCAGCACCGCTTTCTGCATCTTGGCCGCGAGCGAACCGCCACGGAACCCCAGTCGCCTCAGATAGTGAGCGAGGCTGACTGGGATCAACCCATTCGCAGAAATGACAATTGGGATGGTTTCAGTGGACTCCACATGCCACATGCTGGCAACCTCGTGAGCCAGATCTAGATACTTTCGTTTTTTCTCTGTCTCCGCTCTCACGAGGTTCTCGTCATGTGGGATGGTGATGTCCACTAAAAACACCCTCGACTGTGCCCGGTCCATCAGCACGATGTCAGGCTTATTCGCAAGAATAGTCCTGTCCGTGATGACGGACCGGTCCCAATAGAGCCGGACTCCATCACGCTCGAGTACTGGCACCGGTGTGTACCTATAGTACGGCACTCTCTCATCCAGGAGACCGTACTTCAGAGCAAGCTCTTGGTGAAGGATTTTGGCCGCTTGGTTATGTCTGTGCAGATACTCAGTGTTAGCAAGAGCCGAACATCCTGAAAGCACATGCCTGAGTGACTCACCGGGATGGCGACACGCTCGACAGATGTCGTGAGTGCCATCCTTCAAGATGTACTTTCGGCAGTTCCGCGTCTTAACCACCTGATCTTGTATCGCACACACAAAACCTTCGGTTTCCCCAAAGAGGTCACCGAAACGCAGCCATTGCACGGACGCTTTTTTATCTACGTGAGGCTCATTAAGAGCTTTAAAAAAGCGTCCGTGCAACTCCCTCTCCTTCCATACGGTCTCCCGGTCAGAGGTGCTTAGTACCACCGGTTACTGCCACTCGAGTTTGGCCAAAGATAGGGGAGTGAGTCCTTTGTCACATTCTATAACTTCTGTATGCATTGGACACTCCCTCTTCGTCTCAAAGTAGGTTCTGAGGCTGGATATCTCCCGATTATGCATGGTCTTGACGCTTAATACGCCTCGACCACCACATTTTCGGGGGATATACAACCTCATAACAGACGATTTGGGGTGATGCATGCGGTAGAGAGTCATAGTCGTGCGGACTTTTCTATCCAGTGCGTCTAGTTCGGTCTGAGTCCATCTGAGTACGCCAAAGGTGTACATGAGAACGGGCATGACCCAGCCGTTATATGCTGGGACCTTATTTATATATTATTTATATATTATTATTATTATTGTTTAATTATTTTTCTTTATTTATGTAGATTTAGAATATTTTTGTCTTGAAAAAAAAATTGCTGAGTTTTTTACCGGTTCTTCTCAGCAGAATTTGCTTTCCGAGTCGTCGGTAAAGTTCTTAGAGATGATAGAGTTTATCATAAAAGCTACATAGAATAAAATATAAATTTGAATTTGTATGAAAAATGGCAGTGTAAATTTCTCGTTTGACTTTACTCCCACTCCCATAATATACGTTATATACGTTACTCCCATACCACTTATTCGTATAACTCAATCACTCGAAATTGAAGCAAATAACTCAAAATAGAACGACGCATGAGATTAATTACACTTAATGAATTTCAAAAGGGTCTCGGAATGATGCGCGGCAATCGTTACTTGTAATTGTACACTTGGGCTTCGCGTACTAAAACTAGCGGCACGCTATGATGGCCGGTTTGACGTTTGTCCGCTCATGAAGTTCCGTATTAATTGATAACGACTTTGAAGGAAATAATTGTATTACTTTATTGACGATAGTGATGTGCAGAGATTCATATATTTTATCGAATGTAGTTTTAGGTTTAGGACTCAAAATTTATTTATTAAATTGATTTCTAAAATGTATACAAGTGTAGAAAAATCAGTTTGCACCATTTAAGGGGTGAATGTACTTGTGAATATGAACAATTTTCACTATGTGGACAAACCTCTGAAATCGCAAAAAAATATCAGCTGTTTCATACAAAAGGTAAAATTTTTATTTTTATATGATATATACCACAACTCGGCATTTGGTTTTCTAAATTGAAAATTTTTAAAAATGGAATCTAATACGATCGTCACATAGGATCGCTGGCTAGCACAACTACTACCTCCGGCAAACTCGCGTCAATGCTCAATGCAAAACAAAGCAGTTTCGAATTGACGTTGCTTCGAAAAGTATAAACTGTCAGTGCAATGCGATTGTGATATAGTTTTGACCTGGCTTTGGATTTCAAATATTGATACTGCATTACTGTTGACCCTTGCTCGTTAATTTGGACTCTGTTCAAGCCCTTTGTTGTGGATTTCGTCGATATGACCGAACGTACGCAGAGAACTGTTCTAAATAGTCAGACACGTGAGTTCGTAATACGCCTTCGTAACTATTTCGATCGTGAAGCTCAAAATGGAGGGCCAATTTTACCTATAACGTCAGTGGTTGAACGCGTAGCTGATGCGCTTAATATTGGACAACGAACTGTTAGACGGATAACTAAAAAAAAATATGGCGAGACTGGCACAGAAGAAAATAAACTTCACACACCAAAAAATTCTATCTAATTAATCTATTCTATCTATTCAAATGGTATCTTTTGTATTCATATGTTTCTTGTGTGCATATAAAGTATGTATATTCATTTTCATTCAAATATTCAGTTCGTTCAAATAAATTAAATAAACATATACATTTTTGTTTTATTAAACCTATTTAATCAGGTACAAAAACAAAACTTAATTGTTTTTTGTTCGAGAATAAATTGACATTCCACATCACTATTGTAATGTGTCAAACCGGCCATCATAGCGTGCCGCTAGTTGTAAGGCTTTGTTTATGCAAAGGCTCAAGGTATAAACGCTTGAGATTTTAGCTTAATTTCGCAAGACAAAACAATTAGTAGAACTTGGGATCCGTAGGAGCTGGCGTGGTGACAATAAACAAAAGAAGGTGCACAATAAAGAAAATTTCATTCGTTCATTCATTCATTCATTCACCTAAGACATGGCATAAGAGATGACATCTACCGAGTCATAGAAAGCCTTGGTGTAAGAACGATGCAAGCTGTGGACGTCTATCGGTTGAACACAACGATTATGACGGTTATTATATCACTATCCCACAACCTAAGCATTTTTGTAGTACAATTTACTGAAAAACTATCACGCCTATAGATTTGTGCTTTAAAATAGTAATTTAACTTCATAATATCCAGATGTGTTATCTGTCAAAAACAATATAATTTTATAACCATTAAAAAAAATTAACATTATCAATTTTGGATTCATTGGATAGAATGTTATTGTACTACTAAATTGTTAGAAAATCAAAGAGTTAACATCGCTGCAACAGAACTTATTACCCGTTATAAAAACTACGCGAGCCCTCACAAAGCTCAGCTTTTTGCTAGTAAATAGTGAACTTGATTGGACAATTCGTATGTTTTTTATTCACCCCGACTCCACGCAGTCTTGTCTGTACTCCCCCAGAATTAATTAGTAACGTTTTACTCTGAGCCATATAGCGTATGGTGGCGTTGATTTGGGAAGACCTGTGTCCAATCGATGGTCGCAGGCTGATGATGATGACAGTGACAAAAATCTGCTTTACATCTACAAAGGGATAAGATTTTACTCTGCCCTTTCATAACTTGCACCGCTGTTCAAATTACAAAGTGGAAAATGTGGGTAAAATGGGATAAAAAAATAGGACGGTAGACCCTTCATGAATCGGCTCCAGTTGGGCCCGCGGGATTACAGCAATTTTTTGCGTAATACCCTTACTAATATCTTCTTCACTATTTCTCAAATTTAATAGAGAGATTTAGCTGAAAATATGAAAATAATTAAAACTATACTAGCTGACCCAGCGAACTTCGTACCGCCAACTAAAATATTTAGGGGTGGGTCACCCTTATCATTTAGGGGTATGAAACATAGATGTTGGCCGATTCTCAGACCTACCCGATACGTATACAAAATTTCATAAAAATCGGTCCAGCCGTTTCGGAGGAGTTTGGTAACAAACACCGCGACATAATAATTTTATAAATTAGACTTGCTGACCCAGCGAACTTCGTACCGCCAACAAAAATATTTAGGGGTGGGTCACCCTTATCATTTAGGGGTACGAAAAATAGTTGTTGGCCGATTCTCAGACCTACCCGGCATACAAAATTTCATAAAAATCGGTCCAGCCGTTTCGGAGGAGTTTGGTAACAAAATTCTCATGTCGCGGACATGAGAATTTTATAAATTAAATTGATTTGAAAAGTGAATTTTATTTTGGTTCAATCAGACCCTAGATTCTGATTAAACTAGCGTGGCAACTGCGAGATCAAAATCTGGAATGAGCTGATTTATAGCAAAACCAGAGTTTCCGACATAGCTCATAGAGTCACGAAGCTGAAGTGGTATTTAGTACGAACATCATTCTGATGGTCGTTGGGGTCCCAAGACGCTGGAGTGGCGACCTCACACTTTAAAGCTCAGTATTGGCAGACCTCCCATTAGATAGACCGACGACATCAGACGAGTTGCAGGGAGCTACTGGATTCAGGCGGCGCTTGGTCAAGGCATGTGGAAATCCATGCAAGAGACCTATGTCCAGCAGTGGGCGTTTATCGATTGATAAAGACGAAGAGGGGGAAGTAAGCCAACCAAGTAAAGTCACTACCACCTCCTCCTTTTTTGAAGTCGGTTAAAATAACGTAATTTATTAAAAGTATTTACTAAGGCCCTTATAAGTAGGCTCAGGAAAGCTCAGCGGGCGATGGAGAGAGCTATGCTCGAAGTGTCCCTGCGGGATCGTATCAGAAATGAAGAGATCCGTAGGAGAACCACAGTCACCGACATAGCTCAGCGAGTCGTGAAACTGAAGTGGAAATGGGCGGGGCACATAGTTCGAAGAGCTGATGGTCGTTGGGGTCCCAAGGTGTTGGAGTGGCGACCCCGCACCGGGAAGCGCAGTGTTGGCAGACCCCCCACCAGGTGGACCGACGACATCAAACGAGTCGCAGGGAGCCGCTGGATCCAGGCGGCGCAAGACCGAGGCCTGTGGAAGTCCATGCAAGAGACCTTTGTCCAGCAGTGGACGTCTATCGGTTGATAAAAAAGAAGAATAAAAGTAGTTGGATTTAGTTTAATTAAAAATATAACAATTTATCTCGGAAATTGCAGGTTAATTATCATCTTTGATGTCTTCAATTTCCTTAAAGTGTTATTAATGATCTATCTTAATTATTATCCTTGAAGCATAATTAGTTTGACACTTTGATTGGACAGGGTTTACTCGCGGACAGATTGAAGAAAACTTGGGGTGAAATTTGAATTATTAAGACCTTTTCAATTAGTTCAAAATAATTAAAACCGGTCAAGAGCGATTTGGACTGACGCAGAAAATGTTAAGTCATCATCATTATCATCAGCGACCCATTTACTCACTCACTACTGAGCGCAGAGAAGGATAGTCCACCATGCTGGTCCAATGCAAAGTGGCAGACTTGAACCCATTCAGAAAACCCATTTCAGAACAATATGAAAAAATCTCATGCAAGTTTCCTCGCGATGTTTTCCTTCACCGATGAAGTAGGTAGTGATGCTCCATTTGCTAAACGCACATAACACCGAAAAGGCAGAGATGCGTGCCCGGGTTTGAACCCGCGACCCCTCGAACAGCAGACCGCAATCCTATTCCTAACCACTAGGCCATCACTGCTCAACAAAATGATACTCTTACATTTTTACCCGACTTAGCAAAGGTTAAAGGAAGGGATATGGTTCTAGCAGTCTTATGCCAGGGGTTTCGGGGCGATAAATCGATCTAGCTAGGTTTCATTTTTAGAAAAGGTCGTTTTATCCGTGTTTTCAGGCACTGAAAAACCCCTTAAAATATTAGAATACGAAGGTAAAGTTCGCCATCATCTATAAAGTTCGAATAGCTCGGGAAATCGGGCGGTCCCGAAGCCAGAAGACCCCCGGTTCGAGTCCAGACGATTATATTATATTTTCCCTTATGAAATTTATTATTATTATTATTTTTTCTAAATATATAATTTCCCAAAAATACGATTTACCAAAAAAAAGCCGGTCACCCAGATACATAATTATTTATGTGAATATTTACGAATGTTCCACCGTAGTGAATAAACTACTGAGCCGATTTTGATGAATACGGTATCCATCGATTCGTGATAGTTTGGGTGACATAGGCTACATTTTATATGTTCAAAATCAATATGACGTATGATACATCCAATTTGCTGTAGTAAAGTTAGTTACAAGTTTTAAACCTTTATCCTTGTTACTACTATCACTGAGAGCTGTGACTTTCTGAGCTTAGATTTAATTTGTAACTGTCACCTGACGATATCTTGAATCTGGGAGCCATTTATTCTCAACCTCGCCACCCGTCGTCGCGTCACTGCGCCCTGACATCTTGTCCTGGTAATAGTTCCGTTGCACGAAATTATATTCAACTTGAAAGGTAAAATGTATTAACTTCAAAGGTTTGTATCAGTTACACAGTATGAACGCAGATTCTGTGGTTACTGCTTCTGGCAATAATTAGTATAAAATCATCATCATCATCATTAGCAACAAATCAACGGCTCACTACTGAGCGCAGGTCTCTTCTCAGAGAAGAATTGGCGGACTTCACACACCTTCGAGAACATTATGAAGAACTCTCAGATGTGCAAGTTTCCTCACGATGTCTTCCTTCACCGTTGAAGCAAGTGATATTTAATTCCTTGATTGCTTGAAATGCACTTGACGGAAAGTCAGAGGTGCGTACCCGAGATCGAACCTGCGACCCCCGGAATAGGTGACCACAGTCCTAACCACTAGGCTATCACTGCTTTTTTATTGTATAAAATACTAATCGATTTTCAAACATAGGGAAAAACTCTCAAATTAAAGTAATCAAAATTAAGTACCGATTTCGTCAACGTCGAGTGACGTATATCCGAGGAATAAATTGGGCGTTCTGACAGTTTTTGTATTGAAAATTCTGTCAAAATATCAAAACGATCGGTTAAGGCTTTTACATTGGTAAAATCAATTATTGTTATTTGTAAAAACATTTTTATGGACTAGTGAAGGATAAAGGATACAAAGTTATATTTTGTTATATAAATATTTGCACGACCGGGTGAGGGGTTTTACAACGGTTTTCTCGGTGTGGGGTCGCCATTCAAGCATCTTGAGACCCCAGCGTGTAGGTCCAAACCTATATCGGTTCTTCGAACCATGTGCTCCGACTATTGCCACCTTGATGCCTAGGTCTACAGCAGGTAGGCCAGGTAGCGTTCTAAATTGTTGTTTTACAATGAACACAAGTCACACGCACGTGACAAACGTGAGTACTATAACACAAAAAGTTACTCAAAGTATCTATCTATCGACAAAATGTACGCAAAATGTAACATCTCTAAAAAAAAGTAAATTTTTTCTAAAGCAATCTAAAGTAGAAGCTTCATTTCATACTTCAGCTATGTCCTATAAAATTTCAAACGCCTTCATAAAAAACAACTCCTTTTATTTATAAATATCGAAACTTCCTTGAATTCCTGAAGAAAGTCAATATCGAAATATTCCGTTCGGAAAGTTAAAGTAAAGCAATAAAAATTCTTCAATATTCCAAGTTTAATGGAATTCCAGCAAATAGTTCGATAGTTGGGGAGATATTGCGGAACGGCAGGATGGATGAAAGTCAAACAGCGGTAATGAGTGGTGGTATTGGATAAATACCGGTATTAATTAATGAACTGAACAAGTTAAGTCGTTGGGAGTTTAGCTGTTAACTTCGCTGTGCTTGCTTGTTGGCACATACGGGTGTGTTGTCGACACTCGACTGAGACTAAATATTTGTTATGTTATCATGATATCATGCTATGCTATCAAACACTTCTTGAGGCTACTTTTACAAAAAAAAAATTGTCTAGGGGTATTTTCATCATCATCATTAGCAACCCATCAACGGCTCACTAATGAGCGCAGGTCTCCTCTCAGAGAAGGGTTATAGGCCATAGTCCACCACGCTGGCCCAATGCGAATTGGCGGACTTCACACACCTTCAAGAACATTATGAAGAACTCTCAGGTGTGCAGGTTTCCTCACGATGTTTTCCTTCACCGTTGAAGGGGTATTTTAAATCTATACTAATATAATAAAGCGATAGAGTTTGATTGTTTGTTTGAACGTACTAATCTCTATAACTAACGATCGGATTTGAAAAATTCTTTTTGCATTTGGTAGCCCAATTATTCAGGAGGGTTATTAGGCTTTTTTAAATCACGATACGTCCCGTAGAAGCCGAGTAACAAAAAGTATCAGTGAGTCGGAGGCTACTTTTTATTCCGGAAATTATTATTTCCGGATTATTAAAAACTAAATCCATGCGGAAAATGTTGCTGGCATAAGCAAGTAACTTAAATAAACGTGTACGAAGTCACGGGCAACAGTACTTTATTACTAGCAGTAATTTAGTATGAAAAGGCTAGCGATAAGTCAAAATACGCTAGGGCTTAGAACATCGATACGACAATGATTTATTCGTGCACAAAAAGCCTGTCATAAGCTTTTAGTATCTTTTATCCCAAAAAATGTCACCGCAAACGATAATGTTACTTGATAAAACAACAACGATTTGGGTTCCGTAGTGAAACAAATAAAACTACAACGCGGGACGGTAAACTAACGTTTCCAATGCAGTTTCAAGTTATACCTAAGTTACTTAGTAACTATTTTAAACAGCTATTCCAATTAACGTCCCTTCTTTTGCAATTGCTATGCTTCAACGTGGTATGAATTTGGCATGCCTATTATTTAATTTATTTTGAACTAGCTTTTGCCCACGACTTCGCATGAAGTCAGCTTTTAAAATCCCGCGGGAAACCGGGATAAAAGTTAGCCAATGTCGCTGTCTAAGTCCTCAACTATACCCATGTAAAAAATCATGTGGAGTCGTTGTACTGTTGTTTCTTTATTGAAGGATAAACTAACAAACCAACAAACGAACAAACAAACAAACAAGTCACTTTTGCACTTATTATAATACTAGATGATGCCCGCGACTTGGTCCGCGTGGATTAAGGTTTTTTAATTCCCGCGGGAACTCTGTAATTTTCCAGGATAAAGAGTAGCCAATGTGTTAATCCTGGGTATGAGCTATCTTCATTCAATATCGGATAGAAGCGGGGCGAAACGTGCGTGAGCGGTGCTTAGCTTGTAATTGCATGTTTGACGATACAGATTTTTTCTGTTGGCGGATTATAGTTGGCGGATATATATACATATATCTTCATTCATTCCAAATTTCAGCCAAATCGGTTCATTAGTTGTTGCGTGAAAGAGTAACAGACATCCATCCATCTATCCATACAGTATCCATCCATCCTCACAAACTTTCACATTTATAATATTAGTAGGGTAGGATATTAGTACGATTAGTAAGCATGAGTAAAAAAGGAAGGATTGTCCAATATTTTACTGCTGCGTCTGATGGCTCGATCAAGAACAAGACTGCTCCATTAGGTACGGGACCCTCTGACTTTTGACACACACTTGTCCACTTATTTCTTCAGCCATAGTTTGACTTATAGTTTTCTCCCTAAAAAGCTTGTCCCTCGAGACAAAAAAGGCTCGATGTATTTTGATCTAGTCTAGATGCCCTAGAATAGATAAACGAGCCAACAGAGGACGCTTTGTTGTAAAACTTTATCTCTTCCCATAAATCATTGTACCTATATCCGATATTTTCTGTTTTACGATACTTTCCAATACAATACGTCATATTTACGTTGTATTAAGTTCTGTACTTTACTGATGATCCCAACGTGCTGTAGTGGCGACCCAGCATTGGAAAGCGTTGTGTTGGTAAACCTCCCACTATATGAACCGATAAAATCAGACGAGTTGCAGGGAGCCGTTGGATACCGGCGGCGCAAGACTGTAGCCTGTGGAAGTCCATGCAAGAGATCTTTGTCCAGCAGTGGACGTCTATTGATTAATAAAGACGAAGAAAAGTTCGAAGAAAAGACGAAGAAGAGTTCACAATGTTCATTAGAAGTATGGAAATGTATAAGGAGCGTGAATTGATGGCTAGTGGAACATCAGTGCTGGTTATTATAATTAATTGTCATTGATAATGATGATGATCATCATCATTATCAACCCATCATCGGCTCACTATTGAGCGAGGTCTCCTCTCAGAGAAGGGTGATAGGCCATAGTCCACCACGTTGCCCCAATGCGAATTGTCGGACTTCACACACCTTCGAGAAACATTATGGAGAACTCTCAGGTGTGCAGATTTCCTCACGATGTTTTCCTTCACCGTTAAGCATGTGATATTTAATTTATTAAACGCATTTAACTTCGAAAAGTCAGAGGTGCGTACCCGGGATCGAACCTACGACCCCCCGAATAGGGGACCACAGTTGTAACCACTAGGCTATCACTGCTTCACTGCTATTTAATTAATTGTAATAAGATATACCTAAAATTTAATAAGATATGACAAATTTTAGCGCATCCCAACCTACTTCTGGGCATCTATGTCTCCTCTCGAATGAGAAGGATCTAACTCTATCATATTATTATCTGTGGATTTGAGACCACAGTTCAACACGCTGGTCACACGCTGACATCTTTGAAAATATTATAGAAAACTTTTAGGCATGCAGGCTTCACTTTAGATGTTTTCTTTCACCTTTAAAGCAACTAGGTATAATATTTAATTACTTAATAGGATAGATATTACAGTAAGGCCCGCTTGCAAGGACGCCGGGTTAGTTTAGTTAACCCAGGAATAAATTTGTAATTTTGACAGAAGCTTTATAGTCTAGGCAATGAAGCTAGTGGACCCCAACATCAATTCCTCAGGCGACGAAACTTTACAGAATGATAAAGTATCAGTAGTTAAACGTATTTTATAAATATCCAAAAAAAAATTAGAACGGAAGTTAGGTATTTTTACCTAAACTCTTTTATGCTTAATATCTCAGTTCGGCAAAATGCTCGGTCAAAACTTTTTTCACCTGAAACATTCATGTAAAGTCTAGAAACAAAATATAAAATATCCAAAATATACTCCTAGTCGAAACCACCAAATTTTGAAAAATACGTTTTTTCAATGTAACTTGCAGCGAAAAATTGCTCTGTGAATTTTTTTCACTGGAATGTCCTTTTATAGCCGTTTTGTACCTACAACTTGAAAATCCAAACAATATACCAAGAGACTATATTTTTTTCAAAAACTACCCTTTTACTCACAGTGCATAATTTCTCCATCCATTTTTTTTATTGATATGATTACAATTATTTTTTTTGTATCAAGTATCAAAATATCCAAAAAAATAATCAAGCGCATTAAAAACTATAAACATTTTAGAAAGATTTTTATATTTAATCCATCAAGGGAAGCAGGAGCGTGGTGACGTCACGAGACCCAACATATTATCTGCCTATTATATCGACATATTTTTTCTACGGTGACGCGAGCTTGCACTCGATAATCGACTGTATTTCGTTGATTCGACAGTGCAATTGTCAATCAAAATCTGTTGCCAACGACGGTGACTATGACGATCAATTATTCGTTATGATTTATGAACTATACCGAAGATGTCCCAGATGTTAGTCAGCCTATACGAGATTAGTATGGCTCTCAAACATCTCAAGAACAATAAAGCGCTTGGTGATGACGGAATCATTGCGGAACTCCTGAAAGCGGGTGGACGTTTATAGGTTGATAAAGAAGAAATAGATATGAATATTTTTTACTTTTTAAAATTAAAAAATAATAATTTTGATGATATTATGTTAAAGCTCAAGCTTTACGACCATTAGAATAGAATAGAATAGAAATGTTTTTTTTATTCAAATAAACTTTTACAAGTTTTTTTACAATCGTCAATGAATCTACCACTGGTTCGGAATGCCGTTCCTGCCGAGAAGAACCAGCAAGAAACTCGGCAGTTGCTCTTTTCAAAATACTTTTACAATATACTTAATAGATATTATGCTATGTATGCATTACATAGTGTAGTACCATTAGTAGTGACCTATTTATTCGAAAATTCATGTTTAAGAACACCAAAAATCTAGATCGTTAACGACATTTTTAGCGAATATTGAGACGTAAATAAGACAGATCGAAAGAGCGTTAAAAACTGAGTATGATACCATTAAAAAGTTCAAGTTTTGGCCAAAATGTCCTTTACGCCCTTTGTTATCCGAGGTCTGTGTGTAATCCGATACATCGATGCTGGATATTTCAAATTTTGTAAGCGACAAACCCCTAATTTTCAGGAGGACCAAACAAAATTTTACCTTTTAAACTGTCATAACTCTCCGTACTAAAAACGGAACCCTTCTAGAATCACTTCGTTGTCCGTCTGTCTGTCCGTCTGTCAATACCCTTTTTCTCAGGAACACATGGAGGGTATCAAGTTGAAAATAGTATCAAATACTCAGGTCTGCAATCCCTTGTAGCTGTGACAAAGTCTAAGTCGAAGCAATCAAAAGATACGGCCTTTTATGGTCCATCTATGCCGCATATTTTAACACTCGCAAGACCTAGAGGGTACTTCCAGTTGACCTAGAATCATGAAATTTGGCATGAAGCAATGTCAATTGTCATGTAGCACAAGTAAAGGAAAAAATCCGAAAATCGTAAATTTGTAGTTGCATCACAAAAAATATATTTTTTTGTGATGCCCGGAAAATTACAGAGTTCCCGTGGGAATCAAAAAACCTTAAATCATGCGGACGAAGTCGCGGGCATCATCTTGTAATAGTATAACAAAAAAATATGAATAATCAATTTAATATAATAATATCGAAAAATTTTTGAATAAAATAAAAAAAATTGGTTGTCTGTAAAGTCGGTTTACGGACCATAGTTTTACGTGATAACGTCATAAAGAAACATCGATGAATAAATGTGTCACAAGCCAACGCTTGGGCCGATCATGCCTCTCTATCGCTTGTTCCGCGCTCTCGCTTTCACCCTCAGGCTCAGGTGGAACGTGACACTTTGTCGTGCGTGCAGCTGGTGTTCATTGATTTATAAGACGTTATCACGTAAAAAGAATCTTACACCTTAAGCCTAATAGTATAATAGAAGTAATTTTGTCGTAACTGCCTGAAAAGTCTTGCTCACTCAGCTATTAATTCATGATATAAAGCTTATAAAATTATCAGATTAATGACGTCGCTTGTCAAAATTGGTTCGATGACAATAAATAGAAAATAGTAGTACTCTTAAATAGAAGACAACTCATTGCTTGATAATTTTAGAGTTTTTTTTAGAACATTTGAAGTATAAAACCGTATTGATATTGTTCTATATTTGCATTAAACTTTTCAGATCATTGCATTTTGCTACAGATATTTCAGGTTCCAATTCAATTCTTACATCTTTAGAAGATTTTTGGTGCATGTGAAATGTTGGACTCTTCTTCCATTGATTTTTAACAATCATTAATTTTCATTGAGACACTTCTTTCATGCATTTTTTCTAAATTGACTTACTTTATTAACAAAGAGCTTTTGCTATTTGTAAATAAACTAAGCTAACGCCTTTTGCTGTTTGTGTCGTTTAGGCTAAGGTCGATTCTTAAATATTTACAACTTATTATTTCAAGACATCAAGTATGTTAAAAACAATATACTTTGTAATGTCTTTGGATGTTATCTAGCACATTCGATTGGAATCAGACCATTGCATGGACAGGGTCGTCTTAACCACACTGGACGCCGGGGTTCGAAAATCCGCCTGCGCCCCCCTTGCCAACAAAAAAAATTAATTAATTTTCCATTTTTAGGGTTCCGTACCCAAAGGGTACCAACGGGACCCTATTACTAAGCCTACGCTGTCCGTCCGTCCGTCCGTCCGTCCCTCCGTCCGTCCGTCCGTCTGTCAGCGGGCTGTATCTCGTAAACCGTAATAGATAAACAGATGAAATTTTCACATATTATGTATTTCTATTGCCGCTATAACAAATAATAAAAATTAAATTAAATTAAAAAAATTAAATTAAAATGTTTCCATGGGTACATGAAAATATTTTAATTTAATTTTTTTAACGGAACCCTAAAAGAGCGAGGCCCGACTCGCACTTGGCCGATTTTTGTATTTCATTTACTCTAAAATAAAGTTAGATACTTTATAATTGACTTCAAAAAAAGGAAGTTTATATCGGCGCGCAATCGGCTCATATTTTTTTCCATGCAGGTATGTACACCAATTTCTTCGAGATTTCAGACCGTATCGCATTTTTTTTTTATTTGAAAGAGAATGTTTGCTATTAACTATGAAGATTTAGAAAATATCGATTGTGTATTAATAATGTAAGTAATAGGTATCAAGCATAGACTACATCGTTAAGCTCGAGGCCCCAACTCCTCAATTCTGATGCTGCAGGGTGCTGCACTCTTAAGCTGTGAGAATTTAGGAATTTTTGATTGTGAATTCATATTGTAAAGACCAATTACCTTTAGTTAGACTACACCACGAACTCCAGATTCTATCACCTGACCTGAAAATCAGACCTGATGCTGCAGAATATTGCACTCCTAGGCCACTAAAAATAATAACGATTTTCAAAAAACTAACTTCAAACGCCTCCATAAATTACATATATAATCTTTGTTTCTACACGTATGTTGAAGTCGGATGGGCATATAAGAAACGTCGAAACAAACGGAGGCGCAACGCACACCAGATTTACACATTTGCCGCCAGTAGTATTGTGTCAGTTCCTAGATTATTTTAACGACCCAATGATTTAATTAAGGCTAGCTGAGTCTGGTGGGCCGAAGCCCAGCAGCATCAGGATTGAGGAGTTGGTACCTTGAGCTCAATGATATAGGCCAGTGATTAACGGCCGTACTACGCAGCTATGTATTCCATACTTGATACCTAAAATATCAATCTGTAATGGAAATTTTCGCGAGCGAAGCGATCGTGAAAATATTTACTAAGTCAGAATCTAAAATTTGATCTATACGATCTAAAATTTTACTTTTTTTATTACTTACTACAAATATTACATCTCGTATCTCCAGTCCTTATTTATAAGAGATATCAAAATTTAAAATATACAGATCGAGAGAGATAAAAATTTCGAGTTCAATGGTGTATCAAGTGTACTTAGGACAAAATGTCCCTTACGACATTTGAAATTTCCAGCGTCGATATCAATTCGTCGCTACTTACGTCAATGTTAATTCAAAATTTTTAAATACCAAAATAGATTTTAGATCGTAAAGAATTTTTAATTTTTGTAGACGCGTTACAGCATAGAAACCAGACAGTTTGAAATGAATTACGACATTACAAAAAGCTACAGTACCCGGCCATAAGGCCGATGTGCAATATATATCGCCGGGTACTGTATGTACTACTACTATATACTATATATATATTGCACATCGGCATATATATTGCACCGGCGATATATATCTCACATCGGCTTAGTGGCCGATGTGCAATATAATATATCGCCGGGTACTGTACAAGAAAGTTAGAATCTAAAATTTGATCTATACTAACTAAAATTTTACTTTTTTGTTACTTACTACAAAGTATTACATTTCGTATCTCCAGTCCTTATTTATAATTATAAGAGATATCAAAATTTTAAATAAATATACAGATCGATAGAAAGAAAAATTTCAAGTTCGATGGTGAATCAAGTGTACTTACGACAGAATGTCCCTTACGACATTTGAAATTTCAGCGTCGATATCAGTTGCATAAACTGTCTAGCATTTTGCTTTAAACAGTTTGCAAATTTCTGGCGTGCCAAATACGTACTTAAACAAAATATATTTAATACATTTCCTCCTTTATTTCCTCAAATCCAAGTAATGAAAAAAAAATTAATTTTAAGCTATTGCATAGCTTTTATCGCGGGCTTTGAACTAGGACAAACAGTTTGAGCGCGGCGACCGAATCAAGAAATTCCGTAACGAAAAAAACCTAACACCGTCGTTCAGTAAGCGTTCAACATTTTAGAGGTTCACAAGTAGCTCTGTTCGGCGCAGTGGGCGAGCGGCCGCTTTCTTTACCGTATGGTGTATGATGTCGCAGGTTCAAATCTCACTCGCGAAGAAGTGACAGTGCGCTTTTCTTGTTTGTTTGTTTTTTAATTATTTTTTTGCATAATTTTTATTATGCAAAAAAAAATATTGCATAAATATTATAATTGCATAAGTTGATAAAAAATGCTATGCAATAGCCTTACTGCGGCAGTCCCCGAGTGCCACTTAATTTTTTATTTTAATTTACTTACCTAGACATAAGCTTACAAAAAAAATAATTTGTGAGCCCTTATTTAAGCTCATTTATCTTGTAAAAATAAATTAATGTTCTGTTACACGTTTATGTTCAATATTTAGCATTGTAGAAGGCATGTAGTAACATGTATATTATTTTGTGAAGTCGCTTCGCTCGCGCACTCTAAACTATACCCAATGTTTCAAGAATTAAGGTGCATTATCGCGAAACCGCAGTTTAGATTTCAAAAAATCTGTTTCAATATCAATGTTCTTCGTGATATATTTTTTGGATATTTAGGATAAGAGTGTAAATGTGACTACCTACTATGATAAAAAAAAGAAATTGGATTGAGAAATTTTTCATACCGAGTTATAAACAATTTTCAGTTGAAGTAAGATAAATAGATTTTGGTATGGATTTTTTTTTGGATTTTCTTACACGTTATGCTAAATTAAATTTTAAGGACATTTAAAAATGAAAAATTGACTGAGCAATTTTGTGGTCGAAATTACGGACAAAAAAGGAAACCTCTTTAAAAAGTGACAGTTCCGTTTGAAAAAAGTTTTGGATTTTTATCAAGTACCTCTTATTAAGGCTAATAAATAGTTTGGTAAAAAAAAATTGGACGGAGAAATTATTTATTTCAAAATATTGAGCTATTTGTACTTTTAGGTATAAATACCTAACTTCCGCATGGATTTTTTTTTGGATATTTTTGTGTAAATTTTGGGTCATCCCATACTACAACCCCGCCAAATTTCATCGACTGAGGATTTGATGTGGGGGTCTCCATACAACAGACCGCCCCATTGCCTAGGCTATTATACGACTAAATCGAGTTAGCAGCTAACTCTGGGTTAAAAGGATAACTCGGCGTTTTTTCAAGCTGGTCTAAAACATATTTATTGTAGTTCGTAGGTACCTACAGATTTAAAAGTAGTAAATAAGGAAAATTGGTAGTCAAACAAAATTAACTGGGTTTAGTCAGCAAAAATGTTTACGTAAAAAGCGTATACTAACAAAATTCGGTAATCACTTTTATTTTGTTCTGTACCGATGAAACTCAATTAGCCTTAGTTTTGAACATTTGAACAGTAAACACGTTTGTGGAGTGACTAAATTAACTATTTTATTTACAAAAAAAATACCCCAGCAGGCACATAGGTATTAGATACTTAAAATATATTTAAGAAGATCAAGTTGTTAACCTTGCGTAAATCTCTCATAAAGTATGGACGGGAAATAGACGGAAAATTTTTAAATGCCGCTTCTGCCCATACCATAACAGATTTACACAAAGTTTGAATTTACTTGAAAACTTCTTTACACTCTGTGCGGTGTCGCATGGCGCGGCATGTGCGGGCCACATTAGACGGACCATTCCTTTTTCCGACTCCAAAAAAGGAGGAGGCTATCAATTCGTCGGAATCTTTTTTTTTAATTTTTTTATGTATGTTCACCGATTACTCGAAGACGCCTGAACCGATCTGGAAAATTCTTTTTTAGTATGAAAGGGTATACTTCCCAGATAGTCCCATTAAAATTTTATCGAAATTGCTTTAACGGTTTTTAAAATATCAACAATAAATTATATACTTTGTAGTGGCGCGGGCGTTTGAAGTCGATTTTTTAAAAATATTTTTTTATATTAAACTAGCTGACCCGGCGAACTTCTTACCGCCAACTTATCTATACTAGTTGTTCGCCCCGAACTGAGACCTCGCGGTAACGGTATCCCATGATTATTCATTCAATCGATACATGATAACCAAAACTGACATTATTATTATGCCCGTTTTCACCAAACATACCTAAATCATCCCCTAAGTAGGAGTCTCTTAACGAAGGTAGCTCCTAAATACAATCCTAAGTCCTAACATCCGTCCCAATATCCTTTTAGGTGTCCCGTACAGGATCGTGATAAATAAGTTGACAGAAAACATCAATCACCTAACTTATAGGTAGCCCGTAAAGGTTAGGGAACGTTAGTGAAAACATTGAATTATTATGTAGGTACTAACGAGTGAAACCGGGTTACGGGCATCTGTACAAATCGTCATCTATCGACGCGAATAGAAAATATACAATATTTAACTAAAATTTAACTAAAAAATAATTTTAATTGAATAATATGGTACAAAAAAAATTACAATACAATTATTGTATTATAATAAGTAACTAAATAATAATGGTCGACGCAAAACTGTTTTTGGGATAGGTCGTTAGTCGTAACTCGTAGTTCCATGGGAATAGTTACTGACTGTGCCATCTATTAGCATTATTGTGAAGCTATGTTGATGCTATATGAATTACTGATGTACATTAAAAATTAAATAATCTCGTTTCTTTATAATATTCATATAATTTTAGTATTTGTTGTTCAAGTACAGGATATAAGTGACCTAAAAACATAAAATCAGTTTGAAAATCCATAGCGGATTTTCTTAGGGAGCGTCTTCAAGCGAGCGTATAAAATCGCCACTTTGAAAGCCCCCCATTTCGTCAATTTTAAGGGAAAAATTAAAAAAAAAATATTTTTGTACTCAGTTCAAAATTATCTTTAAAATGATACGTAACAATTTTATGTAACGCGATATTTTTTTTTTACTTCGCATTCGCTTCTATGAGAGCCCCCCTGAAATAAAGATTTTTATAACTTTTTAAGCCATTTTCGGCTGGAGGCCATCGGTTTACATATTATATCTAAATTTGAAGTAATTACGTTCAGTAATTCAAAAGTTATAAGGCTCTGACAGACGGACGGACGGACGGACGGACGGACGGACGGACAAGTGCAAATCGCTCTAGTTAACTCAAAGACCTTCGCTTCGCTCGGTCGATAAAAAACAAATAAACTATCATAATAAAAAAAAACTATCCTATCTTTCAAGTTGGACCAAATTACAGATAGTTACGAAGTTTGATCTAAATCGGTTCAGTAGTTTAGGAGTCCATCGCGGACAAACAACGTGACACGTAATTTATATATATTAAGAAGATTATCATGCCTATCCGTTGCTACGATTTACAATTTAAGACTTAATATTTGCGATTGCGCCCTAAATATCACATTTGTAAAATACGGAATGAATATTATCTACACTAGCGGCACGCTATGATGGCCGGTTTGACACATTACAATAGTGATGTGGAATGTCAATTTATTCTCGAACAAAAAACAATTAAGTTTTGTTTTTGTACCTGATTAAATAGGTTTAATAAAACAAAAATGTATATGTTTATTTAATTTATTTGAACGAACTGAATATTTGAATGAAAATGAATATACATACTTTATATGCACACAAGAAACATATGAATACAAAAGATACCAAAAAAGGTGCCACAAAAGGCCATAATTAATCAGATTCGTCCATACTACTATTTTCACTGTCGTCACTGCTATCATCACCTACATTAATAATTATATGTTCGTTTTCTATAATATTATCTATTTTCACATCTCTTTCATAATCTTCCCTTATTAATTTAACAGTTCTATTCACAACCTTTTCCCAGTCTCCTTTAGTCACATGTTCACAAGCTTCTTCTAATAATTTTAGCATTTTTTTTGTGGTAAATGGGGGTTCTGTATTGTGTCTTGCAGCATATCCCTTAATTTGAGCCCACACCAACTCAATCGCATTATACTCACAATGGTAAGGCGGTAACCGTATAACTCTGTGCCCATGTTCTAATGCTATTTCGTCAATGACGTATCGGATCTTGGTTGGTTTGTTTTCTTTTAAAAGACGTACTAATTCCGCTTTTAACATATTCATGTTTGCATCTACGCCATTTTTAACGTATTTCACGCCATAACCAAATGCCGAGTTGTGGTATATATCATATAAAAATAAAAATTTTACCTTTTGTATGAAACAGCTGATATTTTTTTGCGATTTCAGAGGTTTGTCCACATAGTGAAAATTGTTCATATTCACAAGTACATTCACCCCTTAAATGGTGCAAACTGATTTTTCTACACTTGTATACATTTTAGAAATCAATTTAATAAATAAATTTTGAGTCCTAAACCTAAAACTACATTCGATAAAATTTATGAATCTCTGCACATCACTATCGTCAATAAAGTAATACAATTATTTCCTTCAAAGTCGTTATCAATTAATACGGAACTTCATGAGCGGACAAACGTCAAACCGGCCTTCATAGCGTGCCGCTAGTTTAGTAAATCAACACCACCATCATAGTCTATACCGCACTACGCTACGCGGCACAGAGTGTACAGTACCCGGCGATATATATTGCACATCGGCCTTTGGAATAAAACGCTATTCTATTCTATTCACAGTTCCACTGCATTTTTTTTATATATGTTACGTGATGTGCTCACCGATTGTCAAGAGATTTCAGTAATTACTACGTGAATTTCTGGCTAGCTTTCCTTGCAATAGAATAGAAATAGCGTTTTATTCCAAAGGCCGATGTGCAATATATATCGCCGGGTACTGGTCACCCTCGGAACATGCAAAACGTAAAGTATTCAAAATGGCGATTTCCACATATCACAAAGAGAACAATCAAGCATTTAAAGTTGAGCGCAATAAAGGCTATATTGAAATCAATTTTAATATCGCGCGGAGCGGCCACGGCCATTCATTCCGCCCTTCTATATCGTTAGCCGGACGTAATTCGTTACGAATTCGGCTCGTTAGCTCGCGTGGTGTAGGGGACGAGTTGTACAGTTGATTCTGCTAATACAGGCCATTTAGATAATATTATATTGAGAGCATCCTCGCATGCTCGTGAACGGGTGCCACCGACGGGAATGGGGCTACTTTATGTCTGCCCATCTTAAGATAGAAGTTAGTCGGTATGCATTTTTGAAACTTCCCTCATTGAGGAAACACTGCATATATCATCATCATCATTATCAACCCATCATCGGCTCACTACTGAGCGAGGTCTCCTCTCAGAGAAGGGTTATAGGCCATAGTCCACCACGCTGGCCCAATGCGAATTTGGCGGACTTCACACGCCTTCGAGAACATTATGGAGAACTCTCAGGTGTGCAGGTTTCCTCACGATGTTTTCCTTCACCGTTAAAGCATCTGATATTTAATTTCTTAAACGCACTTAACTCCGAAAAGTCAGAGATGCGTACCCGGGATCGAACCTGCGACCCCCCGAATAGGAGACCACAGTCGTAACCACTAGGCTATCACTGCTCATAGCATATATAGCTTGTAGTATTTATTGTATTGTAAACTTGTTTTGAAAAGAGCAACCGCCGAGTTGCTCTTTGAGTGTGGCTTTCAGAGTGGCTTGCTTGCTGGTTCTTCTCGGCAGGAAGGGCATTCCGAACCAGTGGTAGAGCCAGACGATTCAAAAGCACTTGTAAAAAGTTTATTTGAATAAAAAATACTTATTTCTATTCTATTCTATTCTATTCTATTCATCTCGATTCTCGAATTTTCATACGCCACCAAAGCTATGATGGAACGTGTGTAATAAACGAAGGCAACACACAAAGGTCGTGACGGAAAAATTCTTACACTTTTTTTCGCCTAGCCCCCATCCGCCAAGTCCGTACCGTCCGTTATGGAACTTCGTTCCAATAAATATTGTTAATATCGTCCCACTGAATACGGTCGCGGCGGCTAATTTCATAAGAGATTAGCCATCTTCGCGGGAGATATTATAGCGCACAAGTGTATGCGCAAACACAGGTGCACTCTGTTCCCTCACTCTCAAAGTCCGAAGTGCGAAGTGTCCCGCTGTATCCAGTAGCTTGTTACCTCTGCGATTGCTACCGCAACGTGCTATGAACAAATGGACATACATAAATTATGTCCATTCATTAGATACGGAAAAAGTGGGCCTGGCCTTTGACGCGGTAATGTAATTGCACTCTAACTGCATTAACATCTTTTGTTGCGTCGACTCTGACGCCTGCAATACACAAAGCATTTTCAACCTTATTGTGTAAACAGCTAGATCTGTTTTTGCGTGAGTCGTTCGTCGCATGTTACGAGTGCATTAGAGAATTACCTACAGCTACCATTTTCTTTTTCAAAGTTTCTGGCTTTAAGGTGTTAAGTTGTCTGATCTGGAAAGGAATAGAAATTCAATGCTTTTTTGCTTCATTCGTCGCTATTCAAAGATCTTTGAGCTAGTTTTAGACTCGGTCTACTTATCTAGATTTCCGGATCTATATTTACATCACTAGTACCTACTACAAAATCCTATTTCTTTCTTACTAATAAATGCGAAAGTTTGTTAGGATGGATGTAAGGAAGGATAGATGGATGGATGGATGTTTGTTACTCTTTCTCGCCACAACAAATGAACTGATGTTGCTAAAATTTGGAATGGAGATAGCTCATACCCAGGATTAACATAGGCTACATTTTATCCCAAAAAACTAAAGAGTTCCCGCGGGAATTAAAAACCTTAATCCACGCGGATGAAGTCGCGGGCATCATCTAGTATAAATATAGTACTAGTACGACGTACTAGTACTATAACTGAATAATATAAGGCTGCATTAATATTATATTATGTACATTGCAGCAATATCATAATGAAGATAGAATAGTGATATTATTACACATTGCAGCAATATCGTAATGAAGATAGAATAGTAATATCCGCCGTGAAATGGAAGGCTTTCCTGGTAACACCTGTTCTCTTAATTAAAGCCCATGTTGCACAGTGATGCATTCAGAGCTATAGAAAATTGAACTAATAATACTCGTTTAACCATCTGTTCAATTTGTACGAGCGCTTATGGTGCAGCTACATTATCGTGCGAAAATTCGTGTCGCGTTGTCGCGATAAAATTATTGAGTTCGGGATGCAGTGTTCGGGTTCGGGACCCCCCGAATAGGAGATCACAGTCCTAACCACTAGGCTAAAGTGTGAATAGCCAAATGTAATTTATGTGTGCAATACATCTTGTACTCTTGGGTTATAGTTACATATAGTTTTAATGCTATTAATAAAAATAAAAAAAATTGGTTGTCTGTAAAGTCAGTTTACGGACGATAGTTTTACGTGATAACGTCATAAAGAAACATTGATGAAAATATGTAGCTCGCGACACATCCGATAACAACAGCGCGCACGCGATGACTGGCGGGCGCTCTCTAGTATATAATTATAGAATAGTTAATAGTATAGATAGAATACATTATAGTTTTTTAGAGGAATGTGCAGCGCCCAGACAAGCCGGCAACGCTTAAGGGCGCTAAAGAAATAAAGAAAATATGTATAAATTATTGTAAATAAAATAAAATAAATAAATAGTCACAAGCCAACGCTTGGGCCGATCGTGCCTCTCTATCGCTTGTTCCGCGTTCTCGCTTGCACGCTCAGACTCAGGCGGAACGTGACACTTTTTCGTGCGTGCAGCCGGTGTTTATCGATTTATACGACGTTATCACGTCAAAAACAAAATTAATTAATTAATTTCACTGACGTCTGTGAATCTCGAAGTCTTGCCTGAAACTGTAGTGTAGTCACGGCAAGCGAACTTTGTCGCAACAGAACCCTTTGATAACATTCGAGTTCGTCCGAATTAATTCGCGATTCAACGCGACCCGGCTACACTTGTCGCGATATTGCGAAAATTCGCCGAATCCCGATAATGCACCATTATAGTAACCATGACGCGATGTTAGCTCCTACAGTTTACCGCTTACTTCTTTGTCAACCATTAGACGTCCACTGTTGAACGTAGGCTTTTGGCATAGACTTCCACATGATTCGATCTTGCGCCGCCTGTAACCAGTGGTTCTAGCCAGTCCACTACTGTAAACAGGTCTCCTCTTGGACGAGTAAGGCCATAGTCCACCACCCTGGTGAAGTACAGATTGGTAGATTAAATTTAGAATACTCACAGGTATGCAGTTCTCCTCACAAGGTTTCGTTTAACATTATTTTTTTTTACTTATTTACTGCCGATTTGACCATCGTGAAATAAGTCTTGTTGTTGTTGTTGTTCTTGGTTTTCTGGCTTTATTTCGTGCCAGTTCAGCACGGTGCACTTCGCCAATGACACGTTGAATGGGAGAGTCACAGTGGGGATGTTAAAAGATGACGATGCTATTTTGATAAAACTGCATTAAAAGGATCTTGTTAGTGACATTATCTACAACAGAACAAAAAGAAACACACAGATATAAACACAGGAAAGATTTAAATACTAAATATATATTATACAAATGTACTATAGCTACTATTAAACTTTTATTGTGTTAGTATGTACATATTTACAGACAAACTTAACATAACGACTAAAAACTAGCATTAGGAAAGATTCAACATTTAGGGGACGGGGGATGTCGGGAGGGAGAACGTCGTAAAGTTTATGGAGGAGCTTAGGGCAGGAGAAAAGGATATGAGTGACCGACCCATCGTCAAGACCGCATTCGCACAATGAGTTGTCTCTGATCCTTAATTTAGCAAGATGTACAGGGGTACATGCGTGGCCAATACGCAGTCTTATCCGAGCGTTTTGATGTATTGTCAGATTTTCAGTAAAAAAAACCGTCGGTTAAACGTCACTGCACGTTGGTGAAATCGGCACTTAGATGTTTATAATATTCACCATTTTTCTCATTCCTACTAAGAGCAGGTAATTTCAATAATAAAATAAATATAATTTAGGAGCGTAACAAATATTATATTATTTCTAGAGCTTTAAACCTTAAAAAGCTAAATAAGGCCTAACAATATAACCTGCACAGTTGAATTTGCCTGCGAAGGCAGAAGCACACTCATAAATTACGGCAGGTGGGCAAACAGTGTCGCTGATGCAATTGTAGACATCACGTGCATCGCTGTCACTAATGTATCATGCTGATTTCGGGTAGCGTCACATTAGCAGCGGCAAAAGATGTAATCAAAAAAGACCGTAATAGCAGCGTTCCAATTTCGAGAAAGAGATCAATCGCCGAATTTTACTCGGCTGGGTAGCTTTCGTTGTGGATTTACATCTAAATAAAAGTATAATAAAGCCGCAAAAGAAAACGATTTATCTCTAAAGCACTAAAAAAGGCTTAAGCCCATTACGTAGGTATGAGTTAAAATAATAATATAAAAAATTAACTAACTCTTAATATTAACTAACTCTTTAAACAAACGTTAAAACTCACTAGTGATAGTGCATAGCGGACTGGAACAACCTACGGTCCCTAACCTCAACCTAATAATAACCTATCCCTACTAATAATTTATAAATGTGAAAGTAGCTCTGTCTGTCTATCTGTTTGTCTGCCTATTATGCTTTCACGCCTAAACCGCTTAACCAATTTTGATGAATTTTGGTATAGGTTGGACCTTCGGAAAAGAGATAGGCTACATTTTGTCGCAAAAACAAAACATTAGGAGGGGTTAAATAGGGGAATGTGATAGGGGGATGATGTTTTTGTCGATTTTTCTCCATAACTTCGTCAAACTTGAATTAATTTTGACAATTCTTTCTTTATTATGAAGTGTGCACCATCAGGTAAACTTTGTGCATTTTTGGTGAAGATCTAATAAATATTACTGGCGATAGAGGATAGAACCTATATTATTGCGGGTTTAGTCGCTGAATTAACAGCTGGTTCTAGTAGTATAAGCAACTTTAACTTAATTCTCTATTATACTATCTACTACTATCACAATACTTCATACAAAACTAATAATACATTACTTAATTAAAGTTGTTCCGTTTAAGAGACGAATCTTGTACGTCTCGAAGTTTATTCTCAAAACTAAATCTACATTTCCAACTACTGGGGAACTTTTGGAGAGTTTACTTCTTATAGAAAGTTATATCTAGAGTAATAATGTTCTGTTTCAAAAGACCCTTGTGAAGATTTAATAAAGTATTTTATGTCTTGGCCTTTTCATTGTTATAAGGAACTACTAAATTAATTCCATCATTTAAATTTTCATCTGTGCTTAAAAGAGATCGAGGGCGATCAACAGACTCCAAACTACTGAAATCAGTCAGTTTCTATTGAAAAAATATAACTTAATTTGACCTAGATCTGAGCTACCAATGACAGATGGGACAGGGTATGAGGGAAAAATAATAAAAGGCTTAGAAACAACAAGGATAGAAATTGAGATTCCTGAACACGCTACCATCATATATTTATATTTTTAATCAAATAAAATAAAAATGAGAAAATAAAATGATTTACAGCCGGCGTAGCGTTTCACTGCAGGACCTACCTAGCTTTCTTGTTTCTTGTTTTGTTTGCAGCCACGATATAGCCTCGCACCAGATAGATTTTTTTTAACAAACAATTGGTTTTGTTTAACAAACAAAAACAATTTAAAAAAATCTTAAACGCTGTCACTACCACCATAACATCGTGAGAAAATTTTTATTCGAGTGCGTACTCTACTATAATTAGCACCGCGCATGCAACTCGGTTGCATTAGCGAATTATTCGTTGTACCTCTTTCTTAGGTATATACTTTCTAGGGTTCCGTACTCAAATAACAAATCTGTAATAGAGGTAGTTAAACCATGAATGTCACTCGGTTACGCGTTGACGTTATAAAATCAATAAGCGATAGTCCGTTATTTTAATAAAGAAATGTGGTGTGACGAGCGCCGTCACAACGCAAGCAGCCTACACGGGCGGCGTGAATCATCACACGAGGGACCTGCGTGAACACGCCGTCACAGCGCAAGCAGCCCACACTACACGTGCCGCGTGACTCATCACGCGAAGCCGGCGTGAACGCACACGCCAGGGCAATGACACCAGCGGCGCGATCCCCGCCGAACCGCGCCGAGGCCCACCGAAGCAGCCAGCAGAAAAGTATAAAACGCCGAACAAGAGCGCTCACGAGCAGTTCGCCAGCGGCGCCCGTGCCATCAGGGTCGGTCTGATTCCCCTCTGGATCGATCCTGGTATCGTCGGCCTGATTACCCTCTGGGTTGACGATTGGTACGAGCTCTCTGGTAGGACCACAGGGGCTGTTGCCGCGCGCCTGGCTTCGCGGCCCGGCCCGTCCAACCACCCCGAGCGTCCGCGTTCCCCCCGCGACCGCCGCGTCACCCGCGCTCCACCGGGAGCCCGTCGCCCTTCTATCAGCCGCCCGGGCGGTCCCGATTCGTACAGTATTGTAAACGCGTTTAGGCTCGCGTCAACGTCACTCGATGTAATGTAATAAGTTAAGAAGGTTGTAAATAAAAGTCAGTATTGTTTATCGAGTATTTTATTCTTTGTCCTCGGATATATTGAAAGGCGAGGTTCGATCCCTCACATCTAATGAACGAAGTGAGTCGCTCTCAGCCCGGCCGATCCACTCCGTTACATTTGGCGCCCAACGCAAAAACCCGCGATACCGTTCCGTGAATACGTGGAAAACCCACCTACTCGTCCGTTAAAATAACGCGTCAACCAATTACAGTTGCCGGTCCGTTTTGCGTCGCTTAAGAATCGCGCCGCATCCGTAAAACCACTCACCCGCGCCAATCCGTTACGCTTGGCCAGTCCGTCCGCCCGCGTCGCGTCGCGAGAAAAAGTACCGCGTCGCGTTCACAGGCATACTCCGTAAAAATAGACACGCTCCACGCGACCGTGGGGGTATCTACCCCTACCGAAAACACAGAGTGGCAAGCATACAGTAGGTCATTTCACTTTAGGAATACTCGCGACTTTTACAACTTAACGGTTACAAACTCTTTCACGTAATCGGTTCGATTTATCGGATCTACTGAAAGGGTGAGTAACCGACCGTATAGAGAGAAAAGAAAACGTAGGGAAAAGAATAAGAAACCGCGAAATAGATGCTTATCCCGGATTAGTCGGCTTGATTAACCTCGAGTAGTTTAGTTAGTTAGTTTAGTAGTTAGAAAACTACTACACGTACAACACAAGGGGGAACACCGCGGAGATTAGGGAAAAATTAATAATAAAAATACAGTAGGTAGAAATAACGCTCGCCGACCGACCGTACTTGCTGTAACCGCCGGAATAATTAAACCGAGTACCGCGAAATAACCTAGCAACAGAGTAGGTTACCGTAGATATTAAAAATAAAAGATATAAACTAGCATCCGTACCGTTACCATAGATATTAAAAATAAAAGATATAAACTAGCACCCGTACCGCTACCGTAGATATTAAAAATAAAAGATATAAACTAACTTCTGTACCGTAGATATTAAAAATAAAAGACATAAACTAGCACCCGTACCACTACCATAGATATTAAAAATAAAAAGATATTAACTAACAACCGTACCGTTACCGTAAAAAAAAAAAAAAAATCACCAACGTCCGTACCGTAAAAGGGGAAAAAAACCCAAGACAGGGGAAACAAATCGAATGCGAACTATTCCAACTGTCTGGATCTACTCACTGAACAAACAAAAACTAACAGAAGAGCTAGAGAAGAGAAACATACCAGCTCCAACTACAAGCACAGTGGAGGAATTGAGGAAACTGTTATCAAAAACGATAAAAACCGAAGAAGCAACTAGCCGAGACAACACAATGGGTACCGAAAACGGAGCAACAGACTTCGACAAAGCAGTGTCCCGATGGAAGATACAATTCGATTCAACAGGAGACGCCGTAGAATTCCTAGAAAGAGTGGAAGAACTGGCCGAAACATTAGAGGTCAACAAAGACAAAATAATACACGTCATACCAAGATGTCTCAGCGGAAAAGCAGCACTATGGTACAGGAACAACAATCAATATTGGGAAGACTTAACAGACAGCTTCAAGTTGTACTACTACCCGAAAAATTATGAGAAAAATCTTTTAGAAACGATCATAAACAAGAAACAGGAAGCACGTGAAGATTTCGTCGACTATCTAACAAACATGCAAACATTATTCAGAAGATATGGGAAATTAACACCAGAACAACAACTAGAGAGAATCTATGACAACATGAGAAGCAGCTACCAGTTCTACATCAAACGAAGAGATTTCAACACGATGACGGAATTAATACAGCTGGCAAAAGAGTACGAAAAAATCCGAACAGATCAGTATCAGTATACATACAAGACACCGACATACTACCACAAGGGAAACCAACCAGAACACTCCAGAGCAGGGTCCAGGAACCAGGAACACAAACAGAAGCCGCAGGGAAAACTAATCTTACCGGACTATGACCCAGGGAAATGCTGCTGGAAGTGCGGAAAGAAAAACCACAGGGCCCGAGACTGCCGAGGCAAACAGGCTATTTTCTGCAGCCGTTGCGGATTACTAGGAAAACTAACTCGGGATTGCTGCAACGGAGCGAACAAAGCGAGAAAAACAGGGTCACAAGCCTACACAACGAACGCACAAGAGAAAAAAAAGACAATAGAATATTCGCGGAGGTAAAAATAGGCGACAAGACGTACGAAGCACTGGTGGATACAGGGTCAACAAACACGTACATAAACAAGACCATCATGAACCACATAAAATAAACTAGGAAGGACGTAATACCCAAATCAAACACTATAAAATTAGCAGACGGTTCGAAAATAACATCGGACACAGCAGTGAACATCGAACTCGAAGTCGCAGGACAGAAACTAACACATCAAGTGATATATCTACCAGCAACTACAGTAATGATAATGGGCATGGACTTGTTAAGAAGACTGGGACTAGCAATAAGATGGGAACGAAAACCAAATAGACAAACCGACAAAGTAGAACCTAAGGAAAAACGCGAGGGCAAGCAAAGGTTAACAAAGAAACAACAAGAAACAATACAAGCTAGGATAACCGAGGAATGTGAAAAAGCGAAAAAAAGTCCAAAAGGCAATAAAGGGGTGAAACATGTCATAAAACGAAAACATAAAGAACCAGTAAAACAAAACGTGATAGCAGACGAACTATCAAGGAACCCAGTATGCGCCGCGTCAGTAGACGAAAACGAGTGGTACACAAGGAAATTCAATAAGGTAATGGCGAACCCCGAAACAGAACCAGATTATCGAATACAGGAAGATAAACTGTATAGGAGAATAATCAATCCACGATACGGGGGCAAATTAGATCCCGACACCGAATGGAAGCTAGGCGTCAAAAACTCCGACAAAAGAAGAATCCTCTCACAACACCACGACGAACCTAGCGCAGGACACCTAGGGGTATCGAAAACCTTCAACAAAACAGCACAACGTTATTATTGGCCTGGCATTTTTAGAGACGTCGCAAAATACGTAAACAGGTGCGAGACATGTCAAAAACACAAAACGTCGCAGGAAAAAAGACCAGGACTCATGCATATCAATAACACGGAAGAACCATGGCAAGTAGTGACAACCGATCTAATAGGACCACTACCACGATCGTCAAAGGGATATCAATGGATCATCGTTTTCCACGATAAGTTCACAAAGTGGTCGGAAATAAAGCCATTGAGGAACGCGACGACAAACACGGTTATAAACGCACTAAAAGAGTGCATACTCATGAGATACGGCAGAATACAGACATTACTCAGTGACAACGCAAAGGTTTTCACAAGTAAACAGTTCAGAGACACACTCAACAAGTATGGTATACAACAGAAACTGACCGCACCATACACACCCCAGTGTAACCCAACAGAAAGAATAAACAGGACATTAGAAACCATGATAGCCGCCTTTATAGAAAAAAACCATAAAAAATGGGACGAGTACTTAGGTGAATTCAATTTTGCGATAAACACTTCAGTACAAGAATCAACGAAATACACGCCCGCATTCTTGTTATTCGGCAGGGAACTTAGACATTTCAACGACGAAAACAACCTCCTAACTCCAACACTGAAAGAAAAACAAAAACTAGAAGAAATTTATCAAATGGTACGAGAGAACCAGAAACTAGCATCAACAAACCAAAAGAAAAACTACGATAGATCGAAACGAGAATGGGAACCAAAGATGGAACAACTCGTACTTAAACGAGATTTTCCACTGTCAAACGCAGAAAAAAAGTTCTGCGCGAAACTAGCGGCAAAATACTCAGGCCCGTACAAGATAATAGATAGGAAATCGCCCGTGATATTTTTATTAAAAGCGCTCGACGGAGGCAAAGTATGCACAGCACACATAAAGGATATAAAAAGATTCCAAGAATAAAACGAAAGTACACCGAAACGTAACCGCTAAACATCAGAACACGACACGAATAGTCTAAGACGACACACACCATCCAACATAGACCCGACCGGGAAGGTCCGACCAGACAAACATCGGACTATAAGAAAGCATAGACAAATAGCACAGAGTACACAAATGTCACTAGAAATAAATCAGCCTACCCTCAAGACCAGAAATATATCGTATAAATCAAGAAAATGTCAAGACAAGAACATTTACAGTGGAGTAAAAGATGGCGGACGCGACAACTCCAGCGTGCTCGTGCAAAGAAGCGGCAATACAAGGTCCGTCAACCAAAAAGGAATTCAACGACGACCGAACGATGCCACCGGAAAACCAAGCGCTAGCCACAGAGGTGGTAGCAGCCGAAGGGCCGAAGAAGAAGAAAAAGAAACGGAGGGGAAGAAAGCGCATGGGTAACCACCGCAAGGGGATAGTTAGGTTACCCAAGTACAAAAAGGGTGACAAAGGAGGGAAGGCACAGCCAAACGCATAGGTGCGAAAAGTATAAAGTGACATACAGACGACAGTAAACTACTTTCTAGTTCTTTTGATTCAGAGGATGGTGAGTGGATGGTGGTGATGGTGAGCGGTGATGTTTACAGGTAAACATCTCAAAACGAGAGGGGAGAATGTGACGAGCGCCGTCACAACGCAAGCAGCCTACACGGGCGGCGTGAATCATCACACGAGGGACCTGCGTGAACACGCCGTCACAGCGCAAGCAGCCCACACTACACGTGCCGCGTGACTCATCACGCGAAGCCGGCGTGAACGCACACGCCAGGGCAATGACACCAGCGGCGCGATCCCCGCCGAACCGCGCCGAGGCCCACCGAAGCAGCCAGCAGAAAAGTATAAAACGCCGAACAAGAGCGCTCACGAGCAGTTCGCCAGCGGCGCCCGTGCCATCAGGGTCGGTCTGATTCCCCTCTGGATCGATCCTGGTATCGTCGGCCTGATTACCCTCTGGGTTGACGATTGGTACGAGCTCTCTGGTAGGACCACAGGGGCTGTTGCCGCGCGCCTGGCTTCGCGGCCCGGCCCGTCCAACCACCCCGAGCGTCCGCGTTCCCCCCGCGACCGCCGCGTCACCCGCGCTCCACCGGGAGCCCGTCGCCCTTCTATCAGCCGCCCGGGCGGTCCCGATTCGTACAGTATTGTAAACGCGTTTAGGCTCGCGTCAACGTCACTCGATGTAATGTAATAAGTTAAGAAGGTTGTAAATAAAAGTCAGTATTGTTTATCGAGTATTTTATTCTTTGTCCTCGGATATATTGAAAGGCGAGGTTCGATCCCTCACATCTAATGAACGAAGTGAGTCGCTCTCAGCCCGGCCGATCCACTCCGTTACAGTGGGGTTATCAAAGTTGTCAGGTTGAGACCATTTCTTGGTACGGGTCATACCTTTAAAAATTATGTTATAAGAAACTAGCTAATGCCCGCGACACAATTTCGCATTTACAATATTAGTATGAAGTATGATAGTATAATTGCTGTATAAATTTATTTACCATAATTATGATAAATCACGGGAAAAGCATCTCATCGTTTAGAAAACTACTACACGTACAACACAAGGGGGAACACCGCGGAGATTAGGGAAAAATTAATAATAAAAATACAGTAGGTAGAAATAACGCTCGCCGACCGACCGTACTTGCTGTAACCGCCGGAATAATTAAACCGAGTACCGCGAAATAACCTAGGTGGTAGCAGCCGAAGGGCCGAAGAAGAAGAAAAAGAAACGGAGGGGAAGAAAGCGCATGGGTAACCACCGCAAGGGGATAGTTAGGTTACCCAAGTACAAAAAGGGTGACAAAGGAGGGAAGGCACAGCCAAACGCATAGGTGCGAAAAGTATAAAGTGACATACAGACGACAGTAAACTACTTTCTAGTTCTTTTGATTCAGAGGATGGTGAGTGGATAGTGGTGATGGTGAGCGGTGATGTTTACAGGTAAACATCTCAAAACGAGAGGGGAGAATGTGACGAGCGCCGTCACAACGCAAGCAGCCTACACGGGCGGCGTGAATCATCACACGAGGGACCTGCGTGAACACGCCGTCACAGCGCAAGCAGCCCACACTACACGTGCCGCGTGACTCATCACGCGAAGCCGGCGTGAACGCACACGCCAGGGCAATGACACCAGCGGCGCGATCCCCGCCGAACCGCGCCGAGGCCCACCGAAGCAGCCAGCAGAAAAGTATAAAACGCCGAACAAGAGCGCTCACGAGCAGTTCGCCAGCGGCGCCCGTGCCATCAGGGTCGGTCTGATTCCCCTCTGGATCGATCCTGGTATCGTCGGCCTGATTACCCTCTGGGTTGACGATTGGTACGAGCTCTCTGGTAGGACCACAGGGGCTGTTGCCGCGCGCCTGGCTTCGCGGCCCGGCCCGTCCAACCACCCCGAGCGTCCGCGTTCCCCCCGCGACCGCCGCGTCACCCGCGCTCCACCGGGAGCCCGTCGCCCTTCTATCAGCCGCCCGGGCGGTCCCGATTCGTACAGTATTGTAAACGCGTTTAGGCTCGCGTCAACGTCACTCGATGTAATGTAATAAGTTAAGAAGGTTGTAAATAAAAGTCAGTATTGTTTATCGAGTATTTTATTCTTTGTCCTCGGATATATTGAAAGGCGAGGTTCGATCCCTCACATCTAATGAACGAAGTGAGTCGCTCTCAGCCCGGCCGATCCACTCCGTTACAGTGGGGTTATCAAAGTTGTCAGGTTGAGACCATTTCTTGGTACGGGTCATACCTTTAAAAATTATGTTATAAGAAACTAGCTAATGCCCGCGACACAATTTCGCATTTACAATATTAGTATGAAGTATGATAGTATAATTGCTGTATAAATTTATTTACCATAATTATGATACTATACTTAAAAATAAATACTGAAAACGACAAATCGTAATCAAAATTTTACCTAAGCTATAACCAAAGCAAACTAAATAGAATATAATAGAATAGAAAAGTTTTTTATTCAAATAAACTTTTACAAAATATTTTTGAATAAAAAATATCGAAAAACTTTTTTTCACGGGTTGTTGCTTTGTTATACGTACGGAACCCTAAAAGAGCGTGAGCCGACTCGCACTTGGCCGATTTTATTTACGTTTACCTCATTCATTATTGCCCTCATTATACAGATGAGGTTACGAGGATATTTGCCGAGCGCTGAAGTTTGTTATACCTCGTATCTTTCATGTTTCTCGTATTATAATTATGAGACGTCTAAGTATGAGATACGAGTGAGATTGTGGTTGTGTTTTATTTTTACTGCATAATATTCAATTTTACTGCAGTAGAACGTTTTACGGCAATTCACAGCCATGCTTATATAAAACATAGCCTCAATAGCCCAACGGTTAAAGGCGGACTGAAAACTGAAAGGTCGCAGGTTCAAATCCCACCCGTTGCACTATTGTCGTACACACTCCTGACATAAGCTTTCCGCTTATTTGGAGGGGAGAGGAGAATATTAGTCAAGTTCAACTTGGTTAATATTGTCACAAATATCGATACTTTTCACTTTATAACCGAGCCATTCAAAATTCGAACACTAACTGAGCTCTCGACCGTCCGGCCGTGGTTTAACTACCCCCCTATTTCTCCCACTCTGCGTCATTTTGTTGGGGCTTCGTGCGCTTATTCCTGATTGGCCAACGCAACCATGTTTGCCAACAACTAACAACTACCAACATAAAACAAGTTGTTGCCACACTGAAAGAATTGCCACTTAAATAATTCATTTAACACCGTCATTTTTATAAAATCATGACAATATTCTTTAAAAAAAAAATATTTATACACAAAACTCAATTAAATCAAACTTAGTCAAAGTTAGTTTAGTTTAGTTAAATCTGCCATTTTCCGTCTCCAAGATCAATTAAATCCGTCTACGTCAATTCAGTCAGGCCTACTTCTGCAACCAGGTTTCCTCTCAAATTGAGAAGGATTAAGGCCATAGTTAGTTTAAGCGTGTTGCGTGTTACCAGTGATGACTTACGGATCCGAGACATGGTCGCTAACTATGGGATCCATAAGAAGGCTCAGGATCACTCAGCGAGCGATGTAGAGAGAGCTTTGCTCGTTGTATCCCTGCGAGATCAAATCAGAAATGAGGAGATCCGTAGGAGAACCAAAGTCACCAACATAGCTCGGCGAGTCGTGAAAATGGGTGGGGCACATAGTTCGAATGGCTGATGGTCCCAAGGTACTGGAGTGGCGACCCCGCACCGGGAAGCGCAGTGTTGGCAGACCCCTCACTAGGTGAACCGACGACATCAAACGAGTCGCAGCGAGCCGCTAGATTCAGGCAGCTCAAGAACGTGGCCTGTGGAAGTACATGCAAGAGACTTTTCTCCAGCAGTGGACGTCTATCGGTTGACACAGAAGAAGAAGAAGGCCATAGTTCACTACGCTGGTCAAGCCCGGATGGCAGACTTCAAACACCTTTGAGAACATTACAGACATCTCATCTCTCAGGCACGCAGATTTCCTCATGATGTTTTCAAGTAAGGGATATTTTATTGCTCAGGTATAATGCTCCGAAAAGTTACAACCTACAGGTGTCTGACTGGGATCCCCAGAACCTCCGAATAGGAAACCAAAGTATAAATCACTTGGATACTTGGATCCTCCTCCTCCTTGCATCGCTTCCTCATTACTGAGGATCGTGTATAGGGACCCAAATTCCTCTGCCGGCGGGATCACCGCTATAGTCTTTTAAGCTCTATCTGCTTTGTGAAGGTCTATTCTGACTCCTAATTTCTCAATCAAACGACCTTTGGTTTACACAATATATGTTGTCAAATAAAAACGGAGTACAATTTATCACACTCGAATTTGTTGTGATCGGACAGAAAGCTGCTGGGTTTATAGTTATTCCGCGAGTTGCTTACGCGTTTGTTACAAAGGCTTAAACGACACTGTCTTCTGCAAAGGTGCGGAATCGACTCAATAAAAACTAGTCACTGGAAGCCGGCCTTTCGAAACGAAGTTGATTATTGAACTGAAAAAACGAACGTAGCCCGGCTCTAATCTGACAGCTTTCTGTTTACATAAAATCTATTCTTAATTCATAATCAAAACTAAACCATGACATCATAGTTTTTCATAGGAAGCTGGCTAGCCATACCATAAGCAGCCATCGCGGAGGTTGCACCACCGGCAAGCTCACCCGATCGAAGGTTGGGCGCCACACGTGGCTCCCTCTTGATATCACCCTCTTGATCGCTTCTTTCCTACGTTGACGGTTCTCCGCCGAGTGGTAAGCACAGTAGATGCTGGAATCAAGCGCCTCTTTCACCTGGTCCGTCCAACGTCTCGGGCTCCGTCCGCGTGGCCTTTTTCCTTCGATCTTCCCTGTGAGTATGAGATTTTCTATGCTGGTCGCAACCTTTCGGGCTATGTGACCGAAGTACTCGAGTGTTTTCCGCAGACAGATGGATGATAGCCGAGGATACTTGGATATCACCGCTGATATTATTAATTCCTCGCATCATCCTTACTAATATTATAAATGCGAAAGCGTGTTTGTTTGTTGGTTTGTCCTTCAGTCACTCACCAACGAAGCAACGGATCTACATGATTTTTTGTGTGGATAAATTTGAAGACCTGGAGAGTGACATTCGCAACTTTTGGACCCGTAAAATCACAGAGTTCCCGCGGGATTTCAAAATGTAAATCCACGCAGATGAAATCGCAGTAGTTCTTAATGTAAAATATACGCATAGTCACAAAGTTCCGGAATTAAATTAGCAATCTGGTCAGACCACATGTAAGCAAAGTTAGCTAACTAAAGTCGGAGACCGCAAGATAGTTGGCGAGACCTCGACGATGCAATTATTCAGGCCAATGAACTCTACATAGTTTAAGTACACGGATTGGCCATTAGATTACGTGGTTAGCCAGATTTGGGATCATATTAGATGCGAGCGTTAGACTATAACTTGACTATAAGGATTATTTTAGACCACAATCATGCAATCTAGTTAGGAAGCTTTTCGCTTTATTTGCCATCAAAACCTAAGGCATCGCATAGGTCTGAACCGTTACCATATTATGGTTGACATGAGACATCGGTCCCGCAATAGCGCTTCACTTCCTTATTGCTGATTCGCACCGCTTATAGCAATGCCCTTGCGGTTTCCGATTTTCTAACTAGGTACATAAATACAACTTGGACACCTTAAAATCAAGTAGAATAGGCATTTTCAATCTTGCTATCTTTCACTTTCATTCCATCGTTTCTCTTTTTTACACCCGGTACGAAATCCTTCCTTGCTATTGTTATAAATCCTAACGTATTGGTATGTCCTTCAATCACGCAATAACGGAGCAACGGATCGCGTATTATTTGCAAGGTGTTCAGGACTTTAACAGTGGTATAAGCTACCTTTAACTTTGAGAAGTAGATCCCGCGGGATTTTTAGCCCGAAAAAAGTTGCGGGCAATAGCTCGTACTAACATTTTTTAATTTCCAGATAGGATAGACAACAATCAATGCTGGCAAGCACTGATGACGTCTAGGCTGGACCGCACTTGCCTAAAAAATGCCTATTCACTCTTGCCTTGAAGGTACTCTAATTATACGTGGCCGGAAATACAGACTCTGGAAGTGCGTTCATCGCCTTAGCGGTTCGTTTCAGAAACATAAGCTCGAAAAACATTACCCTCCTTCGTGCAGTCAGGTAAAAATAGAAGCTATTTCGTAAAACCTGGCAATACAGTTGTGTAACATAATAGTGTGACAGCAGTGTATTCAATCCACGTCGGCAGGCGGGTGTCGGATCACCGGACGGACCGGACGGTGGATTTGCCAAATCCGATTTCATTTAAATATCGGAAAAATTTGCATGTGAATAAATCGCCTAAGCTTAAAGCATGGTGATGGTTAGAATCGGATTGTACGCATCGGTTCAAATGAAAATACTTAACTTTTTATTGATAACTTTTATTTATACGTTCAATTTTTATGGTAGTTATGCTGTATTACTTATTTTTAACTAGCTTTTAACCGCGACTTCCTCCAAGTGGAGTTTAGTTATGTTTTTGAAAATCGCGCGAGGACCCCGGGCATTTATGGTTCTTTGCAGGTTTTGGACAGTAGCCATGCAAAAAATGACGTCAATCCGTTGCTCCGTTACTCCGTGATTGAAGGGCAAACCAACAAAAACACTCGCATTCACAATATTAGGAAAGATTTTTGAGTACCTCCCAAGTTAGTCAACTACCATCATTGACTGCATAATCACTTCCCGTCAAGTGAGACTGCAGTCAAGGGCCTATCTTATCAGGAATAAAAAATTAAGTGGCACTCGGGGAATGCCGCGGTTAAGCTATTGCATAGCATTTTTTATCAACTTATGCAATTATAATATTTATGCAATATTTTTTTTTGCATAATAAAAATTATGGAAAAAAAATAATTAAAAACAAACAAACAAGAAAAGCGCACTGTCACTACTTCGCGAGTGAGATTCGAACCTGCGACATCTAAAGAAAGCGGCCGCTCGCCCACTGCGCCAAAGAGAGCTAAATGTGAACCTCTAAAATATTGAACGCTTACTGAACGACGGTGTTAGGTTTTTTTCGTTACGGAATTTCTTGATTCGGTCGCCGCGATCAAACTGTTTGTCCTAGTTCAAAGCCCGCGATAAAAGCTATGCAATAGCTTAATAAATAGCATTATATAACCGCTATGACAATGATACTTACCAGTCTATTTTTAAAGTAAATCTCTTTGACTCTGAGCGTCAGACAATCGCGATCCACAATGGGAGAAAAGGGCCTTTGCAATCGAGAAAATCTAATTCTGGGATATGGCGTTCAAGGTATTCGGTTCCCTTTTTATTTCTTTTGGAACAACTGTGGCCGCTTTAATCTGAAAGGTTAGTGTAAGGCCTTTCGGTTGGCATCTCATTTATTCTACCATTCAATGAATGGTTTAAGCATTTATTTGATAGGAATATCTCTGTATTTTACATGTTCTTAAAAGAAGTATCTATTATGATCTTTGATTCTTATTTGTACATACATTACCAACGTTGCCGTTAATTGAAGGTACTAATTCCACTCCCACATATCGCGGTCTTGTGCCACAGTCATTATATCCCACGACATAATAGAGCGTCGCTGTCGTATCATATATATAATTTAGACGTTCACTATTGAATAGTTATAATCATGCTTATGCAACGATCTATCGGCTTCTAGCAACTCACTTCAGATTTCTGGTCCATCTAATTGGGGGATCCTTCAAAGCTATTCTTTCTAGTGAGGGGCCACCTTGGGACTCCAGCATTTATTTGAGATCATAATATTTGCTTATTTTTAGGGTATTGCCACTTAAGTTAAGACAAACTACGTTATTATGACTTTGATGGCAACTATTCACGATTGATACTCCCACCTGAGACGCAACTTAAAACTTCTATATTAATCTATTCTTTATTAAGTGACCGGCGCATCTGTACGCTAAGAATTATCACTCGATAGTATAAAGCACCCACTGGAGCCTTATGTGAGACGGGTCTTTGTGCGCGATCTGATAAGATCGTTAACTCTGCTTCAATGGCGGACGATACCTACGTATATGCGTCATTTTGTTGGGGCTTCGTGCGCTTATTCCTGATTGGCCAACGCAACCATGTTTGCCAACAACTAACAACTACCAACATAAAACAAGTTGTTGCCACACTGAAAGAATTGCCACTTAAGTAATTCATTTAACACCGTCATTTTTATAAAATCATGACAATATTCTTTAAAAAAAAATATTTATACACAAAACTCAATTAAATCAAACTTAGTCAAAGTTAGTTTAGTTTAGTTAAATCTGCCATTTTCCGTCTCCAAGATCAATTAAATCCGTCTACGTCAATTCAGTCAGGCCTACTTCTGCAACCAGGTTTCCTCTCAAATTGAGAAGGATTAAGGCCATAGTTAGTTTAAGCGTGTTGCGTGTTACCAGTGATGACTTACGGATCCGAGACATGGTCGCTAACTATGGGATCCATAAGAAGGCTCAGGATCACTCAGCGAGCGATGTAGAGAGAGCTTTGCTCGTTGTATCCCTGCGAGATCAAATCAGAAATGAGGAGATCCGTAGGAGAACCAAAGTCACCAACATAGCTCGGCGAGTCGTGAAAATGGGTGGGGCACATAGTTCGAATGGCTGATGGTCCCAAGGTACTGGAGTGGCGACCCCGCACCGGGAAGCGCAGTGTTGGCAGACCCCTCACTAGGTGAACCGACGACATCAAACGAGTCGCAGCGAGCCGCTAGATTCAGGCAGCTCAAGAACGTGGCCTGTGGAAGTACATGCAAGAGACTTTTCTCCAGCAGTGGACGTCTATCGGTTGACACAGAAGAAGAAGAAGGCCATAGTTCACTACGCTGGTCAAGCCCGGATGGCAGACTTCAAACACCTTTGAGAACATTACAGACATCTCATCTCTCAGGCACGCAGATTTCCTCATGATGTTTTCAAGTAAGGGATATTTTATTGCTCAGGTATAATGCTCCGAAAAGTTACAACCTACAGGTGTCTGACTGGGATCCCCAGAACCTCCGAATAGGAAACCAAAGTATAAATCACTTGGATACTTGGATCCTCCTCCTCCTTGCATCGCTTCCTCATTACTGAGGATCGTGTATAGGGACCCAAATTCCTCTGCCGGCGAGATCACCGCTATAGTCTTTTAAGCTCAATCTGCTTTGTGAAGGTCTATTCTGACTCCTAATTTCTCAATCAAACAACCTTTGGTTTACACAATATATGTTGTCAAATAAAAACGGAGTACAATTTATCACACTCGAATTTGTTGTGATCGGACAGAAAGCTGCTGGGTTTATAGTTATTCCGCGAGTTGCTTACGCGTTTGTTACAAAGGCTTAAACGACACTGTCTTCTGCAAAGGTGCGGAATCGACTCAATAAAAACTAGTCACTGGAAGCCGGCCTTTCGAAACGAAGTTGATTATTGAACTGAAAAAACGAACGTAGCCCGGCTCTAATCTGACAGCTTTCTGTTTACATAAAATCTATTCTTAATTCATAATCAAAACTAAACCATGACATCATAGTTTTTCATAGGAAGCTGGCTAGCCATACCATAAGCAGCCATCGCGGAGGTTGCACCACCGGCAAGCTCACCCGATCGAAGGTTGGGCGCCACACGTGGCTCCCTCTTGATATCACCCTCTTGATCGCTTCTTTCCTACGTTGACGGTTCTCCGCCGAGTGGTAAGCACAGTAGATGCTGGAATCAAGCGCCTCTTTCACCTGGTCCGTCCAACGTCTCGGGCTCCGTCCGCGTGGCCTTTTTCCTTCGATCTTCCCTGTGAGTATGAGATTTTCTATGCTGGTCGCAACCTTTCGGGCTATGTGACCGAAGTACTCGAGTGTTTTCCGCAGACAGATGGATGATAGCCGAGGATACTTGGATATCACCGCTGATATTATTAATTCCTCGCATCATCCTTACTAATATTATAAATGCGAAAGCGTGTTTGTTTGTTGGTTTGTCCTTCAGTCACTCACCAACGAAGCAACGGATCTACATGATTTTTTGTGTGGATAAATTTGAAGACCTGGAGAGTGACATTCGCAACTTTTGGACCCGTAAAATCACAGAGTTCCCGCGGGATTTCAAAATGTAAATCCACGCAGATGAAATCGCAGTAGTTCTTAATGTAAAATATACGCATAGTCGCAAAGTTCCGGAATTAAATTAGCAATCTGGTCAGACCACATGTAAGCAAAGTTAGCTAACTAAAGTCGGAGACCGCAAGATAGTTGGCGAGACCTCGACGATGCAATTATTCAGGCCAATGAACTCTACATAGTTTAAGTACACGGATTGGCCATTAGATTACGTGGTTAGCCAGATTTGGGATCATATTAGATGCGAGCGTTAGACTATAACTTGACTATAAGGATTATTTTAGACCACAATCATGCAATCTAGTTAGGAAGCTTTTCGCTTTATTTGCCATCAAAACCTAAGGCATCGCATAGGTCTGAACCGTTACCATATTATGGTTGACATGAGACATCGGTCCCGCAATAGCGCTTCACTTCCTTATTGCTGATTCGCACCGCTTATAGCAATGCCCTTGCGGTTTCCGATTTTCTAACTAGGTACATAAATACAACTTGGACACCTTAAAATCAAGTAGAATAGGCATTTTCAATCTTGCTATCTTTCACTTTCATTCCATCGTTTCTCTTTTTTACACCCGGTACGAAATCCTTCCTTGCTATTGTTATAAATCCTAACGTATTGGTATGTCCTTCAATCACGCAATAACGGAGCAACGGATCGCGTATTATTTGCAAGGTGTTCAGGACTTTAACAGTGGTATAAGCTACCTTTAACTTTGAGAAGTAGATCCCGCGGGATTTTTAGCCCGAAAAAAGTTGCGGGCAATAGCTCGTACTAACATTTTTTAATTTCCAGATAGGATAGACAACAATCAATGCTGGCAAGCACTGATGACGTCTAGGCTGGACCGCACTTGCCTAAAAAATGCCTATTCACTCTTGCCTTGAAGGTACTCTAATTATACGTGGCCGGAAACACAGACTCTGGAAGTGCGTTCATCGCCTTAGCGGTTCGTTTCAGAAACATAAGCTCGAAAAACATTACCCTCCTTCGTGCAGTCAGGTAAAAATAGAAGCTATTTCGTAAAACCTGGCAATACAGTTGTGTAACATAATAGTGTGACAGCAGTGTATTCAATCCACGTCGGCAGGCGGGTGTCGGATCACCGGACGGACCGGACGGTGGATTTGCCAAATCCGATTTCATTTAAATATCGGAAAAATTTGCATGTGAATAAATCGCCTAAGCTTAAAGCATGGTGATGGTTAGAATCGGATTGTACGCATCGGTTCAAATGAAAATACTTAACTTTTTATTGATAACTTTTATTTATACGTTCAATTTTTATGGTAGTTATGCTGTATTACTTATTTTTAACTAGCTTTTAACCGCGACTTCCTCCAAGTGGAGTTTAGTTATGTTTTTGAAAATCGCGCGAGGACCCCGGGCATTTATGGTTCTTTGCAGGTTTTGGACAGTAGCCATGCAAAAAATGACGTCAATCCGTTGCTCCGTTACTCCGTGATTGAAGGGCAAACCAACAAAAATACTCGCATTCACAATATTAGGAAAGATTTTTGAGTACCTCCCAAGTTAGTCAACTACCATCATTGACTGCATAATCACTTCCCGTCAAGTGAGACTGCAGTCAAGGGCCTATCTTATCAGGAATAAAAAATTAAGTGGCACTCGGGGAATGCCGCGGTTAAGCTATTGCATAGCATTTTTTATCAACTTATGCAATTATAATATTTATGCAATATTTTTTTTTGCATAATAAAAATTATGGAAAAAAAATAATTAAAAACAAACAAACAAGAAAAGCGCACTGTCACTACTTCGCGAGTGAGATTCGAACCTGCGACATCTAAAGAAAGCGGCCGCTCGCCCACTGCGCCAAAGAGAGCTAAATGTGAACCTCTAAAATATTGAACGCTTACTGAACGACGGTGTTAGGTTTTTTTCGTTACGGAATTTCTTGATTCGGTCGCCGCGATCAAACTGTTTGTCCTAGTTCAAAGCCCGCGATAAAAGCTATGCAATAGCTTAATAAATAGCATTATATAACCGCTATGACAATGATACTTACCAGTCTATTTTTAAAGTAAATCTCTTTGACTCTGAGCGTCAGACAATCGCGATCCACAATGGGAGAAAAGGGCCTTTGCAATCGAGAAAATCTAATTCTGGGATATGGCGTTCAAGGTATTCGGTTCCCTTTTTATTTCTTTTGGAAAAACTGTGGCCGCTTTAATCTGAAAGGTTAGTGTAAGGCCTTTCGGTTGGCATCTGATTTATTCTACCATTCAATGAATGGTTTAAGCATTTATTTGATAGGAATATCTCTGTATTTTACATGTTCTTAAAAGAAGTATCTATTATGATCTTTGATTCTTATTTGTACATACATTACCAACGTTGCCGTTAATTGAAGGTACTAATTCCACTCCCACATATCGCGGTCTTGTGCCACAGTCATATCCCACGACATAATAGAGCGTCGCTGTCGTATCATATATATAATTTAGACGTTCACTATTGAATAGTTATAATCATGCTTATGCAACGATCTATCGGCTTCTAGCAACTCACTTCAGATTTCTGGTCCATCTAATTGGGGGATCCTTCAAAGCTATTCTTTCTAGTGAGGGGCCACCTTGGGACTCCAGCATTTATTTGAGATCATAATATTTGCTTATTTTTAGGGTATTACCACTTAAGTTAAGACAAACTACGTTATTATGACTTTGATGGCAACTATTCACGATTGATACTCCCACCTGAGACGCAACTTAAAACTTCTATATTAATCTATTCTTTATTAAGTGACCGGCGCATCTGTACGCTAAGAATTATCACTCGATAGTATAAAGCACCCACTGGAGCCTTATGTGAGACGGGTCTTTGTGCGCGATCTGATAAGATCGTTAACTCTGCTTCAATGGCGGACGATACCTACGTATACATACATTACTACCTTATACATATTATTAGCGATCCATTCTCATACTTTATTTTTACGTGCTTTATATTTCCTACTCCAATAGGTCCTAGGTTCGATTACCGGGTCGAGCCAAACTTTCTTAGTGGCAGCTTGGAATTGGAAAGCTGGCGGCCCCAGATTTCAGGCTGGAATATCCCAGGGATTGAACCTACGATCCCCCGATTTAGAGACCGCAGTTCTAATCATTCTAGGATATCACTAGACGTAACTAAAAGGTCTTGCGGTATTTAAAATGTGGGGGAAGTCGCGGGAGGAAGATAGTTTATCTTCAAAAGCCTATAACAGTCCACTTCTGGACTAAAGGCCTCTCCCAATTTGGGAGGGTTTGCCCAAAATCATCATATTCCCTTAGTCGGCTCAACTGTATTCTGATCTGCCGTCACCACACGGCACAAGGTTAAAATTAAGGTAAATTAAGAAATAAAAAGTTGGAATTCTATAAACGATAATAATCGTATGAGGATTCATCATTATCATTAACAACCCATCAATAACTCACTACTGAGCGTAGGTCTCCTCTCAGAGAAGGGTTATAGGCCATAGTCCACCCCGCTGGCCCAATGCGAATTGTCGTACTTTACACACCTTCAAGAACATAATGTTACTCCATACCGCCTCAGCCAACCACAGCATGCCATATCAGCCAGCCAATGACAGCCAAGCCAGCCAAACACAGCCAAGCCAGCCAAACACAGCCAAGTCAGCCAAACACAGCCAAGCCAGCCAAACACAGCCAAGCCAGCCAAACACAGCCAAGCCAGCCAAACACAGCCAAGCCAGCCAAACACAGCCAAGCCAGCCAAACACAGCCAAGCCAGCCTGCCTTAGCCAATCTACCGAATGCCTTTGGACAGCCGACTATTACGTCATACCGCCTCAGCCAATCACAGCGTGCCGTATCAGTCAGCCAATGACAGCCAAGCGAGCCTGCCCGAGTTAATCTACCGGATGCCTTCGGTGGGGAATAAAGTATAAAGCGCCCTGTGAGCCCATTCTAGTCAGTTTTTCGGTGCGGTTAACTTATAAGCCGAAACTCTGCCCCGTTGTGAGTTTTACGGTTATTGTGATTAATAAACAAATTATTAAGTCTGTACATAGCGTGTGTAATTAAATAAAATTTACGTGAATGCCTAATGGCCTGCTGTTTTTATTTGTGCCACTTGTTTCATCTCAGAAGTGGGATTTAATAGAAATACCTAGCTATGAAGCGTAATCGCGCCGATTGGTCAAGACCAAGCCGTCTGATAAATCCGCCAGAATGGAACAAATCACCACATGCCGACGAATCCGAATCAAGCAACGACGAAGACGAAGTCGCTCCTCCTGCCCGAAAAATTCTTAAAAGACTTTTGGAGACAAAGGTACAAAAAGCCATGATCGAATTAAACGCCGAGATACCTTCTGTAACCACAAGAAAAGAGCACCGCGCGGCCTCACTGATCCCAGAGTTCGACCCGGATAGTGAAGAATGTACTTCTGCGACAGCATGACTCAAAAAAAATCGATCAATTAGGTGAAATTCACGGCCGGAGTGAAACTATTAAATCATTTTACCTGCAGGACCGGTTAAGGGGTCAAGCAAGGAGGTGGTACAACCGGCTGGATGAACACAGCTATTCTTGGGATGATTGGAAACAGATGCTATTACGCGCTTTTCCCAGGCATCGCGACTTCGGGAATATGCTAGAAGAGGTGATGAACAGGAAGAAATTACTCGCCGAATCGTTGACCAAGTACTACCAGGACAAAGTGGCCATGTGTTTCCGGTGTAATTTGTCTGACAGCGCGACAGTTTCTTGTATCATCTGTGGCCGACCACCGCAAATTCAAGCAAAAAACGTGCCGAAAAATTATATGAAGGCTTCCTTTGTCCGCCGTCAACGTCAATTTCAAATCGTACGGCAAATAAAGATGCGAATAATCAACAGGTAAACAAAAAAAATATATTCTCCGGTCAACCTGGATACCAATCCTTGCCCGCGATGTAAAAAGCGGCACATGTTACGTGACTGCCCATATCCAGATTCGCGAACCTGCTACAAATGCGGCGCCAAAGGTCGCATTGCTTTGCGCTGCGTAAATGCTCCAAAACCTGTGCCAGTAACTTATGATAAAGTGAAAGAAATAAAGCTTCAACAAAACCACAACAAGATTTTCAACAATAGCGCACGGAACATCGTCTGGAAACAAGACGAAGTGCTGACCAGAGCTGAAAGTTGCCTTGCTTCGCCGCCACCGAAGGTTCAGGTTAGTCCACAAAATTATACTTTGCCATCGCCACCCATAGCCAATGCCATAACTGATCATAGCCGTCATATAGCGTCTCTGTTTCCTAGCCACACTAGCCACACTAGCCTAGCTAACATAAGCACTTAGCATACATAAGCTAACATAGTTTGCCACACTAGCCTAGCTAATAAGCACTATTGGGGGAGTTAACATATTATAATGAGGTTAAATTAGGTCCATTAAATAAAAGCGATCACGATAGTTTAATTGATTTGTTGCGGAATTAAAGCTACTGTTTTGCGAATAAAACACAATACTTAGGATGTACGAATTTATTACAAATGAAAATATAAATAACAACTGAACAGCCTTTATACCGACAACCATACCGCTTATTGCACAGTGAGCAGGAAACCGTCAGGTCCAAGGTTTCTGAACTATTAGATGCAGATATTATCCGAGAGTCCGAATCATGTTTTGCTTCTCCAGTCATTCTAGTAAAGAATAAGATCGGTGACAGTAGGCTCTGTGTCGACTATCGGGCGCTTAACGCCATTACAGTCAAAGAAAGGTATCCACTGCCCAACATCGACGATCAGGTCCCAAGGTTGAGATTTCATAGCACTACAGGGACACTTTGAATATACGCGTGTCCCATTCGGTCTGGCTAATGCACAGTCTGTTTTTATGCGACTTATAAATAAGATCATGGATTCTTTAAAAAATTGTACGACAGTTCTAAATATGACGTGTTAGCATTCTTAGACGATTTGTTATTACCTTCATTTGATATCCAGTCGGGCTTAGAAATTTTAGAGAAAGTACTTCATAAATTGAGATCAGATAATTTAAAACTAAATACGAATAAGTGTTGATTTTATCTCGTACTTAGGACATGAGATTTCATCGAATGCCATTCAACCCGGTGAATCTAAGTTGGCAGCAGTTTCAGAATTTCCCATTCCTACTAACGTGCATGAGATACGTCAATTTATAGGGTTATGTAGGTATTTCCGTAAATTGCTCGCCCATTAACAGAATTGACAAAGAAAAACGCAGTGTGGAATTGGGGCTCTGAACAATCTAAAAGTTTTGAACAATTAAAGCAGTGTTTATGTACAAAGCCTTTATTGGCGGAGATTCACACGGATGCATGCAAATCCGGCGTCGCAGGTATTTTGTTGCAGAAACAAACTGATAATTCGTTGCGCCCAGTCTTGTATTTCAGTAGAGTAACTAGTAAGGAAGAAAGTATCTATCATAGCTACGAACTTGAAACACTCACTGTGGTCGAATCGTTGCGTAGATTCAGGGTGTAAATTGTAGGCAAAAAGGTTAAGGTTGTGACTGACTGTAAGGCTGTTCAAGCCACTTTAACTAAACGTGACATTATCCCGCGAATTGCCAGATGGTGGCTATCAATCCATGATTTTGACATGAGTGTAGAGTACAGACCAGAAGAAAGAATGAAACATGTAGACGCGTTAAATAGAAACCCAGTCGATACTGTAAATGTCAACTGTCTTAAAGTGTCAGACTGGTTTTATACCATTCAGTACTAGGATGACAAGTTGAAATGAATCATTGACCAGCTTAAGGATGGCTCAGCTGCAACTGAAATAGCCAACAATTATGTATTTGTAGATGATAGATTGTATAGAAAGACATTGCATGGCAATCGTCTCGTAGTACCAGCATTCGTTCGATGGAAACTGGTCCAGATGCACCATGATGATATAGGGCATATGGGTTTTCAAAAATGTTTAGATTTGATAAAAAAAGACTATTGGTTTCCAAAAAATGACCCGTTTTATTCGAAAATATGTTACTGCATGTCTTTGTTGTGCTTATGGTAAAGGTGACTATGGGAAAAAAGAGGGAAAATTGTTTCCTATTCCCAAACCCACAGAACCCATGCTCATGGTTCATGTTGACCACTTAGGACCCTTTTGCAAGACTGCAAAAAGCTATCAGTATATGCTGGTTGTTACTGATGCTTTTTCGAAATTTGTTATTACTGAGCCCACCCGAACTGTCAATTCCGTAGAAACTATTAGAACACTCAAAAAATATTCAGTTTATTTGGATACCCTGATAAACTTGTATCTGATTATGAGAAAGCTTTTACCAGTCGACATTTCAAAAGCTTTTCAACTGACAAGCAGTTTAGATATATTTTAACTTCTATTGCATTTCCACGAGCCAATGGTCAAGTGGAACGCACTAACCGGACCATATTGCGTTGCGTGCCACAAACCCTAGCGAGGCTGCGAATAATTGGGCCAATAGCTTACCCGACATTATCTGGCGTATTAACAATACTGCGGATGAAAGTACAACCTACAAGCCCTACGATTTGATGTTCCCCAAAAGCTCTAGGCCACGATGCGATGTTGTTACTGATGAAAACATTAGTGAACCAGTTTAGGCGTAACAAAGCTAGCGCGAAGTTAAGGTAAGCAAGCGATAAGATAAAACGTAACTTTGACAAAAAGCAAAACGAGCCATATTTATAGAAAGGGGGATTTAGTTCTCTGGCGGCAAGCGCCCACAAGCAGTGCATCAAAAGCGAGCACCTAACTTGATGACATTTACTCAGGTCCATACATCATAACCAAAGTAGTGGGCAATGATAGATATAGGATCCGAAGTGTTAAGGGGCATCGAGGTTACATAGCCTTTACAGGGCTGGTTGCAGCAGACTCTTAAGACCTTATCATGGTACGGTTCCTCTATCTGACAGTGCTAGCAGTTCCGACAATCAGCTTGAGACTGAAGACCTTATTGACCTTTTAGAAAGTTAACCAAGCTCTCTCCCATTGCGGGAGCAATTATTGTTTCAGGACGGCCGAATGTTACGCCATACCGCCTCAGCCAACCACAGCGTGCCATATCAGCCAGCCAATGACAGCCAAGCCAGCCAAACACAGCCAAGCCAGCCAAACACAGCCAAGCCAGCCAAACACAGCCAAGCCAGCCAAACACAGCCAAGCCAGCCAAACACAGCCAAGCCAGCCTGCCTTAGCCAATCTACCGAATGCCTTCGGACAGCCGACTATTACGTCATACCGCCTCAGCCAATCACAGCGTGCCGTATCAGTCAGCCAATGACAGCCAAGCGAGCCTGCCCGAGTTAATCTACCGGATGCCTTCGGTGGGGAATAAAGTATAAAGCGCCCTGCGAGCCCATTCTAGTCATTTTTTCCGTGCGGTTAACTTATAAGCCGAAACTCTGCCCCGTTGTGAGTTTTACGGTTATTGTGATTAATAAACAAATTATTAAGTCTGTACATAGCGTGTGTAATTAAATAAAATTTACGTGAATGCCTAATGGCCTGCTGTTTTTATTTGTGCCACTTGTTTCAATTATGAAGAACTCTCAGATGTGCAGGTTTCCTCACGATGTTTTCCTTCACCGTTGAAGCATGTGATATTTAATTGCTTAAACGCACCTGACTCCGAAAAGTCAGGGGTGAGTACCCGGGATCGAACCTGCGACCCCCCCGAATAGGAGACCACAGACCTAACCACTAGGCTATCACTGCTGCGTATGAGGATTACCTAAATAATATTATATTACCTACCCTTGACCAAGTTGGTAAATCAAATCAATAGTTCAATGCTCTTATCCGGCGATCAAGTCGCCAGCTCCTTTGTCAAGGCTCGTTAGGATTCCGAGCTCGTTATTTCACAAAAACCTCCCGTTTTCCTCGAGGGCGGGCGGCGCGCGGGAAGGCGGAATCTGCCCTAGATTGACAGTAAGCCGCCCTATAATGGTTAGCCTTCTTATGGCAAGGTACTTTGGATTTTCAGGTCGTTTATGATTTATAGATTATCAGTTATGAATTGCAAAAACGTCCGCGCGGAGTTAGGTATTCGAAGCGCGGAGGCAGGAACTCTTTGAATTTTTTTTTGGAACGTAGTTCCTTATCGCGCAGTGCGGAACTCGGAAGGGGGGCTAAGCCTTGTACCGCGAAATTACCGAACACAATGCCAAATTAATTAATCGAAAGGAACTACGTTCCATCCCGGTGTCCCTTGACACCTCTCAAGTTTTTTTTTCTGGGATCATTTTCTGGGATGAAACGTAGTCTATGTGTATGTATGTTCATAATTCATTTATTAATTTGTGAATATGGTACAGTCAAGATATTATAAATACAATTTACAATGCGCATATCCTACCAAAGTGTGGTGTACAAATATAGGAATGTTATTATTATATGTCAAAAAAATAATATACAACTGTAGTGTGGCCACGAGAGGGAAAGAGATGGAAGACTACATAAATGATAAACACGTCTTTACTTAATCGAAACCCGTTTATTACTATTTTATTATAATTAATATTCTTTACTTATATCTATACTTTCTACTACACACCTCACAACCCGGGCAGGAGAATAAAAAAAAAATGTAAAATAATATACACTTTTTTTTTTTTTTTACTTACTACCACACGCAGGTGGTTATATACCTTAAAAACTAGGAACAAAGAGCTTAGTTCTATTTTTATGTACTACTTCACTTTTGTTATTTTTAAGTATTATTACGTTTGGTCCGACGTCACTTATCACTGTATAAGGGCCCTCAAATAAACAGTCAAGTTTTGTACCGCACTCATTTTTCACTAGCACTTGATCGTCTTTTTTATATGTCACTGTATTCACTTTTTTATCGTACTTATATTTCCTATCTAGTTTTGACTGTATTAAATTTTCACGAGCGTCCTTATGCGCTACTTGCATTCTGTATCTTAACTCTAAACTATAGTTATCTACATTATATAATGGCTCTACATCACTACTTAATCTACTTGGTATCCGACAACTTTTACCGAATACTAATTCATATGGGGCATATTTGGTCGCTGTATGAACGGTATTGTTATATGAAAAGCACCAAAAGGGTAGCCAAAAACTCCAAGTTTCAGGTTGTTTATCGCACATTGTCCTCAGAAATGCACCTAGGTGTTTATGTGTATTTTCTAATGACCCTATAGTTTGGTGGTGATGAGCAGTTGAATTAAGTTTTTCAATTTCTAATAATTTACAGACTTCCGTCATCGTTGAAGATAAAAATTCAGAACCTCGATCGCTTACCAAGCAATTTGGAATTCCAAATCTGAGTATGAAATTATTCACAAATGCTCTAGCTACAGTTTTCGTTTCCTTATTTCTAATAGGATAAGCTTCTACAAATTTACTTAGTTCACACTGGAGTGTGAGAATGTAGACATTGCCTTCCTCGTCTTTATCTAAGGGACCTACTAAATCTAGAAAGATTTTTTCAAAAGCTGATGTAGCAGTTGTTGTAATAACCATGGGTTCTACAGTATGTCTTGAGTGTTTCATTTTCTGACATTTTTCGCATTTACGAATATAGTCTCTAACATCATTTTCCATTCCTGGCCAGTAAAATTGTTTTCTTAAATTATTAATCATTCTGCGCACCCCTGCGTGTCCGCTAGTAGGTAGCAAATGATAATCATTCAAAATGAAATCCTTTTCTTTACTATCCTCTATTCTTTTTATTCCTCTTAAAACACAAATCTTAGGGCCCTGATATGTGTTTTTACTTTTTACTTCATCAATTAAATCTTTTATAAACAATGCATTGTTTTCTGTCTTTATTATACAGATTTCATTGATATTTAATTCTTTACAAAAATCACTTAATTTAACCACAAATTCGTCTCGCGTAAAATGTGATTTAAAATCAAGATTAATGTATAATATTTTCTTTCTTTTCGTAAAAACAAAACATTCCCGTTCCGCATTTATTTTCTCCTTTTGCTTTATCCTTTTTAATTTATTCTCTTCTACTAACATCATCTCTACTGATTCATTTGGTATCCGTAATATTTCCACAACTCGCGGTTGATCAGGCCGCTCGTCCTTGTCAATATTAGGGATAACATCACCTTTCAATCCTTTCATTCCTTCTAGCCTTCTCTTTTGCCCTCTTGTCATAACATTAATCATACTTTCATTCATCGTCTTTAATTCTTCGGATGTAATTGTAATTCTAGATAGAGCATCTGCTACCGCGTTATTTTTCCCTTTAACATAAACTATTTGAAAATCGTATTCTTCGAGTGTCAATCTAAACTTTAATAACCTACTACTTGGGTCCTTCATGCCAAATAAATATATCAATGGCTTGTGGTCGGTCATAATGGTGAATTTCCTACCAAATAAATATGGTCGGAAATACTTGATTCCCCATACAATGGCTACTAACTCTTTTTGTATGGTTGGATAATTTTTTTCTGCTTTATTCAGTGGTCTACTAGCGTAGGCTACTGGTCTTAGGTCTTTATTACATAATACAGCTCCAATTGCTAAGCTAGACGCATCTGTTTGTAGTATAAATTGATTGTTTTCCGAAAAGTCGGGATATTGTAGTATAGGTGGAGAAATTAGTTTATTTTTTAACAACTGAAATGACTGATCACATTCCGCTGACCACACAAAAGGTACCCCTTTACGACAGAGTTGGTTTAAAGGAACTGTTATTTCTGCAAATTTATTAATGAATTTCCGATAGTAATTACAAAAAGCTACAAATCGTCGTACTTCATCCGAATTTTTAGGTGTTGGATATTTTTGAATAGCTGTAATTTTATTTGGGTCTGGTAAAATGCCATCTTTCGACACAACGTGTCCTAAATATAATAACTCCATTTTCAAAAATTGACATTTACTCGGATTAAGTTTTAAGTTAATTTTTCGTAATCTTTCAAATACATCGATAAGATTTTTATTATGACTCTCCATGTTTCTGCCAAATATTACGAGGTCATCTAGGTAAACGAAACATTTTTCATACGTAAGTCCGGACATGGCAACGGTCATTACGCGTGAAAATGCGCTTGGACTTATTTTTAGTCCCATAGGTAAACGTTTCATCTGGTATTGGCCTGTGTTAGTTGTAAAAGCTGTCATATTGCGGCTATCGGGTGTCAAGCGTACTTGATAATAAGATTGGCTAAGGTCTAAATGGGTAAAGTAAATAGCACCGGACAATGAATCTAAAATCTCGTTAATATTGGGAAGTGGAAACTTATCGTCCTGAATTGTTTCATTTAATTTTCGGTAATCAATGACTAATCTCCAACTTTTTTTTGGATCATCACTTCTCTTTGGAACTAATAAAATAGGACTTGACCATTCGCTCCGACACTCCTCAATAATATCATCTCTAATCAAACCCTGTATTTGTTTCTCTACTTCAGATTTTAAACTATTAGGTATTCGGTACGGTTTAGTATACACTGGTTTCGTATTAGGTTTCAGTGTAATAGATTGCTCATATACCTTGGTGGTTGTAAGCTTATCGCCGGGCAATTGGAATATGTCAGCGTATTTTGTACAAATAGATTCTATTGTTTTCCGTTCATTGGAATGCAAGTGATCCAATTTCAACAATGGCAACAACTTGTTTGCTCGAATGGAATTAGAATCACATTTTTCAAAAGAACATATTTCATAATTATTTAATAATTCAAAATCGGGTTGAAAAGTAGGAATAATGACAGTTTCGTAACTTGTATTAAGTATTTTAATGGGTATAATATTGTTTTTTGGTTTCACTATGATACTCGCGAGAAATATGTTTTCTTGTATTTCTTTAGGAAGTATGACGCAATCTTGGGTAACGCTATTTATTTGTATGTAATGTATTGATTCGCTACGAGCCGGAATAGTTAAAAACTCTGAGCATAACGTAGGATCACTATAAAGTTTAAGGCTATATTTATTTTCAGAACCATGCAAAGTTAATATTGAATTTTTTAAGTCATAATTTATTGCACTGAATTTTTTAAAGAAATCCTGACCCAAAATTCCGTCAGACTTGCAAGGCAATTTTTCAAAAATGTAAAATTTATGACGAAACGGTATGCCATCGGATGTTTTAATAGTGAGAAAAACGTAACCATTTGAATAAATTTTCCCTCCGATGCCATGTATTACAATTTTGTCTTCATAAATAGGTATTTTTTCTGGTAGGCACGATGTACGAACTACTGATATTGACGCGCCGGTGTCAAGTAACCATGAGCATCTTGTTTCATTCACATTTAAAAAAATGTATTTAGCGTTTCTTACATGACATGTTAGAATGTAATCTTTAAGCCCGAAAAAACTGATTTGTATAATTTTGACCTTCCGAATTTTCTCCTTCTTGAGTTACTTGCTGTGCCAAATGTACGTTACCACGATAATATCCCATACCATGAGTTACTCGACCTCGACCGCGACTCGATCGCGTGGCAGCTCCACGTGGCTGTCTCCCGCGGAAATTAATATTTTGGTAAAATCTGGCATTGGGGTGGTTATAATTCCAATTTTGGTTAAGTTTTCCTCTGTAGTTGTTACTACCGCGACCTTGAATAAAGGATCTACCTCTAGTACGTACCATGTGTAGCATCGAGTTGGAAGTAGATGGTCGGGCCAGCTCCTCGTCCAGGGCAGCACGCGCCGCGTCCTTGAGCTCGTCGTAATTTCGTGCTGTAATTATCGTGCTTAACCGTCTATTCCGTAGACCATCCGCAAATCTTTTTATGGCCATTTTCTCGTTTATCGGTCCTAATATTTCGTAAGCTTTTTGGTTTGTACCTGCTTGCGAAATAGTAAGATCTACCATAAGTTCTTCTATTTTTGACGCATACTCTGTGATAGACAACTCATTTTGAGATAAAGCATTTAGTTGAGCCAACAAGGAATTCGGCGATTTTTTAGTTAGTAAGAATAATTTTATGTCTTTTATTAAGTCTTCACAGTTATCATACTCATTTTTTAGTTTTAGTTTAGCCGACTTTGTTAACCTTGTTTTCACAACAAAAGATGCTAATAATTTCTTGCTAGCTGCATCTTTTAGAACACTGTTGTATAGTTCTACATTAGAGATAATTTTTTCAACCGTTTCTTCCTTTCCGTCCATAACAGGGACCAAATTTGCCGCGGTTTTTAAATTAAATGTTTCCATATTTAATGTTTGCTGGGACGCACTTAAAAAAATACAATAACTTCTTATCTTATTATACGATTGTTCTACCTTATCCACTAAACTATCTAAAATATAATCTGCAAAATCTACTTTTAAGCTTTTCTTTTGCAATTCCAACTCAAAAATTAATTTAAAAGATTCTCGGAGCTCATTAGCTTTTTCAAATAATATATTCACCCTATCGGGATATTTTTTCCTATTGCGGGGGCCTAACTTTCTTAATGTAATTCTAATATCTTCTAACTTATGAAATATAATGCATAATTCTTCTGTCATTTATTTATTATTATAACTAAAGAACATTTTACCTACTTGACATATTAACTAAGGTAGTACGCATATCGCAAACCGTCTTGATTCTTCTCTTGAGCTGTTCCGCTAGAATGGTCATCAGGCTGGGGATGGGTCCTGATTTTCACGGGCGCCACGCGCGCGACCGGATAACCTCATCTGAATCCTCCTGAAGGCGTCATCTCGAAGCTGACGTTGCACCATGTTTATTTGACATTTTTTGTATTGTTTCAAAATTATAAAGACAATTGCCGCACCGCACACTGCTATCAATGTTGATAAGAGTACGTTATTTGTCCATATATGAGTTGACGTGTCAACCCCTGCGCCGTTTGCCCCTCCGTATTGAGAGAGCACCGTCTCCTTGTTTTCACAGATGCACTTAGAACACTCTTTTCCCATTTTTTCCTTTAAAAGTTGTCCCAACGTACTTGCTTTGAAGCTCGGCCACCAGTAATAATTGGGAAATGGTTGCATCATGCCCCAGTTGCGACATTATACACGTTTTTTGATCGCCCGTAATTTTCCGTGAAAAATGTCGATGAATCAAAATCGCGACGAAACTTGAGCTCGCGCTGGCAGGGTCGCCATGTAGTGTGGCCACGAGAGGGAAAGAGATGGAAGACTACATAAATGATAAACACGTCTTTACTTAATCGAAACCCGTTTATTACTATTTTATTATAATTAATATTCTTTACTTATATCTATACTTTCTACTACACACCTCACAACAGTTAAAATTTTTCCATAAGGTAATCACAGATTGTATATGTCGGAGCAGGGTATCCTCGTCGGCAGCAGTCAGACACATTTGTTGCGTAACGAGGGTAGGTAGCATGGAAAGATAATTTAATTACATGGGATGTTTATTGTTCGAACAAGGTACCCTAAAAAGCTCCTCTTTTACATTAACTAGCCATGGACCAGAAGCGGGAATTATTACTCAAAACTAATCAGGCTTTAAGAGAACGCGTCTCTTAAAACGCTGAAACCCTACCTAAAGCCGTCTCCACCATCCCCAATAACGGCCCCTTTCCACTCAGCTAATAACCACAGCACGACAGACAAACCACCATCTGAACGTGAGGGTAACTATCAAAGTATTAATTGATCAAAACAACATCTAAACGTGAGGGTAGTTATCAAAAATATCAAAATATTAATTAATCAAACCAACATCTAAACGTGAGGGTAGTTATCAAAACTATCAAAGTATTAATTTATCATTTAAACTAATCTAAGCGCACTGGCAATATTTAATCGATTAGGGAGCGATTGCTATCGCAATCCCTCAATCGAGAAGAACGACCTAGACGCGTAAGCATCTACTAGTCGAATGAGTCACTGGGCAGAGACTCCCAAAGTAGTAATTAATAATTAACACCAATCTAAGCGTAAAGACAATATTTACTCGTTTAGGGAGCGACTGCTATCGCAAACCCTCAATCAAGTAGAACGACCTAGATGCGAAAGCACCTGCTAGTCGTATTGAGTCTCTGGGCAGAGACTGACTTCGTATCTTCGAAACAGCCGTTTTATACTAATATTTCAAGATGGCGCGCAAGATGGCGTACCCGCGCTGTCAAAGTCAAATGACAATTTGATTAAACTAATTTTAATAAATAAAAGGAAACGGAAGTCAAAACAATACGTTTAAACAATTAATATAAATTAAACGGAAATCAATTGCGCCCATATATAATACTAGTAGGGCGCGTGGGTGCGCGGCCCGCAAGCGGACCGCGGTTTTTCTATCGTCAAGTGGACTTTCAGGTCCTGATCATTTTCTATCAAATAACCACTCTTCCATCTTTTATACTCTCCGAGATAGACCATGACGAAATTTGTATGGTCGCCATCTTGAATCCGCTATTTTGATTTTTTTTTCAGCTCATTGCCAATTGGATGAGGTTTCGAGTATTTTTTGTTTGAGCACCTCCCACCGATCTTCAATACCCTGGCCGTGCTCCTCACCCACCTTCCAAACCCTCGATCATCATTTATATCATCATTTGTCAGAATGAGAATTCTTCAATAAATACAAATCTTGAAAAGGAACCGTATCAAAGTCTTGCATAGTTCTCAGCTTCTAGTCTATTCAATATTCGCCATATTTTTTGTATGGAGAAAAAAAAATCCGCCATCTTGATTTTTTTTCTGTTCATCAAGTAGACCTTTGGGTCCTGATCATCTTTTGCCAAGAAACCACTCTTCCATCTTTTATACTCGCCGAGATAGACACCGAAGAAATTTGTATGGCGGCCATCTTTTTTCCGCCATTTTGAATTTTTTTTCAGCTCACTGCGAATTGGATGAGGTTTCGAGTGACATTTGTTCGAGCACCCCCCACCTATCTTCGATACCCTGGCCGTGCTCTTCACCCGTCTCCGAAATCCTCAATCATCAGCTCTCTCCATATTTTTCCTCCGAATGAATTTTTTTCCTCTATACGAAACCATCGGTGAAAAAAAAATTTTTCATACAAAATTTTACAGGAGAGGTGATCAATGAGTCAGTGAATCAGCACGAGCAGCTATATATATATTAATGTCTTATCTATAAAAAAAAAATCAACTTTTTTTTAAACATATGTTAGTGAGTAGGATAGTGTTCGTACTCCAATTTCTCTACTATAATACTCATGCAAAGTTACGTCGATCCGTTGCTCCGTTGCTGCGTGACTGAAAGACAAACCAACAAACACACTGTTGCATTTATAATATTAGTAAGGATTGTACTGTTGTCCAGCACTGGGCTGGCGATAGATTGAGATGATGATGATCCTCCCGAAGTCAATAAATTCAATCAATTAAATAAGTGTACATACTAACCAGTTTTGTAATTAACTAAAACTTATTAATATTCATGAAGTACATCCTTGTTCAAAGCGAGGTAAGTTAATTAAAGAATATCAATTTTATTAGTTCATGAATAATCATTCTTTGATCTATTCCGCCCCTACAAGAAGGTAATACTATATTGGTTAATGTTTAGTTATCTACATTCTACACGGTTTGAAATGGCTCCGCTGCTTTTCTATTTTTTATTTTTTATTCGATGACAAGCTAGTGCTTGACTGCGATCTCACCTGATGGTAAGTGACGATGCAGTCTAAGGTGGTAGCGGGCTAACTTGGAAGGGGTATGGCAGTGAACATTCAACCCATACCCCTAATCGGTTTCTACACGCCATCGTGCCGGAACGCTAAATCGCTTGGCGGCACGTCTTTGACGGTAGAGTGGTAACTAGCCACGGCCAAAGCCTCCCACCAGACAAAATATTTTGTCTACACTACTACACTATTTTGGGCCAAGTCAACAATAAAGATCATTTTCTCTCTGTCTCATTTCAAGAGTAGACTTATGCCCACTTGTGGCTCTGCGCTGGGTTGACATGAATAAAATTAATGAATGCATTTTTGGAACGTAGTTCTTTATCGCGCGGTGCGGAAGGGGGCTAGACGGAAAAAAATAAGACAAAATTGAACCGACACTCGACATTGATCGACACTTTTTTGAAACCGACACTTTTTTTAATGTGAATTTGGCATTGTGTTCGGTATTTTCGCGGTACAATATTGGGTCTCCGTAGCCTTATTAACTTATAAGTTATAAAAAATTAGGGAAAAATTCCACATGTAGTAATTATTTAAAATAAAATTGAAAATAGAAAATTCAGTCTGTCGAGCTGGGATTCGAACCATCGACTTTTAACTGTTAAGCGACTGCAGAAACCACAAGGCTACGGAGATCTAATATTGTAGTGTGAAAATGTTGAACACAATGCCAAATTAATTAATCGAAAGGAACTTCGTTCCATCCGGATGTCCCTTGACACCTCTCAAGTTTTTTTATGCATGACGTAAATAATAAAATAAGTAATTAATAATAATAAATAATAGATCTCCCAATCGAATCCGGCCACGGCGGACAATCTCTTCAGAATTTAGCCATCTCCGCGAGAGATATTACAGTGCACAAGTGTGTGCGCGAACGTAGGTTTACTCTCTAATTTTAATCAGACTCATAGTTCGATGGGACGGAAGTCCGACACGGCCAGAGGCACCAGGCGCAAGACCGAGGGCTTTATGTGCTCTCCGAGGCACGGGAGTCAAACACCGCCTACTTACTACCTCCAAGCTTCTACTGAGAATTTCTTGACAGAAAAACACAATATAAAGTTTCGGACCGTCCCGGGAATCGATCCCGAGACCTTGTCATCCTAACCATTAGACCAACGCAGCAGGCAGTAAATAAGTAATATGATAAGTATTTAATCCCTCAGTGCCTGAAGACTAAAGTCTTCGAACAGTGCGTGTTGCCAGTGATGAATTACGGATCCGAGACATGGTCGCTAACTGGGCCTCATAAGAATGCTCAGGGTCACTCAGCGAGCGATGGAGAGAGCTATGCTCGGAGTATCCCTGCGAGATCAAATCAGAAATGAGGAGATCCGCAGGAGAACCAAAGTCACCGACATAGCTCAGCGAGTCGCGAAACTGAAGTGGATATGAGCGGGGCACATAGTTCGAAGAGCTGATGGTCTTTGGAGTCCCAAGGTGCTGGAGTGGCGGACCCACACCGGGAAGTGCAGTGTTGTCAGACCCCCCACTAGGTGGACCAACGACATCAAACGAGTCTCAGGGAGCCGCTGGATTCATGCGGCGCAAGACCGAAGCCTGTGAAAGTCCATGGAGGAGACCTTTGTCCAGCAGTGGACGTCTATAGGTTGATAAAGAAGAAGAAGGGAAGATAAATATTCCTAGTCATCAAGAGCGTCAAAATTGCAGTTATAGAATAGAATATAATTGAATAGAAATATTTTTTATTCAAATAAACTTTTTACAAGTGCTTTTGAATCGTCTGGCTCTACCGCTGGTTCGGAATGCCCTTCCTGCCGAGAAGAACCAGCAAGAAACTCGGCGGTTGCTCTATTCAAAACAAGTTTACAATACAATAAATACTATGCTTTATATGCAGTGTTTCCAAAAATGCATATCGACTAACTTCTATCTTAAGATGGGCAGACATAAAGTAGCCCCATGCCTGCCAGTGGAACCCGTTCACGAGCATGACGCATGACCCACCCGTTGCTTCGCTCAACCATATTTGAGGGAACGTAACGTTATGTCTGTAGCCATCTTTATTTCGGTGATAAGAGGGCAGGTGAAGTATGCATCTATCATAAACTACTTAGGTATTTTGCGTGGAATCTTTTCTGACAGATGGAAGGGGGTTCAACGATAAATCGCGGTCCTCCGCAAACAATGTTTTTGAACGGTATTAATGGTCGTAGCCAACCCTCTGATATCACTTGAGTACGTTGATACACAACACCAAGATATTTTCATTCTGTCAATATATTATTTTCATTTTTATTTTTTGCCTATTGCAATTTCGAGCCAATGCTTGAAATTTGTGTTTAATTTGTCACACTAGTATCGTCTGGATTTGCCTCGAGAACTTTTGCTTTTTGAGATAATCAATGTGACTAAATATACTTACACAAAAATAAAACTAACAGAAAATAGCACAAAAGGTTCCCAAAAAAGAAACACAGAATTATCTCTTATACAAAAAGTGATTATTATTATACTATCCCACAACCTGAGCATTTTGTGGTACACTTTAGTGAAAAACTATCACGCCTATAGATTTGTGCTTTAACATAGTAATTTAACTTCATATCCATATTTGTTATCTTAAATTATAAAAAATATAATTTTTGAACCATTAACTTAAAAATTATTACCCGTTATAAAAACTACGTGAGCCCTCACAAAGCTCAGCCTTATGCTAGTTTTATATCATTCAGAGTTATTGATTACTTAATCTATCTTGAGAAAACTCAAGAATTCATACTTTTAAAACCTTCTGCAAACTCGCAGCGTTGGGTGTTAACTCTACACATCTTTCTCTACTATAATGCAGCTATGTGACAAAGCCTTGGCACAGCAGTTGGGCGTTAATTACAATTCAAAAGAGTTTTTAAATGAATACCGTACAAATGAGCAGACGGGTCATCTAATTTTAAATGATTACCGTTGCTTGTAGACATTGGAAACACCTGATTAATCACCAAAGCGTTTTCGAATTTTAAAAACTTATAGAAAGTCTTATTAATTGAAAGATTTTTTAATTTTAATCCGCCCAATAAAATTTATCTATTTATTTAATTTAAGCATCAACATCATCATCATTAAAACCCATCAACGGGTCACTACTGAGCGCAGGTCTCCTCACAGAGTAAGGTTTTGGGCCTTATTCCTAAAATCCTATGTATTTATATTTATAATACCCGTATGATATTATCATTATTTCTATGCCATGAAAATGTTTACACGGGTTATCATGTCATGAATAAAAAAAGTCGTGTGGTGTTGTGGGACACCAGAAAGGAACGAAGTTCCTTATTATAAAAATATTAATTTCAAGTTCTATTCGAGGTATAAAGAAAATAGTTATTCGGGTATACATTTTTATCATGATTTTTTAATCGATAAAAATCAAAAGAACTACTTTACAAAATTATCTTAACACCTTTATTTTGTTTACAATGATTTATAAAAATATATAATAACAAGTGTAATTTGTTTTTAACATTTTACCAATTATTATAAATTATAAAATTATAAATAATAATAAAAATAATAAAATAAAATAAATAATAATTATCTGAAGTCAGGATTCGAACCTCTGAACCGATGGTATTACTCCTTCTTTTTACCGCTGCGCCATCGAAACATTGATTGAATGTGTAAAATAAACGAAGACAACAAGGACTGTGACGAAAAATCTTACGCTTATTTTTTTGATCTGCGGGTCCTTTGCCAACTTTCTCAGTTTGCCTACCTTTCGAAAAGTTAGTACAATCATTCCCATTTTGGGTAATTTTTCATATATTCATACTAGTAGTTACCATGTCGCCAACTTTCTCAGTTTGCCAACTTTTTTACTTTTTCATGTTAATACCTTCATTTTGCCAACAAATATATTTATTCCTAAAAAGTGTCTCATATCGCCATCCTTTTCCACAATCGATAACAGAAGTGGTGTCACTTTGATATAAGATCTGTTTTCATAATAATATTATGTATGTTTAGTTTGGTATTTAATTAAATCATCATCATCATCTTGTCCTTGTTGTCCTTATATGGGGTCGGCACAACATGCCTTAAGCCATGTTGTAAGTGAGTCGGCATGAAATTTTAGGACCGGCCGACTTCTTTATCAACTGGTAGACGTGTTGACAACACTTAGTAAAAAGGAGGTTGGCGAATTTTGACCCAGCATTTTTTAAAAGCGTTCAGATTCAGAAATCATTTAATTTTGATTAATATTTTTCAGAGTATTTTTCTGTGTAAACCCTATATTTTTAGAAGATGGGGATCAAAAATATAATTATTCACAAGTACACATTAAAAATAACCGTTACGTGGCAATACAAGTGATTATCTTTTTTCTCCCAACTTTATTTGATAGACTTTGATGAACTTTTTTGTTAGTCTGGTTTACTAGAACAAGCATGAGAAGTTTGATTCGTGAACGTGGGCTTGAGGCCCACGGTTCAGTTCGTCTGGGTCAGAAACTCCATGGAATTCGCCAATCTTCTTTATTTTGTGTAGGTATGTACTGGTTTATCTTGGTTTCTTATATCAATGCCCGTGTCCTTCTTCTTTTGACGGGTCTCAAATAAAGGAAAATAATTGCTTTTCGCATTCCGAGATCTACTTTGAAGAAAAATTTGCGTTTAAATATTTCGATTGTGACAAATTGTTGCGGAAATGAGCCGATACTTGCCACTCCAAAAAATTAAATAGAATTAATACTAATATAATACATACTTATATACCATCTGGGACTAAAAACTTTCGCGGAAAAACGTCTGCATTTTTTTTTTTCAAAATATCGACTAGCGCTCAGTTGCGATCTCACCTGATGTTAAGTGAAGATGGAGTTTAAGATGGAGCGCGCTTGCCTAGAGGTTATTCACTCTTGATTTACCAAATTGTTACAAAAATGGAAACTGGAAGGGCATTCCAAATTTTTGTGGTGCGTATTGGAAAGGGGGCAAAGTGAAACTTAGAATTCCAACCACGCTCTTTAAATCACCCATTATTAATCATCATCATCATGAACAACCTAAATGTTTCACTACTGACCGCAGATCTCTTCTCAAACTTATAGGCAATAGCCCACCACGCTGGCCCCTTTGCGAATTGGCAGACTTCACACACCTTTGAGAACATTATGCAGAACTCTCAAACGTGCAGGTTTCCTCACGATGTTTTCCTGCACCGTTGAAGCTTGTGATCCATTATTGGACTTAACTAAAATGTTTCATCCAAAGGGCCCCACACAGTCCCTTCAACGATCGTCGCTGATTTCCCTTAGTGGCTCCCCGGGGGGCCATAACGTCGTTTCGTTTCTTCTATTACCCTGTAATTACGTTGGACTGCACTCCCTTAAGACTACAATCTGATTGAAACTGTTTTGTCTTTAGGTACTTGGGTACTTTTTTATTTATAAATGTCTTTTTTCCGCGAAAGCCGAGTGGTTGAGGTTAGACTTTACCCTTGCAAAAAAAAACCATGTTAATTCCCGAGCTCTGACATTGCGGCGTGATTGAAGGACAACCCAACAAACAAACTCACTTATGCATTTATCAGTTACGATAGTCTACGATATTTGCTATCGTGTTTTATCTCTCACTATTAAGAAAGGAAATACAAGGTGAATCCTTCATCGCTGAAGGTCGTAGCCCTACCAATATAATTAGGGATATTCTGGATCCATTCAGTGGCTCATAGTAGATTATGCGGTTCAGTAGATCCTAGTACCTAGATCGTGTGGGATTTTCGTGGTATACGAACGCATTAGTTTAATGATTATTATCTTAGAACGTAAGCGGACTGCAAAATTGCAGTTTTGGTACGGTTATATAGCAGTTGACAACTGCATTGCAAACTGCCGACCGACTTGCAGTTTGTACAAGTGTAAATTAATTTTTTTTTTAAATGCAAGCTTTTAGTAGCTACATCATTAGACTCTGGATATCATCTAGGATCAGAGTACTTGTTATGACGAATCAAACGAGCCCAAACTCGATGGGGTTACGTCGTTTTATTACAGAGTTCCGATAGCCATCTTCCGTCTCCATCATCAGATCAGCTCCATGTCACAATAATATTGCATTGTCATCCGATTTACACATACATGCAAAATTTCAGCTCGATCAGAAACCGGGAAGTGGATCTAATTCATCTTGCAAGATTTGACCCAAACAAACAAATAAATAAATAAACTGGTCAAGCTAAATAAAAGCTTGTAAAAACCGAGTCCGCGTTCAGTTGGCGTGCAGCTATCGTGTAGTTCTAATTCAGTCACAGCATATTGTGCACATTGACTGTAAATTGCATTTGTTTATCAGTCCAAATACAGCCGGGCTGTGTCGACCCTTAGCTAAATTAAAAAATATATATTTTCGTGTACATTTTCGTCCTTCCATTCGACACACTTCCTCGCTTCCTGTTGCTTATCTGGCTCCTTTGAAACAGGGAATTTAAATAAAAAGCAGGTCGAGTAATACGCTAAACCTATTTCGTGTACAGCTACTGACAAGTGTCTTTAGTCTGCTTATATTTTTGTATATTACTTTTAAAAATACATTCTTTACCAGGACCTTTTGTACCATAATAGAAGTACTTGGGCTCGATTCCCAGCAGAATGAATTGGGGACTTTATTATGTCTAGTTTCACTCGGATCTCGCCATAATGGGATGCTCCGGAGTCCGGACGTGGCTATTTACTGCGCTATCTACTGGCAAATCCGTATCAGCAAGTAATTTATCATTCGGATACCAAGTGGCGTATAATCCATTATGGGTTAAATGAATTAAAATAGCCATCAATAATAAAATTTAAAGAAGCGCAAAAATAATTCACATTAATTAAATATCGCATTAATGTTAATTTTATATATTTATTTGTTACCTTTAATTTACTCTTCAACTTATCTTCAGAGGCTACTTTTTACTGCACTGAAAATAAAAAAGGCTTGTAAAATAAACTGGATCGCAAAGAAAAAGGGAAGGAATTCAACAAAATCTTCAAAATGAAAAACTACGTATTTTCATTTATTAAATGTCAATGAATATTTAAAATGCTTAAATGAAAATAAAGAAAACATGAATTCAAGCTTATCGACCGAGCGAAGCGAAGGTCTCTGAGTTTACTAGAGCGATTTGCACTTGTCCGTCCGTCTGTCAGAGCCTTATAACTTCTGAATTACTGAACGTAATTACTTCAATTTTAGATATGATATGTAAACCGATGGCCTCCAGCCGAAAATGGCTTAAAAAGTTACAAAAATCTTTATTTCAGGGGGGCTCCCATACGAAATGGGGGGCTATCAAAGTGGAGATTGTATTCGAGGCTAGATCTCTAAAACCACTTTGTTTTAAACCTTGAAACTTACACATAATTTGAGTTATATTCTGCACTTGAACAACAAATACTAAGATTAGATAAATATTATAAAGAAACGAAATTATTTGAGTTTTAATGGGCATCAATGTTTTTAACAAAACTTCACTAAGTATACTGTTACTAGATGGCGCTGTCTTTAATATTGTAAATACGCATCCCATCCACGAAAGCAGATGACGATTGACGTCATCAGATTCGGCGCGTTTTAATTACAATATAATATAGTTAAAACTACCTTATGGGAATTATGGGATACCGCGAGGTCTCAGTTCGGGGCGAACCACTAGTTATTTTTAATAAATGAAAATGCGTAGTTTTTCATTTTGAAGATTTTTTAACATACCCTTTTTCTTTGCGGTCCATTTCATTTAAATAGCCACCATAAGTCGAGACAGAAAATAAAAAAAGGATTGTGTGGTTTTATGAAACCACGGTAAAAGTGAAACTATTTTACTATACACTATATATAATATAATATATAATAATATAAACTATAGGCGCTGCCATATTGGCCTTGGCTGCTCTGACGAGCGCCTTTCACTTTAACCCTACTCCGCGGCCGACCGTCACGCGACATGCAACACACAGACGAAAAAGTTTGACGAAAAATCAGAATATCTAGAACTATGACAAGGAATAGGTAGATGAATGGAATTTTATTGCATAAAAATATCAGTTTCGTGCGCGAGTGTGTAAGTCCTAATGAAGATGACAAATTCAGGCGCGCGTGAATAGAAGGCGGTGAATGGCCATTCAGAGTGTTCTCGACATAATTTGTCGCTCGAGACCCGCGATATTTTTTTACCGCGAAGTTTTCTTAATGCGTTACTCCCACCAACCGAAGTGTATCGAAGTGGTGCCGAGACACTGCGTCTTCTTTTGATAACCAATAACAAGTCAAAACAAGTAAAAAGTTTAAAAAATGTAACCCGAGTACGCCAAATTGGATGTAACATTGATATTTAACCGACTTCAAAAAAGGAGGAAGTTCTCAATTCGTCAGAATCATTGTTTTTATGTATGTTCACCGATCACTCGAAGATGTCTGAACCGATTTGGATTTTTTTTGTCTCAAAGGGTATACTTCCCAAGTGGTTCCCATTTAAATTTTATTGAAATCTGTCGAGCGGTTTTAAAAAAAATCAACAATAAATTATATACTTTGTAGTGGCGCGGGCCCAGGCAGACACGATGCTTTAGCAACGGCGATCGGCGCGTTTATGATTTTATCTAGAATCGTTTTTAGGGTTCCGTAACAAAATCGTAAAAATGGAACCCTTATGGTGAGACTTTCTCCGTCCGTCTGTCACAGTCGATTATTCCAGTAACTATTAAAGCTATGGGCAAAATGTCGAAAATAAGAACACCCCCCCCCCCCCCCCCTTCCCCTAATTATGTACTGTATTTTACAGGAAAAATAAAACCAACGCTCTAACTAGCATAGTTTTTTTTATATTGACAATAAACCTCTACAAACAAAGTTAACCATAAATAAGCAAATTAATATAATATTATCCAATCCATCAAATATTTATTTAAAATAAATTTTTTCGGCTATTTTGAATCAGCTTAAATTCGCCAAGTATTCGCATCTTGCGAATGTGAATGCGAATGTTCGTTACATCACTAATCGAAACATCGCATGTTAAGTAAATCATCGTCATCATCATTAGCAACCCATCAACGGCTCACTACTGAACGCAGGTCTCCTCTCAGAGAAGGGTTATAGGTACACCACGCTGGCCCAATGCGCGAATTGGTGGACTTCACACACCTTCGAGAACATTAAGGAGACAGGAGAACTCTCAGGTGTGCAGGTTTCCTCACGATGTTTTCCTTCACCATTGAAGCAAGTGATAGTTAATTTCTTAAACGCACTTGACTCCGAAGAGTCAGAGGTCGGGATCCGGGATCGAACCTGTGACCCTCCAAATAGGAGACCACAGTCCTAACCACTAGGCTATCACTGCTTCTTCTGTTAAGTAAATGTACCTGCTTGTAATTTTACACCCAATATTATTTTCCCATGGCGCTATATTTTATCCTGGGCGCATGTACCCCCGGCGGCCCACACCGTTTTATTACGCGGCCCATCTGTGCGCCACTTAAGGCCCTCCGCCCTTTCTATCGGATTACCTTGTTTACAAGATATTTATGTTTTGTCCACAACCTTAGCACCGCCTTTGAAGGGCTCGGAGGTTAATTCGAGCGGTAAATGATAATTGTATTTATTCTCGGGCCCCTTTATTATTTTTCTTTGAAATTAAACTTTTACACTCGTGTAAGTGAAACTTGTCAAATATTTTCAAGAAAATGAAAATGTCTTCATACGATATGTAATAATCATCTGTACTTAACTCAAGCTTGAGTTTTGGAAATCTATTAAGCACCTACAGTTTTATATAATTATTATTTTAAATTTTTTTAAATTAATTATTTTAAATTTGTCCGCCAATTCGCATTGGGCCAGCGTGGTGGACTATGGCCTATAACCCTTCTCTGAGAGGAGACCTGTGCTCTGTAGTGAGCCGTTGATGGGTTGCTGATGATGATGATGATGATGATGATTATTTTAAAAGTTTAATATGAGATGAGATTGCCGAGAGTGTAATCATCTTAGTAATTCGTGTCAGGATCTTTGACGAAAACTTAACCTTTGTAAATAAATAAAGCTAATCTTATCTATATATATAAAAGAAAGTGGTGTTAGTTACACTATTTATAACTCAAGAACGGATGAACCGATTTGGCTGAAAATTGGTGGAGAGGTAGCTTAGAACCAGGAGACGGACATAGGATACTTTTTATCCCGTTCGACCGCGTTTCCGTCAAATCACTATAAAACGTGGTATAACAAAAACGCATCTGACATGGAATAACAAAACGCAAATGACAGTGGAAAAACAAAACGTAAATGACAGCTAAACGTAATTTTGTCTTTGGTTAAGTATGGTAAAAAATTTGACAATTATAAAAAGTGTTATAATAAAGCATTACTGATATTATAAATGCGAAAGTGTGTTTGTTTGTTGGTTTGTCCTTCAATCACGTCGCAACAGAACAGCGGATTGATGCGATTTTTTGCATGGGTATAGTAATGGATGTAGTAGTGGTTCCTCAGACCGGGAGAGCTACTTTTTATCTCGGATAATGAAAGAGTTCCCGCGGGAATTTAAAAAACTAAATCCATGCGGACGAAGTCGCGGGCATCAGCTAGTTATAAATAGATTTTCATTAGTTTGCACGAGTATGTTGGTTTGTCCTTTAAACACACAGAATTAGAACAAAGTTTGGACGTGATCTTTTTGCTTGAGTATAGTAATTGAGTCCGCCAATAGTCCGCCAATTCGCATTGGGCCAGCGTGGTGGATTATGGCCTATAATATAATCCTTCTCTGAGAGGAGACCTGCGCTCAGTAGTGAGCCGTTGATGGGTTGATGATGATGATGATGATGATGATAGTAATCGAGGACGAAAAGTGACATAGCCTACCTAACCCGGCTAGGTTATATATCTAGGCTCTTTATCCAGGAAAAATAAAGAATTTTTATAAACACCAATTCCACGTAGACGAAGTCACAGGCAAACACTAGTAACTGCTAAATATTTCATTACAGTTAAGTATATCATTGCCGTCACGTACGTAGGTAGGTTTGTACGTTTTCCGTGAGCTGTTATTTTTATTTAATTACCGGCGCATGGTACTCCGCCAAATGAGAGGTCGCGCCGGCAGTCGTACGCCCAAATTAACGTTTGTCCTACATTAGTGCGAACGCCGTGCCTTTCAGAGAGTGGCGCAAATCATAAACCTATTCAAAAGAAATGCGTGAGTGTCGTGGAACGAAGTGTCTTTTCAAACATTACCTTTTAGAATCGTACGCCATCTCTCGCCACATGTTAGAACCATCCCGTAAAAAATAAGCAGACATTAAAGCAAGTTCAAGCGAGGTCACGCTGCCCACAATAGATGGCGTTAGTAAAATTAACCATTTTAAATCGATAATTTAAAATGGATCAAAGTATCACTTTTAAAACTAACAGTTCACGTAATTTTACTTTTTTTGGATGACCTTCTATTTAAATCCGTAAAAAAAAACCTGCAGCAATAATGCTGCAGTTTTTTTTATATTGTGTATCCATGTGTAATATGAGTGAGCAAATAAAGTTATTTTTCTTTCTTTCTTCTAAATAATATTTCATTTTCCCGTGAATACATTATAATCAATTAGCCCAGCTGTGGAATTCTCTGAAAATTATTTATTGCACGAGTATAACGATCGCAATCAGCTCAGATTGGCTGCTTTTATGGCGTTCTCGCTGCATCAATGCATTACACCAATAGCGAGAGACTTTTTCATTTTTAGATAATCCTACAGCAGCTTGTCGATATAATATACAAAAAATGCGTGAGTGTCATGGAACACTCGTTTGTAACGAAGTTTCTTTTAATAAATAAGCGCGCACCTAACGAAAATATTATCTTCTAATAAAAAACATTACTTTTTACAATCAACGCCATCTCTTGCCACATGTCTAAACTAAAGGGCGTGACGTTCGTAACGGAAAATTCTTACACTTTTTTTCGCCTAGCCCCCATCCACCATTGTCCGTATACCGTGCGATAAGGAACTTCGTTCCAATATCGTACAAGAATGAAAGACAATGTTATTAGAGCGAGCGAAACGAGCCCTAACATTATCCCACAACCTGAGCATTTTGTGGTACACTTTACTGAAAAACTATCACGCCTGTAGATTTGTGCTTTAACATAGGTAGTAACTTAACTTCATATCCAGATGTGTTATCTGTCAAAAAAATATAATATTAATGAATTTTATAACCATTAAAAAAATTAACATTAACAATTTTGTATTCATTGGATATAATATGTTATTGTACTACTAACGTCATTTGATAGAAACCCAAAGAGTTAACATCGCTGCAACAGAACTTATTACCCGTTAGAAAAACTACGCGAGCCCTCACAAAGCTCAGATTTTTGCTAATGTAGTATACATTAGAAGTCTTTGAGAAGAATCCGTCCATTACCCGCTCTGCTTATGCATTAGACCACGCACCCCTTATGACAGGCGGTCCCTACAATGTTGCTCCTGTAATTACCGCCAACTAACATCCATGTCAAATGTTAATGAGACAACAGGTGAGATGTTCCCCGCGTGAACTTCAACTGAACGTTACACGTGTTTTAACTACTTTGAATGTAGTTTAACTAGCGTTATTACGCGATAATTTGGATAAAGGTTCTTTCACATAAGATAAGATATTATAAGATAAGATGACATTGCTTTATTTCAATACTAGCTGATGCCCGCGACTTCGTCTGCGTGGATTTAGTTCATAACATCCCGCGGGAAATCTTTGTCACCCTCCAGGTTCTCAAAGGTATCCAATAAATCACGTCAATCCGTAGCTTTGTAGCAGGAAACATTTGATCGTCTTGCTCGCGGCATTGTTAATGATGATTCAAAGAGAAAACATATTACTGATGATATTATCAATTACGTTAAACTATAATTTTTATAATTGTTTTTACCATAATTAACCAAATACAAAATTACGTTTAGCTGTCATTTACGTTTTGTTCTTCCACTGTCATTTTCGTTTTTTTATTCCATGTCAGATGCATATGCATGTTTGTTATACCAGGTTTTATATTGACTTGACGGAAACGCAGTCGAACGGGATAAAAAGTATCCTATGTCCGTCTCCTGGTTCTGAGCTACCTCTCCACCAATTTTGAGCCAAATCGGTTCATCCGTTCTTGAGTTATAAATAGTGTAACTAACACCACTTTCTTATATATATATAGACTAGCTGATGCTTGCGACTTCGTCCGCGTGGATTTAGTCTTTAAAATCCCTCGGGAACTCTTTGATTTTCCGGGATAAAAAGTAGCCTATGTCATTCTCCAGGTCTCAACTATACCTATGCAAAAAAACCACGTCGATCCGTAGCTCTGTTGCGGCGTGATTGCCTTCAAACAACTAACTAACAAACCAACAAGTCAACAAACATTACACATTTTGAATATCAACTTTATAAATACGAGCTTTCATATTATGAACGTGAGTTAACAGTGGTAATATTGAATCTATACATATAAAAGTAAAAGGTGACTGACTGGCTGAACTATCAACGCACTGCTCATATCACTGGACGGATCGGGCAGAAATTTGGCGGAAAGGTAGCTATTATGACGTAGGCATCCGCTAAGAAAGGATTTTTGAAATTTAAACCCCTAAGGGGACAAAGTAGGGGTTTGAAAAATCGAAATTTACGTGAGTGAAGCTGCGGGCAAAAGCTAGTTTTTAATAAAATTGTTTATTAACCAAAATATTTTATACTTACTAAGAACGTAATTAATCCGTTAATACCTTTACAATACATCGATAAAAATAAGACTTGAAAGAGTTACGAATACGTATCTATAATATGAAGAATTTATGCCCCGTTTCTTATGTTTACAATTCAAACAACGCGAAATAAACAAGAGTAGTACTGAATGCACAGTAACATTCGAACACGAAGGCTATCAATTTAGAAGAGCCCAGACGGCGTCGACTTCAAACAAGTAACAAAAAGTAACGAATACCCTCTAAGAAAACCCTATCACGATTGAGCGGACATTCAAAATAAAATACTCAACACAACACCACCTTATTACCTGCGAATAGAAACGATTTTTGAATACCAAAGCAGAGATATATCCTTAAAGCTATAGGTCTCTTACAAACAACAGACATTTGATGCGCCGACAACTCAGTAGCTTTAGGTAGGTAAAGCTTATGGAAATGCATAGCAATGTTGATGGTATTTATATAATTTAAAAATCGCTCAACTTTACTCTTTGTAACTTTGTAAGGATTTCGGCTATCAAATAAATTCAAACAAATTATGGTGCATGCCTGGATTGTTAAAATGAAATAGAGTTCAGACGCACTTCTACGTTAACATAATTATCTACTACTAGCATTATACATGCAAAAGAGTGTTTGTTTGTTGGTTTGTCCTTTAATCAAGCCGCAACAGAGCAACAGATCGACGTGATATTTGAATGGGTATAGCTGAGGACTTGGAGAGTAACATAAGCTTTTTATCCCGGCAAATCAGAGAATTCCGGAGGGATTTTAATTTTTTAAAACCTTACTCCACGCGGACGAAGTGCGAAGTACGAAGAAGGACAAACCAACAAACAAACACTTTTGCATTCATAACATTAGTAAGGATTTTGTCTCATGATTCGAATTTCTATGTTAAACATTTTAGACTTGTTTTAGATATTGAAGACATGTTTTTGTGTTTTTCTGTGACTGTATAGTTATCATATTGAGTACAATAAAATTATATTCGTTCTCATATGTTGCATTTACAAACAATCAAATTATTTTTTACATATTATTATGATCGATAAAAAGTCTTCAGTTTGTGGGACCCCTTACACCCGCGGTCAAATAGAATGGGGTACACCAAATAAAAATAGATCCGCTTCGTTAAAGCAAATTTACATTTTTCTTGTCGACTTTATTTCATTATTTAACAAGCGGTCTTGCCGTTCGCAGCGGGGGTTGGAAAAATTTATAAATTCCCATTGCTTTTAATTTGATCAGAATTTCCCGAGTTACTGAGTTACGATCAAAGGCAGGATGCTTGTTTTGTCTTAGAATTTTTGTGTTCTAACGTTTCGAACTGTTAAATTGCATCGATGGCGATGATTCTATCTATCTGTACTTTTTACTTCAAACAAAAAATGTACTTGCGCTCAATAAATGTACAGTATAAACTTAATTAACATTTTATTTACAAATTTCTATCACCTTGCTCAAACGGTTAGGGAAACCTGCATGCCTGAGAGTTCTCCATAATGTTCTCAACGATGCTATTTTTGCCGACACCCAACCTGCGGCCTCTATAATATTATCATCATCATCATCATTAGCAACCCATCAACGGCTCACTACTGGGCGCAAGTCTCCTCTCAGAGAAGGGTTAAAGGCCATAGTCCACCAAGCTGGCCCAATGCGAACTGGCGGACTTCACACACCTTCAAGAACATTATGAAGAACTCTCAGGTGTGCACGATGTTTTCCTTCAACGTAGAAGCAAGTGACATTTTTTAATTGCTGAAACTCACTTTACTCCGAAAAGTCAGAGGTGCGTACCCGGGATCGAACCTGCGACCCCCCGAATAGAATCCACAATCACTGCTCATAATATTATATTAGGTATATTAATCTAAATTAACTCGCTAGCTAAGTAATAATGCTCAAACGTAACTAAACCCAACACTTACAAATAGATTACATCCCGCGTAGTCCTGAGATAATCTGGCAGTGCGTGTATAATATATCTCGTTAGTAGGTAATCATATACAGATTACGACGTCTTACCTGCTATAGAAGCTTATTATATTATTGATAAGCTATCCTCACTAATAAATGTGAAAGTGTGGATGTTTGGGGGTTTGTCCTTCAGTCATCTAGCGAAGGAGCATCGGATATTTTTTTGCAGGGGTACAATAATAAATAATTATTGAGAGACGTTCAAGTAGACTATAATTGTTTAGCCCGGAATAATAAAGAGGAATATAAAGAGGTAATTTAAAAACGCAAATGGGCTGCGTAAATTAGTATTTGTACTTACTTAATTTTTCTTTTCTAATTTTGCCTTTATTTAATAGAAAGCGCTGGTCGTTTCTCCCGCCACAATGCCCTCAACGACATCATCCGCAGGTCTCTTGCTACTGCTCACGTGCCAGCTGTATTAGAACCTATTGGTTTGGCACGTAGTGATGGCAAGAGACCTGATGGTATGACGCTTGTTCCTTGGAGGACAGGGAGGTCGCTTGTGTGGGATGCCACCTGTGTAGATACTCTAGCTGCATCCCACATCCATGCGACCTCCTCTGTGGCGGGTGCAGCGGCTACTAGCGCCGAACAGGCTAAGAGGCGCTATGAAAAACTTTACAGTGGTTTCATATTTGTGCCTTTTGGTGTAGAGACCCTGGGGCCGTGGGGCCCGGAGGCTCGAGCGCTTTTTGTAGAGCTATCTAAAAAAGGTGATCGAGTCTATCGAAGTCTATCCAAGAGCTGGCAGCTACCTTGGCCAAAGGATTAGCTTGGCCAACCAAAGGGGAAATGCTGCCAGCATCTTGGGTACTATGCCACACTGCAGTGACTTCGATGGGGTTTTAGATTTTATTTAATTTTTATTTTAGTTTTAATTTTAGAATAAATTAAATTTTAATGTTGTATTAGGTATATTATATTATTTAATTTTCAAAATGAGCAAAACTTTATAAATAATTTATTATTTCACCTTATGACAAATTTAACAGAAAAGTTAGTGTCAGGTTATATGACTGAAATTCAACTCCTGATAGCATTTGAGGGCATAAATTATGTGTGAATTAAAACAATAGGTTCCCCTGTTCACATAAAAAATACAGAACAATAGGTTTACGCCACAAATTAATATTGCAACAATTCAAATTTCATATCTCACATACGAAACAATTTTGCACTCGAAATGGTTTTCGAATTTTTTATATTGTGACAATTGTGAATAACCACCACTCAGGGTATCTGTACCTTTCGAGCAAAAATGAATAAAGTTTTGAAAAAATGCACTTTATTGCATTATATTGCAGTGTAAGACAGTTTAGTAGAAAGGACTCTGGTCTCCTATTCGGGGGGTCACAGGTTCGATCCCGGGCACCTCTGACTATCCGCAGCTATGTACGTTGGAGAAATTAAATATCACATGCTTCAAAGGTAAAGGAAAACATCGTGGGGAAAAGCTTGAGAGTTCTCCATAATGTTCTCAAAGATGTGTGAAGTCTGTTAATTTGCATTGGACTAGTGGTTAATAAGTTTCTGACGATGATCATGATGAAGTACCCAATGTATTTGGTAACAAAAAAATTGGTTGTCTGTATAGTCGGTTTACGGCCGATATTTTTACGTGATAACGTCATAAAGAAACATTTATGAAAAATTGCATACTTTTATGAATTGAATTGAATTATTATCACTGAATTATCATTATTTTGTATAATACAAAGAAGGAGTTAATTGAAAATAACAATTTTCCTAGTCACAAGCCAACGCTTGGGCCGATCGTGCCTCTCTATCGCTTGCTCCGCGCTCTCGCTTGCACGCGCAGGCTCAGGCGGAACGTGACACTTTTTCGTGCGTGCAGCCAGTGTTCATCGATTTATAAGACGTTATCACGTCAAAACGAATAAACCATAGCTTTAACAAAACAATCAAATGTATAGAACAAAGCAATCACTTATCCATTTCAAATAAATGTATAATTACACAATAATAGAAAGCGCTTACAGGAGGTATATCCACATTCTACGCCCCTGTTCTCTAATCATCGTTATCTATTTACCCTATTCATTAGTCAATGAGTAAATGGTAATCATTTGCTAGCCTGGAAATATGGGGGCTTTTAACTATGCATGATTTAACGCTTGGCTATTATTACAGTTTTCATTTCGATCATGCCAATCCCACTCCAGCCTGAAATCGATTACGGAACGACGTTTACATTAATCAGTGACAGATCTATATTGTCCTGAAAAAAATTGGTTCTCTGTAAAGTCGGTTAACGGACGAGAGTTTTACGTGATAACGTGATAGAGAAACATTGACGATGACTGGAGGGCGGCGGCGCGGTCACAAGCCAACGCTTGGGCCGATCGTGCCTCTCTATGGCTTGTTCCGCGCTCTCGCTTGCACGCTGAGGCTTATACAGCAGGCGATACGCGAGTTAAACGGTCGACCTATAAGGTCGACCGTTTAACTCGCGTATCGTCTGCGCGGTAAGAAGGGAGCGGAGGGAGATGTTAGAGATGTTAAAACTTAAAAATAAATACTTAATTCTTTACCAACAATGTCTATCTCGAGATAAATCTTTGGATTATTGACTTCGTGTGTAGCGTTACCCGCCCCCGCTCCCTTCTTACCGCGCAGGCGATCCGCGAGTTAAACGGTCGACCTATAGGTGGAACATGACACTTTTTCGTATGTGCAGCCGGTGTTCATCGAATTATAAGACGTTATCACGTCAAAATTGCCAAATGATACAGCCGCTGCATACGCACGACTTTTGTCCAGCTGTGGACATCACTCAGTTGATAAATAAACAAAGAATATACTTATTGCATGTAAACTTAACTATAACAATATTGCGACACATTTTTCATCTGTGATTCTCTTCTATATTCTTAATTAATTATTAGATATTATTAACCAGATAATGCCCGCGACTTCCGCGTGGGTTAAGGTTTTTAATTCCCACGGGAACTCTTTAATTTTCCTGGATAAAATGTAGCCTATGTGCTAATCCTGGGTATGAGCTATCTCCATTCCAAATTTCAGCCAAATCGGTTGTCGCGTTAAAGAGTAACAAACATCCATCCATACAACCATCGTCACAAACTTTCGCATATAAAATATTAGAAGGATTAATCCTGCTGAGGTCAAAGGCTGTACTAACACTTCAATTTTTTTCGCGATTTTAGAATATTTTAGTATCAGCATTTCGAACAGGTTAAATGAACGTGTCATAAGGGCCAGTTTAGACGGTGCCTCGTTTATCGTTCATTTTTGCGAACATTGTTTGCGAAAATGAACCTTAAGGCACTTTGCCCTAAGGACGAATTTAGACGGTTCATTTTCGATGATTCATCGATGAAGCCTCGAAAATGAAAGCAAAAATCCGTCTAAATTCGCCCTTAGACGTATTAAGACGGTTCATTTTCGCAAAAATGTTCACAAAAATGAACGATGAACGAGGTACCGTCTATATTGGGCTAAGAGCCACAGGATAATATATTATATGAAATTAATAGTTTTGAGTTTGAACTTATTTGAATTTCAGTCAATATGGTTAAAAAAATGTTTCATTTCAAACTCGTAACATTAAAAAAAAACTAATATCTACAGTCTACACCTAACCTTGAATAAAGAGCCTGTTTTCACTTAGTAAAATTTGATAATTAGCGTGGAGCAAATAATTATTTTAAAAGATCTCGCAAAGTCGCAATATTGCTAAAGTTTTAATGAAAAGCCTTTTCATTACCTATTTTCAAAGTAAATTCAAGTAGCTCCTCTACATGTTCTTTCAAACATTATAAACTTGAAAATTACAGTAAGAAACAATGAAAAAAGAAGAATTTCAAAGTCCTATAAGTAAGTTAAAAGAAAGTTTTATCATTAACTGTTACATTTGGAAACCTTTTGACGAAAAGTGTTTGAGCACGAAATATTTGTTTTAAAAGATATTATTTAATGACACCCCGCCGTCTGTTTGACAAAGGCCTTAATAACGAAAGAACAAAGTTCAACAAATTGTCGAGCCGGTCACGAGCCTTTACTCTCTACGATACAATAAAATTGAAGCCTCAATAGCCTAACGGTTAAAGGTGCGAACTGAAAATTGAAAGGTCGCAGGTTCGAATCCATCCCGTTGCACTATTGTCGTACCCACTCCCAACATAAGCTTTCCGCTTATTTGGAGGGGAGAGGAGGATATGAGTCAATTTCAACTAGGCTGATAAACTTTAAAACAAAAAAACAATAAAATTTTTCAGTCATATTCATTTCGATTGCCTTAAATTAAGGATAAAAAAATATAGTAATACAGATTTAAAACGTGATTTTAATTTGGGATGGTAATTAGTATTGCACTCAAGAATACAAAACTAGTTATACATTAATTTACACGCCAAATTATTGCAGTTTGTCGTTAAAAACTTTAACTTTATCAACTTTATACGAGTATGACCTGTATGCCAACTAATGAATAAATAAATAAATGATTTATTATTTGAACATCGCTAGCCAGTAGTAAAAACAGGCAAATAAAATAAAAGCAAAGGAAGGAAGTAGGTAATAGAAGCGATGTTCAGTTATTTTATGTATTTGGATTGTTAATGAATATTTATAACTTAGACAAGTCTAATTTTAATGTTTTGCTAAAATAGATCAGCGGCGACTGGTTTCCTTCGAATAGGATTATCCCGATATTCGAAGCAGATATTGTTGAGTTGATGAACAAAAACACAATCAATCGCCTCACCTTGAATACTTGTCATGCCCGCTCCTATGGTCATTCCTTTACCTATAAGGCTACCTTACTATGGAACTCCCTCCCCTTCGAAATTAGACACTCCAAATCACTCCCTATCTTCAAACAGCGTCTGAAAAATCATTTTCTTTCTTTGAAACCTTAAGTGTATATAATGGATATGTATATTATTATTATATATATTTATATTTTTACTTCATTTTATATTAATGTCGATATACATATATTATTATATTTATTTATTGCATTACTAGCTGATGCCCGCGACTTCGTCCGCATGGATTTAGTTTTTAAAAATCCCGCGGGAACTCTTTCATTATCCGAGATAAAAGTAGCTCTCCCGGTCTGAGGAACCACTACTACATCCATTACTATACCCATGCAAAAAGTCGCATCAATCCGTTGTTGTGTTGCGACGCAAACCGACAAACAAACACACTTTCGCATTTATAATATCAGTAATGCTTTATTATAACACTTTTTATAATTGTCAAATTTTTTACCATACTTAACCAAAGACAAAATTACGTTTAGCTGTCATTTACGTTTTGTTATTCCACTGTCATTTGCGTTTTGTTATTCCATGTCAGTAGCGTTTTTGTTATACCACGTTTTATAGTGACTTGACGGAAACACGGTCGAACGGGATAAAAAGTATCCTATGTCCGTCTCCTGGTTCTAAGCTACCTCTCCACCAATTTTCAGCCAAATCGGTTCATCCGTTCTTGAGTTATAAATAGTGTAACTAACACCACTTTCTTTTATATATATATAGATATTATGTCATACTATTTATTTTAATAAAGTCTAATATTTTTCGGCATGATTCGGCATAGCATGTCTTTAACTTTCCTTGATCTCAGCTTGCACTATCCCATTTTCTTATTTGACGTTTCCTCTCCAGACAAGGGTTGCCTGGACGAGATTGCTTTTGCAATAAGGCCGCCATTGCACCTTGTATTTATTTTTTCTTTCTCATGTATCAGCCTTTATTTCTTGTTGTGCAATAAACGATTTTCTATTCTATTCTATTCTAAAAATATCGTGTCGGATCCGTTAGTCGTAAAGCCCTCCAGTGATGGAAGACAAATCGTTCCACGCTGCGCGCGACGAATGTCTGCAATAATTTAGGCCATTGTTAACATTTCCATCGCGGCGGTGCGAGACAAATGTGTCTTTTTACGTTGACATACAAAATACAAGGATATCAAACTTCTCTCTCTACAATGCTGCTTCATCATCCTCATTAGTGAGGGTTGCGATCTTTGGCAAGGATCACCTTCTCACGCACTCTGATAATATCAGAGTGCGTGAGTTCTACGTATAGAGCTGCAATTCGGAATAAGAACTGTGTACAGTTTCAATCGCGCGGGCTGAGGTAGAGAGGGGAGCCGGCCGTGCCGCGCCACGCAAACCACTCACTGCTCGGTCTTTTGTTTTAAATAAATCAAGAAATAATTTTTATTTCCTATCTCGTGTTACGAATTACGATGTTGATATCTAATTATTCACTAAAATAACTATAGTTTTTGTTACTTACTTGAATATAGGCATTGTTGGCTTTTCAATTCACAATTAGGTAGCTAGAAAGTTTTATCGCATAAATAGTGCCCGAGTCCGTACGTCGCGAGTGCCGTCGACCACACTAACAGCATTGTTCGGCATCAGGTACAACTCAGTTGAACATGGTAAGTGTTCGGAACTCGTCATCTAGTAGGTATTTATATCAGTGCTATTAATATTATAATTGTCGCCATTGTATAAAGTAGCGTAGAAAGATGTACCGAGAGCAGAATCTATATTATAAACGCTTAAAGCAGTAATATTTGAATATTGTTTGACATGTCATACAATATCAACCTAATTGCTTTAAGGTTGTCTTTATATTTTGAAATCTCAAAACAAAATTGAGATAATGCTGCTTTAAGCGTTGGTAGTAGGTAAGTATAGGCCCTCAACTGACCACCGCTAGGTGCTCTTGGCCTCTTTCCTTTGTCAAATAACAAACTTCCATTTATTATTAAAAGTGATGCTTGTAAGTCCTGATTTCATTCATTTCATTCACGTTCCTGCAAGAAACGCTAACATTAAGTTAGTAGAGTCGTAGTAGACGAATGGATGCGCGAGGTTGAGGAAACCTCAAAATGTGATAGACAATATTATTTCTCGTGCACTACTTGTTGTACACACACACAACACACAACAACACACAACTTGTTACGTTCCCTCAAATATGGTCGAGCGAAGAAATGGCTGGATCATGCGTCATGCTCGTGAACGGGTGCCGCCGGCGGGAATGGGGCTACTTTCTGTCTGCCCGTCTTTGACATGAATTGAATTGTAGAACGTTTTGTGGAAATGTCATATTCTATTCTAACAAAGATGCACGGGTTAAATCAGCTTGGCACCCAGCTGCCCACAAGATAGTATAAAAACTTATTACAATGTAATAGCTACTTATTAATATTGTAAAATGATTATTTTGAAAAGAGCAACTGCTGAGTTTCTTGCCGGCTCTTCTCAGCAGAATCCGCTTTCCGAACCGGTGGTAGATCTTGACGTGTCATAAGAGCCACAGGTTGGCCTACATGAAATAAATAATTTTGAATTGAATTGAATTGAATTGAATTGAACTAATATGTATACGGACTGAAAAATTTAGCAGGATGCGGACGTAAGAGTCCTACGATTGTCTGATGATCTTTTGACTATAAAAAAATTAAGTGGCACTCGGGGACTGCCGCGTTAAAGCTATTGCATAGCATTTTTTATCAACTTATGCAATTAATTTTAAAAATTTAAATAAAATATTTTTTTGCATAGTAAAAATTATGCAAAAAAAGAATTAAAAAACAAACAAACAAGAAAAGCGCACTGTTACTACTTCGCGAGTGAGATTCGAACCTGCGACATCATACACCATACGGTAAAGAAAGCGGTCGCTCGCCCACTGCGCCATACAGAGCTACTTAAGAACCTCTAAAATGTTGAACGCTTACTGAACGACGGTGTTAGGTTTATTTTCGTTACGGAATTTCTTGATTCGGTCGCCGCGCTCAAACTGTTTGTCCTAGTTCAAAGCCCGCGATAAAAGCTATGCAATAGCTTAAAAAAAAGTTTTGAAAAAGTTACTTGAAAAACTGGAGTAGTCTGGCTATTCAGTGAGATTTTGTACGATATATCTTGCGCTTTAATATCAATGTATACTTTTCATTTCTCTAAGTCTTGCAGGGCTATTCAATAAAATAAAACTCACTTCGGAAGCAAACTCGCTTCACCTTGGATTGGCAACTATGTCAAGGGATAACTTAACATAACAGGTAACACAGAGATGATAGAGAATGGATAAGCTCTAATTCGCTCCTATTTTGTATTAGGACGAGTACGATCCAGTGTTTACCTACTATTCTGTGATTCGTAAACCAAGGTGAAGTGAGTTTGCTTTCGAAGCGAGTTTGTTTTTACTGAATAGCGCTGCTGTTGATATTGAAGCTTTCATAAAGTCGCTTTATTGTCCAGAGAAACTAGGACAGGAATTATATTTCTGAGTAATTTATATTTCATTTGCCATTAAGGTATTAAATTACTTTCCGTGATTGCAATGAGACATTTTAATAAACAAGCTCAAACGCCTTTAACAAACTAAGCTTTTCTTAACTAAGCTTATGGCTGATTTCATCATCGCCGAGTAATTTTTAACACAAAAGTCAATACAAAATCTGTTAAAACTTCAACTTTATTTATCGTTTAAACATTATAATTATGGGGATTGTAAAATAAGCCCTTAGTATAAGGTTAAATTCAAATGTTAAATGATAACTAAATAGATACCATAACGATACCATAATATTATTTAAAATACAAAATTATTTACCCAACCTGTGGCTCTTATGACACGTCAATAATTATGACTCTACCGCGGGTTCGGAAGGCGGATTCTGCTGAGAAGAGCCGGCAAGAAACTCAGCAGTTGCTCTTTTCAAAATAATCATTTTACGATATTATTATGTAGCTATTAACATTGTAATAAGTTTTTTTTATACTATCTTGTGGGCAGCTGGATGGCAAGCCGATTTATCCCATTCAATTTCCACAATGAGGGGAAGTTCCAAAAAGGCGGACTACAATTCAACACAATATGTTAAGATCACAAGTTTCAACACAAGGCAGACAGAAAGCAGCCCCATTCCCGCCTGTGGCACCCGTTCACGAGCATGACGCTTGATCCAGCCGTTGCTTCGCTAAACCATATTTGAGGGAACGTATTATGTGAATATTATTTTCATGATTGATAACACTTTTTGCCCGTTTTCACCAACATTCCCTAACTTTTACGGGCTACCTAAGCTAAGTTAGGCAACGCTTTCTGTAAATTTTGTTTGAATGACAATTGGGTAAGGGATTGTATTTCTATTGATTGTATCTCTATCTACGTAAAGAGACTCCTACTTAGGGGATGATTAAGGTTAGGTTGGTGAAAACGGGTAATTCTTTCTCTTCTTCCTAGCGTTTTGTCCGCTTTTATTTTATTACCTTAAATGTAGCATAAATTACTCTTCAAGTCTTCAAGTCTTCAATTTTCACCCATGCGAAAAATCACGTTTATCCGTTGTTCCGCTGTGAGCGATTGAAGGACCAACCAACAAGCAAAAACACTTTCACACTTATTTATTTTAGTAAGTTTGGTTGAGATTGGCACAACATCGAGAAGAATGGCGTGCTCATGAGGAGGCCTATGTCCAACGATGGATTACATGAGGCTCGAAAAGAAGAAGATTTTAGTAAGGATAAAAAGATACATTGCTTGTAGTAAAGATTTATTCGAAGGGTAATGGACACTGTGTTTATTGATTGAAGCGTATTTGTAATTTTGCAAGGTAGGCGGGCGCGTCGACTCGCATTTGTCAATTTTGTCGTACCGTAGCTAATGTATTCGCGAAAGTTTGGTTAAGCCGACTCATCGGGCGAAAGTCTCCAGAGAAACGGGGTGTTGCCTAATGGAAACGAGTTTCGGAAGGATTGACGAATGTTTGTGCGAGGCGTTCGTTCTCAAACTTTTGTACCTTAAATTTTATAATATTATTGTTACATAGATACTCAAAGAGCCTATTCAATTTTATACTAAGTGGTAATTGAGCTATATATTATAGTCTTCTTAATATATATAAATTACGTGTCACGTTGTTTGTCCGCGATGGACTCCTAAACTACTGAACCGATTTTGATCAAACTTCGTAACTATCTCTAATTTGGTCCAACTTGAAAGATAGGATAGTTTTTGGATTAGGATAGTTTATTTGTTTTATTTATATAGATAAGTTGGCGGTGCGAAGTTTGCCGGGTCAGCTAGTATAATATATATTATTATTATGAATGCGAAAGTGTTTGTTTGTTTGAAAGAAAGAAAGAAAGAAACAAAGAAAATATCTTTATTCACCAATGGTGACACAGACAAAAATAGATACAAAAGTAAAATTTCGTCTACGTAAAAGATGTAAAAGTAAAAAGTAAAACTTTTTGGTTTGTCTTTTAATCACGCCGCAATAGAGCTACGAGAAGCTTTTTAATTTTCCGGGATAATAAATAGCCTATGTCACTCTCTAAGTCCTCAACTATAACCATGCAAAAAATCACCTCGATCTGTAGCTCTATTGTACCGTAATTGAAGGACAAATCAACAAACAAACACACTTTCGCATTTCGCAGGGTATGTTGACTCCACAATGCACAATTGCAAAGTAACGATCACTTCTGACGATGCTCCGGTATCGGAGCGAAACGTGCGTCAAGTGTTTAAAACGATTTATTCTGTTTGGCGGATTATAGCAAAGGAATATAACTTTTTCCCTGAATATCATGGAATTCAGCAAGTAACGCCTGCGTCTATCCAAAATTTTGTCTCCACATCTAAGTATATCTCTTAGAGATTCACGTCCTCAACTCAGCTCAATTCTCCTATCATCATCATCATTAGCAACCCATCAACGTCTCACCACTGAGCGCAGGTCTCATCTCAGCGAAGGGTTGTAGGCCATAGTCCATCACGCTGGCCCGATGCAGAATGGTGGATTTCACACACCTTCGAGAACATTATAAAGAACTCTCAGATGTGCAGGTTTCCTCGCGATGTTTTCCTTCATCGTTGAAGGAAATGGTAATTAATTGCTTTAACGCACTTGACTTCGAAAAGTCCGAGGTGCGTACCCGGGATCGAACCTGCGACCCCCCGAATAGGAGACCACTGTCCTAACCACTAGGCTATCACTGCTTCTTTCTCCGTGTACAGGTCCTCAACTATACTCATACAAAAAATCAAGTTGATCTGTTCCTCCATAGCTGCGTGATTGAAGGACACACCATCAAACAAACACAATTTTATATTTTAATTTATTTCATTTACAATTAACAATATTCGTAGGATTTACTTCGTAAGACTGGTTTACCTATTTCACTGGTTATTTTTTTTTTATTTTACTGGTTAACCTGAAATCCTGTTAGATTTACGAAAATCCACTGTGAATAACTCCACTGTGGTTTGTTACCTCAAAGTTGAGAAACTCTGGTTGAAGGCGACGACGGGGGTTTGCCAAATTTCGGGATGTCATGATTATTTCGACAAATCGGTAATTAGATTCGGTGAACGCGGTCGGAATAAAGTGTATGTTGATTTTTCCGGACACGTCTGTGAATGGTAATGTAGTTTCTATTTGCTCGGTTGCGTTCAAAATATAAAATTCTTTCTAAGGAGAAAACTATTTCAAGAAATTATTCATACTTAAATTCGCTCATTTGCTCCAATAATTTTTAAAATCTCGAGTAAGTATTGATTTTACCTAGTACATAGAAAAAATCGGCATTGCATGATCTATGGAAAATATGTATATAAGTTGAAAAATAACTACAGGATACTTCAATATTTTACAACAGAGCTAAGAAACCTACCATCTGTTTAACAAATCATACTTTGTAGGTGCAATGGTAATTTTGTAAAGTTTTTTTTTTATTCGATTACAAGATTGTTTTTGACTGCGATCTCACCTGATGGTAAGTAATGATGCATTCTAAGATAGTAGCGGGCTATCTTGTAAGGGGTATGTCAGTGAACATTCAATTCAACCCATACCCCTAATCGGTTTCCACACGCCATCGTGCCGGAACGCTTAATCGTTTGGCGGCACGTTTTTGACGGTAGGGTGGTAACTAGCCACGGCCATAGCCTCCCACCGGACCAGACCAGAGACAATTCGGAAATTATAAATTCCCAAATGGACCCCGCCGGGAATCGAACCCTAGACCTCCCAGTTATAAGACCACAGCGCTCACCACTGCGCCAGGGAGGTCGTCAAAAGTATTTGTGTATAACGGAATCGTAGCACAACTAGCGAGTGGTTTCTCTTCGAATTGTCTTTGAATTGAATTTGATTTGTCTGTGAATTGAAATTATGTCGTAGAAAAAATTGTTTATGCTTTTTGTATTTATAAAAATACAAAAACAGATATTTTTGAAAAATCAGGGTTTTTGAAATTATAAATGCGAACGCCTCAATACCTCAACGGACAAGGGGCCGGAATGAAATCCGAAAGGTTGACAGTTCAATCCGCACCCGTTACACTCCTATCGTACCCACTCCTAACACAAGCAATTGCCCTTAATTTGGAGGGGATAAAAAGAATATTAGTAATTAATAATTATGTTTAACATGTTTAAAATCCTACTTCCTACTAATCCGACTAAATTAAAAGTAAATACGAAAGATTGTGCGGATGGATGGATAAATTGATGGATGGATGTTTGAGACTCCTTCACACCACAACGAATGAACTGATTTGGCTGAAATTTGGAATGGAGATAGCTCATGCCCAGGATTAACACATAGGCTACATTTTAGCCCAGAAAATTAAAGAATTCCTGCGGGAATCAATAAACCTTAATCCACGTGGGCAAGTCTCGGGCATCATTTATTTCTTTATAGAAAAATGCTAAGGGGTCTTTGTACGTCTTTTTGTCTATTTATTACCTTATCAATGTTTAACAACTGAACCGATCTTGTCGAAATTTGGCGCAAAGATAGCTTGCATCCGAGACAGGTATAGAGAAACATAACATCTGTTATCTCTACATAACATCCTGTTTCTCGTCAGGAATCGTCTTATACTCAACTCACTCATCCCAATTAAAAAAACAATAGCAAATAAAAGGGCTCGAGAGATAAAATATACTGGATATATTATGTAGTAGGTAAGGGTCAATATCGTTTGCGAATAGTTTTAAGTGGAAGTCAATATTTATTTTTCCCGAGTAGGTAGGTACAGGCAATTTTCGAAAACAAATAAATCGTATTGAAAAGGAAATATCTGGAACGGTATGATTGGAGGGCCCTACACAAGTCGGATACAAAACAAAAGGTCACGGCGCGTTATTAATTCATCCATTCAATAACAATCACGATTGTTGTTGAGAGAATGAAATAAATAAAGCTATCCTTTCCTTGCTTCGCTCGGTTCCTCGTCGGCTTCTAAAAAGAAAAACAAGGATACAAGTTTAAAAATTGTAATCCGACTACGGATTGGGTGTAACATACATCATATAGTAGTATATACTAGCTGACCCAGCGAACTTCGTACCGCCAACTTATCTATATAAATAAAACAAATAAACTATCCCAATCCAAAAAAACTATCCTATCTTTTAAGTTGGACGAAATTACAGATAGTTACGAAGTTTGATAAAAATCGGTTAAGTAGTTTAATAGTCCATCGCGGACAAACAACGTGACACGTAATTTATATATATTAAGATAAGTTAAGTAATAGTATAGAATGTAGCCTATGTCAACCGGACCATCTTCTTCTTCTTCTTCTTTATCAACCTATAGACGTCCACTGCTGGACAAAGGTCTCCTGCATGGACTTCCACAGGCTTCGGTCTTGCGCCGCTTGAATCCAGCGGCTCCCTGCGACTCGTTTGATGTCGTCGGTCCACCTGGTGGGGGGCCTGCCAAGTGAGCCAACACTGCGTTTCCCGGTGCGGGGTCGCCACTCCAACGCCTTGGGACCATCATAACCATGGAACTACAACTATAGTGTTCCTAGTTCCATGATCATAACCATAGACGTATAGTATAGTAAGTAGACCCTCTGACAGCCGCAAAATTCGTAACCGATTTTGATTTACAAACTTCTAGTGATGTAGGTATAAAGAAATATAGTACTTATAACAAAGCTCATAGCATTTATTTTGGCATGACCAAATTGTGTCGAATATTTCTTTGAAATCTAGTCATACGATATCTATCCTTTTCTATATTTAGGTATTGCCGTAAGAGATTATTTCGCTCCTCACTTTGTGTGTCTTCTTACGGTAGTTAAGTGTACTACGTCTATGAACATAATGAATTGATTGACTTCTCATTATCATTGATTGATGTCATTTATGTCAATAATTAAGATAAAAACTATCCTATCTTTTAAGTTGGACCTTATTACAGATAGTTACGAAGTTTGATCAAAATCGGTTCAGTAGTTTTCAAGTTTATCCCGAACATACATCGTGACACGAGATTTTATGTATATAGATGTGGGTATGTAAGTAAAATATTATTAGGTATACGTATTAAGTATCTACAAACAATAAAAGTCAGAAATCGAGACTCATAACGATGAGCTAACAATATAAAACGGATATTGCCAAAAAGCGGATAAAAGCGGTCCCGTGTTTTTTCCCGGTTACGACGGAACCCGCTGCGCTGCATCCCGCCATGTAGACATTTCAAAATTTATTTAATCGATGACTAGCACGTAAACTTGAATCTAGCTCAGATAACATTTTGAAAAATGAAAATGAAATGATGATTTTAGTGTTGGAGTTGCTCAAAAAGTGCTCTTCCAAGGATAGTAAATATCTCTTGAAAGTAATTTTTATCGCATAAAAAGGCTCCACAAGGGTGATGAAGAGGCAAGGCAAGGGCAAATCCAAAATTTTCCTTTAAACGGCAAGTAAAGGATCATCTGCTCAAATGCTTTAGCATTAAGTCCGCCTTTTGTACTATTTTTGTGCAATAAAGTGAATTAAAATAAAGAGAAAGTTATGCTCAAAGTATCCCTGCGAGATCAAACCAATAACTAGAAGATGTAGGAATAGCAAAACCAGAGTAACTGACCTTGCTTATCGAGTCGCGAAGCCAGCATGTGAATGGGTGGGGAACATAGAAGAACTAATGGCCGTGGGGTACGAAGGTGCTGGAATGGCGACTTCGTACCGAAAAGCGCCGTGATTGCAGACCCCCTACTAGGTGGACTGACCACTTCAGACGACTTGCAGGAAGTTGCAGTCCACGTAAGAGACCTTTGTCCAGCGGTGGACGTCTATCGGTTGATAAAGATTACAAATATCAGTGAATTTTATTTAAATAATTTTAGTGAATAAAAAGTAAAGAGCCTAAGCAAACCTCCAAATTAAAGAGCGATTAAGTGGTTGACGCAACGACGAGCTTTTATGATTGATTCTTAGAACTATGCCCATTGTAGTTTAAGAACGCGTATAGCACCAAAAAAAATCAGATTTCGCGATGAGATAAAACATAGCCGCAACCTCATGTGAGGCGCGACAAAAGAAAGCGTTTTGCGCGGAATAGGAGTGTAGTAAGCGCCAAATACTTTGTAACTCGTAAAATTCATTTTCTTTTCAATTCACTAGGCTACTCTCTTGATAATATCAATCGGAATTTAATGTAAAAATTTTGGCTCTGTAATATGCAACACATTGAAAATAAATGAATATTGGTTAAAAATTAGACCTAACTTCGCGATTTTTTATTATCGAACAAATTTCATCATTTTATGTTTTTGCCCAAGCACGTCCCTTGGCAGTATGATGTAATTTTTGCGTGTTTTTTTTTCGGATAATTGAAACTTGATCTATTACTATAAAAATCAAATCTGTTTACTGTTAACGAGCGTACACCCACGACTAATTGTCGTGTCGATTAACTTATCAGCTTTGATACCTACTTACAGAATAATATTCCTTTAATCTATATTCTGAGCTTTAATAAATTGACGACTACTTTAATATTAAAATTAAATTAAATTTTGGTAGTCCAACTTGAAGAAATGTAATTTAATAATGAATAGTTAATGTTGTGTGTGCAGTTATGTTTAAGTATGTTGCACGTCAGACATTGGTAAATAATTTTAAGAGTCTAATTTAAATATATAAAACGAAAAGTTGACTGACTGACTGATCTATCAACGTACAGCCCAAACCACTGCTGGACCGATCGGGTTGAAATTTGGCATAGATATAGCTATTATGACGTAGGCAAAGGATTTTTGAAAATTCAATTAGAAAATAGGGGTTTCAAAAATCGAACTTAACGTGAGCGAAAGCTCGTTGTAACTATAAGACTTTTTTGCAGTACAGTTTATAAAACAAATAAATGAAATGAAATTACTTGGATGAATCTGTAAGGGCTCCTTGTTTTACTACGGAGCCCTAAAAAAGGAATATCTAACTGAAAAAAAAAGAGTAAGGCAATGAAGTGTTCCCCGCGGAGGAAGCTCTTTCAACGGCTTATTAATTTAACTTCGCTCTCATAATTGCAGCTGAAACTTCTACTAATTACTTTTAAAAATGAGAACGGGTAATTCTATCTACATTTTTGAAAGATACTACAATTTTGTTCGCGTTAACTTGTTACGGGATCGCGATTTGAGTTTTTTGAACCTCAGCAGATTAAGGTGTCTTTTATAACGAGCATCGTTCAAACCTTTTGCCTGTGCTGTTTTCTTCTTCGTGTGTTTCTTTAGCTAATCTTTTTCTTGGGGAATCAAAGACTCCATGGAATTTTTACCTAATTTTTGACCACGGAAAATCCAAAAGGAAAGGATAAGATTTTATTTATATGTATGTAAATACGTATTTCCTACCGTACCTAGCGTGTAAGCTACTGAGCTGATTTTAATGATTGAAATTGTTATGGTCTGGGTGACATTACAAACAAAATCTAAAATATAAAACGAAAAGATGACTGACTGACTGATCTAACAACGCACAGCTCAAACCACTGGACAGATCGGTCTGAAATTTGGCATACAGGTAGCCATTGTGGGGATTACTGTATTTATATACTAGCTAATGCCCGCGACTTTGTCCGCGTGGATTTAGTTTTTAAAGTCCCTCGGGAACTCCTTGATTTTCCGGGATAAAAAGTAGCCTAGATGTTAACCCGAGTAATAAGCTACCACGGTATAAAATTTTGTAGAAATCTGTGCGGTAGTTTTTACGTGAAAGAAGGACAAACAAACAGATAAACAGACAAAAATTAAATAAAAATCTGTTTTGGGCTCAGTATCGATAGTAAATCATCCCCCAATTAAAATTTTCAAAATATATTAAATGTACAGAAATCTTCCAGTTACAGTTTTATTATATGTTTATAGATACATTATGACGTACACATCAATTAAGAAAAGATTTTTGAAAATTCAACCCCTAAGGGGGTAAATCAGGGGTTTGAAAAATCTAACTTAACTTGAGTGAAGCCGCGTGCAAAAGTTTGTCAATAATAAGACGGATGATTTATAGTATCTATACATCTATATATATATCTACCGAGCAACGTGATTTTTTGCATGGGTATATTGGAGGACCTGCAGAGTGACATAGGCTACCTTTTATCCCGGAAAATCAAAGAGTTCCCGAGGGATTTCAAAAACTAAATCCACGCGGACGAAGTCGCGGGCATCAGCTATTATCAAAATACACGCGAACGAAGTCACAGACAGTCGCTAGTGATAAACAAGTAACGAGAATACGCTGTCAATTAAATAAAGGATATCATTCGTGACCGGGCTAACAATGGCAAATAAAAATATATCAGCTCAGAGCCAATACCACGGTTCGGTGCGCACTAATTCCGAACACAACTATCGTTAATTGAACCACGTGTTAAACCTTCCACCGACTTTCTTGGTTTGAACTACGAAAGTATGTCCGCTATCAAAGAGTAGGATTCGCTACGTTTTATCCACTATCTTAAAGACGTTCGAAGATTTCAGAAAAGTGGCAAAAAGAACATACAAATAGGTAATCAGAAAAATGTAATAATAAATAGATTGTATTTAAACAGTTTCTGAGATATTTCTAGTCATATTTCGCATGCTTTATGGAAAATTGTTAATATCAACAAAAAGCGCAGGCCAGGCAGACCAGCTCAAAGGTGGAGCGACGATATTGTAAAGGTTGCGGGGAAAGCGTGGCATAGAATTGCTACACAGAGAGCCTTATGGAAAAGGATGGAGGAGGCTTTCACCGCGGAAGGCGGTCCTCTTACATGAGCAACAACACTACCTACATATTACATCTATACATACCACATTTATTTACACATACCCCAATACACAATATAAAATACACACCAACCTCACTACTACGCTACAAAAAATTTGTATTTGTACTAAACCCTTAAAACTTAGTAAGTAGGAAAACTAATATATTTAAGAACAATAATTGTAAGAGGAAAATAAAGCTTTTTTTTTTTAATTTTTTTTTTATGGAAAATTGACCCAATAGTAGATAGGTAAGAATTGAGTTACGTATTGTTTCCGGTATTCTTTTAACACAGATCTGTTCAATAGTCAATCATTCATTCAAAATACAAGCATTCATGATTATTTAAAAATAAGTTTTAATTTTATGCGTCAAAAAGTAGGATAAGTCTTCATTGCAAGATGTTCTTTGGCGATTTCCCAAAAATTGTCTTTTTAAGTCAGTATTCCTTTAAGCATGCGATTTAAGTATTTATCATTGTTATGTCAGGTCCATTTCACCATCATCGCCAAGAAAACTCATGGAAGTAGGAATCTACTACTTCCATGAGTTTTCTTCTACTTAAACTTTAACAGCTGACTTTGACGTTTTGACAGATTGCCAATATAATTTCTGTCAAAACGTAAACTCTATTCTTCAGCTAAAGAATATATTTGGCCATTGTGAAAAAGGCGCTTATTAGTATCCGATCCGATGGACGTTAGAGTTACAAGGTGATAAAAAAGGCGACCCTACAACTTGAGACGCAGCATTGGTAGACCCCCCAGAACGATCCTAAGTGAATGCTGGTAGCCACTGGATACATGCGACACAAGATCGATATTCTGTGGCGATCCTTGAGTGTGAAGATGATAATACCATTCACTCAATGCGACAAAACTTGCTACACAAACGTAGTACGTACTGGAAATGGCGTGTGGTTACTTTTCACCCCACTTCATTTCGGTAACGAATTTTCCCAGGAATAGAAGTCGCGGGTCTGACCAATAGCAAATAAAAGTCATTGTCAGTAGCCACCATTTTCAATATCGTGGCTCAGTAATCCCTAATTCGGTCCAATTGGGGGCAACCCTCACTAATTGAACCAGGAGCAGCCCAGGGCGGGTGTAATTGGACCGCGTGAGCCCTTCACTGCGCTAATTACCGACTTCTGCGCCAGAAAATATTCTAGTGCCCAGCGCTTGCGGGAAAATAATTGCACGTTACATCTACTGTTTTATATTTACGAAGTTATTACTCGTTATTTAACCGGCTGACTTTAGACAAGCGGAATACGATTTTACGTTTGTTGTATACATTTCATAAGGTACATAAAATATATTTTATGTGGTAGGTAGTTTTAAGAAGTAAAGGCAGTCACTATCGAGCAGCTGGTCATTTCATTACATGGTGACAGCGGTGTTCAATTTAATTTACAATTAAGGTGATTCAAAGTGCCAGCATTTACGGTGATGTCGGCGGAACTGATGGCGGGTCCGACGAAAGTGATCAAGCTTCGGCCTTGCCCGATAAGGGTCCGGCTAGATATGCTAGAGTTAAGGCGCCAGAGAGACTGGCGTTAATTTTTAAAAAGAATTTATGTTTAGGTGTGTATGTTGCAATTTATATCGCGAGGATATTGTACTTAGATGTAACGAAAAATGTTAAGTTTAAGATATTAGTTTCTATTGTCAATTATCATTTCTAAAGGGAAAAATGTTGTATACATTTTATAAGGCACATAAAATATATTTTACGTGGTAGGTAGTTTTAAGAAGTTTGAATAAAGGCAGTCACAATAGAGCAACTGGTCATTTCATTACAACGTTTACTCAACGCACATTATAATTTGTTAGTTTTATCGCCTTGTATAATATTGTGAGTTTTATTTGATAATATTTTTATTCCAACTTCAGGATACTATTTGTATTCGAATTTATTCCGACTCAACGCACACTATAATGTGTGAATGTTATCGCAATGATGTCTTTTAGAGTGAGATTATTGAAGATTATGTAAATGATAAAAAAGCGTACAAATAACTCACGCCAGCAATTCATTTTTCTTCGAGTTTCTTGCTGGTATTTCTCGGTTGGAACGGCCGGCATGCCGAACCAGTGCTAGATTTGAAACCACTTAAAGATTCAAAAGCGCTTTGTAAAAATTTATTTGATTAAGAAACTTTTCTACTCCATTCTATTAAAATCTCACGTTCTTTGTTTTTGAATACTTTTTTACTTTAACTTTTAAAGATTTAAGGTTAAATATACATCTTAAGAAAAACTGCTGAATTTCTTTTCCGGTTCTTCTCAGCAGAATTTGCTTTCCATTCTTACCGAAAGACAGTTCGTCCTTCTTTAACTGCTATGAGTCACAAATTATTCTGCTGACCATTTAAATGATCATTAAATTACTCATCTTGTTTCAGACTGCCTTCACCTGCAACTGTACCGCGACCCTAAAGACCGCTACAAGAAGGGCCAGACGAAGGCCTCGCTCTCACTGCAACACTTCCTCGGCTTCGAATCTGGCTTCAACCTCGATAAGGAGTCCAACACTATCGCGATCATATGTCAAGATGTCACTGTGGTACAGTTTTATAACTAAACTGGACCGCAAAGAAAAAGGGTCGGTTAGAAAATCTTCAATATCTTCAAAAGTACCTGACCTAGCTTAATGAAATAAAGACTAAATTAAAGAACATTTTAATATGCTTAAATGAAAATTAAAAAAACATGAAATCAAGCTTTTTATTTATAATAAATGTAAAATAAATGAAAATGCGTAGTTTTTTATTTTGAAGATTTTCTAACCGACCCTTTTTCTTAGCGGTCCAGTTTATAATACTCGTAAATTATGCTTTAACAGAAATGATGCGAACTCTTGGCAGACCCTACTAGGTGAAACGACGGCAACAGAGGGAGCTGCTGGGTACAGGCGGAGCAAGACTGAGGCATGTGGAAGTCCATGCAAGACACCTTTGTCCAGCAGTGGACGGAAGAATATGACGATGTCCGCGACTTCTCCACGCATTTATATATTTTTTCATTCCATTCCAATTCTTTGATTTTCAGGGATAGAGAGGTTGTTTTCATTCCCGGGATGCAAACTATCTCTGTGCTCGTCAAGACCGGTTGAGCGGTTAGACCGTTTTGTACCTAATAATAGCTAATAATATTAAGAAAATATTCAGGGATACTTTAATAAAATTATCCTATAAAGGATCCATAATGTTATTTTCTTGGAGGATGTTCTTGCCGGCTCTTGTCAGCAGAATCCGCTTTCTGAACCGGTGGTAGAGTCATGACGTATCATAAGAGCCACAGGTTGGCCTACATGAAATAAATAATTTAGAATTTTGAATTTTTGAATTTTTAGAATAAAATATACTTTCTTAATATTTTTAGGGTTCCATACCAAAATGGTAAAAATGGAACCCTTATGGTGAGACTTTCTCCGTCCGTCTGTCCGTCCGTCTGTCACAGTCGATTATTTCAGTAACTATTAAAGCTATCGACATGAAATTTGGCATAGTTGTGTATAATAGTGGCCCAAAAGCATTGAAATAAAGAAAAGTCGAAAATTATTTTTAGTTTTATTAAAAAAAGGGGGAAAATCGGGGGTTTGAAATTTAAAAGTAAAATAACTATATCGAGTGGGGTATCATATGAAAGGCCTTTACTTGTGCATTCTAAAACAGTTTTTTATTTATTTCTATATATAATAGTTTTTGAATAATCGGCCAAAATGTCGAAAAAAATACCGTTCCCCCCCCCCCCCCCCCTTATCTCCGAAGTTTACCAATCGAAAAATCTAAAATAATTATGGTCAATAGAGGTTTATGTATATTTCACAGGAAAAATAAAAGCAACGCGAAAATTATTTTAGTTTGATTAAAAAAGGGGGAAAATCGGGGGTTTGAAATTTCAAAGTAAGATAACTATACTGAGTGGGGTATCATATGAAAGGCCTTTAGTTGTGCATTCTAAAACAGTTTTTTATTTATTTCTAGATATAATAGTTTTTGATTAATCGGCCAAAATGTCGAAAAAAATACCGTTCCCCCCCCCTTATCTCCGAAGTTTACCAATCGAAAAATCTGAAATAATTATGTTCAATAGAGGTTTATGTATATTTTACAGGAAAAATAAAAACAACGCTCTAACTAGCATAGTTTTTTTTATATTAACAATAAACCTCTACAAACAAAGTTAACGATAATTATGCAAATTAATATAATATTATCGTTTTACTTTAACTTTTGGAGTATGGAACCCTCGGTGCGCGAGTCCGACTCGCACTTGACCGGTTTTTTAATCCTTTGAAAATCGTCGAATCTCGTCAAAACAGTTCCAGCTGTTTCGAAGGTTAGCCTATACAAAATTTAAAAAAAAATGTTTTTTAAGTTTGTTAATTTATTCTACTTTCTTGGTACAGGTACTCGCTTTCGAGACCAGAGAAAGGCTGATAGCTTGGCAAGTTAAAGTGGGTGGTCAACTGGGGTCATCTAAAGAGTACTTGGTGATGATAGGCGGCGGTGGATCGAAGAAGCTGCCCGCTGGACCAGCGAGGCTGCATCTTCAAGGGAGGAGATTTGCTCTGACCAGCGGTGTACCTCCTCGCCTTCTTGGACTATGGGAATTGGCTCATTTGAGGTAATTACAAATTAAACAAACTTCTGAAACTAGTACTGAACCCTAAAGCGCTTATTACATAAACATTCTCATTTGATGCAGCGCAGATTACACTGATGAATCGTCGCCTGCAAGGCACTCTCGCATAATTTATGTATCAATGTGAAAAGGAATGTCATTCTTATATTTTGGAACGTAAGTTCCTTATCGCGCGGTGCGGAATGGGGCTAGACGGAAAAAATTAAGGAACCGACACTCGACACATTTTTGAAACCGACACTTTTTTGTTGAATGTGAATTTTGCATTGTGTTCGGTATTTTCGCGATACAACATTGGGTCTCCGTAGCCTAGTGGCTCCAGCAGTTGCATAACAGTTCAAAGTCGATGGTTCGAATCCCAGCTCGACAGACTGAATTTTCTATTTTCAATTTTATTTTAAATAATTTCTACATGTGGAATTTGAACTGTTAAGCGACTGCCGGAGCCACTAGGCTACGGAGACCCAATGTTGTACCGCGAAAATACCAAACACAATGTAATCGAAAGGAACTACGTTCCATCCAGGTGTCCCTTGACACCTCTCAAGTTTTTTTTGTATTTATTTTAATCATATTAATATCTTCATAAATAAGCTCACTATGCTTAATTTTATATCTAAAAACTCTTAAATTCAGGTTGGAGATGTCATTGTCATTTATTGTGATTTTTCCTAAAGACTAGTTTTTTAAATGTTTCGCACGATGTCATCCTCAGTCATGTCAGAGACCTTTTTAATGCGAATTTTGCTCTGAAAATGTATCCACTTGCGATGTTCCTGAAATGAGGATGATAATTCTTTTTTCCATTAATAATTGTGTTATTATTATAAGGTATTGTTAAATCGCCCTAAGACTAAGTTTTACTTCGGAAAATTTTCTATCCCGATAAACAAATTTCAGTATCGTGTATCCAAACCATTTCAACAGTTCATAACAGCGGAAGCAACAGTCTATAAAAATTTAAGACACCCCGCGACGTTCTCGCCCAAATAAAATTGAAACGGACCATAAAACTGAGTTTGGCTGAATGCAGTCGACATTCATACATAGTGGACAATAAAACTCGATCATTTCACGACTGGCCCATAAACGCGGCATCTGCTGGTTTATGTTGTTCGTCTGGTCGCCAGCGAGTTAATGGCGTCGACTTCCGACGTCGCAGCCATTTTATACCACGACGCCATCTTGGCGGCGCTTTTTGATGTGACTTGCCGCTCTTGCCAGATACCAACAATAGCTTGATGCAAGGATTTTTAAAATTGTGACAGTCACGGTTTGTTAGGCGAGCGAATGAAGAATGATCCTTTAATGTTAGTTTTCCGGTTTACCGAAAAATGGGTAGAGCATAAAATGCGGCTTTTGAGATATCGTTAAAATGGCATTAAAGTTAACTTAGCCTACGAAGTTCACCTCAAAATACTCGAACCTGATGATAAATAACAGGACTTTTGAAATTGAAATTAAATTGAATTTTTAATTATAGGTTTTAATTATATTTTCACCAACATTTTTAAAACCTGTATTGAAATCTTTTTAACTATATAATTAATAGGAACCTATGTATGAAATAATATATTGAGAGCTCGCATAACAGATTCAGAAACTGCGTTAAAACTTAACAAATTCCGATTAGAATTTCGACCATGCAATGAGACGATAAAATTTAAAAATAAATTATAAAAAAGCTGATCTCTTGAACTACAAAACAAGTTAATTTTCAATACAAATTGCTTTACACTTACCACAGTTTAATATAAGAGATAGAGAGAACGTGCGAGTTATTGAACCACAACTTTGCAACAGTCTGCTTTATTTCGCAACTGCACTGTATGCTGTGGTTAGGCAGCCGTTTTGCAATAAAGTTTACTGACTTTGTATACTTTACTAGAATTGAATGCGAGTAAATCAAACATGTTTTACTCAACATCATAATTCAGTAGACGGTACAACCAAAGTGACGCCATTTAAGAAGACATTGAGACATCATTATCACTTCCACTTTGTTCAAATCAACGTACAACCATAACTTTAATTGCCGTCAAAAATACATAGTGTCTTATAGATTGTGTACATGATGTGGCTGCTATCACCAGTGTCACGCTCTTTTCACAATTTATGTATTTTTTTTAGTAAATAAAGCTCACAATCTTTATCACACGTTATAAACGATTAACACCTTTGCGTTCATTTAAAAGAAAACTGCATGAGTGGCTCGTAAGTGTTTTTACTCAAAAAATGAGTTTTTTGACATAAACTAGATTTTATAATGTATTTGTCTAGTAATTTGAGATTTGAATCATGAATAATTTGTAATTTATAATTTATAAACTGACACACAATTTATATAATAAAACTAGCTGACCCAGCGAACTTCGTACCGCCAGCAAAAATATTTAGTGGTGGGTCACTCTTATCATTTAGGGGTATGAAAAATAGATGTTGGCCGATTCTCAGACCTACCCGATATGCACACAAAATTTCATAAAAATCGGTCCAGCCGTTTCGGAGGAGTTTGGTAACAAACACCGCGACATGAGAATTTTATATATTAGAGATATTTGCATGTCACTATTGACGGAACATCATAGTGTTCTGTGCGGATCATGTTTGGACTAACTATAATTTATCATCATGTCATCTTTTGTGTAATGTTTTCTGCAAATAAATAATTTATTTATTATTTAAACGTTGCTTTTAAACAAGGAATAAAATTTAACTTACAGTCACATTTACCTAGTCTTATCCGCGCACAATTTTGAATCAAACTTAGAAGCTGCTACGATATTTTGTAATTAGATTCCATTCAAATTAATTTTCATGAAAATAAACTTCACTTATTAAAAATTACAAACTCGAGTAATTTGTTTTCTGTCAAGGCGATACGGCGTAGTGGAAGGCCGTTTCTGCTTCGAAGGAGGCTCTCACTGTGGGAAAGGCGAAGGCCTCCACATGCTCATCACGGACCAGGCTCAAGATATCGCGGACTCCTTTGACCAAGCTGCTCAAGGGAAACTTCAACAAAGGACCGGACCACAGAGGACTGGTATCAATTACAATAATGATGACATTCAATTTGTCGAAAGCTTTCTGTTCGAATGCTAATTTCAAAACATTTCTTTAACTTAAAATTTTTGAATTATAAACAAAGATATATCATACATAATATTATTAAATTAAAACTATAATTATATTATTAATTACAGGAATTGATCGTGGAAATAAATCTCGAACAAATACAAGAATGTCTGACTTCAACACAGCTGATCAGAATCTACTAGACACCGCTAGTGCTCTATATGAAGAAAATTACTTTGGTGAAGATTGTGGAGAAATTTCGCCTTTTTGGCCATCAGCAGAAAGACGAGGATTCGATGAAAGAGAATACAGACCAGAAACAGAAATGAGCGTAAAACCGCCTTGGAGTGGTGCAGACCATGTCACATTAGAGAGGTGTAATAATTGCTTAACTAAACTTGGTGGTGTAACACGATCTTCAACAGTTGCTCTTAGCACAGGAGGACACTTTAATCCAGAGTGGACAATGGAAGCGGTACCAGGAAGCAGTTCAGATAATTCTTCAAACAGTACAGAATATTTTACACCGAACCCTGAGAGAAAGAATCAAGAAACATGCCAATGTAAAGATCAGCCACCGCAAAGACCTCCAAAACCCGTACAGTATGATAAAAAGAAACCGCCAGCACCGTTGCCTCAACAAAACTGTAACTGTAATGCGAATGACAACTTTTATCCTAGCACTAATCCAAAAGTAGGCCCTTATGAAAATTATGATATTCCCAAAATTACACATAGCGAGGTAAGTAAAAGACTTGTTTTATTTTATTGAATATATTTTATAGTAAAACAAAATTTGTTCTTAATTATAAAACTATTTTTAGGTGGTGGATAATGCAGAATACTATGATACACCAAAAAGGATAAAAAAAGCTCTAGCTGATGATCTTTTTCAAGTTACTAAATCTTCTACACCAGATTCACTTGTATTAAAGAAAAAATGTGGCTGTATTCTAAAATTTGCTTCCAAAAAGAAGCCAGTTATAGTAGAAAGTGATGAAAGTTTACAGCCAGTCGATTGTCCGTGCCAAAAAGTAACAAACTGGGCTAATACTTTAATTAGTCTACCCTATTGCAAAAGAAGCACAAGTAATGAAAGATTAAATACAGAATTTTTTAATACAAATAAAATAGATGACACAGCTATTTATGCTACTGTAGACGTATCGAGAAAAACAAACAGACAGAGTACTGTTTCCGAACAAGACAAGAGTCAAGATGGAGCCAATTCCACAGTTTTCACTAATTATCAAAACGTAGACATGAAAGACGATAAAGAATTTGAGGGTCCCTACGCTAATTATGAAAATCTTGAATTCGCATTATCTTTGGAATATTACGAAAATGCAAAGGATTTACTAAAGAAAGCTGGAGTTACACAAAGTGAACTAGATGCTCTTAGTGCTAATATAGATTTAGCGACAGCAACTTTACCTCCAAAACCTAAGACATGTCTAAAATGTTACCATTCTAAGCCTTTAAGTGGAAACGAGATGCAAAATAAAACAGATGAATATTTATTGATGGAGCCACCTAATGATGCTAGACAAAAGTTAGTCAGTCGAACTGTTGGTCCTAACCCTGGCTACACTCCCATGTCCCCCAATCCTAACTGGTCACAAAGTTTAAAGCATCCTATCTCGAAAGTACATAGAGCAGAAATAGAAAAATCGTTAAGTATACCGACACTAAATGGTAGTGGTTGTAATACATTTGACGTTTCTAATAATAAAGAAGCAATGCAGAAACGATCAAGTTCAGTAGACTCCGCAAGGCTTTTAGAAGATTTGAAAGAATTCGACAGTAGCATAGGCAGTCATGCTACGACATCGTCAATGGAAACTCTTAGAAATCTGGCTTTAGAGAATAGACTGTCTTCCCCTTGCAATAATGATCGGGAATGTTACGAATGCTGTAAATCTCCTGGATCCGAAAATAAGACATCTGAAGAAAGTTCTTCTAAAGAAATACCTCATTTACGAAACAAACACATGGATAATGCGGCTATCAAAAGGTCGTCTAGTGTCCCGTGTAAGGGTGGTAATCGAGATTCATCCAGCTCTAATGATTCTGGTGTCTCTAGTTGCTCCTTAAAACATGGAGGTGGTGAGTTCCAAGAGTTCGAAATGCCGCTTACGTCAGGTAGCTCCAGATATCATTATATGGTACATAAGAGAATGCGGGGGAATCTAGTTTGTGGATCTATTCATTCTTCACTTCCACGAAAATCCAAGTCTACAGAACCTTTGAGAGATCAACCAATGCAGTTACATAAAAGCCATGTTCCTGCTAAATCGTCCTCTGCCGAAGCTGAATGTCCGGTATTACCACCAAAGCAGTTCAAAGGTATTTTTATTATAAATTTTAAATAAGTATCCGAAAAATTACAACTAAGAAAAACTGATTGAAATTTGAAAATAAAAATGATTTATTTCAAAAGTAAATTCTGTATACAGTAGTATCAGGAGTCCCGATTCAAGTTAAAGTAAACCTCTGTCTCGGGATTCTTGCTCTTCCTCCGTTTACGTTATTAAATTATATTATGTATACTAATGAACCTGATGATTCACGTCAAATGTCAAATTATAAACATTTGCCTATATAATACTGCATGCATTCAAGTGAAATAATTATCTTATTTATAGCCTAAAGTTCTAAGCTCTCAGGTTACATACATATTAATTTTGCATTCACATTGGTGTTCTCTATTTACATCTATGTTAGAATTGATTTGAAATAGCTGTTTTTTTTTTTTCAGGTGTTTTAGATACGCACAGCACGTCAAGTGGGACCTCGGATATGTCTGATTATATCGAAACCTTATCTTTGACATCTTCACAATCTTCGTCGGATACACAAAGTGGAATAAGGTAACATATTTCGTAGTATAATTTTAATTTTACTTGAGTTTAAAGAAAAACATCCCAAAAAGTGATAAAGAAACGATCCATTGAACAATCGAAGCGAAGGAATACACAGAGCCTTGTTATGTGATAGATGTCCTTGACTAAGTTAGTCCTTGACTAACAATAACACCTGATAGTAAAGATGTGACTTACACTCACCATTGACGGTATTACCCTGATGATAATAAAAAACTTTCTTTCCAGAATGAGTCGTCAACCGACGAACACGCTTCGACCTCGATCAGGCAAAGAGTACCACAACCTGGATCCAATAATCACGTCTATGTACAAAAACGGGAAGAACCTGGGAAACTATACGAATCTACCTTAATTCATAGCTTGTTTATCTAATAATGTATTGACTCATATATACTGTACAAAAAACAAAAAAATTGGTGAAAATGATCTGATCATAATTTAAAAGCTATAAAAATCAGACATTTTTCACCAATAATGATTAGTTTAAAGATTTCAGTTTGTATTTGCGTGTACAAGTAAGGTTGGATATAGGCCGTTGAAAACTATAAGAATTTCTTATAGAATATCCAATAATAGTAATAATTAATAATAGGTTTGGGTAAGATCGTGAATGGGGTAAAATTGTGCATTATAACAAACTACCAATTCAGTTGCTCTTTTTAGATTTTGGCAAACATAGAGTGAGACGCTATTTCATAGTGCTCCTTCTTTGAGTTTATGACTAACCTTCCGTGGAGTCAGTAGTTTTTATAACCGTTTTATTAGAGGTCTCGTGTTTTACAATACTTTTTCCTTCATCATTCTGTCACTATACAAAGTAAAGCAAGGAGCATTGGCATCGTTATGTCGTCCATCAACTCATCATTACTCACTCATTCAACCGTATCCAATCAAATTTTCTCCTGTGAACCTGTAAGAAGTGGATCCTCATTCCTGCGTCCGTGGTTTCTTCCACTTACATTTTTACATCAAAGCAAGACCTAATAGGCAAGCGTTATCGAACGTATACCTCATCATAGTATTCCATAAAGTATGACTGGCTAGACACTCCGTAGTAACGTTTAAGACACCTTTGTCTCACAAGAAATTCTTATAATATTTCCAAGACGGCTTTAGGAGGAATATCCAGCTCAAAATTTTATTAATCTATTCTAAATCGTAATGATAGTTAACATAAGTAAAGACAAACAAAGGTTGTAATTAAAATTGTAATATGCCTACAAATTTTTTGACGATGGTATCTGGAAAAGTATGCATAAATATGCATAAATTATTATTAGTTATGTTTAGTAGATGTATGCTTTTCGTAGATTTTTTTGATCATTTAATTTCAAAAGTTTTCCATGAGCACAATCTCCATAATATTATTTTATTTATTATCAAAAAGAGATAAATTGAATTGTTCTTAGCCGTATGATCTCTAAGAAATAGAATTTAATTTGATGACAAATAAGACTGACATTGCATTTTACGTTCGTTATTTTTTTATTTATTTATAGAATTATTCTAGTCAGATTATTTATTAACCTAGATATTTAGTAACTAAGTAAACTACAAGTCGTTTATTTAGGTTTAAGCTTCTTTGAGTTTCATAAAAGTTTTCGCTCTTATCCCAAAGAAAATTTTTAACTGAAGATTAAGTTTGGCGTAGGACATTTTTTTTACTAGAAATCTGTCTAATTGTCGTTCGGTTTAAAATAAACACGCGTTTGAACGTGTTTTTTTGTATGTAAAGCTCTCCTTTATAAAAAAAAATATTAAAATAAACCACCAAGGCCAATAACTACAATAAGTAATTAACGTTTGCAGAACTCATGTAAAGTTACACGGTTTAAATTAATGAAATTAATGAATATAATATTTAATATATATCAGAAATATTAATATTATATGAGATTAAATTAAAAATATATTAAAAGGTTAACCTGGTGGCTTTACTTTCAGGCAGCTTTCTCACGACTTTTGAAACTATTGTGTAGAAGTAAGCCGTGAGAAAGTTTGTTCCATTGGTTGTGCTTGGGTTTTATTTGAAGGACAAGATTTTTTTCTTAAGCGTTTCAACTATGCAATAATGTAAAAACAACCGCAATTTTCTATTGAGGATTAGTTCAAAACAGCTTCCGTTTTAGTGCAACGAAGTTTACTTGGTAATGGGTACTTTTAAATTTTTTCAAACCATAATTATATTATTATACATGTATATATATATATATAAATACATTATGTAAAGACGTACATTTTTCACTTATTTTGTGTTTTATCGAAGTTAATATTATGTTAATTGGTTCGTCATAGAGCACCGTAAACTGAGATTTTTTAATGACGTAAACGAAAAAAGTGTTTTTATCAACAGGTTCATTAATAGTTTCCGTTCGTATTTTTAGGAGAGTGAATATACTTACTTATAATATAATGTAAAATTGTACAAATTATTGTTGCGGTAAATATAAACAACGATTTCATAGTTATATAGTAGAACGTAATAACGTTTTGTACTATGTTTATTATCAATATTAACCAACCCTGTAACATAATATTATTATTGTAGTATGTGCTAACATAGAAGATGATCGAAAAATACTCGTATATTAAAGGTGTAAAATATGGGATACTTTGAACAGATAAATATCGTACTTTCTCAACTTATCTAAATAGTAGGGTACTGTAATTTTCTATGATTCTAAAATTCTATGTAAAACCGAAGAAAACTCCTATCATTATATAATATGAATAATGGAAACGGGCTACCCCCACAGAAATGAGGAGCACGATGCAAGGAGAGCTTTTTATTCTTAAATTTAAATTGGTTTGACGTGATTTTTTGTTTGTGAGTAGAATTAATTAAAAAAAAAATTACTTACTTTCATGATTTTATTTTATAATAGAAATATTTTCTGTTCAAAGTTCCTAAATAATATTTATATTTTTATTCGTCACAAAAATGTAAAATCAGCAAAACTTTTTGTGAAAGTTGCAGCGAACGATGTGCATTGAAATGTTAAAATGTTTTCTCTTATAATAAAACCCTAAAATGGTGTTTCATTGCTGCCATTTTACATTCTGCTTAAATTATGAATTATATTATTATTGATCCATGATATTTACATTGTTTATGCCAATTAAAGAATAGTATTAATTATGTTCAGTAAGAATAATTTTTTTTTTTAAACAAGAGTTACAATCGATTTTAAATAACTACACAGAGAATCGCAACAAACTTTCTAGGTGAGTAAACTCGAGTCAAGCGGACAAATGCGGACTTCACATTGCCTACCTTCAGAGTGAACTAGAAAATTAATGCAACATCTACTTATCGATTTGTATAAAATCATCCTTACGTATACTGAGTTAGATTCAACTCTATCTCAATATACACAAATATCTTAAGCCTACCTATGTATAGTACCTACATATCTGTAGTAATTTCGCTAGCATGTATCCATATCCCTACCGACTACCCTCAAGTTACCTTTGTATACCTTCATAATTATAAATAAACATAAATAGTTATTTGTATTTTGTCGTTTTATTTCGCCTGTCTTATAACCCATCCATAACAAAAAATATGTAAGCAAGATACAGAAACTACCTGCTGTTTAGTTTAGTTTTAGTTTAGTTTGTTAGCTTCCTTTCAGAGAAGGGTTATGGGCCATAGTCCACCACGCTGACCCAATGTAAATTGGCAGACTTCACACACATTTGAGAACATTATGAAGAATTGTCAGGTGTGCAAGTTTCCTTACGATGTTTTCCTTTATCGTTAAAGCTTGGGATATTTAATTTCTTAAGCGCACTTAATTTAGAAGGATCGCCACTATAGGCTATCACTGCTTCTCACACTTTCGCATGCTGCTTAGTAACTTTGAGGGGATGAGTTTGATGAAACATTCCAGCTTAGCTCGCTTCCATCTTAGTCTGTATCATCACTTACCATCAAGTGATAATGCACCTCGCAGTGAAGGATTAAAGTTAGGTACTACCTATTTTAGCCTTCATGATAGGTCATGGTAGGTACGTAAAGCGGATTTTACTTAAAATCGCCATAATTGTTACATAGCAGGGTGGCAGCAAGCCACGGCCGAAGCCTCCCATTAGAAAAAAATTACAAAAACTAGTCTGTAAATCTGCAACTGGCTTTGCAGATAAAAATATCTGCACACAAATAGAGGCTAAGATAGGTGGTTCACACCTTCAAGCACCAACCTAAAACGATCTAATACCTACTGAAAAAAAAACTAGAATAGAACCCGATATTCACATTATTTGCTAAGAGCTTTTAGAGATCTTTATACCCTGTAATAATAATATATTTCTATAGAAGGAGGAAAGGATAAATAAATCTGCATCTTTGACAACTTTTGATTCGCGTAGGTACCCATTGAAATAATATTAGATCAGAATAAAATGGATTTTGTTATATTTTAAGTATAAACCCCCAATTAATCATTATCTAGAGTCCTTAGCGGAAACTTTTCAGCATAAAAATCATTGGTTCGTAAAACTTTACAACATGAACTTCCAAAGGTCCCAGTTTACTCTTACTTTATTATGTTGTCGATGCTTGAAATCTACCAACGTTAGCGAGTTCTGCAAACATGTATAATAACTAATAAGGATAATAACTCTCGTAGCGATACGTTGGATAACTACAGCCATTTTAGGTAAAATATTTGCGTACATTAATCTTAAAATTGCATAAAAAATTCATATAATACACCCTGTATCACAGCGCTAAAGCGACGTTACAACCGCTATATGGCGCTTAATATTTTGGATCACAGACTAAGAAAAATCACAGAAGGCCGTATATACGGCTTTAAAATATATATAATTATATACCGAACAAAACCCAGTTTTTGTCTAGAAAAAACTAAGTAACTAAAAACGTACCCAATCAACAAAATAAATAATTATTAGGGCGAGCGAAGCGAGCATTTTTGTGGCACACTTTACTGAAAAACTATCACGCCTATAGATATGTGCTTTAACATAGTAATTTAACTTCATATCCAGATGTGTTATCTGTCAAAAAATATATATAATTTTATAACCATTAAAAAATGAACACTAACAATTTTGTATTCATTGGATAGAATGTTATTGTATTACTAACGCCATCTGTTAAAAAACCAAAGAGTTAACATCGCTGCAACAGAACTTATTACCCGTTAGAAAAACTACGCGATCCCTCACAAAGCTCAGATTTTTGCTAGTTCATAATCTGAGGACACGGTATGGTCCCCGCCAAGATGAGCCAAGCGAAGCGCAAGGGAACTACTTACCTTTCTCGAAGCACTTCGTCGTTTTTTGAACCCACATAAAACTGTTACATTCACATGGGCGTAAGGTGAACAATTTATTCACTATTCAGTTTATCTCTTATACAGTAGTTCTTGTAGTAACGAAACGGCCAAGCCACATTATTTTGACTAACGTGTACGGTGTAGAATTTGTGAAGTTAGGGCTTGTAGATTTAGGGCGTGTATAGTTAGAAGCTTTGCTCTACAGATCTGATAACTTTTTGACAGTGCGAGCCATAATATGGTCTTGACAACATTTTACATGAATTTTTTTTTGGTGGGATTATTTATTTCATGTAGACCAACTTGAGGCTATTATGAAATTTCAAGACTTACCACTTCGGCAGATTCTGCAAGAAGAGCCGGCACGAAACTCAGCAGATGATCTTTTCAAGCTGAAGTATTACAATATGTAGTTTAACTATCTTGTGGACCAGTGAAACAAAACCGATTGCTTCCATGCAACTTTACCATTATCGGCTTCTTCAGACTTGTTTCATTATTTGACGGATCGTGCGTCCATGATTTTCTTTTAATCTGTGATGTTCAGTATATCACCGCGCGTAACATTTGCATAGCATTACCATTACAATTCTTTGCGCGCTTTGTTTCGGCGGAACACACAACAAAAAAAAAACGATAATTGTTTTAGTTTAAAACTCTCTTGATTAACGGCCGGCCTGCTATTGTCTTTGGGGTGATAAAAGTAAATTGTAATAAATCCAGAATTAAAAAGGCCATTTCATTGAAATAAATATTGAACACTCTCAAAAAAGCTTTGTTGTTTAAGAGTTTTATACCTCAAAGGAAAAAAATATCTACCGAATATTGTAAGATGACTCTTGCCTTCTATTCGTCATTTTTACCCGGGGAATATTGGTTGCTTATCAAATATCTCACATAACAACAGCGAAACGAAACGGAGCAATAAATAAGTGATACTGATATTGATTGATCCCGAATACGTAATGATGTTGTAGCTTCATCATCTTCATCATCATCAGCAACCCACAGACGGCTCACTACTGAGCGCAGATCTCCTCTCAGAGAAGGGTTATAGGCCATAGTCCAGCACGCTGGCCCAATGCGAATTGGCGGACTTCACACACCTTCGAGAACATTATGAAGAATGTGAATGAGGTGTGCAGGTTTCCTCACGATGTTTTCCTTCACCGTTGAAGCAACTTCGAAAAGTCAGAGGTCCCGAGATCGAACCTGTGACCACCAGGCTACTACTGCTGCAGTGCTGCTGTAGTGGCTTATTGGTACTTAATTGTTACCTTGTCACCACTTATAAGATGTCTTAACACGATGTCCGTTATTCCATAAAAGTTATACTAGCTGTGTGATTGTCTAAAAATATTGCCTTTATAGAAATGTCAGCCGTGCTGGTTTTCCACAAAGCATACACCTACCTACTTAGTGTCGATTTTACCAACGTCGAGTGACATTTATCCAAGGGATAAATTGCTTTTTGTCAGTCAGTTTTTGCATTGAAAACTCTGTTAAAACGTTCGGATAGGTCCTATAAATCGGTCCTTAAACTTTAAAGCATATGTGATATTTAATTGCTTAAAAACTCACATAACTCCAAAAGTCAAAGGTGCGAAGAGACCACTTTGCTATTATATATTTGCTATTTCACTGCGCTTATACCTGTTCGTCGCATCATCTCGTAGATTGCAGCATCTTGTGGATGTTTGCTTTCTATGTCCTAAGATAGCAAACGCAATCGATTTGTTATCAAACACAATAGTTGTTTAATTAGTTATACAGTATTGGGTGTTTGCTGGGTCAAATCTGTCGAAGGCTTATGTCTCTATTATGCAAAGGCCTTGAAATTAACGCTCAAAGCGAATCCGCTCTGAGCTTCATGTGGCTTCGGGTTAGGATTGCTATTCGCATAGTCGGTTTAGCACATTCGCTTAGCTACCCCGTTGGTCTAGAGGTTAACATGATCGATTGCGGATGACGAAGTCCCGGGTTCCCGGATCTAACCAAATATTTACTGTCAAAAAATTCTCAATAGCGCGACTTCGTACGCGTGGATTAAGGTTTTTAATTTTCGCGGGAAATTTGTAATGTTCCGGAAAAAATGTAACCTGAGTGTTAATCCTGTGTCCATTCGTTGTGGCGTGAAAGAGTAACAAACATCCATCCACCCATCCATACATCCATCCATATATATCAACCCTGCATTCTCACTAAGTTACACATTTATTATATTAGTAGGAAGTAAGATGAGAGATTCTATCAATCTATGTAGGTACTCAAGAGTTCATCGAGCACTAATGACTCAAGTTGAGATGAACTCGAGTTGATCTCAAAGAGATCGTGCACTTTACTCAGGCCATTAGCCGACACGACGTTTTGATTCCTATCATCGCGGAAGAATTGATTAATGTTTACTTTAAATGTTGATGCTGGGGAGGAGTGTCTAGTTGAAAATTTTCATACAAAAAGCGATAAAGTTTTGCTACCCGTAAATGTTGTCCAATGTTCATAATTTTTTGAAATGTTGCAGATACAATGAAAAACTATGCCCGTACGTTTTAATTTTAAAGAAAAAGAAATATTGCTTATGTTAAAAGTTATTAGTGACTAAATATCCATATTTTTGACTAAAAACCTTCCTCGACTAATTTTATTTTTTTAAATTTAACTAAACTGAAATACTAAAAAAATGAAACGTACGAGCCTAGATTAAGGTGTACTGAATCTAATGAGACCAAAATTGTCTAATTTCGTAAACGTTTAGGGGGGTAAAAACGTTATGACCCGAAACAATATTTCAAGAATAAAATTTAGGCAAATAACTCCTGGACTTGAAACTCTCTCTATCGCACGATGCGGGTCGGGCAGCGAAGCGTTGTGAAACAGATAGCATTTTGGAAAATACCTACTCGCGTCGCGTTTCGTCACTAGACACTACTGTTAAGTGAAACGGCCTCATTTAAAGTCAACAACGGTTATAGGCGCTGACTGAAAACCGAGTGCGTCGACGCGACGATGCAATACCCACCTGCTTAGCTTCCTGCGTTATAACTCGTACTACGCGTAGCATGTAACTAGTACGTAACATTTATTACTTGTTACGCGTAACTTATTAATTGTGTGACGTGTAGCGTGCAACTGGTGTTACGCGTAATATATATATTTTCTCATCTGTCGACCCACTTGCGTCATGTTCGTGCATAGCTCTTGATCTCTGTGAACAAAAAAAAATGGCTGTCTGTAAGGTCGGTTTACGCACGATAGTTTTACGTGATAATGTCATAAAGAAACATTGATGAATATATATATAATTCGTAATATATTCCGCATTTCTTTGTATCCTTTACCTACGAGTTTTGTAACTTGTAACAAAATTTTCTAATGATATAAAATTCTCATGTCGCGGTGTTTGTTACGAAACTCCTCCGAAACGGCTGGACCGATTTTTATGAAATTTTGTGTGCATATCGGGTATATCTGAGAATCGGCAAACATCTATTTTTCATACCCCTAAATGATAAGGGTGACCAATCCCTAAATATTTTTGTTGGCGGTACGAAGTTCGCTAGGTCAGCTAGTATTTAGCTATAATTCGACAAACCACTAAAATCTGATATATCATAGCAGCGATTCACATAACTATAAATCATAGAAGACTCGAGCGTTTTCTCGTGGCTTCGCTCACGTTATGTTCGATTTTTCAAACCCCTATTTTACCACCTTAGGGGTTTAATTAAAAAAAAAAAATTTAAATTTAAAAATCCTTTATGCCTACGTTATAACTATCTCTATGCCAAACAGATCGATCCGTCCAGTGGTCTGAGATGTGCGTTGATAGAACAGTCATTCAGATAGTCAGCCGGTCAGTCAGTCAGTCAGTCAGTCAGTCAGTCTGTCACCTTTTCTTTTTATATTGATGAAATAATGAAACGCTACGTTTTGAACTGTCAAACGAATACGATTTTTAAGCTATTGCATAGCTTTTATAGCGGGCTTTGAGCGCGGCGACCGAATCAAGAAATTCCGTAACGAAAATAAACCTAACACCGTCGTTTCAGTTCGGCAGACTTCGGCACGGCGTTTATGTGCGTGCGACTAGAAAATGCTATGCAATAGCTTTACCGCGGCAGTCCCCGAGTGCCAACATATTTTTCATCATACCTATTCGAAAAACGAATATTGGCTTCAGAGGATAGCGGGAGCAAAATTTAATTTTAACCCCATGGGACTTTTCATTTCTCTCTTCTGATTGGTCCGCGTTCGAGCTTTAGTATGTGTCGAAATTCAAATATGTTTGAGAAGCTGTTGTCACGTGTGAGTCACGTGATCAATTTGTCGATCGGATATACGCCCAGTATGGGCATATATCCGATGGGCGTGTATCCAACATAAATATTAATGTTTAATTATTTAATAATAATTTATTTGTGTTTTATTTAAACTTTCAATATACGATGTCTATACATAGTAGGTTGATACTCCTAGCTTTTTCTCATAGGTAATGATGAAAAATAATGTGTGTCATTCGGGGCCAAAATTTTTTGCTCTCGGGCGGCGTATATTGAATTCCTCGATACGCTCAGGATTCTACTTTAGAATCCCTCGCTGCGCTCGGGATTCTACTATAGAATCCTTCACTTCGCTCTGAATTCAAAATAACGCCCTCGGGGAACAAAAAATTTCTTTGGCCCCATATAACACAAATAACTATTATTATAATATATATAGCTCGATTACCACTGACTCACTGACTGATTGACACAATTGTTCTCCTAGAAAGAGACAAAAAACGATACAATGATGTAGGGGAGATATGTCCGGGTGGGGGATTCGAGTGGGGAAAAATTATGACATTTCGGAAAAACAAGATGGCGGCCGACGTGAATCTTGCAACTCTTTTGTTTTCCAACCGATTTTTTTGAAATTTTGGATTATTGTAGAAATTAGTAAACGATTAACAGAAAAAGTGAAAAAAATTAAAAAAACAAGATGGCGGCCGAGCTGTGACGTCTCAAATTTCCACCCCTCTCCTGTAAAATTTTGTATGAAAAAAATTTTTTTCACCCATGGTGTCGTATAGAGCTCAAAGAATGTGACTCGGAGAAAGGTGGAGAGAGCTGATGAGTGAGGAGTTCGGAGACGGGCGAGGGGCACGGCCAGGGTATAGAAGATAGGTGGAGGGTGCTCGACCAAATGTCATTCGAAACCTTGAGCAGTTGCCAGTGAGTTGAAAAAAAATTCCAAAATGGCGGAAAAAAAATGGCGGCACATTTTGTCCGTCTCTCTCTCGGAGACTATAAAAGATGGAGGAGCGGTTTCTCGACAAAAGATGATCAAAACCCGGAGGTCTACCTGGTGAGTAGGAAAAAAATTCAAGATGGCGGATTTTTTTTTTCCATACAAAATGTATGGGGAATATTGAAGGGACTAGAAGTTGGGAACTATGCAAGACATTGATTTTGATAGGTTCATAGGGCTTTTTTTCTTTTTCTTTTTTTTCATTTTACATTTGCTTTTTTTTTTTTTTTCTTTTTTTTTTTTTTCTTTTTTTTTCTTTTTCTTTTGTGAATGAGGAGCACGGCCAGGTTATTGCAGATAGGTGGGGTGTGCTCGAACAAATTTTTTGGCAAAAGATGACCAGAATCCGAAGGTCTACTTGATGAGTAAAAAAATCGCGGTCCGCTTTAGCGGGCCGCGCACCCACGCGCCCTACTTGTAGTAATAACACTTCCCGCGAGCTGCTTTAGCAGCTCGCGCACCGAGCGAAATAAATAAAGCCGAACAATCGCGGTCCGCTTTAGCGGGCCGCGCACCCACGCGCCCTACTTGTAGCAATAACACTTCCCGCGAGCTGCTTTAGCAGCTCGCGCACCGAGCAAATGCTAGTTATAATATATATAGCTCGATTACCACTGACTGACTCACTGATTGACATAATTGTTCTCCTAGAAAGAGACAGAAAACGATACAATGATGTAGGGGAGATATGTCCGGGTGGGGGATTCGAGTAGGGAAAAATTATGACATTTCGGAAAAACAAGATGGCGGCCGACGTGAATCTTGCAACTCTATTGTTTTCCAACCGATTTCTTTGAAATTTTGGATTATTGTAGAAATTAGTAAACGATTAACAGAAAAAGTGAAAAAAATTAAAAAAACAAGATGGCGGCCGAGCTGTGACGTCTCAAATTTCCGACCCCTCTCCTGTAAAATTTTGTATGAAAAAAATTTTTTTCACCCATGGTGTCGTATAGAGCTCAAAGAATGTAACTCGGAGAAAGGTGGCGAGAGCTGATGAGTGAGGAGTTCGGAGACGGGCGAGGGGCACGGCCAGGGTATAGTAGATAGGTGGAGGGTGCTCGACCAAATGTCATTCGAAACCTCGAGCAGTTGCCAGTGAGTTGAAAAAAAATTCCAAAATGGCGGAAAAAAAATGGCGGCAAATTTTGTCCGTCTCTCTCTCGGAGACTATAAAAGATGGAGGAGCGGTTTCTCGACAAAAGATGATCAAAACCCGGAGGTCTACCTGGTGAGTAGGAAAAAAATTCAAGATGGCGGATTTTTTTTTTCCATACTAAATGTATGGGGAATATTGAAGGAACTAGAAGTTGGGAACTATGCACGACATTGATTTTGATAGGTTCATAGGTGTCTTAGATCTCGGAGAATTAAAAAAGAAAAATATACTGGCCGAATTGAGAACCTCCTCCTTTTTGGAAATGGGTTAAAAAAGGTGAAAGAGTGGTTTTTTTGCCAACTATCCACGCGACCAACTAGGTGGGGTGTGCTCCAACAAAAATTACTCGAAACCACATCCAATTAGCAGGGAGTTGAAAAAAAAACTCCAAAATGGCGGATTAAAGATGGCGGCCATAGAAACTTTCTCTGGTGTCTATCTCGGAGAGTATAAAAGATGGAAGAGTAGTTTCTTGGCAACAGATGATCAAGATCCAAAGGTCTACTTGATGATCAGGAAAAAAAACAAGATGGCGGATTTTTTTTCCATGCGAAATATATGGCGAATATTGATTTTTCTTTTTTTTTCTTCTTTTTGTTTCTTTTTTCTTTTTGTTTCTTTTTTCTTTTTTTCTTTCTTTTTTTTCTCTTTTCTTTTTCTTTTGCTTTTCCTTTTTCTTTTCTTTTTCGTTTTTCCTTTTTTTTAATTTTCTTTTTTCTTTTCTTTTTTCCTTTTTTTTATTTTTTTCATTTTCTTTTTTTTTCTTTTTTCTTTTTTCTTTTTATCTTTTTTTTTTATTTTTTTTCTTTTTTCATTTATTTGCTTTTTTTTCTTTTTCTTTTGTGAATAAGGAGCACGGCCAGGTTATTGCAGATAGGTGGGGTGTGCTCGAACAAATGTTTTGGCAAAAGATGACCAGAATCCGAAGGTCTACTAGATGAGCAAAAAAATCGCGGTCCGCTTTAGCGGGCCGCGCACCCACGCGCCTTACTTTTAGTAATAACACTTCCCGCGAGCTGCTTTAGCAGCTCGCGCACCGAGCAAACGCTAGTTATTATAATATATATAGCTCGATTACCACTCACTGACTGACTGACTGACTCATTGACACGATTGTTCTCCTAGAAGGAGACAGAAATCGATATAATGATGTTCGGGAGATGTGTTTGGGGGCGGGATTAGAGTTGGGGAAAATTATGACATTTCGGAAAAACAAGATGGCGGCCGACGTGAATCTTGCAACTCTTTTGTTTTCCAACCGATTTCTTTGAAATTTTGGATTATTGTAGAAATTAGTAAACGATTAACAGAAAAAGTGAAAAAAATTAAAAAAACAAGATGGCGGCCGAGCTGTGACGTCTCAAATTTCCACCCCTCTCCTGTAAAATTTTGTATGAAAAAAATTTTTTTCACCCATGGTGTCGTATAGAGCTCAAAGAATGTGACTCGGAGAAAGGTGGAGAGAGCTGATGAGTGAGGAGTTCGGAGACGGGCGAGGGGCACGGCCAGGGTATAGAAGATAGGTGGAAGGTGCTCGACCAAATGTCATTCGAAACCTCGAGCAGTTGCCAGTGAGTTGAAAAAAAATTCCAAAATGGCGGAAAAAAAATGGCGGCAAATTTTGTCCGTCTCTCTCTCGGAGACTATAAAAGATGGAGGAGCGGTTTCTCGACAAAAGATGATCAAAACCCGGAGGTCTACCTGGCGAGTAGGAAAAAAATTCAAGATGGCGGATTTTTTTTTCCGTACAAAATGTATGGGGAATATTGAAGGGACTAGAAGTTGGGAACTATGCAAGACATTGATTTTGATAGGTTCATAGGTGTCTTAGATCTCGGAGAATTAAAAAAGAAAAATATACTGGCCGAATTGAGAACCTCCTCCTTTTTGGAAATGGGTTAAAAAAGGTGAAAGAGTGGTTTTTTTGCCAACTATTCACGCGACCAACTAGGTGGGGTGTGCTCCAACAAAAATTACTCGAAACCACATCCAATTAGCAGGGAGTTGAAAAAAAAACTCCAAAATGGCGGATTCAAGATGGCGGCCATAGAAACTTTCTCTGGTGTCTATCTCGGAGAGTATAAAAGATGGAAGAGTAGTTTCTTGGCAACAGATGATCAAGACCCAAAGGTCTACTTGATGATCAGGAAAAAAAACAAGATGGCGGATTTTTTTTCCATGCGAAATATATGGCGAATATTGATTTTTCTTTTTTTTTCTTTTTTTTTCTTCTTTTTCTTTTTTTTTTCTTTTTCTTTTTCTCTTGTGATTGAGGAGCAAGGTCAGGTTGTTGCAGATAGGTGGGGTGTGCTCGAACAAATTTTTTGGCAAAAGATAACCAGAATCCGAAGGTCTACTTGATGAGTAAAAAAATCGCGGTCCGCTTTATCGGGCCGCGCACCCACGCGCCTTACTTTTAGTAATAACACTTCCCGAGCACCGAGCAAACGCTATTTTGTTTCTTTTTTCTTTTTTTTTCTTTTTTCTTTTCTTTTTTCCTTTTTTTTATTTTTTTTATTTTTTTTATTTTTCATTTTCTTTTTTTATATTTTTTCCTTTCTTTTTTTCTTTCTTTTTTCCCATTTTTTATTATTTTTCTTTTTTTTCATTTTTCATTTTCTTTTTTCTTTCTTCTTTTTTTCTTCTTTTTTCTTTTTTTTTCATTTTTCATTTATTTGCTTTTTTTCTTTATCTTTTTTTTTCTTTTTTCCTTTTTTTTTATTATTTTTCATTTTTCATTTATTTTTTTTCTTTTTTCTTTTTTGTCTTTTTTTCTTTCTTTTTCCCCTTTTTTTATTATTTTTCTTTTTTTTCATTTTTCATTTATTTGCTTTTTTTCTTTATCTTTTTTTTTTCTTTTTTCTTTCTTTTTTCCTTTTTATTAATTATTTTTCATTTTTCATTTTCTTTTTTTCTTTCTTCTTTTTTTCTTTTCTTTTTTTTTTCTTTTTCTTTTGTGAATGAGGAGCACGACCAGGTTATTGCAGATAGGTGGGGTGTGTTCGAACAAATTTTTTGGCAAAAGATGACCAGAATCCGAAGGTCTACTTGATGAGTAAAAAAATCGCGGTCCGCTTTAGCGGGCCGCGCACCCACGCGCCTTACTTTTAGTAATAACACTTCCCGCGAGCTGCTTTAGCAGCTCGCGCACCGAGCAAACGCTAGTTATTATAATATATATAGCTCGATTACCACTGACTGACTGACTCACTGATTGACACGATTGTTCTCCTAGAAAGAGACGGAAAACGATACAATGATGTAGGGGAGATATGTTGGGGTGGGGGATTTGAGTAGGGAAAAATTATGACATTTCGAAAAAACAAGATGGCGGCCGACGTGATTCTTGCAACTCTTTTGTTTTCCAACCGATTTCTTTGAAATTTTGGATTATTGTAGAAATTAGTAAACGATTAACAGAAAAAGTGAAAAAAATTAAAAAAACAAGATGGCGGCCGAGCTGTGACGTCTCAAATTTCCGACCCCTCTCCTGTAAAATTTTGTATGAAAAAAATTTTTTTCACCCATGGTGTCGTATAGAGCTCAAAGAATGTGACTCGGAGAAAGGTGGAGAGAGCTGATGAGTGAGGAGTTCGGAGACGGGCGAGGGGCACGGCCAGGGTATAGAAGATAGGTGGAGGGTGCTCGACCAAATGTCATTCGAAACCTCGAGCAGTTGCCAGTGAGTTAAAAAAAAATTCCAAAATGGCGGAAAAAAAATGGCGGCAAATTTTGTCCGTCTCTCTCTCGGAGACTATAAGAGATGGAGGAGCGGTTTCTCGACAAGAGATGATCACAACCCGGAGGTCTACCTGGTGAGTAGGAAAAAAATTCAAGATGGCGGATTTTTTTTTCCCCCATACAAAATGTATGGGGAATATTGAAGGGACTAGAAGTTGGGAACTATGCGAGACATTGATTTTGATAGGTTCATAGGGCTTTTTTTCTTTTTCTTTTTTTCATTTTACATTTGTTTTTTTTTTTTTTAATTTTTTTTTCTTTTTTTTCTTTTTCTTTTGTGAATGAGGAGCACGGCCAGGTTATTGCAGATAGGTGGGGTGTGCTCAAACAAATTTTTTGGCAAAAGATGACCAGAATCCGAAGGTCTACTTGATGATTAAAAAAATCGCGGTCCGCTTTAGCGGGCCGCGCACCCACGCGCCCTACTTGTAGTAATAACACTTCCCGCGAGCTGCTTTAGCAGCTCGCGCACCGAGCGAAATAAATAAAGCCGAACAATCGCGGTCCGCTTTAGCGGGCCGCGCACCCACGCGCCCTACTTGAAGCAATAACACTTCCCGCGAGCTGCTTTAGCAGCTCGCGCACCGAGCAAACGCTAGTTATAATATATATAGCTCGATTACCACTGACTGACTGACTCACTGATTGACATAATTGTTCTCCTAGAAAGAGACAGAAAACGATAGAATGATGTACGGGAGATATGTTCGGGTGGGGATTCGAGTGGGGAAAAATTATGACATTTCGGAAAAACAAGATGGCGGCCGACGTGATTCTTGCAACTCTTTTGTTTTCCAACCGATTTCTTTGAAATTTTGGATTATTGTAGAAATTAGTAAACGATTAACAGAAAAAGTGAAAAAAATTAAAAAAACAAGATGGCGGCCGAGCTGTGACGTCTCAAGTTTCCACCTCTCTCCTGTAAAATTTTGTATGAAAAAAATTTTTTTCACCCATGGTGTCGTATAGAGCTCAAAGAATGTGACTCGGAGAGAGGTGGAGAGAGCTGATGAGTGAGGAGTTTGGAGACTGGCGAGGGGCACGGCCAGGGTATAGAAGAGAGGTGGAGGGTGCTCGACCAAATGTCATTCGAAACCTCGAGCAGTTGCCAGTGAGTTGAAAAAAAAATCCAAAATGGCGGAAAAAAAATGGCGGCAAATTTTGTCCGTCTCTCTCTCGGAGACTATAAAAGATGGAGGAGCGGTTTCTCGACAAAAGATGATCAAAACCCGGAGGTCTACCTGGTGAGTAGAAAAAAATTCAAGATGGCGGATTTTTTTTTTCCCCCATATAAAATGTATGGGGAATATTGAAGGGACTAGAAGTTGGGAACTATGCAAGACAATGAGTTTGATAGGTTCATAGGGCTTTTTTCTTTTTCTTTTTTTTTCATTTTACATTTGCATTTTTTCTTTTTTTTTTTCTTTTTTTTACTTTTTCATTTGTGAATGAGGAGCACGGCCAGGTTATTGCAGATAGGTGGGGTGTGCTCGAACAATTTTTTTGGCAAAAGATGACCAGAATCTGAAGGTCTACTTGATGAGTAAAAAAATCGCGGTCCGCTTTAGCGGGCCGCGCACCCACGCGCCCTACTTTTAGTAATAACACTTCCCGCGAGCTGCTTTAGCAGCTCGCGCACCGAGCGAAATAAATAAAGCCGAACAATCGCGGTCCGCTTTAGCGGGCCGCGCACCCACGCGCCCTACTTGTAGCAATAACACTTCCCGCGAGCTGCTTTAGCAGCTCGCGCACCGAGCGAAATAAATAAAGCCGAACAATCGCGGTCCGCTTTAGCGGGCCGCGCACCCACGCGCCCTACTTTTAGCAATAACACTTCCCGCGAGCTGCTTTAGCAGCTCGCGCACCGAGCAAACGCTAGTTTTAATATATATATAGCTGCTCGTGCTGATTCACTGACTCACTCATTGATCACCTCTCCTGTAAAATTTTGTATGAAAAAATTATTTTTCACCGATTGTTTCGTATAGAGGACAAAAATTCATTCGGAGGAAAAATATGGAGAGAGCTGATGATTGAGGATTTCGAAGACGGGTGAAGAGCACGGCCAGATTATTAAAGATAGGTGGGGGGTGCTCGAACAAATGTCATTCGAAACCTCATCCAATTGACAGCGAGCTGAAAAAAAATTCAAAATGGCGGAAAAAAGATGGCGGCCATACAAATTTCGTCGGTGTCTATCTCGGAGAGTATAAAAGATGGAAGAGTGGGTTCTTGGCAAAAGATGATCAAGACCCGAAGGTCTACTTGATGAACAGAAAAAAAAATCAAGATGGCGGATTTTTTTTTCTCCATACAAAATATATGGCGAATATTGAATAGACTAGAAGCTGAGAACTATGCAAGACTTTGATACGGTTTCTTTTCAAAATTTGTTTTTATAAAAGAAATCTCATTCTGAAAAATGATGAGATATGATAATCGAGGGTTTGGAAGGTGGGTGAGGAGCACGGTATTGAAGATAGGTGGGAGGTGCTCAAACAAAAAATACTCTAAACCTCATCCAATTGGCAGTGAGCTGAAAAAATTTTCAAAATGGCTGATTCAAGATGGCGGCCATACATGCCAATTTCATCGGCATCTATCTCGGAGAGTATAAAAGATGGAAGAGTGGTTATTTGATAGAAAATGATCAGGACCTGAAAGTCCACTTGACGATAGAAAAACCGCGGTCCGCTTGCGGGCCGCGCACCCACGCGCCCTACTAGTTTCTTATATAATTGCACACTTGATCATGTTTATAACCTTTTTTGTTTTATGCAAAATACTTACTACATTATAGACCAAATCTTTTTTCAGGAAAATCGCAACCAAAAACAACTTATACCCATCGAATAAATACGAGGTATAAGAACCTATAAAATTATACCCCAAACTATTAGCCAATGTAGTTTCACCATAATATCGACAGCTATAAGATTTGATCAGCGCGTAATGGCTCAAGTTGGAGTGAGCTCACTCGATGATCTCGAGGGGAGAGATTGAACGCGTTCTTATTAAGGCCATTAGCTGCCGGTCGATGCTATCTTAACTACCTAGCAATAGCTGCCAAGTTTACATGTAATTATTTCTTCAAAGTTTACCTTAACTGCGTCTTATTCCTAAGCTGATATTTTTGACGTGATAACGTCTTATAAATCGATGAACACTGGCTGCACGCATGAAAAAGTGGCAAGTGCAAGCGAGAGCGCGGAACAAGCGAAAGAGATGCACGATTGGCCCAAGCGTTGGCTTGTGCCGCCTGCCAGTCATCGTCATCATCGTCAATGTTTCTTATGATCACGTAAAACTATCGTCCGTAAACCGAATTTTTTAATGTTAATTAAAGCTAGTATAATATGGGAATAAGGTAGGTAACAGCGATGATTATTTTTTTACGAATTTAAAACGAAAGCTGCGAGTTTCTAAAGACGTCGCCGCCCACCCGGTTTAGGGAAAGAGCAGACTGGATACTTTTAGAGGCAGAGATCGGCGTTTTTATTGTTTTTAGTCGCTGCTTGGAACTTCGATTCCGCGTCCGAGCACTAACGAGGGACAGACAACAAACGTCCAACCAGTCGTAGCGATCGAGTTGCGTTTTTAGCATCAGCGTTTCGCGATTTTTAAACGCTGACCTTCGATAATTTTAGCATCGTATCGAACGCTTTTGAATCACGAAAACGCGATGCAGTCGCAAAAACGTCAATCGCTGCCGCTAAAAGTCTGTGTTAGATTCGCTCTATAAAATTGTAATAGGATTTTTCACTAAGATTGCTATACTCTATTCACGGAGACAAGTTAGTACAGCGCTCTCTCTGTCACGCAATCCCGTACAAATGATTAAGACAAAAAATCCCTTCCAAAGTCAGTAGGCGTTAACAATTTCGACTGCGTGTACACACTAGGTGTCTTATGCTATTATTAATTTAAACTAGCTTTTCTTTTCGCAACTTCGACTTCCTATTTCCTAAGTACAAAATCTTACAAAATTAATTATTGAGCTGAACTTAATGCTATAATAAAGAGCAATAAAACTGCTATTAATAAGTAGGTATATACATACATTTCATACTACTTTAAATATTCGTAAATTATTGAATATTTAATAAATAAAATTAACAGCTGTCAGTAATTTTTTTGTCAGTCACTTGTTGCAATTACAGTACAAAATAAACGCTCGGTCACGGAATAATAACCATAGTTTGCAGAAAGGTAACGAGTGTGCGCGTTTGCGCCGTACGGGTAATGCGAACAGACTGAAATAATCACTTACTGTGTACACTACGTTTGCCCTTATCGCTGACCAATCACAGACTAGTCCTTATTTTTCCCACTAACTTGTCTCGGTGAATGAAGTATAGTTGAGCCTATTCTCTACAGACTACAAGGAAGATCAGTATTAAACATCAATGCAACATTTTAAAAACGCCATAGAAAACTAGTGTTTATAAGCTGCTCTGTAGGTATGTGCGAAATCTATTGCATCGGCGTTTACCTGCAGTCTTTTTCTTTTGATAATGTTGCATATATTTGCTTCCGTTTTATTTAGAAATTAATATTATGAAGCACAAACAACAAATTTTAAATCAAAGAATATTGTTCTAGTGAAAATATATGACTAAAATTCCCTTTTCCCCGTTTATTATTTTTGTAAGGGTCTATTTGTAATTGCAAGTTATAGGTAAGATATTATGTATATTATGCAGTACCAACTGTTTAGTAAACAGTTAATTATTTTTCAGCTCTGAATTGGGTAACATTTTAATTAACAGTTCGCATTAGCATTAATGCAAACTCTAATGAATAATGCATAGTCGCATTCCCTAATTAATCGATATCGGGATAGGATTGCTTTTAGCTGGATGGCGATTGCATTTCACGTTATTATCGTCCAAACTAATCCAATTATAAGGATCAATAGCGCAACGGTCAGGGTGTGAACTTAACCGAAAGGTCGGCGCTTTAAACCCCGCCCGCGGCACCCACATCTGACTCACTGACTGATCAGTCAGTCAGTGAGTCACATATGACTGTGACTGACTGACTGATCTACCAACGCACAGCCCCAACCACTGGACGGATCGGGCTGAAATTTGGCATTTCGATAGCTATTATTACGTAGGCATCCGCTAAGAAAGGATTTTTGAAAATTCCACCACCAATAGGGTTAAATGGGAGTGAATGTTTGTATAAAAGTTTCCATTTTTCAAGTTATTTTGTATAGGAATCGACGTGATTTTTTTGCCATAGGTATAGTTGAGGACCTCGAGACTGACATAGACTACTTTCATTCCGGAAAATCAAAAAATAATCCCGCGGGATTTAAAACTAAATCCACGCGGACGAAGTCACGTGCATCAGCTAGTCTAGAAAAAGTGTTACGCTCATTGAGAGTGAAGAGAGGGTATTCTCCTCCAATGAGCCAAGTTCAAAATGGCTAATCTATATATATAGGTATATTATATAAAAGAAAGTGGTGTTAGTTACAGTATATATATACATATAGTTAGAACCAGGAGACGGACATAGGATACTTTTATCCCGTTCGACCGCGTTTCCGTCATGTCACTATAAAACGTGGTATAACAAAAACGCATCTGACATGGGATAACAAAACGCAAATGACAGTGGAATAACAAAACGTAAATGACAGCTAAACGTAATTTTGTCTTTGGTTGAGTATGGTAAAAAAGTTGACAATTATAAAAAGTGTTATAATATATATAAGCATTACTGATATTATAAATGCGATGTGTGTTTATTTGTTGGTTTGTCCTTCAATCACGTCGCAACAGAACAGCGGATTGATGCGATTTTTGCATGGGTATAGTAATGGATGTAGTAGTGGTTCCTCAGACCGGGAGAGCTACTTTTTATCTCGGATAATGAAAGAGTTCCCGCTGGATTTTTAAAAACTAAATCCATGCGGATGAAGTCGCGGGCATCAGCTAGTAAATAATAATTATTGTCATAGTTTAAAGAAACCCGTGCCGGCAAGGTGATGTACCTATCGCGAATCGCGTGCTATATCGATGGCTTATTAAACATTAAAACCAATTGGGTTTTAAATGAAACATCCACATCTCCTCCAATTCGCTTTTCCCACAAGGTGAGAATCGTATTCAAAGAATAACTTCTCATTAAAATATTAAAGCAACCCTCGCCTGAAAATAAGTGGCAATGCAGTCTAAAACGACAACAGGCTAACGTGGAAGGGCCACCCCTATCCACGTTAACTTGCTGTCATTTTAGACTGCGTCATCACTATGACATTTTGACCGGTGTTTGACATAATATGACAGTTTTTTAATTAAAAATATACTTCTAATTACTTCTACACGCCATCGTGCCGAAACGCTAAATCTCTTGGCGGCACGCCATTGACGGTTGCGTGGGAACTAGCCACGACCAAAGCCTCCCACCACACAAAACCCAACGGTTTAAGTACCTTCTAAACACGTCTGATCGTCTGTTAAGAGGATCATGCTCTAATGTGGCTATCACATTTCCGAAGCCCTATTACGATTACATCTAAGTACCTATAGGTATTACTGATAAGCACCTATCTAGGCAATAATCTGAGCTAAGCAAACATATAATTAACTTGTTTTGGCTCATGATTTCATGCGCAATGAGTCGGGATTTTAAAAATCCCGTGTGAACCCTTCGCTTTTTCGAGAAAAATATATAGCCCATGTTACTATCATCATCATCATTCATCATAAGGAATCCATCAACGGCTCACTACTGAGCGCAGGTCTCCTCTCAGAGAAGGGTTACAGGCCGTTGTCCACCACGCTGGCCCAATTTGAATTGGCGAATTTCACACACCTTCGAGAACATTATGAAGAACTCTCAGGTGTGCAGGTTTCCTCACGATGTTTTCCTTCACCGTTGAAGCAAGAGATATTTAATTGCTTAAACGCACTTGACTCCGAAAAGTCAGAGGTGCGTACCCGGGATCGATCCTGCGACCCCCCGAATAGGAGACCACAGTCCTAACCACGAGGCTATAACTGCTTCTACGTATATATGTATGTACTATGTATATATTATAAGTAAGGAAGAATTAATACTATGCGATGATAAATGAGATCTAATTAAATTTTAGAACACAAAACCTAATAAACCTAGGCTATCACAGCTTGTTACTATACATGCTATCCATGTATAGTAACATCAAAATCTTATCGATTTATTGCTCAGTTGCTGCAAGATTGAAGTAGAGACCAACAAACAAATTAACCAATAAATGAAGAAAGACATTTTCGCATTCATATTATCAATAGAATTAGCTCGGTTTGACCAAAATAAAATGGCTTTAAATTATTATCGACATGTTCATTACACAATAGTTTAGTTAAAAATGGTGACGGAATTTCACTGATAGATGTACGTGCTTAATTAAACAAAACTGCAATCCAAATTAACCCAATTTCATCTTAGACTGTATTGTCACTTACAATGGTGAGATCTCAGATGAGGGCTATACTTAATTGAAAATATTCTTTATGAATTAAAAAACTTCCCTGAAACGGGCCTGATATTCTAAGGCTACCAAGATAATATGAGATTGGCAAGGCTAATGGGTAAAGCTAAGTAATAATGAATATTCGGTCTAAGTGCAACGGAACTCTGCCCTGCTGACGGGCTAATAGATTCACCTCACTCCCTCAGACCGTTTCAACTTAGCCGATCAATCTTTGATGGAAATATGCTAACCGTGGCTTTCAACTGATCGAAAAGCAGTCATACTCGAAGCAGACTTATTTGAGAGCCCTTTGCAATTTTCTAATAATGAACTTACTTATACTTGGACGTTATAACCTCAAAGAATTTGTTAATTTCTCCCCCTCTCTCTTCACTCTCTGCATCGTCAATCTCATTACTGAGGGTCGCAATCAGGTCGCAATCCCCAGCACGGATTACTTTCTCATTTAATATTAGTAGGATTTTAAGCAACCTGTATTGAAAAAAAAAACCTGCCAAGTGCGAGTCGGACTCGCGCACCGAGGGTTCCGTACTCCAAAAGTAAAAGTAAAACGATAATATTATATTAATTTGCTTATTTATCGTTAACTTTGTTTGTAGAGGTTTATTGTTTATATAAAAAAACCTATGCTAGCTGGAGCGTTGGTTTTATTTTTCCTGTAAAATATACATAAACCTCTATTGACCATAATTATTTCAGATTTTTCGATTGGTAAACTTCGGAGATAAGGGGGGGGGGGGGGGGGACGGTATTTTTTTCAACATTTTGGCCGATTACTCAAAAACAATGCACAAGTAAAGGCTAAAGGCTTTTCATATGATACCCCACTCGGTATAGTTATCTTACATTGAAATTTCAAACCCCCGATTTTCCCCCTTTTTTAATCAAACTAAAATAATTTTCGCGTTGCTTTTATTTTTCCTGTAAAATATACATAAACCTCTATTGACCATAATTATTGCAGATTTTTCGATTGGTAAACTTCGGAGATAAGGGGGGGGAACGGTATTTTTATCGACATTTTGGCCGATTACTCAAAAACTACGCACCTTTAGAATTATACAGACCCAATACGAAATTTTGATATTTTGACTTTCCGCCACAGAACGACCTAAAATGGTCATCTGCATCGACTTTAATTAAAACAGTGACCGATTTATGAGTAGAAAAGGACAAACACATATTTCGGTCTTTATCGCTCGGCCCCTGTTCCCCGCGCCCTCTCGGGTTTTCAGTAATGTGCCACGCGTCATAAGTGAAAGTCGCTAAGTGTTTGTTTTTGTGGAGACCTAATCCGGATTCAGTCTTTACATTACTGAAAAATAAGGTATGTACACGTTACTTTTTTGTTAAAGCAAAGACCCATTTTGTAATAAGTCCATGTTATAGCAAAAATGTTAATTGTGTACAAGACTTATTATTGTTTAAGTCCATCTTTAACTGAAAATATATTACAATTAAAGACTCAATCATCCTTTGGTCGTTATAATTATAAAATACTGTGCATTATAAAAACTTATTCGTGATTACGGCTTTCTTGTAATAATAGTTATAGTTTTTATAAAGTCGTATTTATCGAAATGTCTATCTGGTAATGAAATTTTTTTGTTTCTTCTATTGAATGTGACAATGTAGTTCATAATATTTTTTTTTACATTTTAGGTGAAACAAGTCAAAACATGAAGAGAAGAGTAGATTATATTTTAGAAAAAGTCAATTTCAACAGTAAAAACCAGGTAAAGATACTTTTGTTCGTATTATTATTCTTGTTTTTACCAAAACAGTAATTATTTTATGCAATAACCTTCTTAATACCCTTATTTCTAGGCACATGCTAATAATATGACGGAAACATCACAAAATTACCAAGATAACTGTGTTCGTATGGTATGTACTTTGGTAATATATTTGAAACAGATTGGTGTTAAATTGTAGGATATCAAAAATTTAAATATTATATTTTCAGACTGACACAAACAAAGAAAATAATATTCTGCCATTTAATTCATCTTGTGAGGAGTATCCAGATAAATTATCATTCAACCAGATGGACCAAATTGTTGCAGAGGTAAATACACACATCAATAGTGTCAATAGATATTATTTTATTGTATTAACATCAGAACTTAAAACTATTCGCGGTATAGAAAAAGTTTGGACTAACGTGGGTAAAATCGTAAAGAACAGCTGCTAGTATTAGGTAGTTACCAAACAGTTTTCTCTAGGTAGATGTTGTGTGTACTTTGACTTTTATATTGACATTATAATTTAATCCAATTTTTATTTGTTAAAAATTTACTTTCAGGTCATCCCCGAAACAAATAATAAATCGTTTACGGATAGCCCTTCCATAGTAGAAAACTCTCCAAACCGATCCATTCCATACTTTGACCCAAAGGTGCTTTGTGTAGCTGACACCAACAAGGTGGGTTTTCAATTGACAATTTAAATATTATGTTGTTTATTTCTTCTTCTATTTAAATGAAATAATATTATTTCCAGCTACAAAAGAAAACGCAAATCCAGGAATTTACTATAGTTTTAGAACCAGAGTTGAACAATTCTGAACAGTCACATGTACCTACTAATGAAAAAGAATACCCACCGTCAAAAAAGTCATATCGTGATTCGTCAACATTATCTGACAGTACTACTTCTTCTTCAAGTAGATCTTCATCATCATCGTCGTCGTCTTCTGATGCTCACACCAATTTTGACAAAAATGCATCAAATACCTATTTATCCATAGATGGGCCTTCCACATCCAACTTGACGGGTCAAGTTACACGCAAATATACAAAGAATTACCATCAGTCACCCATTCATTCCAACGAAAGTGATGTAGACTTAAGTGACACATACCCAACTTATACTCTTGATAGCTCTCGGTCTAGAAGAACTACTCGTTTATCCAGCAGCAGTTCTTCGTCTTCAGCCAACACTTCAGCCCTCGAATTGACTAAAACTTCCGAGACAACTAGAAAATCAAGAAAACGCATACGAAATCCATCAAACTGGAAGCAAAATGTTGCAAAAATCTTAAGAAACACTGGAAAGGCTTATGTTTCATGTACCACTAAAAAGGAAGTATCGGCCCGTGTCATTAAAGATGCTTGTAAATGTAGACTTAAATGTCCAGAAAACGTCGTTGATGCAGACAGAAAAACATTGTTTGATAAATATTGGTCATTAGGCAACATAGAACTACAAAGATCTTTCATACGAAATTGCATGATGGAAATTAAGCCAAAGTACAAATATAGTAATTCTGCTAAACCTAGACTACCGAATAATGCATTTTATTTCACAATAAATAACACCCGAATTCGGGTATGTAAGACTTTCTTCATTAATACTCTGGGAATATGCGATCGTCAGATCAGAACAGTAAAAAAGAAGACTGACCCACAAGGATTCTTAAATACCGATATAAGAGGTAAGCACGTGTCAAGACAGCCTATAGATCCAGCACTCATTGAGAATATTAAACAACACATAAACTCAATTCCAAGAATAGAGTCTCATTATTTGAGAGCAGCAACTTCCAGAGAATACATCAGTGGGGATAGAACAATAACTGACATCTGGAAAGATTTTGATAAAATTCAAAAACAAGAAGGTAAACCTTCTTGTGACTATTGGGTCTACTATGAAATTTTTACAAAACAATTTAATATTAGCTTTTTTCAACCGAAAAAAGACAGATGCGATTTATGTCTAGACTATGAAGTTGCAACGGTGGATCGGAAAACAAAAATAAAAGATAAATACGATGAGCACCTTAAAGAAAAAGATTTGTGTCGCCAAGAAAAACGCCTAGACCGCCAAAACATCAATGATACATTCATTTGCTCTGTTTATGATTTACAAGCCGTCATGCAGTGCCCTACCGGAGATATTTCTTCGTTTTTTTACAAATCAAAACTCAATTGTCTAAATTTCACTATAGTAGAATTAATGGCTAAGAAATCAGAAATACCTAAAAAACGTAAAAGAAATGAAGAAGACAATGACAATGACATAGGTGCTTACAGTGACGTGTACAGCTACTTTTGGGATGAAGTGCAAGGAAACAGGGGAGCTAATGAAATAGGATCGTGTATTCTAGACTATCTGAACAACTTAAATGAACAAAATCCGAATAAAAATCTTCATGTCACTTTTTATTCGGATAATTGTTGTGGACAGAATAAAAATAAGTTTATAATAACGTTATTAATATATATATAGCTGCTCGTGCTGATTCACTGACTCACTGACTGATTGATCACCTCTCCTGTAAAATTTTGTATGAAAAATTTTTTTTTCACCTATGGTTTCGTATAGAGGACAAAAATTCATTCAGAGGAAAATTATGGAGAGAGCTGATGATTGAGGATTTCGGAGACGGGTGAAGAGCACGGCCGGGGTATTGAAGATAGGTGGGGTGTGCTCGAACAAATGTCACTCGAAACCTCATCCAATTCGCAGTGAGCTGAAAATAAATTCAAAATGGCGGAAAAAAGATGGCCGCCATACAAATTTCGTCGGTGTCTATCTCGGGGAGTATAAAAGATGGAAGAGTGGTTTCTTGGCAAAAGATGATCAAGACCAAAAGGTCTATTTGATGAATAGAAAAAAAATCCAAGATGGCGGAATTTTTTTTTCTTCATACAAAATATATGGCGAATATTGATGAGACTAGAAGCCGGGAGGCGGGATTCATGCAAGACTTTGATACGGTTCCTTTTCAAGATTTGTTTTTATTGAAGAATTTTCATTATGACAAATGATGACATATGATGATCGAGGGTTTGGAAGGTGGGTGAGGAGCACGGCCATGGTAATAAAGATAGGGTGCTCGAACAAGTCACTCGAAACCTCATCCAATTGGCAGTGAGCTGAAAAAAAATCCAAAATGGCGGATTCAAGATGGCGGCTATACAAACTTCAACGGTGTCTATCTCGGAGAGTATAAAAGATGGAAGAGTGGTTTTTTGATAGACAATGATCAAGACCTAAAAGTCTACTTGCCGAGTAGAAAAACCGCGGTCCGCTTGCGGGCCGCGCACCCACGCGCCCTACTAGTATTCTTATGCAGTTACTCATTTTGAAAACATAGAAACCATCACTCACAAATACCTCATCAAAGGACACACACAAAACGAAGGAGATAATGTGCATAGCTTGATTTAGAAAGTAGTTAAAAAAAACAAAAAGCTGGACCAATTTATGCACCATATCAATATGTAACTCTGATTAAAAATACACGTAAGAATGGGAAACCTTTTACCGTTAAAGAGTTAACATACGAGTTTTTTACTAATTTAAAGGCACTTCAAGAACTATGGGGATATAATTTCAATGAAGATGATGATAAAAACACAGTTATTTTGAACGACGTAAAAGTTTTGCAGTTTAATAAAGCCGAACCATTTATCTTCTCTTATAAAACTTCGTACAGTCAAAGTGAGTTCAAAAAGGTTAACATAAGGAACAAACGTAAGAAAATGATGAGTCCAGAAGAAATAACTGTGACCAAAGCATTTTCACAAAGACTAGAGTTAAGTGAACGTAAGAAAAAAGACTTGCGCGATCTCATTAATAAAAACCTAATTCCTAGTTATTACGCAGATTTTTATAACTCTATGCTGTAATTTTTTGTTATTATGAAAGTTTTAAGTATTAAGTTCCAAACAAGTTCCTTAATGATTGTGATAAGCTATACCTAATTATTAGGCAATTTATATCAAAGATTTAAGTTTTGTTGCAAAGCAAAGTTTATTGGTAAATTATTTACCATGGTTGTGATGATTGATTATAACTCTTTTTAACTACTCTCTTTAATTAAAACTCTTTGTAAGTTTAATTTTTAATAAAAAAAATTATTTCTTATGTTGTTTTTTATGTATCGAATATAAAATTACCCTAAATAATTTAACTATTATAGTGTCTTATTTGTGAATGTAACGCATCTTACAATCAAAACTCAGAAATATAGAGACCTAAAACATAAAAGGTCTTTTTAAAAAATCCAATTTCATTAAAATAAAAACCTAAAATGCACCATGATTTAAAAATGTTTTAAATATTATAGTTTTATTTATTTAATTTCATTTATTTATTTAAAATGATCTAGGTAAATAACTAAAGTTTGATATAAAAATAACAATTTCATAATATTTTCAAAATTCACTCGAATATCTTTTGTTTTCTACAAGATTGATAGACTTGGTGAATCTTTATGCCACGCTTACCAAAAATTTGTGTTTCCTTGTTGAGTCTCTATAATTCTAAGGGTGATATAGAAATAAATAAAAAACTGTTTTAGAATGCACAAGTAAAGACCTTTCATATGATACCCCACTCGGTATAGTTATTTTACTTTGAAATTTCAAACCCCCGATTTCCCCCCTTTTTTAATAAAACTAAAAATAATTTTCGATTTTTCTTTATTCCAATGATGTTGGGCCACTATTATACACAACTGTGCCAAATTTCATGTCGATAGCTTTAATAGTTACTGAAATAATCGACTGTGACAGACGGACGGACGGACGGACGGACGGACGGACGGACGGAGAAAGTCTCACCATAAGGGTTCCATTTTTACCATTTTGGTACGGAACCCTAATAATATTAAAGCAGCATACAACGCACGCACGTAATTATGAAGTGTCAATAATCACAAAGCCCGAATCGAGAGCGAGTAAATAAAGGCGAGTTTATTCATTGAAAGGCTTTCAAGTCAACATTCCCCATTAAGAGTGGGTGTACGTTCGTTAACAGTAAACAGATTTGATTTTTACAGTAGTAGATCAAGTTTCAACTATCCGAAAAAAAAAAACACGCAAAAATTACATCATACTGCCAAGGGACGTGCTTGGGCAAAAACATAAAATGATGGTTCGATAATAAAAAATCGCGAAGTTAGGTCTAATTTTTAACCAATATTCATTTATTTTCAATGTGTTGCATATTACAGAGCCAAAATTTTTACATTAAATTCCGATTGATATTATCAAGAGAGTAGCTTAGTAAATTGAAAAGAAAATGAATATTTTACGAGTTACAAAGTATTTGGCGCTTACTATACTCCTATTCCGCGCAAAACGCTTTCTTTTGTCGCGCCTCACCTGAGGTTGCGGCTATGTTTTATTTCATCGCAAAATCTGTTTTTTTTTGGTGTTATACGCGTTCTTAAATAGCGCGCGATTTTATTCCCTAAGCAACAAGTAGGCACTCCGCAAGGCGCCTTATTTGAGGCCAATCAGCAATTCAAAGCGGATCCGGACACTGCCCATCCCAGGGTATTACCATTTAAATATAGAGGTTATATTAATGAGAATCCCAATTTACATGTAGTACATTGGAAAGTGTTAACCTACGAGTAGTAGTTAAGACATCAGCCTTCTTCACGGTGGATCCGAGATTCGATCCCAGGCACGCACTCTGGTTTCTCGGAGTTAATTATGTCCGTTTAAAAGGGCCGATTTCACCAAAGTAAAATAAGTCTTATTCGAGCGTAAATTTGATATTTTGACAGTATTTTCAGTAAAAAACTGTCAGAATGCTCAATTTTTCCCCAATTCTTCGAGCTATAATATTATTATGTACCCTGAAAATTAGCAGGAGGGGAAGGGGGAACATTAGTCATGTTTACCTTACTGTAAATATCACAATTCACACTAATATTTTAAAGGCGAAAGTTTATGTGTGTGTGTGTATGTTTTTTACTCTTTCACTCAAAAACGACTGGACGGATTTGGCTAAAAGTAGATTATACCCTGGATTAACACAAAGACTACATTTTATCCCGGAAAATGAAGAGTTCCGGCGGGTATTAAAAACCTAAGTTCACGCGGAAGAAGTCGCGGGCATCATTGACAATGTTCTCGCCAAGGCACGAAGAAACCTAAAAAGCCGTTTTTTGACATCCAAAAACGGTCAAAAATTTCTACTGATTTAGGTCAACATTGCTTACCCCGATCAATTTATTGGCATGCGACTGTCGAAACACTCCTCTCTACAACTCTACCAATCATGTTAAACATAAAGCAGCAATGTAACTCGAAACACATTACACCAAACAAACCCATAACAATCCGGTAAAGAGTGTAAATACACCTCAGGGCTTCATATCCCTTATTTCGAGGGTAGGTACATTAAAATTCATTTTTACCAAATGTCACATACTCTGTAATTCCTGCGGGGCCCACCTTTCTATGACGCGAGGGCTATACTGACAAGGGACGCCATAATATTCTATATTATAATAGGTATGTTTGTTATATTTTATACTTCCCGAGAATAATCCCCCAACCACAATATTTAAAAAGGGATTTTTGGGTGTATTATATTGTGGAAAGAGTTAGGAACACCGCTAGATCAACGGGTAAGTAACGAAGAGTTTAATATAGGAGTACTCAATATGGGTTTGATCTTATTTAATTTTGCTGTTCTTCGTAACTTTTTATCTTTCAAAACTACGGCTAGTTCATCTTACAGACAAATTCGCCATGGCGTAATTAACGCTATGTGATTTAGCGTTTCACTGCGATGCTTATAAACCTAACAAAGAGTTAGGGCTACCTACTCAATTAAAAGCCCACTAAATTCTAATTAAAGAAGATCAAAGTTTTTAATTTCACGTCTGGTGTTTGTCATCCGATTTGCTTATACATGCAAAATTTCAGACGTTCATACATACATACGTCATACATATATGCATACAAACATACATACATACATACATACATACATACATACATACATACATACATGCATGCATACATACATACATACATACATACATACATACATACATACATACATACATACATACATACATACATACATACATACATACATACATACATACATACATACATATATACATACATACTTATACATATTACATAAACCTCCTCAAACTTCAATACGTCTCACCCACCCATTATATTATATTATGTACCAAGTTTTTTATCAATCTTGTATTTTCTAAATAAGAACAACAGTTTCATCTTCGTTCTGTACATCATACTTCGTTTTTTGCATACCTGAATATTCGTTGAACTGTGAAACAGAGTTTCTACTACTGCATAACAAATAATTGAAAGTCCCAATCGTCTGAAATTTGCAAATGACGAGTAATTTAGATGCACCTCGCTAACTGAATGGATTACACAGTAGTACGTGTTCACACATCTCGATAACGTTTGTAAACGAGTATCAAAAACTATTACCGATAAAACCTTAGACTGCAAAAATTCTATGCAAAATAGTTTTTTGAATGGAATGGTTAATGGACTAGCACGTAAAGGCAACTCTATGAATTAAACTGTCGATTAAAATTAATCTAATCTGCCTCATTATTATTCTGTAAGCATTACAAGGCATTCTGTGTATTAAAAATCGTTAGTTTTTTAGCGACTACAGTCCATGACATATGAAAATGCAACGCGCTTAGCTCGAATATTGCTATACGAGCACAGTATGCAGTCTTGATTTAAAGGTGATTCTAATATGCAATCCATATTTTAGTGATGCTTTATAAATCGTTCGAGCAAAGTGCAAAGGATTATGTTTGAGGGCTATAATTAACCATGACACTTTATGATTCCATTGTAGAAAGACCTTAGAAAACACCTTAGACGTTAAAACAAGAGGTTTTAGGTCCAATTTGATTTGACAGTATGTATAAAATTTTGGTTCTTATCTTTGATAGAATCAGGCGAAACTTTGCGGAATTGCATGATATTTAACGAAGTTATTATTCCTATGAAACCGGAGCATCATCAGATGTTGAATCCACAATGCACAATTGCAAAGCAAATTTGCAATTGCATTTGCGTAACGCACGTCGAGTGTTACAAGATTTATTCTGTTTGGCGGATTATAGCAAAGGAATATTAATTTTTCTTTAAATAGTTAAAATCTATCAATGCTGTCGAGATGTACAAACTTGTACTAAGGGTATGGATCTCTAGGGAATTGTTTCGATTGCCGTGAAACTGTACCTATTGCTGACTTGACTGGGGCTTGCGCATACCAATCAAAAATCTCCTGAGATTTCAATCAGAAATCATTCTGATGTTCTGATCAGTGACACCATTTTTTTCTATCGTGTTTGTTTTTTTTTTCAGTTTTTGTAGCTAGGGTTGCACTGGTAAGGCGATAGTGATGCAACGGCGTGGCATTGTAGTGACACAAAATAATATCAATATGGACATACACTATGTTTAATAAGGTTGAATGCAATAACCGATTTAAACAAATAAAGAACCTCGGGTAGAATGGTTGTACCTAGGTAAGAAAGTGCTATAATATCTACTGGGATAGTAGTTCCTTCTTAGATCGAATCTCAACATTTTATAATAAAGATTTATTAAATTTACTAAAATTATTGTTTATAATATTATAATAAAATTAACGAGGTGGCATAGCTCTACTGAATCAATTAAAAAAGTTAAAGAAGTTCAGAAGCTTCAGCAGAAATACTAAAACACTGGGGCCGATGATTCATATAAAGTTGCTCGTTGTTCTTTCGAATGTCACTTAGCTGACGCGGCCACCGCCAGAATATGTACAGCAGTTTATTTTAACGAAATAGCTGTGAGTTCATCTCATTTCCTTCACAGTGCGGTTGCGGCCTAACCTGTGCTATTACCCTAAAGTGTTGCAAATGCGTACAAATGTTACCATTAGTGAAACAATTTAGCACGCCCGCCCTAGAGAATGCTCGGATTGATCGCGGTGCAGTAATATCGCTGCCTATCGAGCAATCAGTCGCCCCGAGGGGAACTATCCGCAATAATACATAACTAATTTGAACTCATCCATACTATTAATAATGCCAAATGCCAAAATATTAATATTATTTAACTAGCTGATGCCCACAACTTCGTCCACGTGGATTTAGATTTTAGAAATCTCGTGGGATTTTCCGGGATAAAAAGTAGCCTTGTCTTGTCACTCTCCGAATCTGATTGCAAGACAAGTCAACAAAGAAACATAATGGGTATGTTCTGATATACACTGTGACCACTGTTAGGCGTGACGTGACGAATCCAGTATACTGTGAACCGTTCCTTTTTAGTTTGATATATTGGTTACTGTTTAAAACCGAACGCAGTCCAGTATACTGTCATCCCCATTTTTTCTAATCTCTTGGCGCTGTTGTTTTTTGATCACGTGATCAAAGTACTGAGAGTACCTTACCTCGAAAGCGCCAGTGCTCCCAGTACAAAAATGGCGGCAATTTATGACGTCATATATTTCCCTAGGGTACTGCGGCAGTGTACTAGCAGACTTATGTATCTATTTGTGAACAGCCTCTTAAAAAAATCTCCCATCTCCCAACTTTGAGCAGTGATTCTAGTCTAGCAAGTCTACTGGCTAGGACTGCGGTCTCCTCTTCGGGGGGTCACGGGCGCGATCCACCTCTAACATAAAAAATATCCTATTTAAGCAAAAAAAATTGGTTGTCTGTAAAGTCGGTTTACGGACTATAGTTTTACGTGATAACGTCATAAATATTGACGATAACTGGCGGGCGGCGGCGGGCGCTCTCTATAGTCACAAGCCAATGCTTGGGCTGATCGTGCCTCTCTATCGCTTGTTCCGCGCTCTCGCTTGCACGCTCAGGCTCAGACGGAACGTGACACTTTTTCGTGCGTGCAGCCGTTATAAGACGTTATCACGTCAAAATATCATAGTTGCATTGATTCTTGGTTACTTTCATCATACCTATTTCTATAGTCACAACTTTCAGTAATGAGGAGAGAGATTTTGTGATAATTAATACCAATTAATGGAACAGTTGAATTATTAATTAATTAATTATTTATTATTATGCAGTCATATTCCCTATGAATCGATATCGAGATAGGGCCGCTTTTAGCTGGCGATTGCATTTCGCATTGATACCTCGCAAAACCAATTGAATTAATTACTTAGGATAATGCTGAAGTACTAAATAGATTGCTGCAATTTAGGTCTTGATTGCTTTATAGTAAGAGAACAACTCCTGATTCTCATCCCTCCAGAGACTCGCCTGAGATTCCATCCACCTATAGTGGTGGTGAAGCTGTGATAGCGTACTGGTTAGGACTGCGGTCTCCGGTTCGGAGGGTCGCAGGTTCGATCCCGGGCACGAACCTCTGACTTTTCGGAGCAATGTACGTTTGAGCAATTTAATATCACATGCTTCAAAGGTGAAGGAAAACATCGTGAGGAAACCTGCACGCCTGAGAGTTCTCCATAATGTTCTCAAAGATGTGTGAAGTTGTGAGAACTTGAGGTGCGTGCCCGGGATCGAACTCGCAGCACAGAATGTTTTGTCAGTGAGATTTGATTAGATCTGTATAACCTTCTCTCACACATTTGCCTTCCCCCAAATATTATATTATTTGCCTTAATTATAATATTATTATTACTATATCTGTGGTGGTGTCGTGTGATGCGGCTTGTTACGTTCCCTCAAATATGGTTGAGCGAAGCAATGGCTGGGTCATGCGTCATGCTCGTGAACGGGTGGCGGCGGGAATGGGCTTCTTTCTGTCTGCCCGTCTTGACATGTGTTGAATTATAATTAGATATAATTAGGTATGTTTTTGTGGAACTTTGTTGTTGAGGAATTTTGTGGAACTTCCCCTCATTGTGGAAACACTGCATAGTGCATACATAGCATTATATCTATTATATTGTAAACTATTTAGTTTTAAAAAGTGCAACTGCCGAGTTTTTTGCTGATTCTTCTCGGCAGGAACGGCATTTTGAAGAATTTGCAATTACGTTTAAGACATGAATGAATCGTTTGTCCAAGTTTTTTTTTATTCGATGACAAACTAGTCCTTGACTGCGATCTCACCTGATGGTAAGTGACGATGCAGTCTAAGATGGTAGCGGGCTAACTTGGAAGGAGTATGGCAGTGAACATTCAACCCATACCCCTAATTGGTTTCTACATGCCATCGTGCCGGAACGCTAAATCGCTTGGCGGCACGTCTTTGACGGTAGGGTGGTAACTAGCCACGGCCAAAGCCTCCCACCAGACCAGACCAGAGACAATTCAATAAAGACTGCGCCTGTGCTAATTTTCTCTGATGATGACTGCGACTTTATCTGCGTGGACTTAGTTTTTAAAATCCAAAAAATAGCCTTTGTCATTTTCCAAGTCTTCAAGTATACCCGCGCAAATCACGTCAATCCGTTGCTCCTTTGCTGCATGATTGAAGGAAAAACCAACGGACCAAACAAAATTAGTGAGGATAATATCTGCCGCGCAGATAAGTATTTACCTATGGAGATTGGCCCCCTTAATCGAATTCGGTTGGGAGGACATTACTATGAATACGAGTTTAATAAAACTACCATAACCCTTTCAGATAAGTAACTAACGATGCAGGCTAAGATGGGAGCGAGCTACTATCTTAGCCTGGATTGTCACTTACCAACAGGTGAGATTAAAGTCAAGCGCTAACTCACCCGTTTGATAAGAAATACCTACACCATCGTTGAAATACTGAGCCAGTAAAATACATACGTTTGAAAGTGTAAAATATTTCATAATACTTACAAAGAAAACATGGCGACAATATTTCACAATACTCCAAATAAAAGCGGATAGATTTATTTACAAAGAGGAATTTCCCTTTGTGATTCGCCGGCCCCAAACTACGGGCCCCGGGGACAAAACACCGGGGCTCTTACGTCATTTACATAATACGATGTCCCCGTGTGTGCTGCGAACAGTTCTGGATTGAAAAGTGAATTTAAGTTTTAGAAAGTTGAAAATAGTTTTTTTTTGACGCTTGACTACGATCTTAGCTCGTCGTCGGTGTTAACCAAAGCGACACAACTCTTGTCGTCTAAGCAACCAACTTTTATTGAATAGAATCAGGCATTACTTTGCGGTATTCCATGATATTTAAAGCAAAATCAACATTCCTTTGCTATAATCCGCCAAACAGTCTTTCACAAATCTTTTAACACTCGACTTAAGTTTCGCTCCGATACCGGAGCATCATCACGAGATGTTGACTCCACAATTCACAATTGCAATTTTTTTGCAATTTGCTTTAATGACAAAATTCACACAAAGTAAATCGAAGTTAATTTTAGTTTTGTCTTAACTGGAAACACGCTTGGTAATGTAACAGATAAAGTACACAGGTAAAAGTAGATTAGGTAATTTGGAATGCCCTTCTGGTTTCCGTGTTTCCAACTAACCACAAGGGCGCGTTTCCACTGAAGCGGAGCGGAGACGTGTTCAATAGATCAATCAGGTTATTGTTGAACGACGTGATAAAATTATCACGTCACAATATCTCAATAAGTCAATAATCTGATTGGACAAAAACATACGTCTCCGCTCCGCTCCGCTTCAATGGAAACGCACCCTCACTTGGGTATCCTTAAATCAAGAGTGAATAGGCATCTTCCATTTTGGACCCATGAAACTCTTCTAGTAAAGCGCTTCTTCTTCATGGATATAGTTGACAATATGGAGAGTGACATAGGCTAACTTTTCAACTGGAAAATCAGAGAAATTTCACGGGATTTATAAAACCTAGCTCAACGCGGACGAAATCGCTTGCAAAAGCTAGCTTATCAATAATTATGGTCATAAGCATAAACCAGCCTCAACACATAGGTAGGTATACAAAAACATTCCTTAGGTTGAACCGGGCGGCTGCTCAAAGGGCCGCTGCAATATCCGTGTTAATGCCGCCTGATGCCGGCATAATGGGACATGCCCGTGCTATGCGATACGTGTGTGTACGGTAGTAAATATAACATGTCTCTGGTATTATACCGGTTAGGGTTGCTTCTTTCATTTTTGGAAAGTAAGTTCCTTATCGCGCGGTACGGAAGGGGGCTAGACGGAAAAAATTAAGGAACCGACACTCGACACATTTTTGAAACCGACACTTTTTTGTTGAATGTGAATTTTGCATTGTGTTCGGTATTTTCGCGATACAATATTAGGTTTCCGTAGCCTAGTGGCTCCGGCAGTCGCCTAACAGTTCACAGTTAACTTATAAGTTATAAAAAATTAGGGAAAAATTCCACATGTAGAAATTATTTAAAATAAAATTGAAAATAGAAAATTCAGTCTGTCGAGCTGGGATTCGAACGATCGACTTTGAACTGTTAGACGACTGCCGTAGCCACTAGGCTACGGAGACTCAATGTTATACCGCGAAAATAACGAACACAATGTAATCGAAAGGAACTACGTTCCATCCGGGTGTCCCTTGACACCTCTCAAGTTTTTTTTTGCTATACGGGAGTTAACTAGCCGAGGCTGAAGCCTTCATTCAAACATACAAACTTTGACTAACTATCATCAGTAGCAATCCATCAACGGTTCCATACTGAGCGCAGGTCTCCTCTCAGAGAAGATTTTCAGGGTATGCTGGCTCGATGCAAATTGACAGACTTCACACACCTGTGAGAAATTGAGGTGCGTGCCCGGATTCGAACTCGCAGCACAGAATGTTTTGTCAGTGAGATTTGATTCGATCTGTATAAGCTTCTCTCACACATTTGCCTTCCCCCAAATATTATATTATATTATTTGCCTTATATTATAAAATAAAGATGTAGATAATAAATTAATTATATTATTAAATAAAAGTGTAGATTATAGAATTTGTCTTTTTTTTTAATATATAGACTAGCGCTTGACAGCAATCTCACCTGATGGTAAGTGAAGATGCAGCCTAAGATGGAGCGCGCTTGCCTAGAAGATGCCTATTCATTCTTGAATTAAAGGTAAACAAAACGGAAGCCGGAAGGGCATTCCAAATTCTTCAAATTCAAGTCTTGGCTTACTATCCAAAGTGTATAAGTAATAAGGTTTCGAATAATATATGTATAGCAATTTAAGATAATTAAAGAATTTGCAATTACGATTAAGACATGAAAGAATCGTTTGTCCAAGAAAATTGAATGAATATTTATAGCGAAATAAATTTCTGGCTTGTTTATATTTTTGTAAATATTTTCACCATGTTTAGAGACGTACGAAATCGTAATTGTTATTACTTACCAAAAAAAAACAACCTTAACTTTCTGAGCATTCAATCTTCACATGCAAATCAGATAGAATTGGAAATGATTTTTCATAAGAGTTTACATACATTCATATTTGTGACAGCCCTAATCAAGTCGATATAGATTCCAGCTCAGCTAAACTAGCCAAGTAAACCCAGCCAACTCCGAACCTTCATTGTGTGATAACTGCAACATTTGCCTAAAACCATTATCCTTATTTACCACCACACTAGCTACACTGCAGCGATCTCATAGCTTTGCCATGGCCTTGCATTTCCAGTTTAGTTAACATTCTAAACTGGATCGCAAAGAAAAAGGGTCGGTTAGAAACTCTTCAAAATGAAAAAGTACGCATTTTCATTCAATTTACATTTATTAAAATATGTCAATGAATATTTTAATGAGCTTAAATGAAAATAAAGAAAACAAATTCAAGCTTTTTATTTTTAATAAATGTAAAATAAATGATAATTTTCATTTTGAAGATTTTCTAACCGACCCTTTTTCTTTGCGGTCCAGTTTTTTTTTTATTCGATGACAAGCTAGTCTTTGACTGCGATCTCACCTGATGGTAAGTGACGATGCAGTCTAAGATGGAATCGGGCTAACTTGGAAGGGGTATGGCAGTGAACATTCAACCCAAACCCCTAATCGATTTCTACACGCCATCGTGCCAGAACGCTAAATCGCTTGGCGGCACGTCTTTGACGGTAGGGTGGTAACTAGCCACGGCTAAATCCTCCCACCAGACCAGACCACAAACAATTCAGAAATTATAAATTCCCAAATTGACCCCGCCAAGAATCGAACCCGAGACCTCCCAGTTATAAGGCAACAGCGCTCACCACTGAGCCAGGGAGGTCGTCAAACCTTTGTTTGTTTGTTATACCTTGAGCAACATTCTAATTAACTTGAAAACAGTAATAGATCGCGCACAGCGACTTTTCAAGCTATTCAGTGAGAGGGCAGACTGGCAACTTTTAGCGGCAGCGGTCGGCGATTTTATGGCTTTTAGCGTTTTTGCAACTGCATCGCGTCTCAGTGATTTTTGATTGCAAAAACGCCAATTAACGCGATTTTAGCGTTTCTGCAATTTTCGATCGCTGATTTCTACGTTTGATGCGATCCGATCGCAGAAAACAGCGATTAAAATCGCTGAAACGCGGTACAGTCGCAAAAACGCTAAAAGCCATAAAACGCCGATTGCAGCCGCTTAAAGTTGCCAGTCTGCCCTGTTCCTCAGTAGCGCGTTTCGTCAACGCTCGTCTGCATGGCTTCGTTGACCTCATTGCATTGACATTCATCATTCAAATTTTTTTTTGTTCTTTGTTTTTTTCTTCTTTTTGTTTTAAAGAATATTATCACCTAAGCCAAAACTTCACCTATATTCCCCCTTCCCCTCCAAACAAAAAAGAAAACTTGTGATTCGACCACACAAGAAACTTACGGTCCCATTTATCTCAATTTTACACAATTCGTTCGTCACATTTGTAACGCGCGACAAAAACGATTCAGCGTCGCTTTTGCATTAGCTACTAACGCGCGACTGTTTTTGAAGACATGGAGGGTCATGACAGGCGTTCACAGGTAGTCACTACACCTTCAAAGCAAAATCTTATCGATACTGCATCGATACTGTACTATCGATAAATAATTAACACTTCTAAAATTAAAACGAAAATAAATCCTCAATGTATCTCATCGATGTCTTCTGATGCAGACTAAGTTTATGGTTCGTCCTTCTATAATTATGTTACTTTCAACGATGGTTACATTACAGTAAATTCCGATCGCGTTACAGTTATACATTACAGCAAAGTCCCGGGCCAATTAACACCGTCATTAATCAACTAATTATACTATTACAGCAGCTACTGGCAGTAATTAAAATCATTTAACACAATGGAAAATTGGCCAATTGTATAGCCATTAGCACAGCCGACCTGGAGTGAAGTGAGCGGCGATGTAGAGCGGTGCGTCATCCGGAGGGCGCTTAGAAACAGATTTATAGGCGCTCTGCCCGCCCTGCTACTTAGCACTCACTTCATAGCATTTCAGTACCGAAGGCAAAAAAAATTTTTTTTTGGAACGTAGTTCCTTATCGCGCGGTGCGGAAGGGGGCTAGACGAATGGACACTTTTTTGAAACCGACACTTTTTTGAATGTGAATTTGGCATTGTGTTCGGTATTTTCGCGGTACAATATTGGGTCTCCGTAGCCTTGTGGTTTCTGCAGTCGCTAAACAGTTAAAAGTCGATGGTTCGAATCCCAGCTCGACAGACTGAATTTTCTATTTTATTTTAAATAATTTCTACATGTGGAATTTTTCCCTAATTTTTTATAACTTATTTTTAAGTTATAAAAAATTAGGGAAAGGTTCCACATGTAGAAATTGTTTAAAATAAAATTGAAAATGGAAAATTCGGTCTGTCGAGCTGGGATTCGAACCATCGACCTTTGGCTGTTTGGCGACTGTGGAAACCACAAGGCTACGGAGATCTAATAGTTTGTAGTTTGAAAATGTTGAACACAATGCCAAATTAATTAATCGATAGGAACTTCGTTCCATCCGGGTGTCCCTTGGCACCTCTCAAGTTTTTTTTCAGTGCAACAGTATTTTAACCTCTTTACCGTGGTTAGGACACTAGGATATAGTTATCTGTATAATATTACATCTACAAACAACAAGCACGAGGGCTAACGATTGCTGGAATGAATTATAAAACAGAATCAATTGAAACGGAAGGACGTACGATACGACATAAATCTTTATAGAGATAGCTTTTCGGGAAATTTTCTAATTTTTCAACCGTCAAAAAAAGGAGGGCCTCAATTCGTCGATTTTTTTTTCGTGAATTACTATTTACGCAAGAATATCGAGCTAAATTTATGAAGGATCCAGGTTTTAATTGCCAGATGAATATGATGATAGGATGCATTAAAAATAGCTAGCCACTTATTTGCGCGACTTTGTATATTGGAACGAAAATTTAGTTATTTTACCATCACTATGAAGTAATCACAAACAACGGTAAACGTGTGTAATTTTCGAAGAAATCCATTTTTAGATCGAAAATTTGACATGAAATATGAATACATTAAGTAGGTTCTTATTACTAGCAAAGCAACAAAGCACTCTTGCACCAAAGCCACTTACAACTTACAAGTATTCTCACAAATAGTTCCTATGTTTATTCCTACACACTTGGAACCATAAAGATTAGAGCTCTAACAGCCTCCTTGCAACTGTGCCAATTTTCCTAAGTGTTAATGCGATACGTCGAAGTGTCTTAGTTGACAGAGCCAAGTTACATTGCGGAAATCCGTGGTATGTTACGAGCTTGTAGAAATTCGTTATTTCGTACATCTATATAAATAAAAGAAAGTGGTGTTAGTTACACTATTTATAACTCAAGAACGGATGAACCGATTTGGCTGAAAATTGGTGGAGAGGTAGCTTAGAACCAGGAGACGGACATAGGATACTTTTTATCCCGTTCGACCGCGTTTCCGTCAAGTCACTATAAAACGTGGTATAACAAAAACGCATCTGACATGGAATAACAAAACGCAAATGACAGTGGAATAGCAAAACGTAAATGACAGCTAAACGTAATTTTGTCTTTGGTTAAGTATGGTAAAAAATTTGACAATTATAAAAAGTGTTATAATAAAGTATTACTGATATTATAAATGCGAAAGTGTGTTTGTTTGTTGTTTTGTCCTTCAATCACGTCGCAACAGAACAGCGGATTGATGCGATTTTTTGCATGGGTATAGTAATGGATTTAGTAGTGGTTCCTCAGACCGGGAGAGCTACTTTTTATCTCGGATAATGAAAGAGTTCCCGCGGGATTTTAAAAAACTAAATCCATGCGGACGAAGTCGCGGGCATCAGCTAGTACCTAATATTTTTTTAATAATTTTTGAAGTGAAAATTTCTTTGTCTCGGAATCATGTCTCGGAACCATGTCTCGGATCCGTAAATCATCACTGGCAACACGCACTGTTCGAAGACTTTAGTATTCAGGCACTGAGGAATTTTGGACGAGAAGATATCTCGGAGCTTCCCAAACGCTGCCCAGGCGAGTTGGATTCGGCGTTTGATCTCTCTCGAAATTGGATCTACCTAGCTGGACTGGAATTTATTTTTACAGCGTTAATAGCCTAATAATACTATCTAGTGATTAAGACTTAGGAGCCATTTTCGGGTAGTCCAGTGTTCTAAGGCATGCTTCTATCACTTCGGAACTGTTATATCACTTGCTTTAACGGTGAAGGATATCATTGTAAGGAAACCTGCACCTCCAAATAGGAGACCGTAGTCCTAACCACTAGGATTACCTAACTCCAAAAGGAAGGGTTATGATTTTAAGAGTCTATGTATGTACTCGTATGTATGTGACTATTTACGAATGTTCCGCCGCGCCGCCGTAGCGAAAAAATTGGTTGTCTGTAAAGTCGGTTTACGGGCGATAGTTTTACGTGATAACGGCATAAAGATGATCAGCGTGCTGCTAGAACTAGCTCGCGACACATCCGCTAACCACAGCGCGCACGCGATGACTGGCGGGCGGCGGCGGGCGCTCTCTAGTCACAAGCCAACGCTTGGGCCGATCATGCCTCTCTATCGCTTGTTCCACGCTCTCGCTTGCACGCTCAGGCTCAGGCGGAACGTGACACTTTTTCGTGCGTGCAGCCGGTGTTCATCGATTTATAAGACTTCATCACGTCAAAAACTACTGAGCGAATTTTGTTGAATGAGATGTCAATCGGTTTGTTATGATGGCTCGAGTAAATAAACAAAGTCAATAATACATCTAATTTTCCTTAGTCGGGTCACAGTTTTTAATCTTTCATCCTTCTTCAGAATTAAAAATAAGAAAGTACCTAAAGCATGATAAGGAAACCGTATCCAACCAAGCGTTGGCTTAGAGAGCGCCCGCTGCCGCCCGCCAGTCATCGTCAATGTTTCTTTATGACGTTATCACGAAAAACTATCGTCTGTAAACCGACTTTACAGACAACTATTTTTTTAAAAAAGAATTTCAGCCAAGTTGGGCGTTGACAAGAAAAGTATACTCGAGGTTTTGCTCCGAGGCAAAAGTAAACAGGAGATCGCAAAGGGCCGCAAGACCGTAATAGGCTCATTTTTTAGTATTAAAAATATGTAAGTGCAAAAAGGATGTTAAGGAATTAAGGTCAGCTGTGCTGAGCTCCTTGTCGCGAAGCGCATATGCTATCGCGAAATACTTAGACCTTTGGTAAGGATAAGGTTGTATAAGTCTATGGTAGTATATGACATCGGAAATTTGTCGTTGGTTTGTAGTTTAAATATTTTCGGTTTTGAAACGTTCTTTTTTCTGATGGACATTTGTTGCATAGCAACGAGTTGTTTTTCTCGCATCCGAAGAAAATGGTGAAGTTGTGAGTTGTGCTACGAGGAGAAGATCTGATGAAAGCTAAGTATCTGAGGAGTATCTAGGTATCTGATAGCTAAGTACCTGATTATCTACGTGATTGATCTATGAGGTTCTTGAACCCTCATGGGTGAATTTCTGGATACTAACACATTTACTAGCCTCTGGGAGCGCGCTCTAGGGTTGTGTGTGAATTGGCAAGGGATGTGTAAGTGACGGTTTCAATGATGTTTAAATTGTGAGTAAATCATTATGGCTATTAAGAGCTGAGAACACATCAGACCCGATGAGATGAGATGAGATGACGTAGAGCCCTCGTGGAGGGGTGCTCCGAGGTGGTTTAGCCCTCGGAGGGGGGCTCCGAGGAGGTTCGTGCGAATGGGGCCTTCGGGTAGATAGAGCCCGAAGAAGATTCATGTTTATGAATAAGAGACATTATGCCCTTGGGCATAGGGGGCCCAAGGAAGATTCGTGGGAACGAGAGAGAGAGAGAGAGGAGATATTATGCCCTTGGGTAAGGGGCCCAAGGAAGATTCGTGCGAACTTGAAGTACTCTTAGACATGGGGGGTCTAAGAGTATGGATCAGAAAGATCGGGTCCGATGGTGAGATGAGATTAGATTCAGATGAGATTAGAGTCCGATGGTCAGATGAGACTAGATTCCGCATGGGAGATGAGTTTGATTCCTTACACGTCCACGGCTGTAGATAACTAGAATAATAGACCAGATCTTAGGGCGTCACAAATGGTGATGTCATAGTTAATTTAATCATGCAGGTTACCGGTGCACTCCCGCAGCAGAGAGAGAGAGAGAATTAATCGGAGTAGAGCGGTGCGACAGAAGCCTTCTAGTTGATGGGCAGGTATGACTCCATTGGGATAGTTAATCAAATCGGCGACATTCTGTTCCACTAGACATCCTTATTTAATATCCATATACAAGCGGTTCAACCGTGTATAGCGCGTAGTTACCCTTAAATATATACCTAGAGAGAAAGCAGATAGTGGAGTAGAATGGCCTCGCCGACATGGTGGAGATGCTGGGATAGGTAAAATGAACCAGAATCTTTAGCACATGGAGTCATACTAAGCTTAAATTATAATAAAGTGTCTACTTGTTGCCTTTTTGTTGATTTGAATAAATAGAGGTGCTGCATTAGTTTCGCTACTCGCCGCTGGAGGGAGCGTCAACGCAGTTTTCAACTTTAAATCGAAAGAAATGGCCCAAGTAAGTTGGTAGAATTGACTTCAGAGATACTAATGTCATAGAGCGTTCGAAAGTTTGAATTTGCGAACATTTGACCAATTTCCGATGTGTCATTTATTTTTAAATGGTTCTAAAGTCAGATGGTGGAATTTGGAACAGTGTCAATTATCAGTGTCAGTGTCAATTATATTGCTGATTGAGTATTGTGAAAGAAACATTGTTGTGAAAAAGAAATAGAGATCTGAAAACAATTTAAGGTTGGAAATTATCCTATTTAATATAAAGGTACATTGCGTAAAGATGAAATTTTAAGAAAGAATATCAGTTCCTACATAGTGTTAATAATATTTTCAGAAGGAAATCATATCACTCAGTTTTAATAACTGAGACTGAAGTTCGACTAATTTACTGAATTTTTAACACAAAAGGTACATCTGGTGTGTTATCTTATATTTTTAGAATAGCTACCAATGCACTATAAAGCTATTGTTTCGAAGGTCTGAGTGTCTATCGAGTAAGAATTGATCTAAGAACTGAATACTTTCCTTTACCAATTAGAACTAGGAATATAGTCAACATAGGTAAACTTGAATACTTATTAAAAATGAAATTTGACGTCTAATGAAAGGGATTGCTAGACAAGATACATTTTGATGTTAAGGGTATATAATGAAAGTGTATTTGTTTAAGGGTTATTAAATTCAATTTGATTTGGTAATTATTGAATTCATAGAGTAACTTAATTTAAGGCTTATCCAATTAAGGATTCAGGGCCTATCTACAAGTATGTGGAGGATTATAGTTATATTTTTATATGGAGAAAACAATCTTTAAATTATTGAGTTAAGATTTTACTTCGAAAGGAGTCTTAAAGTATATAGACACACGATAATGGATACTAGAGTCCTATGTACCAAACTCAAGGGTTGATGACCCTATTGAAGGTTAGAATTCTAGTTGATCTGGGTAATTTTGTAACTTCAAGCAAATATAGTTATTCTTTTAAAGAGGTTGGGACTTTAATTATAGCTAAATTAGTGAGAATATACATAGAGTATGTTCAAAATAATTCTGAAGGAAATTCTATGGTATTAGTGTGACCCAATAATAAGTTTTAATCTCAATAATGTTATTATGAATTTCAATTCTTTTACCTTCAATTATTATTATAGTGCGAGCTATTTGTATAATGGAAAGGTATCTTAATGTTAAATCTGTACTCATGGTTTAGGTACTCTCTGCATTTGGTGGTAAATAATGGTTGGATAAACTGATGATTATAGTATAAGAGCAAGTTACTTGTTTAGCAAGCGAATTATACAACTGGTTAGATTGAAATAACTCTCTAAAAATCTTAATGGAAAATTAGACTGGGAATGCTCATTCTTTATTTGTGTGGGATTATTAACATCCGAGTTTGGCATATACACTATAGTGTATTTTGAAGTTAGTCTCTATACTTTAAATTAAATATAGCAAGTATATGAATCCTAAAGAAGTGTTCAAAGATATAAGGATAATTAATCTAGAAGTGGTATTTCCACAGAGATCCATAGATTTAGAGACAGGTATTTACATCCATGTGATAAGGCGTTAGGTATTGTTCAAATATAATGTTTGATTATAGAAAATTCATCATGGATGATTTATTGCTAAGAAGGCTAAGATTTCTTATTACCCAAATAGAAACTCACTCGAATCAGGCTGTAAATCTCGGCTCTTTGAATGCTAACCTGATCCACGATGCAGAAGTAAACAAGACAAAATTAAAAAATCTTTTGACGAGATTCGAAAATGATTTAACAAATTATTTTAAGTTGGTAAATGATCCTGCAGCTGACGAGATAAGTGAAATGAGTGAAATACAGCTGAAAGCTGAGGAAAATCTAGCGGAGCTAGAAGTGAAATTAAAATTATTTCAGAGCAGTTCAGAAACTCCATAGAAGCATAAGGAGAAGGATGCAAATATCATGCCGTATACTATTCGATTCAGGCTCCCAAAGATCTTACATCACCCGAAAGATTGCAAAGAAATTAAAATTGTCTACAGAAAAGGATGAAAGTTTATCGGTTTATACTTTTGGTTCAAAGAGTCCTCAAGAATTTAATGGTCCAGTTGTTCAATTGGAGTTACAAACTAAATCTAAAAATTGGAAGAGTGTTTATGCAAACATCGTACCTATGATTTCAAAAGGTGTACCGTATGTAGATGAACTTGACGATTGGAAGAATAAATTGAAACTTGCAGACGATGGGTCTTTGAAAGATCAAGTTGATATTCTTATAGGGAATGATTATTACTACTCGTTTCTTTGCTTAGAAAGAATATGGATAAGGGAAGATTTATATTTAATTGATTCAGAGTTTGGATGGATACTTTCGGGTCAAATTCCGCATGAGAATAAAGAAGGAGAACATATGTCAGTTGTTACCTACTTTCAAACAGAGATTGATTTCAGATTAAGCAAACCTGACATGCCACTAGATTTAGGAAGTATAATATTCCTTTGGGAACTGGAGTCAATCGGTATAACCGATTCACCTAAGATTACTAGAGAAGAAGAGGCTATAAATAAATTTAATGAAACGACAAAATTAATAGATGGTAGATATTATGTTAGTTGGCCGTGGAATGAATATCCTCCAGCACTAACACCTAATTATGGATTGGCATATGGTCGTTTAGTAAATTTGGTTAAACGATTAGATAAAGAAACTTTGAGATGTTATGATAATACTATACAGGAACAAATATCGAAGGGAATAGTCGAAACAGTGTTAAGTAAGACACATGTGAACCATCCAGTACATTATTTACCGCACCATTGTGTTGCTCAAAAGGGTAAACCAATTAGAATTGTTTATGATGCTTCATCGAAAATTAAAAATAGTAAAGGTTTAAATGAATGCCTTTATTGCGGTCCGTTGATGTTAGAAGATTTGACAAGTATAATTATCAGATTTCGAAGCCATAATGTTGCTTTGTCAGCAGACGTAGAGAAAGCCTTCCTTCAGATAGGACTACATGAACAAGATCGCGATGTAACCAGATTTATTTGGTTGAAAGATGTAGAAAAACCACCGAGTGATGATAACATTGTTTGTTTACGGTTCCGTAGAGTCCCTTTCGGAGTTATATCAAGTCCATTTCTACTGAACGCAACGATTAAACATCATCTTTCTAAAGGAAATGAACGACTACAATTGGCTGCCAAAGACATATACGTTGATAACTTAGTAAGTGGAGTCCAAACACAAGGGGAGGCAATACAGTTCTATAAAGACGTGAAGAACGCCTTTTGTCAAATATCTATGAACCTTAGAGATTGGAGTTCAAATTCAAGACAATTTCTAGACAAGGTACCCGATAGTGTTAAGGAAGAAGTTGTGAAAATTTTAGGCTTAGATTGGAATGTAAAGGATGATACATTGCGCCTAAGATTCAAGATAGATACAGAGGCAAATTCGAAGCGTGAAGTTCTAAAAGTAATTGCTTCAGTATTCGATCCATGTGGGTTAGTAGTACCACAAATTTTGTCAGCTAAATTATTTCTCCAAAAGCTATGGCAGACCAAGGTTAAATGGGATATAAAACTTTCAAAGGAAAATCAGGTGGAATGGACGGAAATAAAGAAGGAATTAGAAACTATTAAAGAAATATCGGTACCCAGATGTTACATAAAAAACGTGAGAAATGAAGAATATCATTTGCAGTGTTTCACCGATGCATCAATTAAAGCATATGCTGCTGTTGTGTACGTGACACACGGGATTAAGAGAAGTTTTGTAATTGGGAAAACACGATTAGTCCCTATAAAAGATCAACAACACTTAAAAATCCCTCGATTGGAATTACTAGGAGTGTTGATAGGGTGTAGATTAATTAAGATGGTTTCAAAAGCATTTAACATGAAGGTAGGACGTCAAACGTTATGGACAGACAGTCAAATTGTCATAGAATGGTGTCAATCTGATAAATTGCTACCACCGTTTGTGGCTAGACGAGTTGAAGAAATTAGAAGTAATAGAGAACTTATGATTAAATATGTACCTTCAGAGTTAAACCCGGCGGATGTTGCGACTAGACCGATAAGTTCCAGGGAAGATAAAGAGAGATGGATTAAAGGTCCACAGTTTTTATCAGACTCCAATATTAGGACGTTTCCTATTAAGAATACGTCACGAACTTTTTTTCTTTCGACGCGGGAGGGTCTAACGAATACTTCTAATGGAGAAATTGTTGATTTAGAGAAAGAGAATAATTCCACAGAGAAGGATGTCGGTACTAGACATAATGAACCACTTAGTATTACAGAAGAAATAAGGAAGCTTCAAGCAGAGCATTTTGCGCAGGAATTTGCTGGAAAAGAAACTGATTTAAGTCGTTGCCTTAAGTTATTTAAAGATGTTGATGGATTACTACGTTGCAAGGGACGTCTTCAGAATGCAGATCTGTCATTCGATAAACGGTACCCAATATTGATTCCTAAGGAATGTGATTTTACAATTAATTTGATAAAGAAGGTACACAATGATAATTACCATGTAGGAGCAAATCAGACACTCAGCCTTATTAGACAATCCTATTGGATACCACAAGGCAAATCTCAAGTCCAGAAAGTAATAAGGAGATGTCCAAGTTGTGTTAAGCATGGAGCTGGTCCGTTTAAGTTACCAAATACTCCGGCACTTCCGGCAGAAAGAGTGAGTTATAGTGAACCATTTACTTTTGTGGGTGTGGACTATATGGGTCCGGTCCTTGTCAAGAATGGTCAGAAAAGATGGATTTGTTTGTTCACTTGTTTAGCGATAAGGGCTGTTCATTTAGAACTTGTGCAAGACCTTACAGCTGAAGAAGGTCTGTTAGCATTGAGAAGAATGATAGCGACCAGAAAGGTCCCTCAGCTAATTACATCAGATAACGCAGCTCATTTCAAACTTATATCAGAAATTCTCTTGAAACAGTATTGTGTGGTTAACAAGATTAAGTGGAGATTCATACCACAACTAGCACCTTGGTATGGTGGATTCTATGAGAGACTCGTTGGTTTAGTTAAGAATTGCATGAAACGCACATTAGCGAAACATATGCTTTCAGATAGTCAACTAACTACTGTTGTCAAGGAAATAGAAGCTGTATTAAATTCACCACCACTCACATGCGTTGATTCAGAGTTGGATATAATCTTGAGACCAATGGATTTTCTTACGCTTGGAAGTTGCATTACTTTAGAAGAATCAGTCGAAGATTGTATAGATAAAGGTACTACGATTAAGATCGATCTTGTAGAAAGTTGGAGAAGAGGTCTCATTATTTTAAGAGAATTTAAGGAGATGTTTGTGAACAGATACTTGTTAAGTCTTCGAGAAAGGTATCACCACTCGCTTAAAGAACCACGGGTCACTTCGAAGCTATCTCCAGCAATAGGACAAGTGGTTCAAATAAAAGGAGATAATAAGAATAGAGAAACCTGGAAAACAGGGAAAATTATTTCGTTGAAAAAGGGAAGTGATGGTTTGTGCAGAGTAGCCATAATAAAAGTGGGAGATAAAGAATTCACGAGGTCGATAGCACATCTATATCCTCTAGAAGCCCAAGAAATAGGAGGAGTGATAGACATACGATTTGAAAAGGAGGATACCTCGAGTGAATGTACTCCAGCAATTTTAATAGAGCCTTTAGACGAAAGTATAGAAAGACCAGTAATTATTTCAGAGGATACGGAACGTGAAAGGATCTTACCATTAGAACAAGTCGTCGAACTAACTCGGGATGATTCCGAGTGCGGAATTGTAGATCAAGAAATGAGAGAATTGGATAGAGAGGTTAGCGAGTCGGATAAGTCAGAGCCATTAGAGCGAGACAGTGAGATGGTTGAAGTAAGTCAAGGAACTAAAGTAAGGAGAGTTGCAGCCACTAAAGCTTTACAGAAAATCAAAGAGTGGACGAGCAACATGCTATGTCTGCTCTAGTTTTTGCTTCGGCCGGGAGTGTCGCGAAGCGCATATGCTATCGCGAAATACTTAGACCTTTGGTAAGGATAAGGTTGTATAAGTCTATGGTAGTATATGACATCGGAAATTTGTCGTTGGTTTGTAGTTTAAATATTTTCGGTTTTGAAACGTTCTTTTTTCTGATGGACATTTGTTGCATAGCAACGAGTTGTTTTTCTCGCATCCGAAGAAAATGGTGAAGTTGTGAGTTGTGCTACGAGGAGAAGATCTGATGAAAGCTAAGTATCTGAGGAGTATCTAGGTATCTGATAGCTAAGTACCTGATTATCTACGTGATTGATCTATGAGGTTCTTGAACCCTCATGGGTGAATTTCTGGATACTAACACATTTACTAGCCTCTGGGAGCGCGCTCTAGGGTTGTGTGTGAATTGGCAAGGGATGTGTAAGTGACGGTTTCAATGATGTTTAAATTGTGAGTAAATCATTATGGCTATTAAGAGCTGAGAACACATCAGACCCGATGAGATGAGATGAGATGACGTAGAGCCCTCGTGGAGGGGTGCTCCGAGGTGGTTTAGCCCTCGGAGGGGGGCTCCGAGGAGGTTCGTGCGAATGGGGCCTTCGGGTAGATAGAGCCCGAAGAAGATTCATGTTTATGAATAAGAGACATTATGCCCTTGGGCATAGGGGGCCCAAGGAAGATTCGTGGGAACGAGAGAGAGAGAGAGAGGAGATATTATGCCCTTGGGTAAGGGGCCCAAGGAAGATTCGTGCGAACTTGAAGTACTCTTAGACATGGGGTGTCTAAGAGTATGGATCAGAAAGATCGGGTCCGATGGTGAGATGAGATTAGATTCAGATGAGATTAGAGTCCGATGGTCAGATGAGACTAGATTCCGCATGGGAGATGAGTTTGATTCCTTACACGTCCACGGCTGTAGATAACTAGAATAATAGACCAGATCTTAGGGCGTCACAAATGGTGATGTCATAGTTAATTTAATCATGCAGGTTACCGGTGCACTCCCGCAGCAGAGAGAGAGAGAGAATTAATCGGAGTAGAGCGGTGCGACAGAAGCCTTCTAGTTGATGGGCAGGTATGACTCCATTAGGATAGTTAATCAAATCGGCGACATTCTGTTCCACTAGACATCCTTATTTAATATCCATATACAAGCGGTTCAACCGTGTATAGCGCGTAGTTACCCTTAAATATATACCTAGAGAGAAAGCAGATAGTGGAGTAGAATGGCCTCGCCGACACTCCTGACCTCAGCGTTGTTAGATGAAGGCGAATTTCTTTTTCTAACAAAGTTGCACGGGTTAAATCGGCTTGGCATCCAGCTGCCCACAAGATAGTATAAAAAATTATTACAATGTAATAAATAGCTTCATAATAATATTGTAAAATAATTATTTTGAAAAGAGCAACTGCTGAGTTTCTTGCCGGCTCTTCTCAGCAGAATCCGTTTGCCGAACCGGTGGTAGAGTCATGACGTGTCATAAGAGCCACTGGTGGCCTACGTGAAATAAATAATTTTGAATAAAAATGAGTATTAGCCGATTAAAGGCTAATATTAGCCGGTCAAACTTGGCTTATATTCTCCTCTAAAGAAGCGTTAAGCTTGTGTTAGGAATGGACAGGACAATGTTTCCAAGGAGTGGGGTTTGAACCGTCAAACCTTTCGATTTTCAGCCCACACATTAATTATTGCGTAATTAAGGATAGATTTTGAAATTATATCTACGAAAGGTGAAAAGGGGAGTAAAATTTGATTGAAAAAATATTTTTTCTATTTTGAGATAACCTGTATAATTTTTTTAGAACGTATGGGCAAGTGCTGTACCTATGGACGCTTGTACCTGTGGACATAATCGATTCCGTCAAAACTAGCAACCCTAAAATACTAATTTAACGCGACCGTAAGCTTTGTCTATGGTTAACAGTTCGCGTTCAAATTAGAATTTTAGAGTTGCTAGTTTCAACGGAATCGATTAATGTCCACAGGTACAAGCGTCGATAGGTACCTACAGCACTTGCCCCTACTATTAATCTTTTCATTTACCTAGTTTGCTAACGCAATTTTATCATTAAAATTAAAATATTTTTTCTAATAGTAGCTAGTTTTATTATATTTAAGATATGTTGCTTAATTCATACAATACAATTTCGCGCTGCATTTAGCGACTTTTGCGGCTGATGCGGCTGTTGCTGGTATTGTTGTTATATGCGATCACCTTTATAGAACAAGAGCAGCCGGGATCAGCCAGGCCCTCAACAAATAAAAATACGCTATGTGAAATTATATTGACGAATGTTATCTTTGTTCTTTAAATTAAATGAATATGAAATTAGAACATTTCATGCCGAACAAAGAACCGCTGAGGTTCAAACGAAAATATTTTATAAGGCCACGAAATTAGGTTGCTAAAATAATATGAAAAATAATTCACTCAATGTACACACAATTCATTCAATGTACGCACTTAATGTACTTACCTATATTTTATGTAAAAAGTGGTGATAATCTAGCGGTAGGTAGTAAATATCATAAGTCTATGTAATCTAGTACTTAAGGCTTTGGCCTTCTTTTTGGGAGGTCCGCGGTCCGAAGCCAAGCCACGCACTTTTAACTTTTTAAAATTAAATAAAATAAACTCATTAAAATTTAAAGGTGAAAGAAAACATCTTAAACAAACCTACATGTCTGATAGTTCTTAAAGGTGTGTGGGGACTGCCAAACTTGGCCAGCGCAGCAGATTATATTTATCTTGCAATGTATGTATGTCTATGTTTAGGTCCAATCTTGCAAAATGAATTAGAACCACTTCCCAGTTTCTGATTAAGCTGAAATTTTGCATGCATGTGTAAATCGGATGACAATGCAATATTATTGTGACATGGACCTGATCTGATGATGAGAACGGAAGATGGCTATGGGAACTCTGGAATAAAACGACGTAACCCCATCGAGTTTGGGCTCGTTTGATTAATCTTGACAAGTACTCTGGTCCTAGATGATATCCAGGGTCTAATGATGTACTTACTAGCTACTAAAACCTTTTTTGTTAAAAATTTGAACTAAAAAACTAAAAATTGTGTTTTAAATACAATTTTTAATTTATACTTGTTTATGCTGAGAAAGATGGTGCCCAATATATACTAAGATGAAATCTGTATAATGAATGAAATCTGTATAATACTAAGATGAAATCTGTAAAATCAACAGTTTAAATTCCGTCCGTTGCACTTAAATTGACGTACCCACTTATCTATTTACTTAAAACTTATCTACCTTAAACAAGTTTTAGGTACGCATATTTGGAGGGTAAAGCTAAAAGTTTAATAACAGGCTAATATTCTTTATTAAAAAATCGGCCAAGTGCGAGTCGGGCCTCGCTCTTTTAGGGTTCCGTTAAAAAAATTTACATAAAAATATTTCCATGTACCCATGGAAATATTTTATTTAATTTTTTTAATTTAATTTAATTTTTACTAGTGGTTCGCCCCGAACTGAGACCTCGCGGTAACGGTATCCCATGATTATTCATTCAATCGATACATGATAACCAAAACTGACATTATTATTATGCCCGTTTTCACCAAACATACCTAAATCATCCCCTAAGTAGGAGTCTCTTAACGTAGGTAGCTCCTAAATACAATCCTAAGTCCTAACATCCGTCCCAATATCCTTTTAGGTGTCCCGTACAGGATCGTGATAAATAAGTTGACAGAAAACATCAATCACCTAACTTATACGTAGCCCGTAAAGGTTAGGGAACGTTAGTGAAAACATTGAATTATTATGTAGATACTAACGAGTGAAACCGGGTTACGGGCATCTGTACAAATCGTCATCTATCGACGCGAATAGAAAATATACAATATTTAACTAAAATTTAACTAAAAAATAATTTTAATTGAATAATATGGTACAAAAAAAATTACAATACAATTATTGTATTATAATAAGTAACTAAATAATAATGGTCGACGCAAAACTGTTTTTGGGATAGGTCGTTAGTCGTAACTCGTAGTTCCATGGGAATAGTTACTGACTGCGCCATCTATTAGCATTATTGTGAAGCTATGTTGATGCTATATGAATTACTGATGTACATTAAAAATTAAATAATCTCGTTTCTTTATAATATTCATATAATTTTAGTATTTGTTGTTCAAGTACAGGATATAAGTGACCTAAAAACATAAAATCAGTTTGAAAATCCATAGCGGATTTTCCTAGAGAGCGTCTTCAAGCGAGCGTATAAAATCGCCACTTTGAAAGCCCCCCATTTCGTCAATTTTAAGGGAAAAATTAAAAAAAATATATTTTTGTACTCAGTTCAAAATTATCTTTAAAATGATACGTAACAATTTTATGTAACGCGATATTTTTTTTTTACTTCGCATTCGCTTCTATGAGAGCCCCCCTGAAATAAAGATTTTTATAACTTTTTAAGCCATTTTCGGCTGGAGGCCATTGGTTTACATATTATATCTAAATTTGAAGTAATTACGTTCAGTAATTCAAAAGTTATAAGGCTCTGACAGACGGACGGACGGACGGACGGACAAGTGCAAATCGCTCTAGTTAACTCAGAGACCTCGCTTCGCTCGGTCAATTATTTGTTGTTGTAGCGGCAATAGAAATACACAATCTGTGAAAATTTCAACTGTCTACCTATTACGGTTACCGAGATACAGCCCGCTGACAGACGGACGGACGGACAGCGTAGGCTTAGTAATAGGGTCCCGTTGGTACCCTTTGGGTACGGAACCCTAAAAAAGATGAATTCTAAATCAATTTTTCACTAGATAGAATGAATTAAATTGTACGACCCTTTGATGTTGGAACACAATTATTATTTCAAAATCGGTATGTATCTCGTTTCACATCAAAAAAGACCCTTTGTTCTCCCTCAGTAACGCATTTAGCCAATTAAATGAATGGGGGAAGATAATATAATTGCTCTATATTCTTATTACTTTAAGTTTTTATTCGTTATTGTAAAAAAAACTTTTATTTGTCTTTTGTTCAGTCTTGTTTAATTTTGGGTTATTGTAAGAAAACCATCAACAAATTACAGTTTACTTAGTAACTAGGTATCATAATTTTCCGGGATAAAACGTAGCGCAAGCCACTCTCCAGGTACTCAACTACTAAAAAGGTGGAAAAATTTGAGTTTCTATTTTTTTTCCAATATACTAGCTGTGTATTGGAAAATTAACACATAATTATCCATCAGCCTGTATTCATCCATTGCTGGACATAGGCCTTTCCGAGAGCGCGCCACCAAACACGGTCCTCCGCTTTCCTCATCCAACCGTTTCCCGCCACCTTCTTAAGGTCATCGGTCCAGCGAGCTGGAGGGCGTCCTACACTGCGCTTGCCGGTACGCGGTCTCCACTCCAGAACACGTCTGCCCCATCGGCCATCGGTTCTGCGACAGATATGACCTGCCCACTGCCACTTAAGCTTGCTAATCCTCAGAGCTATGTCGGTCACTTTTGTTCTTCTACGAATCGCCTCGTTCCGAATTTTTTCCCTGAGAGAGATTCCCAACATAGCTCGCTCCATAGCGCGCTGAGCAACTTTTAATTTTTGAACGAGGCCCACCGTCAGTGTCCACGTTTCCGCCCCAATTCGTCATTACCGGAAGGACACACTCATTGAAAACCTTTGTCTTCAGGCTTTGCGGTATCGACGAATCGAAGACCTGACGCAGCTTTGAAAATGCTGCCCAACCCAGCTGAATTCTTCTGTCAGCCTTCTTGTCGAACACATAATTAGATTAGTGTTAATTATGAAACTACATGTCACATTTATATCGAACTTTCTGAATTTATTAAAATCTGTTTTTATTCTGAAGACACAAAACAGAAGAAAATATAGGCAGCTAAGTATCTTAGGGAGTGGGAAAACTGGTTACTTTTAGCGGCGGCGTTCTGCTTTTATATGGCTTTCAGCGATTTTTGATCGCAACAACTCCAAATCACGCGATTTAGTGTTTCTGCGATCAAAAAGCGCAGTCTACCCTCTCCCGTTACAAACTTCAAAAAAATATTTTTATTTAACTATCAGACTTTACAGTGAGAGTAAAACAAAGCATTGTCTTGGCTTTAAATAAACTATTATTATTACTAGTGGTTCGCCCCGAACTGAGACCTCGCGGTAACGGTTTCCCATAAATACTTATTCATTCAATAGATACATGATGATCAAAATTGACATTATTATTATGCCCGTTTTCACCAACCATACCTAAATCATCCCCTTTGTAGAAGTCTCTTTACGTAGGTAGCCCCTAAATACAATCCTAACATCCCAATGTCATTTTCACCTTTAGTTGTCCCGTAGAGGTTCGTAATAACAAAGTTGACAGAAAGTGTCAACTAACTTAACATAGGTAGCCCGTAAAGATTAGGGAACTGTAGTGAAATCCTCAAGGCCTCAATCAAACTTAGGTAGGTATAGTTTTTTGGAACATTCAAATTAAATTACTTGTACACAGCGTCAACTATCGACACGATCAGAAAACATGTAAAAACAAACTGCAACGTGAAGTTTTATTGATGTTTGCTAAATGACTAAATAATAATTTTAATTGAATAATATGTTACCTATAGCTGCATTATTTGCTATATGAGATGAGAGCGCCATCTATTGACATCATTGTGAAGTTCTGTTGTTGCTGCTCATTAAAAGTTAAATAATTTAGTTTCCTTATTACATTTATCTAATTTTAGTATTTGTTGTTCAAGTACATGATATTACGCTAAAATTATAAAACTTTCAAGCCCCAGCTTTCAATGGTTATTCCGTTGTGAGGTCAAATATAATCTCCACTTTGAAAGCCCCCCATTTCGTCAATTTTAGGAAAAAAATTAAAAAAAAAATACTTTTGTACTCTGTTCCAAATTATCTTTAAAATGAGCCTACTATAACTCTATGAAGCGCAAAAATTTTTTTTTTCTTCGCATTCGCTTCTATGAGAGCCCCCCTGAAATAAAGATTTTTATAACTTTTTAAGCCATTTTCGGCTGGAGGCCATCGGTTTACATATTATATCTAAAATTGAAGTAATTACGTTCAGTAATTCAGAAGTTATAAGGCTCTGACAGACGGACGGACGGACGGACGGACGGACGGACGGACGGACGGACGGACGGACAAGTGCAAATTCACTCAAGTAGACTCAAAGACCTTCGCTTCGCTCGGTCGATTATTATTATTATTTAATTAAAAAGAATATCAGCCAAGAAGAATTTGACTTATATTCTCCTCTCCCCTCCAAATAAGCGGAAAGCTTGTGTTAGGAGTGGGTACGACAATAGTGCAACGGGTAGGATTCGAACCTGCCACCATTCAGTGTTCAGTTCGCACCTTTAACCGTTGGGCTATTGAGGCTTTAATTTATTTAAGTAAGTTATTAGTACGATTTAACCACCTCGTTATCCTATCATCGTGTTTTTCTCTTTAGCGCAAATAAAGCCAAGTCTGACTGCAATGAAGCAACTTGGCAGCCGGCTCCTGTAATTGAAAGTCTGGAATGTCGTCTAAAAGCCTCGCTCGCAGAGCCAAGAAATAAAAACATTTTTTGTGTTAAACTATTGACAGCCTTGTCGATTTGTTTTACTTGACTGTAAAGAACGTAAAATACCTACATTTCTTTGCATGAGCAATGCCACTGCATAAAAGCAATGCAGAGTCTAAAGCATTCCTCTTCTTCTTCAACCAATGAACGTAGCTATCTTCTCTTGTAGTGACTTCCATAAAAATATACATCAGTTTTGGGTTATTGCTTATATCCAGCGACTGCCAGCGACTCCTCTGATATTGTCCATCCACGTAGTGGGGGGCTTACCAACGTTTGACCTCCCAGTTGGGGCTCGCACCTTTGGACGCATTAGATCTCCGAGTCATGTGCCCCACCCATTGGCATTTTTACTTTGCGACTTGATAAGCTATGCTTATATAACTCTGGTTCTCCTATAGATCCCCTCATATCTGATTTGATCCCGCACGGGATACTCCAAGCATAGCTCCCTACATAACCCACTGAGTGACCCTTAGCCACTTTGTGACTCGTTATGCTACGTATGTGTCGGTAATTTCGGTGTCTTCTACGGATCTCCTCATAATATCTTATTTGATCCCGTAGGGGTACTCCAAGCATAGCTCTCTCCATCGCCCGCTAAGTGACATTTAACCTCATCACTATTCCTATTAAATTAAATTAAATTTACAATTCTTGGGTTGCACCGGAAGGTATTAGATCAAACATCCAACCAAGCAAATAAAAAATTGATCAATCCCATAAATAACGACTTTGTCACTGTGTCTGTGTGTCACAGGTTATCTTCGCAAACAAATCACGTGTAAACGTATTCCCTTATCAAAAAGTACAAGAACTTTTCCCACAAGGACTCAAAGTCGCCCCCCTGGTTGTCTTATCACTTTCGTTTCGAACTAGCGATTTCCTTGTGAGGGGTAGATAACAGCATTTAGGCCAAAAATTAACGGCGAGAAGACTTTAAACAGTAATGGTTCCGTTGAAAAAATATATTCTAAGAATGCTATTTTTTATATTTAACTGACCTAATTTATAATAGGCTGATAAGGCAGTGTTTGCAGACCTCCCACTAGGTAGACCCACATCAGAGGAGTCGAAGGGAAACGGACACAGGCGTCGCAAAACCGAAACACATGAAAGTCCATTTATGAGACCTATGACATTAGTTGGTCATAATTATTATATGATTGTTTTACCAAGATTACGTTGACCAAGTGCTGAATGAAGACTTTACAGTTGACACCTTTGGAGAACTGCAGGTTTCCTCATGTTTTACTTCACCGTTAAAGCATGTGCTATTTAATTGCTTACGCATAACTCAAAGATAAACAGATCGAACCTCGGAACACCCGAAAAGGAAGTAGGAGAAATAGGAGGTGCAGGTATACAGAACCCTAAATACGAAGCGATTCTAAAACAAAATAAAACAAGGGACTATTTAGACGTTCCACGCTCATAGAGAATTTACATGAGGGGTGCTAGGTATCATTTAATTTATAGATATGTTATATCAAGGGGTAGCATAGGGTAGTGGGGCGAACTGCGGGTGTATTTCAATGAGAGCGCTCGTTAGTGGGACGCATGCTGCGAGAAAATTAAACAAGGGAAGATTTAGTGATGTATCATAGATTGCTTCGTATGAAATTGTGATATTAATAAGATAAGAGTTCCACACTCCGGAGCTACTAAGAAAATATTAATAACTAGATGATGCCCGCGACTTTGTCCGCTGGATAAAGGTTTTTTAATTCCCACGGGAACTCTGTAACTTTCTGGGATAAAAAGTAGCCTAGGTATGTGTTAATCCTGGGTATGAGCTATCTTCATTCCAAATGTACACATACACATTTGTAATATATAGGATATCATGACACATGATATAATAGTAGGATAGTAGGATGTCTTTTTGACCAAATTTGAGTCACAGCAGCGGAGGTGTAGACTACATAACTAAGCAGGAGATATTACAGTGCACAAGTATGTGCACAAACTCAAGTGTACTATCTATCCCCTCATTCTCGAAGCCTCGTCGAAGAGGACGGTAAACTAATTAATCTAATGAGATCAGGACCGACAGCTTATTGTTCTCTCCAAAACACGGTGATATTATGTATTAAACATCATTTTCGTCAACCGATAGACGTCCACTGGAGTCTCTTGCATTGACTTCCACAGGTTTCGATCTTGCGCCTGAAACCAGCGGCTCCGTGCGACTCGTTTTTATGTCGTCTGTCCACGTAGTGGGGGATCTGCCAACACTGGGCTCCCCGGTACGGGGTCGCCACTTCAGCACCATGGGATCTTAACAACCATCAGCTGTTTGAACTTTATGCTCCGCCCATTTCTATAAAACATCGCTACTTCTCAATTCCTGCAGCTAAAAGCGAGTCGCGAAGCTGAAGTGGAAATGGGCGGGGTACATATTCGAAGTAATAATGGTCGTTGGTGTCCCAAGGTACTGGATTGGTGACCCCGCACCAGGAAGCGCAGAGTTTACAGACCCCTACTAAAGCGACGCGACGACGCGAGTCAAGCTTGTGAAGTGACGTCCAGCCCCAGAATGGGGAGAGTGACTAAAGGGACAAAGGAGTAGAGAAAAAATAACTTGTAGGGAGTCAAGAATGTGCACCGGGAAACACACCAAGAGCAAGTACCGGGCGCCCTCCCAGTGTTTCAGCCTATAAAACCGCGAGGTTGGAGAGGCCATTGGAGGTGGCGGGTTTGTTCAGACTCCTACTAAGTGGACCGACGATATCAGTCTGACCTATGCGACCTGAATTGCACTTTATTGAGCAGTAGCAAGAGTCGCAATTTATTTAAATGTTTTTGCGGAGTTAATCTTCTGTACCTGTACTGTTATGTATTCTGTGGTTTTGCGAAAATCTTTTGTCTCTCAATGTAGACATTTATTTTTCCGTCGATTACCTCCGACCGGGAGACGTTGGCAGCACGGGAACGCTAACGAACGTTAACTCAATTGCATTGTGTTCTCGTTTCGCGGACAACCAACGGTTTATTATATTGAGAACAGGAGATCAGTGCGGTTAGTCCGAGTTTTATTTCGTTTGATATTAATAGTAAACGATGACATTAGCATCAAAGCAAAATGAACCATAGCAGTATGGATATAAAGTCACAAATTCAATACAGACGATTTTAATTTGGAGCGCTTTCGTTATATAAGAATACATACACGAAATTGTGCTCTAACTCAATATTGTTATGGTTTATTTTACTTTTATGGTGATATCATCGTTTACTATTTACAGTTAACTATCAAATCTTGTACTAAGCGTACTGTAGAAATCACGTCGTTAACGGTTGCGAGTTTCGACAAAAGGGAACATGAACGAAGAAATTTCTTTAAAGTTCAAATTGATTCAATAATAATATGGAATGGGACCATAAAAATGCTTTTTAAAAAAACCGACTTCAAACGCCACTACAAAGTAAAAAAAATAGTCTGTACAGGTATGTGAAGGAATAAATGGAAACGATGAAATCGATGCGCAACGTCAGCCGTTCATTGAGGTGTTCCATCCTCCATCACCGAAGATATTCATCATAATAATAGCCTTTATTCAGACAAAAGAATATTTACAAAATAATAATCTTAAGTTGACGACTCTGCAGAGTCGATGACATCGACAACTTCGTCTGTTTGCCCAACTTTGGCAAAGGCCTCCTCCATTTCTTTCCACTCTACTCGGTTTATAGCTTTCCTTGTCCATAGTTTTCCTGCTATCGCCTTTATCTCGTCTTCCCACCTTCGAATCTGTCTGCCTCGTTTCCTTTTCCTATTTCTAGGGTACCAAAACACTATGCTTCTATTCCACTTTTCGATGCCTCTTATTGTGTGTCCCGTCCATTGCCATTTAAGTTTCCGTATTCTAGTTGTAACATTTTGTATTTTAGTGCGATTCCTAATGGTTTTGTTTCGTATTCTGTCTGACTTTCTTAAATTCAGCATGCTTCTCTCCATTGCTGTCTGGCAAGTTTCTAGTTTTTTGCTTTGCGCTTTGGTGAGAGCCCAAGTTTGGCAGCCATAGGTTAGAACTGGTAGCACGCAGGTGTTGTACAGTTTTGATTTGACAGAAATTTTGATTTCTTTGTTCTTCATAATTTCTTTTAGACGCCAGTAGCACTTCCATGCATTTCCAATTCTAGTGTCTATTTCCTTTGACATTATATCAGTCGTTGAAATTTGTTGGCCTAAGTAAGTGTACTCTTTGACATATTCAATTGGTACGCCGTTTATGATAATGGGGTCTTCGGACGCGTTTGTCAGTGCTTTAGTTTTTGAGGCATTCATCGTTAGGCCTGCCTTGCGGCTTCCTCTTTCCAAGTCTATAAGCATGTTTTGTAGGTGCTCCTTTGTTTCGGCGAATAATATAATATCGTCAGCGAACCGTAAGTGGGATAGTCTTTCCCCGTTTATGTTTAGACCATAATGATCCCAATTTAATTTCCGAAAAATGTCTTCTAAGACAGCTGTGAATAGTTTGGGCGATAACGGGTCCCCTTGTCTTACACCTCTGTTTATTTTTATTTCCTTCCCTTCTTTTTCTAACTTGATTTTGGCTGTACTGTTAGTATATACGTTTTTTATTATTCTGATGTACTTTTGTTCGACTCCTTGGTTCTTTAGACAATACCAGATATATTCATGCTCAATTGAGTCAAATGCCTTGTTGTAGTCAATAAAACAGCAATAGAATGACACATTAAACTCCTTATTCTTTTCGATAATTTGCCTCACAGTGTGTATATGGTCTAATGTGGAATAGCCCGCCCTAAAACCGGCCTGTTCCCTAGGTTGGTTTTCGTCTAGGGTTCTCGTTATTCGGGCTAAAATTATTTTAGCAAAGATTTTATAAATGTTGGACATTAGACTAATCGGTCTATAGTTATTTATTTCAGACTAGTCACCCTTTTTGTGGAGCAGGATGATGGTTGATGCAGTCCACTGTGACGGAATAATTTCTGTATTCAATATATCATTGAAAATACATGTTAATAGCGGTGCAATGTGGTTTCTACAGCTTAAAAGCAGTTCGTTGTTGATCTGGTCGGGACCAGGGGCTTTATCGTTCTTCTGTGTTTCGATTGCCTTACGTGTTTCGTCTTCTAATATGGGTGGCACATTATCATCATTTCTTAGTTCGGTAATTTCAATTTGGCTCCTGCTCGAGTACAGGTTTTTGTAAAAATTCGTAGCTATTGATAGAATATCTAATCTTTTGGTTGTTGTCTTGCAATGTCGGTCTTTCATATTAGGTATCCAGTTCGTTTTATCCGATAAAATTTTTAGGGCCTTTTTTACGCCACCGGTCTTGTTGATAAACTTTTCAAAGGTGTTGAGTCTAAGGTGTTCTCTATCTTTTCTTATTTGTAATTTTATTTCTTTGCTCAATTTTCCTATTTCATCTCTGATATTTTTTGTTTTATTTAGTTGAAGATATTCATCAGATCTTCACTAAATTGAAATGGGACCAACCTGACGGAATGTACTATCAGATAGAAAAAAAAATTAAGTGGCACTCGTGGACTGCCGCGGTAAAGCTATTGCATAGCATTTTTTATCAACTTATGCAATTATAATATAATATTTATGCAATTTTTTTTGCATAATAAAATTATGCAAAAAAATAATTAAAATACAAACAAACAAGAAAAGCGCACTGTCACTACTTCGCGAGTGAGATTCAAACCTGCGACATCATACACCATACGGTAAAGAAAGCGGCCGCTCGCCCACTGGGCCAAACAGAGCTACTTGTGAACCCCTAAAATGTTGAACGCTTACTGAACGACGGGGTTAGGTTTATTTTCGTTACGGAATTTCTTGATTCGGTCGCCACGCTCAAACTGTTTGTCCTAGTTCATAGCCCACGATAAAAGCTATTCAATAGCTTAAAAAAAATTAGTCTGTACAGGTATGTTGAAGTCGGGCGGGCCTAAATGGAAACGATGAAATCGATGCGCAAAGTCAGCCATTCATTGAGGTGTTCCATCCTCCATCACCGAAGATATTCATCAGATCTTCACTAAATTGAAATGGGAGCAACCTGACGGAATGTACTATCGGATAGAAAAAAATTATTGAATTCGGTTCAGATTTGACGGAGTTATGGAGTAACATCGACAAAAAAAAATAAGTGGCACTCGGGACTGCGGCGGTAAAGCTTGCATTTATTGCGGTTGCATAGCATTTTTTAACAACTTATGCACTTATAATATTTATGCAATATTTTTTTTTGCGTAATAAAAATTATGCAAAAAAATATTAATAAACAAACAAACAAGAAAAGCGAACTGTCACTACTTCGCGAGTGAGATTCGAACCTGCGACATCATACACCATACGGTAAAGAAAGCGGCCGCTCGCCCACAGCGCCAAGTAGAGCTACTTGAGGACCTCTAAAAAGTTGAACGCTTACTGAACGAAAGTGTTAGGTTTTTTCGTTACGGAATTTCTTGATTCGGTCGCCGAGCTCAAACTGTCCTAGTTCAAAGCGCGCGATAAAAGCTATGCAATAGCTTAACACTCAAGAATGCAGATTTCCTCACGATGTTTTCCTTCCTTCCTTTAAAACAAGTGATAATATTTACTTACAACGCAATAACTTCGAAAAGTTAAAGGTAGTCTAGGATGGGAAAAGAGATAATAATATATCTAATAAAAGATATCTGCCAGGCAACCTGAGATGAGTTTTCACCCATACTATAAACATTATCAGAAATATTCCAAAGTAAACATAACATATCCTGAAGTCAGAAGACAATACAAACGATCTTTAGTTGCCTCTTGTCTCTATTTGAGTTTGTAGTTTGTAGCCGAGGGCGATCGCTGCGGACTACCGTCTGTGTCTACTGGAGCAATTGTCATTTAGGAATTGAGATCGCGTACAGAGTTGTAGGCACAGAAATATTCTACAATAGCTGTATTCTAACTTTAAGTCGTAAGCGGTCACTTTTTTGATCAAAAAATGAAATGAAAAATTCTTTCACGAATATGTTTTATTTTCAACGGAGAATTAATTGAGTGTGTATTTATTCGTTGGTTTGTCCTTCAATCACGTAGCAACGGATCGACGTGATAATTTATACGGTATATTTGAGGACTTAGACAGTGACATAGACTACCTACCTTATATCTCGGAATAATAGGCTTCCCGCAGGATTTTTTAAGACCGTAACTCCCCGTGGACGAAGTCACGGCTAAAATCTAGTATTGCATAAATTTATTGCATATAATACAGATTTGTATGTTTACCAAATAAATAAAAATGCGGACTACCAACGGTGTGAACTGGAGCAATTGTCATTTATGAATTGAGATCGCGTACAGAGTTGCAGGCACTGAAATATTCTACAACAGCTGTATTCTATTCTAGCATCGAATTGTAAGCGGTCAGTTTTTGAAAGTAAATCTGATGTAAATTGACAGGTCTAAATCTCGTGCTATCTCTTTCACAATGCTTTCTGGGGAAAAGGATAGACCTATCAATTTAATTTACAACATTACTATTATCCATATTGTTGGACATAATTTCACTTTATCCCTACTACCTCAAAAGAATATTATTACAAATGCATTTTTTGTTACAGTTATTTTTGCCGACAATATTTATGAATTTAGTAACATGATTGAATAACAAAAAACAAATGCATTTTTAGTATGTATTATTTGTTTTGTTTGTCCTATAATCACACGGGTATACGTAGTCCAAGGACTAGCATGCGTATCATGACAAAATTTTGCTTACTTACCTATTTACTCGTGAATCTTTCGAGAAAAATAAGAACGAGAGAGTGATATACATGCTTATTTTACAATGTATTATATTGTTTCTTTGTATTTTGAATGCAAAATATTTTGTATATTGTAAGTGTGTCTAATAACTAAAATACAATAAATTAAAATAAACAGAGTTCCTTTGGGCCCCGAAAGTTTATGAAGTACCACTAACTACACTAACATTGCGAAGCACGAATAAAATAGGTTTCGGCAACTCAGTGTATTTCGAGCTTGTTTAAACTTGATTAGTTCCGCGCGTTTCTTTTGAGAATTTAATTTAAACTTTAAGCTTGACGTAAGATTTTGCTTTATGTTACGAATAGGTTTAAAATACGTAATAATATTATTCTTAAGCGCCAAAGAATGTTTGGTGGTTTGTTGAATTATACTTCAATCACGCAGCACCAGCAACGGAACAACGATCGGAATCGGAATCGGCGAAATAAAATTCAAAATTTTTTATTTCATGTAGGCCAAATTGTGGCTCTTATAAAAGATCGAGCTGATTCTGCTGAGAAGAGCCGGCTAGAAACTCAGCAGTTGTTCTTTTCAAAATAAAAATGTTATACAAGTAACATAAATCTATCTTGTGGACAGCTGATTGCTTGTGAGCAAAGCCGATTGTTTCCAAGCAACTTTGTTACTTTATAATGGCATCTACGAGTCATTTACTTATTCTAATCCTTAACACACTGTTTAAAGAATATGGTATATCTACCAGCTAAAAAAAATTTTTGGCACGGGTATTTATAGTTGAAGCAGTGATAGCCTAGTGGTTATGACTGTGGTCTCCTATTCGGGGGGTCGCAGGTTCGATCCGGGAACCTCTGACTTTTCGGAGTCATGTGCGTTTAAGCAGTTAAATATCACTTACTTTAACGGTAAAGGAAAACATCGTGAGGAAACCTGCACATCTGAGAGTTCTCCATAATTTTCTCGAAGGTGTGTGAAGTCCGCCAATTCGCATAGGGGCCAGCGTGGTGGAGCATTGCCTATAAGTTATAGGGTTATAGGCTATAATAACCCTTCTCTGAGAGGAGACCTGCGCTTAGCGGTGAGCCGTTGATGAGTTGCTAATGATGATGATGACATAGTTGAGGAGCTGAAAAGTGGAATAGGCTACTTACTATTTATCTCGGAAAAACAAAGGGTTTGAGCCATACTGTCAAAAAGTTATTAGATCTTATGTAGAGCCAAGCTTCTAACTCTACAAGCCCTAACATCACAAACTCTACATCTTAGTTAAAATATGTTGCTTTAGCCGTTTCGCTACATTCACATGGGTATAAGATGAAAAAATTTTTAACTGTTCATTACTTTTCTGTTAAATACTTGAATAGTTTTTGTAGTAACGAATTTCATCATTAAAGTTTGTACCATGAACGTATTACTACCACCTTTATAGTTTGCACTAGTACTCGTTTGTACCTTTTACTAAAAACAGACTTTTTCAAAATACGAGGCAAGTATATTGTTCATACTTAAAATATAATAGGAAAGCATAGAGAAAGGACGTATATTTTACACCTTTGTTTAGTCGAAACCTCGTTATTTTACCCTTGCATTTTTGTTTTGTTATTCCTAAAGGTGTAAAGGCGGTGTAAGTCATTAACTTAAGAGATATCATTTTTAAGCTATTGCATAGCTTTTATCGCGGGCTATGAACTAGGACAAACAGTTTGAGCGCGGCGACCGAATCAAGAAATTCCGTAACGAAAATAAACCTAACACCGTCGTTCAGTAAGCGTTCAACATTTTAGAGGTTCACAAGTAGCTCTGTTTGGCGGAGTGGGCGAGCGGCCGCTTTCTTTACCGTATGGTGTATGATGTCGCAGGTTCGAATCTCACTCGCGAAGTAGTGACAGTGCGCTTTTCTTGTTTGTTTGCTTTTTAATTATTTTTTTGCATATTTTTTACTTTGCAAAAAAAATATTGCATAAATATTATAATTGCATAAGTTGATAAAAAATGCTATGCAATAGCTTTACCGCGGTAGTCCCCGAGTGCCACTTAATTTTTTTTGTATCTTAATTTTTATAACATGCTTAGCGTTAGATCACACGAGGGATTTGACTGACGAAGCCTAAGGTGGAGCATGATAGCCTAAAAATGCCTAGGTACCTATTCACTGTAGTCAATTCATGGTTAATCGGAAAAGCGGAAGATGAAAGGGCATGCCATCTCTTCTTAGTTGCGGGATGATTTCGTAGAATCCATCACATATTATCTCAAAAAAAGCCTAACATTATGTTGTATAAAAAAAACATTATTAGGTATACGCGTTAAAATTCTTTAGATCGTCTCTCAACATTAAGTCAAGTTCTTTTATATAGGTGGCCTGGCAGAGATCTCTCACCGTTGTACTAAATATTTCATGTACCATATTTAACTCCGTATTTATTAAGGTCATAAGTTCGCTTAAATAAATAAAATACATATGTAAATTGAAAATTTAAAACACCCCCTACATGTGAATCTATAGTCGGACTATATACGATATACCTGACATCATCTATCTATACCTACTCATTACGATCATTCTAATGAGCCGAAACAAACTATATCTTCTGTAAGTTGCTAAGGAGTTGGGTATCCTGCGAGCACTTGACTTGATGCTGCAGCATCAGTTTAAAGTTACCATGCCTTAGTAATAATCAGAAGTAACAGTACACCAAATATTAAATGAATCGCACCAGCAGTGTAAGCTTGTAAGGCCCATTAATCAAGTAGGAAATGAGCTGATGATCTTCAAACGCCAGAACAGATCTTTATAAATAAGCTTAGATTCAACTCGATTACGTTAGCTTTCAAACAGAAAAAACTGCATCAAAATCGATCTATTGGGGAGCCGGTTACGAGGGAACAGGCACAGATAAGCAGATACACAAATACATACGTCAAACTTAAGACACCCTTCTTTTTGTCGGGGGTTAAAAGTATTTCTAAGGAAGGTATTAACACTTTCATGCGAACTTCCGTATATATACGCCTCATGTTGGGATTTTGTTGTTGCACAACGTATAATCACGTCCAGCGAAAACTTGATTTTTAGAGCACAACGTTATAGTGCGGCGACTGTCTATACTAATAACTAAGAGCAGGGTTGTTGTGCTAAGACACAGCGAACTCTCAAAATTCTAGTGCTACATAGCATCGATTTTTTTTGTCATCTTTGATGGCTCTCCGTTCTAGTAATTTTTGCCTACTTTTTTTGCGCACAAGGCCACTATACGTCGCTTTGCCCTTATATCGTCGACCTGTGCACGGCGAGGGGACGCGCGCGCTAATTTTCGCAATCCAACTCGTCCATCGTAGCAACGAATATTTACGCGAAATCGTAGCTGAAATTTTGCATGTAAATACAATGTAAATCTGATGACAATGCAATGTTATTGTGACATGGAGCTGATCTGATGATGGAGCTGAAATGTTGTTTAGGGAGTCTCTGTAATGAAACTACGTAACCATATCGAGTTTGAGCTCGTTAGATTCGTCTTGACAAGTACTCTGGTCCTAGACAATATTCAGAGAATGATGATGAAGCTGAGAGGTTCTTTAGGGAACCCTGTAATGAAACTACGTAACCCTGTCGAGTTTGAGCTCGTTACATTTGTCTTGACTAGTAACTCTGGTCCTAGATGTTATTCAGGGAATGATGATGACGCTGAAAGGTGCTTAAGGGAACTCTGTAATAAAACTACGTAACCCTATCGAATTTGGGCTCATTTAATTCGTCTTGACAAGTACTATAGTCCCATATGATATCCATGGTCTGATGACGGAACTGAAAGGTGCTTAAGGGAACTCTGTAATGAAACTATGTAACCCTATCGAGTTTGGGCTCGTTTAATTCGTCTTGACGAGTACTCAGGTCTCAGATGATATCCAGGGAATGGTGATGGAGCTGAAAGGTTGGTACCTAAGGGGACTCCTAAAAACCTATAAAACGACGTTTTATAACAGATTCCTGTAGCCATCTTCCGGGTCAATTATCAGATCAGCTCCATGTCATAATAATATTGTATTATCATCCGATTTACATATAAGTACATACAAACAGCATAATCAGAAACTGGGAAGTGGTTCTCATTCGTCTTGCAAAAATTTGACAACATAGTTACAAATTTCCCTTAACAACCTTTCACCTCCATCATCAGAGCCTGGACATCATCTGGGACCAGAGTACTTGTCAAGACGAATCAAACGAGCCCAAACTCGATAGGGTTACGCAGTTTCAGAGTTCCCTTAGTTACCAAACTTTCAGCTCTATCATCATTCCCTGGATATCATCTGAGACCTGAGTACTCGTCAAGACGAATTAAACGAGCCCAAACTCGATAGGGTTACAAACGACGTAACCCTATCGAGTTTGGGCTCGTTGGATTCGTCTTGACAAAAACTCTGGTCTTAGATGATACCCAGAGTCTGATGATGCAGCTACTAAAAGATTGTATTTTGATTTTTTTTTAAGTTTACACAATTGTTGCAGCACAGGCGTCTATGTACGTCGATACTGTTCGCTATCGCACCGATTTTTATCTATGTGTTGTAGCAGAGACGTCGACGTTATAAGACGTCAGTGCAAAATGTATATTAGTTAGAACCTACTGATTTTTGCACAACGTCATTGGACGTCGCTCCAGTTTGTATGGAAAAAAGATTTGCGGAATCACATTCAGCCACATTTTTGGTTGTTCGCATGAAAGTGTTAAGACTTTCAGCATCGAGAAGGAGAAGCGAGAGAGACTTTCAGATATCGCTTCCTCTTGTAAGTTACACCACTCAAAATAAGTGATCCCTCCGCCACCGCCCTCGCTATAGATTTCTTTCCTCGTTTTATTTGTTTCCCTCAAAGCAAATGGTGTTATATCGGGAGTTAATTTTATTTCCCTCACGTCGCACCGCGATGCCACCCCGGTGTATATCTGCGTATCGGAGTTTATGTGTTTACGTTGATTTTTCATTATTTATAATAATACTAGCTGATGCCCGCGACTTCGTCTGCATGGACTTTTTGAAATCCCCCAGGAACTCTTTGATTTTCCGGGATAAAAAGTAGCCTATGTCACTCTCCAGGTCCTCAACTATACCCATGCAAAAAATCACGTCGATCCGTAGCTCTTTTGCGGCATGATTGAAGGACAAACCAACAAACAAACACACTTTCGCATTTATAATATTAGTAAGGAATCCTCACAATATTTCTTATCAAATGAGATGTTTGCCTTTGTGACTATGTTATCACTTTGCCCGCGGCTTCGCTCATGTTAAGTTAGGTTTTTTAGACCCATATTTTATCCCCTTAGAGGTTGAATTTTCAAGAATCCTTTCTTAATAGTTTTTTTCAGGTTAAAGAATTTTATTTCCTCAACGAATTTTTACAAAATTCACTTACAGAGAAAAAACAATTATACAATTCATATTTGGCAGTCAGATGCTAATACAATTTACATTTCGTTCCAAATCTACCCTCACAAATCCGTCATGAACTCTGGTTGAGGAATGCGAAATCGTTGCCACAGTGTAAGTTACACCAGTAAGTTAATTAAATTTATAGTAATTTATTAAAATCATTTCAGCAAATTTATGTCATGAAGTACATGTTTCTTCAGTTTGCGTTTAAATATGTTTAATGAAGTCGCATTCTTCACCTCCTTCGGTAATTTATTATAAACTTGCACTCCTGCAAACTTTTTTTTCAATTTCTAAATAGCTCAATGCATCCAGTGGTTTGAGCTGCGCATTGATAGATCAGTCAGTCAGTCACCATTTATTTATTTAGAAGATGAAAGATGAGTGATGTTGAGACACAGTAGACCTAACTTAGGTACTTTAACAGTACCAATCGGCTGCTACCCGGCTGGAAGTGCTGGCCCTGGCTTGTTCAACCCAAAATGTCATTTTTTGATTTTAGCCTTATCTAGTGTTCCCATGCTATCTTTGTTTTATTCGCCTAATCCGCAATTGACTATGGCCTAAGCCTTTCTTATTCTGAGAGGAGATCAGTCCCTGTAATGGGCGGCCGGGTTAAGAATTTAGAATAAAAGGAATTTAACTAAGTATATTTTTCACCTTCAAATTAAATTAAAAATCTCAGTCCTTGACACCGTAATGAAAACTAAGATTAAGAGCAAGGACTCCAAAAGTAGGTCTAAAATGTGCTTCTCGAGGGGATTAGAATAAATAAACACTTACAGCCTATCTCGAGGCAGTTCTCTAATATTTAAGCCTTCCCGGTTTCCCTTAGCGTCGTTAGCGTTCAAGTCTATTGCCTCTGATGCTTTTAATGGCCTTTGAGATTAAATGAAAATGTTACTGAGCCTTAGTTGTACACTATGTATAGTACTTAAAGTAAAGCAGCAGTAAAGCCGTCGGTCCTGCCACTATGAGAGTGAGAGATTAGAGAGTCACGTCTTAGCCACGTTGACCTTGAGTCTCCAGTTCGTCAGCCAGGTACGAAGTGCATCCAGCGCTCACTGCATCTTCAGCGCTGCATGCGGGGCATTCAGGGAGGTGGTAATGAATGCTCAAATATGGTTGAGCGAAGCAATGGCTGGATCATGCGTCATGCTCGTGAACGGGTGCCACCAGCGGGAATGGGGCTGCTTTCTGCCCGTCTTAACGTGTTGAATTATAATTAGGTATGCTTTTGTGGAAACACTACTTACATAGCATAGTATCTATTGAATTGTAAACTTGTTTTGAAAAGAGCAACCGCCGAGTTTCTTGCTGGTTCTTCTCGGCAGGAAGGGCATTCCGAACCAGTGGTAGACACATCGACGATTCAAAAGCATTTGTAAAAAAGTTTATTTGAATAAAAACATTTCTATTTTATTCTATTCTATTCTATGCCGCGTCATCGTCATAGCTCACAGCGCTAGCAAGATGCCGTCCGCGTCGGCGCCTGTGTTGTCCGTATATCTGCTGTAGCAGACGGGTGACAAGCAGCTTCCCTGGGGCACACCGGCTCGGATGGGGCGCTCCATGGACAGGACATTTTCAACCGCCACCTGAAGACGTCTGTCTTGCAAGAAGGTGGCCTCAGTCTTAACTATTCGACGGGGAGTAGTGTGCTTGCCCGATCTAGGTGACCGCAGTTTCTAACCTGTAAGTAATACTATGTTTAAGAGTTATATCACTATCACTAGGCTAACACTGCTCATGTCAGGTAGGTATTTTTGCGTCTTGACGATGTTCGCTTGAATCACGTTGGTTTGTTGCCACGATGGTTTGCTGATCACTTCGGTATGATCACATTGGTTGCAAATATAGTTGCGGGCTTCTTTATTTGCGTTAGTAATATAGCTATTTATGCAACTGCATCGTAATGAGGGTCATTTTAATTCGAGTGCTATTTTTTGATACGAGGCTTGCCGAGAATCAAAATAGGATAGTACGAGAATTAAAATGACTAATTACGTTCAGTTGCATACAAGATTAATTTATCTACGACAAGGAAAATAAAATCACTAACAAAATACGCCGTAGGCTCAATAAAGTAACAAAAAGTAACTCCGTAAGCCGCCACCAGCTGCCTGTGGCGCCTCTGTCAACAAAAAGTAACTCCGTAAGCCGCCACCAGCCGCCTGTGGCGCCTCTGTCATATGAACGGTACAAAAGTGCCAGAACTCAGAGCCTTAGCTTTAGGTATCCTATTTTAAGAAGATAACCATTTCGATTCAGCTCCCATACAACGAGCTGCATCGAAATGAGAAGCAAAACCGAAAGACGGTTCATTTCGATTCAGCTGTCAAATTCGAAATTGGAACTTTTCGATGCTGGAGTAGATAAATAAATTATTGCGTTTGCGTTAGTATTATTATAATTAGTTAAAATTATTTGTTAATTGTTTGTAGTGGCGATAGTGGCATGTATATACATTTTAACACTAAGGTTTATATACTATTAACATATCGTAACAATTAGGTGTGTATAACTATTTGCTAATTTATCCAACGGGACAATATTACTGATTTGTAAAAGTGATGAAGTTATTCGAACCAGCATAAGATTGCGGAAAAGGTACCCTATGGTCACATATCAGAAAATATCATGCGTGCCATAGTATTAAATACTAGCTGATGCCCGCGACTTCGTCCGCGTGGAAAAAGTAATAAAAAAGAATTGTTTTATTTTAATCGTGAGGTTTTTACGATTGTACTACGCCACTATATAATATTCTGTACCTACTTGGTACCTGCAAACCTACAATATCAATACAAAATGGAATTTTTTTTAAATACCCACAATTTAGGCAGGACCAGCACCATCAGGATTGAGGAGTTGGTAACTGGTCTTCAATGATGGATTGGCAACTGGTCTTCATTCTCGCCTGCATCACTGGACTGTAGTCCAGTGAAGCAGGTGAGAATTTTCGATTGCACTACGCTTCTTTTTAGTTTATACTTGGCATCTACAGTAGCAACTGAAAACCGAAATTTTCGTGAGCGAAGCGAGTGCGAAAATATTTTGATCGCACTACGCCTCTGTGTAGCCCATACTAATTGGTATCTACAAAAGCAATCTATAATCGACATTATCGCTAGTGAAGCCAGTTCAACATTTTAAGGATTGCACTACGCCACCATATATAGGTCGACCGTTTAACTCGCGTATCGCCTGCGCGGTAAGAAGGGAGCGGAGGGAGTTGTTAGAGATGTTAAAACTTAAAAATAAATACTTAATTCTTTACCAACAATGTCTATCTCGAGATAAATCTTTGGATTATTGACTCCGTGTGTAGCGTTACCCGCCCCCGCTCCCTTCTTACCGCGCAGGCGATACGCGAGTTAAACGGTCGACCTATAGTCCATACTTGGCACCTACATAAGCAACACAAAAGCGACGTTATCGCAAGCGAAGCAAGCGCGAAATTTTCAGAACTGCACTACTTAACTATGTACTCCATACTTGGTTTACACTCACAACAACAATTAAGAAAAGACATTTTCGCCAACGAAGCGAGCGCGAAAATTTTTAAGATTTAATTGCATCACTATGTAGTCCAAAACGGACATTTCTCAAAATTTTTAGGGCTGCACTACATAACTGTGTCATTCATACTTGGTTCTTACAGTATCAATCAAGAAAGACACATTTCGCGAGCGAAGCGAGCGCAAAAATTTTCGATTGCACGACGCTTATTTGTAGTTCATACTTGGCACCTACAGTAGCAACTGAAAACTGATATTTTTGCAAGCGAAGCGAGCGCAAAGATTTTTTGATCGCATTAAGTACGCCTCTGTGTAATCCATACTAATTGGTATAGACAAAAGCAATCTTTAATCGACATTATCGCTAGTAAAGCGAGTGCGACATTTTTTACGATTGCACTACGCCACTATGTAGTCCATACTTGGCACCTACATAAGCAACACAAAACCGACGCTGTCGCGAAATTTTTTAGGAATGCACTACTTAACTATGTACTCCATACTCACAACAACAATGAAGAAAAGACATTTCCGCGAGCGAAGCGAGCGCGAATTTTTTTACAATTACGTTGCATCACTATGTAGTCCATACTTGGCAATCGAAAACGGACATTTTCGCAAATTTTCAGGGCTGCACTACTTAACTGTGTCCTTCATACTTGGTTCTTACAATACCAATCAAGAAAAGACACAATTTTGCGAGCAAAGCGAGCGCAAAAATTTTAGATTGCACTACGCTCCTTTTTAGTTTCTACTTGGCACCTACATTAGCAAGCGAAAACCGAAATTTTCGCGAGCGAAGCGAGCGCAAAAATATTTTGATCGCACTACGCCTCTGTGTAGTCCATACTTATTGGTATAGACAAAAGCAATCTAAAATCGACATTTTCGCGAGCGAAGCGAGCGCAAAAATTTTCGATTGCCCTACGCTTATTTGTAGTTCATATTTGGCACCTACAGTAGCAACTAAAAACCGATATTTTCCGCAATTTTCCGCAATTTTTTAGGACTGCACTACTTAACTATGTACTCCATACTTGGTTTACACTCAAAACAACAAAGAAGAAAAGGACTGCAGGATTTTTAGGACTGCACTACTTAACTATGTACTCCAAAAATATTTTGATCGCACTACGCCTCTTTGTAGTCCATACTAATTGGTATAGACAAAAGCAATCTACAATCGACATTTACGCGAGCGAAGCGAGCGCAAAAAATTTCGATTGCACTACGCATATTTGTAGTTCATACTTGGCACCTACAGTAGCAACTGAAAACTGATATTTTCGCGAGCGAAGCGAGCATACTTGGTTTTCACTCACAACAACAATTAAGAAATTTTCGCCAATGAAGCTAGCGCGAAAATTTTTACAATTTCATTGCATCACTATGTAGTCCATACTTGGCAATCCAAAACAGACATTTCGCAAAATTCTTTAGGGCTGCACTACATAACTGTTTCCTTCATACTTGTTTCTTCTTCTTCTTCTTCTTCTTCTTGAGGTGCCATCTCCTACGGGAGGTTGGCTATCATATTGGCTATTTGGACCTTACACACAACTGCGCGGAATAAGGATCGAGTACTCAGTCCGAACCATGTCCGGAGATTCTTGAGCCAAGAGGTCCGTCTTCTTCCAGGGGGTCTCCTACCTTGTATCTTCCCCTGTATTATTAGTTGGAGCAACTTGTACTTATCGCCACGCATTATATGTCCCAGATATTGCAGTTTTCGTTGCTTTATTGGTTCGTTATACTTGGTTCTTACAATACCAATCAAGAAGACACATTTTAGCGAGCGAAGCGAGCACGAAAATTTTCGATTGCACTACGCTTCTTTGTAGTTCATACTTGGCACCCGCAGTAGCAACTGAAAACTGATATTTTCGCGAGCGAAGCGAGCGCGAAGGTTTTTTTGATCGCACTACGCTTCTGTGTAGTCCATATACAAATGAGTACATAATTAAAATAATTTTTTTACAAAACAAAGTATATATTTTTTTTTCTTAATTTTTTAAAACCGCTCAACCGATTTCGGTAAAATTTAAAAACCACCTGGAAGTACCCTTTCAAACAAAAAAGTAAGAATTTTCCAAATCAGTTCAGGCGCCTTCAAGTAATCGGTGAACATACATAAAAAAATTTAAAAAATAGATTCCGACGAATTGAAAATCTGATCCTTTTTCGAAGTCGGTTAAAAAGAAATCTACAATCGACATTCTCGCAAACGAAGCGAGTGAGACATTTTTTACGATTGCACTATGCCAATTTTAGTCTTCACTTGGTTGGTACCTACAATATGAATTCATTATCGACATTTTGTAAACACCTACTATTTAGGTGGGTATTATCATCAGCAGCATCGGGATTGAGAAGTTGGTACCATTAGTATCTAGTTGTAGCATGGGGAGGAGAAGGGAGCAGGATGATTCCTAAACCGAACCGAGCTATAATTAAATTAGCTGAATAGATTGATGCCATCTAAGAATACAAAGCTACTGTGGGAAATTTTAGTAAACGGAAAACGGAGACGCGAAATTTTTTACGGCTGCGTTATGCCACTACCCTAAGTAGTTCATACTAATTGTTACCTATCATTGGTGAGCAGTACCCAGCAGCATCAGAATTGAGTCCTCTTTTACGGCTCCACTACACTATTATATTTTAAATATTTGGCACCTACAATATCAATTCACAATCGACAGTTCGTAAATATCCATGATTTAGGTGGGCAGTACACTGCACCATCAGGATTGAGGAGCTAGGGCCTGGAGGTCAGTGATATAGTCTAAAATTAGTATGTAATGAATAGCTCAGGTCAAGATAAGGCTATGGTATGAATGTAATAAGATCTATATACGTATATATCGTATGCGAGTGACCTGGAACTATCCGAGATAAGTTTTGTCCTCTATCTCCGATAACATCTAGCAGATCTTCACCAAAATTGGTCATTGTATTTCTTGTCGTATACACTTTCAAATAAAGAAAGAATTATTAAAATCCGTTCAGATTTGACTGAGTTGTGGAGTAAAATCAACAAAAAGTTTCATCCCCTATCCTGGAGTAACCTTATGTTTTATCGGGATAAAAACTATCCTATATGTTGACCCGGAGTATCAGCTACCGCTGTACTAAATTTCATTTAAATCCGTTCAGTAGTTTTCGTGTGAAGCGCGGACAGACAGACAGACAGACAGACAAAAATTAAATAAAAATCTGTTTTGGGCTCAGTATCGATAGTTAAGCATCCCCCAATTAAAATTTTCAAAATATATTAAATGTACAGAAATCTTCCAGTTACAGTTTTATTATAAGTATAGATTTATTAATTTCAAGAGAGCAATTCACCATAAAACGAGCGCGTAAACTTGTGAAAAGGCCGTTTTCGTTCAATTTTTCAATGTTTTCGCGGAACTTCGCTGGGTATTGTTTTGAATTCGCTCGCAATTTCGCAGTTCGAGACTAATTACAAAATGGAAGCTTCATATTTAGATGATATTGTGGCGGGAAGTTGTGCGCGACGCCAGGTAATGAATAATTTGCATCCGTTGATAGGAAAATGACTCATCGTGATGCTTTATCCCATCCTGTTCTTAAAATAAATTAGTTTTCATAACACCAACGTTCCAATTGGTACCTATGCAACGTTTTTGATGTTTTTTTCTTTTTATTCGATGACAAGATAGTCCTTGATCGATGCGATCTCACCTGATGGTAAGTGACGATGCAGACTAAGATGGTAGCGGACTAACTTGGAAGGGGTATGGCAGTGAAAATTCAACCCATATCCCTAATTGGTTTCTATACGCCATCGTGCCGGAACGCCAAATCACTTGGCGGCAAGTTTTTCGACGGTAGGGTGTTGACTAGCCACGGCCAACGAAAGCCTCTCACCAGACCAGACCAGAGACAATTCAGAAATTATAAATTCCCAAATTGACCCCGCCGGGAATCGAACCCGAGACCTCCCAGTATTAAGACCACAGCGCTCACCACTGTACCACGGAGGTCGTCAAAATGTCATACGTATTGTCATATATTAGGTTTTCATCATAGTCAAACAACGATAGCATTCGTGCGTTTATGAATATTAAAATAATGTTATATTATTAAAGATGCTTTTAGAATAGTAAGCATTTTCTTCCTAAATAGTATCCTCAAGATAAAGCCTTATAACACTATCAGTCTCTCTTCTCTTAATCGTAGAGAACTAATGAAAAACATCGATAATTATAGAACAACAACGCTGCAAATTGCAACATAATATTATGGACGTTATATCGATCGTCTTAATTATTTGTTCAATGGCCGACGCTACGAGAAAACGCAATATTGACCTTGCACGGCCGCAAAGTGCAGCTTTGATATAATAACGTCTTAATACAACCACTTTGATTATCTTCCTCAACTACTTTAGCTGAATTTAAACTCTATAGTTATTTACTTAAAACTTAAATTACAATAGCATCATAACTAGTCTATTTTTGATATCATTATCAGTTTTATCTTGATATAAATAGGGTTGTTTATTGTATGTGACCGACGTTTCAATATAAGGGAGTCTACCAAAAGCGATCCGAATTTGACTAAATGTTATTATAATAGAAATGCCCTGTAATTAAAACAATTGTAGACCGTAATAGTCACGCTTACGAGCGAAGTCGTGTTAAGCGGTTCGAGCGTTTTGAGCGTAAATATGTGATAATCGCTTACAAACCGATTCGGAACGGTTATGCGTACAGTTTAATTATTTGTTTAGTGTAATGTGCTGCGATTTATGTTCGGTAATTAATAACTGGGGTTTTAGGAGCTATTCAGTTCCGAGTTTAATTAAAAACGAATTATTCACGGGGTATTTCATTTGATTCGTGACTATCGCGTTTGAACGCGAATTTGTCATAACTGTTCATAGCTAGTTATAAGTAGGTTATAGTAGGTATAAAGGTACGTATAGATAACTGGAAAGGATAGTAATAAACGATTTTATTTGCAAGAATTATTACTGATTATAGCCCGGGGTAGGTAAATTCTTAGGCCGTAACCACACTGGTAAAGCGACGTCGCGCGACATTATGATAAAGAAACTTCTTATCTAAAATAACGGTACTGTAATATTCAAAAAAAAATTCAAAATTCAAAATTCAAAATCATTTATTTCATGTAGGCCAACCTGTGGCGCTTATGACAAGTCATGACTCTACCACCGGTTCGGAAAGCGGATTCTGCTGAGAAGAACCGGCAAGAAACTCAGCAGTTGCTCTTTTCAAAATTACACATTTTACAATATTTTTTGTAGGCAATATGTATTTACATTTTAATAACTTTTTATAATATCTTGTGGGCAGCTGGATGCCATGCCGATTTACCATGCAACTTGTTAGAATAGAATATTTCCAACAATACGATGATATAATATTTATAGAACAACTCCAAAAATACATAAGTACAATATTCAATACATGTCAAGACTGGCAGACCAGCAGCCCCGCTTCTGACGGTGGCACCCGTTCACGAGCATGACGCATGATCCAGCCATTGCTTCGCTCAACCATATTTGAGGGAACGTAACAACCAACAAATAGGTACGGGTACGCGATTTATCGCATCGCCGTCACATCGCAATCGCCTTAAAAGTGCGGCCTTGTTTTAGCTTTCGCTCATTCAACCACGTGTTTAGGTTTTTAAGAATCCCGTGGAAACCTTTTTTCTGCGATTAGAAATAGTTTATGACACTCTTCAGCGTTTTCTCCATGAAAAAAGTAAGAAAGAAAAAGAAAATACGTTTATTTATTTAAAATTGTACGAAATGGATGAAAAGTAAGAAAAAGAAAACACAAAATAAGCCATTTTAAAATTGGCTTTTGGCACCCATATGCAGCATAAGCAAAAAGGTACCGACTCAGCATTATTGCTGCATTAATACCTTTAATCATGCCTTTCTTAAATGAGCAGAAAAATCCACGCAGTAGAAGCCGCAAGCATATATGTATATGAGTATAGTATATAAGTATAGGTACATATTTTTCATAACGTAACTGAAGAAGAAAAGGAAGAAAATCGTTACAGCTATATCCGCCATCAATTTCAGAATATCGCGAGAAACAATCACTCGGTTTCCCCCCGCTTTGAATTTTTAAAGAGCCTTCATGTTTTTCGTACTACGGAATCCGATCCGGGCCCCGCCGCTAAATACTTGAAAGTCTAATTGAATAAACGTGTTCCGAATACCCGGGATAATCGAGCGCCGCCGATGAAGCGGACTTAGGCCCGGAACTAATCCGGGGACTTTTAAATTCAGGTTACCCGCTACCGACGTCGACTCTGTATTGAGCGCTAACTATTAATGTGACCACAATTTATGGTGATGAAGTAATTTTAAACGCCATTTTGACGCCGATATTTGCTCAGAAAAAAATTGGTTGTCTGTAAAGTCGGTTTACGGACGATAGTTTTACTTGATAACGTCATAAAGTAACATTGATGATAAATTGCATACTTTTATGAATTGAATTGAATTATTATCACTGAATTATCATTATTTTGTATAATAGGAAAGAAGGAGTTAATTGAAAATTACAATTTTCACTAGTCACAAGCCAACGCTTGGGCCGATCGTGCCTCGCTATCGCTTGTTCCGCGCACTCGCTTGCACGCGCAGGCTCAGGCGGAACGTAACACTTTTTCGTGCGTGCAGCCGGTGTTCATCGATTTATAAGACGTTATCACGTCAAAATGAGAGTGAAGGGAATAAAGCTTAGAAGCAACATGCTAGCTTAACAACAACCTACACCACTGCAAAGTATAAAAATAATTTTAGTTTTTACACGTATTTTGAATTTTGAAGTAAATAGAATCGATGAGACCGATTCACGCTGCTCGCTCGACTTCAACAAAAGTGTTTCTCATATTGTGTCATCATTGCGAGCGTCGAGTATCAGTATAAAATAGTTTCTATTTAAGCTCGCCCGACTTCAACAAACGTGTACATTGTACAAACTAAAATTATTTTTATAATTTGTAGTGGTGTTTGAAGTCCGTTTTTAGAAAATAATTTTTATTCACGTAAACAGTAACAGCAAAAAAACCATAGCGAAACTGATGATGCAAATAAGTGCAGCCAACAGCTTATCCACCTAAAAATTTCCTTTGTTTACATTTCTGTATTTGAGAGATTCTATTGTTCAACTTATCAATTAGGATAACTTGAACAACAGAATTTCTTTATTTTCCGTTAAAAATAAAACATACTCGTGAAAGAATTATTCCGATACGTCAATTAGTTTCCAAGATAGATCGATAGAATTTTAAAGTGAGCGCGAAGTAATTAAAATCTAAAATTCACGCGAAGTCGTGTATACCAGCTTATTTTTAAATAAATAAAATGTCGACAATGAGAGCCGTAATAGAGTTAACAATTTTACAAAATACCAGCGCCTGACACTATCTCCGCTAAAGCCCCGTAATATTAAAAAACAAATTCGCAATTTGAAAAGCGGAAAACTCGCTATTCTGCAAACTTTTTCTATTTTCATAAAGCGCACTTTTTATCTTGTTGCGATGCGTGCGGACGCGGGTGCGGATGCGGTCAGACCAGTTGCCGGCCATTCAAAGTTTCGCTCACTGAACGACCGGAGTGAACGACTGAATGGAACGAGCGCAACCGACGTATTAAAGCGGCAAACTTTTCCAACGCGCGAATATAAATCTTAGTTTTTATTATTGTTACGGAATAGGTCGGGAAATTATGTTACCATTTTACGTTGCAATGCATGTACGAGTACAATGTTATGAAATGTAGTTTGTGTTATTTTGTAATTTATTCATTAAAATTTAAGTTCACATTATTTTGGGAGGGAATTTTTAAATTAGCATGTTCTATCTAATTGCAGCTAAGCTATACAAAATATTCTATAATGCAAAGGTATTTTTCTTTGTTATTATCAAGCAATTATAGTTACTTAAATTGCAATAAAATAATATCATTTAAAAGCTTTTGGCTGCAAAGTTACAGTTGTAATTTATAAAAATCTCACGGACACTCGTTGTTATTCCGGGATAAAAAATATAATATCCTTTAATATTTTCGAGGTCTTTAAAATATATCTTCTTGCAAAGAATCAATTTGATCTGTTGCTCGGTTACCTACTGTATATTTATTTACCTATACTTATTTACGTTTTCTTAACCAGACATTAGCATAATATCGTCAATGACATATTATGTAGATTACCTTAGGTTTTGAAAATGGTTCGTTTGTCAACGGCATACTTTTACAACTTTTTTTACACAATGGAAAACTGTTAATTCGTTTTTAATAGAAAAGCTGCTTTAAAACGCCCCTTGCTAACACAAAATCCACGGCCACTAAAATAAATATCCATGGGTAACTGAAAATAAAAATCTTGAGCACACGGCAAACAAAGTAAATTACTAATCACCCGTCCCCAGCGACCTGTTATTACCTACAACGGACAACGTTTACCCAAATGAAAGGGTGGCTTTGAACATACCTCGAAAACCCTACAACGGCCAAAGAGAAAATAACCAGCATCGTTAACAGTGGATGGGCCGGAGAGACCGCCGCGCCGCGGGCAACGAGCCGGCGCGCGGCGCGCCGCTGTCTTCATTACCCGGGCCTAAGTGACCATTAAAATTCATTTTTAGGCCCCGTGGCCACAACGACCCCCGTAGCAGACGGGGTACGATATTATAATGTGCGTTGTAGGCGTTACTCTCACGTGAGCGTTGAATCACACTATTTTAGAGACTTTTAGTTTCATTACTTTGTTGCGACAGTCTTGTCAGATTTTATAAACGCTACAGTATTATTTGCATATTGTTTACTGAATGAAGTGTGATTTTATTACCTAAGGTTCAAATTAAAAAATTGGTTGTCTGTAAAGTCGGTTTACGGACGATAGTTTTACGTGATGGCGGAACGTAACACTTTTTCATGCGTGCAGCCGGTGTTGTCGATTTATAAGACGTTATCACGTCAAAAATGCGTGAGTGTCGTGGAACACTCGGTTGGAACGAAGTTAAATAATAAATTAATAATAACTAGTGGTTCGCCCCGAACTGAGACCTCGCGGTAACGGTATCCCATGATTATTCATTCAATCGATACATGATAACCAAAACTGACATTATTATTATGCCCGTTTTCACCAAACATACCTAAATCATCCCCTAAGTAGGAGTCTCTTAACGTAGGTAGCTCCTAAATACAATCCTAAGTCCTAACATCCGTCCCAATATCCTTTTAGGTGTCCCGTACAGGATCGTGATAAATAAGTTGACAGAAAACATCAATCACCTAACTTATAGGTAGCCCGTAAAGGTTAGGGAACGTTAGTGAAAACATTGAATTATTTATCAAACATTGAATTTAACTCGTAGTTCCATGGGAATAGTTACTGACTGCGCCATCTATTAGCATTATTGTGAAGCTATGTTGATGCTATATGAATTACTGACGCCCATTAAAAATTAAATAATCTCGTTTCTTTATAATATTCATATAATTTTAGTATTTGTTGTTCAAGTACAGGATATAAGTGACCTAAAAACATAAAATCAGTTTGAAAATCCATAGCGGATTTTTCTAGAGAGCGTCTTCAAGCGAGCGTATAAAATCGCCACTTTGAAAGCCCCCCATTTCGTCAATTTTAAGGGAAAAATTAAAAAAAAAATATTTTTGTACTCAGTTCAAAATTATCTTTAAAATGATACGTAACAATTTTATGTAACGCGATTTTTTTTTTTTTACTTCGCATTCGCTTCTATGAGAGCCCCCCTGAAATAAAGATTTTTATAACTTTTTAAGCCATTTTCGGCTGGAGGCCATCGGTTTACATATTATATCTAAATTTGAAGTAATTACGTTCAGTAATTCAAAAGTTATAAGGCTCTGACAGACGGACGGACGGACGGACGGACGGACGGACAAGTGCAAATCGCCCTAGTTAACTCAAAGACCTTCGCTTCGCTCGGTCGATAATTACCTAACTTACTGATTACTTATTGAAATTTGCACGCGATTGTATGGCCTATGTGGTAAAATGTACCATTTATTTAAAATCTTGTTTATACCCGCATAATGCAAATAAAGAATTGAATTGAATTTAATTTAATTGAAAGACAAATAAAATAAAAATAAAAAATAATAATCTGAAGTTAGGATTCGAACCCCCGAACCGATAGTTTCACTGTTACGCTGGCTAATAAACGAAGGCAACAAGTGTCGTGACAGTAAATTCTTACACTTTTATCGTCTAGCCTCTATACACCAAACCGCGTCCGAAAAGGAACTTCTTTCCAAAAATATTTATTTCATTTAGGCTAACCCGTAACTGTTATGATAAGTCAAGACTCTGCCATCAATTTGGAAAGAAGATTCTGCTGAGAAAAACCGGCAAGAAGCCTCGAAAGAGATCTGTAAAACTGATTTCGCCCAGGCTATAGGAACGAGTTCTAGGTCACCGACGGTTTCTTACAATACATTTATTGCCATACAATATTATGGGAAACTTTTTGTCGAGCGACATAATAAATTATCGCTGGTGCGATTTATTCGCTATAATTGTGTTTTCGTTAAAAGTAACATAATTCAACTTTCTAGTTGCGAAATGAGATGTAATTTCGTTTTAATTTCAACGTTTTTATTTCGCATAGGTATTGTTGTTACGTTAACCCGGTATTAACTTTTAACATTACGAAGCAACGGTTGAGTGTTTTTGTTTGAATTTTATTCAAGCCTTTTTTTGTTGAATAGTTTTCGGTTATGTGAAAAAATTGTAGTTGTTTACTTTTATTGTCAATTCGAGTTCTGCGGGTAAAATGTTAGTCGACTGTGATAATATTAATATTTCTTTTCACGGTTTCGTATCTGGTTTTTAGAAAACTATTTTCACACTAGTCTAGAAGATTATTGTTTTTAGACGAAAAAATGTGTAAGAATTTACTGTCACGACACTTGTTGCCTTAGTTTATTACACACCTCTCATTAAAGCTTTGGTGGAGTAGCGGACTAGCGTTCCGGCACGATGGCGTGTAGAACCGATTAGGGGTATGGGTTGAATTTTCACTGTCATACCCCTTCCAAGTTAGTCCGCTACCATCTTAGACTGCATCGTCACTTACCATCAGGTGAGATCGCAGTCAAGGACTATTTTGTCATCAATAAAAAAAAAAAGCGGAACGAGCGTAGGAGTGAAACTTTTGTTTGGTTCGGGAGTTCGAATCCTGACTTCAGATTATTACTATATATTTTTTTAATTAATTTATTACTTACTTATTATTTAACTTCGTTTCAACCGAGTGTTCCACGACACTCAAGCATTTTTGTAATCAAATTATTACATTGTTGTGCTTTTTGCTGCTAGCGACTTGAAAATTTCTGTTATAAATTCTGGTTAAATATAATAATTACATCGCTGTCTGTCAAATTCAAAGGCCTACTTTGTGTCTTTAGGGTATGAATGAAAATTAGGTCCCTTTCAGGACTTGATTATATGGTTATATAGAAAATTAGTGTATATATTTTACTAGCTTTGTTAGAGGTTAAAGTATGTCTTCTTAGTAAATATTAATACATATTTTAGGATCAAAAGGGTAACGTGCAAAATTTCTTCGCTTTTATCATAAGTACTTAACATTGTTTTTGTTTAAGAGAATATTGTACCCTTGGGATCTGCTTTGATATTATTATATTCTCACAATACAATAAGAGTGCGAAATTTGGAATATTCCAGCCGAGAATCTAGTTAAGTTTATTAAAAGCTAGCTTTTATCCGCTGCTTTGTCTGCGTAGAGTTAGGTTTTCAAAATTCCCGTAGAAACCCTATGTTTTTCCGGGATAAATAGTAGCCTTATGTCACTCTCCAGGTTCTCAAATATACTCATGCAAGAAACTCATCGATCTGTAACTCCGTTGCTGCGCGATTGTAGGAGAAACCAGCCAAAAATCAAATAAACACACACATCTTCACATTAAGTGCCGATTTCACCAGCTTCGAGTGACATTTATCCGAGTAATAAATTTGGCCTGACAGTTTTAATGTCAATTTCACCAACGTCGAGTGACGTTTTACCGAGGAATAAATTGGGCGTTCTGACAGTTTTTGTTTTGAATATACTGTCAAAATATCAAATTTATGCTCTGATTAGACTTATATTATGTTGGTGAAATCGGCCCTCAATATGGAAAATCTGCCAAAATATCTACTTTCGAACAACACTTATTAATTTACGTTGGTAAAATCGGTCCATAGAATATTAATAGTTACAGCAATATAATATTTTACGTATATTAAGTCGAGTTGACAAAGGACAGCGCCCACTAGACACTTGGGACTCGGTAGTTGGATCCGTCCCGTCAATACCAAGGATGATAAATTGGAAGCGAAGCGTGACGTGGCGGGACCCGCGTCAAGCGTGACAGCGCGGTCGCTCCGGCCCTATCGCCTGTCGAAGTGTTACTAGTTACAATTACTTGTGATCCTGGAGTTTTAATTAAGATTGAAATATTGTTAATGGTAAATTTTCATCAGAATTTTGCAATTATGTTTTGAAAAAGTACCTCTACTTATAATATTCTTGCAAATCCTTACTAATACTAATCATACTAATATTATTATAAATGCGAAAGTGTGTTTGATTTGTTGGTTTGTCCTCCAATCACGCTGCAACAGAGCTACGGATCAACGTAAATTTTACACGGATATAGTTGAGAACCTGGAGAGTGACATCTAGGGCACTTTTTATCCCAGAAAATCCAAGATTTCCCACGAGATTTTAAAAACTAAATCCACGCGGACGCAATCGCTGGCATCAGCTAGTAATACATAAACATCATAAATGCGAGTGTATTTGTTTGTTGGTTTGTCCTTCAATCACACAGCAACGAAGTAGGAGGTAATATGTAGTTAAGAATCTGTAGAGTGACATGGGCTACTTTTTATCCAGGAAAATTAAAGGTTTCCCGCGCAATTTTTACAAAATCAAACTTCACTAGTCTGCTGTATAAAAGAGTTCGGAATTCCAACGGGATTTTTTAAAAACATCATCAACATCATCATCATTAGCAACCCATCAACGGCTCACTACTGAGCGCAGGTCTCCTCTCAGAGAAGGGTTTAGGCCATAGTCCACCACGCTGGCCCAATGCGAATTGGCGGACTTCACACACCTTCAAGAACATTATGAAGAACTCTCAGGTGTGCAGGTTTCCTCACGATGTTTTTCTTCACCGTTGAAGCAAGTGATATTTAATTGCTTAAACGCACTTGACTCCGAAAAGTCAGAGGTGCGTACCCGGGATCGAACCTGCGACCCCGCGAATAGGTAGACCACAGTCCTAACCACTAGGCTATCACTGCTTGCTTTAAAAACATACAAAGGCAGAATGTCACCGACATTAGTTACGAGTAGTTTTAAATACAACCGTTTCCCCCCCAAGCAGCAGGTGTGTATGTACCTTAATCCCCCCCCCCCTCCCCCCTCGATGTTGACGTCCCCCGTGCCTTGTTATTTATCGCCAGGCTCTTTAATTTTGAAGTGTGCTCGCCGTGTAATCAAGTATTGTTCCCTCTCTTCCGGCTTACAATTACAACTATGGGGTAATTTTGCATTTCGTCATATTCCGGTGGTATTGTTGCAATTTGCATGTCGACTGCAGTTTGTAGGTATTTAAAATTATCTTAAAGAAAGTGCAATTAATTATGTTAATCTATATATATAAAAGAAAGTGGTGTTAGTTACACTATTTATAACTCAAGAACGGATGAACCGATTTGGCTGAAAATTGGTGGAGAGGTAGCTTAGAACCAGGAGACGGACATAGGATACTTTTTATCCCGTTCGACCGCGTTTCCGTCATGTCACTATAAAACGTGGTATAACAAAAACGCATCTGACATGGAATAACAAAACGCAAATGACAGTGGAATAACAAAACGTAAATGACAGCTAAACGTTATTTTGTCTTTTGTTAAGTATGGTAAAAAATTTGACAGTTATAAAAAGTGTTATAATAAAGCATTACTGATATTATAAATGCGAAAGTGTGTTTGTTTGTTGGTTTGTCCTTCAATCACGTCGCAACAGAACAGCGGATTGATGCGATTTTTTGCATGGGTATAGTAATGGATGTAGTAGTGGTTCCTCAGACTTTTTATCTAGGACTAGCTGATGCCCGCGACTTCGTCCGCGTGGATTTAGTATTCAATATCCCTCGGGAACTCTTTGATTTTCCGGGATAAAAAGTAGCCTATGTCACTCTCCAGGTCCTCAACTATACCCATGCAACAAATCACGTCGATCCGTAGCCCTGTTGCGGCGTGATTGAAGGACAAACCAACAAACCAACAAAAAAACACACTTTCGCATTTATAATATTAGTAAAGATGACGTATGCAGTGTACCTAAGCACCAGAAAAAATCCCGAAATCCATTGTTATATTATGTTCCGTTGCATGGTTTAGTCTTTAGAAGAACTAAATAATCTATACTATAATATTTTAAAAAGTTTTTTTTGTTTGTTTGTACCGAATAGGCTCTGTAACTACTGGACCGATTTTAACCATTTTTTCACCAATAGAAAGCTAAGTTATCAGGAAGTAACATAGGCTATAATTTATCGTCAAAAAAATTAGAGATCCTTAAGAAAATTGCAATAATGTAACCCAAAGTAGCAAAATTTTTCCTATGAAATGCATTATTTGGCTTGTGCTGAGAAAACTATTGATGATACATAAAAATTATGTACTACATGATTACAGTACTTATTATTTTCTACAAAAAAGACCCTGAGGGAATATATGTAACTGTAACATTTAAGTCACAATTGAATTAGATCGCCTTTAATATCGTAGTATTAATTATTCTTCCTTACTAATACATATTATAAATGCGAAAGTATGTTTGTTCGTTGGTTTGTCCGTCAATCACGCTGCAACAAAGCTACGGAATTATGTGATTTTTGGATAGGTATAGTTGAGAACCTGGATGGTGATATGGGCACCCCAGAAAATCAAAGAGTTCCCGCGGGATTTTGAAAACTAAATCTACGCGGACGAAGTCGCGGGCATCAGCTAGTACACTATATAGAACTAAGCGCACAGTCGCGGAGAGCAAATTCGTTTTGTATTATTCAAGTTTATTCAAATATTTTTGAATACAAATTTTCGGATATTTTGCATAATTTTTCAGGTGAATTGTTGTTTAAAAGGCCACCTCGACCTGGTTTCTGAAAATTATAAATGCAAAACAATAAAGGTTGTTTTGTTCGGGCTCCGAATGCAAATTCACATTTTGGTAAAACAAGAACTGATCAAAGCGCCACGTTGCCCTGGAAAAATGATTTTCGAACAATTTGTACTTACACAGCATTTTTTTAGATTCAGATTATCCTTCCTGCGATAGCTTGAAAATAGATTTACTATATCTGTGGGAATAGATTTACTATCTCTGTTATGCTGCACAACATCCATACTAATTGGTATTATAAATGCGAAAGCGTGTTCGTTTGTTGGTTTGTCTTTCAATCACGCATCAACGGAGCAACGGATCGACTTGATTTTTTGCATGGGTAAGTATGTGTAATAAAAACCGGTCAAGTGCGTGTCGGGCCACGCGCAGTTTAGGGTTCCGTAGTTGAAAGTCTCAAATATTATTGCTGACCTAGGATAGTGCTTTTATTTTATTTATGAATATTGAATACATTTTGAGTTCCATGGTTTAAATACTATAATATACTACAAAATATGCAACTTACACTACGTGTAATACCTAACTTAGGAAAAACAGACATAACTCCTTAACTAATGAACCCTACTTAGCCGTGATAGTTTTCCTTTAAAATTCATTATATATACTACTGCTGTGAATTTTTTTGTATCCTATATACAACCATTTAGCTGGCAGAGGGGGGGGACACTTGACTCTAATAAAATTTAGCACTTTAAAATATCATATTTCACAAACGAATCCCTGAATAAAAAATGGTGTTCCCACACCCACAATATTTTTAAAAGACCTATTCAACGACACCCTACACTATGGGATAGTCTAGAAAAAAAAATTCATCCCCACTTTACATGTAGGGGAGGTACCCTAAAAAAAATATTTTTCAAAATTTTATTTCACCACTTTGTCGGCGTGATTGATATTTATACCTTTGTCAAATTACAGATTTCTAGTACCAATAGTCTCTGAGCTAAACCGCGGACAGACAGACAGACAGACAGACGGACGGACATGGCGAAACTATAAGGGTTCCTTGTTTACTACGGAACCCTTAAAAATTAGGTGGTAAGCTCGGTGGACAATTAATATTCATTTGGATAGAATAAAATAATTATTCTCTGGACTCATTATTATTGCTCATAAACTAATTTTGTCATTGTTGTTGTGATGAATATTGTTCGTCTAATGAATTTATTACTTTGTGAAAAATAAAATATAATAACAGTTTTAATTAACCTACTAGAATAATTAAATATTTTGTTTGTATCAGAGAAAGAGTGTGGTACGTTTTTACATTTTCCAATAGGTAATTAGGGAATAATTGATTAATGTCGCTTTATTAGAAATAGCTGATGCCCGCGACTTCGTCCGCGTGGATTTAGTTTTTAAAATCCCTCGGGAACACTTTGATTTTCCGGGATAAAAGTAGCCTATGTCACTCTCCAGGTCCTCAATTATACCCATGCAAAAAATCACGTAGATCCGTGGCTCTGTTGCGGCGTGATTGAAGGACAAACCAACAAACAAACACACTTTCGCATTTATAATATTAGTACCTAAGTATGATTAGAATATTAAATTACATAGGAAAACACTGTAATATTACGTCCATACGATGTATTACATCCATACCTACTATGTAGTATGTAGGTATAATGATCGTTTGGCAAAATCTAACGCCGGGGCTGTGGGCTATCCACGATGGCTATATACGAGTACGATAAATTACCAATGCCAGCTTAAGAGTAGCCGTTCATTCAAAGTATCCTGTTTATTCCGGGGTTCAAGTTATTTGGACCTATACTGAAGATTGTGATGTCTATAATTTCTGAACTACGAAATTGACGACCTTGAAATAATTACAGGACTATCTCTAAAGAACCTGCTTTCTAACAAAAAAAGAATGGATTAAATCGGAATACGCCTTAATGAATTACAGCGAAATACACATTTTGACTTTCATCCACTTTTCCCAGGGAACCGTGCTGAATTTCGGGATAAAAAGTATCCTATATTATACCTCGTAGTATTAACTTAAATCGTGCCAAGTTTCATTTAAATCCGTCCAGTAGTTTCGGCGTGATGCGCGGCCAAGATACAGACAGACAGACAGACAGACAGACAGACAGACAGACAGACAGACAGACAAAAAATTAAAAAAAAATTGTTTTGGCTTCAGTATCGATTATAAAGTGCCCTCAAACAAAAATTTTCAAAATATCTTCAATGTACAGAATTGGACCTGTTACAGTTTTATTATATTATAGATAATGAAAGAGTTCCCGCGGGATTTTAAAAAACTAAATCCATGCGGACGAAGTCGCGGGCATCAGCTAGTTTTATTATTAGAAAGCCCTGACTGCTTCAAAAAGTATTAACTGTAAATTATTCAAATGGATTTTATAATTTTTGTTGGTCATATAGTCCACTAAGTTAGCCAAGTACGGAATGACAGAATACACACACCTTTGAGATCATAATAGAGAACTTGTACGGATACGGGTTTCCTCACGATGTTTTCCCTCACTGTTAAAGCAACTGATATTTATTGCTCACTTATCTCTGAAAAGTTAAAGGTGCGTTCCTCCCGAAAAGGTTAAAGATAGTTTTATAATTTACACATAAAAAGACTGCAAAAAAATAGATAGGTATATTAAGAACATGAGTGTGTTTCGTGGAGGCCAAAATCTAACTGGTAGGCTATCATGCTAGCTGAGCGAGCCCAAAATCGAGGGTGTTACGTCGTTGCATTACAGAGTTCCCATAGCCACTTTCCGTTCCCATCATCAGATCGGCTCCGTGTCACAATAAAATTACATTGTCATCCGATTTAGGTACATATAATACATGCAAAATTTCAGCTCAATCGGAAACCGGGAAGCGGTTCTAATTTAGCTTGCAAGATTTGACCTAAACATGCTTACGTTGCAAGTTAAATAAAAGCTTGTAAAACACAATATAATTGGGTAGGCTGTTGTTAAAATGTTGATATTCACTATTTATAATCGACAATGTAACATGTAAGAATAATATTTGTAAAAACAGAAAATAAATCGGCCCATAAACAAATAAGTTATAGAGCTTTAAATTTTTCTATTAGACAGAGAGAGCGCTACTGATGTGTGATGTCACAATTCAGCAGCTCTATACACGCTCCATAGAAAATTTCGTTTTAGAAAGAGACGGCTACAGTCACAGTAAAACAGCTTATAATTCCGAAAATAGTAAAGATATTTAAAAAGAGAAATGGCATTGTGTTATCATATTTAAAAACGTTATTTCAAATAATATATAAAAAAATATCCAAGTACCCAATTCTATGGTAGTTGAAAGCATCAAAATAATTTGGCTAAGCGCGACGCGCGGAAGCACCGCCCGCCTGAACTAATGAAAGCTCCTGCGGCGGCGGAATATTTAATTAAAGCTATTAATTAGAACGGATCAAAGATAACCGCGTAATTAATATTTCAACTTGGAGTCTTGCGCCACGCCGCAGCCGCGCCTATGCCGCGTTGTTTTGATACTGACGGTTAGTACAATATTATTATAAACAATATAGATAACTTACTCGCTAACTAACTGATGCCCGCGACTTCTTAATGAAAAAGCTTAAATGTTGAAAAAAAAAATTTTTTTTTTCATAAATTCAAAAATGCTTTACCGCCATCGCGGATGTTGATTTTTTGCAGTGCATTCTTCCCCCCTATCACAAGTAGGTATGCGAGATAATATGGTATGTCTCAAGTAGGTATATGCGAGACTCTTCCGGCCTAAAAAGTGGTTTGCGTAGTTTTTTCATGATTACCGGTAAAACATTTTTGAATTTTTGAAAAAAAAATAATTTTTTAACATTGTTTTGGATATTTCATTACCTTTGACAGCTCATAAAAATAGCCATTCTAAATAGAAGAAACTATTCATTTGAGCAACCTATGAGTATAAAATAAAAATATAGGTCTTAATATAATATTATTATCTTACTTTATAAACCAGGGTGTTATTCATCTTTATGAAGGCCGCTGAATAAAATTTATAGGGGCATAATAACAATATAACACCCTCAAGGTACCCAAGCTAGCTTTCGGGAAAATATCACCCATCGCGCAATATATCGCGCGTGATGTGTCACGCCATAACCGCGACAAAAAGACGCTAATGGTCGCAAGTCGCAACAAAGCGCTCGCTCTGATTTATGTCGCGTCGGAAATTTTCTGAGTGTCGCGACTCTTGCATATTTGTCATAAAGCATAAAAAATGTTTCTTATGTTTTTTTTTTTGTTGAGCATCTTATTTTGTCGGTCTATCCGTGTATGTGATGTCTTTATTGTGTTGTATTCTTGCTTGTGACATAAATTTATTTTGCATTGTACTTGTGTGCTGAATAGAAAAATCTAGTTGGCAAAAAGGTTTGTTTTTGTATGTCAAAAGAGCTTACAAGAACCCTATATAAAATATTATATTGGAACTAGTTTTTGCCCCCCTCTTAGTCCACGGTAGGTTTTTAATTTTTGCTTAAATCCCGCGGGTACATCTAGCAGTTAGCAGTCTTCTTCACAAGGACTCGAGTCCTAGATGATATTATGCAGGGTCTGATGGTAAGCTTTTAATTTACATTTGTTATTATTTTCAATTCATTTTGGGGAGTTCAACTCAATTGCTTATTAAAATATGTGAACGAAGTCATTTAACATGATATTTTTGCCATTAATGAAGGGTTTATTATAATTTATAATCCTATCTATATGGTTGAGCCGTGAAAAGGCTGTAGGACAAATAATAAGTAAGTGTATTGGATTATTATGGAAAATACCTATGACCTAAGAACATGATAATAATCATAAATAGCAGAATAGTCATACAAATAATTAAGAAAGAAAAAATTTTTCTCCTCTTTTTTTCTCATTATTTCATTCAATTATTTGTTATTCACACATGTTTACATTAACTCAATTTTTATCGACCGAGCGAAGCGAAGGTCTTTGAGTTAACTAGGGCGATTTGCACTTGTCCGTCCGTCCGTCCGTCCGTCCGTCCGTCTGTCAGAGCCTTATAACTTTTGAATTACTGAACGTAATTACTTCAAATTTAGATATAATATGTAAACCGATGGCCTCCAGCCGAAAATGGCTTAAAAAGTTATAAAAATCTTTATTTCAGGGGGGCTCTCATAGAAGCGAATGCGAAGTAAAAAAAAAAAATCGCGTTACATAAAATTGTTACGTATCATTTTAAAGATAATTTTGAACTGAGTACAAAAATATTTTTTTTTTAATTTTTCCCTTAAAATTGACGAAATGGGGGGCTTTCAAAGTGGCGATTTTATACGCTCGCTTGAAGACGCTCTCTAGAAAAATCCGCTATGGATTTTCAAACTGATTTTATGTTTTTAGGTCACTTATATCCTGTACTTGAACAACAAATACTAAAATTATATGAATATTATAAAGAAACGAGATTATTTAATTTTAAATGGGCGTCAGTAATTCATATAGCATCAACATAGCTTCACAATAATGCTAATAGATGGCGCAGTCAGTAACTATTCCCATGGAACTACGAGTTAAATTCAATGTTTGATAAATAATTCAATGTTTTCACTAACGTTCCCTAACCTTTACGGGCTACCTATAAGTTAGGTGATTGATGTTTTCTGTCAACTTATTTATCACGATCCTGTACGGGACACCTAAAAGGATATTGGGACGGATGTTAGGACTTAGGATTGTATTTAGGAGCTACCTACGTTAAGAGACTCCTACTTAGGGGATGATTTAGGTATGTTTGGTGAAAACGGGCATAATAATAATGTCAGTTTTGGTTATCATGTATCGATTGAATGAATAATCATGGGATACCGTTACCGCGAGGTCTCAGTTCGGGGCGAACCACTAGTTATTCTAATATCTATTTTTTCACACATGGCCCATGATGCTACACCACTGGGGCGGAGTCTATACAAATTTTCCCATGGTCATCGGACACGAAGAATTTTATAAATGTCGTGTCCCAAAAATTGATCCACGCCTCCGTTGACCAAAGGCTTAGCCTCGCTATTCAGAGAGGTAATAGCGCCAGTGTTTTGGGCACCATGCCCATTAGCGATCACTTGGACGGCGTGTATTTTTTGTAAATATAATTAGTAGTAATTTTTTAATTTATTTCATATTAAGTATTATTATCATATTATGAAAATGTGAATTATATTATTAAACATAAACAAGTTTATTTAGGTACTTGAAAAAAAAACCCCCATTGTTCTTTGGAATGGAGATAGCTCATACCCAGGATTACCCATAACACATTGGCTACTTTTTATACTGGAAAATTACAGAGTTCCCGCAGGAATCAAAAAACCTTAATCCACGCGGACGAAGTCGCGGGCATCATGTAGTATAAGAACATATACATTGAGTATGGATTGTATTGTCAGTATAGGTTATTTACTAAAATATCGATTTTAAGCAATTACTACAAAATAATCGCTTATTGACAACGTGTTACAATTAATACTTAGTAAATTGCGATAACGAACATCGGATGATCTGACTTTAATCCCGGCATGTTTATTGCGGGTAGACTTTAAGCCTGACATTTTGTGTTATATTATTTATTTTCCATATAAATCGGTAATTAATTTATCTACTTATTTTTTCTGTGTTATATAATTCCCTGTCTCTTTCATTATATTCACGCAAAACATTAAAGCGGTCTATGATTCCGTTGCTGTGTCGAAGAAGGAGAGACAAACGTACCCACTTTTGCATCTAATGATATAAAACTGTGTGTTTCATCGTCATTTCAACCAATCTCTTTTGAAGGGTGTAGGCCATAGTTCACTACACTGACTATGTGCGGATTGGCAAACTTCACACACCATTAAGAACATTATAGAGTTCTTTTTAAGCGACTTCAAAAAAGGAGGAGGTTCTCAATTCGTCGGAATCTTTATTTTTTTTAATTTTTTTTATGTCTGTTCACCGATTACTCGAAGACTCCAGAATCGATTTGGAAAATTATTTTTTTATTTTAAAGGGTATTATACTTTCCAAGAGGGTCCCTTTGAATTTTATCGAAATCGGTGGAGCGGTTTTTAGGGTTCCGTACCCAAAGGGTACCAACGGGACCCTATTACTAAGCCTACGCTGTCCGTCCGTCCGTCCGTCCGTCCGTCCGTCTGTCAGCGGGCTGTATCTCGTAAACCGTAATAGATAGACAAATGAAATTTTCACATATGTATTTCTATTGCCGCTATAACAACAAATAATAAAAATTAAATTAAATTAAAAAAATTAAATTAAAATGGGTAGGTGGGTAGATGGAAATCTTTTAATTTAATTTTTTTAACGGAACCCTAAAAGAGCGAGGCCCGACTCGCACTTGGCCGATTTTTAAAATATCAACAATAAATTATATACTTTGTAGTGGCGCGTAGTGCTTTGTAGTTGGTGGTTTAAAGCCGATTTTTTAAAAATTTAAGGGATTTTTCCTGCATCATCAAAGCAATATGAAGCGAGAATAGCCATATTTCTACATATTTATTCCTCGACGATAGTAGTAATTTTTCGCGAGTAGCGATTTTAATGCATGTTTAGGATAAATTATGGTGAAACGTAATAGTTTATTTCTAGCCTCAATAGCCCAACGACTAATGCGCGGACAGAAAATTGAAAGGTGGACGGTTCGATACCCACCCGTTGCATTACTGCCTTTCGTTTCTTTGGAGAGGAGAGTATTAGGCAAATATTCTTTAAAAAAAACTTGGGATAACTGTTAATTTACTCTGGAATAAGACTTATACTTTATTGGTAAGTGGGGCTAAAATGTATACAGGAAATTGTGCATGTATTTAGTATTCAAACACCGTTACGCCGGTGAAAGCCCAGCTTTACACGAGATAATCCGCCATTACTTACAATTGCAACTATGCACACAGCATTATAATTGTGCTCTAATTGTGTTAGTAATAATTGTTCCCGTTTGCGTTCCTCGTAGCCCCTAAGCCCGTAACGTACTCTGAATTTAATGAATATACTGAGATTCAAGGATCCTTATTCGGTTGAATATTATTAATTTTACTACACGTATTTATTACGTCTTTTGTTATTCTAACGAAGTTTTGGAACGAAGTTACTTATCGGTACGGACTTGGCGGATGGTGGCTAGGCGAAAAAAAGTGTAAGAAAGAATTTTTCAGTCACGACCTTTGTGTGTTGCCTTCGTTTATTACACACGTTCCATCATAACTTTGGTGGCGTAGCGGCTAAAGGAAGGAGTGAAACTATCGGTCCGGGGGTTCGAATCCTGACTTCAGATTTTTTTTTTTAATATTAATTTAATATTAAAAGTGTTCGTTTAAGCAATTAAATATCACTTGCTTCAACGGTGAAGGAAAACATCGTGAGGAAACCTGCACACCTGAAAGTTCTTCATAATGTTCTTGAAGGTGTGTGAAGTCCGCCAATTCGCATTGGGCCAGCGTGGTGGACTATGGCCTATAACCCTTCTCTGAGAGGAGACCTGCGCTCAGTAGTGAGCCGTTGATGGGTTGGTAATGATAAAAAGTGTTCCACGACACTCACGCATTTTTTTCACCGCGGAAAGCGGTCTTCTTACTTAAGCAAGAACACTGCCTACACATTACACATTTGACATTACATACACAACAGCACCCAAAGCACAATAAATTATAATAAAGGTACATACGTCCCTTTAAAAATTATTATACTAAAACTTTGTAAGTAGGAAAAACTAGTAGGTATTAAGAATGCATTTACTGTAAAAAACTTCTTTATTAATCGATAGACGTCCACAGCTGGATATGGGCCTCTTGTGCAGACCTCCACACGTCTCGGTCTTGTGGCATCTGTATCCAGTGAGCACTTTGCGATTTTGGTTGATTTCAACGGACATTTTCTGATTCGGATTTTGGATCTGCTAAAAAATCTCAAATTATTGCTATCGGTCCTTGGGTGACGGGTATTGCCAACTCTGCGCTTTCCATTAAAACTCTGTGTGCCGGCAGTATTATTTCTGTCAAAATTAATTGGGTCTTAATCAATACATATTATAAAGTGTACCTACGACGAAGAGTATATCCGCGATTTCGAAATAACTGCCTCTTATCTTAATAAGCTCAATGCACGCCTGAGAATTCTCCATAATATTCTCAAAGGTGTGTGAAACCTACCAATTCGCATTGGGCCAGCGTGGTAGACTATGGCCTATAACTACTCTTAGAGCAGACCTGCGCTCTGTAGTAAGACGTTGATAAGCTGCTAATAATGATTATGATTAAACTCATATTATGATTATAAGAACGATAGCATAACCTTGCCAAGTTTTTCAAGATTTGGATGCTTGTAATATTATGCGTATCCCCCCCTCATCCCGCGGGTGTCGTACGAGGCGACTAAGGGAATATAGCGGAGAACGGGCAGCAGCGTCCTCTGTGCTACTACTGCCGTCTACTGCGATCACCAACCCGTCTGCCCCGCGTGGTGATTATGGGCAAACCCTCCTCTTGGGAGAGGCCTTTAGTCCAGCAGTGGACTGTTATAGGCTATTGATGATGATGATGATGAATATTATGCGTTGTCTTTATCTAGTGTTTAAACGACTCTCTCCAGTGAGATAAGTCTGAATGGCACGCATTCAGCGCTAATGGGTGCTCGAGCTGACAGCCTACGCTTCAGACAGCTGTCTTGAATGCATTTAGAGCTAGGAAATCAGGTATAGCTGTATTAAAGAGGCACAGCAGTTTCTATAGTTTAAAACGTATTACTAAAGATGCAAGCAGTGATAGCCTAGTGGTTAGGACTGTGGTCTCCTATTCAGGGGGTCGCAGGTTCGATCCCGGGTACGCACCTCTGACTTTTCGGAGTTAAGTGCGTTTAAGCAATTAACTATCACTTGCTTCAACGGTGAAGGAAAACATCGCGAGGAAACCTGCACATCTGAGAGTTCTTCATAATGTTCTCGAAGGTGTGTGAAGTCCACCAATTCGCACTGGGCCAGCGTGGTGGACTATGGCCTATAACCCTCCTCTGAGAGGAGACCTGCGCTCAATAGTGAGCCGTTGATGGGTTGCTGATGATGATGAAAGATGCAAGTGGGCGGACGATATAACGGAGTGGACAGGGCTGACTTAACAGTCTAGCAAAATTTGTGTCGGTTTATGATACACAATATCATCATCATCATCATCATGAGCAACACATTAACTTCTCACTACTGAGTGCGGGTGTCCTCTCAGAGAAGGGTTATAGATCTCCTCATTTCTGATTCGATCTCGCAGGGATACTCCGAGCACAGCTCTCTCCATCGCCCGCTCAGTGATCCTGAGCCTTAAATATCTCATACTAAATTAATTGCGAGTAAAAAATTAAAACCCTGCAGCAATGTTGCATATAATCTCAGTTCAGCAGCTGAAAGTTGCAAGTGCCGTCTGTCTGTCCACTTAAGGGGCCATTAGCACTGAATGCGTGGCGCATTAAAATTCATTTTCACTCCGCGAATGCGACGACGACGGCGACTCGGCACAAAGATGGAAGTAAAAATAGTGGAAACTATCCTTTTTGAGTTAAAAAGGAGACACAAGATGTAAAAGACATACTTACTCGTATCTACTTGATATACCTAATAGTATTATAACATACTTGTATCAGCATGTATAGTGCAGTGATAGCCTAGTAGTTAGGACTGTGGTCTCCTGTTCGGGGGGTCGCAGGTTCGATCCCGGGTACGGTACCTCTGACTTTTCGGAGTCAAGTGCGTTTAAGCAATTAAATGTCACTTGCTACAACGGTGAAGGAAAACATCGTGAGGAAACCTGCACACCTGAGAGTTCTCCATAATGTTCTCGAAGGTGTGTGAAGTCCGCCAATTCGTATTGGGCCAGCGTGTTGGACTATGGCCTATAACCCTTCTCTGAGAGGGGAGACTTGCGCTCAGTAGTGAGCCGTTGATAGGTTGCTAATGATGATGATGATAATGATGATACATGTATCCCAAAGATCTTTCGGTTCGCTGTAACGGTGTCGCCAATAAGATATGGTAAAACTATTATTTTATTCGCTGCTAGCTGAAACGCACGACTTCGTACGTATGGATATTGGGTTTTTAAAAAATCCCCTAGTCCGTAATTTTCCGAAATGTCCGACTCCAGAAAATAAGAACTCCAGAAACAGTAATAAAATCTGTATATAAATATAAAAATCAAAGTCCTGACTAACTGACTAAGGCACACTTGCAGAAACGTCGAGATATCCTTTTAACCCAGAGTTAGCAGCTAACTCTGGGTTAAAAAGACAGATTTGACAGATTTCATATAAAGCTTCTGTCAAACTTACAAATTTTTTCCTGGGTTAACTAACTCGGCGTCTCTGCAAGCGGACCTAAGTGAAATATCCACGTTCAGTCTAACCATTGAAGTTAGAAACATGAAATTTTGAAAGTAGATTCCTTTTATGACGTAAGCATCCACTAAGGAAGGATTTTTTGAAATTATACCCCGAGATGATTAAATAGTGGGTCAAATTTGTATGAAAGTCCGTCATTTTTCAAGTTATAAAACAAAAAATACCCTAGTCCAAAAAAAGAAAACGTAGATGAAGTCACAAGGGTCTCATAAGTAGGCTCAGGACCGCTCAGCGGGCGATGGAGAGAGCTATGCTCGGAGTGTCCCTGCGGGATCGTATCAGAAATGAGGAGATCCGTAGGAGAACCAGAGTCACCGATATGGCTCAGCGAGTCGCGATACTGAAGTGGAAATGGGCGGGCACATATTTCGAAGAGCTGATGGTCGTTGGGGTCCCAAGGTGCTGGAGTGGCGACCCCGCACCGGGAAGCGCAGTGTTGGCAGACCCCCCACCAGGTGGACCGACGACATCAAGCGAGTCGCAGGGAGCCGCTGGATTCAGGCGGCGCAAGACCGAGACCTGTGGAAGTCCATGCAAGAGACCTTTGTCCAGCAGTGGACGTCTATCGGTTGATAAAGAAGAAAGAAGAAAGAGATGAAGTCACGGGCATCAACTACCTAGTTTTCTATTAAATGCAACTAACATTAAAATATTATTCCATAATAATAATATTAAAATAGAGTGCAATAATTTTAGTAGGCAATAAAGCTACACAATAATGCAGTGATAAGCCACTATTACATTATTATGGAATGTCAAACGCAAACTAATACGCTTTTAATTTGGACAAACAATGCCGCAAAAGTCTAACGAAACTATCGACCGCAATTCGAACTAATTAATAAAATAATTAATCACCATTCGGTGCGCGACCGATGCGGAGCGCCGACGACGCTCAAAGCGATGCGATAACCTCGGAAGCGGTGCAAACTATGCACTTTTGACGACTATCAAAATCTTCTTCTTCTTCTTCCTAGCGTTTGTCCCGGCATACGCCAGGGTATTCCCCTTTTCTACTAAGTTTCCTCCACTTTGCACAATCTAAATTCTAAAGCATCCTCTTTACGAAGACCGTTGGCGCGTGGATCTGCCTGTGCGATGTCAATCCACCGTTTCTTTGGCCGGCCTCGGGACCGCTGTCCAGGGACGGACATATTTAGGCACCTGTGACCCACATAGTTTTGAGGACGGCGCAGTAAGTGGCCAAACCAACGCAACCGAGACTTTTGTATTTGTCTGCTATATCTCGCACGCCAAGGCTACCGCGGATGTTCTCGTTGCGAATTCTGTCCAAGCGAGCAACGACACACATCCACCGAAGCAATAAGCATCTTCATTTCATTGGAGTGAAGATCGCGGGTATGTCTCGTTAGCGCTGGCCTGACCTCGCTGCCATAAAGCATTACAGGAAGTATGATGCTCTTGAAGACCAATCCTTTTAGGTGACTATCATAATATAGCTTCCATATCTATTTAAATAAAAATGAATTAACGTTTGTTAGTATCACAAAATCTCGAGAACGGCTGAACCGATTTGTCTAATTTTGGTTTTGAAATATATATAGAAGTTGGACTTCTATAGGAAGGAAGGTTTGAAATGCGAGAAAAAAAAATTAAAGAAAAAAGTATATTAATATCTCCGTGATTTCCGATTTGCGTGAATGTTTTTAATCGACACAGAAACTTTGCGGAGGGTCCTATAAAAACTTTAGAGTTCTAACTTCTCAATATTGATGCTGCAGGGGTTATGCCTACTACCTACTAAGACGTGGGCATCAGCTAGTAATAAATAAATATATATAAGAAGAAGGTAACTGACTGAGCTATTAATGTACAGCTCTAACCACTTGACGGATCAGGCTGTTTGGCATACAGATGGCTATTATGATGTAGGCATTCGCTAACAAAAGATTTTTGAAAATACAAACCCTAAGGGGATAAAATAGGGGTTTGAAAAATCGAACTTAACGTGAGCGAAGCCGCGGGCCAAATTAGTTTTTTATAAGCATTTTTGATAGTTTTGGTATTGACAATAAAATGTGAGAACGTCACATATCTATAGGCTTTATCTAAGCATAAATCTATATATATAAAAGAAAGTGGTGTTAGTTACACTATTTATAACTCAAGAACGGATACGATTTGGCTGAAAATTGGTGGAGAGGTAGCTTAGAACCAGGAGACGGACATAGGATACTTTTTATCCCGTTCGACCGCGTTTCCGTCAAGTCACTATAAAACGTGGTATAACAAAAACGCATCTGAGATGGAATAACAAAACGCAAATGACAGTGGAATAACAAAACGTAAATGACAGCTAAATGTAATTTTGTCTTTGGTTAAGTATGGTAAAAAATTTGACAATTATAAAAAGTGTTATAATAAAGCATTACTGATATTATATATGCGAAAGTGTGTTTGTTTGTTGGTTTGTCCTTCAATCACGTCGCAACAGAACAGCGGATTGATGCGATTTTTTGCATGGGTATAGTAATGGATGTAGTAGTGGTTCCTCAGACAGGGAGAGCTACTTTTTATCTCAGATAATGAAAGAGTACCCGCGGGATTTTTAAAAACTAAATCCATGCGGATGAAGTCGCGGGCATCAGCTAGTATAATAATAAAACTGAGAACACAATTATTGAAATAATCAATATAACTCATCCGATAATTAGTGAATTCGATAGTAAACACTTGATTATTCAAAAGCAAAATTTGTAAAAGTGTATTTGAATAAAAAAAATTCCATCCCCAGCTTCAATATACTTGTAGACTATCCATCTTCAACAAAGCTCTTGTTAAAGTTTTACCTGTAGCTTTGTAATTGCATCAAAGAAACAAAGCAAGTCTCTCGTAACTTGTACCACACCACAGTCAAAGCAAAGTTGTTTGCATCCGATCTCTCATTATATGCCGTTATGACTATCATTACTGACGAGAAGAATACTTGTACAGAGGTTTTCAACTTTGTTACGAGACGCTGCAACAAGTAATTATGCACTTGTGTTCTTAATACAATACAACTAGAAAATGTCTAAGATTTAAATAGAATTTTAATTTAAAATCCTCGAATTTAATTTGAAAACTTAAAATATAAACAAATACGTGTGGCACTCGGGGACTGCCGCGGTAAAGCTATTGCATAGCATTTTCTAGTTGCACGCACACAAACACCGTGCCGAAGTCTGCCTAACTGAAACGACGGTGTTAGGTTTATTTTCGTTACGGGATTTCTTGATTCGGTCGCCGCGCTCAAAGCCGGCGATAAAAGCTATGCAATAGCTTAATATTATAGACTAATAAATTAAACTTCTGTCGTCTTGGAGCGGTTTTTACCCGCGCTCGCAGCGGTTGCGGGAAAATGTAGTAGTCATGGCGCGGTCGCGCGGACGCGGTACGACGCGACGTAGGCGGGAGGTGTTCTCTCCTTCCGACGCTATTTTTGCGGTTCTTTCCCGCAATTCCGACGCTATTTTTGCGGTTCTTTCCCGCAACCGCAGCGGCTGCGGGACCGCATAAACAAGCGGTGTCATTAGTATTATATCAGTAAATAAAACAGCTGTACTGCAAACTCTGCGGGCGCGGGTGAGAACCGGCTGTGATATAAACTCAGTATTGAATTTTTTTGTTATTGAGGGTAGTGACACCTTCCTCCCTCCAATGTTACGGGGTTTTTTTATTCTATGACAAGAAAGAGATAATGGTAAGTGACGATCCAATCTAAAATGGTAGCAGACTAACCTAAAAGGGAGTATAGCAGTTTTAATTAGAATAGAATAGAATAGAAATGTTTTCATTCAAATAAACTTTTATAAGTACTTTTGAATCGTCAATGAGTCTACCACTGATTCGGAATGCCGTTCCTGCCAAGAAGAACCAACAAGAAACTCGGCAGTTGCTCTTTTCAAAATACTTTTACATTATACTTAATAGATATTATGCTATGTATGCAGAGTTTCCACAATAAGGTGAAGTTTCACAAAAGCATACGTTATTATATCTAATTATAATTTAACACATGTTAAGACGGGCAGACAGAAAGTAGCCCCATTGCTGCTGGTGGCACCCGTTCACGAGCATGACGCATGACCCAGCCATTGCTTCGCTCAACCATATTTGAGGGAACGTAACAATTAGGTACACCCATACCCCCTAATGGGTTTCCACACGCAATCATGCCGGAAGGTTAAGTCAATTGGCGGCACATCTTTGAAAGTAGATGCATATATCGTCTCCATTCGGCAAAAAAGCCATGCATACAAGAGTTCTTCACACTGGCAATAGGCATCTGACCCACAAAAACTGAACGGTACTCCAGAAAGCCCCTTCAATCAATTTTCAACTTACAAAATACCTCTCAATAATCGCAATCGGAACTGGGTCGTGGCCTCAACGGCTCAACCTAAAATAAGTTGCGTTAAACTCTTAACCCGTATATTTAACCCATAAGCGAGGTCCCAATTACCTAGTAGAATGGTACAAATGACCTCAAGATATTTCAGCGTTATATAACTTCTAGAGAGGACATAATGAAAAAAGGCTCATTTGGCTACTTAAACCTACGTTTAGTACAGTCTCTATCTGCGTCCTATCCATTATTATTATTGCAGCGATTGACCCCTTTTTAACCGACTTCAACAAAAGGAGGTGGTTATCAAATCCACCAATCAAATTTTTTGTCGATGTCAGACCATAACTCCGTCAAACCGATTTCAATCCTTTTTTTTATTTGAAAGGACATAAATAGCTAAAGGCATATTATATTAAAGCTTAAAGGGTTAGTTGCGCATCAGTTTCATTTTTATTTAGGCCTGCCCAACTTCAACAAAACTTCACTTGTATACAAACTAGAATTATTTTATACTTTGTAGTGGCGTTTTGAGTCGGTTTTTTTTAAATAATTTTATGTATTATTATCATTAATAATTATAATAATGGTAGCGGTTTTCTCAGATAAATAATTCAATGGCCTACCAGATTCTTCAGTATACGACTTTGGCTCCTAGATTTATTGATTCAACATGAACTTCATTCGTGTGGAGTTAGGTTTTATAAAATTCCCGCGGGAACCCTTTTCTTTTTTTTCTGACACTAAAAATACCCTATGCCATTCAGGATCTCAACTATACTTATACTAAATTGTCATTGTAATTGGCTAATACTCGCTGTTAGAAGTTTAGAACTAGGCCACACGTCCCCCATTTCTACTATTATACCTAAGCTTTTAAAAAAATCTTCTCTATCATTCAAGCAAATCTCTTTGTATCGACCTTAGCCAAGAGTAACTTGTGACAAGCATTAATACTGTCCGTAATTGGATAAACTGTTTGCTTTAAGCTGCCTTTAGAAGCTCAACCTTAAGGCAAAACCATTTCTATTGTTAATAAAAATATGGGCGAATATAGCATGAATGTGTTTTGTGATTATTTATGTATGACGTTTTGCTAGAAAACTTAACTTAGAACAAAGATGTACTTTACGTAATTTTCAGGTATGTAATAATATTACGGAGCCAAATAATTTATTTTTCCTAAGCTTACTATTATGATATAAAAATACTTTTTTTTTTAAAGAATATGAGCCAAAATTTAAGTTGACTAATATTCTCCTCTCCCCTCCAAATAAGCGGAAAGCTTGCGTCAGTAGTGGGTACGACAAAAGTGCAACGGGTGGGATTCGAACCTGCGGCCTTTCAGTTTTCAGTCCGCACCCTTAACCGTTGGGCTATTGAGGCTTTGAGCAGATATCTACGTAGAACTACGATGTACCAATGTCTAGCGGTTAAAAAGTTAGATTTTCGCTTGTTTCACGATTTAAATGTACCTATTTGTTAGATTATGGCATGATTAGATCGTAATACAAACGCGTTTAGTTTTGGTACGTATTGTGACTTGGTATAGCTACTGTCTACGTCGTAGCTACTACAAATACTCAACTTAAGGTGGACTATACGAGTCTGCCCGCGAAATTCAAATTTTATTTGGTTTTTCCCATTTTGTAAACTAATACGACAAAGTAGGCTTATGGCATTCTTATTGCGCCAGTAGAATTATCATCTTCACAGGTTTACATAAAAATTTTTACTTGAAAGTGACCAGTTTAAGAAATTAATCAAAATACCGAGTTGGACGTGAGTTACTTTCAAGTAAAGATTTTTGTGTAAACCTGTGAAGATGATAATTCTACGGGCGCAATTAGAATGCCATTAGCATAGTTTGTCGTATTAGTTTACAAATTGCGAAAAACCAAATTAAATTTGAATTTCGCGGGCAGACCCGTATAATCATCCTTAAGGCTTTGAGTATTAAACTAACAAATACTCAAAGACTTAAGGGCTTAAAGCTTATTTAACACTTACTTAGGGACTTAAGGCTTATTTAATATTTTCTCAGTCGCCGATTAGCGTTACTAAGTAGAACGATTGGACAGTTTTAGTAATGGAAATCTGCCAATTTATTATAAGCGATTAAGAAATGGGCCCTTAAGTTAATTAGTTAACGCAAAATATTCTTCTTCTTCTTCTTCTTCTTTATCAACCGATAGACGTCCACTGCTGGACAAAGGTCTCTTGCATGGACTTCCACAGGCCTCGGTCTTGCGCCGCCTGAATCCAGCGGCTCCCTGCGACTCGTTTGATGTCGTCGGTCCACCTGGTGGGGGGTCTGCCAACACTGCGCTTCCCGGTGCGGGGTCGCCACTCCAGCACCTTGGGACCCCAACGACCATCAGCTCTTCGAACTATGTGCCCCGCCCATTTCCACTTCAGTATCGCGACTCGCTTAGCTATGTCGGTGACTCTGGTTCTCCTACGGATCTCCTCATTTCTGATTCGATCCCGCAGGGACACTCCGAGCATAGCTCTCTCCATCGCCCGCTGAGCGGTCCTGAGCCTACTTATGAGGCCCTTAGTTAGCGACCATGTCTCGGATCCGTAAGTCATCACTGGCAACACGCACTGTTCGAAGACTTTAGTCTTCAGGCACTGAGGAATTTTGGACGAGAAGACATCTCGGAGCTTCCCGAACGCTGCCCAGCCGAGTTAAAACGCAAAATATTACTTAATAAAAATTAAAGATTTTAGACTTATGTTGTGATTTAATGATATAATTTTAATGTATTATACGAGTACGTACGTAAAATGTCCATATTTCGATCCAGTTCTCGATCGATCAAAACAATTATCGTGGTACGTATTCGGATAATATATTACTTAAGTAAAATAAAAATTATTTTGTTGTGTGTGCAATGCGTTTTAAATTGATTCATCTCTGCCAATCTCGAACCCCCAAATCCAAATATAAATGGCAATGAACATCAACACGTGAAGCTCTCTGATAGACCCCCAACCCCAAAATTCGACAAGAGCATTTTTCTCAACGCCTCTAAAGTATGGCCAATTTTTCACCAAACCTTTTTAAATCTACACGTACGTTACCCACGTTACGGGGAAAACAACAAAAAAAAAACATTTTGCACATCTTCATCGCAATTTATTTCCCTTGGTTTAGGGACTCGATTTATTTGTTGACGAATAGCCGGTCGCAGGTGTGTGCCCTGCCTAACTCTGATGAAATGCCAGTAATATTTTAAGTCCTACTCCTACGTAAATAAAGTTACTTTTAGCTTGTTTCTAGATTAGCAAGGTAGGTTGTAACAACTTGATGTAGGGCGATTGACACAAGTATGTGGATATAGGGTAAAGTCGGAAAAGGCAGCGATTTTATTTTCTTGGTAAACGTTGATACGTGGGTCAAATGTATCAATAGAGATTTTTCGCTAAACATTTCCTTTAGTTCACACATACACGTGTGAATTACGGAAAGGTTTGAGATAGCTTTAATATTTCATATAGATACGTTTTATTTTTTGGTGACAAAAATAAATATTTCGATGACAAATTGACTACATTGTGAAAAGTGACAACATAGTTGAAGCAGATTAACTTATCAGTGGATTAAAGTCCATACTGTTGAATTAAAGTTTCTAGACCTAGGACTTCCATGCCTCGGCCTTGGGCCTTCTGTATCCAGTGGCTCCCTACGACTCCCTGCGACTGCGCTCTCCGATGCAAGGTTCCCATTCTAGCACTTCTTTGTATTAACTAATACCCCAACCCTTGTCACTTCATGCTATTATTATTTAAAAACTATCCCGTAGGTACTATAGTTCAAGCAAAGCTCTCTCCATCACACGCTGGTTATCTTTCTCTTACTGCTCTCTTTTATTAGCTAATGCTTTTGGGGAACTTACGGCTAGGTGTGTTTTTTTTTTAAATTAAAGATTACTTCTAATCAGCCTCGATTGATCCTGGCAATTCAATAATGTCCTCTCGACGGAATCTGGTAACGGTGGCCAACCTCCTCAGAGATTAGCCATCTGCGTGGGAGATATTACGTCGAACCTGCTAACCACTAGATCAACGAAACAATTTGATAGGAAGTACATAGATCGAGCTCTATCGATTGAGTTTAGCAACAACATAATATTATATCCATTTTGTATCGAATATCGATTATAATATTCTCGTGCAAGTGGAGAAGCTTCTTTGTATATTGATTACCAAACCAAAGTTGATAAAAATCTCGTCTATACTTTAAATGTAATAAAGTTTTACGACAAAACGTCCTCAATACATAACATAAAATACGATCCGAATATAAAATGTGCATAAATCGGGTACACTTGCGACAAGTAAACTCGACAAAAATGTCATGGCTTAAAAACTGAGAAAATAATGTTTACCTATGATGGAGTTTTTTTGTGGGACAAAATCTGAAATAATCATAGAACCATAGTAACCAATATACCTTAAGCTATCAGTAGAAGTGCCAGTGGGCAAGTCATGCTAGTCAAAAGACATAGGATGAAGACTGCATACATGTGAAGTGTTCGGTTTATCTCCAGAATCGACCTAATTGGAACGTAGTTCCTTATTGCGCGGTACGGAAGGGGGCTAGACGGAAAAAATTAAGGAATCGACACTCGACACATTTTTGAAACCGACACTTTTTTGTTGAATGTGAATTTTGCATTGTATTCGGTATTTTCGCCATACTACACGGCGTCTGCATGGCCTAGTGGATCGGGCAGTCGTCTAAAAGTTCAACGCCGATGATTCGAATGTGGTTCGAATCCCAGCTCGACAGACTGAATTTTCTATTTTCAATTTTATTTTAAATAATTTCTACATGTGGAATTTTTCCCTAATTTTTTATTGTATAAATTGGATAAAATTTTATTGTACTACTAACGCCATCTGTTAAAAAACCAGAGTAACTCTTTGGTTTTGTAACAGAGCTGCAATAGAAATAAACTAAATATAATTTCGTCATCGTCGTAGTTAATCAATTTAATACTAGATGACACCACTAGTTTATTACAATTCCTTCACTAAAATTAATCGAAAATTCGAAAGGAACTACGTTCAATCCGGGTGTCCCTTGACACCTCTCAAGTTTTTATAATTATAAAAAGCGTTGAGGTAATACTGGATGGATGAAGAAATTCGTCGTTTTAACCTTACTTTGTTATCTTTCCTGTTAAGCAGCAAGAATATAGCAGAATGTGGATAGTCGAAATGCGCTAAATTAACAAGATTGGACAGGATTTGGGATAAAAATCTGCATTCCGAACAGAGTAGGTAGAGTTAGAGTCTTGACGTGTTATAAGAGCCACAGGTTGTTCTACATGAAAGTAATAATTTTGAATTTTGAAAGGCTTGTCTAATCTGCTAACCTAAGCATGCAACCCACCCAAAAACGCCGCGAAAGATTAAAAACAAAAACTCATTCGTATCTCAAGTGTGCTAACATATTATAACATAGGGATGTTTTTGCCCTGCATATGATTTCAATGAAATCATCGGCTTCAAGGAGGGCCATCAGGAACACATGTCTGGAAACGGCCTCCGAATCTTTCAACCGTTATCTTTATTCGGGGCTGGGATTCCTTTCGCTAAGTGGTTTAAAAGTCACAAGCGTAAAGCGTGTTTGAGAAATCCCATTCACTAAAATGTGCAAAAAATATGAATAATTTTTGGGCCATTTTTGAAATAGTTTTTTTTTCAATAGTCTTTTACAAAGTGCTTCTGAGAAGTCAAGTGAGTTAACTTCTATTTGGAATGTCGTTAGGTACAACAGAGCATAAAGACAAGTAATTATTTTACTGTGGAATTTTATTAAAGAACGTCACAGTCATGCACGAACATGCTAAGGTGTGGAACGCACTTCCGGCGTCTGTGTTTCCGGCCAGGTATTTATTTATTTAATTAATACATTTACACCCGGAAAATTACAAAAAAATACTGAAAAACATAAAATTATTTACAAGTGTTCATAAAATTAATTACAAAGATGGCAAAATAAGTGTTTTCTGAAACAGATAGTGTTGATAAAGCTGCATTAGTGAAACAGTGTGTCGCCAGGCCAGGTCGCTGTGTGGCCAGGTATAATTTGAGTAGCCACTCATGTATTCACTCTTGCCTTCAAGGCAAGATTGAAGGCAAGTTCTAGGCTGTTTCTAGACAAGCGCGCTCCTACCTGAACCACATCAGTGCTTTCCAGCATTGACTGTCGTCAAGCGCAAGCCTATCTGGAGATTAAAAAATAAAAAAAAACTTGAGAGGTGTCCAGGGACACCCGGATGGAACGTAGTTCCTTTCGATTAATTAATTTGGCATTCAAGTGTTCGGTATTTTCGCGGTACAATAATGGGTCTCCGTAGCCTTGTGGCTTCTGCAGTCGCCTAACAGCCAAAGGTCGATGGTTCAAATCCCAGCTCGACAGACCGAATTTTCCATTTTCAATTTTATTTTAAAAAATTTCTACATGTGGAACCTTTCCCTAATTTTTTATATCAAAATCAAAAAATTCAAAATCAAAATAACTTATAAGTTATAAAAAATTTGGGAAAAATGCAAAAGCCACAAGGCTACGGAGACCCAATATTGTACCGCGAAAATACCGAACACTTGAATGCCAAATTCACATTCAAAAAAGTGTCAGTTTCAAAAAAGTGTCGATCAGTGTCGAGTGTCGGTTCACTTTTGTCTTAATTTTTTCCGTCTAGCCCCCTTCCGCACCGCGTGATAAGGAACTGCGTTCCAAAATGAATATTCCTCAAAAAATCTATTTCTTATAACTTGTAATATACTATAGCAAGGCGGGTCGGTGCTCACGGAATTTATGGCGGTTACCTACGCATTGGTGGGATTTATGCCGCGGGCCGTCGGCGACACTCTCCAACTTACAGTTTTTGTGATAAACCGCCTGATTGAGGACCCCCCCAGCCTCCCGAGCGAGTGAGGCCTGCGAATAACAACCCCGTATAATACTGCGATGTGGACCTGTATAAAATAATGATCATCACTCGATTTATTAAGCTATTGCATAGCTTTTATCGCGGGCTTTGAACTAGGACAAACAGTTTGAGCACGGCGACCGAATAAAGAAATTCCGTAACGAAAAAAAACCTAACACCGTCGTTCAGTAAGCGTTCAACATTTTAGAGGTTCACATTTAACTCTGTTTATGTATGATGTCGCAGGTTCGAATCTCACTCGCGAAGTAGTGACAGTGCGCTTTTCTTGTTTGTTTGTTTTTTAATATTTTTTTGCATAATTTTTACTATGCAAAAAAAAATATTGCATAAATAATATTATAATTGCATAAGTTGATAAAAAATGCTATGCAATAGCTTTACCGCGGCAGTCCCCGAGTGCCACTTAATTTTTTTTTATCTGAGGTTTGACTCAACGCCAATACAATTAAGTAGGTGCACATCACTTCAAGCCCCTTGACGTGTCGTACAATAATTCGTCTATGGTCGTACATGAGGGATTTCAAATCAAGTAGTAAAATATGACGATGCAATCTCAGGTCATATTTCACGTCTGTTTTAAATAAGATTTTAGCCTCTTATGGCTTTACAGTGTCGAATTTCACCAACGTCGAGTGACGTTTAACTGAGAAATAAATAAGGCCGCTGACAGTTTTTGTATTAAACATATGCCAAAATATCAAAAAAGCTCGAATAAGACTTATTTGACGTTGGCGAAATCAATCCTTAGTCATTCTAATTTAAATCTGTTAAATTCAAACAAAGATTGTTTAATAACCGCTGAACCAGTCTTTGGGAAATTTGGCACAGAGATAGCGTCCTGGTGGTGGATATGGGATAGATTTTATAACAGATAAATAGAGAGGTAATTTTTAAATTTTCTAGGAAAAATGTTGGCACCCTTAGATTAGTAAATATTCTTAGGTTGGCACCAGTTTATGCTCCATAAAAACAGATTGAAATTAACCTAAAATCCCCAAACCAAAGGCGTCCGTCCTTTGTAAACCAGGACACTTAAAAGCTTTCAACCTGTTAACTCCTAACCTATTTAAAAATGAAAACTCACTTATCCCAATTTCGTGTTTTGAACCTCTCCCGCTACAGAGTAGCACTATACAGAGACTGGCTGATGTATTGTCATGAATATTTCATATCTGAAGCCCGGTTTCAATATTTAAAACTAGTCGCTAAGTGTCAAAGCTGAAATTATTGTAAGAGGTGAAGTACTAGACCCTTTCGGGATGATCTGATATCGGATTAAACAAGATTCTTACAGAGAAGATCAAAATATCCAAACAAGGATAGGTATATATTATAAACTAGCTGCCCGGACAGACTTCGTTCTGTCAAAAGTTAAAAGTAAAAATTGAATTTTTTTTTTTTTTTTAATTAAAACCTTCCGTGGACCTTAAGGAACATACAAAAAATAAATTAACCGAATTGGTCCATCCATTCTTGAGTTATGTGCTTACCAACATTCATTTTTATTTATATAGATAGACTATGTTGTAAATACACAGCCTAAGGGGCTGCGCCCACTGACGGCATGGCACAGCAGGGGATCTCCAGGCGAAGAACAGAAATATACTTGCCTTAACAGTCATCATCAGCCAGAGTGCATCCACTGTTGGAATAGGAGCGCCAACGTTGCCTATCCTCGGCCTTTCGCATCCAATCGATGCCGGCCACTTTTCGGATGTCATCGCTCCATCTAGCAATGTCTAAAGACAAAAGTCTTTATTCAGTGCGTCCTACCAGTGATGACTTACGGTGCTGAAACGTGGACACTGACAGTGAGGCTAGTCCACAAACTTCAAGTTGCTCAGCGTTCTATGGAGAGAGACAAGCTCGGAATTTCTTTGAGGGATAAAATCCGAAACGAAGTGATTCGCCAAAGAACTAAAGTGACTGACGTAGCTCTTAGGGCGAGCACGCTGAAGTGGCAGTGGGCTGGTCACATTTGTCGGAGGACCGATGGCCGCTGATGTCGTAAAGTCCTCGAGTGGAGATCACGTCTTGGCAAACGGAGTGTAGTTAAATTGTGATGATCGTCGTAGGAACAAAAACACCTAGATCTACGATCAGTCAGGTGCAGGCCCTAAAATGGAAGTGGAACACGCTTTTCTAGAAAATCCCTTTTTCTAGAAGGGTATTCCAAACAGCGGTGAGTAATAGAAACCAGAGCTGCGATTGTCTAAAAGTCATTCCATTGATCGTATTCTGTCACGTCAAAGTAAAATAATCACTAATTGTATTGAATTAAAGTCACAAATTCAGTACAACCGATTTTAATATAGAGCTTATCGTATACGTACAAACGTCGAATGCATACACGAAATTGAACTCTAATTTAATGCCATTATGGTTTATTTTACTTTGACGCTAATGTCATTGAATACGAATACGATCAATGGAATAACTTGTAGACAATCGCATCTTAGGAAGCAGAGCGTTTAGTGCGCATCCGTGAAGTGTTAACCACGTAGCGGTGCAAACCTATTACCAATTAGTCAAAATAATGAATTCTTCTTCAAACTTCAATGCTCCAAATTTAGAAGTCTCGAGTGAAGCAACTGTTTCGCTAAGTAGAATTTCGCAAGGTAGAACGTAAAAAGTTGTTCCGGCGTGAACCCTTTAACCTTATTGAGGAGGTTTCTTCCACTGTTGGAAATCGAATGCGAAATCTCCAACTTACCCTAGACCCTACTACTAGACCCCAGCACCACAATGTCATCAAAACTAAAAGTCGCAAAACTTTTTTGCCTAATATGGGCATACTTTTACATTTTATACTCAAACTTCAAGAGGATTTGTAGAAATTATTCGCAAAAGATGGTTCTCGGAAGATTTCTTTAAAGAAACTTTAATGAGATACTTTGATCTACCTGTAAGAATAACTTTACTACTCCTTAAATTAACTGTAGCACGGTCTACCTATTATTTTATGAGTGTTATATTTTATAGCAGTGATAGCCTAGTGGTTAGGACTGTGGTCTCCTATTCGGGGGGTCGCAGGTTCGATCCCGGGTACCGGGACCTCTGACTTTTCGAAGTCAAGTGCGTTTAAGCAATTAAATATCACTTGCTTCAACGGTGAAGGAAAAACATCGTGAGGAAACCTGCACATCTGAGAGTTCTTTTCATAATGTTCTCGAAGGTGTGTGAAGTCCACCAAATCGCATTGGGCCAGCGTGGTGGACTATGGCCTATAACCCTTCTCTGAGAGGAGACCTGCGCTCAGTAGTGAGCCGTTGATGGGTTGCTAATAATAAATATTTTATAGCAGGTTTTTGTATGATAAATAATAATCAATTCATATACATTCGTGCGATAAATAAACAGCTCACTACATTTACACCTATAATATACTAGCTAATGCTCATGACTTGGTCTGCTTGACTTGGGATACAACAAGCTTTACCTGTCGATTGAAGTCCCGTCAAAATCAGGTTTTTGCAATTCACGAAGGCGAGTGAGCTTTGCTCGTGGTTACTTCGTGTACATGCACATTGCATAAGTGTGTGTGCCTGTCAAAGTCTAGGTCGGAGCGGGCAGGCGCGAGCATTGCGCTCGCTCACACTTATACAGATACGACACATACACAACCATAATTCAGTCGCCTGTGTGTATTGCAAGAACTATACCAAAGGTGCCACTTATAACTGAGAAATCCTATACAGGACCAAATCACCAAATGTTAAAAACATATTTTTACCATTCAAAATGTTCAACACGACAAACTTGATCCTTTAAAATGAAATGAAAATGATGTAGCGAGCGGGTTGCCGTCCGCATCAGCCGCGGGTTAACTGGAGCGAGTTTTTTTAATTAAACATCAACGCATCTTGATACCTCTCTGACTCTACCACTCTACATCGAGCGTCGTCGTTGGGCGTAGGGATGTTCATCAAGGAACGTAAAAATATCGATGTATTAAGAGGAGTGTCTAGTTGAAAATTTTCATACAAAAAGCGATAACGTTTTGCTACCCGTAAATGTTGTCCAGTGTTCATAATTTTTTGAAATGTTGCAGATACAATGAAAAACTATGCCCGTACGTTTTCATTTTAAAGAAATATTGCTTATGTTAAAAGTTATTAGTGACTAAATATCCATATTTTTGACTAAAAAACTTCCTCGAATAATTTTATTTTTTTAAATTTAACTAAACTGAAATACTAAAAAAATGAAACGTACGAGCCTAGATTAAGGTGTACTGAATCTAATGAGACCAAAATTGTCTAATTTTGTACACGTTAAGGGGGGTAAAAACGTTATGACCCCAAACAATATTTCAAGAATAAAATTTAGGCAAATAACTCCTGGACTTGCAACTCTCTCTATCGTACGATGCGGGTCGGGCAGCGAAGCGTTGTGAAACAGATAGCATTTTGGAAAATACCTACTCGCGTCGCGTTTCGTCACTAGACACTACTCTTAAATTATCTCAGTTCTAATTTCACCACCGCCAAGTGACGTATAAGTCTGAGAAATAAATAGGACTCTCTGACATTTTTTGTATTGAAAATCTATTAAAACATCAACTTTATTCTTCAGTTAAACGTTATTTGGCGATTGTGAAGTTCCCATTAAGATTACACAAACAACAATTAAAACTTAACTTATTTTTACATATTGTAAGTTTACTCAAGAAAACACACATTCGTTTGCAGATTTTGAATAACGAAAATGGCGGATGCGTTTTCTAAGATGTGTGCGTTTAAGAAATTTAATATTACATGCTTCAACGGGGAAGAAAAACATCGTGAGGAAACCTACACACCTGAGAGTTCTGCATAATGTTCTTAAAGTCTACCAATTTGCATTGGGTCATCATGGTGGACTATGGCCTATATTATTATTATCCACATTTATATCATTGTTTTAAAACTTTGCACGTGTAATATTGCGCATACTGCTTAGCAACAAGTGGTTACTTGTTGAGGCAGCCTTTGTTCTGAAACATCGATAAATATACGTAAAAGCATCGATGATTTTTGGTAGGCACCAAACATTTTAGGATTGTTTTAAAACATCGATAACATTACGCCAAAGCATCGATAATTTTTGGGAGGTACCAAACATTTTAGGAACATCGATGTAGGTATCTGTTGCATCCTTACACCTTCATCCGATAAAATTATACCTTTTTATTTTAAATCATGCTGCGGATATCTTAAATTATTTTAAATAGAATTTTTTATGCATTCATTTGCAGATTTTGAATAATGAAAATGGCGGGCGCGTTTTATTAAATGATAAAAATGAAGAGAATTTTGTAATATGCCGAGGACCTATTTATTCATACCACTGCAACAGTTATGATAATTGAAGATTTAAAGTTTTTGAAATAAGTTAGAGTATTTATTATTTCAAATAATTCATAATTTTTCTTTTAAAGTAACAGCTTTTTATTTTTTGTTCATGGCAATAAAATTATTTTTCGTACCACTTGCTCAAAAAAGTGACATTCTGTGCCACAAAAAGCGAACATAACAATAGTCATTTTTAATCTGTTAAAAACAGGGAAAGAAAATTGTACTGAATTTCATTCATCCTCTAAACTAGCGGCACGCTATGATGGCCGGTTTGACGTTTGTCCGCTCATGAAGTTCCGTATTAATTGATAACGACTTTGAAGGAAATAATTGTATTACTTTATTGACGATAGTGATGTGCAGAGATTCATAAATTTTATCGAATGTAGTTTTAGGTTTAGGACTCAAAATTTATTTATTAAATTGATTTCTAAAATGTATACAAGTGTAGAAAAATCAGTTTGCACCATTTAAGGGGTGAATGTACTTGTGAATATGAACAATTTTCACTATGTGGACAAACCTCTGAAATCGCAAAAAAATATCAGCTGTTTCATACAAAAGGTAAAATTTTTATTTTTATATGATATATACCACAACTCGGCATTTGGTTTTCTAAATTGAAAATTTTTAAAAATGGAATCTAATACGATCGTCACATAGGATCGCTGGCTAGCACAACTACTACCTCCGGCAAACTCGCGTCAATGCTCAATGCAAAACAAAGCAGTTTCGAATTGACGTTGCTTCGAAAAGTATAAACTGTCAGTGCAATGCGATTGTGATATAGTTTTGACCTGGCTTTGGATTTCAAATATTGATACTGCATTACTGTTGACCCTTGCTCGTTAATTTGGACTCTGTTCAAGCCCTTTGTTGTGGATTTCGTCGATATGACCGAACGTACGCAGAGAACTGTTCTAAATAGTCAGACACGTGAGTTCGTAATACGCCTTCGTAACTATTTCGATCGTGAAGCTCAAAATGGAGGGCCAATTTTACCTATAACGTCAGTGGTTGAACGCGTAGCTGATGCGCTTAATATTGGACAACGAACTGTTAGACGGATAACTAAAAAAAAATATGGCGAGACTGGCACAGAAGAAAATAAACTTCACACACCAAAAAAGAGAAAACGAGCAAAACCAGTCGTAGGCATCGATAGCTTTGATGCCGATGCTATCCGAAGACATGTTTACGGCTACTATTTACAGAAGGAGTATCCAACAAGAAAAAAGTTGGTGCATTCACTGAAGGAAGCTGGATTATTCTTCGGTGGGGAAAGTTCTTTAACGAAGATTTTGAAGACCATTGGATTTCGATACAAAAAATGTAACAAACGCAAAATATTGATGGAAAGATTTGATATAGCGATGGCAAGGTATACTTTTTTACGGCAAGTGAAAGAAATCAAAAATTGGCAAAATGTTGTGTTCTTGGATGAAACATGGCTTAATGCTAACCATACTGTAGGCCGTTCTTGGAACGATGACACAGCAGCATCTACTTCCAAAGTTCCTGTAGGAAAAGGATCGCGACTTATAATTTGTCACGCCGGAACCATCAACGGGTTTGTCGAAGGTTCTCTCATGGCTTTTGCGTCAAAAACCACTGGAGACTATCATGAAGACATGAATGGAGAAAAGTTTACTGAATGGTTTACCTCAATGTTGTGTAGCCTCCCTGAACCATCTATTATAATTATGGACAACGCCCCATACCACTCGATGCAAATTGACAAGCCACCTGCCCAATCCCAAAAGAAAGCTGATATCGTCGCATGGCTTCGTAAAAATGGCGTAGATGCAAACATGAATATGTTAAAAGCGGAATTAGTACGTCTTTTAAAAGAAAACAAACCAACCAAGATCCGATACGTCATTGACGAAATAGCATTAGAACATGGGCACAGAGTTATACGGTTACCGCCTTACCATTGTGAGTATAATGCGATTGAGTTGGTGTGGGCTCAAATTAAGGGATATGCTGCAAGACACAATACAGAACCCCCATTTACCACAAAAAAAATGCTAAAATTATTAGAAGAAGCTTGTGAACATGTGACTAAAGGAGACTGGGAAAAGGTTGTGAATAGAACTGTTAAATTAATAAGGGAAGATTATGAAAGAGATGTGAAAATAGATAATATTATAGAAAACGAACATATAATTATTAATGTAGGTGATGATAGCAGTGACGACAGTGAAAATAGTAGTATGGACGAATCTGATTAATTATGGCCTTTTGTGGCACCTTTTTTGGTATCTTTTGTATTCATATGTTTCTTGTGTGCATATAAAGTATGTATATTCATTTTCATTCAAATATTCAGTTCGTTCAAATAAATTAAATAAACATATACATTTTTGTTTTATTAAACCTATTTAATCAGGTACAAAAACAAAACTTAATTGTTTTTTGTTCGAGAATAAATTGACATTCCACATCACTATTGTAATGTGTCAAACCGGCCATCATAGCGTGCCGCTAGTGTAGGGGGAGAATGTGATTTAAATTTGGAATACTTACCGATACTGAACTCTTTGAGTAATAAACCAATACTCAAAGACTGAACTACATCTGTGTTTACACCATTGAGTTTGTATATAAAGCATTATACATCTTTTTGAAAAAGGAATACGCATTTATTATGCAGTTATGATTATTAAATAAAATTACGAAAACCGACGAGGCCGTATGAGCTTGATGCCTTTGCTTTTCCGACAAAAAAATATTAGTCTAGGAATTTGCCGCGTTTTTGTTTTCTTCAAATACATAAACGTTAAGTTTATTTTAATTTATTTTTATAAATAAGTAAATGTTCTAAAAATACGTTACGATGTTAAATCAAAGCGACAGTGACAGTGAATTGTCGGATTCCATCAGTGCAAATGCTCAGACGCAAGAACAGAGAAATACTCAAATCAACTCATCAACAATAAATGTACCAAACAAAAATGTAACTCTCTCTATCAATAATAATTGGACCAATGTTTCGAATGTTAACTTTTACTTTTAATTGTCATTATTTTTAATAAATGCTTATCTCATATTATTATTGTGTTAATTTTTTCGCAAATGGTATGAAAAGTAGAGTATTTTCCTCGGTGATAAAGCTGTCTTAGTCTTGGGTGAACTTAAATCCCTCGCTACACTCAGGACTCGTCTTAAATCCCTCGCTTCGCTCGTGATTTAAGTTTTTAACACCCTCGCTACGCTCGGGAGTAAACCTCGAGTCCTTCGTTACGCTCGCGATTTAAATCGTCACCCGCGACAGAAGACACTGCTTTATCCCCTTGGTTAATAATCTACTATTTCGTACCACTTGCTCAAAAAAGTGACATTCTGTGCCACAAAAAGCGAACATAATAATAGTCATTTTTAATCTGTTAAAAACAGGGAAAGAAAATTGTACTGAATTTCATTCATCCTCTAGGGGGAGAATGTGATTTAAATTTGGAATACTTACCGAAATTTATACCGAACTAAATCTGTGTTTACACCATTGAGTTTGTATATAAAGCAATAAACATCTTTTTGAAAAAGGAATACGCATTTATTATGCAGTTATGATTATTAAATAAAATTACGAAAACCGACGAGGCCGTATGAGCTTGATGCCTTTGCTTTTCCGACAAAAAAATATTAGTTTAGCAATTTGCCGCGTTTTTGTTTTCTTCAAATACATAAACGTTAAGTTTATTTTAATTTATTTTTATAAATAAGTTAATGTTCTAAAAATACGTTACGATGTTAAATCAAAGCGACAGTGACAGTGAATTGTCGGATTTCATCAGTGCAAAATGCTCAGACGCAAGAACAGAGAAATACTCAAATCAACTCATCAACAATATAAATGTACTAAACAAAAATGTAACTCTCTCTATCAATAATTGGACCAATGTTTCGAATGTTAACTTTTACTTTTAATTGTCATTATTTTTAATAAATACTTATCTCATATTATTATTGTGTTCATTTTTTCGCAAATGGTACGAAAAGTAGAGTATTTTCCTCGGTGATAAAGCTGTCTTAGTCTTGGGTGTACTTAAATCCCTCGCTACACTCAGGACTCGTCTTAAATCCCTCGCTTCGCTCGTGATTTAAGTTTTTAACACCCTCGCTACGCTCGGGAGTAATCATCGAGTCCTTCGTTACGCTCGCGATTTAAATCGTCACCCGCGACAGAAGACACTGCTTTATCCCCTTGGTTAATAATCTACTATTTAATTTGCTTTTTTGAAGTAAATAAATACCGGTTTTATTGCTTTCATTGTTGCTAAGTACTGGCTAATCTAGTGTGCATACTGCATAAGTACTAAACTTCCTCAGATAGACATATTTTCCAAAATCTGATAAACCACGAGATATTAGTGCCTAGCATATCTAGATTTCATTGAGTATTCTAAAAAAAAAACTTGGTTTGCATGAACACCTCAAAGAATCTACCATCTAGCAAAACCAAAGGATTTTTATTGTAAAACAATAATCAACGGTAAATCTAACTGACGAACTTACTGACTGACTGATCTATCAACGCACAGCCCAAACCATTGGATGGATCGGGATGTTTGGCATACAGACAGCTATAATTATAACGTAGGCGTCTGCTAAAAAAGGATTTTTGAAAATTAAACCCCAAGGGGGGCAAAAAAAGGTTTGAAAAATCGAACTTAACTTGTGCGAAGCCGCGCGCCAAACGATACGATATACGATAAAACTTACCTATTTTAAGCTTAATCAGTATAATTTCCCAAAATTATCTATAAAGAAATCCTATCCGAGTAAATTCTGTCCATTTGCTTTGCTTTAATGAAAATCGTATAAACTTTTTTAAATAATTGAAACTTAAAATGTCATGTAGAAACTTTTAATATCACTTGAGCATTTTTGCTAGTTGGCTCAGTAACCCAGTTACAACTACTGTGGGGGTTCATGCATAAATCAGTTCTATGAAACGCCCCCTTCCTCCTCCTCCCCTAACTTACCCCCCGCGGGGTTGCCGGCGTGATAACTACACTGTAATGTTGTTATGACTTCATCTAACACTTGCTGCGAGTTCCAACACTGATTGGAAGCATAAACTTGTGACTGAAAAACATTCACACTAATATTATAATATATATAGCTCGATTACCACTCACTGACTCACTGACTGATTGACACGATTGTTCTCCTAGAAGGAGACGGAAAACGATACAATGATGTAGGGGAGATATGTCCGGGTGGGGGATTCGAGTGGGGAAAAATTATGACATTTCGGAAAAACAAGATGGCGGCCGACGTGAATCTTGCAACTCTTTTGTTTTCCAACCGATTTCTTTGAAATTTTGGATTATTGTAGAAATTAGTAAACGATCAACAGAAAAAGTGAAAAAAATTAAAAAAACAAGATGGCGGCCGAGCTGTGACGTCTCAAATTTCCACCCCTCTCCTGTAAAATTTTGTATGAAAAAAATTTTTTTCACCCATGGTGTCGTATAGAGCTCAAAGAATGTGACTCGGAGAAAGGTGGAGAGAGCTGATGAGTGAGGAGTTCGGAGACGGGCGAGGGGCACGGCCAGGGTATAGAAGATAGGTGGAGGGTGCTCGACCAAATGTCATTCAAAACCTCGAGCAGTTGCCAGTGAGTTGAAAAAAAATTCCAAAATGGCGGAAAAAAAATGGCGGCAAATTTTGTCCGTCTCTCTCTCGGAGACTATAAAAGATGGAGGAGCGGTTTCTCGACAAAAGATGATCACAACCCGGAGGTCTACCTGGTGAGTAGGAAAAAAATTCAAGATGGCGGATTTTTTTTTTCCCATACAAAATGTATGGGGAATATTGAAGGGACTAGAAGTTGGGAACTATGCAAGACATTGATTTTGATAGGTTCATAGGTGTCTTAGATCTCGGAGAATTAAAAAAGAAAAATATACTGGCCGAATTGAGAACCTCCTCCTTTTTGGAAATGGGTTAAAAAAGGTGAAAGAGTGGTTTTTTGCCAACTATCCACGCGACCAACTAGGTGGGGTGTGCTCCAACAAAAATTACTCGAAACCACATCCAATTAGCAGGGAGTTGAAAAGAAAACTCCAAAATGTCGGATTCAAGATGGCGGCCATAGAAACTTTCTCTGGCGTCTATCTCGGAGAGTATACAAGATAGAAGAGTAGTTTCTGGGCAAAAGATGATCAAGACCCAAAGTTCTACTTGATGAACAGGAAAAAAATCAAGATGGCGGAATTTTTTTTCTATACAAAATATATGGCGAATATTGATTCTTCTTTTTTCTCTTTTTTATTTCTTTTTTCTTTCTGCTCTTTTTTCTTTTTTTTCTTTGTTTTTCTTTTTCTTTTTTTCTTTTTTTTATTCTTTTTCTTTTTTTCATTTTTCATTTTCTTATTTTTCTCTTTTTCTTTTTTTTCTTTTTCTTTTGTGAATGAGGAGCACGGCCAGGTTATTTATTGCAGATAGGTGGGGTGTGCTCGAACAAATTTTTTGGCAAAAGATGACCAGAATCCGAAGGTCTACTTGATGAGTAAAAAAATCGCGGTCCGCTTTAGCGGGCCGCGCACCCACGCGCCTTACTTTTAGTAATAACACTTCCCGCGAGCTGCTTTAGCAGCTCGCGCACCGAGCAAACGCTAGTTATAATATATATAGCTCGATTACCACTGACTCACTCACTGATTGACATAATTGTTCTCCTAGAAAGAGACAAAAAACGATAAAATGATGTACGGGAGATATGTTCGGGTGGGGGATTCGAGTGGGGAAAAATTATGACATTTCGGAAAAACAAGATGGCGGCCGACGTGAATCTTGCAACTCTTTTGTTTTCCAACCGATTTCTTTGAAATTTTGGATTATTGTAGAAATTAGTAAACGATTAACAGAAAAAGTGAAAAAAATTAAAAAAACAAGATGGCGGCCGAGCTGTGACGTCTCAAATTTCCACCCCTCTCCTGTAAAATTTTGTATGAAAAAAATTTTTTTCACCCATGGTGTCGTATAGAGCTCAAAGAATGTGACTCGGAGAAAGGTGGAGAGAGCTGATGAGTGAGGAGTTCGGAGACGGGCGAGGGGCACGGCCAGGGTATAGAAGATAGGTGGAGGGTGCTCGACCAAATGTCATTCGAAACCTCGAGCAGTTGCCAGTGAGTTGAAAAAAAAATCCAAAATGGCGGAAAAAAAATGGCGGCAAATTTTGTCCGTCTCTCGCTCGGAGACTATAAGAGATGGAGGAGCGGTTTCTCGACAAAAGATGATCAAAACCCGGAGGTCTACCTGGTGAGTAGGAAAAAAATTCAAGATGGCGGATTTTTTTTTTCCATACAAAATGTATATGGGGAATATTGAAGGGACTAGAAGTTGGGAACTATGCAAGACATTGATTTTGATAGGTTCATAGGGCTCTTTTTCTTTTTCTTTTTTTTCATTTTACATTTGTTTTTTTTGTTTTTTTTTCATTTTTTTTTCTTTTTTTTCTTTTTCTTTTGTGAATGAGGAGCACGGCCAGGTTATTGCAGATAGGTGGGGTGTGCTCGAACAAATTTTTTGGCAAAAGATGACCAGAATCCGAAGGTCTACTTGATGATTAAAAAAATCGCGGTCCGCTTTAGCGGGCCGCGCACCCACGCGCCCTACTTGTAGTAATAACACTTCCCGCGAGCTGCTTTAGCAGCTCGCGCACCGAGCGAAATAAATATAGCCGAACAATCGCGGTCCGCTTTAGCGGGCCGCGCACCCACGCGCCCTACTTGTAGTAACAACACTTCCCGCGAGCTGCTTTAGCAGCTCGCGCACCGAGCAAACGCTAGTTAATATATATATAGCTGCTCGTGCTGATTCACTGACTCATTGATCACCTCTCCTGAAAAATTTTGTATGAAACATTTTTTTTTCACCGACTGTTTCGTATAGAGGACAAAAATTCATTCGGAGGAAAAATATGGAGAGAGCTGATGATTGAGGATTTCGGAGACGGGTGAAGAGCACGGCCAGGGTATTGAACATAGGTGGGGTGTGCTCGAACAAATGTCACTCGAAACTTCATCCAATTGGCAGCGAGTTGAAAAAAAATTCAAAATGGCGGAAAAAAGATGGCGGCCATACAAATTTCGTCGGCGTCTATCTCGGAGAGTATAAAAGATGCAAGAGTGCTTCTTTGGAAAAAGATGATCAGGACCCGAAGATCTACTTGATGAACAGAAAAAAATTCAAGATGGCGGAATTTATTTTTTCTATACAAAATATATGGCGAATATTGAATAGACTAAGTATAAGCTGAGAACTATGCAAGACTTTGATACGGTTCCTTTTCAAAATTAGTTTTTATAAAAGAATTCTCATTCTGACAAATGATGAGATATGATGATCGAGGGTTTGGAAGGTGGGTGAGGAGCACGGGCAGGGAATTATATTATATATAATAATATTGAAGATAGGTGGGAGGTGCTCAAACAAAAAATACTCGAAACCTCATCCAATTGGCAATGAACTGAAAAAAAATTTAAAATGGCGGATTCAAGATGGCGGCCATACCAATTTCATAGGCATCTATCTCGGAGAGTATAAAAGATGGGAGAGTGTTTATTTGATAGAAAATGATCAGGACCTGATGAAGTCCACTTGAAGATGGAAAAACCGCGGTCCGCTTGCGGGCCGCGCACCCACGCGCCCTACTAGTTACATATAAACTTGCGTCGTAAATTGTAACTATGTCTCATGTGCTGATCAAATTACTGAAATGATTTTGATAAAAGTCTATTAAAGTGACTTCCGTTTTGAAGATGGAAATTTTTGAATTATCTTAGGGTATTTTACAATATCCATTGGACTGACGTCGATCGTCGACTTTGAGTATATATATAACCAATCGTCGATCATTTTAGATCGCTTAATTCAAAATTCAAAATTATTTATTTCACATAGGACAAACTGTGGCTCTTATGACAAGTCATGACTCTACCACCGGTTCGGAAAGAGGATTCTTCTGACAAGAGTCGGCAAGAAACTCAGCAGTTGCCCTTTTCAAAATAATCATTTTACAATTATTATTATTAGTATGAAGCTATTACATTGTGATAAGTTTTTTATACTATCTTGTGGCCAGCTGGATGCCAAGCCGATTTAACCTATGCAACTTTGTTAGAATAAAATATAATATTTCCACAATGAGGGGAAGTTCCAAAAAAAAAAGTACTACAATTCCATTCATGTTAAGACGGCAGACAAAAAGTAGCCCCTACTAAGTATTCCTACCGGCGGAACCCGTTCACGAGCATGACGCATGATGTGGTATCTCTGATATTATAGATACACGACGGAGGAAGAGCAGGAATTCCGAGACACAGGTTTATTTTAACTTAAATTGGGATACATGATATACTGTATACTGTATACGGAATTTAGTTTAAAAATAAATCATTTCAAATCATTTCATTTCTCTGACTGACTGACGGAAACAGATCCATACAATAATCGGTCTATTATTTATTTTATTGATCGTTGGTGAAAATAAATCGCTCAGTCAATTTCACCGAGTAGTTAGTGAACCAAAGAATAAAGGTGACATTTTGACACTTTTTGTTTAAAAATCTGTCAAAGCCAATCAAATCAAAGCCTTTGTAAAACAAAATAAGCTCGTACTTTTTCATTTTTGAATCGTAGGTCAAAAATCGAATTTGCACGGACTGTTAACTTAACTGCAACTTCTGAGCCCAAAAAGTAGCGAACTTAGAAAAATATTTTATCAATTCAATGTGGCTTAAAACTCAACGCCAGAAGACAGGCTCAAAGATTTAGAGCCTCCGGAGGCAGCGCACCGGAACAAGGCAGATAACTCCCGGCTTTGGGAGTTTTAACATTCGTACATTTTCCGTTAGAGGGCTTGTTTGTCGAGGTATTTTTCAGTACAAGTCTACTTATTTTTAACATACATCTATAAAGGAGGAAGAAAATTCGTCCTACATGAACTACGCATGCAGGCTAACAACTAAGTTGGAGACTGTGTGCCCTTTTAACGTAAGAGGTTTTTGTTTAAATGTTACAATTTTCCTGAACAATTTATGTTACCATTTTCCAGTTTTATGTTACCATTTACCAGATGGCCGATGGGGCAGACTTGTTCTGGAGTGGAGACCGCGTACCGGCAAGGGCAGTGTAGGACGACCTCCAGCTCGCTGAACCGATGACCTTAAGAAGGTGGCGGGAAGCTTTATAGATGTATGTTAAAATGAGGAAGGCGGAGGATCGTGTTTGGTGGCGCGCTCTCGGAAAGGCCTATGTCCAGCAGTGGATGAATACAGGCTGATGGATGGATGGATTTTCCTGACCTAAAAACTTCTGGGATGATGGAATGTTATCTTTTTCACTAAGTTCTTAGCAGGTTCATAGATATATTTTACGTCTGTTAAAGCCCACAAGGAGAACGCAGTGAATCAACCAAGTTTTTTATTTTCCACAAACTCTCGCGGGAAAAATATGAGATCAATCGATTAATACCGATCGGAATAATTTCAGTAACTTCCCTATTAGTTCGCAAAGTTGGAATGGAAGCGGTGGGAATACTCTTGCTCGTAAATGTGATTTTAAAAGCTCGCTTTTTCAATCTTTTGGAAGGTTTTCACTTGAGGTTCTTTCAATTTAAAACTTTTCAGTTTAAAATTCGCACTCTTTACCAGTTACATGAACTGGTATTCAATAAGCTTATTCGGTATAGCATATAGCGGCATAGTGGTATATACTTGTAATATATAGCGGTATTAATGTTTTTTATTTGTAAAATCGTTGTTTTATCCCTACATACGAGTACATGAATAAATAGAAATCGGGACTAAAAAGAGGTTGTCCATTTTTGGCCTTTATAAAACACTGTGCAACGTTTTCCTTCACCTCAAAAGTAAGTGATATTTAATTGATTTTTACTGCTCAAACATTACGTAACTAGCTGATGCCCGTGACGTCATCCGCGTGGATTTAGTTTTTAAAATCCCTCGGGAACTCTTTGATTTTCCGGGATAAAAAGTAGCCTATGGCACTCACCAGGTCTTCAACTATACTAATGCAAAAATTCACATCGATCCGTAGCTCTGTTGCGGCGTGATTGGAGGACAAACCAACAAACAAACACACTTTCGCATTTATAATATTAGTATGATTTAAAATATTGTGCAAAATTATTTAGCTTCCAGGTCACTAAAGGGTTGACCCAAAACGTATTTCAAAGTAAACATCCCTAAGAGAGAGGATTTGTAATCTCATCCCAGCTCGTCGTGGTTGTGTTTTATTTGAGAATAGCTCGACTTTGCATGTTTTCGGCTCGCTTCGTTTTAAAATGGGTCATGTATCGCATTACAACGATAAGCTCGCAACTGGATTACGCAAAAATTAACTTTATACCTTTGTCATAAAAGCGAATAGTAGTGCAAGAAGTTATTTTATATGAAATGTGGGTTTTGAAAGGTGTATAAGATGCTGAGTCACATATTCCATGGAATGAGTTGCTTCGTAGTCACTGTAGGGGGCTACTACGAGATCACTACAAAATACTCGGAAATGATTTTTAAACTAATAAGTTTATAATATTACTATCAAGAATACCTGGCGTAGTTGGTTATCGCGCGGTGCGGAAGGGGGCTAGACGGGAAAAATTAAGGAACCGACACTTTTTTGTTGAATGTGAACTTTGCATTGTGTTCGGTATTTTCGCGGTACAATATAGGGTCTCCGTAGCCTAGTGGCTTCGGCAGTCGTTTAACAGTTAAAAGTCGATGGTTCGAATCCCAGCTCGACAGACTGAATTTTCTATTTTCAATTTTATTTTAAATAATTTCTACATGTGGAATTTTTCCCTAATTTTTTATGGTATAAATTGGATAAAATGTTATTGTACTACTAACGACATCTGTTAAACGACCAGAGTTACTCTTTGGTTTTGTAACATTGCTGCAATAGAAATAAACTAAATATAATTCATCGTAGTGAATCAATTTAATACTAGATGACACCACTAGTTTATTACAATTCCTTCACTAATTAACCGAAAGGAACTTCGTTCCATCCGGGTGTCCCTAGACACCTTTCAAGTTTTTTTTCTGGTTTCTTATCAAAACATAGCGCGATTGGGATTCAAATAGCTTAAGTCACTTCCATATTACTTATTTCGGGACAAATTTATGTGTTTCCTTGTCCACAATGTTTTATTTTTTCTTGTTATATAACGTTGTTTTGAACAAAACTAATCTAATTTCCAAACGGATGTTAGAATATTGACTTATCGTAAGAGTCATAGGTTGGCCCCCATGAAATAAATGACTTTGAATGAGAAAAAGCTTCCAATACAACAAAGTCATCAATAAAATGATACTTACTTAATGTGTATTATAATGAATGTGAAAGTGTGTTTCTTTGTTGGTTTGTTGGTTTATCCTTCAATCACGAAACAATGGAGAAACGGATGGACGTGTTTTTGCATGGCTATAGTGACGGGCTGTATTTATCCCGAAAAAACAGTTTCCAAGAATTTTTAAAAACCTAACTACACAGACGAGGTCTAGCTAGTTGTATTTTAATTTTGACTTAATATTTATACAGGGAAACGCAGTGTTGGCAGACCCCCCACCAGGTGGACCGACGACATCAAACGAGTCGCAGGGAGCCGCTGGATTCAAGCGGCGCAAGACCGAAGCCTGTGGAAGTCCATGCAGGAGGCCTTTGTCCAGCAGTGGACGTCTATAGGTTGATAAAGAAAGAAAGAAGAAGATTTATACAAAACTTAAATAGGGCCTGCCAATAGATGTGAAAACTAGATTTGCTAATAATTAAAAACAAATAAGAAAAGCGCACTGTCACGATTTCGTGAGTGAGATTCGAACCTGCGACATCATACATTAAACGGTAAGGAAGGCGGATACTTGCCCACTGCGCCGTACAAGGTTGCTTGGAAACTTCTAAAATGTTGAACGCTTACTGAAATCTCCAGGTGACGATTGTATAGGTGACGATAACGCAAAATCCATGTTTTTTGCTCACCCAAAGCTCCGAAAGTGCTCTTTTTTTTTAATTTATAGACCAGCGCTTGACTGCAATCTCACCTGATGGTAAGTGAAGATGCAGCCTAAGATGGAGCGCGCTTGCCTAGAAGATGCCTATTCACTCTTGATTTAAAGGTACCCAAGTTATAGTCAGTTGGAAAAACGGAAGCCGAAAGGGCATTCCAAATTTTAGCGGTGCGTATTAGGAACGAGGAAGCAAAGCGCTTAGTGCGGGATCGTGGAATTTCGACCACGTAGCGGTGCAGATTCGAGCGATGCCTTGCGGTGCGATGGTAGAAGGGTGATGGAGGAACTAGTTCAAATAGTTCTTGAGCACACTCTCCGAAATATATCCTGTAAAATACCGACAGACAGGCAAGCAGCGCAGCGGCTCAAAGCGCCTAAAGAAGTTTTCACTTCAAAAATGTGTAAAGTATAAATTCAAATACCAGTAGTACCGCCCCGGATGTCACATAACCGCCTACGCAGCTCTCGGAGGATGTATTATTAGATTTGGGTGAAATTATAGCGACTTATTCTCCGGGTAGCTTTGACATCTCATTCGTATCTTATTTAATAATGAAATGTACTTATCTTTATGATACTTGTTTCATTAAATTAATCCTCAATTCATAGCCTCAATAGCTTAACGGTTAAAGGTACAGACTGAAAAGTGAAAGGTCGTAACTCCACACATTATACTATTGTCGTACCCACTCCTAACACAAGCTTTCTGCTTATTTGGAGGGGAGAGGAGAATATTAGTCAAGTTTAGCTGGGCTAATATTCTTAAAAATTAGGAAAAATTAAACCGACTTCAATGAACCGAAATAAAGATTAAATAAAAAGGGAAAGGGAGGAAAGGGAAAGGGAAGGGAAGGGAAGGGAAGGGAAAGTGAAGGGAAGTGAAGTTGAAAACTACTGAACCGATTTTGATGAATGATTACTGTCCTCTAAGTTGAGCTAAATGTAAGCAAATAAAAAAGAATGATCACAATCCGATTAATAGTTTCGGACAAATGCGTGGGCAAACAGACATACATACATTTACACTTATAAAATTTTGTATATTTGTTTGGAAGCCCTAATTAATTATCATAATGTGAAAATTTTGCAGTTCCAATAATATTACATACTCTACGAACGTGTCGAATTGATAACCTCCTTTTTTTGAAGTCGGTTAAAAACAGACAGAATCTGGACACTATGCTTTATCTGCCGTTACGGTCCGTATAGTCCAGTCAAATTACCGAAAGAAATTTTATTAAATTTTACCCGAATATGAAAGTGTTGCTCTTTTAATTATGAACAACTTTATACATAAACTTTTTTCTGTAATGCCAATACCTTCGGAGTTATATATTACTTTACCGAGCGAAATCCGTGCCACTGTCGCAATATCATCGACATCAGTGGGTCCCTTACCCACACTAATGCACGCGACAGTGTGTCTGTGAATACGCGTCGCGACAGTGGCACGGATTTCGCTCGGTAAAGTAATATATAACTCCGAAGGTATGGCATTACAGAAAAAAGTTATATATATAAAGTTGTTCATAATTAAAAGAGCAACACTTTCATATTCAGGTAAAATTTAATAAAATTAAACGGTTGGGGAGAAAATGGCGAAAAATAAAAAAAGGGAGGAAAAAAAGTAAAATTTTTGCCTTTCGGAAGCAATAAATTGAAAAATATTGATGATAAAAAAAAAATTTTGGATAAAAAAGTTAGTAAATTTAATTTAGAAGAGAAAAGGTCTCTACAATTTTTTGCCTAACACCAACCGTTCTCGAGATATCGAATTAAACGCGTTTTCATCGAAATGACCTTGAGCTGACCTCCCTAGATTCCCTCAAATAGGAATATAAGCTCAGAATGCACCCCCCGATCGATCCTTCATAATTCCCAAACTAGGTATTTTAGTGATTATTTTTCCCATTCTCAGCCGTAATTTGACTGGACTAGTAGATGTCACTTTTGGTTTTAATGCATATGAAATAAATTTTAATGTCCGTAAAATAAGTGAAAAGCTAATTAAAAATTAAAATTATTATTAATTGCACTCAACCGAGTTTCGGTATATTAGTATAAATAAATATTGCACTCGTTAAAATATTTCCATGCATTATCGTTTTATCGTCGCGATGCTATTGACGCGCTTTCGCGTAATTCGCGCATTATTGATATTGGCGAATGTAAATCGAAGCGCAATAACACTGTTACCTACCGTTGAGTTGCACTGTTATTCCCAATTACTCTCTGACGCTGCGCGTTATTCAATAACGTGCTGTAAGGCTAGCATGGGCAGGGGACAAATATATCCACGGGGAGAGGATAAAATGTTTCTCTCCTCGCTCAGTTTTATCCACCCGTCGAACATGGGCACTGCTTTGGATATAATATCCACAGTGAATAAAATGGCAGAAAAACTTATCTTTTATCTATTATAATTTATACTTATATTATAAAGGGAGAAGATAATTTTATCCCTTGTCAGTGGATAAAATCGGGGGATATAATTTTTGTCTCCAGCCCATGCTAGCCCTGCTGGACGCCATACTTTATCCGCGTCAATAATTTAACAGGATCCACAATTTGTTAAATGATTATTATCATAATTTTATTTGCAATACGAGTTGTTTTCCGTGGCTTCGCTCACGATAAGTTCGGATTTTTGAAACCGTTACTTTAACAGCTTAGGGGTTGAATTTACAAAAATTCTTTCTGAGCGGATGCCTGCTTCATAATAGCTATTTGTATGCGAAATAGCCCGATTTGTCTAGTAGTTTGAACTGCTCGTTGATAGATCAGTAAAACAATCAGTCAGTCATTCAGTCGGTCACCTTTTCCTTATTATATTACTAGCTGATGCCCGCGACTTCGTCTGCGTGGATTTAGTTCATAACATCCCGCGGGAAATCTTTTTCACCCTCCAGGTTCTCAACTATACCTATCCAATAAATCATGTCAATCCGTAGCTTTGTAGCAGGAAACATTTGATCGTCTTGCTCGCGGCATTGTTAATGATGATTCAAAGAGAAAACATGTTACTGATGATATAATCAATTACGTTAAACTATAATTTTTATAATTGTTTTTACCATAATTTTCTACCATAATTAACCAAATACAAAATTACGTTTAGCTGTCATTTATCTACGTTTTGTGCTTCCACTGTCATTTTCGTTTTTTTATTCCATGTCAGATGCATTTTTGTTATACCAGGTTTTATATTGACTTGACGGAAACGCGGTCGAACGGGATAAAAAGTATCCTATGTCCGTCTCCTGGTTCTAAGCTACCTCTCCACCAATTTTGAGCCAAATCGGTTCATCCGTTCTTGAGTTATAAATAGTGTAACTAACACCATTTTCTTTTATATATATAGATTTTACTATAAATTACTAGCTGACCCGGCGAACTTCGTACCGCCTAACTAAGGTGACCGACGTAGCACTCAAGGCTAGCACGTTGAAGTGAGCTGGATATATCTGCCAGAGGACCGATGGCCGCTGGGGTCGTAAGGTCCTCGAGTGGAGACCACGTCTCGGCAAACGGGGTGTAGGGCGCCCCGGGCTTGATGGAGCGATGACATCCGGAAAGTGGCCGGCATCGATTGGATGCGAAAGGCCGAGGATAAGCAAAGTTGGCGCTACTTGAAAGAGGCTTATATCCAACAGTGGATGCATATGTAGGATGATGATAATACATTTATTTATTTATTTATTATACAGTAATCAAGAGCGTTACATCTAATTAGTATACAATTAAAAATAGTTATAAAATAAGGAAAAACAGATTACACAATAATTGCAAAATAAATTATAATATAATTTCGTAAAAATGTAACTAAGTGAAAGAGATAGGTATAACATGATAGATACTAACAATAGAAAATAATATGAATAAATATCTAGGTATAAGGAGTCGGAAGCTACGTACTGAAATAGTGTGTGGTACACCTGTTATAATTATGTGTGTGTGTGTGTGTGTGTGTGTGTGTGTGTGTGTGTGTGTGTGTGTGTGTGTGTGTGTGTGTGTGTGTGTGTGTGTGTTGTGCGTGTGTGTGTGTCTTTGTGTATGAGTATGTGTGCAAGTGTTAAAAGGGGGTTAAACATTAGGCACTATGTAGGTAATTTTAATATTTCCTTTTTTAGCTGCCAATTAATTAATTAATTGTCAATCTTAAAATAATAATTACTTTTAGGTTGTCTATATAATAATGCTTAATGCGTTGGTAGTATGGGCACTGTTCTATTAAATGATTGGGAATTTTGTGCTCTAAAATTGTCTTCACCAAACCTGGGCAAGCGTTCACCTCAAATCTCTATAAGGAAGGTTTAAAAATGTTCTCGTTTTGAAATACTCCAAACACTTTGACCAATTACGAAATAGACTTAAAAATTTCCTTTCACACTTTATGCAAAGTTCTCAAAGAAAAATCTCTGAAGGAAGGAAGCAAAGGAAAAATCACAAAATAGAGCTTCGCTAAAAATGGCTTCCATTAATATTTTTAAACTTTACTTGAATCACCGAGTTATGAAAATTCATAATATCGAAGCACAACAAATTTACCTTAGCGTAATACCTACTATGATCATTGATCACACTGTAGACTTTTTGTTTTTTGACGATGCGTTATAAACAAACCATCTTTTTGGAAAATACCTACGTAGGACAAAAAGAGCTAACAAAAGAAAGGCAATATTTTACTTGTTGTTTTTAATTTCTGGGAATTTTAGTCATGTAACCTTTTCTTTTCCCTTCCAAATTAAACAGAAAACTTATGGTGGGAATGAAAGGACAATAATGCAATGTGTAATAGAATAGAATAGAAAATAGAATAGAAATGTTTTCTAACCAAATAAACTTTTTTACAAGCGCTTTTGAATCATCGATGAGTCTACCACGCCCTTCCTTCAGAATGCCCTTCCTGCCGAGAAGAACCAGCAAGAAACTCGGCGGTTGCTCTTTTCAAAACAGGTTAACAATTCAATAGAATAAATACTATGCTATGTATGCAGTGTTTCCACAATGAGTTCCACAAAAGCATACCTAATTATAATTCAACACCATGTTAAGACGGGAAGGCAGAAAGTATAGAAGCAGAAAGCAGAAAGGCACCCTTTCGCGGGTATGACGCATGACCCAGCCATTGCTTCGCTCAACCATATTTGAGGGAACGTAACAACCCGCCTCACACGACACCACCACAGAAATGTCAAAGAGAGCGTGACATACTTAGGCTACCCATTAATTATAAATGTATTCCTTATAATAATATTATATTTTTCTATTGCGAACTAAGGGTACCGGCAGATTCGCTCAGGTTATCCATAAACCTGCAGCAATAATACTGATCCGGTACCTTTTTGCTTAAGCGACATATGGGTGCCAAAGCCAATTTTCAAACATGCATATGTGTGAGCAAGTAAAGTTATTATTTTCTTTCTTTCTTTCAGTGATTGCAGCTGGATTCGTCGGCTTTTTGGAATTCAATCCGCTTCTTGTATTATCAGCTTATTTATCAGCAGATACATAAGGATACCTCTAGCTTTCTAATAGAACGCGACGCTATGAATTGTCGTTAGTGTGTTCAAAAGATTTTGAAAATACATAATATCAACGCGGTAAAACAAATTTAACGGCCAAATGATGCATCTCGGAGACGCCAGTAGCAGCAGAACGCCATACATATTCACTACTGCGAGGCGGAAACAAAGGCACAGGAATGTTTTATAAAAGCGCAATATTTCATTTAATTCCTTGGAAAGACTATTTGTCATCGCGCGAGTAGCGCGGTTCAAGAATGGAGCAATATATTTGACAGGTAAACTGTCATTTTTTGCTTTACTATCATTGTTTTATTGCGTGATTCATTTCAAAAAAGTTTCAAAAGTGATGAAATATTTTTCTCTTATTTTAAGGATTTTTTTCGCCATTTTTTAACCGACTTCAAAAAAGGAGGAGGTTCTCAATTCATCAGAATCTTTTTTTTTTTAAGTTTGAACACCGATTACTCGAAAACGCCTGAACCGATTTGGAAAATTCTTTTTACCTTCAATGGGTATACTTCCCAGGTGGTCCCATTGAAATTTGTAATTGGTTATTTTTATATTAAATTATTCATTTGACAACTGTTCAGTAGGTACTTTTAAATGTGTTGAAAATGTTAATAGATAAATTAATATTAGTTAAAAAATACATCAACTGTGCGTCAGTGAGGTCACTTTTAACAAATTTAAATTAACATTAACTGGTTGCAAATCTGCCAAAATTGTTTGTACATGTCGAACATGATGACGTAGGCATTCTCTTCCACACAAACACAGTCTTCATCAGAGAATCATTGCAAGTGTCAAATAATAATAACCGCTGTCAAAACCAAAACCACCATTTGTGTACCGTATCACAAGAGCATTAACTATTTATGAGACGTGGAAGTTGTGAGAAAGTCTGGCTCGGCGCCATTTTTTCCGACAAACTATTTATTACAAGTAATAATATTACACTTAGCCTCGTGACAAATATCCTATAGATTCAGATCGGGGATAAGATGGCGAACAGCGCCAAATGTGTAAATAACGAGGATATTACACTGAAAATGGAGAGAGCCGATCCTATTCCAAATAATTATAATAAACCTGCCACGATGTTCTTTAGTGTTGTTGTCTAGCAATAGGAACTTACGAGTATAACTTAGGATATCCTTACTAATACTATAAATGAGAATGTGTGTTTGGTTGTTGGTTTGTCCTTCGATCACGTCGCAACGTTGCACAGACACACGGATACACATATACACATATCGAACTTATATAACATCCCTCTTTTTTAGTCGGAGGTTTAAAACACTTTCTACCTTTGCAGCGTAAAGTTAGCTATTTAAAACTTCACAAGAAAAGGGCTTGAATGCCAAATAAAAATCAAATCCAATTAAGTAACTTAAAGTCAAGTACACTTTAAGTTACTTACTTGGATTTCATTTCAGTAGGTAACTTAAAATGTCAACGGGAAAAACACTCATATTTCTTAATTAAAAGTTAAAGATTTATCAAGTGGACGACGCGGAAGACGTCCGAAAAATTCCCGGCTAAGTAATCTACGGGATAATGGGAGGGGAGGCTGCGAGGGAGGCGGTGCAATTAAATCATTGCGGAGAGCTTGCGCATAATTCCGTTTTGATGGAGCGAGTCCTGCAGGTATTTTAGGATAAGCGAGACAATTTTAATTAGGTTTCTTGTTGCTTAACGTTTCATCTGTTTGAAACTAGCTTTTGACTCGGGAAGAACAGTTTCTTAAAGTAAAGTGGCTATATTATAATAAGATTTTGGCATTATTATTTTATAGGTTAACATTAAAATATTAATCAATAAAGTTTATTTAAATTATTATAAGTCTTTATACAGAATACTACATTAAACCTAAATTTACTCTAAAATTAAAACTAAAATAAAAACTAAATAAAATCTAAAACCCCATTCAAGTCACCGCAGTGTGGCATAGTACCCAGGATGCTGGCAGCATTACCCCTTTGGATGGCCAAGCTAATCCTTTGGCCAAGGTAGCTGCCAGCTCTTGGATCCCCGGTATACTCGATCACCCTTTTCGATATCTCTAAAAAAAGCGCTCGAGCCTCCGGGCCCCACGGCCCCAGGGTCTCCACACACAGGCACAAATATGAAACCACTGTCAAGATTTTCATATTTGCGCCTCTTAGCCTGTTCGGCGCTAGTAGCCGCTGCACCCGTCTGTAAAATATCTATTAAATTTGGAATGATAATAGGCTTTTAATAATCCCACGGGAACCCTCAGTTTTTCCGAGATAAAAGGTAGTCAAGATATGTCACTCTCCATGTCCTCAACTATAACCACGCAAAAAATCACGTCTATCCGTTGCTTTGTTGTGGCATGGTTGAAAAATAAACCAACAAACAAACACACTTTTCAATTAGTTGGATATTTCGTTACATGTAACCAATTAATTAGGCTTTTTGTTGTATACTGTTTTGCGAGTTTACAACATACACAATCGGCTGTTGATCTACTCTTGTACTCCAACCAGTACCTACGTCTGATTTGAAGTTTGCACATTGATACCTACCAACCTGCCAACATATTACTAGAGTAAGAGGTTACCACTAGGTAAGTATGTATTATAATAAAATAATATCACTTTGCACACTAATCATTTAGATGTTTGTCTACCATCACATAAAACATTTTGGCAAATAAATTATTATTAATAAATAATCACTACTATTAATAATAATTATCATGATTCATCATTAGCAACCCATCAACGGCTCACTACTGAGCGCAGGTCTCCTCTCAGAGAATGGGTTATAGGCCATAGTCCACCACGCTGGCCCAATTCGAATTGGCGGACTTCACACACCTTCAAGAATATTATGAAGAACTGTCAGGTCTGCAGGTTTCCTCACGATGTATTCCTTCACCGTTGAAGCAAGTGATATTTAATTTCCTAAACGCACTTGACTCCGAAAAGTCAGAGATGCGTACCCGGGATCGAACCTGCGACCCCCCGAATAGGACACCACAGTCCTAACCACTAGGCTATCACTGCTTTTAATAATATTACTATCAGGGTATTTGAGATGCTACAAAATCATGAGGGTTAAAAAGTCACGTTAGGTATTTAAGAAGGGCGGCTTTAAACATTCTGCAGCTTTTAACTGGAGCCTTATACCGTACAATAAAGAAAAATCACAGAAGCTTTTCCACAAGCCTCTATGTTTGGACAGTCGATATAAAATTTTCGAAATTTTTTCACAGGCGCATCGAGCGAATATTTTCAGTTGTTAATAATAATATTATGTGATCGAGGCAACCTGCACGGAGCGCGATGCAATCCAGGATGCAAATGTGCGCTTTGTGGAATGCCAATCGTGTTTTCGCAGGCGGCGCCGCGGTATACGCTTGTTTCGCGCTTCGTTGACGCGGGCTACGCACTTGCCTGTGAAAACGCCGCGGTTTCAATGGAAAGCAATGTTCAAAATAATACTTGACATACTGAAGATGCTATAGTTCTTGCAATTCACGAGACTGCCTTATGGTTGTGTGTGTGTCGTATCTGTATACGTGTGAGCGAGCGCAATGCTCGCGCCTGCCCGCTCCCACCTAGGCTTTGACAGGCACGCACACTTATGCAATGTGCATGTACACGAAGTAACCACGAGTAAAGCTCACTCGCCTTCGTGAATTGCAAAAACTGTACGTAGTTAAGAGATGACTGTGACTTCATCCTATGTTACGCTCTACGTCTTAAACTACTTATATCTATGATAAAAATAAAAATTCAAAATTATTTATTTCATGTAGGCCAACTTGTGGCTCTTAAATGACACGTCAGGATTCAGATTAAAGTCGATCACTGGCTACGTAGCTCTGCGCGCTTAAAGGACAAACCAAAAAAACAAATTCAAAACTTTAGATTTTAGTACGAGTAAGATCTGATATAAATTTTAAATATTATGACGTCCGCGAAAAAACTATAGATTCTATTTAAATTTTTAGTTGATATTTTCTTAACTCAGCAGTCGCAATTTTTTCTAATAATTTGCTTGTGCACGGACACTTTGATGAGTGATATTATATTATCAAGTAGGCAGATGTTGTAGTACTTACTCCCCCTCTCTCCCCGGGCAATAGGTGTAGGTTAGTGGGAGGTTCCTACGAACGAGTAATGAGACCCTTCACTTTAATAACTAGAGTATAAAAACAGCGGCGTGTATTTACATCCAGTGCGTGTTGATGGACGCGTTATTGTGTCGGTAACAAGCCAGCAATCAGCGGTTTTTATTGCGCCGCCATTTTTGCGCCACAGCTTTATATTGTGTGTTTGTGCTCTAAAACAAAAATATTTTAATTTCGGTGCCAGTTGAAAATTGTTATTATGGAGTCCTTTTTATGCACTGCTAAAATATATAAGTAATATTATGACAACCTGTTTGGTATACGGTCGTGGCCGGTTCGTGGCCACAGAAAATTGGCAAGTGGTGTGGTAAAATGCGCTGGCAAACATTTTTAGCCTAAGATAGGAAAAGGTGGTCTTTCTTTAGGTGGTGGTTCTTAGTGGAAATCTTTTAGTATTAAGTTTTATTTACCTAGTTTCAACTATGTACCTAATTTATAAGAAATTTTTAAAGATAATAAAAAAAGAAAGATTAATTCAAACATAACTTATGTAGTACTTTCACTTAACGTATTTATAAAAACTTTTGGTATTCTTTTAACCAAGAAATAAAATGCTTTTTTATTTGTTACGTATATTTTTTATCTACCTATAATATATTTAGTAAAGCGTAAATACCGTAAAATTGGAGAACACTATGGATGCTCAAAGTAACCATAAACTAGTTTTATACAAAGCAGAACATTTACCATAGACTTTAGAGTGTAGAGCGAGGAGGGTAGGTAATGCGAGACAAAGTGGGCTTTGAAACTAAAATCGCAATTAACCCTTTTCCGGCGTGCGCTGCACAACAATAGTTTTCGAATAGTTACTAGTGTGCTTCTGTGCATGATATTAATTTTTTGGTGCTGTGAGATATAACTATTTTTAGGGTTCCGTACCCAAAGGGTGCCAACAGGACCCTATTACTAAGCCTCCGCTGTCCGTCCGTCCGTCCGTCTGTCAGCGGGCTGTATCTAGTAAACCGTAATAGATGGACAGTTGAAATTTTCACATATTGTGTATTTCTATTGCCGCTATAACAACAAATAATAAAAATTAAATAAATTAAAAACTAAAGGGGGCCTCCCATACATGGAAAAGGAGTCGAAATAAAATTTTATTTTTTTACCCTGGCATGTGGGGTGTCATTGTCTAGAGCTCTTTAAGTGGAGGTCAAATATATATTTTTTTGTTTTTTAGCTACAAAAATGAAGAAATGGAGGGCCATCAAATTTTTCGGTTTTAGACCAATTTTGTTAGGGGGTCTATCTCAAAAACTAACTAGTTAGGAATTTGAAATTTTGGTAAACTTAGTATGTACTATATTGTGTATTTAAGCAAAAAATACTAAAACCGATTTATAATGCGGTTTGTAAGTTGTGACCAAAACAAACGAGCATTTTTCCCCATATGCTAAAGTACTTTCTAAGAACTAAGATATCTAAATATGTAAATAGTATTAAAAAAAAGATTTAGTTATATGTACGGAACCCTATAAGAGCGAGGCCCGACTCGCACTTGGCCGATTTTTTACTGACGCTTGGCAAGACACTTTACTACTTAAAGGTGGAACAACATCAAACGCATCTCACGGAGCCATCGGATACAATTGACACAAGTCTGTGACTCCATTATGAGAACTCAGACCGATGTCCAGCGGTGGAGCCAGCTTGAATAGCTCAAGGCTCCAGAGTAGGTACACAGGCGTCTTCTAGACAAAGGCGTTTCAAGTCATTATACTTCATCATAACAATTATTTTCAAACGGTAGTCTATCTTTCTAAAGAATCCAAAGACTCTTAAATTGGAATCGAACCTGTAATAATTATTTTCTATTGGTATATAAGGGGACTTGGTGACATGGACCCGTGATTGGCCGATCTATCAACGCACAACTGAAACCACTGGACGGATCGGGCTGAAAGGCATACAGATGGCTAGACGAAGACATCTGCTAGGAAAGTATTTTTGAAAATTCAACCCCTATGAGATTTATAACAACGGATCAACGTAATTTTTTGCATGGGTATACTTGAGAACTTGGAGAGTGGTATATGCTAATCTTTTATCCCAGTAAAATATATGGTTCCCGCGGGTTTTCAAAAACTTAACTCCACGCTGACGTAATTGAGGGCAAAAAATTTTTGAAAATTCAACCCCTAAGATATTTTTAATCCACCCGAGTGAAGCACGGGTTGTTATATAAGCTAATCTTTACTAATATTATGAATGCGGAAGAGTGTGAGTTTGTTGGTTCGTCCTTCAATCACGTACAACGTAGCAACCGGTCGACGTGACTTTTAAGGTCTTGGAGAGTAAGTAGCAAAGGCTACCTTTGTATTTATATTACAGTATAATGATATAGGGTTCACTGACGAATAAACTTTAATAGGTGCCAGAGATCACTTTAAAACTTTAACGTGCAATCGAACTGTTCTTTTACGCGTCCACTATTTCGATTTACCTTGAAATATCCAGTGTAGGAAAGTTTATTGCGGTTTCTCATCAAGACGAGCAGTAGAACTAACTTTGGTCTTTGTGAAAGTTAGCCTGTGTTGTGTTGGAGTTAAACACAGCCCATATATTGGGGTATGCGGTGTGCGGAGTTAAAGTTTTGACTACTCTATGGCTTAGGGGTAATCATTCCCATAAATTAATATTAACTTCCTTTAGCTTTAATAATAATTATTGTTATCTAAATTCAAAACATTAAAATTAGTTTCAGCACCCGCGCTTTATGAAGGAAGTGAGATTTCTCCATAATATTCTCAAAGTTGTGTGAAGTCTGCCAATATGTAATGGGTTAGTTTGTTAGACATTGGCCTATAATCCTTCTCTGAGAGGAGACCTGCGCTCAGTAGTGAGCGATTGATGGGTTGCTGATGATGATGACTTAATTTTATACAGATTTTTGGTACAATATAAAAAATAAAAAATTAATTGTGAGTTAAAAAGTACCCCCGCGAGAACCAAAGTCACCGACATAGCTCAGCGAGTCGCGAAACTGAAGTGGGAATGGGCGGGGCACATATTTCGAACAGCTGATGGTGGCTGGGGTCCCAAGGTGCTGGAGTGGCGACTCCGCACCGGGAAGCGCAGTGTTGGCAGACTCCCCACTTTGTGGACCAGCGACATCAAACGAGTCACTGGATACAGGCGGCGTAAGACCGAAGCCTGTGGAAGTAAATGCAAGAGACCTTTGTTCTGAACAGTGGACATCTATCGGTTGATATAGAAGAGTTTGGTATAAAAACTTTCTTAGCGGCAATATTAAAGAAATAGGTACTTAGGATCTGACTGCAACGCCGCATTGCGCTTTCTCGAATAATACCTTTCCGCCTGTCCGCCTGCCTGCATTCCTGCAGCGGGAACAACCAATCTAACTGTCTAAAGGACCACGCTCTACATATCGACTGGTCTAACGCCTGACGACCTCCCTGGTGTAGAGGTCTCATAAATGGAAGGCCTTGGGTTCAACTTCGATTCCCAGGCGAGTCAATTTGCGAAATAGTATGTGAGACTGATTTTTTGCTTCATCATCATCATCATTATCAACCCATTATCGGCTCACTACTGAGCGAGGTCTCCTCTCAGAGAAGGGTTATAGGCCATAGTCCACCACGCTGGCCCAATGCGAATTGGAGGACTTAACACATCTTCGAGAACATTATGGAGAACTCTCAGGTGTGCAGGTTTCCTCACGATGTTTTCCTTCACCGTTAAAGCATGTGATATTTAAATTTCTTAAAACGCACTTAACTTCGAAAAGTCAGAGGTGCGTACCCGGGATCGAACCTGCGACCCCCCGAATAGGAGACCACAGTCGTAACCACTAGGCTATCACTGCTTCACTTTCCATTTTTTGCTTACGACTTCATAAACGTGGAGATTTCAAAAATCCCAAGAGAATCGATTGTGGTTTGGGAGTAATGGGAAAGCCAATAAAATATCACTTTTCAGGCCTTAACACCTATACCCGTGGAAAAATCTCTATATTATGTCAGATTCGTGTTTAAAATTGGTTTCCGTTTAATTAATTAAGAGTATTTTTTTGATTTCCGTATCCTTTTATTTATTGAAATTAGTTTAGTCAAATTGACATTTGACTTTGACAGCACGGGCACGCCATCTTGCGCGCCATTTTGAAATATTAGTATAAAACGGCTGTTTTGACGATACGAATTCAGTCTCTGCCCAGAGACTCATCCGACTAGTAGATGCTTTCGTGTCTAGGTCGTTGTATTTGATTGAGGGATTGCGATAGCAATCGCACCCTAATCGAATAAATATTGCCAGTACGCTTAGATTAGATTAATTGATGTTTAGATGTTTTTGATGACTACCCTCACGTTCAGATGGTGGTTTGTCTGTCGTGCTGTGGTTATTAGCTGAGTGGAAAGGGGCCGTTATTGGGGATGGTGGAGACGGCTATAGGTAGGGTTTTAGCGTTTTAAGAGATGTATTTTCTTAAGGCGTTATTAGTTTTGAGTGATAAGTTCCGCTTCTGAGTCTATGGCTAACAATTATTACAAAATATATTTTCGAGCCGAAAAATATATTTTCGATTTAAGAAGTCCAATGGTTTTGCTCGCGACTTCTTCTGCGTGCAAAATAACAACTCGATCCGTTGCTCTTTTAGTGCGTGATTGAAGAACAAAGCACAAAACTAACACCCTTTCCCATTTATAATATTAGTAGGATTACTAGGGATATCTGAATATATAAAAGGAAAAAGTGACTGACTGACTGATCTATCAACGCACAGCTCAAATCACTGGACGGAGAGGTCTGAAAGGCATACAGCTATTATAACGTAGGCATCCGCTAGGAAAGGATTCTTGAAAATTCAACCCCTAAGCGGGTAAAATCCCTGTTTTACCCCCCTAAATTCGATTGTTCAGATCCCTGTCTAAAAAATCGAACTTAACTTTAGCGAAGACAAAGGCAAAAGCTAGTTTAGTATCATTACTGCTAATAAACCGCTGATAGGATTTTTCAATTTAATCAAGTACAAAAGAAAGAAAATGGCGACGGACTGTGGTGACATTAAAGAAATGCTTCGCCACCTCACTGCAGTCGTTCACCCTATTGCGCTTTATCCCAATAACTCCTGTCGAGATTTATCCGACTGTTTCCACCCCTATCCTAATACCCTCCCTCTACCCTACCGTTACCCTCCTGCATTCCAAAAGGGAGAACTTTTCAACTAATCAAACTGTCTTAAAGCCCACCTCGAACATATCGACTGTCCAAAATTATTCTTGTCGAACGTACTTTTACTTCTAGGGTTACTACACAGTACAGACCCTTAGAACGCAAAGTTTTAAGCTGTCTTAGTAAGTGTCGAGCTACTACATACATTTCACTGATTTTTGCATTGTGACTGCAAACAAAGCCTCAATAGCCCAACTGTTAAAGGTGCGGACCGAAAACTGAAAGGTTCGGTTCGAATCCCACCCGTTGCACTATTGTCGTACCCACTCCTGGCAAAAGCTTTCCGCTTATTTGGAGGGGAGAGGAGGATATTAGTCAACTTCAACTTGACTAATATTCTTTAAAAAAAAAAAAAAAACAGGCCAAATAAATTTTCGCAATAAATGAAATGAAATGATTATTGCACACCATAATATTAAAAAAATAAAAATAAACTTAAAAATCGGCCAAGTGCGAGTCAGGCCTCGCTACCTATGCACCCATGGTAATATTTTAATTTAATTTAATTTAATTTTTATTATTTGTTGTTATAGCGACAATAGAAATACAAAATATGTGAAAATTTCAACTGTCTATCTATTACGGTTTACGAGATACAGGCCGCTGACAGACGGACGGACAGCGGAGGCTTAGTAATAGGGTCCCGTTGGCACCCTTTGGGTACGGAACCCTAAAAACAACACATGACGGTACAAATGGCGGCTTTATCGCTTAGAAGCGATCTTCACCAGGCAACCACGTTGCAAAATATGATCTGAGAGAAAGTAAGGGTAGAATATCGAAACTCACGAAAACTTTAATAGTTTTCGAGACGCCCAAACTCGCACTACGAGGACCGAACTCTAACGCAACACAGAGTAACTTTACACAGAGACCTAAGTTTGCGCCGCTGCTCTTCTTGATGAGAATTCTCAAGTGACTTCCGTAAACTGTGTTAAAGGCAAATCGAAACGTGATCGTTCATACGAAACTAAAGAAACCCCCACATGCCCCTAAACTTTCGGTATTCGTTTTGGAGCATCTTCAAATACTTAAACAGATCGCATAGCAACAGCGACCAGTATCGTACGTGCCGCATCGATGGAACCTCAGACGCAAAAGAAATAATGTCGTCATCAGTGCACACCGCAGCTATTCGCTGAACGCTTCTAACCCAAAATAGTAATAGTAAACCAAGAATACTTAGTTTTATTTTTTATTTTCGAAGGTTTTATTTGTGTTTTTATCCAAATCGCAAACGAACAATAGTCTTGAATTTTTTAATGTATTGATTTGCTAGATTTGTTAATACACGGAGCCAATATACGTAGTGGTACCTCAAGTTGAAAAGATGGCGCTGCTTTCAGCCTTAATTATATTAAGTAAGTATCTACTTGGCTTTTCTACATCTCCAGGGCCAAAGTCTTTATCACAGATTAATAAGTATTTTAAATTCTCATTAAGTCAGTTAAGAACAAGATGATTATTATTAGCTTCTTGTTGTTGTGGATTTTTAACCTGATATTTTACGAGCACAACCATAACACCAAAAATCAAGTTTCAACAAGTTAAATATCATTTAAAATAAATATCATTACAGAAGTTGTATTGGCACCAGTCCTACTTACATAATTGCGATTATTCCTTTTTAAATGAATCTGGCACGGGTTGCGTATGTGCCTAATGTGCTAAGCACGTGCGGCGATAGGTGTGCGACAACCATTACTCGCACGTACCTTTATTTGGACAGAATGAAAAGCTTGACTTAAGCAGGATTTACGTCGAGGAATAGGGCCCTATCGAGCCAAGTTTATGGAGTTGATAAAGTAATAGTTTCAGGGGGTACACTTATTTTGAGTACGGCTGAACGATTTTGAAGCGCCCTGCTGCTAAATAAATCAGATGAAGAATTTACGATGAGACAGCTATTTTGGAAATAAAGCTGACTCCCCTCGGCTTCGTAGTCCGTAGGGCAGTTCTTCCCGCACTGCATCCAGTTTCCACTATCATTATCAACCTTTAGATGTCCACAGCTGGACATAGGTCTCCTGCATGGACCTCCACAGGCTTCGGTCTTGCGCCGCCTGAATCCAGGGGGTCCCTGCGACTCGTTTGATGTCGTCGGTCCACCTAGTGGGGGGGTCTGCCAACACTGCGCTTACCGGTGTGGGGTCGCCACTCCAACATCTTGGGACCCCAACGACCATCAGCTCTTCGAACTATGTGCTCCGCCCATTTCCACTTCAGTTTCGCGACTCGCTGAGCTATGTCGGTGACTTTGGTTCTCCTACGGATCTCTTCATTTCCGATTTGATCTCGCAGGGATACCCCAAGCATAGCTCTTTCCATCGCTCGCTCGCTGAACGATTTTGAGTTTCCACTAAATCCTATCCGATTCCGAGAATTCTGATTCTGATCGCATGTCAAGATGAACGCCATAGAAAACATCACTCACACACAACTAAGTTTTTATTTTTTTATTTATTCTTGGTTTTTAGGGCTCCGTTCCCAAAGGGTGCCAAAGGGTGCCAACGGGATCTTATTACTAAGCTTCCGCTGACCGTCCGTCAGTCTGTCAGCGGAAATTACCACAGAATTTGTATTTCTATTGCTGCTATAACAACAAACAATATAAAAATAAAAAAATAAGTGGCACTCGGGGACTGCCGCGGTTAAGCTATTGCATAGCATTTTTTATCAACTTATGCATATATTTATGCAATATTTTTTTGCATAATAAAAATTATGCAAAAAAATAATTAAAAAACAAACAAACAAGAAAAGCCCACTGTCACTACTTCGCGAGTGAGATTCGGACCTGCGACATCATACACCATACGGTAAAGAAAGCGGCCGCTCGCTCACTGCGCCAAACAGAGCTACTTGTGAACCTCTAAAATGTTGAACGCTTACTGAACGACGGTGTTAGGTTTATTTTCGTTACGGAATTTCTTGATTCGGTCGCCGCGCTCAAACTGTTTGTCCTAGTGTAAGTTAAGCAATAGCTTAATAATTTAGTGGGTCTCAATGCAATAAATCTTTAATTATGTTCAATCGTGTAGCTAATGATAGCTGGTGTTAAATCTTGTACAATGGCACGGTACCCTTCGCTTGCGGGTCCAACTCGCACTTGCCCGGTTTTATTTAAATTATCGATCTCAACAAGTGGCTCCCATAGAGAGAGGATTTCAATTTGTCCCCGCGTGGCGTCTCAGGTGGCCTGTTGTAATAACCTTTGTGCTCCTGTTTCACATTCAGATGCCCGATACTTGATTGTATTTCAAAGTCGCTCCACCAAAATAATTGTCACTGTATTTTTATTCGCTGACCTTTCAGGGCCTGTACTACCAACGCTTAATGTATTATTGGAACAAAGTTCCTTATCGCGCGTTGCGAAAGGGGGCTAGGCGGAAATTAAGACCAAAATTGAACCGACACTTTCGACACTTTTTGATGGCCTAAAAAATATCTTATAATATAATAATTTCAACAAGCTGTGCATCGCTCCCGTGGCTCAATTGGCCCGCGCGCTTCCGCCAACCGAAAGACTGGTGGTTCGAGCCCACCCGGGGGCGCGCAATCCTATTTTCATTTTTTATTTTAGAAAATTATTTTTTTAATTTTAATATTTTATAAAATCGATATTTAGGCTTCCCTGGGGTCATTTTGATTTTTATCGATAAAAAAACCATGATAAAAAATGTAAACCCGAATAATTATTTTCTTTATACTTACCTCGAATAGAACTTGAAATTAATATTTTTATAATAATAACTTCGTTCCAATCTGGTGTCCCACGACACCACACGACTTTTTTCAATTTTGTTTTGCGTACCGACATACTTTACTTTATTTCTTTAATTTAATTCTTTGATCAAGTCAGCTGCCAGCTCTTGGATCTGATGGACTCGATGATCTTTTTTGATATCTCTTCAAAAACAGCTTCATTTATTTTAGTTTCAATTTTAGAAGTAATTTATTTTAATATTCATTCTTCATTATGTTATAAAAAAGCGTATACTCAACCCCACAAAGGATTTTTGTACTTTGCGCAGGCGACAGGTTGGTGTTGCTAGGTTATGACGATGTCTAGTCAGTCGATTATGTGTCACCTCTTTGTTTAAAGAGATGAATATTTTTTCTATGAAGCCATAATCATAAATAGTAATTAAATTATAATATTACTAGCTGACCCAGCGAACTTTGTACCGCCAACAAAAATATTTAGTGGTTGGTCACCCTTATCTTTATTTAGGGGTGTGAAAAATAGATGTTGGCCGATTCTCAGACCTACCCGATATGCACACAAAATTTCATAAAAATCAGTCCAGCCGTTTCGGAGGAGTTTGGTAACTAACATTGTGACACGACAATTTTATATATTAGAGAAGATATTATACGAGTACGTAACTACCTACCACGTTAATTGTTGTAGTTAAAATGTCGATATTTCGATCCATCGTCGTGACAACGACAGGACTGCGGTGTTTCGAGACGTCAAGTTGAAGCTATCAATTATCATGGGTAGAATATATTATCTACCTTTCTTGGTCTTTTTTAAGGAACGTCATTTAAATGATCGCAATATCGACATTTTAACTAAAAAAACCGGCCAAGTGCGTGTCGGGCCACGCGCAGTGTAGGGTTCCGTAGTTGAAAGTCTCAAATATTATTGCTGACCTAGGATGCTTTTATTTTATTTATGAATATTGAATACATTTTGAGTTCCATGGTTTAAATACTATAATATACTACCAAATATGCAACTTACACTATGTGTAATACCTAACTTAGAAAAAACAGATATAACTCCTTAACCAATGAACCCTACTCAGCCGTGATAGTTTTCCTTTAAAATTCATTAAATATACTACTGCTGTGAATTTTTTCTTGTATCCTTTATACAACCATTTAGCTGGCAGAGGGGGGGGGGGGGGGGGGGACACTTGACTCTAATAAAATTTAGCACTTTAAAATATCATATTTCACAAACGGATCTCTGAATTCAAAAATAGTGTTTTTCACAATTTTATTTCACCACTTTGTCGGCGTGATTGATATTTATACCCTTGTCAAATTACAGATTTCTAGTACCAATAGTCTCTGAGATAAACCGCGGACAGACAGACAGACAGACAGACAGACGGACGGACATGGCGAAACTATAAGGGTTCCTTGTTTACTACGGAACCCTAAAAATTAACCTCGTACAATATTATTCTAATTGTGTCACTAAACCACCATCCACCATCAAGTCTACAATCTTTACATATTTAAAGCACAATAGGGAATATTATTTATTTATTTATTAATGACAGTCAATATTTATTAGGAAACGTTCTGATTACTTCCTTCCTTCAGCAGATGTTGAACTACATTTAAAATTACTTATATCTCTGACTGCGCAACTCATACATCAACCACAGCATCTCGCTGTGGTAGAGTTATCGGGAATCTTCGCCACAGTTCTGATTATTTCGGTTCTCAGATGCTTGTACATTTTTAATCAGCAATCATAATCAATCTCGCGCCCTGATGGATTGAAACATTGTTTCTTTTATCTTTAATGGGTGAGATTCGTCTCTTTCATATTTTAACAAGCGGAATTTGTATTTTGGTAATGTGTTTTTGGGATTTGCCTATGAATTTTAACAACAATTACAACGTAACATAATATTACTAGCTGATGCCCGCGACTTCGTCCTCTAGGATTTCGTTTTAAAAATCCCTCGGGAACACTTTGATTTTCCGGGATAAAAAGTAGCCTATATTATTCCAGGGCCTTAACTATACCAATGCAAAAGATGACCTCGATCCGTAGCTCTGTTGCGGCGTGATTGAAGGACAAACCAACAAACCTACAAATCAAAAAACAAACATACTTTCGCATTTATAATATTAAACTATGATTATTTTGATTCCGTCATAATAAATTCATGCTAAATTAAGTACCTACTAATGGGTTATTTTAATCACTTTGATGCTACAAACTTACTAAAAAATTACTATTACTTGTAATAGTATTTTTTTTAACTAAATTTTTTTTTAACTAAAATGTATTTTACTAAAAAAATTACTATTAAGTACTTGTAATAGTATTTTTTTAGGTACTAGCTGATGACTAGTTCTAACGCCTGGATTAAGGTTTAATTGCTACCTAATCTAAGCTTTACGAGAAAGTATCTCTAAAAACGCTAAGACCTTACCTAATGTCGCCTCCGCCACCCCTTACAGTGACCCTTGACCTCACATCTATCTACTCTTAGCTTAGACTCTTGTTGGTTAAGGTGTTGGTCAATAAAGTTTTATTTATTTATAATTTACATCTTACTATCTATTAACCTCAGACACTGGGTATAAAAATCCTATTTTGATATGACGTCGTCAAAGCCATCTCTGCGCCAAACGTCAAGATCCGTTCAATAGATGAGCGTGAAAAGGTAAACAGATAAACATTTTGAATAAGAAAGTAGCTCTTTCTAATTCAAATTAAAAATTATTTATTTCATTTAGACCACCTGCGGTTCTACCACCGCAAGTCAAGACTCTACCACCGGTTAGAAAAACAGATTCTGCTGATTTCACATTGATTAGTACCTACTTGTGTTAGTCAGAATTGGGTATTTGACTGTTGTCAAAATGTTGATATTTTTTTTTTTTCGAAAATACTATTGCTACCTAATGTAAGAATTTGTAAAAACAGAAAATAAATCGGCCAAAAAACAAATAAATTATAAGCTGTTTTACCATGGTTTTACTACGACTGTATCTGTCTCTTTCTAAAACGAAATTTTCTATGAAGTTTGTGTTTTGACGTCACAACACAATAGCACTCTCTTTGTCTCACAAGGTAACTTTAAAGCTTTATATTTCCGAGACTAGTTGAAATATTTAAAAAAGAAAACTGGCATTGTGTTATAATATTAAAAAACATTATTTTAAATAAATAAAAAAAAATTCAGTCAAATACCCAATTGTGTTATGTAGGTACTGTTTGTGGTATCTACACTTGTTTTTTTTTTTTTCAGTGTATACAGATTGTAGGCGCGTCGTAAATTGCCTTCCGACACATATACTTACGAAGATATGAGGAAAATGAGAGATACATTATTGCTACAGGAAAACAGAAATAATTATGCTTATTTTGAGGCACTAGTGTTCAAAATACCTTGGCAAAGGAGTTAATAACGAAAAGATTGGCGAAGTTTGTTGACACGGCTGACTTGACGCCTTATCCATTCTTCAAATATATATTTTATCGGTTCCAGATCAAACAGGGAATTATTGTCTCCTCTCTTTTAATCTGTGGGACAAAAATACTGTCGTAAATTTTATGTAACTACTGTCTTTGAAGAAGTACCTATATCTGTATAATATAGAAATTATCGTCATATTATTTCAACCATTTTCACAAAACCTTTAACAATTATACACCTAAACCTTCCTCATGAATCACCCTGTCTATTGGTGAAAACCGCATGAAAATCCGCTTAGTAGTTTTTGTCTATAGTGAATAGAAAGACAGACAGATAGACGCGGCGGGGGAGACTTTGTTTTATAATATGTAGTGATTCTGTAGTAAACATCATTTTCATGATGGGTACATACATACGGAACCATTAAGTGCTAGGAACAATGCCCACCAAAGACGTGAAGTAAAATCGAGGCAAATGTCTTTCAAGTGTATGTTCACCGATTACTCGAAGACGCCTGAACCGATTTGGAAAATTCTGATTTTTTTTTGAAAGGGTATACTCCCCAGGTGGTCCCATATAAATTTTATCGAAATCGGTCGAGCGAGTTTTAAAATATAAACAATAATAATTAAATACTTTGTATAGTGTGTGTAATGTATTAAAGCGGGAGTTTGAAGTCGGTTGTTTAAAAAGTTTTTTTAATTAAATTATATACGTAAAAACTTGTTTATTGCATTGCTGCAGCACTCTGACTATTATGAATCGTACAATAGTGAAGTTGTTTTAACACTAAACATACAGGATCCCTGTGAGGGAACGCAGCCTGAACCCACTCGTCGTTGACACGCTACTTGTCTTAAAATAAACGACATTGTTCCCATCGCACGCTCCGTCGTCGGAGAGTAAACAAAAGACGTACCTTGGCGCCCGGGGCACGGTCGGGACACTTTGTATTCATTGTGAATTAGGACGTATTCACATTATGCTGACAATCTCACTGTGAGTCCTAACATGGCTAGGAAATGGGCGGGGCATATAGTCCTGATGTTCATGGTCATTGGGGTCCCAACTCCCAAGGTGCTGGAGCGGCGACCCTGCACCCCCTACTAGGTGGAACGGTGACATCAAACAAGTCGCAGGGAGTCGCAAAACCGAGGCCTGTGGAAGTCCAAGCAAAAGATCTTTGTCCAGCAGTCGACAAATCCTAGTCTATCGGATGATAAAGAAGAAGATGATGATGAGAAGAAGATGATGATAAAGAAGGCTCAGTATTATTGCTGCAGGTTTATGGATAACCTGAGCGCTGGTATTCTGCCGGCACCCTTAGCGGGAGACATGCACGAGTACAACGGTACTCATAGCTGTTCGCAATAGAAAAATATAATATTACTAGCTGATGCCCGCGACTTCGTCCGCGTGGATTTAGTTATTCAAATCCCTTCCCTCGGGAACTCTTTAATTTTCCGGGATAAAACAAACTATCCTATCTTTTAAGTTGGACCAAATTACAGATAGTTACGAAGTTTGATTAAAATCGATTAAGTAGTTTAGGAGTCCATCGCGGACAAACAACGTGACAAGAATACATTAATTATAATATGTATTCCTTATTCACACACGTGAATAAGGAATACATATTATAATTAATGGGTAGCCTAAATATTATGTCACGCTCTCTTTGATATTTCTGTGGTGGTGTCGTGTGATGCGGGTTGTTACGTTCCCTTAAATATGGTTGAGCGAAGCAACGGCTGGATCATGCGTCATGCTTGTGAACGGGTTCCACCGTCGGGAATGAGTTTCTTTCTGTCTGCCCATCTTAACTTGTATTGAATTGTAAGTATGCATTTTTGGAACTTCCCCTAATTGTGGAGACACTGCATACATAGCATAGTAACTATTGTAAACTGTAGTGAAAAAGAGCAACCGTCGAGTTTCTTGCTGGTACTTCTCGGTAGGAAGGGCATTCCGAACCAGTGGTAGATAATACACTCATTTCACGATTCGAAAGCACTTTTAAAAGTTTATTTGAATAAAAAATATTTATATCTATACATATAATAAAACTGTAACTGGAAGATTTCTGTACATTTAATATATTTTGAAAATTTTAATTGGGGGATGCTTTACCTACTATCGATACTGAGCCCAAAACAGATTTTTATTAAATTTTTGTCTATTTGTTTGTCCTTCTTTCACGTAAAAACTACCGCACAGATTTCTACAAAATTTTATACCGTGGTAGCTTATTACTCGGGTCAACATCTAGGCTACTTTTTATCCCGGAAAATCAAGAAGTTCCCGAGGGACTTTAAAAACTAAATCCACGCGGACAAAGTCGCGGGCATCAGCTAGTTCTATTCTATATCGGCTTGACATCCAGCTGCCCACAAGATAGTATAAAAATACTTATTACAATGTAATAGCTCCATATTGATATTGTAAAAGGAATATTTTAGAAAAAGCAACTGCTGGGTTTCTTTTTGGCTCTTCTCAGCAGAATCCGCTTTCCAAACCGGTGCGGTGGTAGATTCATGACGTGTCATAAGAGCTGCAAGCCTACGTGAAATAAAATAATTTTGAATTATGAATTTTTTTTCTTGAATAAACTTTTATACTTGCACTCTATCTCGAGTCTGAGCAGAGTGAGAGGGAAATCTCCAGATCTTAGCCTCAGAGCATCAGTATCAGGGATCAGTGCGACATAGTGTAAACTGTGTGTGCGCTTAGTGTGAACACGCCCTAAATGACTTGCTCGTATGTCTCGAGTATACCTGCACACATAAACATTAATGTAAATTCTTTAGCAGGCAATAAGTAAGTAGTTACTAATGGTTCGCCCCGAACTGGGACCTCGCGGTAACGGTATCCCATGATTATTCATTCAATCGATACATGACGACCAAACCTGACATTATTATTATGCCCGTTCTCACCAAACATACCTAAATCATCCCCTGAGTAGGAGTCTGTTTACGTAGGTAGCTCCTAAATACAATCCTAAGTCCTAACATCAGTCCCAATGTCATTTTAGGTGTCCCGTACAGGATTGTGATAAAGAAGTTGAAAGAAATCATCACCTAACTTATCATAGGTAGCCCGTAAAGGTTAGGGAACGTTAGTGAAAACATTGAATTATTATGTACCAACGAGTGAAAACGGATTACGGGCATCTGTACAAATCGTCATCTATCGACGCGAATAGAAATTATACAAAATGTAGCAATTACAGTACAGTTACAATAAAAATAATATATTATCATAGTAGGTACTTACGAGGTTTAATCATAGGGTTTAGTTTGCAACCCCCATCTTTGCAGACCAAAGGAGCAACTGAAGCGTAAAGGTAGCTGCTTCAGGTTCAAGAAATAGGTCCTTCTCAAATTCCGACGTATTTCTTGGAACGTACATTTTGGACCTGTATGCAACTCATAATATAGAGCTGTTGAGTGAACGACGATTCCTAGAAATATTTTAAGGTAAGTATTATATTTAATAGCCACCTTTAGCGTAAACTTTTGACGACCTCCCTGGCGCAGTGGTGAGCGCTGAAGTCTTATAACTGGGAGGTCTCGGGTTCGATTCCGGGCGGGGTCAATTTGGGAATTTATAATTTCTGAATTGTCTCTGGTCTGGTCTGGTGGGAGGCTTTCGTTGGCCGTGGCTAGTTACCACCCTACCGTCAAAGACGACGCCAAGCGATTTAGCGTTCCGGCACGATGGCGTGTAGAAACCGATTAGGGGTATGGGTTGAATTTTCACTGCCGTACCCCTTCCAAATTAGTCCGCTACCATCTTAGATTGCATCGTCACTTACGATCAGATGAGATCGCAGTCAAGGACTATCTTCTCATCGAATAAAAAAAAACTCAGTCTATTTTCTAAGCCATTTCATTCAAAACTAACTATAATGGCCGATTTCACCAACGTCGAGTTACGTTTAACAGAGGAATTAATTGGGCGTCTGACAGTTTTAACTCTCAAGTTTACGCTCAGATAAGACTTATTTTTACAAGCTTTTATTTAGCTCGACCAGTTTATTTATTTATTTGTTTGTTTAGGTCAAATCTTGCAAGATGAATTAGACCCACTTCCCGGTTTCTGATCGAGCTGAAATTTTGCATTTATGTGTCAAATCGGATGACAATGCAATATTATTGTGACATGGAGCTGATCTGATGATGGAGACGGAATGGGCTATCCTAACTCTGTAATAAAACGACGTAACCCTATCGAGTTTGGGCTCGTTTGATTCGTCATAACAAGTACTCTGATCCTAGATGATATCCAGAGTCTAATGATGTAGGTACTAAAAGCTTGCATTTAAAAATAAAATTTTAAATTTACACTTGTTCATTGGTCAAATCGGCCCTAAGTATCACAATTATATTAGAGTTACTATTTGTTACTTGAATATCGGTTAGAACTTAATCAACAAAATAGGTAAGTACCTAATAACAAAACCCAAATGGCGTATCTTAACTAAACTTAACTTAACAAAACTCCCAAAATGATAAGTATCTAAATCCCATTGATATGCGAGGCATCATTTATCACGGTTGTTCACGGCCAATGAGTTGATTCCATTTCACTATTGTGTAGTTCCGCTTCCGGGCCTAAGTCATTGATATGAGAGGGCAAAGATATACAGTTAAATGAAAATGCGAGACGTAACTTCAAACGCATTCAGATGCAAGTGTAAATTAAAAAAAATATTTTTAAATGCAAGCTTTTAGGAGCTACATCATTAGACTCTGGACATCATCTAGGATCAGAGTACTTGTTATGACGAATCAAACGAGCCCAAACTCGATGGGGTTACGTCGTTTTATTACAGAGTTCCAATAGCCATCTTCCGTCTCCATCATCAGATCAGCTCCATGTCACAATAATATTGCATTGTCATCCGATTTACACATAAGTGCAAAATTTCAGCTCGATCAGAAACCGGGAAGTGGGTCTAATTCATCTTGCAAGATTTGACCCAAACAAACAAATAAATAAATAAACTGGTCAAGCTAAATAAAAGCTTTATGGAATATCCGTAGTTGAAGTAGTTTATTAAGGATTCCGTGAAATAGTTCTGAAATTCTGAATGAATGAAATCTAATTCTGAAAAATCCGTAACCTTTGCGCTCGCTTAAGGCTCGCGTTTGTAAAGATGACTTACGGATCCGAGACATGGTTGCTAACTATGGGCAACTATGGGCCTCATAAGAAGGCTCAAAGTCACTCAGCGAGCGATGGCTCTCCATCGCCGGTATATCCCTGCGAGATCAAATCAGAACTGAGGAGATCCGTAGGAGAACCAAAGTCACCGACATAGCTCAGCGTGTCGCGAAACTGAAGTGGAAATGGGCGGGCACATAGTTTGAAGAGCTGATGGTCGTTGGGGTCCCAAGGTGCTGGAGTGGCCACCCCGCACCGGGAAATGCAGTGTTGGCAGACCCCCCCACTAGGTGGACCGACGACATCAAACGAGTCGCAGTGAGCGGATTCAAGCGGCGCAAGACCGAAGCCTGTGGAAGTCCATTCAGGAGACCTTTGTCCAGCAGTGGACGTCTATAGGTTGATAAAGAAGAAGATATCGAGGTTAGGTTACGTCCTACCTCCAGTAGTGGGCGTCTATTGGTCGATAAAGAAAAAAGTCGTGGATTTTATATATTCGTGACCTTAATATCATAGATTTCCGGCGGATAGCCGCTGTGGAGGATTGGCCGTGCATATCACATCACTCTAAGTGACGTATCATTTTCTATTATGAGCTTTGTTAGATCCGAATAAATGATATGATAAAGGAACTTTTTGAGAATTCCTTCATCTCATTCGCCTTTTGTTAACAATAGAACTAACGCAGAGGCAAAAGTTTTGAAAGGATTTTTAACGGCATACTGGTTCCTGTAGAGTGTAGATCCAAATTTTTTAGTGCTTATATGAAAACGTCTTTCGGATTCGTCTTCTGGATTGGAACAGACTTGGTATCAACATAAACGGCGAGTACATCACTCACCTGCGAATTGCCGATGACTTAGTAGTCATAACAGAGACTCTGAGAGACCTCAATACGATGCCTTAAACGATCTCAGCAGGGTTTCTCAACATGTGGGCCTGAAAATTAACATGAGCGAGACGAAAATCAAGTCCAATGCTTATGCTCCGCTCCACCCAGTAATCGTTGACAACGCTACACTCGAAATTGTGAACGAGTATTATATATACCTGGGACACACAGTCTAGCTAGGTAGGTCCAATTTCGAGAAAGAGATCAACCGCCGAATCCAACTCGGCTGGGCAGCGTTCGTGAAGCTCCGAGATGTCTTCTCGTCCAAAATCCCTCAGTGCCTGAAGACTAAGGTCACTAGGTGGACCGATAACTTCAAACGAGTCGCAAAAAGCCGCTGGATTCAGGCGGCGCAAGACCGAGGCCGAGGTGGAAGTCTATGCAAGAGATCTTTGTCCAGCAGTGGACGTCTATCGATTGACAAAGAAGAGGGTAGATAAATAATACACTAACAAGCAAGTTAATTTCTGCAAGTCAATTATTCTGATCTTGCTGTAGCAAGATATTGCGGAAGTCACTTGCCAGTGGTCACTTCCCTTTAACGTTTTGAGTCTTAGGGCCTGCACTACCTTCTGATAAGTGTCGGATAGCCTAACCGTAACTTTCTTACTTTATGTCAAGTGACAAAGACAAAATATGCGAATAAGCTATCCGACACTATAAAATTATAAGAAGGTGGTGAAAATGGCCCTTAATTTCTTAAACTATCTAGGAAGACCTAGACCGAATTTGGCAACGGCGGCCAATTTCCACAGATATATATTTAGTGCAAGAGTTTTTGTAAATAGAATAGAATAGAATAGAAATGTTTTTTATTCAAATAAACTTTTACAAGTACTTTTAAATCGTCAATGAGTCTACCACTGGTTCGGAATGCCGTTCCTGCCGAGAAGAACCAGCAAGAAACTCGGCAGTTGCTCTTTTCAAAATACTTTTACAATATACTTAACATATATTCTATGTATGCAGAGTTTCCACAATGAGGGAAAGGTCCACAAAAGCATACGTAATTATTTCTAATTATAATTCAACACATGTCAAGACGGGCAGACAGAAAGTAGCCCCATTGCCGCTGGTGGCACCCGTTCACGAGCATGACGCATGACCCAGCCATTGCTTCGCTCAACCATATTTTAGGGAACGCAACAACCCGCATCACACGACACCACCGCAGAAATGTTAAAGAGAGTGTGACATACTTAGGCTACCCATCCTAAGGCATCGAATTGAAACTAATATTCAAATCAAATACTCATTTTAAAATATGACTTGTACACAAATAAAGTGGAAACTCTGAATAGAATAGAATTATTTTGATATACAATTATACAGGTTAATCATTACCTACTGTCTCATGAATCGCTGGAACGAATTACATCCACGCTTTTTTGTCATTTATATAGTCTTCAATCGTATAATATGCTTTTTTCATGAGCGTAGTTTTAATCGATTTCTTAAACTCGTGTAAAGGCAAGTCCAAGATCGACTGTGGAATTTTATTATAGAACGTCACGCCCATTCCCACAAATGTCTTTCGGACCCTCTTGAGGCGCAGTCGAGGGATCACGAGCCTATTTGGATCTCTAACCTGCCTATCTCGTAATTCACCCTTTTTTTTGTAATTCACAATGTTTTGTCTGACAAATATTATATTGTTATAAATATATTGTGAAGCTACTGTAAGAATGCCTATTTCTTTAAATTTTTCTCGAAGCGAATCCCGCGGCTTTAAATTATAGATTGCGCGAATCGCCCTCTTCTGCAATACAAAAATTTTTCCAATATCGGCCGCTTTACCCCATACTAAGATTCCGTATGACATAATACTATGGAAATATGCAAAATAAACAATTTTTGCAGTTTCTATGTCAGTTATCTGTCGAATCTTCCTAACAGCGTAAGCAGCAGAGCTGAGCTTGCCAGCAAGTACTGCTATATGGGTGCCCCATTGCAGCTTTGAGTCCAGGGTTAATCCCAAGAACACTGTGGAGTCCTCTGTTTTCAAGGATTCATTACTTATCTTTAAATTTTTACTGACAGTTCTGGTGTTAGGCAATAAAAACTCAACACACTTTGTTTTTTTAGCATTTAAAAGTAGATTATTTGCCGTAAACCATTCAGAAACTTGAGATAATGCATTATTTACATCGTCAAAATTGTCTTTTTTCCTATCGACTTTGAAAATCAAAGACGTATCATCAGCAAATAATACAATATCGCAAGTATTTTGGACAAAATATGGTAAATCGTTTATGTAAATCAAAAACATGAATGGACCTAGAATAGAACCCTGGGGTACACCCATTACTGAGGCTGATCCGGATGATTTTACATCATTGACACACACTCTTTGAACACGATCCCTTAGATAAGACGCAATGAGGCTAAGTGCAATATCTTTAATACCATAGTGGCTCAGTTTAAGTAAGAGGGTCTTGTGATCAACGCAGTCGAAGGCTTTTGATAAATCACAAAAAATACCAATGGCATTCTGTGAGTTATTCCATGCATCGAAAATGTGTTGTATAATAATTATATTGTCGTGTATTCCTTGGCTTCTAATTCTTTTTTTTTAATATGATGCCTTAATGATCTCAGCAGGGTTTCTCAACATGTGGGCCTGAAAATTAACATGAGCAAGACGAAAATCAAGTCCAATGCTCATGCTCCGCTCCACCCAGTAATCGTTGACAATACTGCACTCGAAATTGTGGACGAGTGCAGTGAGGTGTGTGTATATACCTGGGACACACAGTCCAGCTAGGTAGGTCCAATTTCGAGAAAGAAAAAAAAATCTTTATCAACCGATAGACCTCCACTGCCGTCTGCCACGCTTCTAAAGGCCTCGGCCTTGCGTCATATATAACTTACAGCCTATATATCCTGTGTATCCTGATGGTGTTTATTCTACAGTTCGGTTATTCTTGTTCCAAGAGTTAAAAATCATCCCTTGGCTAAAGTTGAAATCGCGTCTATTCGTAGTGACGGTTACAGGAGTGTAATTTGTGGGATTATGTCCCGGGATCGGATCGGCTGTCCGTGTCCGGGCTAAACCCGTCCGGGATTACTGTGAAGCGTCGTAACTTACAAATTAATTCCGCAACCTCTGTTATGAATTTGTAATCTCGCCTGTACAGCTGTAAGCTTTGTAACTGTACCTTCAGTGTGATTATGTCAAGGGTCAGCATATAACTGCGATCTCACCTGGTGGTAAGTGATGAAGCAGCTTTTACACTCTTACTGCCAGTAATACATACCTACCTCTATTCTATTCTTCTGCCTTAACATGGATAGCATAAGTATGTCACACACTCTTTAAATATTTCTGTGGTGGTGTCGTGTGATGCAAGTTGTTACGTTCCCTCAAATATGATTGAGCGAAGCAATGGCTGGGTCATGCGTCATGCTCGTGAACGGGTTCCACCGGCGGGAATGGGGTTACTTTATGTCTGCCCATCTTAAAATAGAAGTTAGTCGGTATGCATTTTTTGGAACTTCCCTCATTGTGGAAACACTGCATATATAGCATAGTATTTACTGTATAGTAAATTATTTTTTAAGAGAGCAACCGCCGAGTTTCTTGCTGGTTCTTCTCGGCAGGAAGGGCATTCCGAACCAGTGGTAGAGCCAGACGATTCAAAAGCACTTGTAAAAGGTTTATTTGAATAAAAAATATTTCTATTCTATTAAGTATATTCTATTATATTCTAATTCAGCAGGCTATGGGGACCACCGGTAACCCCGATTCTTTCTACTGCAGTACACCTCGGCGAAATTATTACAGCAAGCCATGGGATACGCCGCGATACGCTGCGCTCCACGATTCGCCGCGGGATGGGATACGACAAAAATATAGAAATATTTTACCTACCACGCCGTGGGATCCGCTGAAAAAGAAAAATTAATATTCATTTGCTATAATTCGCTAAACAGAATAAATCTTTTAACACCCGACGTACGTTTCGTTCCAATACCGGAGCATCATCAGATGTTGACTCCACAATGTGCAATCTCTCTTTGCAATTGTGCATTGTGGAGTCAACATCTCCTGATGATACTCCGGTATCGGAGCGAAACATACGTCGAGTGTTAAAAAATTTATTCTGTTTGGCGGATTATAGCAAAGGAATATTAATTTTTCTTTAAATATCATGGAATTTCGCATAGTAACGGCTGATTCTATCCAAGTTCACCTTCAATAATATTAAAATAAACTGCTCCCGTCACTATATTTCGCTCATCACTGCGTCAAAAGTAAGAGTTAAAATTCAATTACATTTATAAAGCACATTACACACAGTGGGTCCAACTAGTTATTCCAGTGTCCCATAACTTTGTGGCCCATTTCGTACAAACAACAAGATAACGTCAAAAATATAACCAGTTTTTTGGTGAGTGAATATTCTGGGTGGCCTCAGAGCTGAAGGAAAATAAAGAGGTCTTTTTAAGCACCCGACGCAAGAAGAGGGGTGTTATAAGTTTGACGTCGATGTCTGTCTGTGTGTGTGAGTGTGTGTGTGTGTGTGTGCCTGTGGCAACGTAGCTCTCAAACGGATGGACCGATTTCGATGCGGTTTTTTTCATTTGAAAGCCAGTTTCCTTGCGGGTTTCTTAGCTATGTTTGGATAATATCGGTCCAGTAGTGTAAGAGTATCAGCTCTTTTCCAAAATGATCTAAGGCATTTTGGTATATGATTACTCGATTAAAAGTGCTTCACGCGTGCCATGTCGGGGGTGTTTTGTTGTATTACTATTACTATACTTGTTATTGTATTCAATGATAAGTTCATGAAAGTATGGACTTCCCCGGATTGATTGCTGGTTGGATCAATTTATGGCTCAAGTTCGGGCTGGTGTGAGGTTTTGGCCGTGGCTAGTTTACTGGCATATAGGTAATGCTGTGCGTTAAAATGAAATAGTTTAGCTTTTCTGAGTTAGCACAGTTCCTTCTATAGCCGCATCGTCAATTCCCATCAAGTGATATCTCAGTGAAGGGCAGATTTAGCATTGATTGGGATGTGCATTCCCACTCTACCAGAACAAACTGCCAAAAAATCTATTAGCCTATTATATATCCTAATTCCTATTAGTGGTATAAATAAGTGCCATACCCTTCCGAGTTGGAGTTCTTAGTCTTAATTAGCTATGATCAGACAGTGGCCTATGGGCCTCATAAGAAGGCTCGGGGTCACTCAGCGAGCGATGTATCAAATCAGAAATAAGGAGATCCGTAGGAGAACCAAAGTCACCGACTTAGCTCAGTGAGTCGCGAAACTGAAGTGGAAATGGGCGGGGCACATAGTTCGAAGAGCTGATGGTCGTTGGGATCCCAAGATGCTAGATCTGGATCTGGAGCCACTGGATCCAAGGGGCGCAAGAACGAAGCCTGTGGAAGTCCATGCAGGAGACCTTTGTCCAGCAGGGGACGTCTATAGGTTGATAAAGAAGAAAGAAGAAGAAGACAGTGGCGGACTAAGCCATTGGTGGCTCGGAATAGCATCATTGAATGATGATGTTTTAGAGGAGGAAGCTCCCGCGAGGGTAGGTTTTATCTTATCATTCTTAACTAACGTAAATTTTACACTTTACAATTTTTTGCGGGGGCCACCAAGTCTAGGCACTTTGGCCAACCAAACAATCGGAGTAATTACAGGGCCTCGTTTGGGATTTAACTATAAAGGTTTTTTTTTTACAATAATTTATATATATATATATATTTATATATATATATATATATACATAAATATAACAAAACATACTGTGACAAAATTTTAAACTAATCGCGGTAAAGACAAAAATTTTAAAAAGCAAACACAAACGTGACGGTATTAAATAAAATAATATAAAAGCCATATTATGAAGACGAAGCTAGTAGGTAGTACTTATGGAGCTATGCGTTCGGATAAAGGTTCGGATGCAATACTATACTATACAGGCTGATTCCGTTTGAACATGAATAGCCTGGATAAGAATAATTTTGTAATCTATTTATTTAATTTTATTTATTATTTTAATATTTAGATAGATATTCTCAATTTTATTTTGTTTAATTGTGGGTTATTTAGTAAATATTCTTTGATTTTGTACTTTATATTGTTTCTTGTTATTTTGGATTTAAGGTCATTAGGTAGTTTATTTATTAATATGGGTAATAGATAATCCGTGGTTCGTTCTCCGTTCTCAAGGTTTGGAGGCGTTAGTAGTCTCGAGGGCCAGCGCGGACTGCCCTCTCAGGAGTCTTCTCATGATCGGCACTGACTGCACTACCAGGTGAGATCGCAGTTCTAAATTAAAGAATAAAATCAAGATGGTACAAAAAAAGGTGCACGCACAAACCAGCTCGCAGGTCCAATTACCAGTCAAGTGACTCCAATGAACGGTACCATGTTTCAGCGTTGATCAAACACCTCCCCAAAATCGGCTGCAGGCTCGCGAGCCAAAATGGAAATAATTTAATAAAGCCATTCGCTTAACATGAGCCAGAGATGCTATCCGTCATCATTTAGATCGCGGATAACAGCAGACGTTAATTAAAAAAAGGTATGGAATTCAATAAAAGTTTGTTCAACTTTTCATAAAATGAATTTTTTAGAATGTGGATTGGAATCTAATGTTTGTTCCAATTTACAAAAATATTTGATTCTTTGGAGTAAAAAGTATCCTGTATCTTTCTCCAGAATGGTAGCTATTTCGATGCTCGGTTTCGTTAAGAACGGGTTAGCAAATGTATTATTAGTACAGTAAGTATATTATTATTATTTATACAATTTATACATCTAGCTAAAGATATTGAGACTGATATCACTACATTATTTACACCATAAACAAATGAGACATCCAAGTATTCAGCTCAGTATTCCTCATTTACGCCTGCCTCAGGTATGGGCGTGACAGTGTGGATAAAATTCCAGTCAATTTTAGATTTGTCTATAAACAAGTTTAAGAACTCTTCTTCTTCTTCTTTATCAACCGATAGACGTCCACTGCTGGAAAAAGGTCTCTTGCATGGTACTTCCACGATTCAGCGGCTCCCTGTGACTCGTTTGATGTCGTCGGTCCACCTGGGGGTCTGCCAACACTGCGCTTCCCGGTGCGAGGTCGCCATTCCAGCACCTTGGGACCCCAACGACTATCAGCTCTTCGAACTATGTGCCCGCCCATTTCCACTTCAGTTTTGCGACTTGCTGAGATATGTCGGTGACTTTGGTTCTCCTACGGATCTCCTCATTTCTGATTCGATCCCGCAGGGACATTCCGAGCATAGCTCTCTCCATCGCCCGCTGAACGATCTTAGTTCCCTTAGTTAGCGACCATGTCTCGGATCCGTAAGTCATCACTGGCAACACGCACTGTTAGAAGACTTTAGTCTTCAGGCACTGAGGGATTTTGGACGAGAAGACATCTCGGAGCTTCACGAACGCTGCCCAGCCGAGTTGGATTCGGCAGTTGATCTCTTTCTCGAAATTGGACCTACCTATCTGGACTGTGTGTCCCAGGTATATATAATACTCGTCCACAATTTCGAGTGCAGAGTTCTCAGCAATTACTTGGTGGAGCGGAGCATGAGCAATGGACATGATTTTCGTCTTGCTCATGTTCATTTTCAGGCCCACCTGTGGAGAAGCCCTGCTGAGATCGTTGAGCATTGTATTGAGGTCTCTCAGAGTCTCTGCCATGACTACTATGTCATCGTCAAATCGCAGGTGAGTGATGTACTCGCCGTTTATGTTGATGCCAAGCCCGTTCAAGCCATGTTAATAAATCTATTGAAAGCATATTATATAAAATAGTTGTTGAGTAAATAAAATAAATGATAGAAAAGCGTGGATCTAACTCAAAATTCATGAGACGGTAATAAAATATATTAAAATACTAGCTGATGCCCGCGACTTCGTCCGCGTGGAAAAAGTTTTTAAAAATTGCTTTTTCGTTGCACTACGCCAGTATCTAGTCCGTACTACGTGGTATAGAGCTACAATAGCAACCCACAATCGACATTTTCTTCAGCCGGTACCCAGCAGCATAAAGAATGAGGAATTGGTACTTGGAGTTCAATGATGTAGCCCAGTGGTGTAACAATGGGGGGAGGGTGATTCCTAAACCAAATCGAACGATTGTGAAATTAGGTGAATAGATTGATGTCATCTAAGAATACAAAGCTACTGTACGAAGTTTTTGTAAAAGCAAAACGGAAGCTCGAATTTTTTTTACGGCAGCTTGCCACTGCGTAGTTCATACTTGGTACCCATTACCCATTTAGGTGAGCAGGACCCAGCACCAGCAGAATTCGTCCAGGTACAGTTTTATTATAAGTATAGTTAGATGGATGAGTTAGGATTTTGTTTGTTTGTTGTTTTTACATTGTTTTTTTTTTAATATTATATTATTAAACGTTTTTTTTTACTTTATTTTTTATTTAAAATATGTAGTTAATAATTAATTAATTAAGACTACTTAATTAAGATTAATTAATTAAGACTAATGTATATTATTTTATTCTTATTTGTTAACCATAATTATTTTTTATTGTTCATTAATTTATTGTTATTTATATATTATCTTTTTTAATATCGTTTTAAACGTTTTATATTAAAAAAATTTTATACAATATTCTTTAAATCATATTATATAGCGGATATTTTATATTGTTTTTAAATATATTTTTTGATCGTTTTATTTTTTACTATATTTTTTTGTGTATAATATGTAGTTAATAATTATTTTTATTTATGTATTAGTTTTAATTAATTTAATTTATAATTAATTAAGGCTTATTAATGTTTATTATTTTATTCTTTTTCGTTCGGATGGATGGATGGATGAATGTATGGTTGTTACTACGACTTGTACTTGGTTGTGACTTCAAAAGGAGGAGGTTCCCAATTCGTAGGAATCTCTTTTTATGTATGTTCACCGATTACTCCTCCTCCGAAGACGCCTGAACCGATTTGGAAAATTCTTTTTTGTTTCAAAGGGAATACTTCCCGGGTCTCATTTAAATTTTATCGAAATCAGTTTAGCGGTTTTTTAAAAAATAACAATAAATTAGATACTTTGCATTAGCGCGGGCGATTGAAGTCGGTTTTAAAAATAGAATTTTTTATTATAGATTTCTTTTCAAATGTTTGTTCCCGAGACAAAAGTAGCCTTTGTCACTTTTCAGGTCCTCAACATTACCTGTGTAAAAAACCACGTCAATCTAAACTCAACAAATGCGTAAAAAATAGCGACGCATACATACATACATACATACAAACATACATACATACATACATACATAATTGCCGCGTAATTAAAAGAAATACGTGAAAAGTAACATGCGGAAATCCCGCAGGAACTGTTTGTTTTCCCGGGATATAATGTAGCTTTAGTCACTTTTCAGGTCCTCAACTATGCCTATCAAAATACCACGTCAATCTGTAACTCCGTTGGCGCATAATTGAATCCCATTATCCCGCAGGAACTGTTTGTTTTCCCGGGATTAAAGGTAGCTTTTTCACTTTTCAAGTCCTCATCTTTGCCTATCCAAAAAACCACGTCAATCTGTAACTGTATATGTGAAAAGTAGAATACCAATATCCCACAGGAACTGTTTGTTTTCCCGGGATAAAAAGTAGCCTTTGTCACTTTCCAGGTCCTCAACTTTAGCTGTGTAAAAAACCACGTCAATCTAAACTCAACAAATGCGTAAATATTAGCGACATACGTACATACATACATACATACATACATACATGCATACATACATACATACATACATACATACATGCATACATACATACATAATAGCCGCGTAATTAAAAGATAAATACATGTAAAGTAGCATGCGGAAATCCTGCAGGAACTATTTGGTTTACTGGGATATAAAGCAGCCTTTGTCACTTTTCAGGTCCTCAACTATGACTATCAAAAAAACCATGTCAATCTGTAACTTCGTTGGTGCATAATTGAAGGATTAATATGTGAAAAGTAGCATACGAATATCCCGCGGGAACTGTTTGTTTTTCCGGGATGATAAGTAGACTTTGTCACCTTTCAAATCCTCAACTATGCCTATTCAATAAACCACGTCAATCTGTAACTCCGTTTTGAAGGATAAATATGTGAAAAGTAGCATACTAATATCTCGCAGGAACCGTTTGTTTTCCCGGGATAAAAAGTAGCTTTTGTCATTTTTCAGGTCCTTTACTTCACCTGTGCAAAAAAATCACGTAAATCTAAAACTCCATTGCGCGTATTTTGAAGGACAAAACTTAAAAAGTAGCGATGCTATCCCGCAGGAAGTGTTTGCTTTTCCGGGATAAAAGTAGCCTATGTGCTATTCCAGACTATAATCTATGTCTGTGCCAAATTTCAGCAAAATCGGTTCATTCGTTGTCGCGTTAAAGAGTAACAAACATCCATCCATCCAAACATCCATACATCCATCCTCACAAACTTTCGCATTTATAATATTAGTAGGATATATTAAAATATACAAGTTTACCTATTTTTATTATAAAACATAATATTTTAAAAGAGCAACCACAGAGTTTCTTGCTGATTTTTCTCGGTTGAAATTGCTTTCCGAAGCAGTAGTAGATTTACTTGACGATTTAAAAGCATTTTGTTAAACTTTATTTGAATAAAAAAACAATTTTATTTTATTCTATCACGATTTTGCATCACATTTGCTGACGGTAGGAAAACTTGAAAGTATTATTATTAAAATATGTACTCACTCTATTAATCGAGTAAAAAATATAAAGAAATTATAATACAAGATGAGAACACTGCTGGGAAAACTCCAACAAAAACGCGTTACCGGCTATAAAATGAGAGAAGCATAAAAATAAAAACGCCTCATTTAAATTTTATAACAAAGTAATCTACCAAAGATCAACATGGCTTATTTTACTTGAAAATTGGCTGTTTTATGTGGATGCTTGGTACGTGTAAGTACCATATTACGATTATAATAATATTGAGCTGTTGTTGGAGTTTAAAGAGGTATGCTTTTATGTTCTAATCAAGATTAAATTTGACCTATGATATAACATAACATACGAGTAATATATTGTTTTATCAAACTCAAAGTGCTCATTTCTTGTATTCATTCAGTTTGAGTAGTTTTTACAAGCTTTTATTTAACTTGCAATTAAATTTTTCTATAATTTTGGTCTGGGTGACATGGGCTATTTTGTAGGTATACGAACAAAATCAATATTATTAACACCCGATACCGATTATCCTTAATCGGGTTAGCTTTTTTCTTGTTAGTTCTCATAAGTGGTTCACTTCCACGTGAACGAAGACGAAGTATTCCGTTCACATGTCGAGGCGCAATTCCTTCAAAATATAAGACGTGTAAGTTGCCGCATTTATCACTGCCTGCTGGCGATATATCAGCCGAGTCTCGCACAATACGTTTTGTTCGCGTTTTGTTCGATGCAACCAACCACTATACTTAGCCTGTGAGGGAAATCCCACCTCGGTTTTGTTAAGCTTTATATCGAGCAACTTGAAAATGAAATGAAAATACACTTAATTGCACACCAATCGATACGAAACAGAAGAGCATAAAAACATACATTAAGGGAAGAAGCTGTACAATTAAATAGGCGGCCACGCTAAAAAGCGATCTCTTCCAGGCAACCTAAAGAGGAATTAATACTAATAGAAATACTGGATGACGTTAACAACTTACGTCACATCATCGCAATGGCCACGACCACTCTGACAAGAGCGACCAATTGAGAAATTCCACACGGGCAAAAGCTAGCTGTTAGAAAACGAAAAAGAAGCTGTTTCCCGGTGTTAGAAAATCACAGACCCAGATAGTTATCTGAGTCTGTGATTTTCTAACACCGGGAAATTCCAATTGAGGAGTCATCAGGAACACGTGTCAGAGAAGTCTCTTATTTCCAAAGAGCGCCGCTTATCCGATAGGCTCTCGTTGAATAATGAATTCGCCGGGCTCAAGGAAAGCGCCCATTGTACTCCGGTGAGGGAAATCTTGAGAGATATCCGATTCGACGCTGGAACTTGGAAGTTTTCTCTTTAGCTATTTTTAAGCTATGCGTTAGTTATTTTATTTGTTTTATTAGGAAAAGGTGTTTTTCTATAAATCACTGTTTGTTTCTCTACAAATCTTCCTAATCCCTAACTATCATACTAATCATACTAATATTATAAATACGAAAGTGTGTTTCTTGGTTTGTCCTTCAATCACGCCGCAAAAAAGCTACGGATCAACGTGATGTATTGCATGGGTATAGTTGAGAACCTGGAGAGTGACATAGGCTAATTTTTATCCAGTAAAATCAAAGAGTGCCCGAGGGATTTTAAAAATTAAATCCACGCGCACGAAGTCGCGGGCATCAGCTAGTTATATTATAAATACGAAAATATGTTGGTTTGTCCTTCAATCACGCAGCTACAGAGCAACGGATCGACGTGATTTCTTGCATGGATATAACTGAGAAACTGTACAGTGACAAAGGCTATCATTTTGACCAGAACAGGGTCCTACTCTCCAACATCTACTAAATACTGAATCAGCTTTTCAAAAGTACAGCTTGAGGCCCGCCCGACTTCAACATACCTACTACAAACTAAAATTATTTTATAATTTCTTTGTAGTGGCGTTTGAAGTCGGTTTTTTTTTAAAGAATTGGAACGTAGTTCATTATCGCGCGGTGCCGAAGGGGGCTAGACAAAGACAAAATTGAACCGACACTTTTTTGAAACCGACACTTTTTTGAATGTGAATTTGGCATTGTGTTCATTATTTTCACAGTACCATATAAGATCTCGGTAGCCTTGTGGTTTCGACAGTCGCTAAACAGTTGAACTTAAAAAGTTAACTTAAAAAGTTAACTTAAAAATAAGTTATAAAAAATTAGGGAAAAATTCCACATGTAGAAATTATTTAAAATAAAATTAGAAATAGAAAATTCAGTCTGTCGAGCTGCGATTCGAACCATCGACTTTTAACTGTTTAGCGACTGTCGAAACCACAAGGCTACCGAGATCTTACATTGTACTGTGAAAATAATGAACACAATGCCAAATTAATTAATCGAAAGGAACTTCGTTCCATCCGGGTGTCCCATGACACCTCTCAAGTTTTTTATTTTTATTTTTATTATTATTTTTTCCTTGTATTATTGTGTGTATCATGAATTTCCACAAAAAACGTCTACTCGCATTCAATATTACAAATAGATTTTCTGAGCTTTATTTTGAGAGTGGCCTCTAATGGGCCCTGCACTGCACTGGAGGCGCGCAATATCCGGCGCAGCGCGCCATATACTGTTTACACTACACATCCAACACTAATTGATGCTGCACCGACTCTGAGCTTATACAGTAGTTTAGACTAGTGGTTCGCCCCGAACTGAGACCTCGCGGTATCCCATAATTCCCATAAGGTAGTTTTAACTATATTATATTGTAATTAAAACGCGCCGAATCTGATGACGTCAATCGTCATCTGCTTTCGTGGATGGGATGCGTATTTACAATATTAAAGACAGCGCCATCTATTAAGAGTATAGTGAAGTTTTGTTAAAAACATTGCTGCCCATTACAACTTAAATAATTTCGTTTCTTTATAATATTTATCTAATCTTAGTATTTGTTGTTCAAGTACAGAATATCACTGAAATTATGTGCAAGTTTCAAGTTTTAAAAAAAAGTGGTTTTAGAGATCTAGCCTCGAATAAAATCTCCACTTTGAAAGCCCCCCATTTCGTCAATTTTAGGAAAAAAAATAAAAAAAAAAACTTTTGTACTCTGTTCCAAATTATCTTTAAAATGAGGTCCTGCAACCCTATGAAATGCAAAAAAATTTATTTTACTTCGCATTCGCTTCTATGAGAGCCCCCCTGAAATAAAGATTTTTATGACTTTTTAAGCCATTTTCGGCTGGAGGCCATCGGTTTTTTTTTATTTTATTTTTTTATTTTATTTTATTTGACAAGCCAACAATATTCATGCACAAATATGAAGATATAAACAATTAGACTTACAACTAAGAGAAACATAGCAAAAATATCAATAACTGGCATGTACAAAAGATTTAGATACATACAGTTTAGTTTGAGTAGTGTTACAAAGGTTACAAAATAAAGATCATAAAGAAAAATCTGAGTTGTTACAAATTGGCTCCCTTGCGAAGGGAGTCGATGACATTACGACGAAAGCAGGCTGACGTGGAATCAAATAAATTCAGTTGCTGATTGTTTAGGTTAATTGTATTATATTGGCGGCAAATGCGATTGATGCATGAGTGGAAAGCAAGGTTAGTACGGCTGCGATTATATCTAAATATGTTGTAGGTACAGACTGTGCGTTTAGGGATTTTACAATTCAAATTAATTTTAGGTAATAATGATGTATCAGTTTGATTGTTAATTATTTTATGAAGTAGCATCTTGTCAAGCAGCATACGACGCAAGCGTAGAGAATCGAGTTTAAAATATTTTAATTTATCTTCATAAGACGTATTTATAAGTTGTCTACTAAATTTGAACAAAAGTCTTCGCAGGAATCGTCTTTGTACTGACTCAATAGTGTCAGCGTATGTTTTTTGGTAAGGGGACCAAACAGGAGAACCATATTCTAAGACACTGCGAATGAGACTTTTGTAAAGATGCAAAAGGCTTAAAGGATTCTTAAACCCCTTTGCAATTCTGAATATAAATCCCATCATTCTATTTGCTTTCGTGATAACATTATTTATATGTAATTTAAATGTAAGGGATGTATCAATGTTATACCAAGGTCTTTAGCACTAGTTTTAGTAGAGAGTTTCTTACTATTTATAAAGTAGTCAAATATAATTTGGTTGCGTTTTTTAGTGAAAGTAAGCACAAAGCATTTATTTACATTTAAAAACATAGCGTTCTGTTCGCACCACAATTCTACAGAATTCAGGTCAGCTTGTAGCGACCTGCAATCTTGGATACTATTAATGTCACAAAATATCTTTAAATCGTCAGCGTAAAGAAGGCACTTATTTTTTATGACTGATGTGATGTCATTTATAAAAATAATAAAAAGCAATGGACCCAGATGTGATCCCTGAGGAACACCTGACGGAACAGTTATTGGTTTAGAATAAAACCCATTAACAGCAACTAATTGTGATCTATTGGTAACATATGATATAACCCATCTTAATAAATCTCCATGAACTCCATACTTTTTAAGTTTCTGGAAAAGTAATCGATGATTCACTTTATCGAACGCCTTTTGGAAATCAGTGTAAACCGCGTCAACTTGCTTCTTATTGTCAAGACAATCCACTATAAAATTCGAATATTCAATTAGATTTGTAACGGTTGATTTATTTTTAACAAAACCATGTTGTTGTGGAGAGATTAACGGTTTAAACAAGAAATAGATATGATCATAAACAATACTCTCAAATATTTTGGCAAAACAGTTCAAAATGCATATAGGGCGATAATTACTACATTCTGTTCTTGTACCTGCTTTGAAAATAGGAATTACATGAGCTACCTTCCATAACTCTGGAAAGCACCCTGTAGCTAAAGATTTATTGAAAATTAACATCAAAGGTAGCACAAGTTCTTTACCACAAGCTTTAATGAAAAATGAGGGAATACCATCTGGTCCCGGGCCTTTGTTCGAATCTAGACTTTTGATCTTTTTTAAAATGTCGTTTTCAGACAGAGTTAACTTGCTCAAAGTGTTCGAGGGAATATCTTGGAAGCTAGAATGTAATGATTTACTATGGTTATCTTGAACATACACCGATGCAAAGTAATCAGAAAATAACTGACAAATTTCAAACCCAGACGTTGCAACTCGATTATTATAACTTAGGGTCTGTGGTAAAACATTATATTTTCGTTTTGATTTGGTGAAATTCCAAAACAATTTATTGTTGCAAGCCACAAGAGACATTTCAACATTATTAGTGTAAGCATTATAACATTCATTCATCAAACTTCGGGCTCTAGATCTAAGAAGAGAAAAGGCAAAAGGTTTACATATCATATCTAAAATTGAAGTAATTACGTTCAGTAATTCAGCATGTTAAGACGGGCGCCTAACCGTCTAAAAAGTCTAACTCTAAGTCTAAGTCTAGAAAGTAGCCCCATTCCCGCCGGCGAAACCCGTTCACGAGCATGATGCAAGATCCAGCCGTTGCTTCGCTAAACCATTTTTGAGGGAATGTAACAACCCGTATAAATGTTGGACAGTCTGGGATTAGGTCTTTGATCTACATGACTGAGTTCTATTTTATTTTATTTGATACGAGTACATTGCAGCGATATTGATTAATTATTAAGACGATAAATATGTAACTTAAATTTTATTGTTAAGTTTCAGATGGTAATATTACTATGGCCTTATCTTCTACAGTTGAACAATCTTTATTTTTTTTAAAAAAAGGACACGCTGAACAAGACTAATATTCTCCTTTCCTCTCCAACTTGTTATAGGACTAGGTACGGCTTTAGTGCAACAGGCGGCGTTCGAACCGTTAACCTTGCAGTTTGCACTATTCAGGCATTAAAATTCAACAAAATATAATATTACTAGCTGATGCCCGCGACTTCGTCCGCATGGATTTAGTTTTTAAAAATCCCGCGGGAACTCTTTCATTATCCGAGATAAAAAGTAGCTCTCCCGGTCTGAGGAACCACTACTACATCCATTACTATACCCATGCAAAAAATCGCATCAATCCGCTGTTCTGTTGCGACATGATTGAAGGAAAACAACAACAAACAAACACACTTTCGCATTTATAATATCAGTAATGCTTTATTATAACACTTTTTATAATTGTCAAATTTTTTACCATACCTAACCAAAGACAAAATTACGTTTAGCTGCCATTTACGTTTTGTTATTCCACTGTCATTTGCGTTTTGTTATTCCATGTCAGATGCGTTTTTGTTATACCACGTTTTATAGTGACTTGATGGAAACGCGGTCGAACGGGATAAAAAGTATCCTATGTCCGTCTCCTGGTTCTAAGCTACCTCTCCACCAATTTTCAGCCAAATCGGTTCATCCGTTCTTGAGTTATAAATAGTGTAACTAACACCACTTTCTTTTATATATATAGATGTATTGTAAATAACATAAAATATAACATACCTACATAAATAAAATATAAAAATATAAATTAGTACTTGGTAATGAATAATTATTTTTCAACCGATCATTACTTTACTTTACGAAAATTATAAATGTGAAAGTGTGTTTGTTTGTTGGTTTGTCTTACAATCACGCCGCAACAGAGCTACGAATTGACGTTGTTTTGAGAACCTGGAGAGTGACATAGGCTACTTTTTATCCCGGAAAATCAAAGAGTTCCCGAAGGATTTTAAAAATTAAACGAACGAAAAATTAGACGAAGTCGCGGGCATCAGCTAGTCTTTTAGTTAAAAGAGCGATTTAGAATGTTGAATTTCAGAATTACCATGGGATTGGTTATAACAAGTATTAAAGGTGCCTCAATTGGCATTATACGACCTCAGAATAGCGTACATTACAGTAGTTAGGTAGGTAGGTAGGTAGACCAACGGGGCAGTTAAAAAAGTCGTGTGGTGTCGTGGGACACCAGATAGGAACGAAGTTATTATTATAAAAATATTAATTTCAAGTTCTTTTTGGACCCCAGGGAAGCCTGAATATCGATTTTATAAAATATTAAAATTAAAAAAATAATTTTATAAAATAAAAAATGAAAATTGGATTGCGCGCCCCCGGGTGGGTTCGAACCACCAGACTTTCGGTTGGCGGCCGCACGCGGGCCAATTGAGCCACGGGAGCGATGCACAACTTGTTGAAATTATTATATAAGATATTTTTAGGCCATCAAAAAGTGTCGAAAGTGTCGGTCCACCTTTTGGTCTTAATTTCCGTCTAGCGCCCTTTCGCAACACGCAATAAGGAACTTCGTTCCAAAAAAGTTCAAATCGGCTTACAGAGTAATCAAGTAGGGTCGCTTTGAAGTCGTGCGGCCTCTGTCAGGATAAACAAGCTAGGTACTCTTTGTGTGGAACGCGTCCCTAAGTGAATTTGCAGTAAGCTCGTCGCGATCGAGGGACTTCCTACTGATTTTGCGTTTATCAAAACCGACTTTATTAAATTGCCTTACAATAGTGCCTTGGGGATTCGGTTGCTGCGATATGATGGGAATAAATTATAACGTCACTTAGGGATAATTGCATGGACCTACAAGTACATGTAGCGGATCAACCCACCTTGATGTAATGTCGCAAGATTTAGGCTGAGATCTATAGATCGTTTTCTGGCTTTGCTCAAGACCCATAGAGTTAAAATTAGACACAAATATGTCCTGACAGCAGTGATAGCCTAGTGGTTAGGACTGTGGTCTCCTATTCGGGGGGTCGCAGGTTCGATCCCGCGTACGCACCTCTGACTTTTCGGAGTCAAGTGCGTTTAAGCAATTAAATATAACTTGCTTCAACTGTGAAGGAAAACATCGTGAGGAAACCTGCACATCTGAGAGTTCTTCATAGTTCTTGAAGGTGTGTGAAGTCCGCCAATTCGCATTGGGCCAGCGTGGTGGATTATGGCCTATAACCCTTCTCTGAGAGGAGACCTGCGCTCAGTAGTGAGCCGTTGATGGGTTGCTAATGATGATGATGATGATGTTCTGACATAAATCTGTTTCGTTTTAACTCAGTCTTGAGTCTGAGTTGAGTGAAAGTGCCATCTATAGATCTCACCCTTAAATACGTCCGAGTTTCTAAGTGTTCACAGTTGTTCACACAATATAATTTAAGCCCAACGGTTAGAGGTGCGGACTAAAAATTGAGAGATCGCAGGTTCGAACCCCACCCGTTGCACTATTGTCGTACCCACTACACCTGGCATAAGCTTTCCGCTTATTTGGAGGGGACAGGAGAATACTAGTCAAATTCAACTTGACTATTCTTTAAAAAATACTAAATAAAAATCACCATCATCATCATCATCATCATATATCACGTCCGTTGCTGGACATAGGTCTCTTGAAATGCAACCGTCAGCAACCAGCGTCTGCTAGACACTCGCCTGAGATAGTCATCCGTCCAATTCTGCTTCCTGGTGCTGGGTCACCATTCCAGCACCTTGGGACCCCAGCGCCTATCGGTTCTTCCAGATCTCTCATAAAGTTCTCCTCTCAAGTTCTCCGCTCATAACCACACCCAACACAGTGTTATTCATGCCCGTTTTCAACAACGTTGCCTAAGTTTTACGGGCTACCTAAGCTAAGTGACACTTTTTGACAATTCCGTTTTTATGAAACTTTAGGGCTCCCTAAAGGTTCGTAAAAACTATGTAAGGTATTCAACTTAAAGTGAAACTGTCATTGGGTAAGGGATTGTATTTAGGGGATACCTGCGTAAAAAGACTCCTACTTAGAGGATGATTTAGATATGGTCGGTGAAAACGGGTCACAAGACTATTTGTCTATGTATAGATAATTTAATTAATGTTATTGGACATGTCCGTATTAATTAAATAAAATAAAAATACAAATAAATACAAATAGACTATTGTCTATACATTGTGGAACTCATTGTGGAAACACTGCATATATAGTATAGCATCTACCTATTGAATTGTAAACTTGTTTTGAAAAGAGCAACCGCCGAGTTGCTTGCTGGTTCTTCTCAGCAGGAAGGGCGTTCCGAACCAGTGGTAGGTAGACTCATCGACGATTCAAAAGCACTTGTAAAAATTTATTTGAATAAAAAACATTTCTATTCTATTCTATTCTACATTCACCGTTTAAACGTATTTATTTATAGTCAACCAAGATAATGTGTTTCGGTATAGGTACCTACAGTACTCGGCGATATACAGGGCGGAAAAAAATTATTGGCCCTGGAGGGGAACTACCTTAAATCCTTAACTAAGATCATTTTACATTCAGGAAACACTCCTTTATTTTTAAAAAGAAACAAAACTGCATTCAAAGTTTTTCAAAAATTCGCTTGTCTCACCCGGGAATCGAACCAGCTAAAAATTCAAAAAATAAACACCCGCTATTTTATTGCACTAGTCGATACAGTCAATAATAAAGATAAAATTTCTCGAAGAAACATTATGTCTTACACTCGTCTATCGTACAAGATATCCATAAAATCGAATATTTGGCATACAAGTTCTCTAATCAAAATTCCCTAGATCTGTTCTCCTTCAACAAGTAAAAGACACGTTATAATTGTCTTATAAGTCTAACATCCAAAGACACTGTATGAAGTATAAGCTTACTAATTATCTCTAAGTACCTTGTTGAAGATTTAGATAAATCGTTTTTTTTGAGAATTGAAAAAAAAAAGAATTGCAATTTAGCTTCTACACTGTTGAGCTAAATTGCAATTCTTGTTGTTTGAAAAGTACCTAAGCTTGTAATAAAACGATACGCCAATTATTACACAATTACTAAATGGAAGCAAAACAAAACAAAATCGATAAAAATGCTCAAAATGTTCATTGAATTTCAAAATTGCTGTCCCTCACCGCAAAGTTAAACGTATAAAATTTTAAACTTTTCGTAAAAAGGAAATGTGCATAGAATTATTATTACCATTAAACGATTTTCTTATGTAAGTCTTCAAAAAGGCACTTAGAGATAGTAAAATTAGCATGGTTTGTGTCTTTGGATGTTAAAGTTATTAGAAAATTATACCTAACGTGTCTTTTACTTGTTGAAAGTGTTCAGTTCTAGGTAATGTTGACTAAAGAACTTGTATACTAAATATTCGATTTAATGGATATCTTGTACGACAGACTAGTGTGACATAATGTTTCATGGAGAAATTTTATCTTTAACATCGACTATGTTCGACTAGTGCAATAAAATAGCGAGTATTTATTTTTTGAATATTTAGTTGGTTCGGTTCCCGGGTGAGACAAGCGAATTTTTGAAAAACTTTGAATGCAGTTTTGTTTCTTTTTAAAAATAAGGGAATGTTTCCTAAAAGTAAAATGATCTAACTTAAGGATTTAAGGTAGTTCCCCTCCAGGGCCCATAATTTTTAGGGTTCCGTACCCAAAGGGTACCAACGGGACCCTATTACTAAGCCTACGCTGTCCGTCCGTCCGTCCGTCTGTCAGCGGGCTGTATCTCGTAAACCGTAATAGATAGACAGATGAAATTTTCACATATTATGTATTTCTATTGCCGCTATAACAACAAATAATAAAAATTAAATTAAATTAAAAAAATTAAATTAAAATATTTCCATGGGTACATGGAAATATTTTTATTTAATTTTTTTTAACGGAACCCTAAAAGAGCGAGGCCCGACTCGCACTTGGCCGATTTTTTTTTCCACCCTGTATATTGCACATCGGCCTTTGGAATAAAACGCTATTCTATTCTATTCACAGTTCGACTGCATTTTTTTTATGTATGTTACGTCTTGATGTGCTCGCCGATTGTGAAGAGATTTCAGTAATTACTACGTAAATTTCGCTAGCTTTCCTTGCAATAGAATAGAATAGTTTGTGCAATATATATCGCCGAGTACTATACTCGTGAGTCGTACATTTTCTCTGACGGCAGCTCCGATTAGGCCGCACATAGCAGAGCCTGAGCTGAACAAAAGACGAGCAGTCTTGTTAGAGCTAATTGCGAGAACAACAGAATCTCGCTCTAATTAAATTCAAGCCACACGTCTCGTAAAAGCAGTGCTTTTATTCGCGCTTCCATTTGGAATGATCCGTGTTTAACCCCCGACGCAAAAAGGGGGATGTTATGAGTTTGACGTCGATGGCTGTCTGTCTGTGTGTGTGTGTGTCTGTCTGTGGCATCGTTGCTCTCAAACAGATGGACCGATTTCGATGCGGTTTTTTTTATTTGAAAGCCATTTCCTTGCGGTGGTTCTTAGCGATGTTTGGTTAATATCGGTCCAGCAGTGTAAGAGTATCGGCTCTTTTCCAAAATTATGTAAGGCATTTTTGGCGCATGATTAAGTGCTTCACGAGTGTCAGTATACTCGTTAAATGACAATTAATTGATAACTTCGACCTGATGCTGCAACCAGGATCCTACATAGTCCGGCCATAGATTCATATCGGGAGTGTTTTAAATTTTAAATTTACGATTGTAACTATTGTATGTAAAACTGTCGAATAGGGGCTTTATTTAAAAGAAGGCTACCGTGGTAAGTACATTAATTGTTGAACGACAAACTTCCCGAAAAAGAGCTATATTATAATTACTAGATGATGCTCGCGACTTCGTCCGCGTGGATTAAGGGTTTTTAATTCCCACGGGAACTCTTTAATTTTCCGGGATAAAAATAATGCTAATCCTGGGTATGAGCTATCTCCATTCCAAATTTCAGCCAAATCGGTTCATTCGTTGTTGCGTTAAAGAGTAACAAACATCCATCCATTCATCCATCCATACATCCATCCATCCATCCTCACAAACTTTCGTATTTATAATATTAGTAGGATTTGTGTGAATGTCAAACTGATGAAAAATCTGAGAATAAAGTACAAAAAACAAACATAATATTATTATGATTTTTTGACTAGATAAAACTTCATCCTAAGCGGACGCTTTTGCTGTTTTTATCACATTTCGTGTTCGATTTCGCAGAACATGAAAATTCATAGGTGTCCAAAATACTTGGTCGATCCCCGGCCATCCCGGCACCCGGGAACAATAGTGTCGTAGTTTCCGCCCCTCCGAGGCCGGAGATTGCACTCCAATACATTTTTACTGGCATACCCGCATGGCTTCCTCGCATCGTTACTGCCTGACACAGATTTAAGGGTTCCACTAACAACAAACGAACAATAATAATAATTATTATTATTATAAAACCGAAAAAGGAGCATTAATTATATATATCATCATCATCATTACACTAGCGGCACGCTATGATGGCCGGTTTGACACATTACAATAGTGATGTGGAATGTCAATTTATTCTCGAACAAAAAACAATTAAGTTTTGTTTTTGTACCTGATTAAATAGGTTTAATAAAACAAAAATGTATATGTTTATTTAATTTATTTGAACGAACTGAATATTTGAATGAAAATGAATATACATACTTTATATGCACACAAGAAACATATGAATACAAAAGATACCAAAAAAGGTGCCACAAAAGGCCATAATTAATCAGATTCGTCCATACTACTATTTTCACTGTCGTCACTGCTATCATCACCTACATTAATAATTATATGTTCGTTTTCTATAATATTATCTATTTTCACATCTCTTTCATAATCTTCCCTTATTAATTTAACAGTTCTATTCACAACCTTTTCCCAGTCTCCTTTAGTCACATGTTCACAAGCTTCTTCTAATAATTTTAGCATTTTTTTTGTGGTAAATGGGGGTTCTGTATTGTGTCTTGCAGCATATCCCTTAATTTGAGCCCACACCAACTCAATCGCATTATACTCACAATGGTAAGGCGGTAACCGTATAACTCTGTGCCCATGTTCTAATGCTATTTCGTCAATGACGTATCGGATCTTGGTTGGTTTGTTTTCTTTTAAAAGACGTACTAATTCCGCTTTTAACATATTCATGTTTGCATCTACGCCATTTTTACGAAGCCATGCGACGATATCAGCTTTCTTTTGGGATTGGGCAGGTGGCTTGTCAATTTGCATCGAGTGGTATGGGGCGTTGTCCATAATTATAATAGATGGTTCAGGGAGGCTACACAACATTGAGGTAAACCATTCAGTAAACTTTTCTCCATTCATGTCTTCATGATAGTCTCCAGTGGTTTTTGACGCAAAAGCCATGAGAGAACCTTCGACAAACCCGTTGATGGTTCCGGCGTGATAAATTATAAGTCGCGATCCTTTTCCTACAGGAACTTTGGAAGTAGATGCTGCTGTGTCATCGTTCCAAGAACGGCCTACAGTATGGTTAGCATTAAGCCATGTTTCATCCAAGAACACAACATTTTGCCAATTTTTGATTTCTTTCACTTGCCGTAAAAAAGTATACCTTGCCATCGCTATATCAAATCTTTCCATCAATATTTTGCGTTTGTTACATTTTTTGTATCGAAATCCAATGGTCTTCAAAATCTTCGTTAAAGAACTTTCCCCACCGAAGAATAATCCAGCTTCCTTCAGTGAATGCACCAACTTTTTTCTTGTTGGATACTCCTTCTGTAAATAGTAGCCGTAAACATGTCTTCGGATAGCATCGGCATCAAAGCTATCGATGCCTACGACTGGTTTTGCTCGTTTTCTCTTTTTTGGTGTGTGAAGTTTATTTTCTTCTGTGCCAGTCTCGCCATATTTTTTTTTTAGTTATCCGTCTAACAGTTCGTTGTCCAATATTAAGCGCATCAGCTACGCGTTCAACCACTGACGTTATAGGTAAAATTGGCCCTCCATTTTGAGCTTCACGATCGAAATAGTTACGAAGGCGTATTACGAACTCACGTGTCTGACTATTTAGAACAGTTCTCTGCGTACGTTCGGTCATATCGACGAAATCCACAACAAAGGGCTTGAACAGAGTCCAAATTAACGAGCAAGGGTCAACAGTAATGCAGTATCAATATTTGAAATCCAAAGCCAGGTCAAAACTATATCACAATCGCATTGCACTGACAGTTTATACTTTTCGAAGCAACGTCAATTCGAAACTGCTTTGTTTTGCATTGAGCATTGACGCGAGTTTGCCGGAGGTAGTAGTTGTGCTAGCCAGCGATCCTATGTGACGATCGTATTAGATTCCATTTTTAAAAATTTTCAATTTAGAAAACCAAATGCCGAGTTGTGGTATATATCATATAAAAATAAAAATTTTACCTTTTGTATGAAACAGCTGATATTTTTTTGCGATTTCAGAGGTTTGTCCACATAGTGAAAATTGTTCATATTCACAAGTACATTCACCCCTTAAATGGTGCAAACTGATTTTTCTACACTTGTATACATTTTAGAAATCAATTTAATAAATAAATTTTGAGTCCTAAACCTAAAACTACATTCGATAAAATTTATGAATCTCTGCACATCACTATCGTCAATAAAGTAATACAATTATTTCCTTCAAAGTCGTTATCAATTAATACGGAACTTCATGAGCGGACAAACGTCAAACCGGCCATCATAGCGTGCCGCTAGTATAGCAACCCATCAACGGCTCTACTGAGCGCAGGTCTCCTCTCAGAGAAGGGTTATAGGCCATAGTCCACCACGCTGGCCCAATGCGAATTGGCGGACTTCACACAACTTCAACAACATTATGGAGAACTCTCAGGTGTGCAGGTTTTCTCACGATGTTTTCCTTCACCGTTGAAGCAAGTGATATTTAATTGCTATATATATATATATATATATATAATATATAAATATATATATATATATATATATATATATATATATATATATATATATATATATATATATAAATATATATATATATATATATATATAGTAGTGGTCTCATATTCGGGGGGTCGCAGGTTCGATCCCGGGTACGCACCTCTGACTTTTCGGAGTCAAGTGCGTTAAAGCAATTAATATATTATCAATCAACAAATTTGTTCTTGAAGGCGTGTGAAGTCCGCCAATTCGCATTGGGCCAGCGTGGTGGACTATGGCCTATAACCCTTCTCTGAGAGGAGACCTGCGCTCAGTAGTGAGCCGTTGATGGGTTGCTCATGAATGAATGAAAATGGGCCTCATAAGAAGGCTCAGGAGAACCAAAGTCACCGACATGGATCAGCGAGTCGCGAAGCTGAAGTGGAAATGGGCGGGCACATAGTTCGAACAGCTGATGATCGTTGGGATCCCAAGGTGCTGGAGTGGCGACCCCGCATTAGGAAGCGCAGTGTTGGCAGACCCCCCCCCCCCCCTCCCACTAGGTGAACCGACGACATCAAATGAGTCGCAGGGAGCCGCTGGATTTAGGCGGCGCAAGACCGAGGCCTGCGAGGTCCATGCAAGTTAACTTGGTCTAGCAGTGGACGTCTAATGTCTATCGCTTGACAAAGAAGAAGAAGAAAGAGTCTAGACTTCTTAGATGAGAGATCTTTCAGATCACCCAGAACAGTACATACTATTGTAAAACCGGAAAAGTAGCATTATAAAATAAGAAGAAGTGAATAGCCTAGTGGTTAGGACTGTGGTCTCCTATTCGGGGGGTCGCAGGTTCGATCCCGGGTAGGCAACTCTGACTTTTCGGAGTCAAGGGCGTTTAAGCAATTAACTATCACTTGCTTCAACGGTGAAGGAAAACATCGTGAGGAAACCTGCACATCTGAGAGTTCTTCATAATGTTCTCGAAGGTGTGTGAAGTCCACCAATTCGCATTGGGCCAGCGTGGTGGACTATGGTCTATAACCCTTCTCTGAGAGGAGACCTGCGCTCAGTAGTGAGCCGTTGATGGGTTGCTAATGATGAATATAAAATAATAACTAAAAATATGATTATCTTGGGACTAAAGAAAGACAAAGTTTTCTCTTACAATAATAATAGTATAAGTATAATGTCTGGAGTAGAACATTTTATAACTCTTGATTGAATTCGAGCGCTCTTTGAAGTATACTGTATATTCCATGATGCAACGTTTAATATCAAACAAGTGGCCAACTTTGTACGATGCCTCGGGCGAAATTAAAATTTGTTTCGCGTTAGACTGTAGATGTTAGACTAGTTTAACAGGTGATTAAAAATCTTTGTGTAAAACGATGTATGAAAAACCGCAATCAATATTTTCCTGACCGGATTTAGGCCACCAATATGAAGTAAACTACGTATAAATTAATTAAAAAGACATAAAGTGTGTAAACACAGGTGCATTCTTTATTCTCCCACTCTCATAGTCCAATAGGAATTCCGACTAAGCGATCTAAGGATGCTCATAGAAGGAACCTCATAAAGGCGCTAGCGGTAGATTACTGGACGCATGAACTGAAACCTTTAAACATGCCAATTTAAGTCCATTTTACCATGCATTTTCGATGCCTTAAGGCGAGGAGGCAGACAAAGTTTAGGTATTTGAGGGGGTGAAGCAGGAGAAGGAGCGGAGTCGTAGTCCCGCCCACCGCGGGGCGCCCCGTGCGAAGCGCAGAAATGGCGCGAAGCAACTCTGGCGGGAAACAACTCCCGACTGACAAAACTGGTTATTTATCTAAACTTAATAGGTACTGTTCGCGCCATAATTCCTAGTTCCATGGTCGTGACGCTAGCAACCTCCTTTGGCTCGCAATGAATTTGACAGATGACACTTGAAAGGTAAACTTCCCGCCATTTTGAGGTGTGATTTTGCAAGTTCCTTCCGTTTTGACAGCTCACACGTATCACGGAAAATTTCGAGTCGCGCGCGCACCATTTTTGCCTTTTAAGTGTCTGAATTTGGTTTATTTTGCGGTTTTGTTGCGCCGTTAATCGGTCTGTGTGTCGACCTAACTATTTGTAACAAAAGAACCTTTAGAACCCGCCGGTTTTGCTCGCTCACGCGGTCGGCGGAAGTGTGTGTGGAAAAGTGACTTTAGACCAGCTCTCGTTGGTCTTATTAGTGACAAGCCGAGTGTACAGTGCTCCGACAGCCTAGCGTCTTCCGCAGGCCATAGCTGGCGCCTGCCGGCTGCGCCTAGCGGTCTGAGAAGTTCACCCTTTACACCTCACAATACTCACCACATACCACACCACTATCACACTATCTCAGACCGTACAAGGATTGAACGCTGCAAAGGAAGGTCAGTGCAACCCTACCAATAAGTTACAACGAGAACAAATCTGACCGCGGAGAAAGGCCCTTAGGGCAGCGACCCTGGACTCAGGTTACAGCTGATGGGCCCCTGAATCTAGCAGTCCAGGTCTTGACTTCGTTGGCCAAGCCGTTGGCCTCAACATTTGGTAGCAGAGCGCGGTTAAATTGATTCCGCGGACAGATTTGGCATTACTGTGACTTAACTTGGCCGTTCTGGGGTTAACTCATTTATTGTAAATTAATGGACCTTATAACTTGTTAATACACAGGCTTATTGAGTTACTAGTACATAGCCTACCTTGTCACATGTAGGCCTGTATAGTGATTGCAATTATTGAGATTTTGTTTTGTTAAATTTTGTTGATTAATAATCAATAGTATCTAATTGTTGTTTGTGGCCCGTAACTGGCCAACAGTTAGATGTAGATTGTAATAAATAAACTTAATATAATTGGATAATTGTTAAAAAATCTTACCAAGCCAATTTGTAATTTGTAGGTTCTAGTATGAGTCTAGTGGCTTAGTACGGGTAATTAAAAACTTAAATTTTCTTTTATCTTAATTTATGTTATTGATTGACTTGACATAAATTATTGATAGCTTAATTTGTATCTTTTAGAACTTTTAACCAACAAATACTTTGTTTGTTTACTAAAACCCCTCGTGGTTAGGTAACAAAGTAGTTGTTTGATGTATTTAAAATAAATAATTCTTGTTTTAAAGTTAATAATTCTTGTATTCTTAATAAATAGTATTTAAGTAGTAATTTGTTTGTGTTTAAAGTGGGTAATTCTTGTTTGATTATTAATTTGTTGGGTTGAAGTTGAAACATAACTTGTAACAAATAACTTTGTTTTTAACTGTTATTAACAACTGTTATTAAAATAACTGTTATTTTATGTTTTTTAACTGTTATTAAAATAACTGTTATTTAAGTTGTTAACTACTGTTATTTAAGTTGTTTTGTACCTACCTAAGATGGCAGCCCACAAAAAATTGAGCGTGCAAATTCAATCAGAGCTGCGTTGGGCTGCTACAGCCAACGCCTTGGTAGGCCGGGAGGACCGGGCATCCGCACTGCTCCAGCGGTGCGAGCAGGTGCGGACCAGGCAGGCAGTCGTCGAAGGGGCCTTCCGAGACCTCATGGCATTGGAGCTACCTCCGGAATCGCTGGAGTCCTCAGTGCGGGACTACGAACAGTTCTTTGAGCTGACAGACGGTCTAGTGGAGGAGGCCGCGAGGCTCAAGAAGGAGGCGAGAATGAGCTCTATTCTTGAGTCTCCCACTAGACCCACCACGCAGCCTGCGTTACAGGGCAAGTTGCCAACAATAAACTTGCCCCACTTTTCTGGCAACCTGAGCGAGTGGCTAGGCTTTCTCAGCCTCTTTGATAGCCTGGTGGACGCGAGAAGGGACCTGTCTCCCTGCCAGAAACTGGCCTATTTACTCTCTTCCCTGCAGGGAGAGGCTCTGGGTTTAGTTAGCCACCTAGACCTCTCCGAGGAGAGTTATACCACCGCGCGGGAACTACTGACTCGGCGGTATGCCAACGTGCGCCGGTTAGCAGACACACACGTGGCACAAATTCTAGCGCTGCCACGTGTCTATGGGGTGTCTCATTTAAGAGAATCGCTCTTAAATCCACTGATTATAGCCTGTAACGCTCTTAAGCGTTTAGAGCTTCCCGTGGACCAGTGGTCCTTCCTTTTATTACACATTGTGTTGTCCCGCCTACCTCCCGAGTTGAAACTGCGTTTTGAGCAAAGGTATGGTGGGGACGGGGCCAGCTACCTGCCCCCCTTTTCGGACCTTTTAAAGTTCCTTGAGGAAGAGTGCCGGCAGGCTGATAACTCTGGTATGGCTGGTCCTTCGAGGACCCCAGAGCGGCCTGCCCAGCTGAGGAAGGAAAGGGGTCACACTGGCGTCCCTGGTAAAAGGGCCTCCGACCGGAGACCAATGCCCGTTTACACTGGACTTGCTGCCACTGAACCCGCCCCCTGTAACTATTGCAGGCGTCCAGGCCACCGGGTGCTTTCTTGCCCCCAGTTCCTCTCTAAGCGGATCAAGGATCGGAGGGGCATTGCAAGAGACCGCCACTGGTGCTATAGCTGTCTGGGAGCTCACATGCAACGGGACTGCCAACAGCAACGGCCATGCCCAATTTGTAGGGATAACCACCTGGAGATTTTGTGCGCCAACAAGAATGGTGTTGGCCGCCAGGTGGAGAGTGAGGGCGCGCCCCGCACGGGCGGGGGCGCTCTTACCGATCGCTCCCCGGATTATTTGCGTCGGTCCCCTGATCAGGGCCATGAATCCCGACGCGTCCGGATTTTGACCCCGCCTATGGGGGCTTCACCCCCCCGTGAGGGGGGCGCCAACCCCCCTCGACGTTCTGATGGGAGATTTGTGGCGGCCCCATCTACGGTTCGACCTACCCGCTATTCACCTCCGCTTCATGAGTGGCCACGCCTCGAACGCCGCCCACCTCGAGCGGGTCGACAGTCTTACTACGTCCTACCGACCTCAGCCCGTATGACTAGGCCCGTACTGCCGCCACGAGATGACGCATGGGTTTACCCAAATGGAGGTCCGTCCCCCTCACCTTTGGAGGTCCCCCCTGAGTCTCAATATGAGATTCCCCGGTTAGAGGACCGGTTTGATGAGGACGACCACCAATAGGTAGTTGCCGCCCTAGCCCCCACCACAGCAACTTCTCCTGAGACCTTGAATCTCCGGCAGTCTGTCAGACCATTCTTTTGCCGACTGTCTCAGTGAAGGTATTCAACCCGAAGGGTGAATTTTTAATCGTTCGCGCCCTTATGGATTCGGGTTCACAGCGCTGTATTGCTTCTTCTCGTTTGGTGGGTGAGCTAGGGCTCCCTTGGAGTCCTCGAACAGGACGGGTGATAGGTATCGGGGGTATAGAGCCCTCGACTCCTACCGGGGAAGCGGAATTAATGTTTGGCCCCGTTACGGGCAATTTTAGGGTCTTGGTCAAGGTGTCAGTCCTTGACAATATCTTAGGTCCCCTACCGCAGGTCCGAATAACTGACGCTGCGGTGTCCTGTGCATCAGGCCTAAACCCAGCTGACCCCCACTGGACTGAACCCGGTCCTACGGACCTTTTGTTGGGTTCCGACGTGTTGGGCCTGGTCTTGTCAGGGGAAATTAGGGTTTTGCAGAAGGACGGCCTATGTGCCATATCCACTATATTCGGTTCTAGCTTTTTTGGACCCGTGCTATGGTCTTCGGACCTACCGGTGCTGGACCAATTGCAAGCAGCCGGCTTGACGCTGTCGGACGTGGTCCAGCGCTTTTGGGAAGTTGAGGAGCCGCCGCATGCCGCACGAGTTGACCCTCTTGACCTTGAATGTGAGTTGTTTTATCAAAACAACACAGGCCGCCGTGTTGATGGGCGATTTGTAACTCGCTTGCCCTTTCTCGCTTCTCGCCCCCCGCTTGGTCAATCGCGGGCCTTGGCGGAAAAGAGGCTCTTGTCCATGGAACGGCACATGCGGCGCGACCCCACCTTCCGCTCCAAGTACGTTGAATTTATGCGCGAGTATGAGGGCCTGGGGCATATGTCACCATCCAATTTTGATTGGCGCGCACACGAGCACTACTTCTTACCCCACCATGCCGTCTTGAAGACCCCTGGGGGGAAGATTCGAGTGGTTTTTGACGGCTCCGCGGCCACATCCAACGGGGTGACATTGAACCAATGCTTGCACTCCGGTCCTAAGCTGATCAAGGATATCTCCGATATCCTCACGCATTTCCGCCGGCATCAAATTGTTTTCGTAGCTGACATCAAGATGATGTTTAGACAGTCGATGGTACATCGCGATGATCGGAGATACCAAATGATTCTGTGGCGCGAAAATCCTAATGAGCCAATGCGTGTCTTTGAATTGAACACCACGACCTATGGACTCAAGTCAAGCCCCTATATTGCTATCAGGACCTTGTTAGAACTAGCTAACCGGGAGCGACTGAATTACCCTCGCGCATCAGCCACCTTGGAATCGTCAGTCTATATGGACGATATTTGCACGGGAGCCTCGAGCGTTGAGGAAGCTCTGACTCTTCGCGATGAATTGATTGCAATACTGAAGTCCGGAGGTTATGAGTTGGGCAAGTGGCTGTCCAACTCCCCTCACGTCTTGAAGGATCTTCCGGGAAAGGATCAGCAGGATCCTCATATTTTTGAAAATCCCGAAAATCCCAATTTGCTGACGGTCCTTGGAATACAGTACCGGCCCGTCCAAGACGTTTTCACCTACCGGGTCAAATTAGACCCACCTCCTAAGGTCTGGACTAAGCGTTCCGTATTGTCTACGGTTGCTCGCACTTTCGATCCCAATGGATGGATCACTCCCGTAATATTTTTAGCTAAATGTTTCCTCCAGAAACTTTGGATTGCTGAACTCGGTTGGGACGAACCACTCCCTGGGAAGTTATTGAAGGAGTGGAACTCCCTTGTGTCTTCACTTCCTGAAGTTAACCGAATTTCCATGCCTCGACGTTTCCTACCAACAGGAAGGTGTCATGCCAGTATCCACGGGTTTTGCGACGCCTCCGAACGAGGATACGCCGCCGTGGTATTTTTGAGGACTGTCGATGTCGCCGGTGAGGTCGCGACGCATCTCGTCTTGGCAAAAAGCAAGGTGGCCCCTATTCGGTCACGGTTAACTATCCCGAAATTAGAATTGTCTGGCGCCGCCCTTCTGGTACGCCTCTTGAACCACGTCCGTTCCTCTTTGGCATCTGCGGTCGATCTGACCGACGTTTATGCTTGGACGGACAGTGAGATTGTCCTTTGCTGGCTACGAGCCGCGCCTCACAACTTAGAGGTCTTTGTTGCGAATCGGGTCTCCCAAATTCAGAGCTCTGCAGTGCCGGTGATTTGGAGACACGTACCCGGAGATTTGAACCCGGCCGATTGCGCCTCCCGCGGCTGTGAGGCCTCTTCACTGGTCCACCATCACCTTTGGTGGGATCCAAGTTGGCTATCCCAACCCGAGACGACTTGGCCTCAAAATAGGTTTTCCGCTCCCGAAGTATTGCCGGGCTTAAGAGTCGGAGTGGTTGAGGATAAACAGATCCCCGACTTGAACTTTCTTTTGAACCGTTACAGTTCCCTTGATAAACTAATTGGTGTTACCGGTTGGATTCGACGTTTTATCCATAATGGGCGGAATTCAGAAAATAAAAATTTGAGTCCTGTGCTGTCCCCTCTTGAACGCCAAGACGCCCGGAACTACTGGGTGCGTGTGGTTCAGGTGGAGCATTTTTCATCCGTGATTGACACCCTAAAGAGAGGTTTAGTTTTGAAGGGCCCCCTTGCTCGCCTAAGCCCTTTTTTGGACAATAACGGAATGCTACGCGTTGGAGGACGCCTCAAGAATTCCAATCTGCCCTATGGTGCTCGTCACCCCCTTTTGCTACCTAAGGACGGCACCTTTGTCAAATTGCTGGTGACACACTACCATCTTAAAAATGCCCACGCTGGTTGTAATGCACTCTCGGCTATTCTACAGCGCGAGTTTTGGATTCTGGCAGGGAGACGCACCATCCGGAACGTCATTTTCAAATGTATTCCGTGTTACCGCTTGAAGGCTAATACTTCACAGCCGATGATGGGTGATCTGCCCTCCGACCGCGTTCTAGCCACTCGACCCTTTGCTGGGGTTGGCACTGATTTTGCTGGCCCGTTTGCCATCAAGAGCTCTAACCTCCGCAACGCCAGATCGCTCAAGGCCTACCTCTGCGTTTTTGTATGTCTCGCTACCAAGGCGGTACATTTAGAACTTGTGAGTGCCTTAAGCACTGAAGCCTTTGTAGCCACGCTAGGTAGATTTGTCTCTCGTCGAGGATTGCCTGACCTGATTCGCACGGATTGCGGCACAAATTATAAGGGCACTGATAGATATTTAAAAGAGATTGTCGAATTCCTGTCTAGCAATAAGATTAGGTTAAGTACAGCATTGTCCAAGATGGGGGTAACCTGGAAGTTTGACCCCCCAGCTTGCCCTCATTGGGGTGGAATATTCGAAGCTGTGGTTAAGGTGGCCAAGACTCATCTCCGGCGCGCTATAGGCGAAACTGTTTTAACCTTTGAAGAGCTCGCCACCGTGTTTTGCAAAATTGAGGCTGTACTCAATTCTCGGCCACTCTGTCCCCTCTCATCTGACCCAAATGACCTGGAGGTCTTAACTCCCGGTCATTTTCTGATTGGTCAGCCCCTTAACGCTCTACCCGAATACCCCTTCAGGGACGTGAAGGTCTCACGTTTGTCCCGGTTTGAGCTGCTGCAACAGATGACTCAGAGTTTTTGGCACCGTTGGTCACTAGAGTATTTGCATCTTTTGCAGCAGCGGGTTAAGTGGGCTGACAAATCTGATCCACCCAAAGTTGGTGACCTAGTGTTGATTAAGGAACCTAATTTGTTGCCTTTATACTGGCGCCGTGGGCGCATTCTTAAGCTGATCTACGGGTCTGATGGGGTTCCCAGGGTTGCCGAGGTAATGGTCGGAGACTCTGTCTTGCAGCGAGCCGTTTGCTCCTTATCACGTTTACCTATTTACTAGTAAGTGGACGTAAATCCTTACGCCCACGGGCGGGAGGATTGTTCGCGCCATAATTCCTAGTTCCATGGTCGTGACGCTAGCAACCTCCTTTGGCTCGCAATGAATTTGACAGATGACACTTGAAAGGTAAACTTCCCGCCATTTTGAGGTGTGATTTTGCAAGTTCCTTCCGTTTTGACAGCTCACACGTATCACGGAAAATTTCGAGTCGCGCGCGCACCATTTTTGCCTTTTAAGTGTCTGAATTTGGTTTATTTTGCGGTTTTGTTGCGCCGTTAATCGGTCTGTGTGTCGACCTAACTATTTGTAACAAAAGAACCTTTAGAACCCGCCGGTTTTGCTCGCTCACGCGGTCGGCGGAAGTGTGTGTGGAAAAGTGACTTTAGACCAGCTCTCGTTGGTCTTATTAGTGACAAGCCGAGTGTACAGTGCTCCGACAGCCTAGCGTCTTCAGCAGGCCATAGCTGGCGCCTGCCGGCTGCGCCTAGCGGTCTGAGAAGTTCACCCTTTACACCTCACAATACTCACCACATACCACACCACTATCACACTATCTCAGACCGTACAAGGATTGAACGCTGCAAAGGAAGGTCAGTGCAACCCTACCAATAAGTTACAACGAGAACAAATCTGACCGCGGAGAAAGGCCCTTAGGGCAGCGACCCTGGACTCAGGTTACAGCTGATGGGCCCCTGAATCTAGCAGTCCAGGTCTTGACTTCGTTGGCCAAGCCGTTGGCCTCAACAGGTACTGTAACTTATTTTCGTCAATCCTATTATACTTTATTTGGCTCAGTTAGCATGGTTCCAGTACATGTTCATAGATAATCAAAAAAAAAATTATACAGGTTCAATTCCTAACCAAATACAATAACATGCTTTTTTTTTTTTTATTTTTTTTTTTTTTGGTTAGTCTACCGATTTCGTTCAAAATCAATATTTGGGCTTCCCTGGGGTCGAGAAAGAGAAAAATATGAATGCCTGCCATAATTTTAAAAAGTCCCCGCCATATTGAAATTCTATGTTATTGGGCCGATTACGTTCAAAATCGATATTTAGGCTTCCCTGGGGTCAAGAAAGAGGAAATGGGTGCCAAAATTTTAAAAAGTCACCGCCATATTGAAATTCTTTGTTATTCGACCGATTTCATTATAAATCGATATTTGGGCTTGCCTGGGGTCAAGAAAGAGGGAATGGATGCCAAAATTTTAAAAAGTCACCGCCATATTGAAATTCGCTGTTATTGGACCGATTACGTTCCAAATCGATATTTAGGCTTCCCTGGGAAGAAAGAGGAAATGGGTGCCAAAATTTAAAAAAGTTACCGCCATATTGAAATTCTTTATTACTGGACAGATTTCGTTCAAAATCGATATTTAGGATTCCCTAGGGTCAAGAAAGAGGAAATGGGTGCCAAAATTTAAAAAAGTTACCGCCATATTGAAATTCTTTGTTACTGCACAGATTTCGTTCAAAATCGATATTTAGGATTCCCTAGGGTCAAGAAAGAGGAAATGGGTGCCAAAATTTTAAAGAGGGAATGGGTGCCAGAATTTTAAAAAGTCACCGCCATATTGAAATTCTTTGTTATTCGACCGATTTCATTATAAATCGATATTTGAGCTCGCCTGGGGTCAAGAAAGAGGAAATGGATGCCAAAATTTTAAAAAGTCACCGCCATATTGAAATTCTTTGTTATTGGACCGATTTCGTTCAAATTCGATATTTAGGCTTCTCTGGGGTCAAGAAAGAGGAAATGGGTGCCAAAATTTTAAAAAGTCACCGCCATATTGAAATTCTTTGTTATTGGACCGATTTCGTTCAAATTCGATATTTAGGCTTCTCTCGGGTCAAGAAAGAGGAAATGGGTGCCAAAATTTAAAAAAGTTACCGCCATATTGAAATTCTTTGTTACTGGACAGATTTCGTTCAAAATCGATATTTAGGATTCCCTGGGGTCAAGAAAGAGGAAATGGGTGCCAAAATTTTAAAAAGTCACCGCCATATTGAAATTCTTTGTTATTGGACCGATTTCGTTCAAATTCGATATTTAGGCTTCTCTCGGGTCAAGAAAGAGGAAATGGATGCCAAAATTTAAAAAAGTTACCGCCATATTTAAATTCTTTGTTACTGGACAGATTTCGTTCAAAATCGATATTTAGGATTCCCTGGGGTCAAGAAAGAGGAAATGGGTGCCAAAATTTAAAAAAGTTACCGCCATATTGAAATTCTTTGTTACTGGACAGATTTCGTTCAAAATCGATATTTAGGATTCCCTAGGGTCAAGAAAGAGGAAATGGGTGCCAAAATTTTAAAAAATCACCGCCATATTGAAATTCGCTGTTATTGGACCGATTTCGTTCAAATTCGATATTTAGGCTTCTCTCGGGTCAAGAAAGATGAAATGGGTGCCAAAATTTAAAAAAGTTACCGCCATATTGAAATTCTTTGTTACTGGACAGATTTCGTTCAAAATCGATATTTAGGATTCCCTAGGGTCAAGAAAGAGGAAATGGGTGCCAAAATTTTAAAAAGTCACCGCCATATTGAAATTCTTTGTTACTGGACCGATTTCGTTCAAAATATATATTTAGGCTTTCCTGGAGTCAAGAAAGAGGGAATGGGTGCCAGAATTTTAAAAAGTCACCGCCATATTGAAATTCTTTGTTATTCGACCGATTTCATTATAAATCGATATTTGGGCTTGCCTGGGGTCAAGAAAGAGGAAATGGATGCCAAAATTTTAAAAAGTCACCGCCATATTGAAATTCTTTGTTATTGGACCGATTTCGTTCAAATTCGATATTTAGGCTTCTCTGGGGTCAAGAAAGAGGAAATGGGTGCCAAAATTTTAAAAAGTCACCGCCATATTGAAATTCTTTGTTATTGGACCGATTTCGTTCAAATTCGATATTTAGGCTTCTCTCGGGTCAAGAAAGAGGAAATGGGTGCCAAAATTTAAAAAAGATACCGCCATATTGAAATTCTTTGTTACTGGACAGATTTCGTTCAAAATCGATATTTAGGATTCCCTGGGGTCAAGAAAGAGGAAATGGGTGCCAAAATTTAAAAAAGTTACCGCCATATTGAAATTCTTTGTTACTGGACCGATTTCGTTCAAAATATATATTTAGGCTTTCCTGGAGTCAAGAAAGAGGGAATGGGTGCCAGAATTTTAAAGAGGGAATGGATGCCAAAATTTTAAAAAGTCACCGCCATATTGAAATTCGCTGTTATTGGACCGATTACGTTCCAAATCGATATTTAGGCTTCCCTGGGAAGAAAGAGGAAATGGGTGCCAAAATTTAAAAAAGTTACCGCCATATTGAAATTCTTTATTACTGGACAGATTTCGTTCAAAATCGATATTTAGGATTCCCTAGGGTCAAGAAAGAGGAAATGGGTGCCAAAATTTTAAAAAGTCACCGCCATATTGAAATTCGCTGTTATTGGACCGATTTTGTTCAAATTCGATATTTAGGCTTCTCTCGGGTCAAGAAAGAGGAAATGGGTGCCAAAATTTAAAAAAGTTACCGCCATATTGAAATTCTTTGTTACTGGACAGATTTCGTTCAAAATCGATATTTAGGATTCCCTAGGGTCAAGAAAGAGGAAATGGGTGCCAAAATTTTAAAAAGTCACCGCCATATCGAAATTTGCTGTTATTGGACCGATTACGTTCCAAATCGATATTTAGGCTTCCCTGGGGTCAAGAAAGAGGAAATGGGTGCCAAAATTTAAAAAAGTTACCGCCATATTGAAATTCTTTGTTACTGGACCGATTTCGTTCAAAATATATATTTAGGCTTCCCTGGAGTCAAGAAAGAGGGAATGGGTGCCAGAATTTTAAAAAGTCCCCGCCATATTGAAATTCTTTGTTATTCGACCGATTTCGTTCGAAATCGAAATTTGGGCTTCCCTGGGGTCAAGAGAGAGGAAATAGATGCGAAAATTTTAAAAAGTCACCGCCATATTAAAATTCTTTGTTACTGGACCGATTTCATTCAAAATCGATATTTAGGCTTCCCTGGGGTCAAGAAAGAGTAAATGGGTGCCAACATTTTAAAAAGCCACCGCCATATTGAAATTATTGTTTACTGGACCGATTTCGTTCAAAATCGATATTTAGGCTTCCCTGGGGTCAAGAAAGAGTAAATGGGTGCCAAAATTTTAAAAAGTCACCGCCATATTGAAATTCTTGTTTACTGGACCGATTTCGTTCAAAATATATATTTAGGCTTCCCTGGGGTCCAGAAAGAGGAAATGGGTGCCAAAATTTTCAAAAGTCACCGCCATATTGAAATTCTTTGTTACTAGACCGATTTCGTTTCAAATCGATATTTGTTCTTCCCTGGGGTCAAGAAAGAGGAAATCGGTGTCAAAATTTAAAAAAACACCGCCATATTGAAATTCTTTGTTACTGGACCGATTTCGTTCAAAATATATATTTAGGCTTGCCTGAGGTCAAGAAAGAGGGAATGGGTGATAAAATTTTAAAAAGTCCCCGCCATAACAAAGAATTTCAATATGGCGGGGACTTTTTAAAAGTCTGGCACCCATTCCCTCTTTAAAATTCTGGCACCCATTTCCTCTTTCTTGACCCCAGGGAAGCCTAAACATCGATTTTGAACAAAATTGTTCGAATAACAAAGAATTTCAATATGGCGGTGACTTTTAAAATTTTCGCATTCAATTCCTCTTTCTTGACCCCAGGGAAGCCTAAATATCGATTTGGAACGAAATCGGTTCAGTAACAAAGAATTTCAATATGGCGGTGACTTTTTAAAATTTTGGCATTCATTTCCTCTTTCTCGACGCCAGGAAAGCCCAAATTTCGATTTAGAACGAAATCGGTCGAATAACAAAGAATTTCAATATGGCGGGGACATTTTTAAATTTTGGCACCCATTTCCTCTTTCTTGACCCCAGGGAAGCCTAAATATCGATTTGAAACGTAATCGGTCCAATAAAAAACGAATTTCAATATGGCGGTGACTTTTTTAAATTTGCGCATCCATTTCCTCTTTCGTGACCCCAGAGAAGCCTGAATATCGATTTTGAATGAAATCGGTCGAATAACAAAGAATTTCAATATGGCGGTGACTCTTTTTTAATTTTGGCATCCATTTCTTCTTTTTGACCCTAGGGAAGCCTAAATATCGATTTTGAACGTAATCCGTCCATTATCAAAGAATTCCAACATGGCGGAAAAGTGCACCTGTGTTTGCACACATACTTGAGATAGAAACTAATTTCATCGATTCGATATATCGATACTTTTTGGCACTTCATGCATTGCCCTAGTTGCCAAAGACGCTTTCGCACGCGTAAGGATCTGGAAGGATCCGTGCGCATCCTTACGGAACCAAGGATGCGAAAGGATCCTTTCGCATGCGAATCGTGATCTACACTTGTAATTTTAGGCACTTTTAGGTACAAAAAAATTGTGAGCTGTCGTGGGACGCCTGGCAGATGTGAAACATCGACATTATTTTGTAAAAGTAATATGCAGAAAAGGACAGATTGTGAGAGGAACTAAATATGTCACTAAGTATACATATAATAATACTACTACTACCACTACCCCTACCCTGACCCCGACCCCTACCCCTACCCCGACCCCTACCCTACCCCGACCCTAACCCTACCCCTACCCCTACCCCTACCCCGACCCCGACCCCTACCCCTACCCCTACCTCTACCCCTACCTCTACCCCTACCTCTACCCCTACCTCTACCCCGACCCCTACCCCTACCCCAACCCCTACCCCTACCCCTACCGCTACCCCGACCCCTACCCTGACCCCTACCCCTACCCCTACCCCTACCCTGACCCCGACCCCTACCTCTACCCCGACCCCTACCCCTACCCCGACCCCTACCCCGACCCCTACCCCTACCCCGACCCCGACCCCTACCCCTACCCCTACCTCTACCTCTACCTCTACCCCTACCTCTACCCCGACCCCTACTCCTACCCATACCCATAAAGTACCTAACTACCACCTACCTACCTTTTTTTTTTTTTTTTATTCGATGACAAGCTAGTCCTTGACTGCGATCTCACCTGATGGTAAGTGACGATGCAGTCTATGATGGTAGCGGGCTAACTTGGAAGGGATATGGCAGTGAACATTCAACCCATACCCCTAATTGGTTTCTACACGCCATCGTGCCGGAACGCTAAATCGCTTGGCGGCACGTCTTTGACGGTAGGGTGATAACTAGCCACGGCCAAAGCCTCCCACCAGACTGCAGACCAGAGACAATTCAGAAATTATAAATTCCCAAATTGACCCCGCCGGGAATCGAACCCGAGACTAGACAGTTATAAGACAACAGCGCTCACCACTGAGCCAGGGAGGTCGTCAATTTGACCTCAATTTCATTAGCCAAACTGTACGATGTACCTATATGATGTACTTACTTTGTATGATGCATCCCACCATTATTAGATACCTTACATGATGATGAAATTGATATTTCATGATCCATTACATTACATGTTACACAAATCATCCTTTACAAAATATTGAAATAGGTACCTACTTACTTTACAACTTCCATCATCTGCTTTTGCTATTTTTAGGGTTCCGTACCCAAAGGTTACCAACGGGACCCTATTACTAAGTCCACGCTGTCCGTCCGTCCGTCCGTCTGTCAGCGGGCTGTATCTCGTAAACCGTAATAGATAGACAAATGAAATTTTCACATAATTATTATGTATTTCTATTGCCGCTATAACAACAAATAATAAAAATTAAATTAAATTAAAAAAATTAAATTAAAATGTTTCCATGGGTACATGGAAATATTTTAATTAGATTTTTTTAACGGAACCCTAAAAGAGCGAAGCCTGACTCGCACTTGGCCGATTTTTTTATACTGTACATTCTTAGATTTTGCTTTTTTTCGGACCCATTTTCAAAATTAGTCTACTCTACTACTCAGTCCCTACTTATTTACAACTTTTTTGATGGATAAATTATTTACAATATTAATATATACAAACTTATAATTAGGTACACTCTATTTGACTTCTCTAAAGTCTAAAATATACAAAATAATAGTTTTCAGTATAAACATAAACAATTTTCAATAATTACAATTTACGATAATATTTGATAGCCGAGCGAGCGCAGCGCGACGCAGGTCCACCTAGCAGCACGCCTCGGCGATCACTGTCTAATTGAGTAGGAGAGACAAAGAAGTCGCTTCTGGGAATAGAAGGGCCAAGTGACAAATTGTAATGGATAATATTAAAATTATGACAGTTGCAATAAATAAAATCTAAAACAGCCATTTGTTGTATTAAAATATGAAAAACAATTGTAAATAATTTTACCAAAATAAATGTATGCATAACAGAAAACGATGGGAGTTTATGTATTTGCAGAGTCAACTTTGCAATTTTTTTCTATCGAGAAAAGTTTGCGTCATCGTGTTTAGGAAACAGCCATCAGGCCAGAAATACGATCAATTATAACTACTTTTTTTTTCATAATATTATGACCCATAGATTTTAAATTGGACGATCTTCATTCGGCTTGTGATATGAAGATCGTGACTGACTACAGCGCCTTAAGATGGGTAGCCTAAGTATTTCACGCTCTTTTTAACATTTCTGTGGTTGTGTCGTGTGATGCGGATTGTTACGTTCCCTCAAATATGTTTGAGCGCAGCAATGGCTGGGTTATGCGTCATGCTCGTGAACGGGTTCCACCGGCGGGAATGGGGCTGCTTTCTGTCTACCCGTCTTAACATTTGTGTTGATTTATTATTAGATATAATTAGGTATGTTTTTGTGGAACTTTGTTGTGGAATTTTGTGGAACTTCCCCTCATCGTGGAAACTGCACTGCTTATATAGCATAATATGTATTATATTGTAAACTTGTTTTGAAAAGAGCAACTGCCGAGTTTCTTGCTGGTTCTTCTCGGCAGGAACGGCGTTCCGAACCAGTGGTAGACTCATCGACGATTCAAAAGCACTTGTAAAAAAGTTTATTTGAATAAAAAACATTTCTATTCTATTATATTACCTTATCATTATAGTTGTTTTTACACTCGAAACTAACAACGTTGTCGAGGAGTGCTGACTTGTACTAAGCCTTCAGTTTGCTTTGCGGCTATGAAAGTTAGTTCACCAAAGCTCGCGAATATTCGAGACGTTTCACATGCAAACAGAAATTTAGTGTTTAATTTAGGTAATAAGCACTTGTTATTGTTCGTGGAGGTTGTTTGATATAGTCTATATAATAATGTTATGCATTATTTATTAATGCATAATTATGCATTAGTTAAGAGTAGTTAGTGTACTAATTAATGATAAAACATACTCGAATACTTATTACATAAATTATATTTATACATACCACTTCATAACTTAGGCAATAAAAAATTAATCATCCTGTATCACGTCACGAAACTTGAAGTGAATCGAGTGTTAACAATAGTATATTACACATCTAGGGCAGTAAAATAAGAAATGTCTCAGATCACATGTAATTGTTGTCCGAGGCGAAGCCGAGGTCAATAAACATGTGATCTGAGGCTTTCTTATTTACTGCCGTGGTGTGTATACTATTTTTCTCCTCGACGGAGGCGGAAAGCGACATTTTCGTTTAGCGCAGCGGGAGGAAAATTGACGCTTTCCGCCCGGAGGTGAGAAAAAGGTTTTTACGCTCATCGCTTTTAAATTATTGTTAGCCTACCTACATTGAAATATAATAAACTTTTTACTACTATGTACCTAACTATAAACATTTAATGTACCTTATTCTTATTGTAATGAATAGTTATTAGGTTCCTACAAACAGATTAAAACTTTTAGATTTAAGAAATGTTTGTTGTCGACGGCGATTGGTGTACGGAAAAACTCAAATGAGTTTATGTTTACACCAAACTGTAATGTCCTTGTAATATTTTTGTTTTATGCAAATAAATAAATAAAAATAAAAAATAAAAAAAATGTATATAGATATACGCTTCAAAAGAGTACAATAATACGTATTGTACATAACAGTCTAGGAATAGTACATCAAGATTAGCTCGAGGCTGCAGTCTGATTACTTCCCAAAATATATTCCTGATCAATGTATGGCCTATAAGCCCATATTATTCTGAGAGGAGACTCGTTTTTGAGACCCCAGGAGAAATTAAAAATAATATAGTATTATTTTTAATTTCTCCTGGGGTCTCAAAAACGAGTCTCCTCTCAGAATAATATGGGCTTATAGGCCATACATTGATCAGGAATGTATTTTTCTCACCTCCGGGCGGAAAGCGTCAATTTTCCTCCCGCTGCGCTAAACGAAAATGTCGCTTTCCGCCTCCGTCGAGGAGAAAAATAGTATACACACCACGGACAGTAAATAAGAAAGCCTCAGATCACATGTAATTGTTGTCCGAGGCGAAGCCGAGGTCAATAAACATGTGATCTGAGTGACATGTGACATTTCTTATTTTACTGCCCTAGATGTGTAATGTACTATTATTTGCTGATGACACTACAATCACAGTAAGATGCAAAGATAAAAGATTGCTTGAAAATGACATAAATAATGCACTGAAAAAACAGGTGAATGGTTAAACGCTAACAACCTATCACTCAATATAAGTAAGACTAAATACATTCAATTTCTGACCTACAATAGTTTACCTTCTACTCTAAATATTGAATTTAACTCGTTGCCTATAGAAGAAGTGGATACGGTGTCTTTCCTTGGCCTTTTATTGGATAACCATTGCAATTGGAAGGCTCACACTGATAAATTATGTAGTAAATTAGACCGATTTACGTATGTCCTGAAGAGACTCGCTCAAACATCTAACATGAAAACAGCTTTACTCGCATACCATGGTCATGTGTCATCATTACTACAGTATGGTTTGATCCTGTGGGGTAATTCGGTCGATGCAAATAAGGTATTTATTAGACAAAAAGCATGTATTCGAGCTATAACTGGTGCGCATTTCTTGGATAGCTGTAAACCCTTATTCAAGAAACTCAATATTCTCTCTTTACCGAGTTTATACATCTACCGAATGCTTTTATTTGTAAAAAAATATCAAACTATCTTTCCCGACCTTACCAAATACGAGAATAACCGAAGAATCCACCGAAAAGACAAAATGTGCTTACCTCGAATAAAACTTAAATTGTTCTCTAACAGTGCGTATTGCATGGCAATTAAATTATTTAATAAATTGCCTGATAGTTTAAAAGGAAAGCCTACTGCCATATTTAGAAATAAAATTTATAAATTATTACTAAATAAAAATTATTACCATATTAATGATTATTTAACAGACCACAGCATCTCTAATTAATAATTCGTACCTAAACTATAATTGCACTTCTATTGTACAATGTATTGAACATGGATAATATTGAGTACAGTGTCCATATATGTAGATTATTATTTTTATTGATTATTTTTGACAATTTAATGGGCATAAATACATTCAAAATTATGGAATAACTTTTAAAATTATGTATTAGTTTTTAATATTGACATTTTGTTTATACTTAAATTGACATTATAAATATTCACACACCAGGTACTGGTTAAATGTATAAGGCTCGATTTCCTGTTTACAATCATGTTGTACCTGCATTTTTGTGAATAAAATTTCATTCATTGATTCATTGATTCATTCATTCATTCATTCATTTGCTAGATGCTCTATTATAATACAGGAGACCTTAAAATGTGTCGCAGTGAAGCCGTGATAGCCTAGTGGTTAGGACTGCGGTCTCCTGTTCGGGGGGTCGCAAGTTCGATTCCGGACACGCACTCTTGACTTCTCAGAGTTATGTGCATGTAATCAATGAAATATCACATGCTTCAACGGTGAAGGAAATCATCTTGAGGAAACCAGCATGCCTGAGAGTTCCGTAAAGTTCTCAAAGTTGTGTGATGTCTGCCAATCTACATTGGGCCAACGTGGTGGCCTATAAACCCTTCTCTGAGAGGAGACCTGCGCTCAGTAGTGAAATGTTGATAGGTTGCTCATGATAATGACGATGAAAATGTGTCGCATTTCCACATCAAGGACTTTATTTAAGGACACTTTGGGGACACAAAAACACTTAGCAGGAGTGCAATTACCAAAGCCGGATTTCAAAACTTTGCTTTTCCTCCTCCCTACCCTTCACTCGTGCCGTTCCCTGGTTTTGTTTTACATACTTTCTTTCCTAAGCAAAGCATCCGTAATAACTTTAATAAGGTTCCTCAGAAAATATCCGCGGCACTTGGGAAGATAAGCGACAGCTATGCTATGCAGTCAAATACCTAGTAGTTATTCAAATACTTTAAAGTATGAGTCTGCAGAAGATTCCTGTTCAAATTTTAATATCCTTACTTATATTATAAATGCGAAAGTGTGTTTTTTTTTATTCATTTGTTGGTTTATTGGTTTGTTCATTAAAACACTCTGTAACTTATACTTATACTTAGAGAAATACTTAAATATTAATCAATACCTTCTTAACTGCTTCGTTGGTCTCGTGATTAGCATGTTCGACTGTGGTTGACTAGGTCCCAGTTGTGATTCCCGGATTTGAGAATAAGTTCTCTTTTTATTAGGTTTTTCTCAAGAAATTCTAAATACTAGTCCAGAGTTAGGAAGTTGACGGCGTGTCGCCCTCGCCCCCGTGCGTCGGTGAGCACGTAAAGCCGGTCCTGCACCTGATCTATCTCTAGTCATGTCCATCCCATAGGACTATGGAAGTGAGGGAATTCAGAGTGCACCTGTATTTGAGCACACAGTTATGACATAGCCTAAATTATATTCTAGCCCGGAGTTAAGATGTAGGCGGTGTTTCACGTAAAGCCACCGGTCCTTCGCCTGATTATGAGAGTGAGGGAATAGAGAGTACAATAATATCTTCCGCGCAGATGGCTATTTTCTCTGTGGAGATTTGGCTCCGTAGTTGGATGTGGTTGGTAGGCCATTATTATTATAAAGTAAATGCAGATTTGGCAGAGTTCCGTTCCGGTCAGGGTGTAGATGTGAATGTACATAATATATCGCGCTGAAAGGCTTTAAGCTGGGCGGAAGAGTCACGCGCTATGAACACGATATTAATGTGACGCCGACATGTCCTTTATACTGTAGTAGGTACATTAAAGCTTGAACAAGGAAAAGCAAATTTCTTTTTTGCTATAAATACCGAATAATGCGCCCGACTAGAGTTTATAGTGGTATTCTCTAAAAATGATTGCAATGATCTCTGATATAATTGATTGAATGTATATGTTACCGTTAGAATGCATAATACGTTAATGTGCACATTAAGTAGGTAATTTGCAGATCCTCTGATACGATTCGTTAAAGTTTAAAATTTGAATTAAAAAAGTTCTTATTTGCACTTTACCTAGTTAGTCTGCAAAATAACGAATGGTACATCGTTAAATTGCGGAAGACAGTGAACGAAATACTTTTTAATTTTTTGTTCATTCAACCTAAGTGGTACCTGACTGTTCATGTATAAACCCAACCTAACCTAACTTTAGATTTTGCCAAAATATGTATAATTATAGCACTTGTTGGGTTTAGTTTGGTTATGTCAGGTAAGGTTAGGTTAGTAATTACCTACAACTAATTAAAATGTGTTATTCAAACAAGAACATGTTTTATGGAATTTACCGTATGCATGGTTGTTAGTCTGCAGATTACCTAGGAAGTCTGCAGATTATCTAGTTAATTTAGGAACTCAATTATTTTTTTTCTACTTTAACTGACTCAGCCAGATAATCTGCAAATACCTCGTAAATCTGCACTCTAACTGATTTACGCAAATTAACGGTAACATATACATAAGTATTAAATTAATTTTTTTTATATAGTATTGTTAGCGGACTAAGGCCATTTTCGAGCAAAAACGTGCGCGGACGAATCCGAGCGCGCGCACGAGTAACACCGAGCCGATCTACGAGTCGGGAGGGGCGACGATGTACCGATCGTCGGCCTTATAAGCGCAGCGTGGTATTTGTTCGCTCACTTTGATTGGGACGAGCGTACCGTTAACATCTCCTAGGCGTGATGGGATCACGCCTCCCATCACGCCTGAGTCATAATAACTGTCCATTGGTTGATTTGTCCTTTTTGATAGTTACCCTCACGTTCAGATGGTGGTTTGTCTGTCGTGCTGTGGTTGTTAGCTGAGTGGAAAGGGGCCGTTGTGGGGGATGGTGGAGACGGCTTAGGTAGGGTTTCAGCGTTTTAAGAGATGCGTTCTCTTAAAGCCTGATTAGTTCTTTTTTTTTATTAAATCCGCTTCTGATAGCCAATATCAGAAGTGGGATTTGAACTTTTCGCTCACATCTCTTTCGGTTTAATTTGTTTATTTTTTGAGTAATTCTTGTGGTTTTTACATTTTTCTTCTTTGTTTGCGTCCGTAAAGTACGACGTCACGAGTAATTTACATTTTTGCACTTTTGTGTTGTTTTACCGCTTTTTGTGTTTCGCCTCATCTGCCGGTGCGTTGCCGAGCGCGTTGGAGTGTGTCGCAGCGCTGGCGATGGCGCATCCGCGCCTCCCCTGCCGGTGCGCTGCCGAGCGCGTTGGAGCGCGTCGCAGCGCTGGTCATGGCGCGTCTACGCATCATCAGCCTGTACAGATTGTACCGTGAGTTCGTTGTATCGTTCCAATGTCTAGTAATGCTGTTATGATGATGAGGGTGGAAAATAATGTGTGAGCTAGTCTCGCCGATACTGTTACAGTTTGTTTTGTTGGCTCGATAATAATAATGCGACCTAAGCAGGTAGTTAAGCAAACGATATTGCTTTCAGTGAAATTTATGCTGATTTGCACACGTTACTTGCGCACTCTGCACATATCACGAGTGTAACAAGATACCCCGTAGTTTTATTGTTAAGGTCCGATTCGACAGAATCATGAGACCTTGTGTAAATGTGTACTTGCTGTCGCTGGCTAACTGTTAAGAATCCTGTTGTTGTTTCCGTTTTCGATTTTGAGGAAATAAACTTTCCTTATTTGAGTTATGGATTAAGGTCAGAATAGACCGAACTTTAATTTGATCAATATTATGATTGAGTGATTGAAGTGGATTGACGGATGTGAGAGTAATTACTTTTCATGGTGAAAAATATTTTTTGATTTTAATTGTATCCAAAGAGTTGCACTGCAATTTTTTTTGAAAGATTTCACTGAAATTTTTAATGTTTCTGTTTAACAGTAGCACGCGTGTTTGCGTGCGGGTGTGAGGCAAGTTGCCTTACTGCGTGTGGTGCTGCCTGTGGCTGGCGTGGCCAAGCTGCAGCACGCTCTTGAGGCTTGCGACCAGAAGTGGCTGGTCCAGGAGGGCATGTCCTGTGGGTGCGAGTCAGTCGCACTCGACGGGCAAGCTGGCTCTGGCCGGCAAGTGGCCTATCTGAGTACATGGTCCCGTGGTATGCATTGGAGCCGCGCGCACTCGTACCACCATTTCCTGATCCCTTCCGAATCCAAATCCAAGGTCATACGACAGGGTAACCAGCCCCAAAATGGAGACCTTCCTTGAAGGACTATACAGCAGGGTAACCAGCCCCAAACCGGCAGTCCTTTCCAAATCTAAATCCAAGGTCATACGACAGGGTAACCAGCCCCGAAATGGAGACCTTTCCTTGAAGGACTATACAGCAGGGTAACCAGCCCCAAATCGGCAGTCCTTCCGAATCCAAATCCAAGGTCATACGACAGGGTAACCAGCCCCAAAATGGAGACCTTTCCTTGAAGGACTATACAGCAGGGTAACCAGCCCCAAATCGGCAGTCCTTCCGAATCCAAATCCAAGGTCATACGACAGGGTAACCAGCCCCAAAATGGAGACCTTCCTTCAAGGACTATACAGCAGGGTAACCAGCCCCAAACCGGCAGTCCTTTCCAAATCCTAATCCAAGATTATTGACTGATGGTAACAATGATTATAAGCCTGGTTTTATGTCAATCTTGTTAAACGTTGCTTATAGCCCTGATTGTTGCCATTCTATTTAATAGGTTTAGAATTACCGTTAGATAAGGTTTATATCAGATTAGGTTATTTAGATCAGTGTAGGTTCGATTAGCTTAGAGTAGGTAACGTTAGGTTCTGTTAGGCAAGGGGATGGCAATCGACAGCGTTGTATGTAATGAATATATTGAGATGAAAGGTCGTGGTTTATGTGTATGTGCCCACTTTTCAAGAAAGGGGAACCTTGTATATGCCCGCTTTTTAAGAAAGGGGTATCCTGAATGTGCTCGCTTTTAAAAAAAAAGGAGTACCTTGTATGTGCTTGCCTTTGAAGGAAGAGGTACTCTGTGTTTACCTGCTTCTGGAGAAGGAAGTACCCTGTATGTACCCGCTTCTGAAAAAAGGGGTACCTTATTGTATGTGCTTGCTTTTGAAGGAAGAGGTGTTCTGTATCGACCTACTTCTGGAGAAAGAAGTACCCTGTATGTGCCTGCTTTCGGAGAGAGACACCTTGGGTGTGCTGCTTTCTTGAAAGAGGTACCTTGAAGTCTTTCCGCTTATCTTGAACTCTGTGGTAATCGTGTATTTCTTTCAGAAGCCGCTGCCAGTGACGACGAGTACTTGAATTGCGATTCAGAATCAACCGTCTCCAACTAATGCACCAGTCAGGTCGTTGCCTAGACTGATTTCTGGATCTTCAGACGATGACGGGCCTGGTGAGGACACCAGGGTGTCAGGAGAGGCCGTGTTAGCGGACTAACGCCATTTTCGAGCAAAAACGTGCGCGGACGAATCCGAGCGCGCGCACGAGTAACACCGAGCCGATCTACGAGTCGGGAGGGGCGACGATGTACCGATCGTCGGCCTTATAAGCGCAGCGTGGTATTTGTTCGCTCACTTTGATTGGGACGAGCGTACCGTTAACATCTCCTAGGCGTGATGGGATCACGCCTCCCATCACGCCTGAGTCATAATAACTGTCCATTGGTTGATTTGTCCTTTTTGATAGTTACCCTCACGTTCAGATGGTGGTTTGTCTGTCGTGCTGTGGTTGTTAGCTGAGTGGAAAGGGGCCGTTGTGGGGGATGGTGGAGACGGCTTAGGTAGGGTTTCAGCGTTTTAAGAGATGCGTTCTCTTAAAGCCTGATTAGTTCTTTTTTTTATTAAATCCGCTTCTGATAGCCAATAGTATATTGTATTTTTTTTACTTTAATACGGAATTAAATTAATTTTTTTTAATAAATAATAAAAAAAAATTAAATTAAAATATTCTTTAATATAATTTGTGTCACTGATTTTTAAGTTTCTAAGCAACTTAAAATAAACTTCGGTGTTGTTCAACTTCATCTTGTTGAGCACTGAAGCTTCGCTAGTCATCTGCGAGACGTCAATCTTCCGCCTCTTTACCATTAATTCTATTAATTATAATAAATTCTTTGGTTACAACTCTAAAAACTCCGGGATAGTTTCTATTTAGAAATGACTAAGCCCGTATAATTAGAATGCTATTAGTATTGGAGTTTTTCTGCTGTTTTTCCTAATTAATAATAATCACATCAGGTTTGGTATTAACCCTCTATTTTCGTCGTCAGTTTAAATTGATAATTAATATTATCATGCTTTAGGTTTAAAGTTTACGCTCAGTTTAGAAGGCAGTTGTAGTCCTCTCGCCAACACCACATTAATTTGAAAGCAGCTACCGAGCATTATCGAGTACAACGTACACGCAATAACAATTTAATACGCACATAAATTTAAGCCATACGGGACGTATAAATATGACCTAAAATCCTCTGCACAAAATACAGTAGTGCTCCGCAAAAGGCAGTGGCAAAACGCTCTCGTCGAGGTATGATCGCGAACAATTTCCGGAAAATTATTTCGGATTTAGATGTGGTTTTTCATACCTTTTGCCTAAAGTGATATAACGCTTATCATCTCAACCCATCCAGCCCATTACTGAGCCCAGCTGGCTTGCTGAAGACCAATAGTGTAGTATACTTTTCTTCCCAAAGAGAACCCAAAGAATTCCAGTTTATCCAGTTATTCCAGTGTATGTAATATCGGTTTATTTATTGACATAAGTCGACATTATACAAACTAAAGCCAGAAAAATATTGTAACTAAACTAAATAAACTAACTTACTAATGTAACTCAAGTAAAAAATATTTATAGCTAGTCCAGTATTCCAGCTAGTGCAGCATTGACGCGTTGTTTAACGATGAACAGCTTTTAGACCAGATACACTAGTAGCAATTTCCGTTGGGGTTTTATAACCAACAGTAGCCAACGGTTGGGAGATGGTAATGGTGATGCCGACTAAGTCCCTTCGTAAGGTCAACCACATCCCGCTTTTCTACGGTTGGCCTCAAAATTTTTAGGGATGACAAGTCTTACTGTTGGCCAACCAAACTAGGGACAAAGGCTTGGGCCTTGACTAACAACCAACGCAAATTGCTAATACTAAGTTAGGAATACCAGGTAGGGATCACAGCCCCTATACGACTAAATTTGAAAGCTTTTATGATTAATCTTTTTAAATTTTTCTGTAAATCTCACAAAATCAGTAACGACCCAGCCTGCATTTCACGATAACATTTGTTTCGCATTCCATATCGAACCCTTATTATTCCTTTAAAATATTCATACTAGTCTCAGAGGACAACCCGCTTTACGACTCCCCCATAAATAAAATATTGCCACCGAACCGTCGAAGATAAATCTGAACTTTACCTATATGGAAATTAAATATAAATTGCCTTGTGGTCGGTGGAAAGATGACGAGAATTAAAGAGATATACGATTGTATAGCTGGCAAAAGCCTCGATACGATTGAAATGTGAAGTTTTTTAGAGGCCCGAGTGGCATTGGTGAAATTGAAAAATCACAATGAACTGCCGAGGGAAGAGGCGGAGGCGACGCCAGATATTGCCCTTTTGATTACGACAAGTTTCACAATATCACCTGAGATCTAGAGGCCTTTTGAAAAAGCGACAGCATGTGAATAAGATCTATCCTTACGTAGAGTTTGAGGATATAATAACATAAATGCGAAAGTGTGTTTATTTGTTGGTTTATCCTTGAATCATGCAGCAACGGAACAACAAATCGATGTGGTTTTGTGACTTGGACTTAGAGTGACATACCTTGGCTAAATTATATCTCGGCAAAACTGAAGGCTCCCGGGGGATTTTTAAAACCTACCTCCTCGCGGACGAAACCAAAGCACGGGCAAAAGCTAATAATCTATAATTATAAAAAGACTTTTTCAATGTATTTATTTTACTTTTGTTCACTACATGCTCTGTTCGTATTCGGGGTAGGCGCAGGTATATTTACCACGGGACTACCGCGTTGTATGTAATGGCAACTACTCGTAAACATGTTTAACCGGATTCAAAAGAGGCAGTTCAGCTTGTGTACAATCCCAAATAAACTAACTTGCTGGAAATCCTGGAGCACCGCAGAGATGTATTCTATCGGCCATATAACGGGGAGGTTTCTGAAGAGCCATTTGACCTTATCCCACCCTCTCTCTTCTGCAATACAATGTCACCTTCACCATCTGGATGCCTGTAGCACTTCGACCGTCCGCTGTGCCGGGACTTTTTTCCACGCACAACCAAACTGTTGAACCAACTCCCTTTGACCACAGAATATATAATAGTACTACGTACAGAAGTTTCACTCCTTTGATGTTGACTACTTGCCGGCGCTTTAATAGCCTACATATTTTTTATTAAATAGATAAATCACGCACGCAAGCTAAATTAGACTTTATAGCTCGGCGCGAGGATCCATATTGCTTTGAATCTGTTCGCCTTCCTACGTCACGGACGCCCTGGCGTGGTTGCCTAGGGTTGTCAACAAAGAGTAAGAAAATACACTAGGTATAACTTTTAATTATTAATTTATTTTTCCATAATATAAACAAAGAAGTACACACACACGTACATACGCATGATCTATTAACTAGACAAAGTCATAAACTACTAGTCCTCACCATCACCAGACCATCCTGTCGTCTGCGTAAAGTGCAGAAATCCTTTGTTTGGTCGAGTATACGCTTTTATAACTTGATGCCGAAACAATTGACAGATTTGCCATTACATAAATTTAAACAGTGTGTAAAAACATATTTAATAAGTAGAGTAGGTTGCTTGGAAGCAATCTTGTAACATATAAGTCATGTCTTAAAATGAGTAGATATTTTAATAATGGTATTCAGTTCGATGCCTTAACATGGGTAGCCTAAGTATGTCACGCTCTCTTTAAACATTTCTGTAGTGGTGTCGTGTGGTGCGGGTTGCTACGTTCCCTCAAATATGATTGAGCGAAGTAACGGCTGGACCATGCGTCATGCTCGTGAACGGGTGCCACCAGCGGGAATGGTAACAACAGTTAATTTCTGTAATTAGGTCGCTACGTAAATAAATCTTTGATGGCCCCCCATTTCTTCATTTTTGAAACTAAAAAATAATAAAAAATGTATTTGAACACCACTTAATGAGTGCTAGACAATGACATCCCACATACCAGGGTAAAATAAAATTTTATTTCGACTCCTTTTTCATGTATCTATGGGAGGGAGCCCCCTTTATTTTTTTAATTTTATTTTATTTTTATTATTTGTTGTTATAGCGGCAATAGAAATACATACTCTGTGAATATTTCAACTGTCTACCTATTACAGTTTACCAGTTACAGCCCGCTGACAGACGGACGGACGGACGGACGGACAGACGGACAGCGGAGGCTTATTAATAGGGTTCCGTTGGCACCCTTTGGGTACGGAACCCTAAAAATGATAAAGAATCCTCTTTTGTGCTCATAAGGCAAGGCATCCATCCACACAACAATACTTATTATGGTTGCAACGACTTTTTGCCATTATTTCATTAGATGCCCATCCATATAAATGACTAGAAATATTTTATCCTACAACTAAATATATTAAACCTAAACGAGGTATTTAAACCAATATTTACAAAAAAGTATTTACGCGTAGGTAGGTAAGCAATATTAAAATCAGTAGTACGTCACTCGCCTAGAACGCGCAAGCCCCGACTGTAGTTGCACTCAGTGAGTGCCCGGGTTTGTAGGTATTTAAATCGCGTAAGTACCAAGAGTGAGACAGGCCTGCTTTGACGGTGTTCCCAATTAATTACAACATGTGCTAATTCAAGGGGCGGACAAACAAATTCCTGCCTGAAAAGCCAGCAACGCATTAGTGGTGCCTCTGGTGCTACAAATGTTCTTGAGCGGCAGTAATCACTTAACAACAGGCGACTCTCATCATCAGGTGATCAGGTGACACGTTTGCTCTCTATTCATATAAAAAAATATTCAGATGATTTCCAGGTCGGGCCAAATAATGTGTTTGGGTTTTTTGGTTCTCGATAAATTCTTAATACTAGCCCGGAAATTGGCGGTGTTTTATGTGAAGCCGTCGATCCTGCACCTGATGTTTCTCCGGTTGAGTCATAATTTTCCGCGTCATCGGACTAGGTGTGACTAGTGAAGGAATAGAGAGTGCACAATACACATATTAATATCTCCCGCGCAGATGGCAAATCTCTGTGGAGATTAAACAACGTGTCCAGACACAGCAAGCAGGATATTATTAGCGACAGCCATGTAAACTCACACCCTAGTAGCAATTTGCGTTGGCTGTTAGTTGCGCCTTTGTCCCTAATTTGCTTGGCTAACAGTAAGACTTGTCAACCCTAAAAACCGTAGTGCCAACCGTAGAAAAGCGGGATGTGGTTGGCCTTACAAAGGGACTTAGTCGGCATCTCCACTACCATCTCCCAACCGTTGGCTACCGTTGGCTACAAAACCCCAACGGAAATTGCTACTAGGGCAACTACTCGTCCCAACATCTGCACAAAACAAAAGACAAAGGGCTTACTCAGAGCTTCAATGTAAGTGACATGTAGAAGCAAGTTCGCTCGTTAGTAGCCGAGGCGCGTGTTCGAGATCGTTTGATCGGAGACGCTCATATTGCCGTCACAACTATTAGTGCACCGGATTCTTTAACACTCTTTGTCGTTCTTTGCCATTGTTAATGTCAGGAACTGCCGCTCTATTGTCAGCAATCTTTCTTTAATCTGATATGCGATTGTGTAAGAAAATCGTATTCTTTTTGACAATTTAAAACTTATTTTCCACCTTAATTCCGCCACATATTATTTATAATATACTAGCTGATGCCCGCGACTTCGTCCGCATGGATTTAGTTTTTAAAATCCCGCGGGAACTTTTTCATTATCCGAAATAAAAAGTAGCTCTCCCGGTCTGAGGAACCACTACTACATCAATTACTATACCCATGCAAAAAATCGCATCAATCCGCTGTTCTGTTGCGACGTGATTGAAGGACAAACCAACAAACAAACACACTTTCGCATTTATAATATCAATAATGCTTTATTATAACACTTTTTATAATTGTCAAATTTTTTACAACCAAAGACCAAATTACGTTTAGCTGTCATTTACGTTTTGTTATTCCACTGTCATTTGCGGTTTGTTATTCCATGTCAGATGTGTTTTTCCTAGACCACGTTTTATAGTGACATGACGGAAACGCGGTCGAACGGGATAAAAAGTATCCTATGTCCGTCTCCTGGTTCTAAGCTACCTCTCCACCAATTTTCAGCCAAATCAGTTCATCCGTTCTTGAGTTATAAATAGTGTAACTAACAACACTTTCTTTTATATATATAGACTAGCTGATCCGGCGAACTTCGTACCGCCAACTTATCTATATAAATAAAACAAATAAACTATCCTAATAAAAAAAACTATCCTATCTTTCAAGTTGGACCAAATGACAGATAGTTACGAAGTTTGATCAAAATCGGTTAAGTAGTTTAGGAGTCCATCGCGGACAAACAACGTGACACGTAATTTATATATATTAAGATTGGATAAATGAATGAAAGACTTGCTGATCGTAAAAATATTTGGATTCTATTAAAATAGTTGTAAACGAACACGAACTTATAAAATAATATACAACAACACAGATGGAAAATAATTATACAGTAAATTTAGGATTCGGCCGGCCTGGATAATAGGTTATGAAGAAACCGCGCAGAATATTTGCGCCGCTACTTATTTGTTTTCCAATGTTCCAGAATCAAAACGCTCTCACTGACAAATGGCTAAACCGCAAAACTGCAAAACCGCAGCTAAAGGTCCGCAAAAATCTCCAATATTCTTGAAATATCGAAGATTTGAGAGATCGAGCTTTCATAAATTTAAAGATAATAAACCAAAGTACCTATCTAAAATATAGTATTTTGCTTTTTGTACTAAGAGATACAACACTGTGATACAATACTGACAGCAGTGATAGCCTAGTGGTTAGGACTGTGGTCTCCTATTCGGGGGGGTCGCAGGTTCGATACCGGTTACGCACCTCTAACTTTTCGGAGTCAAGTGCGTTTAAGCAATTAAATATCACTTGCTTCAACGGTGAAGGAAAACATCGTGAGGAAACCTGCACACCTGAGAGTTCTTCATAATGTTCTTGAAGTTATGTGAAGTCCGCCAATTCATATTGGGCCAGCGTAATGGACTATGGCATATAAGAGTGGATTTCCCAACAGCAAAATTTACGCGGCATGTATGAAATCGGTAGTGCAGACCGTTACTGTACAGTGCTTATATTTTTTTCTAGGCAGAAGAGTATGTTATCTTTATGGAGCCAGTAAATATTTCTCGATAAAGATTGCAGTTTAGGATTTAAAAAAAATTTAAACCCCTAATTTTTCATTTCGGTGGCTGTCCTCCCAACATTTTTCAGTGTAATTTCCCTCATAAAACAAAAACTATTGGTTGTTTTAGCTTATGGCTACTTTTATTTAAATCGTTAATAGTGTTATCACAAAGTAATTTTATAATAATATCTACCCAGATTAAGAACTGGTAAGTAAAAATGAAGACTCAAGTCTTCGAACAGTGCGTGTTGCCAGTGATGACTTACGGATCCGAGACATGGTCGCTAACTATGGGCCTCATAAGAAGGCTCAGGGTCACCCAGCGAGCGATGGAGAGAGCTATGCTCGGTATATCTCTGCGAGATCAAATCAGAAATGAGGAGATTCGTAGGAGAACCAAAGTCACCGACATAGCTCAGCGTGTCGCGAAACTGAAGTGGAAATGCCGCCCATTTCCACTTCAGTTTCAGCACATAGTTCGAAGAACTGATGGTCGTTGGGGTCCCAAGGTGTTGGAGTGGCGACCCCGCACCGGGAAACGCAGTGTTGGCAGACCCCCCCACCAGGTGGACCGACGACATCAAACGAGTCGCAGGGAGCCGCTGGATTCAAGCGGCGCAAGACCGAAGCCGTCTATAGGTTGATTAAGAAGAAGAAGAAGAAGAAGAAGTAAAAATGCATGTGTCCCAGAAAGTCCTTTCATTTCGGTGGCTTAAAGTTAAACAAGAATATTTTTGCATAGAACAACTCTAGCTCCACCCTTATGCGTTTAGAACATACGTAATAGTGGCCTCTAGGTGTTTATCGTGTATGGAAGTGCGCCGATTGCCTGCTTGTTCCCCAAAAAAACGTTTGTATGTCATTTCGGTGACGTGCGACACATTTCTTTTCATTTCCGTGTATAGGTTTAACTTGTCTTGCAATGAGCTAGTATATTTAATTAAATACTAATGAATAAGCTATTGGTAATATGTTTATTTGTGTAGTATTCCTTATATCCTATAATAAATACTTTTTTAGTTATGCTAATTTTTACCCTTGGTTTTCATTTCGGTGGATTCGGTGGCCTAAAGTGGCCATCGAAGTGATAAAAAGCCAACCGAAATGATAAAAATTCTCATTTCGGTGAGCGTTTATCATTTCGGTGTATAATAATTTCATTTCGGTGGATTATTATTTTATTTCGGTGAAAATCCGGATCAACACGTGAATTTTTCAAAATATTTGTTTAATTTTATAGTATGTATATATATGAAAATTTTAATAGGAGGACCCTTTATTATCGATACTGTAAAATCACTTTTTTTTTATTTTAGTCTGTCTGTCTGACTGTCTGTGCGCGCATTACGTGAAAACTACCCAACGGATTTAAATACAATTTGGTATAGTAGGTAGCTGATACTCCGGGTCAACATATAAGATAATAGATTTTATCCTCATAAACAATAAGGTTCCTGCGGGATAGGAGATGAAATTTTTTGTCTATTTTACTCCATAACTCCGTGAAAGTAAAAAGATTATCAATTTAGGTAAGGTTTATAATTGAGGTTAGCGTTTGCTCAGTAGAAAAGTAATATTTTGTCTGTCTGTATACGTTTTTGGTGCATTTTAATTTCGGTGGACACATTCTTTCATTTCGGTGGTTAGTTATTTCATTTCGGTGAACGAATGTTTCATTTCGGTGGCATCCAAATTTCAAACACGAATTTACATAGGTTAAATAGGATATATTTTTATGGCATTACATAAGAGTATAACCTATATCAAGAAGTATAATATACTACAGCTTAAATTAAAAAAAAACTTATAATACGAAAGTTCGCCGAAATGAAAGAAAAAAACCACTTTGTTGATATTGACCCATAATCCTTCTCTGAGAGGAGACCTGCGCTCAGTAGTGAGCCGTTGATGGGTTGCTAATGATGATGATGATGATAACTGAGAGATATAAATTAATTTCGAAAGGTGTGGCAACTATCCGGCTTTTACCCTATTAATTTTTAAATATGCTCCTAGTATTCCAGTATTTCAGTGTATGTACAAATTTGATAGTTGAGAGCAGGAATCAACATCTACCGGCTAACCGGGGCGCTCGATCCTCCCAGGATTAGCTAAAGTCGGCTAATTTATTGCCACCGCAAGCCGCCCGTGCCGACTAATACTGTCTGATTGTCCGGAACAATGTGAAAATTAGTTACCGATTAGTTGCCATTTAGTTTCGAATCCAGTTTCAGTATGCCGGATTTGTCTATAGGATTTCGGATGTTGAAATCACTGCGAAATCCTTGCCATATATCAATAGATTTTATCGTTATACATGCTTTCTCGCTCTAAATGTATCAATGCATGAAGATCCAAGTCTTCGAACAGTGCGTGTTGTGCGAGTGAGTTTTTATGGATCCGCAACATGGCCGCTAACTATACGCCTCATAAGAAGGCTCAAGGCCATTCAGATTTCAGCGGGTAATGAAGTGTGCTATGCTCGGACTATACCTGCGAGATTAAACCAGAAATTAAGGGATCTGTAGGAAAATCAGATTTACCGACAAAGATCATAGAATCACCAAGTCGAAGTTGAATAGATGACGTTGGGGTGCCAACGTGCTTGAATTGCGATCCTGCAATTCGAAATTCGGAATTATTAATTTCGTGTAAGCTACACTTGTGGCTCTTATGACATGTCAAGACTCTACCACCGGTTCCGAAAGCAGATTCTGCTGAGAAGAGAAGAATGGGAGAAAGAAGAATAAAATGAAAAGATGAGAAGAAATAGAAAGCGAAGTGTTGGTGACTCCGCGTTAGGTGAACGAACGATCTCTTACAGACAACAAAAGGCCATGTTCTGTGGTGATACTTTATGAAGACTCATGTTCACCGTACATCTACCTCCATACCATCTGCAGAATAGAATAGAATTTTTATTCAAATAAACTTTTACAAAGTGCTTTCGAATGAGAGACATAATAATTATGATGTTGATTACGATAGAGGATTGAATTTGTCTTTAAAGTGTATAAGATTTGTTTTAATTTCTGGCGACTGCTTAATAACCTGCACTGTTAATTTTTGGGTCCAGTATTATTTTCACTTTTCCAAAAGTATTTACAAGACTTATTATGGAAACAAGGAAAAATTCAGAATGGTTCAATCAGAATAAGTAATGTAAAAGATTTCCCAGTAATGAAATAATTTGCACGCCGCTCGTTGCAGAATTCTCGCAAATAGCAGCAATCTCTGGAATAAATGGATGTTAAAATAAAGAATATTTTATTAAATTATGTAGGGTACAAAAGCTTTAATCAACAAGATTAGAATATTATTATACAACAGCGAAACACGTTTGAAATAACTCAGACACTTAACAAAAATTCTCCGAAACTAAACTCTTACAATATGCCAGACAGATTTCTTACTTGATAGTCTAGCTTTCGACGTTGCCTTGAACCGATATACATTTTCTGCTGGTCCTAGAATCTTACACCACTTCTATCCAGTATCTAGCGGCTCTCTATGACTCGTTTAATAAGTTGATATTGAACCCCTTCCCCCTCTTAAATTCATCTTCTAGGAAAGTCGTTCCCTAGAAGGGGAATTCAAATAATCGATTATTATTTTAAACTAGCTGATGCCTGCGACTTTGTCCGCGTGGATTTAGTTTTTAAAGTCCCTCGGGAACTCCTTGATTTCCCGGGATAAAAAGTAGCCTAGATGTTGACCCGAGTAATAAGCTACCACGGTATAAAATTTTGTAGAAATCTGTGCAGTAGTTTTTACGTGAAAGAAGGACAAACAAACAGACAAACAGAAAAAAAAAATTTAGCTTCTGTTTTGATATCTGTATCTTGAACACAATTAGAAGCAAAAACCCTTTTTTGAATCTATTTCATGTACAGAATTGGTTTCGTTTCTGTTTTATTATATGTATAGATAATGTTTAAAAGATTAAAGACCTGTTTCACCACTATCCTTTAAAGTGCCTGATACATATCTAACAGATAAAATTGCTGTCAGATAAATCTGTTTGTAATTTTTACAGTTTATCAGCTAGATTGTCTTAACGGACTAACTCTGTCTCTCTCTCTATCTGTCAGACAAGTTGTGGATAGGCTATCAGGCACTTTATCAGCAAGTGGTGAAACAGGCCCTAAATATGTTTCCCCTTATTTATATTCTATCTGACACATCTTGGGCAACAATAAGCGCTGGCCAGCCAATCTGCGCTGTTATTATGTTTGCCTAATTCAAGTAAGCGAAGCGCAGTGTTGGCAGACCCCCCACCAGGTGGACCGACGACATCAAATGAGTCGCAGGGAGCCGCTGGATTCAGGCAGCGCAAGACCGAGGCCTGTGGAAGTCCATGCAAGAGACCTTTGTCCAGCAGTGGACGTCTATCGGTTGATAAAGAAGAAGAAGAAGAAGAATTCAAGTAATGTCACGTGACGTAACTTTTACCATAGTAGGTACGTAATTAATTGTTCCAAACGTACTAACGTGATTGACGGGGTTAAATTACATAATCTTTGTATTTTAATCCTTTTTGGGTAGGTATACCCGAATGCGGTCCCTAGTTCTAATACATAAAGTAGTCTTCCCGACCGAATCTGACCACGGAGGCCAATTTCCAAGGATTAGCCATCAGCGTGGGAGATATTACAGTGCACAAGTGTTTGCGCACACAGATGCAGTCTCTATATCCTCACTCTCATAGTCCAATGGGACGGAAATCTGACACGACCGGAGAGAGATCAGGCGGTAGACCGACGACGGCTTTACGTGCAAGTTCTAGTACATACTTATTCTATGAAATATAAACATATACGGCAACAGGGAATAATCTAGAATGCATAGACTTAGGATTGGTAGCCGCTTCGCAACTACTAGATACCGTCGGCGTACTAGAAAATTGCAGCAATTCATAGTACCCCTGAACTGGCGTCCCCACATAGTCTCGTAGCAACCAATGTTTGACGTTTTCAAACAGTATATGATATTCATCATCATCATCATCATCATTAGCAACCCATCAACGGCTCACTACTGAGCGCAGGTCTCCTCTCAGAGACGGGTTAGTCCATAGTCCAACACGCGGCCCAATTCGAATTGGCGGACTTCACACACCTTCGAGAACATTATGGAGAATTCTCAGGTGTGCGGGTTTCCTCACGATGTTTTCCTTCACTGTTGAAGCAAGTGATATTTAATTACTTAAACGTACTTGACTCCGAAAAGTCAGAGGTGCGTGCCCGGGATCGAACCTGCGACCCCCCGAATAGGAGACCACAGTCCTAACCACTAGGCTATCACTGCTTATCTATGCTGTATATGATATAACGTAGCCACATTCAAGGAGCCATTGTTTGTAGAAAGTAGCTAGTATAGTGTATCTAGTAGCGACTAAGCTACCAATCCTAAATCGATGCTAGAATGTAATGTTATTTAATTAGGAGCCGCATCAACGTTCACAGAATCCGAATGGTTAGAACCCGCCTCTTCCGTGTCCGCTCACTCCGCGCCATCTGCGTGCAATCAATAATTCTAATTTAATTCACCGGCGTCCTGTCCATCGGATCGCTATTATTCTCCATTAGTCTACGAATAATGCACAACCTTCAATCGCACTGACCAACTGACATTCTTTAGTTTTCATCATCAACATCTCCCTCTCCTTGTCCCACGCTATGTGGGGTCGGGACAACATGGTTTGTAAGCCATGTTGTAAGTGGTTCGGCTTGACATTTTACGACCGGCCGCCTGCCTGACTTCAACCCTCCTTGGGAATGCTTTTGTTGGTGGAAAGGATAGAACCGCCACCTTTCGGTTCATTAGGGTAGTTCTCTGGACTGTATGCGGGCACTATGTATGTGGCGTCCACGCATTGGAGAGCTTCCAGTTATTTTTTATTCGTGGATAGCAATGTGGTATCCCCTGAAGACAGAATAACTTCAGTATCCTCTTTACCATCAGGTTCTAGGTTCAAAACTGTGCTCAGTAGACATATAAAGGTGCTGAATTTTTTCTTCATAACACTAGCAGCTGATTTCGAAGTGTGCAACTTCAGCGTTTTTTCAAAGACATTAGAAGTAGAACTGAAAACATTCTTTAGTTTTCATCCATCCGTTATTCCAATCCTTCATCTCAACTCATAAGAAGTTTTATTTATACATCTATACATCTATATAAATCATCATCAGCAGCAGCAGCAGCAGCAGTAACTCATTAACGGCTCACTACTAAGCGCAGGTCTCTTCTCAGAGAAGGGTTATAATAGGAAATCAATATAAATTAATAAATACAATCCATTTAACAAGTCCTGCCGACCGGATCGCTATTATTCTCCATTTGTCTATAACAGATAACGTACAGCCTTCAATCGCACTGACCAACTGACATTCCTTACTTTTTATTCATTCATTCAGTCATCGAACCCATCGCAACATTGAGAAGAATTAATGTAAGCATCTATACAAATAAATACAAAAAACTTGAGAGGTGTCAAGAGGGACACCCGGATGGAACGTAGTTAATTTCGATTACATTGTGTTCGTTATTTTGATGGTACAACATTGAGTCTCTGTACTCACTCGACACATTTTTGAAACCGACACTTTTTTGTTGAATGTGAATTTTGCATTGTGTTTGGTATTTTCGCGATACAACATTAGGTCTCTGTAGCCTAGTAGCTCCGGCAGTCGCCTAACAGTTCAAAGTCGATGGTTCGAATCCCAGCTCGACAGACTGAATTATCCATTTTCAATTTTATTTTAAACAATTTCTATATGTGAAACCCTTCCCTAATTTTTTATAACTTATAAGTTACAAAAAATTAGGGAAAAATTCCACATGTAGAAATTATTTAAAATAAAATTGAAAATAGAAAATTCAGTCTGTCGAGCTGGGATTCGAACCATCGATTGTGAACTGTTAGGCGACTGCCGGAGCCACTAGGCTACAGAGACCTAATGTTGTATCGCGAAAATACCAAACACAATGCAAAATTCACATTCAACAAAAAAGTGTCGGTTTCAAAAATGTGTCGAGTGTCGGTTCCTTAATTTTTTCCGTCTAGCCCCCTTCCGCACCGCGCGATAAGGAACTTACGTTCCAATAAAATTAATTCACTGGCGTCCTGTCGCTATTATTCTCCATTAGTCTACCAATAATGCACAACTTTAAATCGCACTGACCAACTGACGTTATTTACTTTTTTTATCTTTATATCTATGGCATTAGCCAATAGTGAGAGAGTATCAACTCTTGTACAAAGTAATTTTGATGAAGATCTGATAAATATTATTGGAGATAGAGGACATAACTCTTCCCGGATAACAGCAAGTCACTTGCATAAGAGATACCGATCGAATATATGCATACCATATATTATTATTATAATATTAGTAGGGTCTTAGCCATATGCATTAATTACAAAGGGACTAAATCAGGCCCCAGATGTTTGTACTATTGTTTGTTTTGTAGCCTACCCTTGCTAAGCCGGGCAGTTCAACTAGCGACTAAATAAAGTCCTGTGACCTAAATTCAGATCTTGAAAGAAGGACGAGATTACACGGAAATGTAGAATATTTTGAAAATACAAGTGGAATTCTATGCAAAACTCGTGTATTCACATTTCCGAAACGCTCTCGGCAAATCGCGAACTGTGATTATGATCAGGCAATACCGTGCTTTCCTTTCATTATCAAAAAACAACAAGTACTCGTTTATTCAGGCAGATGCGCATTTTGATATTTCGGTTCAATTTTCGATAGTGATCATTAAAATGAAACATCAACAGAATAAAATTGACACGAAATTGAAAAGTCTAATTGATATTTAGTTTGAATTTTTAAACTTATGTGGGGATATAAAATTTTATATACTAATTCTGTGTAAAGCGGTGAATGATAGCCTAGTTAGTGATCAAGACTTCCCCTTCCTTTCCCACAGGGGACCAAGATTCAAATCCTGGAAACGCACTTTTTTTTAAGGAAATGATCGTGGGTATTACACGCACGCCTGAAAGTTCTACATAGTGTTCTCAAAGTTGTGTGAAGCCTGCCAATTTGCACTTGGAGAGCTTTGAGAACTAGACTAAATTCACTTCATTAGCAACCCTCACTACTGAGCTCACTCTCACTACTGAGCGCAGGTCTCCTCTCAGAGAAGGGTTGTAGGCCATAGTCCACCACGCTGGCCCAATGTGAATTGGCGGACTTCACACACCACAAATTCACTTAGCTTGGCTGAATTTTCTCTTAGCCACATGCTAAGTGAAAATTCAGATAAGCTAAGCTAAGTGAAGTGACTGAAGTACTCTATGATATCTAAGCTAAATTAGGTACGTTCGTGGGTGGAGCAGTGGTGAAGAGCACAGAAAGTAGACAAAGCACAATTAACTTGGCTGGATTATCGCTTAGCATGTGGACTGAAGTACGATAAAATGGTAAAGCTACGTGGGTTAAGCTGAGCTAAGTTAGTTCAGTTTGCGGTGTAGCTAGGCGCTTAATGTTTTTGTTTACTTCAATCATGAGCTATTTTCCTTGTAAGCAGCATAATTCGGTAATAAGGAAGCTCCTAACGCGTCGGCTCGTTAGAGAACGAGCGGCGCCTTACTCCTATGCGATCCTACTTTAGGCTTTATCGTACACAAAAAAACCTTGGAATCTATAGTATGTTCGCAAAAAGAAACATTTAAAAATTGTAATATGACTAAGCAGTGATAGCCGAGTGGTTAGGCAGTGATCTCCTATTCGGGGTACGCTGACTTTTCGGAATCTAGTGCGTTTAAGCAATTAAATATCACTTGCTTCAACGGTGAAGGAATACATCGTGAGGAAACCTGCACATCAGAGAGTTCTTCATAATGTTCTTGAAGGTGTGTGAAGACCGCCTATTTGCATTGGGCCAGCGTGGTGGACTATGGCCTATAACCCTTCTGTCCCTTCTCTGAGAGGAGACCTGCGCTCAGTAGTGAGTCGGTGATGGATTGCTAATGATGATGATGATGATGAATATGACTACGGTTAATTACAATTTTACATCTTTTACACGGTCACCTAATTCATCAAGAGCGGTAATTTAGGCATCACGGTGCATTATGGTGCAAACGCGGCGATATCGTCTAGAAATTCAATAACTTTTAAACTATTTGGAATATTGATGTGTTTGGAATAAAAGTAGATAATAGATAATATCAGATTTATATTTTGTAAAGATTTTATTTATTTTTAGAATAAAAATAAATAAATTTGCGTAATAAAAAAATCGGCCAAGTGCGAGTCGGGCCTCGCTCTTTTAGGGTTCCGTTAAAAAATTAAATAAAAATATTTCCATGTACCCATGGAAATATTTTAATTTTTTTTTTTTTATTTAATTTAATTTTTATTATTTGTTGTTATAGCGGCAATAGAAATACATAATATGTGAAAATTTCATCTGTCTATCTATTACGGTTTACGAGATACAGCCCGCTGACAGACGGACGGACGGACGGACGGACGTACGGACGGACGGACGGACAGCGTAGGCTTAGTAATAGGGTCCCGTTGGTACCCTTTGGGTACGGAACCCTAAAAAGTTATTTATTGCAATTTATTCATAATTATTGTTTATTTTATTTAAGTAAATAATTTGAGGGCACTGCTATTGTGACAGACCAATCGATAACACATGGAACTGGGAATTACAACTACGTCAACAGATTGTCTCACAAATATCCTACAAATTCATTTATAAAGGTTTGTTTATACATAAAATAAAAACTATGCATTGAAATACTAAAAACGTAATATAATAAAACTTATGTAGGTAGGTATAATAAAGGCGGCGCAAGACCGAGGCCTGTGGAAGTCCATGCAAGAGACTTTGGTCTATTGAAATCTATCGGTGGATGATGAAGAAGAAGAGACAAAGAAAAAGTTCAGAAATTGTAACCCGATTACGGAAAATTGGATGAAGCATCCGCCATAATATTGATCATTTTGTTCGTATAAAAGGTACCCTGTGTCACCCAGACCGTAATATCGAATTTACTGACACCTTATTCATCAAAATCAGCTAGGTGGAACGTACGTAATTACAAACATACAAGCACAGACTGCTAAAATAAGCCTTCCTTTTGGCTTTGCGGTAGTGCTTGGAATAAAAGAAATCGAACAAAACTGGGGTCGATATTAAAACTTGTTCAAATGTACTACGCCACCTCCACAAGCCTCCACAACATCAATTTGGCGTCGCAAGTTTTTCCATCGGCAGTCGACGCTGTCTGTTTCGCGCCGCTGCTCGCGCACAACTCACCGACAACTCACCGACAACTCTCAGACAATTCGCCGAAAATTTTGCCTTCCTAAGATAACGTATTAAAATTATGTTCCAGTAAGTGCAGTCTTGGATTCTTTGTTGGTTTAATACTCAAAGCTTGGACTAGTCTTGGTGTGAGAAACAAAACACGATTTATCCAATTTCACTACAAATCTTAATATATATAAATTACGTGTCACGTTGTTTGTCCGCGATGGACTCCTAAACTACTTAACCGATTTTGATCAAACTTCGTAACTATCTGTAATTTGGTCCAACTTGAAAGATAGGATAGTTTTTTTTGTTTTTTATTTTTATATAGATAAGTAGGCGGTACAAAGTTGAAATTTTTACCAGACCAAATGGAATTTTTTACCAGACTTTTTTAAATCCAAATAGAAGAGTATCGTAACCCTTCTTCTGAGTTCGCTAAGTTTCGCTCAGTTTCTTGCTGGCTCTTCTCAGCAGATTCCGCTTTCTGAATCGGTGGTAGAATCATGATAATAGCCGCAGGTTGGCCTACGTGAAATAAATAGTTTTGGTTTTAAGCTATTGCATAGCTTTTATCGCGGGCTTTGAACTAGGACTCGCGAGAGATCTGTCTATCGGACAGAGCCAGTTGACGCGGCTGAAAACTGATGACGGCCGTCTCGTCTCTTCTCGACCTGAGGTTTTGGGAGAGGTTGAGAAGTTCTATGGACAGTTATATACCACGACACAAAAACCTATTGAAGATCTGGCGAAAGATCCCAGAGCCAAACTGACCCGACACTATACCGAAGATATCCCGGACGTCAGCCTATACGAGATTAGAATGGCTCTCAAACAGCTTAAGGACAACAAGGCGCCAGGTGATGACGGAATCACTGCGGAACTCCTGAAAGCGGGTGGAAAACCGGTACTTAAGATCCTTCAGCGATTGTTCAATTCCGTCATCCACGAGGGCACAACGCCGGAAGCATGGCACAGGAGCGTGGTGGTTCTGTTCTTCAAAAAGGGTGATAATACCTTGTTGAAGAATTATAGACCCGTCTCGTTGTTGAGTCATGTTTATAAGTTGTTCTCGAGAGTCATTACGAATCGTCTCGCTCGTAGGTTTGACGACTTCCAGCCTCCCGAACAAGCCGGATTCCGAAAAGGCTTTGGTACCATAGATCACATTCATACGCTGCGGCAGGTTATACAAAAGACAGAAGAGTATAACCGGCCACTTTGCTTAGCGTTTGTGGACTATGAGAAAGCCTTCGATTCGGTGGAAACTTGGGCTGTGTTGAGGTCGCTGCAGAGATGCCGGATTGACTACCGGTATATCCAAGTGTTGAAGTGCTTGTATGAAAACGCCACAATGTCAGTACGTATACAGGACCAGACTACGAGGCCAATCCACTTGCAGCGTGGAGTGCGACAGGGAGACGTTATCTCCCCGAAGCTCTTTACCGCTGCGTTGGAGGACGTCTTTAAGCTTCTGGATTGGAACGGGCTTGGCATCAACATAAACGGCGAGTACATCACTCACCTGCGATTTGCCGATGACATAGTAGTCATGGCAGAGACTCTGAGAGACCTCAATACAATGCTCAATGATCTCAGCAGGGTTTCTCAACAGGTGGGCCTGAAAATGAACATGAGCAAGACGAAAATCATGTCCAATGCTCATGCACCGCTCCACCCAGTAATTGTTGAGAACTCTGCACTCGAAATTGTCGACGAGTATATTTACCTGGGACACACAGTCCAGCTAGGTAGGTCCAATTTCGAGAAAGAGATCAACCGCCGAATCCAACTCGGCTGGGCAGCGTTCGGGAAGCTCCGAGATGTCTTCTCGTCCAAAATTCCTCAGTGCCTGAAGACTAAAGTCTTCGAACAGTGCGTGTTGCCAGTGATGACTTACGGATCCGAGACATGGTCGCTAACTAAGGGCCTCATAAGTAGGCTCAGGACCGCTCAGCGGGCGATGGAGAGAGCTATGCTCGGAGTGTCCCTGCGGGATCGAATCAGAAATGAGGAGATCCGTAGGAGAACCAGAGTCACCGACATAGCTAAGCGAGTCGCGATACTGAAGTGGAAATGGGCGGGGCACATAGTTCGAAGAGCTGATGGTCGTTGGGGTCCCAAGGTGCTGGAGTGGCGACCCCGCACCGGGAAACGCAGTGTTGGCAGACCCCCCACCAGGTGGACCGACGACATCAAACGAGTCGCAGGGAGCCGCTGGATTCAGGCGGCGCAAGACCGAGGCCTGTGGAAGTCCATGCAAGAGACCTTTGTCCAGCAGTGGACGTCTATCGGTTGATAAAGAAGAAGAAGAAGAAGAACTAGGACAAACAGTTTGAGCGCGGCGACCGAATCAAGAAATTCCGTAACGAAAAAAAACCGTCGTTCAGTAAGCGTTCAACATTTTAGAGGTTCTCAAGTGGCTCTATTTGGCGCAGTGGGCGAGGGCCGCTTTCTTTGTATGATGTCGCAGGTTCGAATCTCACTCGCGAAGTAGTGACAGTGCGCTTTTTTGTTTGTTTGTTTTTTAATTATTTTTTTGCATAATTTTTATTATGCCAAAAAAAATATTGCATAAATATTATCATTGCATAAGTTGATAAAAAATGCTATTCAATGGCTTTACCGCGGCAGTCCCCGAGTGCCACTTAATTTTTTTAATTTTAAGTTCGTGAGTAGATTTGATGACCACAGGATATTATTATTTGTTTGAGAACGTCTTCCTATATTTGTCTTATGGGTTCAATTTTGTGCGAATGTGGAGCATAAAAGTACCCCCTAATAGATCGCGGTCTGCACTGCGCGCGAATGGCCGGCATTCATTACCCGACCGCGGCCACCGCTCGAGAAGTATTGTGCTAACTTCGGACCGATCTTTTTGTTTCGAATCACGCACCCGGCTGCGGTCGACTGATGTATGTCGGTACTTTCATGTGTTGTTTTTCTTCACTTAAGAATTTCCAATCCTAAATACGTTGGATTATTCTAGAACCTTCTGTAGCTTTCACCCGCGAAGACGTCTACGTTATACCAAGTTAATAATCTACACTAGGAATAACCAAATTAATAATCTACACTAGGAATAACCAAATTAATAATCTACACTAGGAATAACCAAATTAATAATCTACACTAGGGATAACCAAGTTAATAATCTACACTAGCGATAACCAAATTAATAATCTACACTAGGGATAACCAAGTTAATAATCTTCACTAGGGATAACCAAGTTAATAATCTACACTAGGGATAACCAAATTAATAATCTACACTAGGAATAACCAAATAATCTACACTAGGGATAACAAAGTTAATAATCTACACTAGGAATAACCAAATTAATAATCTACACTAGGAATAACCAAATTAATAATCTACACTAGGAATAACCAAATTAATAATCTACACTAGGGATAACCAAGTTAATAATCTACACTAGCGATAACCAAATTAATAATCTACACTAGGGATAACCAAGTTAATAATCTTCACTAGGGATAACCAAGTTAATAATCTACACTAGGGATAACCAAATTAATAATCTACACTAGGAATAACCAAATAATCTACACTAGGGATAACAAAGTTAATAATCTACACTAGGAATAACCCAATTTAATAATCTATACTAGGGATAACCAAGTTAATAATCTACACTATGAATAACCAAATTAATAATCTACACTAGGGATAACTAAATTAATAATCTACACTAAGGATAACCAAATTAATTATCTACACTAGGGTTAACAAAGTTAATAATCTACACTAGGAATACCCATTTTAATAATCTATACTCGGGATAACCAAGTTAATAATCTACACTAGGAATAACCAAGTTAATGATCTACACTAGGGATAACCAAATTAATAATCCACACTAAGGATAACCAAGTTAATAAATCTAACTAGGAATAACCAAATTAATAATCTACACTAGGAATAACCAAATTAATCAATGCAATTGAGAAAAAAATAAAAAACTTTTCAAATGAAAAGCAAGTGTATCTAGTTACTATCCCCATGCAAAAACACGTTGATCCGTTGCTGCGCGCACGACACATGTCTATGTAGATAAACGTACATAGCTCTCTTGCGTGGAATTCCACGGGCCTCGTTCTTGAGCCGCCTATATCCAGCGGTTTCCTGCGACTCGTTTGATGTTGTCAGTCAAACTAGTGTCTACCAACAATGTGCATTCCGGTCACCCCAACGATCATCAATTCTTGGAACTATGTGCCCCGCCCAATTCCAGTACACGTCTTTGGAGGTTTACAGTTTATGCAATTCACGCAGGCGAGTGAGCTTTACTCGTGGTTACTTCGTGTACATGCACATTGTATAAGTGTGCGTGCCTGTCAAAGCCTAGGTGGGAGCGGGCAGGCGCGAGCATTAATGCGCTCGCTCACACTTATACAGATACGACACACACAACCATAAGTCAGTCGCCCTCGTGAATTGCAATAACTATACTAAAAATGGTATATCAAAGCGTCGACTATTACGCTTCTACGCGTTACAGTTGGACGTACGATGGTAGGAGGCTTTCATTTAGGTCTTAGTCATTATCGTACTTCCCTTACATTTTGTTGAAAGTCAAACAATGTTGTAATTAGTGGTTTTGTGTTGGCTCGCTTGTTTCAAATTAAATCTCCCTGTAACTAAAGTCGCCGCTGCTCTGAGTTGTGACGAACAAAGAAATTGTCCCTTTTCCTTATTTTTCCGCGTTTTTCCGCCACTCGCTCCCCTTGCGCTTTATTTCCTGTTTCAGAATCTATTCAATTAAATTGCATTGCTTTGCGGATTAAAACATTAATTAGGAAGATTTAGCTTTTATGTTTATTTCATACTATATTTACATGTCTATATAATATGGTTTTAGAATAGACGCGTATTTTGGAACAGCTGAAACATTTTTTATGTTACTTGATTCTTTTAAAGAAACTATGAATAAAACTACCTTTGTGATTGAAAGACAAACCAACAAACAAACACACTTTCGCATTTATATTATTAGTAAGGATAATCAATTAGTAATTTTCTAGTACGAAAGTGTTCCATTTAAATTAAAAACAGCTTAATTGAAATAATAGTTATTATTTATCATTAGATACATAATAATTGACTAAAAATAAAAAATATCTTGCTATCACCAATAAAAACCGCATGGTTTATCTTACCTTACTTTAATATTATAAAACATGCGAAAGTGTATTTTTAGTTGGTTTATCCTTCAATCAGGCAGCAACGGAAAAATGGATCGACATAATTTTCTTTGAAGACGTCATCATCATCATCATTATTCATTAGCAACCCATCAACGGTTTACTACTGAGCGCAGGTCTCCTCTCAGAGAAGTTTTATAGGCCATAGTCCAACACTCTGACCAAATGCGAATTGGTGGACTTCACACACCTTCGAGAACATTATAGAGATCTCTCAGATGTACAGGTTTCCTCACGATGTTATCCTTCACCGTTGAAGCAAATGATATTTAATTGCTTAAACGCACATGATTCCGAAAAGTCAGAGGTTCAGGAAAAGACACAGGATCGAACCTGCGACCCCTCGAATAGGAGACCACAGTCCTAACCACTAGGCTATCACTGCTATTTGTAGACGTAGGTACATGTAATTGAGGATTTGGAGACATAAGACATTTTTTATCCCGAAGAAACAGAGGATAGGATTTTTAAAAACCTTACTCCACGCGGACGAAGTTGAGGGCAAAAGGTAGTGAAATATAATAATAAAAATATAATATCTATAGTTATACAACGTGTAGCAAATAAAAGTGTGCAGTTTATCGTTAAGGCATACTCAAGTACGTACGTACCAATTCATTAGGAACTCGCTCCTTCTTTACCCGCTCATTCAGAAAGTGCCATTCATTTCGTTAATTACATTTTTTGTGCGTTTATAGAAAACGGGAGGGATGTTATACTTGTCGCTAATTACTCGCCGCTTGCTCTCAGACTACTGTTGGATGCTGCGAGGAACAGGGTGATTTTAAGAATAATCAAGATAATGAAGTGGAGCTTAATTCGACGTTAATGACGTACAAGATACTCGTCTGTGTACTACTACTACTTTTAGAGTAACTACGATATACCTATTTTTTCTGTTAAAAACGAACATAATAATTTGAAAATAAAAATATTTCAGCGTATTGTAATAACTAGCCAAAAGCTGAGCTTTGTGAGGGCTCGCGTAGTTTTTCTAACGGGTAATAAGTTCTGTTGCAGCGATGTTAACTCTTTGGTTTTCTAACAGATGGCGTTAGTAGTACAATAAAATTATATATATCCAATGAATACAAAATTGTTAATGTTCATTTTTTTATAGGTTATATAATTATATTTTTTTGACAGATAACACATCTGGATATGAAGTTGAATTACTATGTTAAAGCACAAATCTATAGGCGTGATAGTTTTTCAGTAAAGTGTACCACAAAATGCACAGGTTGTGGGATAGTGTTAATTATTTTGTAACGCACCGTCATCGGTAGCAGAGAACCTTTCTAATTTGTACGAAGAAATAATTTTTAAATCCTGTAATTCTAAGTGAATGAAGTCATCACATCACCTTATGATAATATAAATTATCATAATAACTTGTTTTTGTTATTACTTATTGTATCTATTAAAATATATTATAACGAATGAGTTAATATAATTATTATGAAAAGTAATCCCACCCGTTTCGCTATTGTACCTACTCGTAGCGCAAGCTTTAGACTTTGGGATAATAGAAAGTTCGACATATTCAGCACTTGACCTTTTCTGTTCTATTCAAGGTTAATATTTTTTTTAAATCCTCGAAGACAACATAACAAGGAAAATAGAGGAAGGAATTGCCAAATGAGGTATCCGCATTCGCAAACCCCCAGCCATTTCGAATCACACGAAGACGAGGAAAACGATCCACTATTAGGCGCTCTCTTCAATTCCTTGGCAAAAAGCCCGGCCACCTTTAAAAGTCGACAAGTTGAGCAATCATCGATTTTCTATTGTGGCGGAATCCGTGTAACGAGGACCGATCGTGGGGGCATAGTTCTGCGTGTAATGAGTTAAGTTATACAACGACAGCTTACAGCTGATAAAAGAACTTTAAACTTTATCACCAAGTAGCAAAGCTGTTGTGAAGCGAAGGTATAAAGTAGCAGGTGAGGTTGTAAATGCACAGAAGCGGAGAGTGAAGCTTAAAGCGTTTTCACATCGAACGATTAGATGTCGGTTGCCATTTGATATGTCACTTTGTATGTGAGATTAGTATAATCTTCAATGTAAAATGTCAAGGTGTAAACTAGTATAATTTGATTGGCGCAGTCGGTAGGATATGACGATCCACCACAAAAGCGCCATCTATCAAAGCTTAAATTTTCGTACTTCTTTTGTGCCTCATATTATTTTCAGATATACACAGACCCTTAAAAACACAGAGCAACCAACATAGCTCAACTAGTTGCGGAGTTGAAGTAGCAATTGATAGGGCATAATATTGGTGGAATTTAGGGTCAAAAAGTTCTGAATGGATGCTGTAAGCCCCCGCTAGGTTAACGGATGACATCAAATTAGTTGCAAAAAACCGCTGTCTTGTGTCCTGGACACGAGACCTTTACGAGTTAGAAACCTTTACCTCCAGTTTACCTGCCTGAAGCCTACCTACCTGAGTGCAGCTGCAGATGTCTATCAGTTGAGAAGACGATTAAGTTAAGTATTACTGCAATTTGTTAAAGAAACTGGCATATGTTTCTGATACGAACTACTTGAATATAGAATACCCTTCCAATGTCCATGCATGTTTCCAATCACATTTATCTTCAGTACCTATTCATGAAGCAAGAGTGAATAGGCACGATTGTCAGAGAGCATTTTCAGCATTGTATTTACTTCATTATTAACAAATACATACCAGACATAGTACTATGTCGTATCGGATAGTATAATAGCTGAGGACTGCTCTGCCCGCGTTCGAAAGTGAAGGAAATTTGTTCGAGAGCCGCATGATGGATATACTCCTGTTGCCGTTTGATTTGACGAAGCGCTGCTGTTCGTACCAAAGGACGTCGTTATCTGTCTACGGCATGATAAGAGTTTTGAGCCATCACTGTATGTAGTGTCATCAATGTACTATGTAGTGTCATCACTGTATTCTTATACGTAGTTTATAAGTTTGCGTCCAATTGGGATGTTGCTTAAGTTAATAATTTAATATAAAAAACTATTTTTAAAAAACTGACTTCAAACGCCCGCTTCGTTACAAAGTATACTAGTGGTTCGCCCCGAACTGAGACCTCGCGGTAACGGTTTCCCATAATTGACGATCAAAATTGACATTATTATTATGCCCGTTTTCACCAACCATACCTAAATCATCCCATTTGTAGAAGTCTCTTTACGTAGGTAGCCCCTAAATACAATCCTAACATCCCAATGTCATTTTCACCTTTAGTTGTCCCGTAGAGGTTCGTAATAACAAAGTTGACAGAAAGTGTCAACTAACTTAACATAGGTAGCCCGTAAAGGTTAGGGAACTGTTATAGTGAAATCCTCAAGGCCTCAATCAAACTTAGGTATAGTTTTTTGGAACATTCAAATTAAATTACTTGTACACAGCGTCAACTATCGACACGATCAGAAACATGTAAAAACAAACTGCAACGTGAAGTTTTATTGAAGTTTGCTAAATGACTAAATAATAATTTTAATTGAATAATATGTTACATATAGCTGCATTTGCTATATGGGGTGAGAGCGCCATCTATTGACATCATTGTGAAGTTCTGTTGTTGCTGCTCATTAAAAGTTAAATAATTTAGTTTCCTTATTACATTTATCTAATTTTAGTATTTGTTGTTCAAGTACATGATATTACGCTAAAATTGTAAAACTTTCAAGCCCCAGCTTTCAATGGTTATTCCGTTGTGAGGTCAAATATAATCTCCACTTTGAAAGCCCCCCATTTCGTCAATTTTAGGAAAAAAATTAAAAAAAAAATACTTTTGTACTCTGTTCCAAATTATCTTTAAAATGAGGTACTGTAACCCTATGAAACGCAAAATTTTTTTTTCTTCGCATTCGCTTCTATGAGAGCCCCCCTGAATAAAGATTTTTATAACTTTTTAAGCCATTTTCGGCTGGAGGCCATCGGTTTACATATTATATCTAAAATTGAAGTAATTACGTTCAGTAATTCAGAAGTTATAAGGCTCTGACAGACGGACGGACGGACGGACGGACGGACGGACAAGTGCAAATTCACTCAAGTAGACTCAAAGACCTTCGCTTCGCTCGGTCGATAATTTATTGTTGATTTTTTAAAAACCGTTCAACCGATTCCGATAAAATTTAAATGTTAAGGTGGTCCCATTGATAAGTTTACCCTTTCAAACAAAAAATAATTTACCAAATCAGTTCAGCCATCTTCGAGTAATCCGTGAACATACATACAAAAAAATAAAAAAAAAAGATTCCAACGAATTGAAAACCTTTTTTTAAATCGGTTAAAAATAAATTATTTCTTGCTGATGAAAAGGTCAAACAAAGTAAAAATAGAGGGTTCCCGCGGGATTTCTAAAATCCTAACATCAAGCGGATGACGTAGTCCTAGACCTGCCCAAATCCCTAACCATCCAAAATATTATCACGTAGATCCGTTGCTGCACGATTTGTTTAGTTCGCCGTAATTCAGGGATGGTTTAAAAACAAATAAAAAATAGGGAAACCCAAACGGGCATCTAAAAAATTTAAAAAATAAAAATTGTTAAGTAATTTTGTATAGACACCACTTTGGATTTCTTTTAATAGATAAATAAGTTTATTTTTTAAGAAGTTTATTTTTTTTTATCTTAACGTGAGTGAAGCCGCAGGCACAAGTTAGTTTATAATAGGATTTAAAACAAAATCTTTTAAATATGCCACATACTCTTTGTAATATTATTGTAATTCAACAAAACAACTTTATTGGAATAGCTACACCCTTTGTGCAGGCTGCTTTGGAGAAATGCTGATTATTTCTCTTGCTACTGAAGCGTGCAGTGCCTACGTAGTTGATCCGATTAATCTGGACTATGGAGGTTGCAGGTATGTAGACAAAGAGGTAATTTACATTCAAACAGATAACTACCGTTTGTATTGTTACAAGTATACATAAAAGCTGGAACAGCACAACGGGCTATTCGTTACCCGTGTTACCACCAGGCTAACTCGTGAACGGTTGCCACCGGCGGGAATGGGGCTACTTTCTGTCTGCACGTCTTAACATGTATTGAATTATATGATTTTGTGGAACTTCCCTTCATTGTGGAAACACTGCATACATACTAGCATAGTATCTATTGTATTGTAAACTAGAGCAACCGCCGAGTTTCTTGCTGGTTCCTCTCGGCAGGAAGGGTATTTCGAACCAGTGGTAGTCTCATCGACGATTCAAAAGCACTTGTAAAAAAGTTTATTTAAATAAAAAATATTTCTATTCTATTCTATTCTTAGTGGTTGTAACACGGGTAACGAACGCAATCAAGCTACGGTCTGAATAAAGGTTTATGGTCAAATCTCACTCGTTGCACTAACTTGTACCCACTCTTAGCATAAATTTTACGCTTCATCATCATCACCCATGAACATATCACTACTGAGCGCTCCTCCTCTCAGAGAAGGGTTCAGATCATAATCCACCACGCTGGCCCAATGCAAACTGGCAGACACACACCTATGAGAACATTATGGAAAACTCAGGAATGCAGGTTTTCTCACGATGTTTTTCTTCACCCTGGTTTTTTATTCACCAATTCTTATATCCCCAGCTTACCTACCCTCTAAATCGCCCAGTACAGTAGAGAAGCTATAGTTTTACAACCAGCAATACGAAGTAAGAAACTAACATCTTAAAGGCGCGTCTCACCGCAGTATATTTGGCGGAACAACAGCACAGATAAACTTGGTGTAGACGAGACAGCAGGCGTGCCAGCTCGCGCTTGATGTATGTATGAGCATCGCCAGACATGCGTGCTCGACGTAGATCTTCACATAAAAGGTAGAGCGGCATAGTTTAAATTTTATTTTTGAAGTAAAACTTCTTGGGTAGTAAGCTGGTGAATGCGTTACAAAAAGTGTGATCGGGCGAGGCGAACGGAAGTTGAGAGGGAGATATAAGTTAGTGAAGATAGAAAAAGAGAGAGTTACGTTTCGTATATTACTGTAAGGGCGAGAGAGAGGTGCGAGCACACATTTTCTTTCTCTCTTTCTCTCATAGCCAGTTTCGTTTCGTAAGTTTTACTTCAGTCGTGTGGTCTAAAGCACACTCGTTTTTTTTAACCGACTTCCAAAAAGGAGGAGGTTCTCAATTCGGCCGGTATCTTTTTTTTTTTTTTTCTATGTATGTCCACCGATTTCTCCGGGATTACTGGACCGATTCGCGTAATTTTTTTTTAATCGACAGAGGATGTTTGCGAAATGGTCCCATAAAAATGTTCACCTTCAACTCCTCAAGCCTGATGCTGCAGGGATATTGCTCACCTAAAATAAAGAGATTTAGGAAATGTCGATTACGAATTATTATTGTAGGTAACAAGTATGGCCTACATCATGGAGCTCCAGGTTCTAGCTCCTCAATCATAGGATATTACTAGGGGATCCAAAACCGAAAGTATTTCAGAAAACCGGGTTTTCGGTTTTGATTTAGTGGCAAAACCGGTTTTCCGGTTTTTTCGGTTTTTGTGATTTAAAAAAATCTAATTTAAAAAAAATCTTTTATAATTCAGTCATTTGAATCAGTCTTAATGTAAATAATAATAATAATATTGAGTTACAATTATTAAAATACTTGCTTGGATAAAATTGATGACCTATAAAATAATATAAAATAAAACACTCCTTTTTCTGAAAACTAACAAAAATTTTGCCTGAGTGGAGGCTTTGGCCGTGGTTACCAGACAAACCAGACAAAGACGTGTCGCCAAGCGATTTAGCGTTCCGGTACGCGAGAGAAAAAATAGATCCTTGATATAAAAAGCTAGATGTTTAATGATTGAGGCCAATGCACCTAAAAAGCTTTGGGCGCTAATACCGCTAACTACCTTGTAAATCGTAGCCCGTCGAAAGCACTGAATGGCGACTTACCGTTCAAGAAATGGGTTGTTCGAACGCCATGTGGGCATCATCTTTAGGCACGTGTATGGCAGGAAGACCTTTGTTTTGAACAAGAAAAATCGAGGGAAATTAACCAAGAACGCTAAAGAAGGCGTATTCATGGGTTACTCGATGACCTCAAAGGCATACAGAGTACATACCAGAATATAATAATGTAGTGATAAGCAGGGATATCAAGGTTATAAACAAAATGTACTTCGAAGTAGAAGATCCGGAAAAAGGAAATAAAGTTAAAAGCAAAGATGTTTTAAAAACGGTACAAACAATTGAAGTTGAAATAACAAATAATAAAAATAAAAACACTTTGCAGAATCAAAACTATCAAGAAGAAGATGTTTCTTCAGAAGACGAAATAGAGTCTTATGATGATGCATCAGAAATTATAGAAATACCTGAAAATGGTAGGCCACAAAGAGAGAGACACCCTCCAGCATGGATCAGAGATTTCATACTTGATGAGACTGAAGAAAGTCATAATATACTCTCAGAGATATGTTACAGATATCTTAGGGAGGGAGGCAAAAGCACAAAAAGCTCAACACAGAAAAGGCATAGGACTCAACATGCCAGAAACTCCATGTCTATACTTACTAGAGAAAAGAGGAGTTATAAGTAATCATATTAAATGATAATCCAACTGCCCTCAAACTAAGCCAAAATGAAATGGTGACTTCAAAGTCAAAACATATTGACCTAAAAATGAACTTCATTCGAAATTGTACACAAGAAGGTGTAATTGAGATCAAGTATCTGCAAACTGAAAACATGGAGGCAGATCTATTGACCTTTGCAGCTTTGGCTGGTCCACGGCTGTTAAAATTGCGGAGCAGCTTAGGACTCTCCTGATGACCGCGACATCGCAGTGAAGAGGAGATGTGAGTGCTGTCTGGTGCCAATATCATAGAGGTCGGCACTGCTAGATCACGTTAAGCCGTCTTCGGTCTCGGTTATTATCACTAGATGATAATAATAGTCATTAAAGCCCGCCAACCCGCATTGGAGCAGCGTGGTGGGTCTAAGCGCCGTCTGACCGTCTCTCCTATGAGAGTGGAGGAGTGTACGTTGTGCCCAGCAGTGGGAAGTTAATGGGCTGTAAATTGCGTAACTTGTAATGATGATGTGATGAGTTTTGTATATAATGATTTAGCTTAAGCGAGCGTAATACGTAACGCAATCTATGATATAAAATCGAAATAAATCGAAAAAATCGAAAAACCCGGTTTTGCCAAATTTTAAAACCGGTTTTGAAAAATGCCGAATTTTCGATTTCGGTGAAACCGGTTTTGGAACCCCTAGATATTACACTTAAAAGCTTAAAATAAAAATTCTTTTCAAAAAACCGACTTCTATCGCCACTACAAAGTATAAAAATAATTTTAGTTTGTCCACGTTTGTTGAAGTCGGGCGGGCCTAAAGTACAAACTATGAAACCGACTCGCGATGCTCGCTCGACTTCTACAAACGAGTCTCTCATATTGTGTAGCGTCGCGCATCGGTTTCATAGTTTGTATTTAGGCCCGCCCGACTTCAATAAACGTGGACAAACTAAAATTATTTTTATACTTTGTAGTGGCGTTAGAAGTCGGTTTTTTGAAAAGATTTTTTTTATTTACGGTTTTCTATATTTGACCGAGCGAAGCGAAGGTCTCTGAGTCTACTTGAATGAATTTGCACTTGTCCGTCCGTCCGTCTGTCTGTCTGTCTGTCTGTCTGTCCGTCCGTCTGTCAGAGCCCTATAACTTCTGAATTACTGAACGTAATTACTTCAAATTTAGATATAATATGTAAACTCCAGCCGAAAATGGCTTAAAAAGTTACAAAAATCTTTATTTCAGGGGGGCTCTCATAGAAGCGAATGCGAAGTAAAATTTTTTTTTTGCGATTCATAGGGTTGTTGTGTATCATTTTAAAGATAATTTGGAACAGAGTACAAAAGTAATTTTTTTTTAATTTTTTTCCTAAAATTGACGTAATGGGAGGCTCTCAAAGTGGAGATTATATTTGACCTCATAAGTCACGACCGCTTGAACAGCCGTGCTTGAAAGTTTTATATTTATTAGCATTATATCATGTACTTGAACAACAAATAAATATAATAAGGAAACTAAATTATTTAATTTTTAATGAGCTGCAGTATTTTTATCAGAAGTTCACAATGGTGTCAATAGATGGCGCTCTCATCTCATATTGCAAACGCAGCAGAAGTACTAATACATTAACATAATTATTATTTAAAATTAATATACAATTAATAAAAATTATTATATATTTAAATATCAAACATCAGTAAAACTTCACGTCGCGACGTGAAGTTTTATGCATTGTTGTTTTTGCATGTTTTCTGATCGTGTCGATAGACGACGCTGTGAACAAATAATTAAATTTGAATGTTCCAAAAAACTATACCTAGGTCCCTATTGATGCCTGATTTTACTACAGTTCCATAACCTTTATGGGCTACCTATGTTAAGTTAGGTGACGCTTTCTGTCAACTTTGTTATTACGAACCTCTACGGGACAACTAAAGGTGAAAATGACATTGGGATGTTAGGATTGTATTTAGGGGCTACCTACGTAAAGAGACTTCTACTTTGGGGATAATTTAGGTATGGTTGGTGAAAACGGGCATAATAATAATGTCAATTTTGATCGTCATATTGTGTCTATTGAATGAATAAGTAAATATGGAAAACCGTTACCGCGAGGTCTCAGTTCGGGGCGAACCACTAGTATTTTATTCGGTGACACGGTAGCCCTTGACTGCGATCTCAGCTGATGGTATATGATGATGCAGTCTAAGCAGACCAACTTGGAAGAAGATATTTTGGCAATTTTAGCTAAGACTGTCATGCCAGAACTTTAAATCCCTTGGCGGCATATCTTTGTCAAAACAGTACGTTTACATGGGTCTTAGGGCATTCAGATATCGGTTGTTTTGTTTGTGCCATCGGTTCTGCGGTTAGACCATAGTGTACAAATAATAAAAATAAAATTAATTTAAAAAATAAATCGGGCTCCCATACATAAAAAAGTACAAATAAAATTTTATTTTTTACCCTGGCATGTGGATTGTGGAGTGTTATTGTCTAGAGCTCATTAAGTGGAGTACAAATATATTTTTCATTATTTTTCAGCTTCAAAAATGAAGATATGGGGCCATCAAAGTTGTAACCAAAACAAACGAGCATTTTTTCACCATATGCTAATTCTATTCTATCTAAGATCTAAAATAGGTATCTAAATATGTATCTAGTTTAAAAAAAAAGTGATTTGGTCATATTTACGGAACCCTAAAAGAGCGAGGCCCGACTCGCACTTGGCCGATTTTGACCTATTCCTTGATTGTTTTTTTTTTATTCGATGACAAGCTAGCCCGTGACTGCGATCTCACCTGATGGTAAGTGACGATGCAGTCTAAGATGGTAGCGGGCTAACTTGGAAGGGGTACGGCAGTGAACATTCAACCCTTTGTTTGTATTTAACTGAATAGCACTGCAGGTGAAAATTAAATAAAGTGCATGACAGAATATGTCACGTCCTATCTGTTACTCACGTTGCGCATCTCTGACGCAATGCTAACAAGCAGGAGAGGTGCCAACACTGTGGGACACCGAAACAGCTCAATACTGAATACTGGTGTTTTGGGCGCCGATAAAAACTGACGATGAATTTCAATTATTCGCTCTCAAAACTGTGGCTTCATAGACGGATTTTATTTTTATTTAAAACTAGCTGATGCCCGCGACTTCGTCCGCGTGGATATAGTTTTTAAAATCCCTCGGGAATTCTTTGATTTTCCGGGATAAAAAGTAGCCTATGTCACTCTCCAGGTCCTCAACTATACCCATGCAAAATCACGTCGATCCGTAGCCCTGTTGCGGCGTGATTGAAGGACAAACCAACAAACAAACACAGTTTCGCATTTATAATATTAGTAAGGATATTCTCATATTTTTTTAAAGATTTCATTGAAGAAGCTATTTTTTCCGTCTTCCCAAAATCCCTCTTCGTCCCTTGAAAAATTTGGAGAGTACTTCAAAACTAATCTCAATTAACCTTCACCGAAAAATGAATATAAGCCTAACTTAATCTAACCCAACCCAAAATAAGTCTGCTCAAATTAAGAATTAAAAGTGAAAAGATGGTAAATACTTTATTTGTTGACTTAATTTTAGTAACCTAAATCCACACGAACAAGGAGGCCGTATCAACAAAAAATTAGTAATAGAACAAAATTATTTATCACGAAAATCCCCTGGGGTTTTATAAGGGGCATAATATCAATTTGGGGTATTTCACTTAACAAAATTAAGAACCCATAACAAAACGAGTCCCATTCCACCACACGCAAGCTGCAGACAATGCGGCCCGCGCTAAATGTCTGTCCGTCCCCAACGCGTAATCTCGTTAACTGTCCGACGCAAATAAGGCAAATAATAACAATATTGGGTAACGAACCGGACGCCGCCTCATTACGTGTGAGCGTGCGGTTGCAGTTATAATGAAATGCCAGAAAGCCTGGACGTTGCACACAAATTATTAAATAAAGATATATATAAAATATATTTTTTTTAATAATAATATTAAAAAATATATATATGCGCGTCGAATTGAGAACCTCCTCTTTTTGTTTTTTTGAAGTCGTTTAAAAAACGAACAAGTATAAAAGTACGTCACATTAAAGTTATGTTCCCTCAAATATGGTTGAGCGAAGCAACGGCTGGGTCATGCGTCATGCTCGTGATCGGGTCCTACCGGCGGGAATGAGGCTACTTTCTGTCTACCCGTCTTAACATGTATTGAATTATAAGTAGGTTTGCTTTTGTGGAACTTCCCCTCATTGTGGAAACATAGCATAGAATCTATTGTATTGTAAACTTGTTTGAAAAGAGCAACCGCCGAGTTTCTTGCTGGTTCTTGTCGGCAGGAAGGGCATTCCGAACCAGTGGTCGACTCATGGCGATTCAAAAGCACCCGTAAAAAGTTTATTTGAATAAAAAATATTTCTATTCTACATATTCTATTTTATAAAAAAAAAAACTGTGACCCGTCGACTACTGTAAATTGGATGTCAATATTATTGGTTGTGTTAGTATGAAATGTCTTAGTCGGGTGATATCCCAGACCATCATAACGAATCGATTTACACTTGATTGACACCTCACATCAAAATCGTCTCAGAAGTTTATTTGATACCGTGGAGCACTCGTAAATATTCACATACATACAAACATACCCACATGTAGACTGCTGGAAGCATAAGCCTTAAAAAGGTAACAATAATTTAATTACTTACAATTTTTTTTTTATTTTTTATCGCCAAAAATGTTCACAATGATATTTTGGAGTATAATATCTATTTGTATTAATAAATAAGACAAGTAGTTTTATTTAGCGGAAAGATTCAAAAAAAAAAAATAGAAAATGAGAATTTTCTCCATAGATAATAAATAAAAAATCGTCTGTGGTGTGCCCACGAGGGGGAAAGAGATGGAAGACTACGTAAATTATGAACACGTCTTTACTTGATCGAAGTCCATTTATTACTCCTTTATTATTATTAATATTTTTTTACTTACACCTATACTTTCTACTACACACCTTTACGCGTCTTACTTTTACCTACCCTACTACATAATTACCATATTAATGTAGGTACGAGTAGTACCACAGAGTAACTAGATAGAGGTGTATTAGAGAATATGTAGCGGAAGGCAGAAATCGTCTAGGGCAAGCTAAATTCCAGTATTTTGGGCAGAGCTTAGTTAGCTTAGTCCTGACATGTGAGATCCCTACGTAGGATCTTAAGCCGCTCCCTATTTAATACTGCAATAGATATTCTAGGTCTTAAACCAATCTCGACTACCTGTTTAACAATTCAAAGCATGTTAGTTTGAAGTAAGTTTTGAAGTGATTCCACGTTGATAGGTTTTTTCGAGTTTTTCATAATAATTACGTTGTTCGTAACCCACAACTATCGAAAAATAACGTGCCTTGTAGTGCCGATGGTGATCTTAGGGTCGTCAAAACTATACCCATGCAAAAAATCACGTCGATCCGTTGCTCTGTTACTGCGTGATTTATGGACAAATCAACAAGCAAACACAGCACATTAATTATTATAATTAGTAAATTTCTATGACAAAGTTGCATGAAAACTTGGCTTGGCTTCCAGCTGACCATACATCGATATTGTAATATTTTGTTTTGAAAAAAGAAACTGCCGAGTTTCTTGCTTCTCAGCGGAATCTGCACTCCGAACCGGTGGTAGAGTTTCGACGTGTAATAATAAATTATTTATTGCATGTAGGCCAGGTAGGCCTACATGCAATAAATAATTTTGAATTTGAATTTGAATTTGAAATTTGAATTTTGAATTTTAAATTTGAATTTTGAATTTGAATTTTGAATTTGAATATTAATGATATTCATGAAATATTGTTATGTAATTGAGAACTAAACATAGCAAGTCATGATTTTTTGTGAAGTGACGGTTATCGTCAATAATATGACGAGGCTTGTCACAGTGGGGGACACTTGTCAGGTAATTAGCACCCTCGATAAACTCATCGGCCGTGAGTCATGAGTCAGCTGTTTGGTGACAGGGGACACGACAGGGGACACGACTGGGCCCTGGGGACACGCGAGGTGGTCCGATGATTGCGTTGTTACGGTACGATGCTTCCGATTGTAGGGGAAAGTATTTTTGAGACGACGCATTGTTACAAAGTTGGCCATTGTTATGATAAAGTATGCCCTTGTTATGTTTATATGGTCTCCTTTTTTTTATTCGATGACAAGATAGTCCTCGACTGCGATCTCGCCTGATGGTAAGTGACGATGCAGTCTAAGATGGTAGCGGGCTAACTTGTAAGGGGTATGGCAGTGAACATTCAACCCATAAATCGGTTTCTACACGCCATCGTGCCGGAACGCTAAATCGCTTGGCGGCACGTTTTTGACGGTAGGGTGATAACTATAGCCACGGCCAAAGCCTCCCACCAGATCAGACCAGAGACAATTCGAAAATTATAAAAAATCCCAAATTGAGCCCGCCGGGAATCGAACCCGAGACCTCCCAGTTATAAGACCACAGCGCTCACCACTGCGCCAGGGAGGTCGTCGTCTCCTATTCGAGAGTCACGGGTTTAATTCCGGACACGCACCACTGACTTTTCGGATGTGCGTTTAAGCAATTAAATATCCTATGCTTCAACGGTGAACGGAAAAATCGTGAGGAAAACTCGTGAGCACTCCTGAGAGGTCTCCATAGTTTTCTCAAAGGTGTATAAAGTCTGCCAGTTTTTATTGGGCCTATGGGCCGCGGTGGATTATGGCCTATAACCCTTCTCCAAGAGACCTGCGCTCAAGCATAAGCTATTGATGGGTTGCTGATGATGATGATAAAGAGTTGTGATTTTAGCATTCTATGTATGTGTGTATGTTTGTGTTTGCGTATGTTCCACCCCAACTAGCAAAAATAAGTCATATAAGAGTTTTGCAAACGTTTTGGATATAACTGAATGGTATGCAATTAAGTCATACAATGGTCATACAAACGTTTATACAACGCGGTTTTGGCGCAGTTACTATGGCTATAAAGTCGTAAAGCTGTCATTTAAAAGTCATAAGCAAAAACGTTTAGTCAATTAGGTGTAATAAAATTAATATTTTAAGTATATTTCGTCATAGTAGTGTTGTAATTTATTATTTGTATGAGTATTTAGTCGTATAGTTATCATAGGGCAGACGTTTGTCTGACCAAGTAATCGTTTTGATGCAGTTTTGAAGCGCTTTCAATCATAAGTAATATTAATAAATTCTATTGTCTGTGAGCAGCTCGGCGTCTTCAAAAAATAAAAAAAACAAAGAGTAATATGTATTTAATATTTTATACTTCAGTGTAATCAATATTCACAAGTTTGAAATGGGATGTGTTTATTGTTAAGTTAGGAAAACTTAATGCGAATGTCACTTTTGCGACCAACTTTTTAGGTTTATTAATAAATTTTAAATGCCCCCTTGATTTTATTTAAATTTAATTATATTTTTCTTTAATAAAAATAAATTATTATTTGTGATAATGCCATTATGATTTACAAAATACTTATATACGATAAATACTGCTGTGTTAAGAGTAAAAACTCCTTCATAATGCCATTATGAGTTACAAAATACTTATATACGATAAATACTGCGGTTTTAAGAGTTAAAAATTAAAGAACGCCATCTAAGACGCCATCATTACAAACCTATCAGAGTTCCTTAAAACATTTTAGTAATCCGTCATTTTGTCATTCCAAAACATAGTTCTTTTACATTATCAGAACATTTTAGAGAACATAACTTTTTTGGGAATATAACTATTGCATAGATAGGTATATTATAGACCTCGCCTAACGTTTTAGTCGCAATTGTATTTTAAGAAAGTAATAATAATTGCAAACAATTTCTATGGTATAGTATAGTACAGTTGGTATACTTACCTAAATGTAAATTTTTGTGCATCAAGTTGTGCACCTATAACTAGTACCTACCTACTATTTTTTTTTAGATTTCAAATTTATAGACGTGGCCTTTCTGGATGTGGACGATTTTCTTAAGAAAAGCGATTTTGAATTATTGAGAGAATTAAAATGGCCGTGGCAAAAAACACATTTTGTCAAAGTCGAAAAATGTCATAATTGTCGGTTTCCAACTTTATCCACAATGCTTAAACATTTTGTCATGCCAAATAACAAAAATATAATAATGCTGCTTCACTATAACTTTTTTTGGTGCCAGCAGTGCAAAGATTTCGCTATTTATGATCAATGATCATTATCCATGCGATGAATGTATCTGTAACGAGTAGATAATCAAGAAGCAAATTAAGGTTTATTTTGTACTACCATGGTAGGTGTGTTTTATTATATAAGCCGTGTCAATAAAGAAAGGAATCTGAAATGGCGGCTTGTACTTGTAATGACAGGCACAGGTTGGACCGTCAGCAAAAAACGAAGCGAAGCTGGGCTGCTATATGTGTAGCTATACAGACACACATTGTATGTTTATATTATTTATTTAGTATTTGTGTTGATACCTTATTCATTTATGTACCTATATTATGTTATTAAATATACCTATATATCACTTGATTTATATACACACATCAAAAGTGTCTAGGGATCAACATATATTTTTGCAATAACTTTTCTCCTGATTGATATTAATTAAAATTTTCTTTAAGGATTCATCAAATAAAGTGTTTTCGTTTGTCACAGTAACGATAAACCAAGTCACCTTTGCATTAATAAAGAAATTTGCCATTTTCCTAATAAAGGGATTTTTGACATTTGAACCACTAACATTAAAGTTCGAAAAAAAGACTGAAATAACAGTTTTCTTTAAAATTTTATTGGGTAACTTAAACAATTAATAATCCGTGTTTCTACCGCGAACACTAACAACACATGAACATCGGTTTGGCATACTCAAAATGAGTTCATCCAAATCACGCTGTGGAATGGCCGCCCATGTTCGTTGCAACAACAAAAAAAGGTCTTCTTGCCACTGGATACCCTCCATATTCGGCAGAGCTCTTCTCTGTAGCATATCCCATGCATGCTCAATCGGGTTCAAGTCTGGCGACTGAGCAGGCCAGGGCAGGACATTGATGTTAGCTGCGGCGAGAGTCTGTCTTACAACTCTTGCGGTGTGCGGTCGTGCATTATCATGCATTAACTGAAATAAGGGACCGATTTGCACTTGTAGAGGAAGGATGACGTCTGATACAATCGTCTCAGCATAAATTTGAGCGTTGAGGTTGCCTCTGATCCAAATCAACTCAGTTCTTCCGCCGATCCAAATACCCGCCCATACCATGATGGTTCCACCACTATAAGGATGGACTTCCTGGCAGGATTTTAATCGCTGTTGGCGTCCAGGGGTTCTCCAGTGTCGTATACGTCTTGTATCCGGTCTCATACCAAAACGAGACTCATCAGAAAAGCACACGAAACGCCATTGTTCTTCTGCCCAATTTCTGTGTTCAAGAGCCCATTGATATCGAATCCTACGATTGTGCATTGCTATAGGTGGTACCCGTAGCGGTCTTCGGGAATGAAGGTTCACTTCATGCAAGCGGTTTCTGACTGTTTGGTCGCTAATTAAGTTCCCTGAAGAGTGATGAAGCCTCACGGCTAACATCATGGCGGTTATTGTTGGAGCTCTTCGAGTTAAGATTTGAATGTATCGGTCTTGTCTCCGTGTGGTGCAGCGATACCGTCCTCCATGGCGCTGAGCCACGGTACCAGTGCTTCGGTAACGTGTCCAAAGTCGACTGATAACACTCTGACTTGTATTCAGAGCTAAAGCCACAGTACGTTGCCGGGAACCAGCTTCTATCATTCCCACGGCTCTGAGCATTTCTTCCCTGCTTAAATGACGTCGCCGCTCCATAATAACGTTGGTTTTAATCAGTAGTAGGGAAACAGTAGCACTAATAATGTCTTCAATGCGTTGTATGTTTTTATAGGGAAAATATTGACAGCTGATTTTCATCTTTTACTCGAATTTGATTGACAGTTCCTGATTCAAATTATGAAATGCACCAAAAAGGATCCATATAAATTTATAAAATCATAAATTTATTACAAAGCCACATCTCAATCTCAAGAAATCCGCATAAAAATGCTTGATCCCTAGACACTTTTGATGTGTGTAGTTAGCACATGTTTAATATCTCTAGGTATTTATTTATTTCTTGTTATCTTTAAGTCCTCTAACTTATCTTGTATGTTTCGCGTCAGGTCGCAACGTATTTTATATTTCTTCTTCAAAATATTTTGTAACATTATATACGATTTCACCCTCATCACTTCGAAGAATCTTTCCTCGTTTCGCGTAAACGCTCATATTAAAGCTCATTTTTTAAACGTAAGATAATTATTGATCAATAAACAGCATACGAACGACAATAACAACGAAAAAACTTAACAGAAAACAAGACAAAGAACAGTAACAAAAACACAGTGTGCAAGCAGATACAGACTGATAATTTTTTTGCGTGCTGTAACGACGTGTGCGAGTGAGAGGGAATGATTAGCGACGCCATTTACAATTCCTTTCTTTAATGACACGGGTTATACTAGTAACTAGAGGATGCCCGCGACTTCGTCCTCGTGGATTAAGGGTTTTTAATTCCCGCGGGAACTCTTTAATTTTTCGGGTTAAAATGTAACCTATGTGCTTTAATCCTGGGTATGAGCTATCTCTATTCCAAATTTCAGCCAAATCGGTTCATTCTTTGTCGCGTTAAAGAGTAACAAACATCCATCCATCCATACATACCTACATCATCACAAACTTTCACATTTATAATATTAGTATGTGATTAACTTTAAAGAAATTTTATCTTCTTCATAATTTTAATCAATTTCATAATTTTTTCTTTTTCTTCTTTCATAATTTTACGGTTTATGTACGGAACCATCGCACTCTCTGTCGCGTTCATTTAAAATGTCAGAATTCTGACGTTTTGAACCAAACAAATCATAAGCACTAGCTTTTAGAAATACAGTGGTTTCGGATATGACATTTATATGACTTTATTGCCATGTAACATTCATAAGAAACCGAAATTATGACTAGTCTTACAGTTGCGGATATAAAAGCTTTTATATAACCAAATTGCTATAAGGTGTCATATATAAGTTGTAATACCAGCCAAAATGTCCTGGCTAAGATGTTTGTATGACTGTTTATTTTCTGCGATTAAATTGCTTTATAGCTATGTCATACAAACGTTTGTACGAGGACATTTTATTACCAAATTGCATTAAAACATAAATGCAACATACATGACGCCTGTACAACTTCACGTTTTAAAACTTGCTAATATACGATACTTATAGGACGAATTAGTCATAAAAGGTTAAAATGTTATGACCATTTTGTTAGTTGGGACCGTAGCGCTTAAACGACAGAGCCGATTTTGATGAAACAGGGGACAAATAGATTTCAAACGACCACCCTGACGACCATTTTTGACGACCTCCCTGGCTCAGTGGTGAGCGCTGTTGTCTTATAACTGGGAGGTCCCGGGTTCGATTCCCGGCAGGGTCAATTTGGGAATTTTTAATTTCTGAATTTTCTCTGGTCTGGTCTGGTGGGAGGCTTTGGCCGTGGCTAGTTACCACCCTACCGTCAAAGACGTGCCGCCAAGCGATTTAGCGTTCCGGCACGATGACGTGTAGAAACCAATAAGGAGTATGGGTTGAATGTTCACTGCCATACCCCTTCCAAGTTAGTCCGCTACCATCTTAGACTGCATCGTCACTTACCATCAGGTGAGATCGCAGTCAAGGACTAGCTTGTCATCGAATAAAAAAAAAATAAAAAAAAAAAATCGATTCATTATTATGATCCGGGTGACACAGACTACATTTTATATTTAGTAAACAAAATCGTCGGATGTTACAATATGGAATTACATACATATGTTTACAATTTAATAATTTTTTTCTTTATTAATCACTACATATTATAAAACAAAGTCTCCCGGCGCGTCTGTCTGTCTGTCTGTCTGTTCGCGATAAACTCAAAAACTACCAAACGGATTTTCATGCGGTTTTCACCAATAGATAGGGTTACTACAAGCGATACTTCTTTTATAAACCTACGTAGTGTTTAATATGCTGTTCAATATAACTTAGGGGACATTTCAAGGAGTTTGCAAAGCATAGGCGTAATATGCTCTACTACCCGTGCGAAGCCGGGCTGGGTCGCTAGTATCATATAATTTTAACTTTTTAATATCAAATGATAACTTTCAATAGCCATCTTTTTAAGGGTTAATAAAATTGCCAAAAATTTATATTTTAAATTGAAAATTTGCTATCATTCACGCCAATTTGATTACAATACCCGCAATTCAAGTCAATGTACTAGATAGAGAAAAATTTATTTTACAGTAGACAAAGCTAAATTGGCGGCTATCGCGATTTCGGCAGTTGACTGTAAATTAAAATTAGTGAGTAAAACATTGATATACCAATGCCAAGATAGGGATCGCGACGGACGCCTATTCGTAACTAAAATAAATACTAGCAAAAAGCTGAACTTTGTGACGGCTCGCGTAGTTTTTCTAACGGGGTTCTGTTGCAGCGATGTTAACTCTTTGGTTTTCTAACAGATAGCGTTGGTATTACAATAACATTCTATCCAATGAATACAAAATTGTTGGTGTTCATTTTTTTTAATGGTTATAATTAAATGATATTTTTTTCCAGATAGCACACCTGGATATGAAGTTAAATTGCTATGTTAAAGCACAAATCCATATGCGTGATGGTTTTTCAGTAAAGTGTACCACAAGAATGCTCAGGTTGTGGGATAGTGTTAGGGCTCGCTTCGATCGCCCTAATTATGCCTTAAATTTAATTTTAAATCAATGCTATATTAACTTTTCTTTTGATTTTTTATAAAATTTATATTCATATTTAGATACATAATATATTAAATCAAAGTATTTAGGGTCTACCTACATAAACAGACTCCTACTTAGGGGATTATTTAGGTATGTTTGGTGAAAATGGGCATAAATGTCTAAACTTTAGGATATCAATGTCGCAAATGAACGAATAAAGGCCTCAGCAGTAATTTCTCAGTTATACCGTCCCGAGACGGCGTCAAATGGTTGTGTTTGCGGCTGATTGGAGCGAACACTGTTCTCCAAATCAAAATAACAAATTGCTGAGATATTCCGTTAACGCAGACTGAGTATCGACACAATACTGCAAGTGGTACCGGCAGAATACCAGCGTTCAGGTTTTTTTAACCTGCAGCAATAATGCTGAGTCGGTACATATTTGCTTCCGTGAACATATTTAAATTCAAAATTAATTATTTCATGTAGGCCAACCTGTGGCTCTTATGACACATTAAGACTCTACTACCGGTTCTGAATGCAGATTCGTAATATTATTATGGGTGCAAATGCCAAATTTGAGTTTTTTTTTTATCTCTCATCTTTTTCTCTTGTACCGTTTCATCGAAGTAGAAAGAGTATTTACTTTGTTTCTTTTTTTGTCTAATATCCGAATAATATAAATCCAAAAGTACCTAGGTCTTCTAGGTAGGTATATCCATTTCATTGTTTAATGCTTACTTCTGCGCTGATTTCAAGAAATCTCAAAGCTTGAACATTATCTGGAGAAAAATTTTAGTAAAAAAATTAAGTGGCACTCGGGGACTGCCGCGGTAAAGCTATTACATAGCATTTTTTATCAACTTATGTAATTACTTCGCGAGTGAGATTCGAACCTGCGACATCATACACCATACGGTAAAGAAAGCGGCCGCTCGCCCACTGCGCCAAACAGAGCTACTTGTGAACCTCTAAAATATTGAACGCTTACTGAACGACGGTGTTAGGTTTATTTTCGTTACGGAATTTCTTGATTCGGTCGCCGCGCTCAAACTGTTTGTCCCAGTTCAAAGCCCGCGATAAAAGCTATTTAACTAGACAATTACTTTCACTTAGCAAGTCGAATGTTCCAATTTCTCCGCCTTATTTCGAATAGCCAAAATACGGGCCGTAAAGTCGCAATTAATCTAAGTAAAATTATTCTTTATTAATAAATCAGGCGGGGAAGAGTTTCAATTAAAATGGAAATTCGCGTCCGTTGCGATGAGCGACGGACACGGAATAATAATAACTTCTTGTTAATAACAAAATAACTCTTTACGCCTCATTGTTATATTGCTAACAGTTTCCAGTGCTGTGTTGTAATTGGAAAAGGCAATTTAATGAATTGACCAGTATTGGTCAATTGATTGAATTGGCTATGACATTCTTTAAAGTGTAAACAAATGTGTAAAAATAAGTTATTGAGTCGGAATTACTAGTGGTTCGCCCCGAACTGAGACCTCGCGGTAACGGTATCCCATGATTATTCATTCAATCGATACATGATAACCAAAACTGACATTATTATTATGCCCGTTTTCACCAAACATACCTAAATCATCCCCTAAGTAGGAGTCTCTTAACGTAGGTAGCTCCTAAATACAATCCTAAGTCCTAACATCCGTCCCAATATCCTTTTAGGTGTCCCGTACAGGATCGTGATAAATAAGTTGACAGAAAACATCAATCACCTAACTTATAGGTAGCCCGTAAAGGTTAGGGAACGTTAGTGAAAACATTGAATTATTTATCAAACATTCAATTTAACTCGTAGTTCCATGGGAATAGTTACTGACTGCGCCATCTATTAGCATTATTGTGAAGCTATGTTGATGCTATATGAATTACTGACGCCCATTAAAAATTAAATAATCTCGTTTCTTTAATATTCATATAATTTTAGTATTTGTTGTTCAAGTACAGGATATAAGTGACCTAAAAACATAAAATCAGTTTGAAAATCCATAGCGGATTTTTCTAGAGAGCGTCTTCAAGCGAGCGTATAAAATCGCCACTTTGAAAGCCCCCCATTTCGTCAATTTTAAGGGAAAAATTAAAAAAAAATTATTTTTGTACTCAGTTCAAAATTATCTTTAAAATGATACGTAACAATTTTATGTAACGCGATATTTTTTTTTTTACTTCGCATTCGCTTCTATGAGAGCCCCCCTGAAATAAAGATTTTTATAACTTTTTAAGCCATTTTCGGCTGGAGGCCATCGGTTTACATATTATATCTAAATTTGAAGTAATTACGTTCAGTAATTCAAAAGTTATAAGGCTCTGACAGACGGACGGACGGACGGACGGACGGACGGACAAGTGCAAATCGCCCTAGTTAACTCAAAGACCTTCGCTTCGCTCGGTCGATTAATTACATTTAATGAATTTCTTATGACATAGATGCATTAGGAGTCAATTGTCAAAAGTAATTGGTCAATTAATTGAATTGGCTATGACATTGTTTAAAGTGTAAACAAATGTGTAAAAATAATTTATTGAGTCGGAGTTATTAATTACAGTTATTAAATTTCTTATGACATAGATGCATTAGGAGTCAATTGTCAAAAGTAATTGGTCAATTAATTGAATTGCCTTCAACATTGTATAAATTTTTATAAAAAAATTAAGTGGCACTCGGGGACTGCCACCGTAAAGCTATTGCATAGCATTTTTTATCAACTTATGCAATTATAATATTTATGCAGTATTTTTTTTTTGCATAATAAAAATTATGCAATAAAATATTTAAAAAACAAACAAACAAGAAAAGCGCACTTTCACTACTTCGCGAGTGAGATTCGAATCCGCGACATCATACACCATACGGTAAAGAAAGCGGCCGCTCGCCCACTGCGCCAAACAGAGCTACTTGTGAACCTCTAAAATGTTGAACGCTTACTGAACGACGGTGTTAGGTTTATTTTCGTTACGGAATTTCTTGATTCGGTCGCCGCGCTCAAACTGTTTGTCCTAGTTCAAAGCCCGCGATAAAAGCTATGCAAATAGCTTAACAAATTTAAACAGTGTGTATAAATTTTCGACCGAGCGAAGCGAAGGTCTCTGAGTTTACTAGAGCGATTTGCACTTGTCCGTCCGTCCGTCTGTCAGAGCCTTATAACTTCTGAATTACTGAACGTTATTACTTCAATTTTAGATATGATATGTAAACCGATGGCCTCCAGCCGAAAATGGCTTAAAAAGTTATAAAAATCTTTATTTCAGGGGGGCTCCCATACGAAATGGGGGGCTTTCAAAGTGGAGATTGTATTCGAGGCTAGATCTCTAAAACCACTTCGTTTTAAAACTTGAAACTTACACATAATTTGAGTTATATTCTGTACTTGAACAACAAATACTAAGATCAAATAAATATTATAAAGAAACGAAATTATTTGAGTTTTAATGGGCATCAATGTTTTTAACAAAACTTCACTATACTGTTACTAGATGGCGCTGTCTTTAATATTGTAAATACGCATCCCATCCACGAAAGCAGATGACGATTGACGTCATCAGATTCGGCGCGTTTTAATTACAATATAATATAGTTAAAACTACCTTATGGGAATTATGGGATACCGCGAGGTCTCAGTTCGGGGCTAACCACTAGTTATAAACAAATTTAAACAATGTGTAGTCAGAGTAATTAATTACAGATAATGAATTTCTTAATGACATTCAGAATTAAGATAATTAATAATTAAGATGCATTTTGAGCAATCGGCTTTGAATATAGCTGCTCACGAAATGGTGTAATAACTTATTACATTGTTAACCTAGTTACTGTTAGTGTAACATTTTGTTTTGAAAAGAGCAACTGCTGAGTTTCTTGCTCGCTCTTCGCAGTAGAATCTGCTTTCCGAACCGATGGTAATGTCTTGACTTGTCATAACTTTGACTTACCTTACCATTGAATCTCCATCGCTCCATCTTAGGCTGTATCTTCACTTACCATTAGGTGAGATTGCAGTCAAGTATATTATATTTTTAAAAAGTGACGATGTAGCGATCTCAGACATGCAGATCACTCTGCAATAAAGCAACGAACTGCAAGAAAGTCTGATACAAAAAATTGCGAGAAATTGCAGCAATTAATTGCTAGTATAGATACACTTGAGTTTACGTCGATCCTTCTCAACAATAATGTTACATAGGATTATACATATGTGATTTCCAAAATGTAAACCTTTGTAACGCTCCAGTTTCCAACTCAAACCGAGTTCCTTCAAGCTGAAAGTTGTGTAAATCTGTAACGTCGAATCTCCTAAACCCTTCGGCAAACAGCGGAGGCTGCCGAGTCAACCCGATTAGATTATTTGCTCGCATCACACATGTTTGACTTGCTCCCTCTAATCCCCCCACTCCTCTCGTCTTCGTACTACTAAAAGTTGTCTCTTTATCTCTCCAAATATGTTCAAGGCAAATCCTTATTCCAAAAACAGTAACAGATATAACAGGAACATTTCAAGTTTCTTTAACTACCCTCCAAAACCCTATAGAGACGTCTGAGGCTTCTCCGTACATTTCGCTTCGCAGCTAATGCGTCCGGCGGCCATTAAAATCTCAGTAGTTTCCTTATCCGAAGCCCTTTGTCGTTAAACCAGACTTATCTTACTGTGATATAAACAGGGACGGCTTCATGCAACGCTGTGATCACTGAAAAGTTAAAATGTACCTACTAGCTGATGCCCGCGACTTCGTCCGCGTGGATTTAATTTTTAAAATCCCTTGGGCCCTCTGTTTTTCGGGATATCAGGAAGCCTAAATCACTCTCCAAGTCCTCAACTATAGGTGTACTATGCAAAAAATCACATTGTATCGTTGTTCAGATGCTGCGGGATTGAAGGACTAACCAGTTTTTAAACTTTTGCATTGTTTACAGTTCTAATACCTTCTCTTCTTCTTCATCAACCGATAGACTCCCACTGCTGGACAAAGATCTCTTGCATGGACTTCCACAGGTCTCGGTCTTGCGCCGCCTGTATCCTGCGGCTCCCCCAACTTGTCTGGTCCACCTAGTCTACCAAAACTACGCTTCCCGGTGTAGGGGCGCCACTCCAGCACTTTGGGACCCCAACGACCATCAGCTCTCCGAATTATGTGCCCCGCCCATTTCCACTTCAGTTTCGCGACTCGCTGATCTGTGTCGGTGACTTTGGTTCTCCTACGGATCGCCTCATTTCTGATTTGATCTCGCAGGGATACTCCGAGCATAGCTCTCTCCATCGCCCGCTGAGTGACCCTGAGCCTTCTATGAGGCCCATAGTAAGTGACTATGTCTCGGATCCATATTATGTCACCACTGGCAACACGCACTGTTCGAAGACTTTAGTCTTCAGGCACTGTGGGATTTTGGACGAGAAGACATCTCGGAGCTTCTCGAACGCTGCCCAGCCGAGTTGGATTCGGCGGTTGATCTCTTTCTCGAAATTGGACCTATCTAGCTGGACTGTGTGTCTCAGGTATAAGTATATACTCGTCCACAATTTCGAGTGCAGAGTTCAACAATTACTGGGTGGAGCGGAGCATGGGCATTGGACATGATTTTCGTCTTGCTCATGTTCATTTTCAGGCCCACCACTGTTCACTGTTCACGTTCAATCCCTATAATAATATAATATTAATAATAATATTCGAATTAAATTCATTTCCGTATCCAAAACCAATAAAATTGTGTTAATACTCTAATCATATCCATAAATCCAGAAGCAAAACCTCATAACCCAAACAACCCTAGCCGAAATACGTTTGATATAGGTGTAGGTATATTCTTCCTATACATTGCGTTTCTGGGTTAAGTAATTAGGTTAACTGCGTCTCTTTGACCCGTAACGTTTACTACGTTACAACGTGAATAAAAGTCAGTATTATACTATGGCAATAAACAATATTGTCTCTCTACTTTTACAGCACTAATTAAATAATAGCTACTTATTATTTTATGTGCGTTATATTTATGTGTGAAGAAGTGATTTGTTTTATTTTAAAAAGCTTTCGTCAACATTTTTGAAAATTATTTGAGAACTTTTTCATTTAGAGTGATGACGCCTTATAAATCGATTAACCGGCTGCACGCACGAAATAGTGTCACGTTCCGCTGGAGCCTGAGCGTGCAAGCGAGAGCGCGGAACAAGCGATAGAGAGGCACGATTGACTCAAGCGTATAAAGAAACATTGATGAGATGAATAAATGTGTCATAATCCAACGATTATGACACATTTATTCATCTCATCAATGTTTCTTTATGACGTTATCACGTAAAACTATCGTCCATAAACCGACTTTACAGACAACCAATTTTTTCGAGATAAAAAAATTCCAGGTCGCAAAGCTATCTCTGAGTCAAAATGAGGATCGGTTCAGCGATTTAGCCATGATTAAAGTTTGTGGAAAATTAACGTCGGTGCGAAAATTAGCTCATCCGACTAGGTGCCATTTTGGTTCTTGCCAATGGATTTTTTTAATCGCACTAGACATAATGAACGACTGGAGGATATTCACGATCAATGATCAATTCATTTATTCATTAAATCCTTTCTTCAAATAATACAATAAGAAATAATTTAATTTTAACACAAGCAACATCCTAATTATCTATGCAACCGGAGGACCTCAAAATTTCTCAGAAATTGGAGCCAAATGTCGATTCCATCAACACAATGATCAACATTATGATCTTTAATTGAGAAAAGTGACTTCTTTTGCTCTATATAACTTACTCGTATATTAACTAGTGGTTCGCCCCGAACTGAGACCTCGCGGTATCCCATAATTCCCATAAGGTAGTTTTAACTATATTATATTGTAATTAAAACGCGCCGAATCTGATGACGTCAAAACGTCTAATTATTGTAAATAGAAACGGATTTACTTTTGCAAAAACAACGAGATACTTTTATTGATAATAATTTGCTAATTGAATAACATAATTAGTAATAGACAAAATAAGAATAGCTGACGCAAAACTGTATTTACAATATTAAAGACAGCGCCATCTATTTATTAACAGTATAGTGAAGTTTTGTTAAAAACATTGATGCCCATTTCCCCACCGTGGAGGAGTACGTCCGTACACTGGCGCGGCGCATGTTCGCCAGCGCCGACAACGGACCGTACGAGCACCTCCACGGAATCGCACCGCTAGCCAGCCGACCACCGACCGGGCGTCCCTTACCTCGAGAGCTCCTGCGATCGCCATCACCGAGGAGGCACGCAGGTGACCATAGCGACGACGACGGTGACGACGACGACGCGAGACCCACTGGACCAGACCAGGACTCCGCGCACGACGGCGACTCCCTCGCCCGTAGCGCGGAGCCTACCACCGGACTTGACATCGCCCCGCTCGCGGCGGCTATCTGCCCGCCAGCGACGCGGGGCCCTTGGCGATACACTGGCCCCGCGCTCGATGACGACCCTTTCGTCAGTAGCGCGGGACCCTACACCGAACATGACACCGCTCCGCTCGCGGCGGCGACTTGCCCGCCTGCGACGCGGGGCCCCCGGACCGACATCGGTCCCGCGCACGGCAGCGACTCTATCGCCCGTAGCGCGGAACCACCCACTGGACCCGACACCGCCCCGCTCGCGGCGGCAATCTTGCCCGCCAGCGAGCGGAGCCACTGGACTGACACTCAGCCGCAAGGCCCCTACCCATAGCGGAAAAGGAGCCTCAGCCGCCATGGACCTAATTGCCAAGACGGCTGAAAAACCATCACCGGGGAAGTGCTCTTCCCCGCGCCCCGCCCGGGTAATGAGGCCCTGCCTCGAAGCCCGTACCCTCCGCTGGCCTCGGCCAGTGAAGACGACCCGTGCTGCTGCTGCCCATTAAAACTTAAATAATTTTGTTTCTTTATATTTATCTAATCTTAGTATTTGTTGTTCAAGTACAGAATATAACTCAAATTATGTGTAAGTTTCGAGTTTAAAAAAAAGTGGTTTTAGAGATCTAGCCTCGAATACAATCTCCACTTTGAAAGCCCCCCATTTCGTCATTTTTAGGAAAAAAAATAAAAAAAAATACTTTTGTACTCTGTTCCAAATTATCTTTAATATGAGGTACTGCAACCCTATGAAATGCAAAAAAATATATTTATTCCCATAAGGTAGTTTTAACTATATTATATTGTAATTAAAACGCGCCGAATCTGATGACGTCAATCGTCATCTGCTTTCGTGGATGGGATGCGTATTTACAATATTAAAGACAGCGCCATCTAGTAACAGTATAGTGAAGTTTTGTTAAAAACATTGATGCCCATTAAAACTCAAATAATTTCGTTTCTTTATAATATTTATTTGATCTTAGTATTTGTTGTTTAAGTACAGAATATAACTCAAATTATGTGTAAGTTTCAAGTTTTACAACAAAGTGGTTTTAGAGATCTAGCCTCGAATACAATCTCCACTTTGAAAGCCCCCCATTTCGTATGGGAGCCCCCCTGAAATAAAGATTTTTATAACTTTTTAAGCCATTTTCGGCTGGAGGCCATCGGTTTACATATCATATCTAAAATTGAAGTAATTACGTTCAGTAATTCAGAAGATATAAGGCTCTGACAGACGGACGGACGGACGGACGGACGGACGGACACACGGACGGACAAGTGCAAATTCACTCAAGTAAACTCAGAGACCTTCGCTTCGCTAGGTCGATTATTAATTCGAAAGTGTAAGTATTTGCTGCCGTGTTTTTTTTCAACGCGGAAAAACAGAGCTTTCCCGCAGGATTTTAAATAACTAACTCCACGCGGACTTTTACCTAGTAAATATTACTGAGAAATTGGCGTAAAATAATGACTCTATTTTATCGTTAAATGTGGAAAAGTAACTTCTTTTGCTCGACAGGTATAGTATAAACAAAAGCGGAGCGACGTGAAGCCGCGGGCGATGTCTTTTGTCTTGTAACTTGTAGTTTGTGCCGTTTGTTAGAAAGATGTTATTTATTTAGAGTAATAGTCTCTTGTAGCAGAGACTTGCCCTCAGCAATGCCAGTTACCAGTTATAAAGTGAGAGTAGTTTTTCATCTTCAACTGAAGTATGTAACGGAGTGGATCGACCCGGCTGAGAGCGACCCACTTCGTTCATTAGATGTGAGGGATCGAACCTCGCTTTTCACTATTTCCTAGGACAAGGAATAAAATACTCGATAAACAATAACGACTTTTATTTATAATTCTCTTAACCTATTACACGATATCGAGAGACGTTGACGCAAGCCTAAACACGGTTACAATATTATATGAAGCGGGACCGCCCGGGCGCCTGACGGAAGGACGACGGACTCCCGGTGGAGCGCGGGTGACGCGGCGGTCGCGGGGGGAACGCAGACGCTCGGGGTGGTTGGACGGGCCGGGCCGCGAGGCCAAGCGCGAGCAACAGCCCCTGTGGTCCTACCAGAGAGCTCGTACCACTCGTCAACCCAGAGGGTAATCAGGCCGACGATGGGATCGATCCAGAGGGAAATCAGACCGACCCCGATGGTACGGGCGCCGCTGGCGAACTGCCGGTGGACGCTCTTGTTCGGCGTTTTATACTTTTCTGCTGGCTGCTTCGGTGGGCCTCGGTGCGGTTCGGCGGGGATCGCGCCGCTGGTGTCATTGCCCTGGCGTGTGCGTTCACGTCGGCCCCGCGTGATGAGTCAGGCGGCACGTGTATCGTGGGCTGCTTGCGCTGTGACGGCGTGTTCACGCGGGTCCCTCGTGCGATGATTCACGCCGCCCGTGTAGGCTGCTTTGCGTTGTGACGGCGCTCGTCACACTCTCCCCTCTCGTTTTGAGATGTTTACCTGTAAACATCACCGTTGGTTACACACCATCCTCTGAATCAAAAGAACTATAAAGTAGTTTATTGTCGTCTGTATGTCACTTTGTATATTTCGAACCTATGCGTTTGGCTGTGCCTTCCCTCCTTTGTCATCCTTTTTGTATTTGGGTAACCTCACTATCCCCTTTCGGTGGTTACCCATGCGTTTTCTTCCTCTCCGTTTCTTTTTCTTCTTCTTTTGCCCCTCGGCTGCCACCACCTCTGTGGCCAGTGCCTGGCATTCTGGTGACATCGTTCGGTCGTCATCGGGTTCCTTTCTGGTTGACGGACCTTGCATTGCCGCTTCTTTGTCCGAGCACGCTGGGGTTGTCGCGTCCGCCATCGTTTACTCCACTGTAACTGATCCTTTTTTGACATTTTCTTGATTTCGATGTTATATTTCTTGTCTTGAGGGTAGGTTGATTTCTTTCTAGTGACATTTGTGTATTCTGTGCTCTTTGTCTATGCTTTCTTATAGTCCGATGTTTGTCTGGTCGGACCTTCCCGGTCGGGTCTATGTTGGATGGTGTGTGTCGTCTTGGACTATTCGTGTCGTGTTCTGACTTTTATCGGTTACTTTTCTTTCGTTTTATTCTTGGAATCTTTTTATATCCTTTATGTGTGCTGTGCATATCTTGCCTCCGTTGAGTGCTTTTAATAAAAATATCACGGGCGATTTTCTTTCTATTATCTTGTACGGGCCTGAGTATTTTGGTGCTAGTTTCGCGCAGAACTTTTTTTCTGCGTTTGACAGTGGAAAATCTCGTTTAAGTACGAGTTGTTCCATCTTTGGTTCCCATTCTCGTTTCGATTTATCGTAGTTTTTCTTTTGGTTTGTTGATGCTAGTTTCTGGTTCTCTCGTACCATTTGATAAATTTCTTCTAGTTTTTGTTTTTCTTTCAGTGTTGGAGTTGGGAGGTTGTTTTCGTCGTTAAAATGTCTAAGTTCCCTGCCGAATAACAAGAATGCGGGCGTGTATTTCGTTGATTCTTGTACTGAAGTGTTTATCGCAAAATTGAATTCACCTAAGTACTCGTCCCATTTTTTATGGTTTTTTTCTATAAAGGCGGCTATCATGGTTTCTAATGTCCTGTTTATTCTTTCTGTTGGGTTACACTGGGGTGTGTATGGTGCGGTAAGTCTCTGTTGTATACCGTACTTATCGAGTGTGTCTCTGAACTGTTTACTTGTGAAGACCTTTGCGTTGTCACTGAGTAATGTCTGTATTCTGCCGTATCTCATGAGTATGCACTCTTTTAGTGCGTTTATGACTGCGTTTGTCGTCGCGTTCCTCAATGGCTTTATTTCCGACCACTTTGTGAACTTATCGTGAAAAACGATGATCCATTGATATCCCTTTGACGATCGTGGTAGTGGTCCTATTAGATCGGTTGTCACTACTTGCCATGGTTCTTCCGTGTTATTGATATGCATGAGTCCTGGTCTTTTTTCCTGCGACGTTTTGTGTTTTTGACATGTCTCGCACCTGTTTACGTATTTTGCGACATCTCTAAAAATGCCTGGCCAATAATAACGTTGTGCTGTTTTGTTGAAGGTTTTTGATACCCCTAGGTGTCCTGCGCTGGGTTCGTCGTGGTTTTGTGAGAGGATTCTTCTTTTGTCGGAGTTTTTGACGCATAGCTTCCATTCGGTGTCGGGATCTAATTTGCCCCCGTATCGTGGATTGATTATTCTTCTATATAGTTTATCTTCCTGTATTCGATAATCTGGTTCTGTTTCGGGGTTCGTCATTACCTTATTGAATTTCCTTGTGTACCATTCGTTTTCGTCAACTGACGCGGCGCATACTGGGTTTCTTGATAGTTCATCTGCTATCACGTTTTGTTTTCCCGGTTTGTATACTATGTCGAAGCTGTATTGTTGTAGTTCTAATGCCCACCTCGCTAGTCTTCCTGATGGGTTTTTTAGATTGTTAAGCCATTTTAGTGCTTGGTGGTCGGTTATGATGGTGAAGTGGTAACCTTCCAGAAATGGTCTCATTTTCCTAACTCCCCATACTACCGCTAGGCATTCTTTCTCTGTGGTTGTATACTTCACTTCTGGTGGTTGTAGTGTGCGGCTTGCGTACATTACCACCTTTTGTTTTCCCTCGTCTTCTTGCATTAGTACAGCCCCTAGTCCTGTGTCACTTGCGTCTGTTTGTAATATGAATGGTTTCGAGAAGTTGGCTCGGATTAAGATTGGGTCTTCTATTAATAATTTCTTTATTGCCTCGAATTGTTTTTGTTGTTCTTCTCCCCAGGTGAATTTCGTGTCTTTCTTCAGTAGTTTCACTATGGGTGACGTTAATTCGGCGTAGTTCGGGATAAATTTCCTATACCACGATGTCATTCCTATGAATCGCCGTACGTCCTTTACGTTTGTTGGTGCCTGTAGTTGTTTAATTGCCTGTATCTTTCCCTCATTCATCTTTAAACCTTCTTCCGTTACCACATGGCCTAGATACTCTACTTGGTGTTGACAGAATTCGCATTTTTCCTTGTTTATCCGTAAACCTGCGGCTCTGATTCTTCGAAATATTTCTTTTAGGTGTGTCATGTGTTCTTCGAACGTTTCACTGCATACTATTATATCGTCCAAGTAGACGTACGCGTATGGTTCCAAGTCTGGGCCTATTACCCTGTCCAGTAATCTTTGGAATGTCGCTCCACTCGAATGTAGTCCGAATGGCATGACCTTGAATTGATATAGTCCTCTTCCTGGTACGGTGAAGGCTGTGATTGGTTTGCTGGTTTCGTCTAACTTGACGTTCCAGTATCCATTCTTCAGGTCGAACTTCGAGAAGTACCTTCCTTTATTTAATTTTTCTAGGGTGTCGTCTATTTGTGGTATCGGATACGCGTCTTTTTCTGTAATTTCATTTATTTTTCTGAAATCTATGCAGAAACGGTATTCGCCGTTGTCTTTTTTGGCCATCACTATTGGTGAGCTGTACGGGCTGTCTGATTTTTCGATTATTCCCTCTGCTAACATCTTATTTACGTGTTCGTATATCTTTTCCTGCATCTTCGGGTTCCTGGGGTAATACTTCTGTTTTATTGGCTCTTTATGTTTTAGTTTTATGACATGTTTCACCCATGTATTTCCTTTTGGGCTTTTTTCTGCTTTTTCGAATTCCTCGGCTATTATGGCTTGTAGTATTTCTTGTTGTTCCTTTGTTAACCTTTGCTTGCCCTCGCGTTTTTCCTTAGGTTCTTCTTTGTCGGTTTGTCTATTTGGTTTTTGTTCCCATCTTATTGCTAGTCCCAGTCTTCTTAGCAAGTCCATGCCCATTATCATTACTGTAGTTGTTGGTAGATATATCACTTGATGTGTTAGTTTCTGTCCTGCGACTTCGAGTTCGATGTTCACTGCTGTGTCCGATGTTATTTTCGAACCGTCTGCTAATTTTATAGTGTTTGATTTGGGTATTACATCCTTCCTAGTTTCTTTTATGTGGTTCATGATGGTCTTGTTTATGTACGTGTTTGTTGACCCTGTATCCACCAGTGCTTCGTACGTCTTGTCGCCTATTTTTACCTCTGCGAATATTCTATTGTCTTTTTTTCTTTCTTGTACGTTTATTGTGTAGGCTTGTGACCCTGTTTTTCTCACTTTGTTCGCTCCGTTGCAGCAATCCCGAGTTAGTTTTCCTAGTAATCCGCAACGGCTGCAGAAAATAGCCTGTTTGCCTCGGCAGTCTCGGGCCCTGTGGTTTTTCTTTCCGCACTTCTAGCAGCATTTCCCTGGGTCATAGTCTGGTAAGATTAGTTTTCCTTCCGGCTTCTGTTTGTGTTCCTGGTTTCTGGACCCTGCTCTGGAGTGTTCTGGTTGGTTTCCCTTGTGGTAGTATGTCGGTGTCTTGTATGTATACTGATACTGATCTGTTCGAATTTTTTCGTATTCTTTTGCCAGCTGTATTAATTCCGTCATCGTGTTGAAATCTCTTCTTTTGATGTAGAACTGGTAGCTGCTTCTCATGTTGTCATAGATTCTCTCTAGTTGTTGTTCTGGTGTTAATTTCCCATATCTTCTGAATAATGTTTGCATGTTTGTTAGATAGTCGACGAAATCTTCACGTGCTTCCTGTTTCTTGTTTATGGTCGCTTCTAAAAGATTTTTCTCATAATTTTTCGGGTAGTAGTACAACTTGAAGCTGTCTGTTAAATCTTCCCATGTTTCCCAATATTGATTGTTGTTCCTGTACCATAGTGCTGCTTTTCCGTTGAGACATCTTGGTATGACGTGTATTATTTTGTCTTTGTTGACCTCTAATGTTTCGGCCAGTTCTTCCACTCTTTCTAGGAATTCTACGGCGTCTCCTGTTGAATCGAACTGTATCTTCCATCGGGATACTGCTTTGTCGAAGTCTGTTGCTCCGCTTTCGGTACCCATTGTGTTGTCTTGGCTAGTTGCTTCTTCGGTTTTTATCGTTTTTGATAACAGCTTCCTCAATTCCTCCACTGTGCTTGTAGTTGGAGCTGGTATGTTTCTCTTCTCTAGCTCTTCTGTTAGTTTTTGTTTGTTTAGTGAGTAGATCCAGGCAGTTGGCATAGTTCGCCTTCGATTTGTTCTTCCTGTCTTGGGTTTTTTTTTTTCCTTTTACGGTACGGACGTTAGTGATTATTTTTTTTTTTTTTTACGGTAACGGTACGGTTGTTAGTTAGTATCTTTTTATTTTTAATATCTATGGTAGTGGTACGGGTGCTAGTTTATGTCTTTTATCTTTAATATCTACGTTACAGAAGTTAGTTTATCTCTTTTATTTTTAATATCTACGGTAGTGGTACGGGTGCTAGTTTATAATCTTTTATTTTTAATATCTATGGTCACGGTACTGAAGCTAGTTTATATCTTTTATTTTTAATATCTACGGTAACGGTACTGAAGCTAGTTTATATCTTTTAGTTTTAATATCTACGGCAACCTACTCTGTTGCTAGGTTATTTCGCGGTGCTCAATTTAATTATTCCGGCGGTTACAGCAAGTACGGTCGGTCGGCGAGCGTTATTTCTACCTACTGTATTTTTCTTATTAATTTTTCCCTAATCTCCGCGGTGTTCCCCCTTGTGTCGTACGTGTAGTAGTTTTCTAAACGATGAGATGCTTTTCCCGTGATTTATCTAACTACTCGAGGTTAATCAAGCCGACTAATCCGGGATAAGCATCTATTTCGCGTTTTCTTATTCTTTTCCCTATGTTTTCTTTCTCTTTATACGATCGGTTACTCACCTTTTCAGTGGACCCGATAAATCGAATCGATTACGTGAAAGAGTTTGTAACCGTTAAGTTGTAAAAGTCGCGAGTATTCCTAAAGTGAAATGACCTACTGTTTGATTGCCACTCTGTGTTTTTCGGTACGGGTAGACACCACCACGGTCGCGTGGAGCGTGTCTATTTTTACGGAATATGCCTGTGAACGCGACGCGGTACTTTTTCTCGCGACGCGACGCGGGCGGACGGACCGGCCAAGCGTAACGGATTGGCGCGGGTGAGTGGTTTTACGGATGCGACGCGATTCTTAAGCGACGCAGAACGGACCGGCTACCTAATTGGTTCGCGCGGTATTTTCACGGACGAGTAGGTGGTTTTTTTTTCACGTGTTCACGGAACGGTATCGCGGGTTTTTGCGGTGGGCGCCAAATGTAACGGAGTGGATCGACCCGGCTGAGAGCGACCCACTTCGTTCATTAGATGTGAGGGATCGAACCTCGCTTTTCACTATTTCCTAGGACAAGGAATAAAATACTCGATAAACAATAACGACTTTTATTTATAATTCTCTTGACCTATTACACGATATCGAGAGACGTTGACGCAAGCCTAAACACGGTTACAGTATTATATGAAGCGGGACCGCCCGGGCGGCTGACGGAAGGACGACGGACTCCCGGTGGAGCGCGGGTGACGCGGCGGTCGCGGGGGGAACGCAGACGCTCGGGGTGGTTGGACGGGCCGGGCCGCGAGGCCAAGCGCGAGCAACAGCCCCTGTGGTCCTACCAGAGAGCTCGTACCACTCGTCAACCCAGAGGGTAATCAGGCCGACGATGGGATCGATCCAGAGGGAAATCAGACCGACCCCGATGGTACGGGCGCCGCTGGCGAACTGCCGGTGGACGCTCTTGTTCGGCGTTTTATACTTTTCTGCTGGCTGCTTCGGTGGGCCTCGGCGCGGTTCGGCGGGGATCGCGCCGCTGGTGTCATTGCCCTGGCGTGTGCGTTCACGTCGGCCCCGCGTGATGAGTCAGGCGGCACGTGTATCGTGGGCTGCTTGCGCTGTGACGGCGTGTTCACGCGGGTCCCTCGTGCGATGATTCACGCCGCCCGTGTAGGCTGCCTTGCGTTGTGACGGCGCTCGTCACAAGTATACAGTTTATAGTGAGAATAGATGTTGCCCGTGTTGTTTATTTTAACTTCTGGGATCTATGTGATTCGCTGGGTTAAAAAGGATCCTATTTCCCTTTGCGGAATGCAAGCTATGTTGGTTCTTATGTTTGTTAAAATCTGTTTAGCGATTTAGACCAAAATGGTATATGTTTGTTTTTCTTTCGAAGTTGTCCATAAATATCTTAGATTAGGTATGTAGGAGAATATAAACATAATCTATTAATAATATTCTCATACTTATGGCCGATTTCAGCAACGTTTTACAGAAGAATAAATTGGGCGTTCTGACAGTTTTTTTATTGAAAATACAGGAAAATACGTAAAAATATCAAATTTACACTCGGATAAGACTTATTTATTTATAGTAGCGCAAGACCGAGGCCTCCGGAAGTCCATGCAAGAGACCTTTGTCCAGCAGTGGACTAAGGTCTCTTGCATCGTCTATCGGTTGATAAAGAAGAAGACTTATTTTATTTTGTTGGAATCGGCCCTTAGCACATTCTTTTTCTATTTTTTATTTTTTTTGAAGCTGCCGCTTTCGATGTGGCGGCACATTTTATATTTTTTTTATTATGAACTTTTGCTATCTTAAACTCGGCGTGCAGTTCCTTGCCTTACAAATACCTAATTATAACAATAACTAAACTGTATGAATAATAAGTAATTGAGTCATGGGCTTCTATTCTTTTTGTAATAGGTAATAAGTATTATTCTTATATATTTTTTTATATGGTTGCTCGATTTTATTTTTTTTGTTTTATTATTTTTTATTATAAGTATAAGTATTTTTTAATATATTTTTTAATTATTATTATTATAATTTTTTCCCTTTTTTTTTGTTTTATCCCAATCTAACATCATAGGTAACTAAAAAGATACGCACATACATACGTTACCTAATATAAAATTAGTACCAGTTACCTGCTACAATAACATTCCCTTTATGTTACAGGTAAGTTGTTTTTATTTAATAGTTTATGTAAACCTACTACAGGGCGATTGCACGATTTGCTTTAGCAATTTTGCGCATTCTTTTTTTTTTACATACTGTTAATTTGCACACGTGAATGACGTGACTTTGACGCAACTTTGACGTGAATTTGGCAGAAAATTTTCTCACGCATACGTCTACCGTGGAATGGCGACTCTGTGCATTAGTTAGCCCAAATACGTTTGCACCAGTGCCAAGAGTTTGCTTCTATTTTTATTTTAATAAAAAGGATAACTGAGCAGAGGATACGACTTCTGTCAGCTGAATGAAAAATTAAAAAATTTGCGACAATTACTTTTCAAGCGAAAATTAACTGGCTTCTAGGCTTTTGCGAAACATTTTCATGTAAAAACTGTTAATTGAATTCTCAATTACTCTTTTGTGGGATTACGGGGGCCGTGGGCGGGTTAGTTTTATGCTGATCGTACACTAAGGATGGCCTCACATTAACAATTTGCCGCATATACCGCACGCACTGAATGCGATCCGTTTTTAGTACGCAAAATTCACATAACGTTATCAGCACTGACAGAACAGCTAAGACCTATTGAGTCGTGTTGCTACCGTTAATCGTTTCTGCATAGGTATGTACGTAGTCATATTTTATTAGGACTAGTTTTGTAAATTCTGTATTAAATTATGTACGCTTTGAGTAATCGCAACCCATGAATATGGATGCCTGGAGAGTGCGCATGTTGGTTCTGCGCTTTATCTCTCTTCAGTCGTGTCTGAATGTCTTCCCACTGGATCTTATGAGTGTATATAGAGTGCATCTATTGATATGAACAAATATTAATGCACAATGATATCTTCTGAGTAGCTAGACTTCGCTAAGATTGGCTGCCGAACCCGAATCCCAGCTAATATTTTTATATTTATTGATGTGTTTGAAACGTAGATAATTAATCACATTTGTAGTACTAAACAACCATAGTCATAGTCAACTAGCGCGTGCGATTCATGCGATGCACGCTGTAATGTGCGACTAGCTTTAGTAAAATTCTCTTCAAATCGGCTTACAGGGTAGTCAAGTAGGGAGCTTTGAATTTGTGCGGCCTCTGTCTCAATAAACAAGCTACTCTTTGTCCGGAACGCTGCCCCTAAGTGGATTTGATGTAAGCCCGTCGCGATCGAAGGGAATCCTAATAGATTTGGCGTTTTGTGTACAAAGTATTTATTCAATTTATATTAAACTTAATGTTTCCCGCGACTTTGTTCCCGGGGGAACTCTTTTCTGGGATGAATAATATTATATAAAATTCAATATAACATTTATTTCATGAAGGCCTTCGTCTCTTTTTATAGTCAAGACTCTGTCCCCAGTTTGGAAAGCATTTTAAGATAACAGCCGGCATGTATAAACATAATATTAACGAGAAAACGACTAAAAACTATGTAGGTATGTATTTATTGTCGATAATGATAATAATTCCATACCGATTTGTGTTCTATTGAGTCGAATGCTTTATTGAAATCTATGAATGCTATATATACAATCATATTATACTCGTTAGCCTTCTCTATAATCTGCTGCACACTCTGTAAGTGGTCACACACCGAGTAGTTACGGCGAAATCCTGCCTGTTCCGGCGGCTGTTGTATGTCTAGGTAATAGTTAATTCTGTTTGTTATTATTTTTGAGAAAATTTTGTATATGTTTGCAATCATGCTAATAGGTCTATAGTTGTTTATGTCGCTGTAACTACCTTTTTTATGAATTAACGATATTTCAGATTTGTTCCATTGAGCGGGTACCTCTTCTTCTTCTAGTATTCTATTAAATAATTCTGTCAAAACTTTTGAAAGAACTTTTTCTCCCATTTTAAGGCTTCGTGCGCTTATATTGTCCGGACCTGGTGTTTTGTGTATATTAAGACTATTCAGTGCTATTTCTACTTCTTTTACAATTATTTTTGGTATTTCTTCTTCGGATGCATCATGGTATTTCTCTTGTTTCATACTTTGTGCTTTTGTAACTTTAATTGTGCTTGTGTATAAGTTCTTATAGAATTCTGTGGCTATCTCTAGTATTTTGTCTCTAGATTTTTCACCTTCTCCTGTTGTTTTTTGTAATCCAGTAATCCATTTCTTTCCTTTTTCTAAATTCCTTTTTATTAATTTAGTTGATCCTGATTTTTGTAGTGCATCTTTTATAACTGTTGTTGATACATTCTTTTTCTCTTTCCTTAGGAGTCTTTTAACCTTTTTGTTTATGACCTTCAATTCTAGTTTCTCTTCTTGTGTTTTGTTCATCTTCCTACCTAACGTAGCTCTCTGTTCGAGTAAACTTTTTGCTGTTGCAGAGAATTTGTTCAATTTTGATTCCTGCTGTGGTATATCACTTTTTTCTGCTTCTTTTATGCATTTTTCTATTTCTGTGTAATATTTTTGTATATCTTTTTTCGTTTGTTGAGGTATGTCTTGAATCAATCTTTCCAACCTCTCACAGTATACTTTCGAGTCTATTTCGCTATATGCTATTGTTCTTGGTTTAGGTATTTTCCTTTTAGTTAAATTTCCAATTGATATTGTGCATCGTAGCAATCTATGGTCTGAAAAGAATTTTACATTGTTTACTACGTCTACATCTTGAAATATGTTTGTTGTCTTACATAAGAAGTAGTCTATCTCATTTTTCGTTTTGGAATCTGGTGACAGCCACGTCCATTTTCTATTATTTCGTTTTTTATAAAATGTATTTATAATTTTTAAATTTTCAGATCTACAGAAATTTATCAGCATTTGTCCTCTTTCGTTTCTCTTTCCATAGCCATAGTTCCCTATGTGTCTACTTTCTTCCTTAATTTGTCGTTTGCCAATCTTGCTATTAAAATCTCCTTGTATTATAATTGTTTTGCTGTCTATATTCTCTAGTATACTAGAGAGTTGTTCGTAGGTGTTATTTATTTCTTCATCTGCATAATCGCTTGTAGGCATATATATCTGAAGAATAGCTATTGTTTGTTTATTCGAGAATTTTAGTTTTAGTAGTCCTATTCTATCTGAGTATGCTTTAAATTCTACAATTTGGTTCTTCCATTTAGAGTTAACCAGAAATCCTATTCCATTCTGTTTTGTATCTTTCCCATAATAATAGAATATGTGATCTTCGAGTTCTATAATTTCTTCTCCTTTCCTTCTTATTTCACTGAGCCCTAAAATGTCGCATTTTATATGATTAATCGCTTCTATAAGTTCTCTTAATCTTGCTTGTGTTTTTAAAGTTCTAACATTAAATGTTGCAACATGTAGTTTACTATTGTCACTGAAAATTGGTATATCTGTGGTAGTTTCTTCCTTTTGGATTATTAAAGGGGGGCGTAGGTCCTTATACAACCCCGCGGTGACCGGCCGTCTTGGGGTTGTATTTGTATTATTTGTAAGTATTGATGTTAATTCTACATTTTTTTTAGTTAGTTGCTATTGTTTATTTGGTTTCTCGGTTGTGAAAGAATTTGATCTAGTTCTCATGAAATCAAAAGCATTCATCCTGTTGACTTTGGGTGTATGTTTATCGTTTTTCTTGTGCTCAGTAGGTCTTCCGGTAGTATTTTTATCTGGGGTAGATGCCATCCGTTTTCTTTTTATAAAACTTCCCTTTTCCTTAACAATTAGTCTATCATATTTAATAATTGCGTAATTCCCTTTTTCTCTCTCTTCTTTGAGTTTATCTTGTAGTGAACGTCTTATTTCTAGTACTTTTTTGGGAAAGTCTTCCGTAATATATAACTCACTATTTTTATTTTTATTTTTAAGGATCTCAATTTTCACCCAGTTATTAATCATTGAAACTACCACCGGTCTAGGTTTCTCTTGATTTTCTTCCTTCTTTCCAATTCGTTTTGCTTGGTTTACATCACGAATGTCAAAGTCAACATACATAAGTTTGAGCTCTTTTGTTAATGGTAAATGGAATGCTATAAGAAATGATGGAGTGCCAAACAAATACATAAGGATAATTAAAAAAAATCTATAAAAACAGTGAGGCATTGATAAAATTGGAAACTAAAGGAGTAGAGTTCAAAATAGGAAGAGGTGTCAAACAAGGTGATCCTATGTCTCCTAAACTTTTTAATTCAGTGCTACAAAACATCTTTCAGGAGCTTAAAAGAAAATGGGATAATTTTGGAATATGCATCAATGGACAATACATAACAAATTTAAGATTTGCGGATGATATAGTGCTTTTCTCTAAAAATCCAGAACAATTAAAGATAATGATACAAGATTTGCAAAATGAGAGCAAGAAAGTTGGTCTATCAATGAACATGTCTAAAACAAAACTTATGAAACTTACTTAGTACAGATACTCTTGATATCTCAATAGGAATCCAAAAATTAGAAGTTGTTGAGAAGTATACCTACCTTGGTCAAACAGTTGCATTTAAGGACTGGCAAGATGAGGAGATAGAAAAAAGAATCCAGCAAAGTTGGAATAAATACTTTTCTCTTAAAGATATATTTAAAAATAAAGAAATACCAATCACCTTAAAGGCTAAGGCGTTTAACAGTTGCATAGTTCCAACATTAACATATGGTTGCCAAACCTGGGCACTTAATAAGAAACAAGTTAAAAAACTAAAAGTAACGCAGAGAAACATGGAGAGGAACTTACTAAAAATAAGATTAATGGACAAAATTTCAAAAAAGGAAATAAGACAAAGGAGTAAGCTAAAAGATGTAGTGAGGATAGCTAAAACAGGAAAATGGAACTGGGCGGGACATGTAGCGAGGGCAGGAACTGGGAAATGGAGTAACAGCACTACAACTTGGCTACCAATATACTTAAAAAGGAAACAAGGACGACCAGTACTACGGTGGAGAGATGAACTAGAGACATTTGAGGGAAAACTATGGTCCCGCTCAGCCCAAAACAAGAAAGAATGGAAGAAGAAGGGGGAGGCCTTTGCCCAGCAGTGGGATGACTTGTAATTAAAATTAATTAACATGTGTAAATATAATAATAACAATGTAACAATAAAGGCTTATAAATAAATAAATAAATGATAATAATTCATCAAAGAAGAATATAAAATCGCACCACCTTTCCCGCATCTGTTGCTTTCTGGTTCCTGAAAGAGATCGCTAGGTAGCGTAATAGGTTTTTAAATCTTACGGGATGTCTTTGATTTTCGGGGATAAATTATTCTATATGTCCGTTTCGAGGATGCAAACTATCCCTTTGCCGAATGTCATGATCGGTTCAACGGTTGGAGTGTAACAAGGTAACAAGGGTTACAAACGGATAGACCCTTACGCATCTACCTATAGGCCTGTAGACTTACGCCAAGAATTCATACATAATTAATATTATAAATGCAAAAAAGTGTTTGTTGGTTTATCCTTTCAATCAAGCCGTAACAGATCTACGGATCGACGTGATTTTTTGAACTTTAGTTGAGGATCTGGAGAGTGACTTAGGCGACTTTTTATGCCGGAAAATTCCGGGATTTCCTGAGGGATTTTAAAAACTAAATCCACGCGGACGAAGTCGCGGGCATCAGCTAGTAATTATAATAAAACCGCTGAAGTGGTCTGAATGAAAAAGCGCTGAATTTTTGTCTATTGTATGACAGAAGCAAAATACCCCAACCTCAGAGAATCTTACTAATATATATTTTACTAATATCTACTTATATATATATATATATATATATATATATATATATATATATATATATATATATATATATATATATATATATATCTATAAAAATAAATTACTTAGTTACTACCGATTACTTTCATCTTTTTTTTTATAAGTTTTCTAATACTTTGTAGAAGGTTCTTAAGGAAAGAAAAGTTAAGAAAATTGCGCAGAAAATTGGATAATTTCAGAAAACTTATCGACTATTTTAACTTCGCGAGTTTGACGGTTCGCGCGTTTGATGAATTTAGCAGACAGCTGTTTTAATTTTTATAAGTTACTAGCTGGCCCAGCGAACTTCGTACCGCCAACTTATCTATATATAAATAAAATAAATAGACTAACCCAATCCAAAAAAACTATCCTATCTTTTAAGTTGGACCAAATTACAGATAGTTACGAAGTTTGATTAAAATCGGTTAAGTAGCTTAGGAGTCCATCGCGGACAAACAACGTGACATGTAATTTATTGACCGAGCGAAGCGAGGTCTCTGAGTTTACTAGAGCGATTTGCACTTGTCCGTCCGTCCGTCCGTCCGTCCGTCCGTCCGTCCGTCTGTCAGAGCCTTATAACTTTTGAATTACTGAACGTAATTACTTCAAATTTAGATATAATATGTAAACCGATGGCCTCCAGCCGAAAATGGCTTAAAAAGTTATAAAAATCTTTATTTCAGGGGGGCTCTCATAGAAGCGAATGCGAAGAATTTTTTTTTTATTTGCGATTCATAGGTTTTCTGTGTATCATTTTAAAGACAATTTGGAACAGAGTACAACCGTATTTTTTTTTTTATTTTTTTCCTAAAATTGACGAAATGGGGGGCTTCCAAAGTGGCGATTTAATACGCTCGCTTGAAGACGCTCTCTGGGAAAATTTTCTATATATTTTCAAGTTGTACTTATTTTCTTACTTCACTTGTATCCTGTACTTGAACAACAAATACTAAAATTATATGAATATTATAAAGAAACGAGATTATTTAATTTTTAATGAGCATCAGTAAATTTCACATAGCTTCACAATAATGCTAATAGATGGCGCACTCCATACACACATAACTATTCCATGGAACTAGGACTACTAGGAGTTACGACTGCGATCTATCCCAAAAACAGTTTTGCGTCGACTACTATTATTTAGGTACATAATATCATATTATTCAATTAAAATTATTCTTTAGTTAAATATCAAACTTCAATAATTTGAGATTTCGGGTTCATTAAATTATGTGATTATAAAGGATTTAAATAAAAACTTGATGGGTTCGGCACGATTTCGTGTCGTCCGACTGCTGTTACCAAGAGCTAAGTTGGGCCCAATTTATTAAGCAATTAATTTGGGCCAAATTAATTGCTGCATTTTGTATATTTTCTATTCGCGTCGTTAGATGACGATTTGTACAGATGCCCCTAACCCGTTTTCACTCGTTAGTACCTACATAATAATTCAATGTTTTCACTGACGTTCCCTAACCTTTACGGGCTACCTATGATAAGTTAGGTGATGATTACTGTCAACTTCTTTATCACGATCCTGTACGGGACACCTAAAAGAATAGAATAGAATAGAAATGTTTTTATTCAAATAAACTTTTACAAGTACTTTTGAATCGTCAATGAGTCTACCATTGGTTCGGAATGCCGTTCCTGCCGAGAAGAACCAGCAAGAAACTCGGCAGTTGCTCTTTTCAAAATACTTTTACAATATACTTCACAGATATTCTATGTATGCAGAGTTTCCACAATGAGGGAAAGGTCCACAAAAGCATACGTAATTATTTCTAATTATAATTCAACACATGTCAAGACGGGCAGACAGAAAGTAGCCCCATTGCCGCTGGTGGCACCCGTTCACGAGCATGACGCATGACCCAGCCATTGCTTCGCTCAACCATATTTTAGGGAACGCAACAACCCGCATCACACGACACCACCGCAGAAATGTTAAAGAGAGTGTGACATACTTAGGCTACCCATCTTAAGGCATCGAATTGAAACTAATATTCAAATCAAATACTCATTTTAAAATATGACTTGTGAAAAAGGCCATTGGGACGGATGTTAGGACTTAGGATTGTGTTTTGGAGCTACCTACGTAAAGAGAATCCTACATAGGGGATGATTTAGGTATGTTTGGTGAAAACGGGCATAATAATAATAATGTCAGTTTTGGTCGTCATGTATCGATTGAATGAATAATCATGGGTCTCAGTTCGGGGCGAACCACTAGTATATACTAAGATAAGACTTAAGAGATGTGTTCTCTTAAGGCCTGATTAGTTATAAAGTAATATAATCCCCGCTTCGGGATCTGTGGCTAAGGGATCTTAAAAACATTTTGAATCATGGTTTCAGCGATCCAACCATCGCGGGTGCACGTATTATAAGGTACTGCAGTATCATCCATCAATTTGAGAGACTCGCGCTGCCTGAACGAGTCGAGACGGGGCTCGGTGCCATCTATCACAATCACAATGGCAATCAGCCTTTTCCATTTTTGTTCCGATCCTGCTCAGGGGAAGCGTTTAGGGAAAGGTCGGCTAAAGCCTTTTGGTGAGAATATTTGGCACGTGTAAAATGGAAGCTTTTGTTTTGAATACAGATTATGGGCAGGACTTTAGAGTTTCGATTCTTGTTGAGGTTACTTATTTTAATAGGTATAATACATCTAGACTACTAAAAATCAGAGACAAATCAAAAAGCTGTTCCCCAGACAAAAAAATCTGAATCTTTAGTTAGTCTCTTCTTTTTTTTTATCAACCGATAGACGTCCACTGCTGGACAAAGGTCTCCTGCATGGACTTCCACAGGCTTCGGTCTTGCGCCGCCTGAATCCAGCGGCTCCCTGCGACTCGTTTGATGTCGTCGGTCCACCTGGTGAGGGAGTCTGCCAACACTGCGCTTCCCGGTGCGGAGTCTGCCACTCCAGTACCTTGGATCAGTTTTTAGTAAAGTTATGAAACTCAATTTTATTTTACACATGCTGTGAAAATATGATATTAAAATTAAGTTTCATAATTTTCATAAGTTGTCTGGCTTTTGATCTGGGTGTGCGATATAGGTATTTGATCGAATTTAGTAACAGTTTATCTTGGAAATAATTAGTTAGAGATCTATTATTATAGAAATTATCATTAGTAAGTGTTTCACCCTAACCCGAATTTTGTTATGTTCACTTTTTATTTGTTGTTTTGTTTATTTGGTGTACAATCATACTAATATTATAAATGCGAAAGTGTGTTTGTTCGTTGGTTTTTTGGTTTGTCCTTCAATCACGCCGCAACAGAGCCACGGATCGACGTGATTTATTGCATGGGTATAGTTGAGGACCTGGAGAGTGACATAGGCTACTTTTAATCCCGGAAAATCAAAGAGTTCCCGAGGGATTCTAAAAATTAAATTCACGCGGACGAAGTCGCGGGCATCAGCTAGTCTGCTATAATTGAATGTGGTGTTCAAACAAGCACAAAACCTGTGTCTGGAATGTAATTAGAGCGCGAGTCTCGGCGGCGCAATTAGCTCCGACATGGCTTTTGTTCGCACTCGTTGTCTAATCGAGGACGATGTCAAAGAAAATAATTCTAAAAGCCGACCAAGGAGACGGTTTCCGTACCATCGTACGAGATTTAACACCAACTATTATTAAAATCGAATAATGACAAAAGTTTATTTTATCTTCATTAACTTTTTTAGTATATTTTTTTCTTATAGCGGAAATTCCACTAGTCTCAGAAATAATATGCTTTAAAGTTACCTGTTAGACCAAGAGAGCGCTATTGAGGTGTGACTTCAAAACTCAAAAGTTCCACACACTCTTCATATAAAATTGTGGAAATGTCATATTCTATTCTAACAAAGATGCACGGGTTAAATCAGCTTGGCGTCCAGCTGCCCACAAGATAGTATAAAAACATAATACAATGTAATAGCTACTTATTAATATTGTAAAATGTATTTTGTAAAGAGCAACTGCTGAGTTTCTTGCAGGCTCTTCTCAGCAGAATCCGCTTTCCGAACCGGTGGTAGAATCTTGACGTGTCATAAGAGCCACAGGTTGGCCTACATGAAATAAATAATTTTGAATTTTGAATTTCTTTTTAGAAAGAGACAGATACATTCTTCGTAAAACAGCTTATAACTTATTTGTTTTTTGACCGATTTATTTTCTGTTATTCTTACATGTTACATTTTAGATTAAATAATGAACATCAACATTTTGACAACACTCAAATACAAATTATGATATAGGTTTGGTATGACATGAAACCTGTTAGGGCTGCACTTTTAAGAGGCAAGTCTATCGCGTAGTGCAGTGGCATCGATCAATGTGAAAGATTTGCCACGCTTGAGGAGACGGCTCAAGCGCCATACATCACAAGTCTGCTTTATGTCAGTCTGTCTCGATACAATCCGGGAGAGTGCAGGGAAAAGGCTTATGCAGATAATCTATCTATCTATACTTATAATAAAACTGTAACTGGACGATTTCTGTACATCCTATTAATATTATAAATGCGAAAGTTTGTGAGGATGTTTGGATGGATGGATGGATGGATGTTTGTTACTCTTTAAAGTGACAAAAAATGAACTGATTTTGCTGAAATTTGGCACAGACATAGATTATAGTCTGGAATAGGACATAGGCTACTTTTTATCCCGGAAAAGCAAACAGTTCCTGCGGGATAGCATCGCTATTTTTTACGCATTTGTCCTTCAAAATACGCGCAATGGAGATTTAGATTAACGTGATTTTTTTGCACAGGTGAAGTTAAGAGCCTGAAAAATGACAAAGGCTACTTTTTGTCTCAGGAAAACAAACGGTTCCTGCGGGATATTAGTATACTACTTTTCACACATTTATCTTTCAATTATGCGCCAACGGAGTTACAGATTGACGTGGTTTTTTGGAGAGGCATAGTTGATGACTTGAAAAGTGACAAAGGCTACTTTTTATCCTGGGAAAGCAAACAGTTCCCGCGGGATATTAGTGTTCTACTTTTCACATATTTATCCTTAAATAAGGCGCCAACGGAGTTACAGATTGACGTGGTTTATTGGATAGGCATAGTTGAGGACTTAAAAAGCCCAGGAAAACAAACAGTTCCCGCGGGATATTCATATGCTACTTTTCACATATTAATCCTTCAATTATGCGCCAACGAAGTTACAGATTGAAGTGGTTTTTTTAATAGGCATAGTTGAGGACCTGAAAAGTGAAAAGGCTACTTTTTATCCCGGGAAAACAAACAGTTCCCGCGGGATATTCGTATGTTACTTTTCACATACTTATCCATCAATTATGCGCCAACGGAGTTTTAGATTGAAGTTTTAGATTATTTTTAGCACAGGTAAAGTTAAGGGCCTGAAGAGTGACAAAGGCTACTTTTTATCCCTGGAAAACAAACGGTTCCTGCGGGATATTAGTATGCTTCTTTTCACATATTTATCCTTCAATCATGCGCCAATATGCATGCATGTATGTATGTATGTATGTATGTATGTATGTATGTGTGTATGTATGTATGCATGTATGTATACGTGTATGTATGTATGTATGTATGTATGTATGTATGTATGTATGTATGTATGTATATATGTATGTATGTAAGTATGCTTGCATGCATGCATGCATGCATGTCTGTATATATATATATATATATATATATATATATATATATATATATATATATATATATATATATATATATATATATATATATATATATATATATATATATATATATATATGTATCTCCTACTAACAACAAATACATTAACTATATCCTATCCTACTTATTATTACTCATATTATCCCACTAATATTATTAATGTGAAAGTTTGTGAGGATGGATGTATACGGATGTATGTTTGTATAGATGTCGTATACGGATGGATGGATGTATGTTCTCTGAGATGGGGGTTGAACTATTTTGACTGTTATACTCCATAACTTCGTTAAATTTGAACTACTTTTTATTATTACTTTAACCAACTTCAAAAAAGGAGGAGGATCTCAATTCAACGAATCTTTTTTATGTATGTTCACCGATTACTCGAAGACGCCTGAACCGATTTGGAAAATTCGTTTTTTGTTTCAAAGGGTATACTTCCCAGGTGGCCCCATTTAAATTTTAAAGAAATCAGTCGAGCGTTTTTAAAAAAATCTACAATAAATTATATACTTTGTAGTTGTGCGGGCGTTTAAATGTATGCTCCCGGGACAAAAAGTAGCCTGTGTTATTTTCCAGGTCCTTAACTTTACCTGTGTAAAAAATCGGCCAAGTGCGAGTCGGTCCTCACTCTTTTAGGGTTTCGTTACAAAAAAATTAAATTAATTTTTATTATTTGTTGTTATAGCAGCAATAGAAATACAAAATATGTGAAAATTTCAACTGTCAATCTATTACGGTTTACGAGATACAGGCCGCTGACAGACGGACGGACGGACAGCGGAGGCTTAGTAATAGGGTCCCGTTGGCACCCTTTGGGTACGGAACCCTAAAAACCACGTTGACTATATGCACTTACACTTTATATGGTGAAATATTATAACTGCGAAAGTGCGTTGGTTTGTCCTTCAATCACGCCCTAACAGAGCTACAGATCGACGTGATTTTTTGCAGGGGTACCTATACTTGAGGACCTGGAGAGTGACAGGCTACATTTTCAGAGTTCCCAAGGCATTTTAAAGGCTAAGTTCACGCAGACGAAGTCGCGGGCATCAGCTAGTTTAATCTATTTTGAAAATTTTAACCGGGGGATGCTTTATTATCAATACTGATCCCAAAACAGATTTATATTTAATTTTTGTCTGTCTGTCTGTCTGTCTGTCTGTCCGGGCATCACGCAAAAACTACTGAACGCAATTGTATGAAATTTGATATAGTAGTAAGTGATACTCCGGGTCAACATATAGGATAGTTTTTATCCTGATAAACAATAAGGTTCCTCCAGGATATAGGGGACGAAAGTTTTTATCGGTTTTACTTCATAATTCCGTCTTTGAACCGATTTTAATCATTCTTTTTTTATTTAAAAGTGTATAATATCAGGCATAGTTCATCTAATTTTGATGAAGATCTGATAAATATTATAGGAGATAAAGGACATAATGCTTCACGGGTAGCAGCAAAAGTCACTCACATAAAAGACAACGATCGAATACAGGCATTCCATATTTATATGAGGGTTTTAGCCATAGACATAGACTTAATAATTAACCTCGCCCTAGATCAGCGGCGGCTTTACCTATTGTGCAGGGTGTGCGGTGCACACGGGCGCAGGGTGGTAGGGGGCGCCGCGCCGAGCGCCGCTTGCGACACCTCCAAAGAACTTGCGTCGCTCGCGGCACCCGCCGGGCACCGCGGTGCCGACGGTCTCAAAGACCCTGCGCCCATGTAAGGCTCAAATTAGACGGTGTCCCGTTCATCGTTAATTTTTGCGAACATGTTTGCGAAAATGCACCCTAAGGCCCTTTGCCCTAAGGACAATTTTAGACGGTTCATTTTCGATGACTCTCAATGAAGCCTCGAAAATGAAATCAAAAATCTCGAAAGCTAAATTCGCCCTTAGGGCGAATGAAGACGATTCATTTCGTAAAAAATTTCCCAACGATGAACGATAAACGAGGCCCCGTCTAAATTGCGCCTTATGGCGGACGCCGGATGCGGTAGCAAAGCAAGGTGCGCCACGAGCGGCTCCTTTACTCTACACTATAACTTTTGTTACAATGTGAAATCAGCCTTAATACAGCCTTAATAAAAATTCGCGTGCCGGCACGTGTTTTGATTCGTTTGAAAACATACCGACAATCATTGCGAATAAAGCCGGTATTAGAATAGTATAAAAGGGTAGTTCTACAAACTAAGGACGAAAATGAGTCTGATTTCACCCCGACATTTTTTTTACATTCTAGTTGCAAAAACTAGTCTATTATCAAGAATCTTCTTTTAGTATAATATGTTAAGTGGAACGGTCAAAATATTTTAAATTTTTAGATTTATGGCCATTTCAAAGAAATCAAGCGCCAGAAAACGGGAAAAAACGAAAATCAACACCAATATTTATTATTTATTTCAGAAAAAAAATATGCTTCTGTTAATTTTGGTTTTATTAATTTGCAAGAGTCCAAGTATCTCGAACAACAACGAAAATTAAGGGTTCTTTCTGGTTTATATACTAATTCTATTAAACCAGTCTTGGACAATACTCTTAATCAGTATATTATCTTTGAGCTTCAGTTTGCTGAGAATTTTTGAATAAAATTAATAGCATCGAATAAACAACATCCAATCAACATTAAGCAGAACTAAGCCTCCGTTTAGGCAAATTGCATATCAATATCAAAACGCTAAAATTACCATATTATATATTTATTTCGTAAGTAAATATCTTACCAAGATTCTGAGAACTCGACCGATTACGACGCGATTTCCTCTGCCAATTTTGCTAGACTGACTAAACAATATGCTAGGTGCAAAAAGTTAGGTGGTATTCTTAGCCTCTTTAGTAGGTCCGATTGACTTAGCTAAGCGTGAACATTGCTCGGTGAATAGTATATTGAATATTCGCTTATTTAACAACTTTGGGACAAATTCCAGAAAGGGATGTTATAATATTTTTGGGTCAATAAAATAATAATATGTCTCCCAGGCGAGAAAAAATATTATGTAGGTACTTTTTTATTTAAGTTTACTTTATGGCCTCAATGTCATAGTAAATAAATCACATAACACTTTTGATTAGATTTTGTTTGAGGGACACTGCAGGATCCTGAGGATTTGGCACTTTGAATAGCAATTTCATTAATAAAATAATTTAATTTTTAAATTATTTTCAGTGACAACTAGACATAGGTATTGTGGTATTTAAATAAAACACTTATTCTAATCGATCGAAATTATAGTGTTTGCTCGATGGTCAACACACGACTGACGACTCAGAGGCCGGCGTCACTATTATATATTCTGTGCCGGAGTCGTTGAGTGACTGCATTCACTACATCCCTTCTTTATTTCAATTTTAAATGTATGTAACAATGTAATTAATAGAAAATATAATTCTATTCAATAATTAATTCAATTCAACATTATTCATTTTATAGAAGCCAACTTGTGGCTCTTGTTACATCATGATTCTACCACCGGTTCGGAAAGCTGATTCTGCTGAGAAGAGCCGGCAAGAAACTCAGCAGTTGCTCTTTTCAAAACAAAATATTACAAATATTAAGTAGATAGCTAGTTAAATATAACAAGTTCTTGTAGACAGCTGAATACAAAGCTGATTGCTTATATGCAACTTTGTCAACAACTGTTTATTAATTATTTTGACCTAGTAATTAAAATTACATTAACAATATTGTCGAAACAACTTATAACATCTTAGTATTTCATTTTAAGTATAACAGGAAACATAACTTTAGTGTACACACTATATCAGAAAAAATGTTACAAGATCTTTAAATTCAGTAATCATTAAACTGTAACAAGCTACCTTTAGATTATGACCGGGCCTCGCTTTCTTGGTCGGCTATGTACGGTGAAACATTTATATTGGAAAATATTATTTCTCTTGTTACAAAATGTTTAACTTCCTTCCTCTATCCTCCTTCCTTCTTTTCCACTCAGGCTGTCTGATTTCAAGCTTTATGAGGTATACAAATAAAAATGCTACTGGTAGCGATTACCGTTTTCACGGGTATGGTTGCAGGATAGATGAACCCCGAGAAAATCTTTAACTTTAACTTCCAGATGCAATATTATTGATTATCAAAATATCAATGTAAAATGACCACATCAATGATTACTTAATAAAACTATAAGTATTAACAGGTCACTGCAAGTTTTGCAATACGTAAACATAAAATGACTGATCGATCAGCGAAGCGGATTAAGAAACGGCTCTGGGACATTTTTTAATATTATGCAGATATTATAAGTACATAATTGGAGTTTCGATGAACCCCATTAAAATTTTAATTAATGGGACTGTAACTAGTTAAGAATAATAACTCAAAAGTGTTGCGTGGTATTTTTAGTAGCTAATTATTTGTTTGTATTTGTAGTTATTATATAGCTACTATATTATAAGTTCTTATTCTTAACTGGCTAGAGCTTACATAACCATAAACAACCCTCATCTAGATTACTTTCGCTAATCTAGGCCATTACGAGAGACGCTTGAAAAGATGGCGCTGCTGGTCTTTTTTTTTAAATTATTATAAAAAGGATTATGTCATAATATATAATTCCTAGTTACTTCTTTTATTTTAAGAGTGGGGCATTCATTATGGAAGTTATTTTACAATTTAAAAATTTTACCTTTGATTACTATCGTGGCAATATTCATGTTTATAATCATTATTACATTTCATCATTATCATCATTAACAACCCATCAATAGATCACTACTGAGCGCAGGTCTCCTTTCAGAGAAGGGTTATAGGCCATAGTCCACCACGCGAATTGGCGGACTTCACACATCTTCGAGAACAATTATTACATTTAATATAATAGTATACATTTAATATAATAGTATATTTCTCTTAATTGCCGAGCATTAATTATTGAATAAAATCTATGTGAAATTAGTGTAATCAAATCATTCTATTATGCACTGTAATCCATAACATTCAGTGGTACTCTTACTCGGTATTCTACCAGCATCTTAATTAAAATACTTTGAAACGTGCATTTTTGAGTACAAGAGATTTCAAAAATCTATCTCTATATTTTTATCTAATTTGGAAAAAACTTAATCTGAGCAATACAACGTCCCAATAGCTCATTTATAATCAATCGTACGCGAACGGTTTTCCCCAATTATCGCCTACTTGTTTATCTTATCATAACTTTGCTCTAGCGATTTGTTTGACAGGCCTGTATGGTGATTAATTCATCCACCGACATTGTTTGCATTGCCATGTTATAAAAAAAATCACTATTTTTAAATAATTAACAATTTGTTAAGTTCACCACCAACGGTGGGTAGATCTATCGAGAAGGTTGTTTTTTTCCAATTTTTCATAATGTATGTAAACAGCCTACTTGTTGTTTCTTATTAATATTTTTGTTTTCTTTTGTGTGTAGACTGCAATCTTAAATTGCTAAATTGGTTTATTAAAATATCGCCCATCTTTCTTTTTTTTTTTTGATTTTTCATCTTTCTTCATTACAGCATAATATGAAAATACCTACATATATGTAGTATACAATTTTATTTATCATAAGATTATCTTCTTATTTATCGTGTTTACGATTTTATACATTCATCACAGCAATCCAAAAATTTCATTCTTGTTTTTTTTTTAAATGAAATATAAGGTTTAAAATTATTATTAATATTATTATTTTGCCTTTCTTTATTTAATTGTATATTCATTTTTTTAATAGTATTGTTTGATAAGATCAAGTAATTTTGGTTATTGTAAATAGTATTTTTTTTTTTCGGCCAGGCCAGGTAAAGGCTGTTTCAATTTATTTAAAATAAGTTGTTCACAATTTATGATTAAAAATTTCCTTTCAAAATTTCCTTTTCTATATTATATATGAAAAGGAAATACAAAATAATGTTGAATTATAATTAAAATATCAAACGTCTCCTTTTTTTATTAACAATGAGAAATCATTTTTATTCTCAATGGTTAAACCTCAATAAATTGCAACTACGGCTTTGCTTCTTTGAGTTTAGAGCAAATTAAAATAAATCTCTGGCACCTGTAGTGATACTACAGTAGTAATATGAAGAAAATAACTCGCCTATTTTTTTTTTGATGTTTCAAAACATACATAAACTTTGTCATCGCGAATCGACAGCTAAGTCACCATTGCAATTATAAAAGTCTATAAATTACAATATTTATGGTGTGGTTTTTCCAGTAACAATATTATCTTACTGAATATAATGTATATTTTGATTATTTTGTATACGTGGCTCTTTGCTTACATTTTAATCGACCGCATAGCCCTGAGATACGATTAAATATTATTATTTTATGTGCGTGGCTCTTTGCTTACATTTAAGCAACATAGCCCTGAGATACCATTATTATTATTTTATGTGCGTGGCTCTGTGCTTACATTAAGCAACATAGCCCTGAGATACCATTATTATTATTTTATGTGCGTGGCTCTGTGCTTACATTAAGCAACATAGCCCTGAGATACCATTATTATTTTATGTGCATGGCTCTTTGCTGACATTTAAGCAAACAGTATTGTAACTGGCATAGCCCTTTGGTATCAAGCAATGTGCGTGGCTCTTTGCTTACATTTAAGCAATAGTATTGTAACTAGCATAGCCCTTTTGTATCAAGCATGACCCTCTAATAAATTATTTATTATTAGCAATAGCGTGAGCATTAGCTCATTGTTATCTTGGGGTCTTATTATTAAATTTAATTTTACCTTTACGTTACCTTTGGCTGGAGACTTTAGCCATAAAACATAAATACTTTACAAATTTGCTATTCATATTTGTATTTTAATTAATACATAATACGATATTAAGAGGTAGGAATAACAAAATGCAAAATAAATACATTTTTTTTAAACATTCCAATTACACTGATTAACTGATAAAATAAAGGATAAAATGGTAACAGTTGGTCGATTCCGGAAAAATTTGCAGCAATTATTGCGCCACAATATCATTGCTTTTCATTGCATCTCAATTTATATGGCATATTCTCCTCACCACAGCAACTTTATAGCCAATATCGACAGAGTGTCAGCCAATCGGAGTTGATCACGATCGCTACACTGTAGCAATTATTTATAGACCATTTCGCAGCTGGTACTAACTGTATCAGGTATTTGCAATAGGTATGTTCAGAAATAAAAGTACCCACATCCACCACTCAATGATGTGTTAACCTACCTATCATAGGTAGGTATTGCTTTTGAGTTGGAAGTGGATTTTTATTACTTCGTATTATTTTGGGTTAAAATGATTTTGAATAGTTTTGCTTTTGTTTTCTATTTTTATTAACTGTTAATTATTTTAACTTGGTTATCCGAACAGTACTTTACCCTATTATTTACGCCTTCAACTTATAGGATTAGTGATAAACTAAACACTCATATTTTGTGTCGGTATACAACAAAATTTATAATTATGCCAATACTTTAGCCAGTAATTATGTAGGTAGGCGTTTAAATTAATTGCTCAAAAATATTATGTTAAAACATATTATTTTTTAATTTATAATTAATAATCTATCTTATTGAATTATATCATCACAAAAAATAATTATTGTGTGGGAACACAACTGTTCGAATAACAAGTAAATGTAACCACTCAGTCCTTCTTTGAAAACTGATATTATGTACTTCCAAAAAAATATTTGAATTACTCACATAGTTCGATCCTCGCATCGTCGCCACTTTTGTGGTATTTAAATAAAACACTTATTCTAATCGATCGAAATTATAGTGTTTGCTCGATGGTCAACACACGACTGACGACTCAGAGGCCGGCGTCACTATTATATATTCTGTGCCGGAGTCGTTGAGTGACTGCATTCACTACAGGTATGTTGTACAGAATGTTATACAAATAAATTAGTTTGTAACAAATTTTTCACGATATTTTAGCTGAGTCGCCGAAAATTCCTTAGTTTGTAGAACTACCCAAAATTCAAATTGCTAGGGAAGCGCACGGCATTTCCAAAGGCGCGTGTACGCAATTTGTGTTTTGCGAAATAAGCCTTGGCGCAATGGATTAAGGATTTTTTTAATGTTCGAGTAAACGTGTAAATCGGCTTTTCTTTTGACTAAAATTATATAAAAGGTAAGATTGGTTACTAGCTACCATAAAAATTGCAACTTTCACCGGGGTCAGAGCTCATCAAAATAGCTAGCGAATCCTAAGTCTTGATTTTGACTGCGCGCCTACTAGAGGGCGCCAAGGTATTGATTGCACACGGGCGCCACATGGGCTAGAGCCGCCTCTGCCCTAGATGATTATACCGTTGTGTTTGTTTTGTAGCCTGGGGTGTGCGAAGCCGGGGCGGGTCCACTAGTATTATTATAAATGAATATCTATAATACATATATTGTGATATTGAGTTTTGAATGAGTGAATGAATTAATATTCGTTAAGGGATTTTATTTTACATGAAACAAACATAATAAATTTGAGTTCTCTATTATAGGCACGCCATATCGCTAAGATGCAACGAAAAATGAAAAATTAAACAAAACTTATTACAATGTAATATCTGTATAATACTTATTGTAAAATGATTATTTTGAAAAAAGCAACTGCTGAGTTTCTTGCCGGCTCTTCTCAGCAGAATCCGCAAGTTCCGAACCGGTGGTAGATTCATGACGTTTCATAAGAGCCACAGGTTGGCCTACGTGAAATAAATAATTTTGATTTTTTTTTTAATTTTGAAACTTTAGCTAGAAATTTTGAAAAGCCGGCAATGCATTGGTGGTGCCTCTGGTGCTCAATTAGGTAGGGGTATAAGTATCGCTTTATTGGTAACAACTTTAAGATGTAATTGAAACATAGAGATTGTTTACATAATAATATACTTAGTGCACGTTATTATTTGTTTATGGGGAAGCTGAAAATAATTTGATCAGAATAAATAACCTTCAATGATTGCAAGGACTTTTCAGAATGTTATAATTATGTTACATGCCATAGAATTATAATGCTTAGAAACACAGACTCCTTACGCTTATCGGCACGCACGTGTCGACGAGCGAAAATAAACCCTTTCATAGGAGCCTTTAAAGGCTAGTTTCGCCTAGCGGCACACACACTAAACCAGCGGCACGTTATGATGGCCGGTTTGACACATTACAATAGTGATGTGGAATGTCAATTTATTCTCGAACAAAAAACAATTAAGTTTTTAACAATTAAATGTTTTATTATTATTATTATTATTATTATTATTATTATTTTGTTTTTGTACCTGATTAAATAGGTTTAATAAAACAAAAATGTATATGTTTATTTAATTTATTTGAACGAACTGAATATTTGAATGAAAATGAATATACATACTTTATATGCACACAAGAAACATATGAATACAAAAGATACCAAAAAAGGTGCCACAAAAGGCCATAATTAATCAGATTCGTCCATACTACTATTTTCACTGTCGTCACTGCTATCATCACCTACATTAATAATTATATGTTCGTTTTCTATAATATTATCTATTTTCACATCTCTTTCATAATCTTCCCTTATTAATTTAACAGTTCTATTCACAACCTTTTCCCAGTCTCCTTTAGTCACATGTTCACAAGCTTCTTCTAATAATTTTAGCATTTTTTTTGTGGTAAATGGGGGTTCTGTATTGTGTCTTGCAGCATATCCCTTAATTTGAGCCCACACCAACTCAATCGCATTATACTCACAATGGTAAGGCGGTAACCGTATAACTCTGTGCCCATGTTCTAATGCTATTTCGTCAATGACGTATCGGATCTTGGTTGGTTTGTTTTCTTTTAAAAGACGTACTAATTCCGCTTTTAACATATTCATCTTTGCATCTACGCCATTTTTACGAAGCCATGCGACGATATCAGCTTTCTTTTGGGATTGGGCAGGTGGCTTGTCAATTTGCATCGAGTGGTATGGGGCGTTGTCCATAATTATAATAGATGGTTCAGGGAGGCTACACAACATTGAGGTAAACCATTCAGTAAACTTTTCTCCATTCATGTCTTCATGATAGTCTCCAGTGGTTTTTGACGCAAAAGCCATGAGAGAACCTTCGACAAACCCGTTGATGGTTCCGGCGTGACAAATTATAAGTCGCGATCCTTTTCCTACAGGAACTTTGGAAGTAGATGCTGCTGTGTCATCGTTCCAAGAACGGCCTACAGTATGGTTAGCATTGAGCCATGTTTCATCCAAGAACACAACATTTTGCCAATTTTTGATTTCTTTCACTTGCCGTAAAAAAGTATACCTTGCCATCGCTATATCAAATCTTTCCATCAATATTTTGCGTTTGTTACATTTATTGTATCGAAATCCAATGGTCTTCAAAATCTTCGTTAAAGAACTTTCCCCACCGAAGAATAATCCAGCTTCCTTCAGTGAATGCACCAACTTTTTTCTTGTTGGATACTCCTTCTGTAAATAGTAGCCGTAAACATGTCTTCGGATAGCATCGGCATCAAAGCTATCGATGCCTACGACTGGTTTTGCTCGTTTTCTCTTTTTTGGTGTGTGAAGTTTATTTTCTTCTGTGCCAGTCTCGCCATATTTTTTTTTAGTTATCCGTCTAACAGTTCGTTGTCCAATATTAAGCGCATCAGCTACGCGTTCAACCACTGACGTTATAGGTAAAATTGGCCCTCCATTTTGAGCTTCACGATCGAAATAGTTACGAAGGCGTATTACGAACTCACGTGTCTGACTATTTAGAACAGTTCTCTGCGTACGTTCGGTCATATCGACGAAATCCACAACAAAGGGCTTGAACAGAGTCCAAATTAACGAGCAAGGGTCAACAGTAATGCAGTATCAATATTTGAAATCCAAAGCCAGGTCAAAACTATATCACAATCGCATTGCACTGACAGTTTATACTTTTCGAAGCAACGTCAATTCGAAACTGCTTTGTTTTGCATTGAGCATTGACGCGAGTTTGCCGGAGGTAGTAGTTGTGCTAGCCAGCGATCCTATGTGACGATCGTATTAGATTCCATTTTTAAAAATTTTCAATTTAGAAAACCAAATGCCGAGTTGTGGTATATATCATATAAAAATAAAAATTTTACCTTTTGTATGAAACAGCTGATATTTTTTTGCGATTTCAGAGGTTTGTCCACATAGTGAAAATTGTTCATATTCACAAGTACATTCACCCCTTAAATGGTGCAAACTGATTTTTCTACACTTGTATACATTTTAGAAATCAATTTAATAAATAAATTTTGAGTCCTAAACCTAAAACTACATTCGATAAAATTTATGAATCTCTGCACATCACTATCGTCAATAAAGTAATACAATTATTTCCTTCAAAGTCGTTATCAATTAATACGGAACTTCATGAGCGGACAAACGTCAAACCGGCCATCATAGCGTGCCGCTAGTGTAGTGTATGTTTCGGCGAGCGTAAATAAACGACGTCTCTTAGCACACATAGTTCGTTTTATGGTTACCCATTAAGCTGGTCTCATTGTATGGAACTATCGGTCTATGCGTTATTTTAGTCTAAGTTACACGCCATCATATCAGTACGCCTAGCATGCACGCGCGAGAATATTTTGTCGACGCCTTTTCTCGTATTATCTCTGTATCTCTATCAACACTAACATGGTTGCACACATGGATTCTTCAAACGAGAAATTAGTCTATATCGACAATATCTCTCTCTCTTTGCGCGAGATATCACTTCGACGTGCATGCCTTCGTCTTTGATAGTAGGGTGGAGCCTCCCTGACAAAAATCTTATAGAACAATCTCAACAAAAAATCGTTAAATAGGAATAGTTTTACGAAATATACGTCATCGCGAAAGACATCAGAATTCGCTTATTTTTAGAGTACTTACCGTACAATCCGTTAGAGATCTGTGTAGATTATTAACTCAGACATAAGCCGATAAAAAAGTTTTAGTTTGTATAAAACATTTGCGAAGTTTTCTCTGACCGTTCCCTTGATTTGGAACAATAAAAGAACCCTTGAAATGTAGGAAATCATTATTCAACGGGAGCCTACCCGGGCCCGGATAAGCCGGCCGGTAGTCGGCTGTCGGATACTCGGAAATAAAAGAGTTCTCGACATGTGTTCCTGATGGCTTCTCAATTGGAATATTCCGGATTTAGCAGTTCGGAGGCTGCGAGCGACCCAGATTTAATAAGATAAGATATTTTCGTAAGCTTTTATCTTAAGAATATTATCTACGTACTTTTAGGATATTTCTTTGTCTGCTCAAGTGAGGGAGCCTGGTGTTGTTAATTTCTTCTTCTTCATGTGCCTCTCCATTACTGGAGGTCAGCAGTCAGTTTTTTAAACCTCTCCTTGTCCATGGCTAAACGGCATAGTTCTTCGACTAACTTGATGCCAGTCCACTGACCACTCCCGTATGTTTCTGAGCCACGACTTCTTTCGCCTTCCAACACCTCTTTTCCGGCAATTTTCCCGATCAAAATAGTTTGCAGCAGGCGTTACCTATATTGTTATGCATTATATGAGCTAGGTACGAGATCTTACTCTGTTTGATGGGTCTTACTGACTCGGTAATTCTGCATTCGGGGAAGGACCTCAATTAATTACGTTTTAAAATGTTCTCTTATTAAATTCACACTAATAATAATTAATTAATTAATTAATTTTTATAAATCGGTAATGGGTTTCTATTGTTATTTATTACTAGCTGAGGCCCGCGACATCGTTCGCGGGGATTTAGTTTTATGAATATCTTGGGAACTCTTGGATTTGGTGGAATAAAATATACCCTATGTGACTCTCCAGGTCCTCAATTTGTATAGCCGTGCAAATCAAGTCGATCCGTAGCTCTGTCGCGGCGTAATTGAAGGACAAAATAAACAAACACATTTTGGCATTTATAATAAGCTTTTGCCCGCGGATTTACTCACGTTAACTTCGTTTTTTCAGACGGAGTTTAGGGGTTGAATTTTCAAAAATTCTTTCTTAGCGGATACCTATGTCATAATAGCTAACTGTATACCAAACAGCCCGATCCGTCCAGTGGTTTGAGCTCAGTCAGTCAGTCAGTCACTTTTTCCTTTTATTTATTTAGATTAATAAGGATAGCCCTTGATTGCCATCTAACCTAATGATAAGTAACGATTCAGTTATCTCAGCCACGCAGATCACTCTGCAATGGAGTAACGGATCGACGTGATTTTTGAAGTAAAAACTTCTTTAAGCGCGTTGAGCACTTTCACAAACAAGAGAAGTTTTTGGGTGAGCAAAAAACATGGATTTCGCGTCATCGTCACAATTGTCACCGTCACCATCGTCACCTGTTGATATGAGATTTCAGTAAACGTTTAACATTTTAGAAGTTCCCAAGCAACCTTGTACAGCGCAGCGGGCAAGCAGCCGCTTTCTTTACCGTTTAATGTATGATGTCGCAGGTTCGAATCTCACTTACGAAATCGTGGTAGTGCGCTTTTCTTATTTGTTTTTAATTATTAGCAAATCTAGTTTTCACTTCTATCGGCAGTCCCTATGACTGGCAATTTCTTTTTTGCATACATAGTGTAGGGCATGACTTCGTCATTCGTTTGCGTTAAGCATAATAATATAACAAGTGCCTCGAACGTAGGTTATATCAAGCCCAGCGCAGTCCGAATTTTAGGCTATAGCTACAAGTATCTACCCAGCGTCGCTCGTCTCGGCCCGTCGCGATGGGCTTATTCAATGGGCTAACGTAGTACGAAGGGATAAGAGTAGCGCGATAGAAAGAGAGACAACTTCTAGGTTAATATGACTAGGTAATTTAGCGCTTTGTGACCTGAAATGCACTATATTGTGTGGTGGTAAGAGTCGTAATTTATTTAAATGATATTGCGGAGTGAATTTTTGTACCTGTACTATTATGTATTTTGTGTTTATGTCAAAGTTTTCATATCGTTACACTTCGCAACGTAACCAGCAAGCCGTGGTAATCAGTCTGTTTGTAATTGCGCCCAGTTTCACCGCGAATTTCATGATTGTCATGATTTCATCATTAAAGTGCGGTCGGGCCCGCGTCATCGAGACAATGAGTCAACAGAATTGGCGCGTGAAGTTGCGAAGAGCACCGCATCGAACGACTGAATGTGGCAATCGCTTCTAGAGTTGATACAATTATTGCGATATATATTTTGCATCCAATTAAAACCAAATCTTATATACAGTGAGCACCAGTTTAGGCCAACCTTAAGAGGTGTGTTCGATATTATCAGTGCTTTCCACAATCAGTGGGTATTTGACTGTTGTCAAAATGTTGTTAATTATTATCTAAAAATGTAACATGTAAGAATAACATTTATTTAAAAACAGAAAATAAATCAGTCAAAAAACAAATAGGCTGAAAGCTATTTTACTGCGAATGTATATCTGTCTCTTTCTAAAACGAAATTTTCTATGGCGAATGTGGAGCTACTTGTTTACACTTTTAAACTTTAAAGCTCTATATTTCCGAAAAAGAAAAGTGGTATTGTGTTTATAATATTTTAAACTTTAAATACATAAAAAATATCAGTCAAATACGCTATGCTTATCTAGAGCTGATGCATTTATTGCGACAAAATATTATATTTTGCATTCAATTAAAACAAAATCGTAAATAGATAAAGCAAGCAAAAGTCTTAAACCAACCTTAAGGTCTTAGGTGTGCTCCAACCTAGACCTTAGCAGAGCTTTTCATGTTAATTGATTGTCAAAAAAATATAAAAATTATAAAAAATATAATCAAAACCACGGAACGAATAAATGTGCCCAGAAAACTTGTTGAAACCCTGGGGTCATGGGGCGGGAAGGGTTTAGGCCATAGTCCACCACGTTGGCCAAGTACATACGGATTGGCAGTGACTTCACACACCTATATCTATGGATTATTAGAGAGAAATCTCTGAAAAAGCTTACTTGGACAAGTTAATTTGATAATATTTCATAAGGGTGCCAGTATTATAGGAGAATTCCAATATAACAACAGTAAATAATATAAAATATTATGCCTGCTGTGATAATGGGCAAATAAATAAATTACAACTCATAACTTACGTGCGTTTCAGATTTACAGAAATTGCAATATTTCCTTTTGTGATCGAAAACAGATAAAATTTATGCGTTCGGGAAAGGAAAACGTGTGACGGCAGACATGTTATTTATTTCATTGCTACGCCAGTATTGGGCTGGCATTATACCTACATCCACAGTCAGAGTCTGAATTTTCGTCTCCAGTGTTATTTCAAGGCTTTTGACCAAGTTTTGACCCCAAATTAAAGGCGGCAATATTTAAGTTGGGCTTTTAGGGGCCAAAATTTAGGGTTTATTTTTGAATCTAAAATTATTGAACCTAAAACCTTACAGCTTGGTGAAAATGGGGACTGCTTGATAGATATTTGAGCAGATACATATTATGATCGATTCTTCTAAAGTAGAAAAGGAAAAGGTGAGTGACTGACTGACTGTCTATCTGACTGATCTATCAACGCACTGGACGGATCGGGCTGAAATTTGGCATACAGATAGCTATTATGACGTAGGCATCTGCTAACAAAGGATTTTTGAATATTCATCCCCTAAGGGAGTAAAATAGGAGTTTGAAAAACGTGAGCGAAGCCATGGGCAAAATCTTCCTCTAATAATAATAAAAAGTTAAGTATTCTGTAGCTTTTGGTTAACTTGCATATTATGTTGTTGTACATTAATAAGTTGATACGAGTAATGTATAGTATAGTCACAGTATAAAGGTCTCTGTTGTTCAGTTGTTCAGTGTTGACCGTGCTCTCGGGGACTGTTCAAATATTGGCGCAATCACCCTAATATATTGTGCTTTTCATTTTACCGACAAAATACGACCAAAAACCATGCATGGACAAACACCTGCAGCGATCTCACTTAATTGATGTTTTGGTAATTAATTTATGATACTTCTAGCTTTTGATAATAATAATAATTAATTAAAAATTATTAAAAGTTAAAACTACTACTAGCTTTTGCCGGCGGTTTCGCTCACGCGCGTTAAGTTTGATTTTTCAACCCCCTATTTTACCCCCTTATGGATTGAATTTTCAAAAATATTTTCTTAGCGGATGCCGACGTTATAATAGCTATCTGTATACCAAACAGCCCGATCCGTCCAGTGGTTTTAACTGTGCGTTGATAGATCAATCAGTCAGTCAGTCACTCAGTCAGTATTTTTTTACTAGAGATTAATATTAATACTTAATATTTAAAAAATAAAATATGGTAGGTAGGTATGCATAAAAATGCAGCTATTTGGTACTTAAATTTGGTATCCCGGAGACGAGTATAGACATTAAATAAAGAGAAATAGCAGATTTTCCACGGATAGAAAACTTAAACTTGCGAGCACCAAGCGGCGGAAAAGCATCTAGTTTTAAACATTCCTAAATTAATTTAAATTTGAATTTATTGAGTGACTAATTTCTAAAATATAGAATAAGTATACTAAAATCCGAGTTAAAAGCCCCAACATGACTCCGACAAAGCGACCCGAATAGTTGTATTGTTGGATAGCAATTCGTAAGTGTAGTTTAGTGGTAGATTCATTGACTATTCAAAAGCACTTGTAAAAGTTTATTTGAATAAAAAATATTTCTATTCTATTCTATTCTATTCTAACCAAACCAAGCGCATAAACCGTAAGTAGCTCGTTCGGATTCAGAAACTGCGCAACTTCGCCACTTATCGTTACTAACACTGGTTCTGTCTTTCTTATGTTTGTGCGTATGCGTCTTATAGCTTGTTTGCGGCTCAAGGAATTCAACGTAGCAAAGTTCCTTTGGTGATGTATCCGTTTGTCACTTACTTTGATTAAAAAACTGAAGAGTTTTGTTGGAACTTTGTTTATAGATAGCTGATAATGATTTTGTTAGTCTCCACTCTTTACCAATCTTAAAAAAAATGGGCACAGAAAAAACTTGCTGACCGGAAACGAAAAAACCTATTTTATATTTCGGGATTTCAATTTTAGCACCTATAACTGCGTGCATATTTTAGCATCATCTGGTATTTAAATAAGAATCAAACTTCGTTTGTATGGGATCTCACACACAATCTCAAGAATCTATTCTGAACGGCCGGGCATTGTCCCGTGAGAATACGCACCGAAATGTTTTTACATGGTACTTCATTAAGATGACTTCGAGTTCTCGCAAACGCCAGCTCAGCAAAACCCACATAATCCTCTCGTCAAGTGGAATCGTTGGCAGTTCCTTCGCGTCATGAGACAGCGTTTCCCGCACCCTCCCCTCCCCCCCACATTTTCACCCGCCCTTCTGCCACATAATCACTAATGACTGCGCTGACTTTAACAGATTAGGAGTACAATGAATAGTGGTGTTTTAAGAGGAGTGTCTAGTGACGAAACGCGACGCGAGTAGGTATTTTCCAAAATGCTATCTGTTTCACAACGCTTCGCTGCCCGACCCGCATCGTGCGATAGAGAGAGTTGCAAGTCCAGGAGTTATTTGCCTAAATTTTATTCTTGAAATATTTTTTCGGGTCATAACGTTTTTACCCCCCTAAACGTTTACAAAATTAGACAATTTTGGTCTCATTAGATTCAGTACACCTTAATCTAGGCTCGTACGTTTCATTTTTTTAGTATTTCAGTTTAGTTAAATTTAAAAAAATAAAATTAGTCGAGGTAGTTTTTTAGTCAAAAATATGGATATTTAGTCACTAATAGCTTTTAACATAAGCAATATTTCTTTAAAATTAAAACGTACGGGCATAGTTTTTCATTGTATCTGCAACATTTCAAAAAATTATGAACATTGGACAACATTTACGGGTAGCAAAACGTTATCGCTTTTTGAAGCTTTTTGTATGAAAATTTTCAACTAGACAATCCTCTTAAAACTATAATTTCTTATTAAGGGCCGATTTCATCAACGTAAAATTAGTCTGAGCGTTTTTGATATTTTGACAGTATTTTCAATATAAAAACTGTCAGAACGCCTTCATTCCTCGGATAAACGTCACTCGACGTTGGTGAAATCGGCACTTACAAGGTTACAACTAATACTAATTAACTAATCCATAACTAATCGGACTATTACATTTCGTATCCCTCTTTCACGCACATTCTATTATTTTCAATGATTGTAAAAATCTCAATTACTTTTGGCAAAATGTTGTCAATCTTCGACATTTAAATTACCGATATTTTAGACATATTTTTATTATGACATACCTAGTTTTTTATAGAGATTATGAGCGATAAAAGTTTATTATGTTAGCTTTACCACTGTAATCTATAGATCGTACTCTAGTTCTGCTGAAGACTCAAGATAGAGTTAAAATGACACACAAAATATGTCCTCACATAAATCTGTATAGTTTTAACTCTATCTTTAGTCTTAGCTGAGTGAGAGAGCCATCTATAATAGATCTCACCCTTAATCAGAGCCTGCCTCATAAGTAGTATATTCGACCCTAAAAGTGACAACCACATTTGCGAGATTAAAGCCGCCCAAGTAAACCCCGACGCGGGCGTGGTGTCCGGAAGACGTCGTCTAGACGTGTCCGGGAGATTGCGGTTCGGGGTCGCAGGAAGACGTGCTGCTTATGAATTAATTCTACGCACCATAGAGTTTGAATAGGATATATTATGACGGATATTTATTTATTTATCCTTACTAATATTATAAATGCGAAAGTGTGTTTGTTGGTTTGTCCTACAATCACACCGTAACAGGGCTACGGATCGACGTGATTTTTTGCATGAGTATAGTTGAGGACCTGGAAAGTGACATAGTCTACTTTTTATCCCGGAAAATCAAAGAGTTCCCGAAGGATATTAAAAACTAAATTCACGCGGACGAAGTCGCGGGCATCAGCTAGTTTAAAATAAAGTTTATACAAATGTTATTCTTACATGTACCACTTTAAATTACAATTATTTATTAATGAATATCAACATTTTGAGAACAGTCAAATACCCAATTCCGAATCTTGTTCAATTTTCTACGTTACTCGACGAATTTACAAGTTTTTTTTTGTTTCAAAGTAATCAAGAAAATAGTTTAAAACTGTAACCCGCCTACGAAAAATTGGATATAAAATCTGTTATATTGATTTTGTTCGTGTGGCCGGATCATAATAATGAAGCTTTTGACACCTCATTCATCGAAATCGGTATAGTAGTTACATATGTACTTACATAGACTGCTAAACCTGGATTAAGTGCAGATTTGCAGACTTCACCGTTAAAACAAGTGACATTAAAAAAATTAAAACATACATAACATAACTCTGAATGCTGTTTTTTTTTTCTTTTTTTTCTCATAAACTTGCGTGCACCCTCACTTTTCACTCACTCACTCTTTGATCATTATATCCTTTACAACGTGGTTGCCTGGTAGAGATCGCTTTTTAGCGATAAGGCCGCCATTTGTACTACCATGTGTTATTATTTATTTTTAAGTTTATTTTTAGTTTTATTTCTTTTTAATGTGGTGTGCAATAAAGTGTTTTTCATTTTCATTTTTTTCATTTAACTCCAAAAAGTCTCCGAAAACTTCAGAGATGACTTTTTGGAGTTTTTGAGACCCTTCCTGGAATGGAATGCCTGGAATTGAACTCCGAACTTCTCGAAAAGGAATCCGAGGTCTTATTATTGTGGTAATATTTTAAACGTACGTATGCAGTAATAGTCTGCAGTTCCAGTAAATGGAAGTTAAAGCAAAATACACAAATTAATATCAGTAAACAAACGTGACTACCGCAAACACATTCAGAACACTCAATAATATAATATTTGACTTGAGATAATATTGTCTCTTTACTACCGCCAAATACAATACAAATAACTATTATAAATATTATAAAGATCCCGGCAACTTTGGCCGTGGCTAGTTACCACCCTAACGTCGAAGACGTGCAGCCAAGCGATTTAGCGTTCCGGCACGATGGCGTGTAGAAACCAATTAGAAGTATGGGTTGAATTTTCACTGCCATACCCCTTCCAAGTTAGCCCGCTACCATCTTAGGCTGCATCGTCACTTACCATCAGGTGAGATCGCAGTCAAGGACTAGCTTGTCATCGAATAAAAATAAAATAAAATAAACTCGGTAACCCATGTCGGTGTTTCTGATCAAATTAAGTTAGTTACCCCAATGTGTCGGCCCGAGGCTACGCGGCGGGGCTACGGGGCTACGTGGCTACGCGGTTACGCGGCCACAGTGCTACGAGGAAGGCTGTATATCATACGGTTCAAAGTATTCGTATTATAGCTATTATTTCTTGAGCAAAGTTCGCTGTATACGGTCAAAGACTTATGCATTCTTCTCTTCTTCTCTTCTCGGCAGGAACGGCATTCCGAACCAGTAGTAGACTCATCGACGATTCAAAAGCACTTGTAAAAAAGTTTATTTGAATAAAAAAACATTTCTATTCTATTCTATTCTATTCTATTATGTACCTTCGGGATACTTTAGGGACAAAAGCACCATAACAATTTCAATCTTTATTACACATTGAATTAAGATTGTTATACACATAGTCTCTAACTATGGACTTTTTAGGAATGTTCAGGGTTAGAGCGTTTGTGCACTTATACGTATTCGATTCGTTATCTTCAATACCATACAAAAATAATACGGATCCGTCAAAATACAAATCGAATGTGTGCACAAGCGCACGTATATTTTGTATGTAGACCACTTCGAATCGTATCTTTACGAATACGATTACGAATCGAATACGAGGAAGTGCACAAGCGCCCTTACTCAGCGGGTTTTAAAGAGCTATGCTCCAAGTATCTCTGCGAGATATCTCCCGTCTTTGACATGAATTGAATTGTAGTACGTTTTGTCGAAATGTCATATTCTATTCTAACAAAGATGCACGGGTTAAATCAGCTTGGCATCCAGCTGCCCACAAGATAGTATAAAAACTTATTACAATGTAATAGCTACTTATTAATATTGTAAAATGATTATTTTGAAAAGAGCAACTGCTGAGTTTCTTGCCGGCTCTTCTCAGCAGAATCCGCTTTCCAAACCGGTGGTAGAATCTTGACGTGTCATAAGAGCCAAAGGTTGGCCTACATGAAATAAATAATTTTTAATTGAATTGATGAGGAGATCCATAGGAGAACCAGAGTTACATAACTCGTTCGACGACTGATGGTCGTTGAAGTTACAAGGTGCTGGAGTAGTGACCTCGTAAAGCACTGTGTTGGCAAATTCTCCACTAGATGGATCGACATCAGACGAGTTATAGGAAGTCATGCCGGACACAGGTAGCGCAAGACCGAGACCTATGGTGAGTGGTGCATAAGAAGTCTATTAAGAGACCTACGTCCAGCAGTAGATAGATATGGGTTGGTCACGTTAGCACAGAGAGCACACCGTATATTCTAAAGCTGTCGGTCCTCTCCGGTCGTGTCGGATTTCCATTGAACTATGAGAGTGAGAGAATAGAGAGTAGGTACAACCGGGTTTATGCACACACTTCTGCACTATAACCAATTTCTCCCGTGCAGATAAATACCGTGAAGTCTAAAACGTTCGAATGTAATACTCGCGTTTGCTGAGCATTATACGCCGAAAGTTTATTGGTGACAGAGAATATAAGTAATTTTATTAAACGCTACGAAAATCGAGTGAAACGTTCGATTTATACATATTTTTAATATCAGCCAACCGTATCGAGACCGTAAATCGAGTTTTCTCTTTAAAGCGAATGTTCCATCACATTCCAAACAGACCGCCACAAAGTAACGCTGCCAATTAATAACTATACACGCAAAATTGACTTTTAAACTCATAAAACAATAACGGATATATTTAATTGGTAAGTCAAAGTTAAAAACCGTTCAGTGATTGCGGTTTACGATTTATGAAGGCATAATAAAATTTTGTCCGTACAATGAAAATATTGTTTTTAATTGACATGTTGAAACTGCGGATCAAATCAAATATGTATTCGAAAATTACAATGAATTGATCGTTACTTCTTATGAAGAGGCTCAGGATCACTCAGCGGGCGATTGAGAGAGCTATGCTCGGAGTATCCCTGCGAGATCAAATCAGAAATGAGATCCGTAGGAGAACCAAAGTCACCGACATATCTCAGCGAGTCGCGAAGCTGAAGAGGAAATGAGCGGCATATAGTTCGAAGAGCTGATGGTCCTTGGGTTCCCAAGGTGCTGGAGTGGCGACTTTGCACTGGGAAGCGCAGTGTTGGCAGACCCCCACTAGGTGGACCGACGACATCAAACGAGTCGCAGGGAGCCGCTGGATTCAGGCAGCGCAAGACCGGGACTTGTAGACGTCCAAGCAAGGGACCTTTATCCAGCAGTGAACGTCTATCTGTGGATGAAGAAGAAGAAGTAGAAGAGAAGATCGTTACTTCACCGTTTTCCTTAACTTTAATCAGAGAACTTATAAGTCGTTCTAACTAAACGATTGTTGCACTTCAGCCAGATAAAGGTAGGTCAACTTCAAAATCAAACCTAAACTTTAAAAGATAGGTAAATAAAAACAGACTTCTCTAGTAAAAAAATATATTTCCACTCCTTTTTCATGTATGGGCCCCTTTATTTTTTTATTTTATTTTATTTTTATTATTTGCTGTTATAGCGGCAATAGAAATACTTTGTGAAAATTTCAACTGTCTACCTATTACGGTTTACGAGATACAGCTCGCTGACAGACGGACGGACGGACGGACAGCGGAGGCTTAGTAATAGGGTCCCGTTTGCACCCTTTGGGTACGGAACCCTAAAAAGCTGCAAACTCTGAGAGACAAACACGAAAAAGGTACAAATCACTTGGAGTCGCATCTGCGTTTACGATTCATATTCACCATGCCAGCCCCCTCTACCTCAGCCCGCGCAATCCAAAACTACGACACAGATCTTATTCCGAATTGCCGGGCTAGTAGTATACATAGAAATCTTTGCCCGTACTATAATAACGTATCGATTGACAACTCACTCATCAAAATCGGCTCACTAGTTTAGAAGCTACGGTAGAACATTATTAAATAACATACATAAAGTGCTAAACTCATAACCCTTCCTTTTGGCTTTGCCGTAATCGGGTAAAATAGATTATACTGTTAAGCGTCCGTTTGAAAATATGTAGTGAGTTACGACCAAGGATATGCACAATACGCAGTAACCCTAACCACGTAGTGTGCAAAGTCCCTAAGGTAGGAAGCCACATAGCTGTAAAACATAACATTGCAATTAAACAAGCTACAAAGCTCTAAAACAGTCACGAATAACAGTTAGCTGCAAATTGATCATTCCCGTTTTGTGTTTGGCAAATATTTTGCGTCCATTTAATAGAGTTTGTTCGGAAATTGAGGTGGACATGAACAAAACACAACAAAATCTTTATCCAGTAACTTTTTACCGACACTTTGCAGAGTACAAAAACGAGTTTTCCAGAACCATTCTTGTATGCATCATCATCATCATCATTAGCAACCCATAAACGGGTCACTACTGAGCGCAGGTCTCCTCTCAGAGAAGGATTATAGGCCATAGTCCACCACGCTGGCCCAATGCGAATTGGCGGACTTCACACACCTTCAAGAACATTATGAAGAACTCTCAGGTGTGCAGGTTTCCTCACGATGTTTTCCTTCTCCGTTGAAGCAAATGATATTTAATTGCTTAAACGCACTTGACTCCAAAAAGTCAGAGGTGCGTACCCGGGATCGAAATTGCGACCCCCCGAATAGGAGACCACAGTCCTAACCACTAGGCTGCTTATTTTCTTGTATGCGGTGATGGCTAAGTGGTTACTTCGGCTTCCTTTTCGAAGGCCCGGAGTATAATCCCGGGCCAAGACTATTCGGTATTGTATGTGCGTTATAAACAATCAAATATCACTTACTTTAACGGTGAAGGAAACATCGCAAGCATCGTGAGGAAACCTAAAACAAAATCTCTTAGGTAGATCCGGTTAATAAAAATTAAGTTACTCCGTTTCTGCGTGATTGAAGGACAAGTAACAAATACCTAAACACACTTTCGCATTGATAAGCTGATGCCGGCGACTTCGTCCGCGTAGATTCAGTTTTTAAAATCCCTCGGGAAATCTTTGATTTTCCGGGAGAAATGTAGCCTATGTCACTCTCCAGGTCCTCAACTATAGTCTATACCCATGCAAAAAAATCACGTCGATACGTAGCTTTGTTGCGGCGTGATTGAAGGATAAACCAACAAACCAACAAACACACTTTTGTATTTATAATACTAGCTGATGCCCGCGACTTCGTCCGTGTGGATTTAGTTTTTAAAATCCCTCAGGAACTCTTTGATTTTACGAAATAAAGTAGCCTATGTCACTCTCAAGGTCCTCAACTATACCCATGCAAAAAAATTTCCGTAGCTTTGTTGCAGCGTGATTGGAGGACAAACCAACAAACTAACAAACACACTTTCGTATTTATAATATTAGTATGAATTAGTATGATTATTATAGTACGGATTTTAGCTAAATCCAATTTTGAGCTACCATTTGTATCTAATAAATGAATCAGTTTTCTAACTTTTTATTGAAATTTTTAAATTCTACAGCTACTAAGAAGATTCCTAAGTAGGTAACAATTGTTTCACTACTAGCTGATACCCGCGACTTCGTCCTAGTGGATTTAGTTTTTAATAATCCCGCGGGAACTCTGATTTTCCGGGATAAAAAATAGCCTATGTCACTTTCTCAAACATATGAATCATGAAAAGATCACGTCGGGTCGTAGCTCGCAACATGATTGAAGGACAAACCAAGCACCATCAAACCAAGAAAAGACACTTTCAAATTTGTAATATTAGTATTTAGTCAGATGATACATAATATTATAATCGACTCCCGACGACCTCCCTGGCGCAGTGGTGAGCGCTGTGGTCTTATTACTGGGAGGTCTCGGGTTCGATTCCCGGCGGGGTCATTTTGGGAATTTATAATTTCTGAATTATCTCTGGTCTGATCTGGTGGTAGGCTTTCGTTGGCCGTGGCTAGTTACCACCCTACCGTCAAAGACGTGCCGCCAAGCGATTTAGCGTTCCGGCACGATGGCGTGTAGAAACCGATTAGGGGTATGGGTTGAATTTTCACTCCCATACCCCTTCCAAGTTAGTCCGCTACCATCTTAGACTGCATCGTCACTTACCATCAGGTGAGATCGCAGTCAAGGACTATCTTGTCAACGAATAAAAATAAAAAAAAAGACTCTGACTACGGCAGTAAGGCTGAAATCTACAGATGGCACTCTCACTCAGCTCAGACTCAAGACTGAGTTAAAATGAGACAGATTTATGTCGGGACATATTTGTGTCTCATTTTAACTCTATCTTGAGTCTTGAGCAAAGCCAAAGTACGATTTATAGATAGAGGCAACTAGCGTATGCGAGGGGACTCTGTAATACAAACATTACCTATGAAAAGCAAACGTTAGCAAAATCATAGTAGCCGCCCCACAGGAAAATAGTACGTATTCCCTATTCCGTTTAGCCCTAAGCTATTGACATGCGAGTCACATCGCGTGAGGAGGTGGCGTGACACGTCGCAAACGGTTTGGGTCCGGAACCTTTGTGATTGAAAAACTGCACTTAAAGACACCTCTGGTCTTGAATATCTGACGAGGTTAGATTGATGTGTCACTGTGATAGTAGGTATGAATCCTTACTTATTATTATTATTGGGAAAGTTTGCTGGTTCGTCCTTCAATCACGCTGCAACAGAGCTAAGGATCGACGTTATTTTTTGCATGGGTATAGTTGAGGACCTGGAGAGTGTCATAGGCTACTATTATCCCGGAAAATCAAAGAGTTACCGAGGGACTTTATAAACTACATCCACGCGGACTAAGTCGCGGGCATGGACTAGTACATTATAATATAGTCTTCCAGGTCTTACCCGCGTCTATAAAAATCCCAAAATTTAAATAATTTTCAACTTTATAGTTGTAAAGAATACTGATTCTGACTTATATTCTCCTCTACCCTCCACATAAGGAGAGCTAGATTTAGAAGTGGGTGTGACAACAGTGCCACGGGTGGGAATTGAACCGTCGACCTTACAGTTTTCGGTTTACCTTTAACCTTTGGGCTATTGAGGCAGAGTTTTCATACCAATTTTAGATTTAAAATAATTAAATGTAAAAAATTATTTGTAAAAAACCGACTTCAAACGCCCGCGCCACTATAAAGTATAATATAATTTATTGATATTTTAAAACCCGCTCGACAAAACTTAAATGGGACTACCTGGGAAGTAGTATAAACAAAAAAACCCTTTAAAACAAAAAAAATTCAAATCGGTTCAGGCGTCTTCGAGTAATCGGTGAACATACATAATAAAAAAAAAGATTCCGATGAATTAAGAACCTCCTCCTTTTTTGAAGTTGGTCAAATCTACAAAAAATATATATCAGTAGATAGAAATTTTTATGAAAAAAATTGGTTGTCTGTAAAGTCGCTTTACGGACGATAGTTCACGTGATAACGTCATAAAGAAACATTGTTGAAAAACTAGATCGCGCCCGATGAACAGCGTGCTGCTAGAACTAGCTTGCGACACGTCCACAAACCACAGCGCGCACGCGATGACTGGCGGACGCCGGCGGGCGCTCTCTAGTCACAAGCCAATGCTTGGGCCGATCATGCCTCTCTATCGCTTGTTCCGCGCTCTCACTTGCACGCTCAGGCTCAGGCGGAACGTGACACATTTTCGGGCGTGCAGCCGGTGTTCATCGATTTATAAGACGTTATCACGTCAAAAGAAACTTGCTTATACACATGTGCATTGGCACGTGCTGTAAATTATTGTCCCTGTAAATGTTTTTAGAAATGAAACAAAGAGTTTACTGGTCTCACAATGACATCGTATTAAAAAGTGAGTTTATTCGAAAGTTATAGAAGCCTATCAGCGGACTTGTCCTCCCGCAGCCCGGAGGCTGGAATACAGTTTGTATTATCTGTATAACAGCATTTGAAAGCGGCTTTAAGCTGTTCCACAGCCGGCCGCGAACGGCGCCGCCTGTGACATCCGGTGTAGTGGCTTCGCTATTCTACTATAATTGAAGCTAGAATAGATAAAGAATTGAAACGAACTACACATTTATTGAAAATAATATTTTTACTAGTGGTTCGCCCCGAACTGAGACCTCGCGGTATCCCATAATTCCCATAAGGTAGTTTTAACTATATTATATTGTAATTAAAACGCGCCGAATCTGATGACGTCAATCGTAATCTGCTTTCGTGGATGGGATGCGTATTTACAATATTAAAGACAGCGCCATCTATTAACAGTATAGTGAAGCTTTGTTAAAAACATTGATGCCCATTAAAACTTAAATAATTTCGTTTCTTTATAATATTTATCTAATCTTAGTATTTATTGTTCAAGTACAGAATATAACTCAAATTATGTGTAAGTTTCAAGTTTTAAAATAAAGTGGTTTTAGAGATCTAGCCTCGAATACAATCTCCACTTTGAAAGCCCCCCATTTCGTCAATTTTAAGAAAAAAAATAAAAAAAAAATACTTTTGTACTCTGCTCCAAATTATCTTTAAAATGAGGTACTGCAATCCTATGAAATGCAAAAAAATATATTTTACTTCGCATTCGCTTCTATGAGAGCCCCCTGAAATAAAGATTTTTATAACTTTTTAAGCCATTTTCGGCTGGAGGCCATCGGTTTACATATCATATCTAAAATTGAAGTAATTACGTTCAGTAATTCAGAAGTTATAAGGCTCTGACAGACGGACGGACGGACGGACGGACAAGTGCAAATTCACTCAAGTAAACTCAGAGACCTTCGCTTCGCTCGGTCGATTAATAAATATATTTGTAACATATAATGTGGGTAAGCGGAGAATATTATAATTGTGCGATGTAGGCGCGCTCGCGGCAGTCGTATTTCGTACCTCGCACAGTGCGGTTGTGTGATTGTTAGTACACATATAACATGTAATATATACATAACATACATGTTCGTTTATTGGTGCACAACGAACCGCTACAATATTGATATTGGTTGTAAACCAAAGCTTTTATTATTGTCTATCGGTTGAGATGACGATCATTTTATTTGACGTTGAGTGTTTCTAGTTTGATAGTTCCCATATTTTGTTCTATGGCACATAAAGGGCTTTCACCGAGTAGTATTAGGCTTAGGAATTTTGCCATAATGCTATTATTTGAACATTATTCCTCAGTTTACGTTAAAATATGAAGAAAAAAAATTGTTTTTGTTTAATTGTCTTTGTTGAAAAAAAAATGTGAATCTTCCTTTGCGGACGCCAGAGATGCCGGCAAGAGATTTGAACTAGGATAGAGAAAGTTACCGAAGTCCAAATTAGTTGGATTGGAACAAATCCGCTATCAGTAACTAAACGGTAACTAATTTTCACATTGTTCGGAGCTCTGCTATTAGCTAACGGACTTGTGGCGACGATAAATTAGCCGAATCGGCTCGGTTCAACTGATCCCACGGGATCTAATGCTCTCCCATCCGAACTTAATCTGTATGAGATAGTAAGATATGGTAACATCTGATACAGATTAGGACATTTATCCTCCTATTAACTTTAAATAAATCATATCTATGTATCAGCAGTGATAGCCAAGTGGTTACGACTGTAGTCTCCTATTCGGGGGGTCGCAGGTTCGATCCCGGGTACGCACCTCTGACTTTTCGGAGTCATGTGCGTTTAAGCAATTAAATATCACTTGTTTCAACTGTGAAGGAAAACATCGTGAGGAAACCTGCACACCTGAGAGTTCATAATGTTCTCGAAGGTGTGTGAAGTCCGCCACTTCGCATTGGGCCAGCGTCGTGGACTATGGCCTACAACCCTTCTCTGAGAGGAGACCTGCGCTCAGTAGTGAGCCGTTGATGGGTTGCTAATGATGATGATGATGTATTTATATCTGATACAGATTATGAGTAGGTGGTATATTCCTATTATAGCATAGACTATAGACCCTGTTAAGTGAAGCGTGAGATGACCACCACGTCGTAAAGGTTACTCTAGATTTTAGGAAAGATTAATCATGCAATTAAAGTTTTCGTTGTAATCTATATCTTATATATATAAAAGAAAGTGGTGTTAGTTACACTATTTATAACTCAAGAACGGATGAACCGATTTGGCTGAAAATTGGTGGAGAGGTAGCTTAGAACCAGGAGACGGACATAGGATACTTTTTATCCCGTTCGACCGCGTTTCCGTCAAGTCCCGAAATCCCGCGGGAAAGATTTCCCGCGGGATTTTTAAAAACTAAATCCATGCGGACGAAGTCGCGGGCATCAGCTAGTTATATATAAAAGAAAGTCGTGTTAGTTACTCTTTTTATAACTCAAGAACGGCTGAACTGATTTGGCTGAAAATTGGTGGGGAGGTAGCTTAGAACCAGGAGACGGACAGAGGATACTTTTTGATATTATAAATGTGTTTGTATGTTGGTTTGTTTTTCAATCAAGTAGCAAAAAAGCTACGGATCGAAGTGATATTTTGCATGGGTATAGTTGAGAACCTGGAGGGTGACAATGACAAAGGCTAAGTTTTATCCGGGAAAATCAAAGAGTTCCCGCGGGATTTTAAAAATGAAATCCACGCGGACGAAGTCGCGGGCATCAGCTAGTTAATAATACAGCTTGAAATTAAATACTTACCTTTCGTTTTCTCCGTGCTTCGAAGAACTCGTTAAGCCATCGATCTCAGTTATTATCTTTAACAACTTTACCGAGAGTAAATAATTATTATTAATCGTTAAACCCTGAATCCTGATCCTTCCAGTTAACAAAGGTCAAACGTTCCTGAAACGAACCGCTAAGGTCTGAAACGCCCTTCAAGCATCCGTCTTTTCTACCACGTAAATACGTACATACGTACGTACGAGTACCTTCAAGGCATGAGTGAATAGGTATCTTCTAGGCAAGCGCTCTCCAACCTAGACCTCATCAGTGATTGTCGTCAAACGCAGCCCTATTTCGTAATGAAAATACCTTTAGGTACTATGTTCGCCTTTGTACATTATAAAATATAGAAAAAAAACAATCGAATCGTATTCAAAAGGTATCAGGGATCTAACGGATTCATGTCAGGGAAACCCCTACCATAATCAAGCAAAGGGGTCACTAATCCCAAGAATGAGAAATACGATGCAGGGAGAACCTAAGCTTAGAGTCTAATTTTATAAGAAAACAGCTATTTTAGTATAGTAATATTATATTATTACAAGTAAAGCGAATGTTCCTGACATGGTTGCTCGTTATAAGTTTTAAGACTTCAAAAACTTACCTAACAACTAACTAGACAACTTGAAATTCTATAATATTTGAGGGCTTTATTATTGTTGTCGGTATTATGTACGACGATCGAAAATTTATTATCTTTAACTCAGTAGGTAACTATTTAATAAAGGAAAAATAAATTAATTTTTATCTGCTTTTTCACAAATGTATTGAATCTACCGTAGTTTGTTAATCTACCTGTTCTCTCACAAATATATTGACCTAGGTAAAGACCGTGATTTCGTCCGCGTGGAGCTGGGAAATGTTTGTTTTTCGAAATAAAAATAAATAGTACTATACTTACTGTTTAATTGTTTAAGTAGAGTAACTTTTTTTACTACCTTTTATATTTTTATAAGAAAACAAACTTTCTACGTCTATCGTGATTTGATTAGATTTAACCGTAAACATAAGGACATTACAGTTACACCTATTAAGTTTTGACAGTCAATTTAGAAAAATCACTTGAAATTAATCTTTCTCTGAAACGTACTAAGGTTCAAATTTAGTGAACGCGTAGTAAACTGTATATTATTTAATGCCCAGTAGTAAAACGAGTCCGGACTCCGGAGTCGCCTTCTGAGGCCTGTTTGGATATCTCAAACGAATAATAATGCTCTTATGTGAGCTATAAAATATTTTGCTTTCCTATTGCGAAACTCGGGTGCTGACATAAAGTGAGTATAAACTTTTATACCTACAGTAAAGTTACAGTAAATCATTCACCAGCGAAAGCATTGATTAAAATCGCAATATTATGACAGTCATGTTCCTTATTCACATTTAACCGACTTAAAAAAAAAACGGCCAAGTGCGAGTCGGGCCTCGCTCTTTTTGGGTTCCGTTAAAAAAAAATCAAAATATTTCCATGTACCCATGGAAATATTTTAATTTATTTTTTTAAATTTAATTTAATTTTTATTATTTGTTGTTATAGCGGCAATAGAAATACAAAATATGTGAAAATTTCAACTGTCTATCTATTACGGTTTACGAGATATAGCCCGCTGACAGACGGACGGACGGACGGACAGCGGAGGCTTAGTAATAGGGTCCCGTTGGCACCCTTTGGGTACGGACCCTTAAAAAGAGTGTCCAGGCACAGATTAAAAGAGTACTTGGTAGAGATATGTTGAAGTCGGGCTAGCGTTGCAGTTTCATAGTTCTATTGAGGCCCGCCCGACTTCAGCATACGCGTACAAACTGAAATTATTTTATAATTTTCAGCGGCGTTTGAATTCGGTTTTTTAAAGAATTTTTATATATTACTATTATTTACTTTATCAAAATTCTTGTTATTTTAAATTATTAATTAATTAATATTTCTTTTAAAACCAAAATACCCAAATGCCTTGCTGCAAAGTGCTATAAGTATTTTATTTTATAAATTTAAGTGTTTCAGATCTATGGAAATAATATAGGCCATAGTCCACCATGCTGGCCTAATACGAATTGGCAGACTTCACACACATTTGAGAACATTATGGAGAACTCTCAGGAGTGCAGGCTTCATCACGATGTTATCTTCTTCAGTTCTTCTGTGTTAGAGGTGCGTGCCCCGAATCGAACCTGCGATACCCCGAACAGGAGATCACAATCCTAACCACTAGGCTTTCACTGATATAATGCTACTGTGCACATATTAATGTGGAAAGGTGGAATAAATGTAAATCAGTAACCCATGTAATTTAAATTGACTTATCAGAACAGACACTACTATGGATAGTTTGGGCTAACAGTTTAACCGATTTTTGTGTTTGGAAATGTGCTGCCACATGTGTTGAGCTGGGTTTAATTAAAAACTCATATAGTCATAGGTACTACCTTCCAAGTTACTATCTTAGACTGCACCGATGTTACTTACCATCAGGTGAGACTGCAATCAAGGGCAACCTTGTCATTAATATAAACAAGATTATCACATATGGATTGACGTCAGAATCATCAAAATCGCCCCACGCGTTTGGTCTCAAGAGCGCCACATACAAACATACTTATTAATTACATACATATTTATTATACTGATAAACACATTACCCTCCTTTGCGCCGTACAGTTGGGTAAAATGTAACAATTTACTTGAGCGTCGTGTCGGTAAAAATGTGCTATTAATTTCCACGCAACTCGGAAAAAGAAATGGCAACGAAATCTTGAGCTTCTTTACCGGATAAGTTAGGCAGTTTGACACATGACATCACGACCGTTCACTGCAGCCCTTATAAACCTTAACACCACCACTACAAGGTTCAAAGTACATCAACAGGCAGTCTCAAGTGAATGTTACCGCAAGGGCCCTCGGTCAAGCCTCCTCATCTCGTGAAGACATGACAAGATGCAAATAAGACTTTGTTGACGCGACGTTGACCCGACGTGAAAATGGTGAACTGTTATTTTTTTGTTCGAAACTTATTTGGTTACGTCTTTTATTTATTTGGATGCATTACACAAGTTTAATGTGTAAAAACCGGCCAAGTGCGTGTCGGGCCACGCGCAGTGTAGGGTTCCGTAGTTGAAAGTCTCAAATATTATTGCTGACCTAGGATAGTGCTTTTATTTTATTTATGAATAATGAATATATTTTGAGTATCATGGCTTAAATACTATAATAAACTACAAAATATGCAACTTACACTACGTGTAATACCTAACTTACAAAAAACAGATATAACTCCTTAACTAATGAACCCTACTTAGCCGTGATAGTTTTCCTTTAAAATTCATTATATATACTACTGCTGTGAATTTTTTCTTGTATCCTATATACAACAATTTAGCTGGCAGAGGGGGGGGACACTTGACTCTAATAAAATTTAGCACTTTAAAATATCATATTTCACAAACGGATCCCTGAATTGAAAAATGGTGTTCCCACACCTACAATATTTTTGAAAGACCTATTCAACGACACCCGACACTATGGGGTAGACGAGAAAAAAAATTCTTCCCCACTTTACATGTAGGGGAGGTACCCTAAAAAATATATTTTCACAATTTTATTTCACCACTTTGTCGGCGTGATTGATATTTATACCCTTGTCAAATAACAGATTTCTAGTACCAATAGTCTCTGAGCTAAACTGCGTACGGACGGACAGACGGACGGACATGGCGAAACTAGAAGGGTTCCTTGTTTACTACGGAACCCTAAAAATACATTAATTAAGTTGAGGTTATTACTAAGATAATGTATTTCCTGTTGATAGATAATGTTGCACGGGAACAATCGGTTAAGCATCCAGTTGCCCACAAGATAATGTAATAATTTATTACATTGTAATAGCTACCTAGGTACCTACTTAATAATATTTTAACATTTTGTTTTGAAAAAAGCAACTGCTGAGTTTCTTGCCAGGTCTGTCTTCAAAGCGAAATCTGCTTTCCGAACCGATTGTATAGAGACTTGAATTATCGTAAGAGCCACATATATGTACCACTACGCGAAGTAAATAACTGAGAAAAACTGATGAGTTTATTGCTAGTTCTTTTCAGTAAAGTCTGAATTCCGACTTTACTTAAAATAACTAGCAATAAACTCATCAGTTTTTCTCAATTATTTATTTCGCGTAGTGGTACATTTTGTGGCTCTTACGATAATTCAAGTACACTTGACTAATACACTTGACTAATCAAATTACGTAACTAAAAGTTATCCTACTCAATGTTGAATTTATAGTTCTTTTTAATTTTATCGCCATAGAACACAGTCGTTATACTCTGTTTTTGTCTTTTTGTAGACAAGTAAAAGGGCAATTTTTGAATTCAATTTTGCACCCCGCATCAAGAAAAAGAAACAAAAACATGTCCGCAATGAAAATAAGTCAGACAGAAGCGTTTGATGGAATTATATCCGAGAATGATGGAAACAGCACCCTTAGTGCAAGTTTTTGTGATATCGCAGATGGTGATAGATTTCGAGTATTGAAACTACATTATGTCTGTCAATCGATAACATAAAGATTTCAAAGTCGTGCACCCAGTAGGTATACTCAATTTATTACTCAACTTTATTTTGTAAATACGCTTAAACCACGGTTGAAACTATACTCACTGCTGATGCCTGCAGTTTCAACAGGGTGAATTTACATATGAAAATCTCGTAAGAACTCCTTAATTTTCCAGAATAAAAAGTGTCATAAGTCCTTCTTACAAGCAGGATACAAGCATGTTTTTCTCTTCGACACTGGTTTGTTAAATACCAGATAGACTGGATTATTTTTGCATTATTATTTCGCATAATTTAAGTTTAGGTATATTATTGATATTAAATTTCCATTGAATTATTTTATATATTTATAGATACAAAAATATTTGATAACAGTACAATATCGTTATAACATTCGTTTGTTTGGATAAGTTATGTTATTTGTTACTGGCTTTCTATAAGCCTAAGACGCTTTTAGCCATACTAATAGCAAGAAAGCTTTAGTATACCGATATCTGAAGTGCGCTTTTGGCTATAGATGCCTTAAAATAAGAAATAAGACACTTTTAAGATTCACTTTGCTTTGACCTTATTGTATTTGCATTCTCGAAATCTATCAACGTTGTGAATATGTGCAAACTCGCACTAACTCTCTGGAAATATGACGTCGCATCGTGTGCAGCGATGCGAGCCGCGAGCGCGCCGCGTGAAATGAAAGGCAAACCCGCGGGACAGTGCTATATTGATATTTGAATGCTGTAGTCTGGACCATGAACTGTGAATTTATGAAATACCAGCTTCTGTCCGCGACTTCGTCTGCTTGGAGGTCGGTTTTTAAGAATCACGTAATTTCTCACGTGATTTACTCACGTGTGTAAAAAGCCTGTGCCTGTGTCACTGTCCTAGTCCGTTGCTCAATTGCTGCATGATTGAAGAACAAACCGAAAACAAACAAACAAATAAATACACTTTCGCATGAGTAAGGAATAAATAGTAAGGAATTAAGAATAATTAATAATTATTATAATATTATACTAATTTATCTTGCAATATTTTATATAGATAGTAAGAATGTTACTTTGAAGTCGATAGTCAAATAAATTGCCTACTTACAAGGGGCAATTGATTTCCCTCCTCAAGGCACGACGCGACGGCGTCTGGCCCTAGCCTGAGTAGGTCCTATGGGGCTTCCTTCGTCCGATGAATACTTCACAGGCTTACGATACGGTCCTTAGTAAGAGTTTTCATATCTCGGCAACGTTCAAAATTCTGCAGCGAAACGTTAAATAAAATCATATAAAAATCAAATATTTTATATTTAATATTTTAAAGAATATCAGCCAGACTGAACTTGACTAATATTCCCCTCTTCTCTCCGAATAAACGTTAAAGCTTGTTTTAGGAGTGGGAACGACAATAGTGCAACCGACCGGATTGATTCATCTATCGTTCAGTTTTCAGTTTATCTTTATCCGTTGTATTATATATTCTGTGGTTGGGCTATCAAAATCAGTGTATGGATAGACTATTAAAATAACAACCTAAGTGTAAAAGAGATAGAGCTATACGAAAATTTATAAAATATGCTCCGTACGCTTCCGTTTTATCACTATTACAACACTACTAGGTCAGATCAGATGTAATTGCGACCATCAAACTGTTGATGTCAAACTATGACAATATATAACTCCAAAATTGATTGTATTTACTCGAAATTCTATTTTTGATATATACGGCAAATTACTTCTGTATTTGACAAATTACTATAATATGTGTATGTGTGTTTAGAGAGTAGATATTTTTTCTAAATAGCTATAGGTATATGGGCGAAGTCAAACTTTAAAACCTGATTTTATTAATTTAGGGATTACTATTTTTCTCCGACATAGTATTAAGACATTCGAAATCTATCAGCGCTGTCAAGAATAATATAGGTACTCATACTTAGGGTTCGCTCATGTGAAGGCGTTCGGACTTAGCTTGACACATGTGTCTGTGAGATTAGGAAAAGCACGGTTCTAATAGTATTGGTAATAAGTACGTTTAAACGTATTCTAAGCATGCTAGATGTACGGACTATAACTTAGAATAGAATAGAAATGTTTTTATTCAAATAAACTTTTTTACAAGTGCTTTTGAAACGTTGATGAGTCTACCACTGGTTCGGAATGCCCTTCCTGCCGAGAAGAACCAGCAAGAAACTCGGCGGCTGTTCTTTACAAAACAAGTTTATAATTCAATAGATACTATGCTATGTATGCAGTGTTTCAACAATGAGTTCCACAAAAGCATACCTTATTATAATTCAACACATGTTAAGACGGGCAGACAGAAAGTAGCCCCATTCCCGCTGGTGGCACCCGTTCACGAGTATAACGCATGACCCAGCCATTGCTTCGCTCAACCATATTTGAGGGAACGTAACAACCCGCATCACACGATACCACCACAGAAATGTTTAATAATAGTGGTTTGGACATAAACTTCGTTGGTTCCCAGCCAGCCATTTAAAAGGTTTAATATTATTAATTGTTTAGTTCCCTGTCTCAAAACACTCATACGATACAACAGATGCATTAGTACCTCTAAGTGCGAAAGTCGTAGTAGGTAGTCTATACTCTATAGTGTACAACCAGTGATAAGACCATCAAAGACTAAAAGAACACACAGCACTGCGGCGAACTGTATAAAAAAGCAATAAAAGCCGCGGTAAAGCGGCTAGCTCGCTGTGGCAGAGCAGTGGTTGGACGAAATTGAAATTTGATATGTATTCGCTGGCACCGCGATATTGCGTCCATTCGGAAATTATTGCCAACTGCCAAACAGTTTACGATGGACCTACCGACCAACGTACATCGGTTGCGACGTTGTACTAACACGATACAATTACAGTTTTTGCAATTCACGAAGGCGAGTGAGCTTTACTCGTGGTTACTTCGTGTACATGCACATTGCATAAGTGTGCGGGCCTGTGAAAGCCTAGGTGGGAGCGGGCAGGCGCGAGCATTGCGCTCGCTCACACTTATACAGATACGACACACACATAACCATAAGTCAGTCGCCCTCGTGAATTGCAAGAACTATACTTTACGCTTAGTACAAGATTTGACAGTTAACTATAAATAGTAAACGATGACATTACCATCAAAGTAAAGTAAACCATAACAATATTGAGTTAGAGCTCAATTTCGTGTTTGTATTATTATATGTTTATGTAACGAAAATGATCCAAATTAAAATCGTCTGTATTGAATTTGTGACTTTAAATCGATAGTTTTATGGTTCTTTTTACTTTGATGCTAATGTCATCGTTTACTATTACGATCAAACGAATTAAAACTCGGACTAACCGCACTGTATACTATTCGAACGAAGTTTCGGACGGCTTGGCGGGCTAGACGAAAAAATTGTAAGAATTTTCCATCACGACCCTTGTTGCCTTCGCTACTTATACAAGTTCAATCAATGCTTTGGTGGCGCAGTGGTTTAACGAAGGAGTGAAACTATCGATTCTGGGTTTCGAATCCTGACTTCAGATAATTTCTTTGTTCTTTTTTTTTTTAATTTATGGAACGAAGTTTTATAGAAGAGGAATTCCAAACAAAATATTTGCGGCAAAATTTACTAACGCCATCTATTGTGGGCAGCGTGAACTTGCTTTAATGTCTGTTTTTCACAAGATGGTTCTAGCATGTAGCGAGAGGGCGTTGATTCTGAACTTCGTTCCAGCTGAGTGTTCCATGACACACGCATTTTTTTTACTAATGAATGAAGGTATATATTTTGTATGACTATAATAACAAATCGTTACTCACTAACTTAGCTTAGCTGGAATTGTTGGGTACATCTAACCCTCAGTTTAGTTTAACTCACTTTGCTTAGCTCTATCGTTGACTCAAAATGAAAACGAGCCGAGATGAGGAGCTATATGGATATGAATTATTAATGGATGGATAAAGCTAAGCCAGTTTATTTCGCATTATGATTTGCGCTTTAGCCTAACCTGACTGTGTGAAGTCAGGTCGAATCAGCTAGTTTGTAACATAACACTCATTTGCAGTTTAATAACACTCTACAAAGCTATTTAATCTACCGTCCTCCCCTCAAACAGTAGGTTTATCGAAGGAAAACTCAATCAGAAGGTATTAATGGCCCCTCCACAATACACGCGATGTGTCGCACATCTGTTTACTCCGACACTCATTTCGTGTGATTATCGTATGTCGTTTCACAATATAAATTAACACGTGGCGTTTTTGAAACTCCAGCACCTTGGGACGACTTGAGTGGCGACCACGCAAAAGGAAGCGCAGTGTTGGCAGACCCTCACTAGGTGGACCCACGACATCAAACGAGTCGCAGGGAGCCGCTGGATTCAGGCGGCGTAAGACCGAGGCCTGTGGAAGTCCATGCAAGAGACGTTTGTTCAGCAGTAGACAGTCCTGACTGCCTGTCCTGACTGATGTCAGGACAGGCAGTTTATCGTTTGATTTAGAAGAAGAAAAAAGAATATGCATTTGCATATTGCAAAAACAATAATTGTTTCTTGTTAGAATTGTTTTCCTAGTTCAGTTTCAGTAGGTACAATAAATTAGTGAATTCTGTTCAAAGAGTTTCTTGCTGACTCTTCTCCGTAATACTGCTTTTTGAACCTGTGGTTGAAAAGAGTGTCAACATTGTTTAAGTCACAAGTTGGCCTAAATAAAATATTTCTTTCGATTTTTTTTTAATTCCAAAAATAGTAATATTATTATGTAGATTTGTTTTTTTTAGATTGTGTAAAAAAGCAAACTTTGGTGCAAAGCAATAATTATTTTTCCAGTGCAATAAAAGTATAATAAAATTCTCTAAACTATTCAAGATACTCTAAGCATACCTACGGCAAAGAAATTCATTCAAAGAATATTAAGCATTTATGACCGGACTGCTGCGTTTTTTAAATCCATGTGAAAGGATTTAAAACCGCCCGCGGTCTTGGCTCAAACGACGAATGCGTTCGCTGGGGTCGTTTCCAGAACGTATCATACTTTTATATACTTTTGAGAGCAGAAATGAATTGAGTTGAAAAGTGCGTCTGCGGCCGTTAAACTTTATTGCGTTTGGCAAGCGGCCGCGATGCGAGGTTTATGTGAAGAAAACTTATTTTTATGTGAGTCTACATTAAAAGTAAGTTTTCTTATAAACTTTATATATTTACTACATATTATATATTTAAGACATACAAAGGGGTGAGGAGCGAATAAATCTCATACGGAAATACCTAAACATATCGCTATGACCAGATTTCATATAATTTAATATAAAGAATTATTTTTAAAAAACCGACTTCAAACGCCCGTGCTATTAAAAAAAGATATAAGTTATCTCTATATATAAAAGAGAAAGTGGTGTTAGTTACACTATTTATAACTCAAGAACGGATGAACCGATTTGGCTGAAAATTGGTGGAGAGGTAGCTTAGAACCAGGAGACGGACATAGGATACTTTTTATCCCGTTCGACCGCGTTTCCGTCATGTCACTATAAAACGTGGTATAAGAAAAACGCATCTGACATGGAATAATAAAACGCAAATGACAGTGGAATAACAAAACGTAAATGACAGCTAAACGTAATTTTGTCTTTGGTTAAGTATGGTAAAAAATTTGACAATTATAAAAAGTATTAAGCATTACTGATATTATAAATGCGAAAGTGTGTTTGTTTGTTGGTTTGTCCTTCAATCACGTCGCAACAGAACAGCGGATTGATGCGATTTTTGCATGGATATAGTAATGGATGTAGTAGTGGTTCCTCAGACCGGGAGAGCTACTTTTTATCTCGGATAATGAAAGAGTTCCCGCGGGATTTTTAAAAACTAAATCCATGCGGACGAAGTCGCGGGCATCAGCTAGTTGTTGATATTTTAAAAACCGTTCGACCGATTTCAATAAAATTTCAATGGGACCACCTGAGAAGTATACCCTTTGAAACAAAAAAGAATTTTCTAAATCAGTTCAGGAGTGTTCGAGTCGGTTAACATACATAAAAAAAAAAGATTCCGACGAATTGAGAACCTCCTCCTTCTTTGAAATCGGTTAAAAAGACATTTCATCAGAATTCGTCACGGTCACTCCAAAATAAGTAGGTACTTATTGATAAATCAAAATCGGTTACGCGTTTTGCGGCTGTCGGGGGGGTCTACTTACGGCATTATTATTGAGACTAGAAGACTATGGATATACTAGCGCTGGACTGCGATTATACCTGATGATAAATGAAGATGTAGCCTAAGATGTTTCCAGTGATATTTTAACTTTCACGAAGAGCTACACGAACGGAAAATCTTTCAAGGACACCTCTTTCTGTAGCTGTGGGAATAGAAGCGAATAGATCAGGCCACAACCAATTTTTTTTTTTTTTGGATTTTAACTCAGGTTCCTCTGAGACTAGAACGCTTACCTTTGCAACGTTTTTTTTTTTCACTTTTGTGTAGAAGTTCCTCTTCCTTCCTAAAACAGCATCATGTGCCTTCCTCGTGTTGAAGTTTGGCGGTCACTATGCGATAAGCTTTTCTATTTAAAGCCACATCTTTTAATTTTGGATATGTCAGCCCAGTCCACCCCCTTAAATTATCTTCTAAATAATTATGGACGAATATACGAAAAGGTGATTGTATCAAAGTACAGCTCAAACCACTGGATTGAATCAGGCTGAAAGTTGGCATACAGATAGCTATTATCACGTAGGCATCCGTTTAAAAAGGATTTATTACATTCAACCCCTAAGGAGGTAAAACAGGGGTTTGAAAAATCTAGCTTAACGTGAGCGAAGCCGCGGGCAAAAGCTAGTCTTATTACAAATGTCGTCCATAAAATAATAGCGTATACTCAAACCGAGCCGCTATCTCAAAATACAAGAACAGCTTCATACCTGAAAACACAGACAACAGAAAAAGAAAGATAAGTATATTAAAACATCGACGCAGTGGCTCCGCGGACGGAACAGAGTTGTTGGTAACGAGGCACAATATTGTTTCGCTGCTTTAAAACGACTGATCTCAGGAGTAAGGGGCGTTGATTGTGACGTAATGACGCGGACAGACAGGAAGAAATAAGGCGAACCTTAAAAAAAAATTTTTTGCCCGTGCTGTTTTATTAAATCTTTTTAAAAGCTTTTTAAAATTCCGCGGGAATCCTCCGTTTTTCCGGAATAAAAGGTAGCTTATATCATTTTCTAAGTTTTCAGCTGTATGCTAAAAATCTCGACCCGTTGTTCCATTTCTGCGTAATTGAAGGACAAACCAACAAACATAATTTAAGTAAGAAAGTATAATGCAGTAAGGACACAATGCATGCGCTAGGCCGGAACTTCCATTCTACCACTCTAAAAGCACAACACAAAATATTTCGTGTACATATTGTGTGTATATTTACACAAAACATTTAGCAGTCTATGTATTTGACTATTTACGAATTTTCCACTGCAGTGCCTAAACTACTGAGCCAATTTTGATGTATGAGATGTCAATCAATTCGTTATAATGGTCCGGGTAACATAGGCTACATAATAAACGAATAGAATCAATATGACGTATGTTATATCCAATTTTCTGCAGTGAGTAATCTTAATATATATAAATTACGTGTCACGTTGTTTGTCCGCGATGGATTCCTAAACTACTAACCGATTTTAGTTAAACTTCGTAACTATTTGTAATATGGTAACTATCCTATCTTTTAAGTATATAAAGCGAAAAAATTACTACTAATTATATTTACAAAAAATACACGCCGTCCAAGTGATCGCTAATGGGCATGGTGCCCAAAACACTGGCGCTATTACCTCTCTGAATAGCGAGGCTAAGCCTTTGGGCTAAATAAGCGCCAGCTCTTTGGTCACCAGAGGCGTGGATCAATATCTTTTAAGTTGGAACTTAAAAGATAGGATAGTTTTTTTGGATTGGGATAGTTTACTTGTTTTAATAAGTTTGTTATAGATAAATTAGCGGTACGAAGTTTGCTGGGTCAGCTAGTAATATATACAAATTACGTGTCACGTTGTTTGTTCTCATAAACTACTTAACCGATTTTAATCAAACTTCGTAACTATCAGTAATATGGTCCAACTTAAAAGATAGAATAGTTATTTTGATTAGGATAGTTTATTTATTTTATTGACCGAGCGAAGCGAGGTCTCTGAGTTTACTAGAGCGATTTGCACTTGTCCGTCCGTCCGTCCGTCCGTCCGTCCGTCCGTCCATCCGTCCGTCTGTCAGAGCCTTATAACTTTTGAATTACTGAACGTAATTACTTCAAATTTAGATATAATATGTAAACCGATGGCCTCCAGCCGAAAATGGCTTAAAAAGTTATAAATATCTTTATTTCAGGGGGGCTCTCATAGAAGCGAATGCGAAGAAATTTTTTTTTATTTGCGATTCATAGGTTTTCTGTGTATCATTTTAAAGACAATTTGGAACAGAGTACAACCGTATTTTTTTTTTAATTTTTTTCCTAAAATTGACGAAATGGGGGGCTTCCAAAGTGGCGATTTAATACGCTCGCTTGAAGACGCTCTCTGGGAAAATTTTCTATATATTTTCAAGTTGTACTTATTTTCTTACTTCACTTGTATCCTGTACTTGAACAACAAATACTAAAATTATATGAATATTATAAAGAAACGAGATTATTCAATTTTTAATGAGCATCAGTAAATTTCACATAGCTTCACAATAATGCTAATAGATGGCGCAGTCATTAACTATTCCATTGAACTAGGAGTTACGACTACGATTTATCCCAAAAACACTTTTGCGTCGACCATTATTATTTAGGTACATAATATAATAACATATTATTCAATTAAAATTATTCTTTAGTTAAATATCATTTTGTATATTTTCTATTCGCGTCGATAGATGACGATTTGTACAGATGCCCCTAACCCGTTTTCACTTGTTAGTACCTATAATTCAATGTTTTCACTGACATTCCCTAACCTTTACGGGCTACCTATGATAAGTTATGTGATGATTACTGTCAACTTCTTTATCACGATCCTGTACGGGACACCTAAAAGGACATTGGGACGGATGTTAGGACTTAGGATTGTGTTTTGGAGCTACCTACGTAAAGAGACTCCTACATAGGGGATGATTTAGGTATGTTTGGTGAAAACGGGCATAATAATAATAATGTCAGTTTTGGTCGTCATGTATCGATTGAATGAATAATCATGGGATACCGTTACCGCGAGGTCTCAGTTCGGGGCGAACCACTAGTTTATATAGATAAGTTGGCGGTACGAAGTTCGTCGGGTCAACTAGTAGATTATAAACATTTTTCTTGTTACCCCTACATGTTGTAGCACAGGTGTGGCCCTGACTTAAGCCCTCGCTAGGAGCGTTCAGGACGCAGCTGGAATATGAAATTCCAGTTTTATCGCCTCGCATTGTTCGAGCGGTGGCGCCCACGCGCGGGAACATTCCACTTCTTTCTCAATTTAAATCGCCCCGATTTTAACAAAGGGGAGCCGAAACCTCTCGCGTTTCGGTTCATCATCTATTGCGGCTTTGCGGATTATTTATTTTCTCCCTTTATTGTAACAAAAACTTCGGCTTTGTTCCTTATTTTTTATCGTATTGAAGACTGAGACACGCTGACATACAATTTAAGTGCTTTGGTACACTTGGAAATTAAGGACAGAGAACGTATAACGCAGACTAAAATATTTGATAATAATATGATTAGGTACATAATAAAACTGTCGTCAAATGGATAAGGATCCATATTAATACAATATAATATTAAAATAAATAGGAAAGTGTGTTTGTTTGTCGGTTTGTCCTTCAATCACGCAATAGCTGAGCAACTACTACTAGTTGTGGAGTTGAAAAATGAATGGAAGCTAACTTTTATCCCGCAAAAACAAATTCCGGCAGAGTTTTCAAAAGTATAATTCCACGTGGACGAAGTCGCAGGCGTAACCCAGTTTCTAATTAAAAAAATTGATTGTCTGTAAAGTCGGTTTACGGACGATAGTTTTACGTGATAACGTCATAACGAAACATTGATGAAAAATGGCATACTTTTATGAATTGAATTGAATTATTATCACTGAATTATCATTATTTTGTACAAAATACAAAGGAGTTAATTGAAAATTACAATTTTCTCTAGTCACAAGCCAATGCTTGGGCCAATCGTGCCTCTCTATCGCTTGTTCCGCGCTCTCGCTTGCACGGCCAGGCTCAGACGGAATGTGACACTTTTTCGTGCGTGCAGCCGGTGTTCATCAAAAGACGTTATCACGTCCAAAAATCTAAATCTAAGGCCGATTTGCACCAAATTGCTTAATCATGTTTAGATAAATTTTGTAATGCTGTCACTTTTTGACAATACAATATTTCAGAGCTGACATGAGAAGGACAGCATTACAAAATTTAACTAAACATGATTAAGTATTTTTTGCACCAAAGAGCTAAATCTAATCTGTAAAGTCAGCCTAAATCTAATCAAAATAATTTATAAAGGGAATAGGTGACTGATTAGTCAGTCAACTGGCTGATTTATCAACGCACAGCTCAAATCACTGGACGGATCGGGCTGAAATTTGGCACACAGATAGGTGTTACGACGTAGGCATCCGCTAAGAAAGGATTTATGAAAATTCAACCCCTAAGGGTAACCCCCTTACCCCATAGGGGTTTGAAAAATCAAACTGTAGGTAGTAACAAATTAAATACAGGAATAACTTGAAATATACATGACCGGTCGTATAATTTCGGACATTTCATACATTTCAGTACACAGCAGGCACGGTCCAGGTAGGTAGATTTGTGTAAACAAAGCTCGATATGTGTGTTTCAGCATATCGAAGTGCTACTGGCTTGCTCATACTTGTTCATTGCTACCTGCCACTTTGGTGTAGTGGCTCATTTATTGGGCTGCGAATTATAATGCCTCTGTAAATCTCGGGTCAGGCTTTAAAGTTATCTGCATTTTTCTGGAGCGTGAGCATTAATCTCTCTAATTAATATATGATTAATACTGTACTGGCTGTCCCTTCGACTATTTAAAGTAGGACTTGCCTTAAAGCAGATTTAGTACTAAATAAATTCTGCCACTTTCCGCGGGAGGTGATGTAAATACGTACAGCACACATTTACGAACTCACTAAGTCTCCATGAGCGCACACTAACTCAAAAGCTGTCACACTTACAGAAAATGAGCACACATGCAAATAATTACACGTACGTCGTACATGTACTTCTGCAGAGGGGAATGCGTGCGCTTGGCAAGTCCTTTTCATATCTTAAAATGAGTATTTGATTTGAATATTAGTCTAATTCGATGCCTTAAGATGGGTAGCCTAAGTATGTCACACTCACTTTAACATTTCTGCGGTGGTGTCGTGTGATGCGGGTTGTTACGTTCCCTCAAATATGGTTGAGCGAAGCAATGGCTGGGTCATGCCTCATGCTCGTGAACGGGTTCCACCAGCGGCGATGGGGCTACTTTCTGTCTGCCCGTCTTAACATGTGTTGAATTATAATTAGAAATAATTACGTATGCTTTAGTGGAACTTCCCCTCATTGTGGAAACTCTGCATACATAGAATAATATCTATTAAGTATATTGTAAAAGTATTAAAGAATAATACTATTAAGTATCTTGTAAAAGTATTTTGAAAAGAGCAACTGCCGAGTTTCTTGCTGGTTCTTCTCGGCAGGAACGGCATTCCGAACCAGTGGTAGACTCATTGACGATTCAAAAGTACTTGTAAAAGTTTATTTGAATAAAAAACATTTCTATTCTATTCTAATTGACAGCTTAAATTATGGATCAATTTGAAGCGCCACATTTGACATACGAGTGTCTCTGGAACTACCTAATTAATATAGGGATGCAGGAAGTACTAAAAAGTATAGCTACTATCAGTAATTGTCAACTAGTGCCTTCACTAATTTTAGTTCCTTGGACACTCGTTACCGTTTACAGCGCCAAAATGGCGTCAATCAAGTAGGCCCAAAAAGAGTGACAATAGCTTGTCCAATGATAATCATAGATTATATTTTATAGAGGTCAGTGAACGTGAGGTTCTGTAATACAATTGAACAGTCGATTTTAGACTTGCCTTTTCACTATTCTGATAAGAGTTAGCTCATGAAAATACCTTTATCTATACTAATATTATAAAGCTGAAGAGTTTGTTTGTTTGTTTGTTTGGTTGAACGCGCTAATCTCAGGTTCTACTGGTCCGATTTGAAAAATTCTTTCAGTGTTAGATAGCCCATTTATCGAGGAAGGCTATAGGCTATAAAATATCATCACGCTAAGACCAATAAACTATTCCACGCGGATGAAGTCTCGGGCAGAAGATAGTTACTAATAATTATGTAGTTCAAATTTCAAATTCAAAATTCAAATTCAAAATTATTTATTTCATGTAGGCCAACCTGTGGCTCTTATGACACGTCAAGATTCTACCACCGGTTCGGAAAGCGGATTCTGCTAAGAAGAGCCGGCAAGAAACTCAGCAGTTGCTCTTTTCAAAATAATCATTTTACAATATTAATAAGTAGCTATTACATTGTAATAAGTTTTTATACTATCTTGTGGGCAGCTGGATGCCAAGCTGATTTAACCCGTGTATCTTTGTTAGAATAGAATATGACATTTCCACAAAACGTACAACAATTCAATTCATGTCAAAGACGGGCAGACAGAAAGTAGCCCCATTCCCGCCGGCGGCACCCGTTCACGAGCATGACGCATGATCCAGCCATTGCTTCGCTCGACCATATTTGAGGGAACGTAACAACGTTCACAAATAATATTGTCATTATTATTTTTATATAACTAAATCACCGAGTTTCTTGCTGGTTCTTCTCGTTTGGAACAGCATTTTGTACCAGTGACAGATTCATTTGACACTTCAAAATCTATTCTGCTTAGAAATTCCTAATTCAAGAAAATACTTCCTAATCTGAAATTTCGGTTGTGTTACACTCCAAGGATAAGTCCTTGGAGTGTAAAACAACCGAAATTTCACTATATAGCACTTGATTATGTACTTGTTACAGTCATATTATCGGATTACCATCCCATTGATCCACTATGAGATTGAGGGAATAGAGAGTGCCCTATAATATTTCCCGCATAGTGTTTTGTATGCTGAGATTAGCTGCCATGCCCGTATTTGGTCGGAACATTTATTATTATGAGTATTAAGATGTTTTTAGTAAAAAATGAACAAGATATTATCCCTCTTGTGGTGTATTGTGGAGTGGGGGAGGGTTAGGGGTGGGGAAAGGTCGGGGGGAGGGGTTATTAATGAGCGCGGACATGTTTTTATTGTGTCTTAATTCAGCGCTGTGAGAGATTTATATTCTTTACCCACTCTACTCTGGTATAACAGTCGACAACTATTCGCAGGATTTTTCCATCTGAAAATGTTTCGAGGTCTTGGTAAAACTATAAATAACGATATACCTACCTAATAAAATAAATAAAAATAAAATAAAAAGTTATTTATTCCCATATCATTTCCTTATCTTAATTTAATTTGTATTAACTAATTTAAATTACTAATGACTAATTACTACTAAATTATTAATTATTTACTAATACTACTATTAAAATTACTAGTTACTACTAACTAATTAGAATTTTTAAGAGATATGGGCCCCTTCTCGGGTAAAGGCCTCCCCCAACCTCTTCCACTTTTCCCTATCTTTTCCTAGTTTTGTCCAGTTTTTCCCCACTGTTTTTAAGATGTCATCAGCCCACCGTTTACATGGTCTTCCGACAACCCTTTTGCCCTCGGGTCCCCTCCAACGCGTAGCCTGGATCGTCCACGAGATGTCTATGAAACTAGAACTCAGCAAAAACCAAACATTTCCCAAGCCGACTGGTCCTCGTGGGAAATTAGACCAAAACCCCCCCACCTAGGGAGAACAGATATACCTACTGTTTTATTATTATTATTTACCTTATTTATTTGATTATTTTGTACCAGAAACTTAGAACTAAAACATATACATAAAGGACGTGCACAAGAAATGCTTATCAGCTGTAAAGAAAAGATTTCTTCCAGAAGCCTTTGAATGTGAAAACAATGAGAACATTAAAAAAACCTTAATTCACGCGGATGAAGTCGCGGGCATCATCTAGTACTGAATCAGCCTCAAAGACGTTTGTCATCTCTGGCCATACGCACTATTCAAAAACTTCGGCGTTCTGGCATTGGGTCAAGAAAATAAAAAAAACTCTTATACATTTAGTTACCTCTTCATTTGTAAATGGGGCAGTTGTACAGTGGGCGTGGAGATCGTCGGGGCTATAAATGTGCTCGGGAATGCTTTTATTGCGTCTTAATTCTAGCCGAGTAGATTTATGGACTTCTCTGCGCCTGTTTATTTATTCTCTAAGTGCATACTATGTAGATACTGAGTTGTTAGCCTTTTTAGCTCAGATTCTTTCCTTGTAGTGACTTTGCGGCATTTCACCAACGGCCAACGCTGAGTATAGTTTAACCGACGATTAAAGATAGTCTTTCAAGTTTATTCCTCGATTATACGTTACGCGTCATTTGTGCCAATTTCACTAACAAGTTAAATTTATTCTTTAGTTAAACTTTACTTGCCGTTAGTGATGGCACTATAGTTTTAACTCGATCACTAGTTTGTTTTTCTCGGCTTTGCCTTCACCTATGAAATAATACGCTTTACGCTTTACTTCGAGTTCAAATTAGAAAAGGTAAAAAATCATTTAGAGTCGCATCCAGAGCTGCGTTACAGTTTTTGTTTAGAAATTTTCCGGGATAAAAAATAGTCTATGTCACTCCAGCTCCTCAACTGTACCACTGCAAGAAAACGCGTCGATTCGTAGCTCTGTTGCGGCGTGATTGAAGGACAAACAAACACACTTTCGCATTTATAAGATATTAGTAAGTATGATGCGAAAGTTTGTGAAGATGGATGTTTGCCTACTAATTAACGCCACAACAAATGAGCCGATTTGGCTGGGTATGGAGATAGTTCATATCCAAAATTAACACATTATCCCGGAAAATTACAAAGTTCCCGCGGGAATTAAAAAAACTCAATCCACGCGGACGAAGTCGCGGGCATCATCTTGTATACTGTACATTGTCTGCCAGTAGGTACTGTTTTACAGGAAGGATAGATTACGGAGATAGGTAAATATATTTCAGTGCACTCGGATAACAAAGGCTAGTAATCTGCAATGTAAGCAACATGGTTTACTCAGATGCCTGATGCAGCATGTACAAGCAATAATATAGAGCTTATGTCTTGCTGCTTAAGGTTGTATTGCAGCAAGTAATGCAGCTATGTGCAGCGTACCGCACCGATATTCTCGTATCTTAAACTTGAGATCCTCATCGCATGCTACAATCATCTTTACAGCAGATAGATTAAATATCAAATTCGCCTAATTTAATCGATTGGTTATTCAAGTGGATCAACCTACATCTGTAGTAATTATCAGTTATCTAGCATGGAATGTGAAGACTGCACAATATATATATTATAATAATACATACGTGATAAACGATAATACTATGTCTATGTTGATTATGTAATTTTTTGTATATTGTCCTAAGGCACTGGATCAGCTCGACATATTTTTATTTATAGAAAGCCCTTAATTTTAAGAAATTGACGGGAAGGGGTTTTACGCGGTTCTTAGAAAATTATTTGGTCTTCACGAAATAAATTATTTATTTCTCAGTTAACATAACAGCAGTTTATATTATGCATAAGCAGTGATAACCTAGTGGTTAGTCCTGCGGTCTCCTATTCGGGGGGTTGCAGGTTCGATCCCGGGCATGCACCTCTGGCTTTTCTAAGTTAAGTGCGTTTAAGAAATTAAATATCACAAGCTTCAACGTTGAAGGAAAACATGGTGAGAAAATCTGCACACCTGAGAGTTCTTCATAATGTTCTCAAAGGTGTGTGAAGTCTGCCAATTTGCATTGGGCCAGCGTGGTGCACTATGGCTTATAACACTTCTCTGAGAGGAGACCTGCGCTCAGTAGTGACCATTTGATGGGTTGCTGATGATGATGATAACATAACAGCCACCAGATTTTGTCTCTTACACTAAGCACTAATTTGTGTCCCTTAACACGACTAATTATAATTATCATAAGTACCATAAGTTTCATATAGTTTGTTCATTCTTTCTCTCAAAGTAGTTTTGAAGCATGTTGTGGCATCCTGTAAGTGGGTCTACATTACTGCACATTTCCTCTTCTCTTGTATTTTTCAGTTTCTTATGTTATTTCTGTAGCCTGTTGGGTGTCCTTAAATAAAAACATAAATTTAAAAAAAAAATACACTATTTATAAAAGAAAAACATAATTAGTTTGGCTTGACTCAAGCCTGGGTTTAACTGACAGGTAGAGAGAGGTTTGAAGGTAGATAATGATGTACCGTTAACAATTCCGTTGACAGCGCGAGACTGTAATGAGCGGGCCCTTGGGACGGATTATTCGGTACACGATACGAAAACCCAACGATAAAATCCGGCAAAATATTTATAATCCTTTTTTTATCTTATACATGACCTACAGTAGATTATTTATTATTAAACGACAAGCTGATGCCCGTAACTTAGTTCGCGTGGATTTATTTTATAATAATCCCGTGGGAAGTCTTTGATTATCCACAATATAAAGTAGCCTTCGGTTCGGCTCTTGTTCGGTTTTCGTCAGGTGACCGCCCTGCCACCGACGACGCACCGCACCGCATTGCCCGCCCGCGCTATTCTTCCTAGTTGCTCGGCTTCTGATGATTGTACCCTGATATTGAATAATCTAGAACTTTCTTCAAAAATTAGGCTATCAAATGCAAAACGCGTTCAAACAAACAATTTCGCTTTTAGTATAGATAGACAAAATAACTCACTGTAACCAAGACAAGTACTGGGCAGTTGGGTTTTCTCTCAGAATGACCAGTTTAGGTGATAGCTGTCCACCACGCTGGTCAAAAGTGGTTTGTGAACATAATGGGGATGGGTTCTTTATGCATTCAGTTTCCTGAAAACAAATTCCTGAAAAGCCATACACATTTGTGGTACCTCTGGTGCTACAAATGTTTATGGGCGGCGGTAATTATTTAAAATCAGGTTACCCGCTATATATTTTCTCGCCGTACATATAAAAAAATGGTTTCCTCGCGATATTTTCCTTCATCTCTAAAGCAGGAGATAATTAATTGTCTGAAACGCACATAATTCTAAAAAGTTAAAGGCATGCCTGATATTCTTCAAATCTCCCGAAAAAGAGAGACATGGTGGATTAAATGGCCTAAACCGTTTTTATTCTGATGGCCGGCGGAAAACTGAAATGATCGATAATGACTGATGAATTTCTTGACAGAAAAACCTAAAAGCCTGTCTTTAGTCTAACTTGGAACTTAATTCATGGAGTATATAATCCGCAGCCCGATAAGCTGGCCTCGAGACCAATGAGGAAATTAAGGCATATAATACAGCAATATAATTTAGCGACGTCGTTGTACCCGAGCGATAACCTACAAATTCAGTCCCTAAGGAAAGGAGCTCGTATAAAATTAACCACGTATGAATTAATCACAAAGTAAAGTAAAGTAAAGAACTTTCATTACATTGTTTACTCATAAGAGTACCTTGAATGTTTTCCATTTAATACAAGATTTTCTGAATATTACGTTCAATTTTATGACAAGCTTTTGTTTCGACATGATAATAATTTATTATATTACACGAGATCTCGTTGAATACGTACCTATTTAAAAACATTTTTTATAATATTATTCGGTTACAAGATGGCTGTCTACGATCTAAAGACGATGAGGTTGTAGACCCCGTCTACGCTATCGAGATTGCTACGAGTTTGCTACGAGTGTGCTACGATTGTGCAGCCACAAAGGCCGGCAATAAACATGGGCGTTTCTTACACAATCAAACCAGTTACGTTGGAACGTGTGGATCTTAGTGAAAACTAAGTATAGTCTCTACCAACTCAACCACCCAACTCAAGTGATGTTACAACATGCAGCTATTGCATTATCTTGTGGTCATCCCAATTTCTTCCAAACAACTTTAAAACATGAAGAATTTTACCAAAAGTCATTTTTACACATTGCTCAATAATATTTTTTTTACAAAAATATGTAGCATACCGTATTGAAGCATAATTTCAACCGTAAAAAGGTATTCTGTATTCTTCTTCTTCTTTATCAATCTGTATTGCTTTCTATAAAACATCAGCTTCTTGTGAACAAAGTATCACATAATTGCACATAAATAGTTTGAATTTCATTTCAAATTTATTTAACGCTCTCAAAATTCGTATTTTAAAGAGGTATGAGAGCTTACGATAAACAGGAAGGCGAAGCACCAAATGTGGAAAAAAGTAAAAATACCCAGTGCGAGGCTCGTATTTGCATATCAAAGGCAGGGCTTAGTGCCGGAGCGGCCTGCGAGCGACGCCGGGTGAAACACGAAGCGTGCCAATAATATGCTAAACTGTACGGATGTAACTTTATTACCGATCTTTCACAATCATCTCTTAAACTCTTCTAAGGGTCGACCAACGTGAAATAAGTCTTATCCGGATCTTTTGGTAAAATCGGCACTAAAATATTTACGTATCTATTTTTTTCTGAAGACTTTTGTGTATAATTAACGATTTGTAAAACTAATAATTTTAGGGATTAATACTTGTAAAAAGCTTTTTTATTATTTTCATTACTAGTTGAAGCCCGCGACTTCCTCCGCGTGGATTTAGCTTTTAAAATCCCTCGGGAACTCTTTGATATGTAGTAATATAAGCTACTTTTTACCCCGAAAGTGCTCCAGGTCCTCAATTCCATGCAAAAAGTCACGTCGATCCGTAGCTCTGTTGTGGCGTGATTGAAGAACACACCAACAAATAAACACATTTTCGCATATATAATGTTAGTAAGGTTATAATATAATCTTATCTTATCTTAATCTTATCTTATCTTAATATATATAAATTACGTGTCACGTTGTTTGTCCGCGATGGACTCCTAAACTACTGAACCGATTTAGATCAAACTTCGTAACTATCTGTAATTTGGTCCAACTTGAAAGATAGGATAGTTTTTTTTTTGATTAAGATAGTTTATTTGTTTTATTTATATAGATAAGTTGGCGGTACGAAGTTCGCCGGGTCAGCTAGTAATAATATATTTTAATATGAAGTTTCACAGTTTTTAGTTCATAAGGTCGCGTGATGTAGGTAACCATTGTAGCGTGCAGGAGTGTGAATGGGGATAAGGACACTAAGCGGAGTGGCGCTCACCCGTGAAACGCCTGTCTCTCAGCCCACTGGCCTTGCCACTGCACTGTACTATACTGTACCCTGTAGCTAAATGAACCACTGCACTTAAACTAGAGTTCTTAGCACTGGCATTATTTTCACGCTCCAGTTTTTATGTGGGGTAACATGCCACCTTTTGTGTTGGCACTTGTTACGTATTTCAGCAATAAATTAAACGTAAAAACGCCTTTTTAGCCGACTAGGTAGGGCATAGCCAAAAAATTTTTTGTATTTACTACTCTCTTGCCAGCTCTTCTCAGCAGAATATGTTTTCCGAACCGGTGGTAAGGCCTTGACTTGTCATAAGAGCCACAGCCTCACACACATAAAATAAATAATTTTAAATATGTATTTTATAGCGCCAGTGTTTTGGGCACCATGGCCATTAGCGATCACTTGGACGGCGTGTATTTTTTGTAAATATAATTAGTAGTAATTTTTTAATTTACTTTTCCATAATTTTTATTTTTATTTTCTAACGTAGCTCCTAAACTCTGAGCCGATTTTGATGAAAGAGGTGTCCATCAATTCGTTATTATGATCCGCGTGACATACATTCAATTTCCCGTAGTCGGTTTAGAGTTTGTTTTTTCTCTTGTTAAGGAATTTCTTACTACTACTTCTATTCTATGGTGTAGTCACTAGTAGCATAAACTGCAGATATTGGGAGGTTACAGTTCCATCACTTATCTATATAAATAAAAATCAATGTTTTTATTTTTATCCTCTATGTGTTCCGTAACCATTGAACCATTGATGATTGTGATGAAAATTTTGCTGGCGCAAAAAATCTATAACATAATTTCTTTATACTTTACGTGGCATTGCAACGCAAGCCAGTAACAGCTAGTATCAAATAATTTAAAACAACTTAAAAAAGTCGGTATCGGTTGAAACTTTTTTTGTGATCGAAGGTTGGAACTTTAATGGAATTCACTTGATTTCAAAATCACTTTGTTAAGGTTTATTTGAATAAAAAAAACTTTTGTATGCTACTATTTTCTACCGAAACGTCAATAACTGCGGAACCCTAAACAGATATAAGTACATTGCGTAGAGTTCCGATACTGAAAATCATTAAAATTTCGATTACTCCTTTAATCATCGAAATTACTGAGCTTGAATCGAATCCCATTAATTTTCCGGATGTCGTCTATATTTCACACTCAAAAATAATCATCAAGCATTACGCAGGCCTGGTATATGAGTGCAAGGTTTAATGTGCGCATTACAAATGGAAATATTGGTTTGTGCAAACAGTAATGAATTCGAGGGCGTCGGCTCACGATGAAATTATAAACGCCTACATTTCGCGTTTATTAAAGTGAAAATCATTTATTTAATGTAGGTTTTATTAGAGGCGCTTCTGATTGAGGAGTTTCTAGGCAGGAATTTTATGTTTGCGATGCGAAAGCAATGTGTTAAAACACATTTACTCGTTTTATTATCTTGGGGCTATTACGCAGTTGATGAGTTTCTAAACGAGAAAGATGTAACAGAATCCGCTTTTCAAACTGACGGCAGAGTCTTGGTTCCACAAGTTAGTAGGTAGGTAGATATTTATATTTCATTTAAAAAATAAACAAAAAAATAGAATAGAATAGAGACGTTTTTTATTCAAATAAACTTTTTTACAAGTGCTTTTGAATCTTCGATGAGTCTACCAATGGTTCGGAATGCCCTTTCTGCCGAGAAGAACCAGCAAGAAACTCGGTGGTTGCTCTTTTCAAAACAAGTTTACAAAACAATAGTTATGGTATGTATGCAGTGTTTCCACAATGAGGGGAAGTTCCACAAAAGCATACCTAATTATAATTCAACACAATATGTTAAGACGGGCAGACAGAAAGTAGCCCCATTCCCGTCAGTGGTACCCGTTCACGAGCATGATGCATGACCCAACCATTGCTTCGCTCAACCATATTTGAGGGAACGTAACAACCCGCATTGTGGTGGTACGGTGTGATCGTCTAAGCTTGATGATTTGTGATTAAGTATACTCGAAGAAAAGTTCATAAAAAAACAATATTTCAGGAATAAGAGACACGTTGGTAGTTGGCATGTTATCTGTAACTTCGCGGATTTCCCAAGCAAACGGAGACGCATCGCTCACCTGGGCAATACATTTGCGGGTGGACAATTCAGGCTATCATTCCATTCTATCTGGATACGCGAGGCCCATTTGTATTGTATGGGCCTACCTTAGTAGAGCAGTAGAATAGCGTCACTTCGACACTCGGAAGTCCAGAAGGACTTAAGTAAGAATAGAAGCTAACGATCAGTATAGAATGCATGATTAGCTGGTGAATGTATGAGTGCCTTCTCTGGGCCATCGCAAGCCGACCGATTCTCTCGAACACCGGGGAACCCTACACCCAGCACAGGGGTCTTTAAACATTGTTATTGGGGCACAGACCAGATCACCCTTTTGCGCTGCGAAGCGTATATTGCCTTTGTCTTCGAGAGACAGGTTCTTTTGAGAGCCGTAGCTCGCCCCATTACCATGGTTTTATTGATATATTCATTTGTTATATTTGATATGTGGTTTGGCCAAACCAGAGCGGGGCTGGTCTGTATTTCAGAGGGCGTGTAATCTTTGTGTTGGAGAATCGCCGCCGGTGCGCCACACTGGTAGCCATGTACTGATATTGTATCAATCTTTGACTATTAAAGTCAACAAGTTAATATTTAAAGCCCACATCAACCTTAATGTCTCTCATTCCACAATATCGTGGTCACCCTAGTCATCTCCAATAAAGTCTCTCCTTTACACAATAACCTATGGTCACCCTAGTGCCTTGCAACTGCTTAACAATAGGACACAAAAAAAGGTTCAAATCGCCTACCTGCGTCGAGTCGCTGCCCGTAGAATGTGTACAAATGCTCGACGAAACTGCGGCTTCTCTCGGGTATTTTACTAGTGTCGAAATACCTAATTAAATGCCCTAATCAGTCCTTCGTATTAAGCTAGATGAAGTCTAGCCTTCATAGACTGCACAGTAATTCGGGGACTATAGGCTCAATCTTTGATTCTGAAATAGTCACGTAGCTCTTCGAACTAGACCTGTTTAGTTCGCTATTTATCTGTTTAAATCAAAGTAGCTTACGGTAATTGTCCAAGTTGGAAATAATTAATTACTCACAACACAGAATTTCACTCGTCTGGGAGTCGAACCCATCGAGAAATGTAGAAATATCATAGCTATATTTGACCTGACTTAATTTATAATATCGGAGTATGTAATCAGCCTGTAATAAAGTTATTGACCTCAATCAGAACCTCCGTAATCTGTGGGAGTCGAACCCATCTCGGAAGCATAAATATTCGTATCTCTACGCCTAATAGTTATCTAAGCTTAGCTTTCTGAGATGAAATACATGATCGTACCTAGGTAACATGAGGGAATTTATAAATTATATTAATAAAAGAAGTGTTTATGGATAAAAGAATGAGATTTATTATCAATTTCTTAAAGATTATTAGAAAAGAAACTGTTTGATTATTTAACTCATGTTTAAGGCCCTAGATTACCTTAAACCATTTATAGAATAGAATAGAAATATTTTGTTATTCAATTAAATTTTTTCAAGTACTTTGGAATAGTTAATGAATCTACCACTGGTTCGGAATGCCTTCCAACCGAGAAGAACCAGTAAGAAACTCGGCGGTTGCTCTTTTCAAAAACAATTATAATACAGTAATTACTATGCTAAATATGTAGTGTTTCCACAATGAGGAAAGTTCAAGATTATATACAGACTCACTTCTATCTTAAGTTGGTCAGACATACTAAATTGGTTATAATACACAATGCTAGCCAAACTGTAAGCGAGGAGAAAAGACACACACACACCTTAATTTTACAGTAGGAACAAACATATATTTACATAATATTGTGCTAAGATTCACAGATAGTTAATTCAATTTAATTCAATCTTTCCCTTAGGATAAATAATTTTACATAATTGAACAGGTGGTCTACTGGTGTGCTAGGTTATCGGCGGGTTTATGTCAGACTTTCTCCCTCTATTATCCACGCCACACTAGTCTGTAAAGTAGTATTAATAGGTACAAGATATAGACCACCCCTGTGAAAAGAATTACCCAATCTACAGGGTTCCATGCCATATTCCTATCTCTCTGTATTGATCGGCTCATAAGCTCCAGCGAACTGTCTGCGTCCATTACCATCAGCCTTTGAGACCTAGGCCTCTCGACTTAAGTCCTACAATTAACTCGAGTCTCTGTGGATCTTAGCAGTCTATTAATTAATTACGAAATTGAATCGAGTACATTACCAATTTACTGCATCCGCCTCACTTAATCACTGTAGCGCTTAATTTATTAAATTATATTCTCAACCCTGAGTTACTTTATTACAATTTCTTTCTTAAAAGGTTTACAATGATAATCTAACTATGCTAAATTAGAACTGCTTGGCTTGGATAATACGCGCACTGCCAATCAGCTTGTAAAGGACCCTCGAGTGTGAGCCACTGGACCGCCACTCGGAGGCCTCAGAGATGAACTGTCCACGTCTCTCGCCAGCTATGCGCTCGCGCCTTCGCATCCCTTCTCCAGACTTCAGCCTCTGTGGATTTAAAACACGCCCAAAGTCAACTGTACAAGGTATAATTGGTCTAATTGTATCCGTCACCCGTTGTTCTCGACCAATCCTGTCGCGTTACTAAATGTCACCTCCCAAGCCAAACCTCGTCATTGAGTGATTGGTTAAGTTTCTATTTTTTGTTTGTTCCCATACATCTGGTATTTTTAATGTCCAAGTTTCGCACGGCTTGTAAGGCCACAAAAAATATAGTTTACGATGCACTTCCTAGTTTAAAATTTCTTATCGTGCCTTTACTCAGATTTCTCCTAATTTCTATAGTTTATTGCTTTCAAAGTGGTTTCGAAGTTTTGTGCCTTTTGTCTTATTTTGGCTTAATTGCCTTCCACATGCGAGCACACTATTTAACTTGTCTAAATTGTTAAATTTATAGGTCTAAATGTTTATTTTACGAGTCGCTTTTAATGTTAAGGTGTTGTTATGTTCGAAAAATTTATTTATGAGTCTATTCGGTGAAGAAAGAAAAAATATGCGTTGTAGGTATGAGCGGACCACCTCAGCATCACACGACACCACCACAGAAATGATTAAAGAGTGCGTGACATACTTAGGCTATCCATGTTAAGGCATCGAATTGAAACTAATATTCAAACAAATCTCATTTTAAGACATGACCTGGTATATAGTATAAATTATAATCAGAGAATCAACATTTAAATTCAAAATAAAAAAATTCTCTCAAAAATTTATTAAATTTATTTTACTTAATTACAAAGTAAAAGATAAGCTACAAAGAAAGACAGACGTGCTTTGTTCTTCTTCGCAAAATGCGCTGGCCACGCCCCGTATCACGGAAGTTTCAGCTATACTTAATAAATTTACGTGTGTATGTCACTGAATTCCTCCTAAATAGCTGAACCGATTTTGATGAAATTTTTCTGTGTGTTTGAGTGGGTCTCTGAATACTTTAGATTCATAATCGGACCTGGTATGTGGCGCTGCGATGGGATTCCAGGTATTTTTTTATTATTATCTATTATTTTCATGCCACCCAAATGAAAAGCCAATGTACAACGTCTCTCGGTTCTACTAGTGCCTGTTACATATATTTTTAAGCTATTGCATAGCTTTTATCGCGGGCTTTGAGTGCGGCGACCGAATCAAGAAATTCCGTAACGAAAATAAACCTAACACTCCGACCGGCACAGCGGTGCGGCGTTGAAAGCCGTGCATCGTCTTACTTCGTTTCAGTTCGGCAGTCTTCGTCACGGTGTTTGTGTGCGTGGGACTTGACGTATGCGTGTAGACTGTACGAAGCGCACACGGATCGAGACGAGCTGCTCCGAAATCGGACGAATTATATATAAATACTAGCTAACCCGGCGAACTTCGTACCGCCAACTTATCTATATAAATAAAACAAATAAACTATCCTTATCAAAAAAAACTATCCTGTCTTTCAAATTGGACCAAATTACAGATAGTTACGAAGTTTGATCAAAATTGGTTCAGTAGTTTAGGAGTCCATCGCGGACAAACAACGTGACACGTAATTTATATATATTAAGATTATAATTGCATAAGTTGATAAAAAATGCTATTCAATAGCTTTACCGCGGCAGTGCCCGAGTGCCACACGTATTTTTTTAATCTACAATGTCAATAAATGGATTAAATAAACGTTTTGATGGTCACCACGGTCCGCTAATGAAGGCCGGCCGTACCACGCCGCGGTGGCGGGGGCGGTTCGTTAAGCTGAGGTGGTCCGCTGTTACCTACAACGCATATTTTTTTTTCTTTCTTCGCCGAATAAACTCATAAATAAATTTTTCGAACATAACAAGACTTTAACATCAGAGGGACTTGTAAAATACCCATTTAGACCTATAAATTTAACAACTTAGACAAGTTAAGTATTGTGCTCGCATGTGCAAGGCAATTAAGCCAAAATAAAACAAAAGCATAAAACTTCGAGACCACTTTTAAAAGCAATAAACTATAGAAATTAGACGAAATCTGAGTAAAGGCACGATAAGAAATTTTAAACTAGGAAGTGCATCGTAAACTATGTTTTTTGTAGCCTTACGAACCGTGTGAAACTTCAACATTACAAAATACCAGATGTATGGAAACAAACAAAAAATAGCAACTTAACTAAACACGCAATAATGAGGTGTTGGTTTGGGAGGCGTGACATTTAGCAACTCGACAGGATTGGTCGAAAACAACGGGTGACGAATACAAATGGACCAATTACATCTTGTACAGTTGACTTTGGGCGTGTTTAAATCCACAGAGACTGGAGTCTGGAGAGGGGGTGCGAGAGGCGCGGGCGCATAGCCTGGCCAGAAACGTGGCAGTTCATCTTTGAGGTCCCCAAGTGGCGGTCCAGCGGCTCACACTCGGGAGTCCTCTACGAGCAGAGTGGCAGTGCGCGTATTTCTAAGCCAAGCAGCTCTAAATTAGCCTAAATTAGTATAACGTCATTGTAACATTTTAAGAAAGAAATTTGTAATAAAATAACTCCAGGGTTGAGAATATAATTTAATAAATTAAGCGCTACAGTGATTAAGTGGGGCGAACGCAGTAAATTGGTAATGTACTCGATTCAATTTCGTAATTAATTAATAGACTGCTAAGATCCACAGAGACTCGAGTAAATTGTAAGATTTAAATCGAGAGGTCTAGGTCTCAGGGGCTAATAATAATGGACTCAGACAGTTCGCTAGAGCAATGCAGAGGGATAGGAATATGGCATGGAACCCAGTAGATTGGGTAATTCTGTTCACAGGGGTGGTCTATATTTTGTACCTATTCGTACTACTTTACAGACTAGTGTGGCGTGGATAACAGAGGAGAAAGTCTAAAATAAATCCGCCGACAATCTAGCACACCAGTAGACCACCTGTTCAATTATGTAAAACCAACTGATGCCCGCGACTTCGTCCGCATGGATTTAATTTTTAAAAATCCCGCGGGAACTCTTTCATTATCCGAGATAAAAAGTAGCTCTCCCGGTCTGAGGAACCACTACTACATCCATTACTATACCCATGCAAAAAATCGCATCAATCCGCTGTTCTGTTGCGACGTGATTGAAGGACAAACCAACAAACACACACTTTCGCATTTATAATATCAGTAATGCTTTATTATAACACTTTTTATAATTGTCAAATTTTTTACAACCAAAGACAAAATTACGTTTAGCTGTCATTTACGTTTTGTTATTCCACTGTCATTTGCGTTTTGTTATTCCATGTCAGATGCGTTTTTGTTATACCACGTTTTATAGTGACTTGACGGAAACGCGGTCGAACGGGATAAAAAGTATCCTATGTCCGTCTCCTGGTTCTAAGCTACCTCTCCACCAATTTTCAGCCAAATCGGTTCATCCGTTCTTGAGTTATAAATAGTGTAACTAACACCACTTTCTTTTATATATATAGATTAATTGTCCTAAAGGAAAGATTGAATTAAAATAAATTAACTATCTGTGAATCTTAGCACAATATTATGTAAATATATGTTTGATCCTACTGTACAATTAAGGTGTGTGTGTGTCTTTTCTCCTCGCTTACAGTTTGTCTAGCATTTCGTATTATAACCAATTTATTATGTCTGACCAACTTAAGATAGAAGTGAGTCTGTATACATTTTTGAACTTTCCTCATTGTGGAAACACTACATATTTAGCATAGTAATTACTGTAATATAACTGTTTTGAAAAGAGCAACCGCCGAGTTTCTTGCTGGTTCTTCTCGGTAGGAAGGCATTCCGAACCAGTGGTAGATTCATTGATTATTCAAAAGCACTTGTAAAAATTTAATTGAATAACAAAATATTTCTATTCTATTCTATTAATGGTTTAAGGTAATCTAGCGCCTTAAAACATGAGTTAAATAATCAAACAGTTTCTTTTCTGATAATCTTTAAGAAATTGATAATAAATCTCATTCTTTTATCCATAAACACTTCTTTTATTAATATAATTTATAAATTCCCTCATGTTACCTAGATTCGATCACGAATTTCATTTCAGAGAGCTAAGCTTAGATAACTATTAGGTGTAGATATACGAATATTTATGCTTCCGAGATGGGTTCGACTCCCACTGATTATGGAGGTTCTGATTGAGGTCAATAACTTTATTACAGGCTGATCACATACTCCGATATTATAAATTAAGTCAGGTCAAATATAGCTATGATATTCCTACATTTCTCGATGGGTTCGACTCCCAAACGAGTGAAGTTCTTTGTTGTGTGTAATTAATTATTTCCAACTTGTACAGTTTCCGTAAGTTACATTGATCTAAACAGATAAATACTTTTCATAGTGAACTAAACAGGTTTAGTTCAAAGAACTATGTGGCTATTTCAGAATCAAAGACTAAGCCTATAATCTCTGAAATACTGTGCAGTCTATGATGGCTAGACTTCATCTAGCTTAGTACGATGGACCGATTAGGGCATCAAATTAGGTATCTCAACGTTAGCAAATACCCGAGAGAAGCCGCAGTTTCGTCGAGTATTTGTACACATTCTACGGGCAGCGACTCAAAGCAGGTAGGGGACTTGATCCTTTTTTTGCGTCCTATTGTTAGGCAGTTGCAAGGCACTAGGGTGACCATGCTGGTATTGTGTAAAGGAGATACTTTATCGGAAACGGCTAGGGTGACCATGATATTGTGGAATGAGAGACATTAAGGTTGATTTGGGCTTTTAAATATTAACTTGTTGACTGTAAATAGTCAAGGTTGATACAAGAACAGTACATGGCTACCAGTGTGGCGCACCGGCGGCGATTTTCCAGCACAACGATTACACGCCCTCTAAAATACGGACCAGCCCCGCTCTGGTTTGGCCAAACCAAATATCAAATATAACAAATGAATATACAAATAAAACCATGGTAATGGGGCGAGCTACGGCTCTCAAAAGAACCGGTCTCTCGAAGACACGGCAATATACGCTTCGCAGCGAAAAAGGGTGATCTGGTCTGTGCCCCTATAACAATGTTTAAAGACCCCTGTGCTGGGTGTAGGGTTCCCCAGTGCTCGAGAGAATCGGTCGGCTTGCGATGGCCCAGAGAAGGCACTCATACATTCACCAGCTAATCATGCATTCTATACTGATCGTTAGCTTATATTCTTAATTAAGTCCTTCTGGACTTCCGAGTGTCGAAGTGACGCTATTCTACTGTTTTATTAAGGTAGGCTCATACAATACAATGGGCCTCGCGTATCCAGATAGAATGGAATGATAGCCTGTTTGTCCACCCGCTAATGTATTGCCCAGGTGAGCGATGCGCCTCCGTTTGCCTCGGGAAATCCGCGAAGTTTCAGATAACATGCCAAATACCAACGTGTCTCTTATTCCTGAAGTATTGTTTTATGAGCTTTTCTTCAAGTATACTTAATCACTAATCATCAAGCTTAGACGATCACACCGTACCACCACAAAGCGTTGATCGACTATCCTATAAAAGGAAACGTAATATTATTTAAATTATTTTATTTATTTTCATAATAATTTACCATATTATATTATTATTGCAAGGTTATTCTAGAATTCTAGATTCTATGTAAAGCCATAAATATTGCAATATTGTTTAAAAATAGAAAAGAAAAGGAATTAAAAGTGCATAATTATTGTTCATTTTGTGTGTGTGTGTGTGTGTGTGTGTGTGTGTGTGTGTGTGTGTGTGTGTGTGTGTGTGTGTTTATTCGAAATAATATTACAGCGAAGCTGTTGTGAAAATGGGCGAGGCACAAAATTCGAAGAAAAGATGTGTGAAAGTGTTGGCAGACGCCCCAATAGGTGGCCAAACGAGATCAGACGAGTCGCAGGGAGCCACTGGATACTGGCGGCGCAAGAACGAAGCCTGTGGAAGTCCATCCAAGAGACCTTTGCCCTTTGCTAAGCAAGTGGACGTCTATCGGTTGATAAAGAAGAAGAGTAATCCAACCCAGTTCATTCTGCTTTCAAGACACCATTCAACACTGCTCCAGGTCGGCGTAAAAGTATGTTTTCGCTTTAAATGTTAATTAAAGAGCAAATTAGACTCTTAAGAAAACAAATATTCAACAGCGTCAGAAGGTACTTAAAACAGAAGTTACATGAGACACGGAACATCAAAGTAAAGTTGTCTCGACATGAGGGCCTCCCACGTGTAATGTACAGTAATGTGTAATTAATTAAACTTGGTCAAAGTTAAACTACCCTTGAGGTCACCCAGACTTGGGACAAACTAAGATAACGTGTCCCGTCATGTTAAGTATTGAATGCAAACACTCGTTGAATTATACATTTTTTTCCATTCTTGTTTTGTAACGATTAATCAGTTATGAAAGCCAATAGCTTTTCAGAGGTTGATAGATGCGAAGTGTGTTTGTTTGTTTGTTTGTCCTTCAATCACGCTGCAACAGAGCTATGGTTCGACGTGATTTTTTGCATGGGTATAGTTGAGGACTTTGATTATATAAACTTGAGGAGTTGGAAAGTGACATAGACTACTTTTTATCCCAGAAAATCAAAGAGCTCCCGCGTGATTTTAAAAACTGAATCCAAGCGATCAAAGTCGCGGACATTAGCTAGTACATCGTAAATCCTTACTAATATTATAAATGCGAAAGTAAGTTTGTTTGTTGGTTTGTTGGTTTGTCCTTCAATCACGCCGCAACAGGGCTACGGATTGAAGTGAATTTTTGCATGGGTATAGTTGAGGACCTGGAGAGTGACATAGGCTCCTTTTTATCCCGGAAAATCAAAGAGTTCCCGAGGGATTTTAATAACTAAATCCACGCGGACGAAGTCGCGAGCATCAGCTAGTTCTTAATAATACATAATATTATTCTACTATAGATGTGTTACTATTTTCATTAAAACTTGAAAAGTGAAAAGAGTCTATTACCATGAGCACTTAAATTATAGTCGGCCTTATTTTGCCGGCGGCGGCGCCGACACACTTCGTCCTCGTCGGCCTCACCGCTCTGTTGACACGATTAAACTTGTGTCGGCGACTCGCGCCGTGAATACTCGTACCGCGCACCACACACGGACCCAACTTCCACCCAACCTCAATAGAAGTTGACGGCTCAATCCCTACCCGTTGCATTATTTTTGGAACGTAAGTTCCTTATCGCGCGGTGCGGAAGGGGGCTAGACGGAAAAAATTAAGGAACCGACGCTCGACACATTTTTGAAACCGACACTTTTTTGTTGAATGTGAATTTTGCATTGTGTTCGGTATTTTCGCGGTACAACATTGGGTCTCCGTAGCCTATAACTTATAAGTTATAAAAAAATTCTTTTAAAAAAACCGACTTCTAACGCCACTCCACTCCACGCCACGACTCGCGATGCTCTCTCGACTTCTACAAACGAGTCTCTCATATTGTGTAGCGTCGCGCATCGGTTTCATAGTTTGAATTTAGGCCCGCCCGACTTCAACAAACGTGGACAAACTAAAATTATTTTTATACTTTGTAGTGGCGTTAGAAGTCGGTTTTTTGAAAAGAATTTTTATTTTAAGCTTTTAAGTGTAGTATCCTATGATTGAGGAGCTAGGACCTGGAGCTCCGTGATGTAGTCCATACTTGTTACCTACAATGATAATTCGTAATCGACATTTCTTAAATCTCTTTATTTTAGGTGAGCAATATCCCTGCAGCATCAGGCTTGAGGAGTTGAAGGTTAAAATTTTTATGGGACCATTTCGCAAACATCCTCTGTCGATTAAAAAAAAAAGCCGGCCAAGTGCGAGTCGGACTCGCGCACCGAGGGTTCCATACTCCAAAAGTAAAAGTAAAACGATAATATTATATTAATTTGCTTATTTATCGTTAACTTTGTTTGTAGAGGTTTATTGTTAATATAAAAAAACTATGCTAGTTAGAGCGTTGGTTTTATTTTTCCTGTAAAATATACATAAACCTCTATTGACCATAATTATTTCAGATTTTTCGATTGGTAAACTTCGGAGATAAGGGGGGGGGAACGGAATTTTTTTCGACATTTTGGCCGATTACTCAAAAACTATTATATAAATAAATAAATAAAAAACTGTTTTAGAATGCACAAGTAAAGGCCTTTCATATGATACCCCATTCGGTATAATTATCTTACTTTGAAATTTCAAACCCCTGATTTTCCCCCTTTTTTAATTAAACTAAAATAATTTTCGCATTGGTTTTATTTTTCCTGTAAAATATACATAAACCTCTATTGACCATAATTATTTCAGATTTTTCGATTGGTAAACTTCGGAGATAAGGGGGGGGAACGGTATTTTTTTCGACATTTTGGCCGATTAATCAAAAACTATTATATAAAGAAATAAATAAAAAACTGTTTTAGAATGCACTAGTAAAGGCCTTTCATATGATACCCCACTCGATATAGTTATTTTACTTTGAAATTTCAAACCCCCGATTTTCCCCCTTTTTTAATAAAACTAAAAATAATTTTCGATTTTTCTTTATTCCAATGATGTTGGGCCACTATTATACACAACTATGCCAAATTTCATGTCGATAGCTTCAATAGTTACTGAAATAATCGACTGTGACAGACGGACGGACAGACGGACGGAGAAAGTCTCACCATAAGGGTTCCATTTTTACCATTTTGGTATGGAACCCTAAAAATCACGCGAATCGGTCCAGTAATCCCGGAGAAATCGGTGGACATACATAGAAAAAAAAAAAGATACCGGCCGAATTGAGAACCTCCTCCTTTTTGGAAGTCGGTTAAAAATTAGGGAAACATTCCACATGTAGAAATTGCTTAAAATAAAATTAGAAATAGAAATTTCGGTCTGTCGAGCTGGGATTCGAACCATCGACTTTGAACTGTTAAGCGACTGCTGGAGCCACTAGGCTACGGAGACCCAATGTTGTACCGCGAAAATACCGAACACAATGTAATCGAAAGGAACTAAGTTCCATCCGGGTGTCCCTTGACACCTCTCAAGTTTTTTTCGTATCCATTAGTATCTATCATTAATCATCATCATTAGCAACCCATCAACGGCTCGCTACTGAGCGCAGGTCTCCTCTCAGAGAACCGGGTTATAAGCCGTAGTCCATGGTGAAATCGGCACAAAATTATACATAGACTAGATGATGCCCGCGACTTTGTCCACGGGATAAAATGTAGCCTATGCGTTAATCCTGGGTATAACCTATCTCCATTCCAAATTTCAGACAAATCGATTCATTCGCTGTGGCGTCAAAGAGTAACAAACATACATCCATCCATCCATGCATCCATCCATACATCAATCCATACATCCATCCTCACAAACTTTCGCAATTATAAATATTAGTAGGAAGTAGGATACTCAATAAACATAGTTATCTTCTTCTTCTTCTTAATCCACAAAAGGACAAAGGTCTCCTCCATGGACTTCCACAGGCTTTGGTCTTGCGCCACCTGAATCCATTGGCTCCCTGAGACTCGTTTGATGTCGTCGGTCCACCTAGTGGGGGGTCTGCCAACACTCATACATAGTTATACTCAAAAATAGTTATAAACATAGTATTACGTTCCCTCAAATATGGTCGAGCGAAGCAATGGCTGGGTCATGCATCATGCTCGTGAACGGGTTCCCACGGCGTGAATGGGGCTACTGTGTGTCTACCATCTTAACATGTGTTGAATTATAATAAGGTATGCTTTTGTGGAACTTCCCCTCATTGTGAAAACACTGCATACATAGCATAGTATATCTACTTTATTATTGTAAACTTGTTTTGAAAAGAGCAACCGCCGAGTTTCTTGCTGGTTCTTCTCGGCAGGAAGGGTATTCCGAACCAGTGGTAGACTCATCGACGATTCAAAAGCACTTGTAAAAAAGTTTATTTGAATAAAACATTTCTATTCTATTCCATTCTATTCTATGTTCCAATTAAGAGTAAGTTAGAGTCGGTCCACTGTGTAGTGTCTCGTAAACGCGTCTGGAGTGGACCCGAGTTTACGTGCCTGAGGAAATTTGTGTCTTGCTTTCATAACGTCACTTTTGATCAACTTCTGCGAGTGTATCTACTTGAGAATTTAATATACAGGTATTTCTTTTAGTCTGGTACCGTTCATTCGTCATTCATCTTCGTTAAATATAGCATGCTAGTTTTTGCCCGTAACTTTGACTGCGTGGAGTTATGTTTTTGAAAATCTTGTGAAACCCCACTGTTTTCCTAGATAAAAAATTGGTTGTCTGTAAAGTCGGTTTACGGACGATAGTTTTACGTGATAACGTCATAAAGAAACATTGATGAATAAATGTGTCACAAGCAAGTCACAAGCCAACGCTTGGGCCGATCGTGCCTCTCTATCGCTTGTTCCGCGCTCTCGCTTGCACGCGCAGGCTCAGGTGGAACGTAACACTTTTTCGTGCGTGCAGCCGGTGTTCATCGATTTATAAGACTTTATCACGTCAAAAGTATCCCACTTGTGTTTATGACAACTAGCTGATGCCAGTGACTTCGTCCGCGTGGATTTTTATACGAAAAATTATACTAATAAAGTTATATACTTTTAAGTATTTACAAAGCTTTTTAGCATCAGGGATAAAGAGTTGAGAGAGGTATCTGAATTTCAATGGTGAAGTCTTTACCGAATTAATAGGTACCAATAATATCAATACACAATCGACTGATCCTAAATCACCACGGTTTTAGGAGCGCAGTTCCTTGCAGCATCAGGATTGAGGTGTTTGGTCCTGGAACCCGAATTTTTTTTGGAATAATATTGCAAAGTTTCTCTATCGATTAAAAAAATCACGCAAATCGGTTTAGAAATCACAGAGATATCGATATAATATACATAATAAGAAAAACACAACAGCTCTTCCTTTTTTGAGAGTCGTTTAAAAAGTAGCTAAATTACTCCCTATAACACTTACACACTTATTATATTTACTACACGGTAGTAAATATAATAAGTATAACATCAGCTATCTGCCAGTTAAAGTCTCATCAAAATCAGTCCAGCGGTTCCCGAGATTAGCTGGAACAAACAGATAGAAAGAACGAAATATTTGTTATAAGTACCGTACTTACTTTCATAAGATGTTATTTTGACATTACTGTTTACACTTAAATAATATTGTTTTAATTCTCACGAAATAGATGGCGAAATAGGTTTCTATTTTAGAAAAAATCGGCCAAGTGCGAGTCGGGCCTCGCTCTTTTAGGGTTCCGTACATATGACTAAACAAAATTGGTCTAAAACCGAAAACTTTGAAAGCCCCCATTTCTTCATTTTTGTAGCTAAAAAATTAAAAAATATATATTTGAACTCCATTTAATGAGCTCTAGACAATGAGACTCCACATGTCAGGGTAAAAAAATAAAATTTTATTTCGACTCCTTTTCCATGTATGGGAGCCCCCTTTATTTTTTAATTTAATTTGATTTTTATTATTTGTTGTTATAGCGGCAATAGAAATACACAATATGTGAAAATTTCAACTGTCTATCTATTACGGTTTACGAGATACAGCCCGCTGACAGACGGACGGACGGACGGACGGACGGACGGACGGACAGCGGAGGCTTAGTAATAGGGTCCCGTTGGCACCCTTTGGGTACGGAACCCTAAAAAAGAGTTTTTGAGCATTAAGATATCAATACATATTACACGCATGAGTAACACCGGTTAAGAGCTATTTTACAAACTCCACGAGGCATGGAGGTAAAATAAACATACAAATTGAGTATCATCAAGTCAATTTAATCTACATTTTGCTTACATCTTCAAAGGAACAAAAGGTAACTTACTTAATTCCAAACAAATATCATCTTTTTACTTACCTGTAACATTGTGTTTTTGTATAAACAAAGAATGTTTTATATAGAAGAAAGATAGACAAGCTTTTGAGATAGAGTTACCTTGAGGTAAATGACGATTTACCTAAAACCACAAAATAAAGATAGGTAACTTAAATTAAAATAAATAATTACTATTTAAATAGCTTATAGGAGACGGCCCAGAAATGTATGCAGCTCTGCAGTAGTCATTGTACACTTCTTAGAATAATTAATAAAAATATAAACCATTTTTGATCGTTAAAATTCACTCTTTTATCCTCATTTTACGTCACAATAATATTTTCACACACACTGTGAAACACTGGTCATCGCTTAATAATGGCGGCTTGCAGTTTGCACGTCTTAACCTACCTATTTTATTGATTACACTGTTTTATTTAATAGTCAAAATTCAAAGAAAAATTTCTCTCTCAAAAAATACCATTCATACATAATATTGAAGTCCTGAAACGCTGATATAATTTTTGTTAGTTATTTCATTTATGAGTTAAACAAAATATTGGATACGTGAAACACTTTTTGTATATTGCATTTTGCAACTCAGTGAGGTGTGTAGTAGAAAGTATAGATATAAGTAAAGAATATTAATTATAATAAGATAGTAATAAACGGGCTTCGATGAGTAAAGACGTGTTTATCATATATGTAATCTTCCATCTCTTTCCCTCTCGTGGCCACACTACATGGCGACCCTGCCAGCGCGAGCTCAAGTTTCGTCGCGATTTAGATTCATCAGCATTTTTCACGGAAAATTACGGGCGATCAAAAAACGTGTATAATGTCGCAACTGGGGCATGATGCAACTATTTCCCAATTATTACTGGTGGCCGAGCTTCAAAGCAAGTACGTTGGGACAACTTTTAAAGGAAAAAATGGGCAAAGAGTGTTCTAAGTGCGTAGTTATGTGAAAACAAGGAGACGGTGCTCTCTCAATACGGAGGGGCAAACGGCGCAGGGGTTGACACGTCAACTCATATATGGACAAATAACGTACTCTTATCAACATTGATAGCAGTGTGCGGTGTCCAAAAATGTCAAATAAACATGGTGCAACGTCAGCTTCGAGACGACGCCTTCAGGAGGTTTCAGATGAGGTTATCCGGCCGCGCGCGTGGCGCCCGTGAAAATCAGGACCCATCCCCAGCCTGATGACCATTCCAGCGGAACAGCTCAAGAGAGGAATCAAGACGGTTTGCGATATGCGTACTACCTTAGTTAATATGTCAAGTAGGTAAAATGTTCTTTAGTTATAATAATAAATAAATGACAGAAGAATTATGCGTTATATTTCATAAGTTAGAAGTTAGTTTCATCGTATAATAAGATAAAAAGTTATTGTATTTTTTTAAGTGCGTCCCAGCAAACATTAAATATGGAAAAATTTAATTTAAAAACCGCGGCAAATTTGGTCCCTGTTATGGACGGAAAGGAAGAAACGGTTGAAAGAATTATCTCTAATGTAGAACTATACAACAGTGTTCTAAAAGATGCAGCTAGCAAGAAATTATTATCATCTTTTGTTGTAGAGGTAGACCCTTTATTTGAATAAACAGGTCGCGGTAGTAACAACTACAGAGGTTATAGAGGAAAACTTAACCAAAATTGGAGTTATAACCACCCCAATGCCAGATTTTACCAAAATAATAATTTCCGCGGGAGACAGTCACGTGGAGCTGCCACGCGATCGAGTCGCGGTCGAGGTCGAGTAACTCATGGTAGGGGATATTATCGTGGTAACGTACATTTGGCACAGCAAGTGACTCAAGAAGGAGAAAATTCGGAAGGTCAAAATTTTACAAATCAGTTTTTTCGGGCTTAAAGATTACATTCTAACATGTCATGTAAGAAACGCTAAATACATTTTTTTAAATGTGAATGAAACAAGATGCTCATGGTTACTTGACACCGGCGCGTCAATATCAGTTGTTCGTACATCGTGCCTACCAGAAAAAATACCTATTTATGAAGACAAAATTGTAATACATGGCATCGGAGGGAAAATTTATTCAAATGGTTACGTTTTTCTCACTATTAAAACATCCGATGGCATACCGTTTCGTCATAAATTTTACATTTTTAAAAAATTGCCTTGCAAGTCTGACAGAATTTTGGATCAGGACTTCTATAATAAATTTAATGCAATAAATTATGACTTAAAAAATTCGATATTAACTTTGCATGGTTCTGATAATAAATATAGCCTTAAACTTTATAGTGATCCTACGTTATGCTCAGAGTTTTTAACTATTCCGGCTCGTAGCGAATCAATACATTACATACAAATAAATAGCGTTACCCAAGATTGCGTCATACTTCCTAAAGAATTACAAGAAAACATATTTCTCGCGAGTATCATAGTGAAACCAAAAACAATATTATACCCATTAAAATACTTAATACAAGTAACGAAACTGTCATTATTCCTACTTTTCAACCCGATTTTGAATTATTAAGTAATTATGAAATATGTTCTTTTGAAAAATGTGATTCTAATTCCATTCGAGCAAACAAGTTGTTGCCATTGTTGAAATTGGATCACTTGCCTTCTAATGAACGGAAAACAATAGAATCTATTTGTACAAAATACGCTGACATATTCCAATTGCCAGCGGCGGCCTTACCCATTGCGAGGCTCCGGGCGGCAGGCCCTTTGCGAGGCCCTTTGCTCTTCGTGAAATGTATGTGATGCGAAAGTAGGTCTGGTTGTTTGGTTTAGGTATTTGTCATGTTTGACGAGAAATGCTAAAGTTATACAAATGAATAAAATTTGAGTTTTAAAATATTTATATATTTATTTATACATAGAAAGATTTACCAAATTAACAAATACAGAGATGATAAATTTTAAAATTGATGTTTGCGGCTTTTCCTAAGACTAAAATCTTTAATTAAAGCACAATAATCCAACGAATGAGCTACGTCATTTTCGATTGAAAGAATAGCAAGGGCTGAAAGCCGATCTTGTGTCATCGAATTCCTCAAATATGTTTTAATAATTTTAAGGCTCGAAAAACTCCTTTCAGCCGACGCAACTGTCACAGGTGTGGTGGCAATAATTCTCAGGACTATTTCGATAGTGGGGTAAACTTCAGTTAATTTGTTTTCTATTATGTATTTCAGCACCGAGATAATATCGTCGTTTCCTACATACACACGCATGAACATACTCAGTTCTTCGTACAATTCATGTCCATCAATATCACATGATTCTCCTACTGTCATAGATATTTGCAAGTCGCTGCATTGCTTCAAAAGTTCACTATCACTAATTTCCTTTAATCTTTTTATATTATACATGAAACCAAATATGCTCTCATGATGTTTAAGTGCCTCAAACCTAGGATGGCAGCTTGCGCGCACATTGTCGACAGTGACATAAAAATAGTTTATTTTGAAAATCTCTTCCGCATTCAATTCATGACCTTCATCTTCTCCTTCATAATCAAAATGCCTTTTTTTACGTCGTCTTCTGACTTCTTTGAACTGCCTGTCAATGTCATTTTCCTCGGCTATTTCTCTCGCTGTTACAAGGGATGCCTGGAAACCATTTTCTCGATAATTATCGAGCCAATTTGTGAATGCGTCTAGGTGTTGTATAGCCACATCTAAGTGCATGTTTTCACTTTGCCACATTTTGCTTATAACATTTATCTTTGTAAGAATGTCATACCATAATACAAGTGAAACTACAAATTCGTAGGTAGTTATTTCCTTTTCTATAGAATGGCATTCACTGACCAATTGACAATCTGTTGTATTTTCTGCTAAATCCTTTAAAGCATCACATATATCGCTCAGTTGGTATTTAACGGCCTTCACCGATGCTACCCTGCACTCCCATCTAGTTTCAGAAAGTGGTTTCAGCGATAACGATTTTACATGAGCATTTAAAATAGCCCACCTCTGACTTGAGCCGGCAAACAGAGTGTACAACCTTTGTAGCAAACCAAAAAAAGATTTTGCTTGGACACAAGACGATGCTGCATCTCCTAGGGTAACTAAATCATACAGAGTCCAAGCTTCCATACAACGGTGCGCGCGCGACCCCCCGGCCCCCGACTCCCCGGCGACGACGCCCGGCGGGGACAAAATTTCCCCCGCCACTTGCGGCTTTTATGACACTTCATACTTCACAGATTAGGTACCTATACGTTAAACGCAAGGCAGTGCGCGCTAGGCCTAAGCTCTCTTACTATAGTGGCTGAATTTTTATTGAATCGAACCTCCTAGCTCGTAACAATAATTAAGGATAAAAATCAAAAGTTTTAAATAAAAAAAATCTATATTTTTTAAAATTTGCTTGGGTGGGTTTATGCGCGAGGCCCCTGCAAGAGCGAGGCCCCGGGCGATTGCCCTGTTCGCCACCCCCTAAGGCCGCCACTGCCAATTGCCCGGCGATAAGCTTACAACCACCAAGGTATATGAGCAATCTATTACACTGAAACCTAATACGACACCAGTGTATACTAAACCGTACCGAATACCTAATAGTTTAAAATCTGAAGTAGAGAAACAAATACAGGGTTTGATTAGAGATGATATTATTGAGGAGTGTCGGAGTGAATGGTCAAGTCCTATTTTATTAGTTCCAAAGAGAAATGATGATTCAAAAAAAAGTTGGAGATTAGTCATTGATTACCGAAAATTAAATGAAACAATTCAAGACGATAAGTTTCCACTTCCCAATATTAACGAGATTTTAGATTCATTGTCTGGTGCTATTTACTTTACGCATTTAGACCTTAGCCAATCTTATTATCAAGTACGCTTGACACCCGATAGCCGCAATATGACAGCTTTTACAACTAACACAGGCCAATACCAGATGAAACGTTTACCTATGTCCTATGGGACTAAAAATAAGTCCAAGCGCATTTTCACGCGTAATGACCGTTGCCATGTCCGGACTTACGTATGAAAAATGTTTCGTTTACCTAGATGACCTCGTAATATTTGGCAGAAACATGGACAGTCATAATAAAAATCTTATCGATGTATTTGAAAGATTACGAAAAATTAACTTAAAACTTAATCCGAGTAAATGTCAATTTTTGAAAATGGAGTTATTATATTTAGGACACGTTGTGTCGAAAGATGGCATTTTACCAGACCCAAATAAGATTACAGCTATTCAAAAGTATCCAACACCTAAAAATTCGGATGAAGTACGACGATTTGTAGCTTTTTGTAATTACTATCGGAAATTCATTAATAAATTAGCAGAAATAACAGTTCCTTTAAACCAACTCTGTCGTAAAGGGGTACCTTTTGTGTGGTCAGCGGAATGTGATCAGTCATTTCAGTTGTTAAAAAATAAACTAACTTCTCCACCTATACTACAATATCCCGACTTTTCAGAAAACAATCAATTCATACTACAAACAGATGCGTCTAGCTCAGCAATTGGGGCTGTGTTATGTAATAAAGACCTAAGACCAGTAGCCTACGCTAGTAGACCACTGAATAAAGCAGAAAAAAATTATCCAACCATACAAAAAGAGTTAGTAGCCATTGTCTGGGGAATCAAGTATTTCCGACCATATTTATTTGGTAGGAAATTCACCATTATGACAGACCACAAGCCGTTGATATATTTATTTGGCATGAAGGACCCAAGTAGTAGGTTATTAAAGTTTAGATTGACACTCGAAGAATACGATTTTCAAATAGTTTATGTTAAAGGGAAAAATAACGCGGTAGCAGATGCTCTATCTAGAATTACAATTACGTCCGAAGAATTAAAGACGATGAATGAAAGTATGATTAATGTTATGACAAGAGGGCAAAAGAGAAGGCTAGAAGGAATGAAAGGATTGAAAGGTGATGTTATCCCTAATATTGACAAGGACGAGCGGCCTGATCAACCGCGAGTTGTGGAAATATTACGGATACCAAATGAATCAGTAGAGATGATGTTAGTAGAAGAGAATAAATTAAAAAGGATAAAGCAAAAGGAGAAAATAAATGCGGAACGGGAATGTTTTGCTTTTACGAAAAGAAAGAAAATATTATACATTAATCTTGATTTTAAATCACATTTTACGCGAGACGAATTTGTGGTTAAATTAAGTGATTTTTGTAAAGAATCAAATATCAATGAAATCTGTATAATAAAGACAGAAAACAATGCATTGTTTATAAGAGATTTAATTGATGAAGTGAAAAGTAAAAACACATATCAGGGCCCTAAGATTTGTGTTTTAAGAGGAATAAAAAGAATAGAGGATAGTAAAGAAAAGGATTGCATTTTGAATGATTATCATTTGCTACCTACTAGCGGACACGCAGGGGTACGCAGAATGATTAATAATTTAAGAAAACAATTTTACTGGCCAGGAATGGAAAATGATGTTAGAGACTGTTCGCGCCATGTGCCTGTCAACAATTCCTTGTTCCATGGTCGTAGCGCTGGCAATCTCTTTGGCTCGCAATGAAGTTGACAGATACTTAGTTTTAAACTTGCCGCCGTTTTGGGGCGTGGTTTTTTGCAAGTTCCTTTGACAGCTAACACGTTCACGAAAATTCCCGAGTCGCCTCGCGCACCGTTTTGCTTTTTAAGTGTCTAGATTTAGTTTATTTTACGGTTTTGTTGCGCCGTCAAGCGGTCTATGTGTCGACCTAGCTATAAGCAGAATTACAGACTGTTATTTGTAACAAAAGAACTTTTGGAACCCGCCGGCTTTTGCTCGCCGCGCGCTCGGCGTGAAGTGTGTGTGAAAAGGTGACTTTGACCACCTCTAGTTGGTCTAACTAGTGATAAACCAAGTGTACAGTGCTACGCCAGCCCGGCGTCCACCGCTGCAGGCCATAACTGGCTGCCTGCCTGCTGCGGCTAGCGGCCTGAGAAGCTCACCTTACACTTAACCTAACAATACACTCTCTCACAATACACTAACATATCACCACTATCATACCATCTCAGGCCGTACAAGGATTGACTGCTGCAAGGAAGGTCAGTGCAACCCTACCATCATTAAGTCACCACTACGACGAGAACAAATCTGACCGCGGTGAAAGGCCCTTAGGGCAGCGACCCTGGACCCAGGTTATAGCTGATGGGCCCCTATAACTAGTGTTCCAGGCCTTGACTCGTTGGCCAAGCCGTTGGCCTCAACATTTGGTAAGCAGAGCGCGGTTAAATTGATTCCGCGGACAGATTTGGCATTACTGTGACTTAACTTGGCCGTTCTAGGGTTAACTCATTAATTGTAAACTTATTGATATATAACTTGTTAATACACAGGCTTATTGAGTTGCTAGTACGTGGCCTACCTTGTCACATGTAGGCCTGTATAATGATTGCAATTATTGAGATTTTGTTTTGTTAATTTTTGTTGATTATTAATTAATAGTATCTAATTGTTGTTTGTGGCCCGTAACTGGCCAACAGTTAGATGTAGATTGTAATAAATAAACTTAATATTGGTATAATTTGATAATTGTAGGTTCTTACCAAGCCAATTTGTAATTTGCAGTGCCTAGTATGAGTCTAGTGGCTTAGTACGGGTAATTAAAAACTTAATTTTTCTTTTATCTTAATTTATGTTATTGATTGACTTAACATAAATTATTGATAGCTTAATTTGTATCTTTTGGAACTTTTAACCAACAAATACTTTGTTTGTTTACTAGAACCCCTCGTGGTTAGGTAACAGAGTAGTTTGTTTGATGTATTTAAAATAAATAATTCTTGTTTTAAAGTAAATAATTCTAATTAATAAATAGTATTTAAGTAGTAATTTGTTTGTGTTTAAAGTGGGTAATTCTTGTTTGATTATTAATTTGTTTGGTTGAAGTTGAAACATAACTTGTAACAAATAACTTTGTTTTGATTTTGTTATCTATTTGTTGTAACTACCTTTATTTAAGTTGTTTTGTACCTACCTAAGATGTCAGCCCACAAAAAATTGAGCGTGCAAATTCAATCAGAGCTGCGTTGGGCTGCTACAGCCAACGCCTTGGTAGGCCGGGTGGACCGGGCATCCGCACTGCTCCAGCGGTGCGAGCAGGTGCGGACCAGGCAGGCGGTCGTCGAAGAGGCCTTCCGAGACCTCATGGCATTGGAGCTACCTCCGGAATCGCTGGAGTCCTCAGTGCGGGACTACGAACAGTTTTTTGAGCTGACAGACGGTCTGGTGGAGGAGGCCGCGAGGCTCAAGAAGGAGGCGAGAATGAGCTCTATTCTTGAGTCTCCCACCAGACCCACCACGCAGCCTGCGTTACAGGGCAAGTTGCCAACAATAAACTTGCCCCACTTTTCTGGCAACCTGAGCGAGTGGCTAGGCTTTCTTAGCCTCTTTGATAGCCTGGTGGACGCGAGAAGGGACCTGTCTCCCTGCCAGAAACTGGCCTATCTACTCTCTTCCCTGCAGGGAGAGGCTCTGGGTTTAGTTAGCCACCTAGACCTCTCCGAGGAGAGTTATACCACCGCGCGGGAACTACTGACTCGGCGGTATGCCAACGTGCGCCGGTTAGCAGACACACACGTGGCACAAATTCTAGCGCTGCCACGTGTCTATGGGGTGTCCCATTTAAGAGAATCACTCTTAAATCCACTGATTGTAGCCTGCAACGCTCTTAAGCGTTTAGAGCTTCCCGTGGACCAGTGGTCCTTCCTTTTATTACACATTGTGTTGTCCCGCCTACCTCCCGAGTTGAAACTGCGTTTTGAGCAAAGGTATGGTGGGGACGGGGCCAGCTACCTGCCCCCCTTTTCGGACCTTTTAAAGTTCCTTGAGGAAGAGTGCCGGCAGGCTGATAACTCTGGTATTGCTGGTCCTTCAAGGACCCCAGAGCGGCCTGCCCAGCTGAGGAAGGAAAAGGGTCACACTGGCGTCCCTGGTAAAAGGGCCTCCGACCGGAGACCAATGCCCGTTTACACTGGACTTGCTGCCACTGAACCCGCCCCCTGTAACTATTGCAGGCGTCCAGGCCACCGGGTGCTTTCTTGCCCCCAGTTTCTCTCTAAGCGGATCAAGGATCGGAGGGGCATTGCAAGAGACCGCCACTGGTGCTATAGCTGTCTGGAAGCTCACATGCAACGGGACTGCCAACAGCAACGGCCATGCCCAATTTGTAGGGGTAACCACCTGGAGATTTTGTGCGCCAACAAGAATGGTGTTGGCCGCCGGGTGGAGAGTGAGGGCGCGCCCCGCACGGGCGGGGGCGCTCTTACCGATCGCTCCCCGGATTACTTGCGTCGGTCTCCTGATCAGGGCCATGAATCCCGACGCGTCCGGATTTCGACCCCGCCTATGGGGGCTTCACCCCCCCGTGAGGGGGGCGCCAACCCCCCTCGACATTCTGATGGGAGATTTGTGGCGGCTCCGTCTACGGTTCAGCCTGCCCGCTATTCACCTCCGCTTCATGAGTGGCCACGCCTCGAACGCCGCCCACCTCGAGCGGATCGACAGCCTTACTACGGCCTACCGACCTCAGCCCGTATGACTAGGCCCGTGCTGCCGCCACGAGATGACGCATGGGTTTACCCAAATGGAGGTCCGTCCCCCTCACCTTTGGAGGTCCCCCCTGAGTCTCAATATGAGATTCCCCGGTCAGAGGACCGGTTTGATGAGGACGACCACCAATAGGTAGTTGCCGCCCTAGCCCCCACCACAGCAACTTCTCCTGAGACCTTGAATCTCCGGCAGTCCGTCTGTCAGACCATTCTTTTGCCGACTGTCTCAGTGAAGGTATTCAACACGAAGGGTGAATTTTTAATCGTTCGCGCCCTTTTGGATTCGGGTTCACAGCGCTGTATTGCTTCTTCTCGTTTGGTGGGTGAGCTAGGGCTCCCTTGGAGTCCTCGAACAGGACGGGTGATAGGTATCGGGGGTATAGAGCCCTCGACTCCTAACGGGGAAGCGGAATAAATGTTTGGCCCCGTTACGGGCAATCTTAGGGTCTTGGTCAAGGTGTCAGTCCTTGACAATATCTTAGGTCCCCTACCGCAGGTCCGAATAACTGACGCTGCGGTGTCCTGTGCATCAGGCCTAAACCCAGCTGACCCCCACTGGACTGAACCCGGTCCTACGGACCTTTTGTTGGGTTCCGACGTGTTGGGCCTGGTCTTGTCAGGGGAAATTAGGGTTTTGCAGAAGGACGGCCTATGTGCCATGTCCACTATATTCGGTTCTAGCTTTTTTGGACCCGTGCTATGGTCTTCGGACCTACCGGTGCTGGACCAATTGCAAGCAGCCGGCTTGACGCTGTCGGACGTGGTCCAGCGCTTTTGGGAAGTTGAGGAGCCGCCGCATGCCGCACGAGTTGACCCTCTTGACCTTGAATGTGAGTTGTTTTATCAAAACAACACAGGCCGCCGTGTTGATGGGCGATTTGTAACTCGCTTGCCCTTTCTCGCTTCTCGCCCCCCGCTTGGTCAATCGCGGGCCTTGGCGGAAAAGAGGCTCTTGTCTATGGAACGGCGAATGCGGCGCGACTCCACCTTCTGCTCCAAGTACGTTGAATTTATGCGCGAGTACGAGGGCCTGGGGCATATGTCACCATCCAATTTTGATTGGCGCGCACACGAGCACTACTTCTTACCCCACCATGCCGTCTTGAAGACCCCTGGGGGGAAGATTCGAGTGGTTTTTGACGGCTCCGCGACCACATCCAACGGGGTGACATTGAACCAATGCTTGCACTCCGGTCCTAAGCTGATCAAGGATATCTCCGATATCCTCACGCATTTCCGCCGGCATCAAATTGTTTTCGTAGCTGACATCAAGATGATGTTTAGACAGTCGATGGTACATCGCGATGATCGGAGATACCAAATGATTCTGTGGCGCGAAAATCCTAATGAGCCAATGCGTGTCTTTGAATTGAACACCACGACCTATGGACTCAAGTCAAGCCCCTATATTGCTATCAGGACCTTGTTAGAACTAGCTAACCGGGAGCGACTAAATTACCCTCGCGCATCAGCCACCTTGGAATCGTCAGTCTATATGGACGATATTTGCACGGGAGCCTCGAGCATTGAGGAAGCTCTGACTCTTCGCGATGAATTGATTGCAATACTGAAGTCCGGAGGTTATGAGTTGGGCAAGTGGCTGTCCAACTCCCCTCACGTCTTGAAGGATCTTCCGGGAAAGGATCAGCAGGATCCTCATATTTTTGAAAATCCCGAAAATCCCAATTTGCTGACGGTCCTTGGAATACAGTACCAGCCCTTCCAAGACGTTTTCACCTACCGGGTCAAATTAGACCCACCTCCTAAGGTCTGGACTAAGCGTTCCGTATTGTCTACGGTTGCTCGCACCTTCGATCCCAATGGATGGATCACTCCCGTAATATTTTTGGCTAAATGTTTCCTCCAGAAGCTTTGGATTGCTGAACTCGGTTGGGACGAACCACTCCCTGGGAAGTTATTGAAGGAGTGGAACTCCCTTGTGTCTTCACTTCCTGAAGTTAACCGAATTTCCATGCCTCGACGCTTCCTACCAACAGGAAGGTGTCATGCCAGTCTCCACGGGTTTTGCGACGCCTCCGAACGAGGATACGCCGCCGTGGTATATTTGAGGACTGTCGATGTCGCCGGTGAGGTCGCGACGCATCTCGTCTTGGCAAAAAGCAAGGTGGCCCCTATTCGGTCACGGTTAACTATCCCGAAATTAGAATTGTCTGGCTCCGCCCTTCTGGTACGCCTCTTGAACCACGTCTGCTCCTCTTTGGCATCTGCGGTCGATCTGACCGACGTTTATGCTTGGACGGACAGTGAGATTGTCCTTTGCTGGCTACGAGCTGCGCCTCACAACTTAGAGGTCTTTGTTGCGAATCGGGTCTCCCAAATTCAGAGCTCTGCAGTACCGGTGATTTGGAGACACGTACCCGGAGAACTGAACCCGGCCGATTGCGCCTCCCGCGGCTGTGAGGCCTCTTCACTGGTCCACCATCACCTTTGGTGGGATCCAAGTTGGCTATCCCAATCCGAGACGACTTGGCCTCAAAATAGGTTTTCCGCTCCCGAAGTATTGCCGGGCTTAAGAGTCGGAGTGGTTGAGGATAAACAGATCCCCGACTTGAACTTTCTTTTGAACCGTTACAGTTCCCTTGATAAACTAATTGGTGTTACCGGTTGGATTCGACGTTTTATCCATAATGGGCGGAATTCAGAAAATAAAAATTTGAGTCCTGTGCTTTCCCCTCTTGAACGCCAAGACGCCCGGAACTACTGGGTGCGTGTGGTTCAGGTGGAGCATTTTTCATCCGTGATTGACACCCTAAAGAGAGGTTTAGTTTTGAAGGGCCCCCTTGCTCGCCTAAGCCCTTTTTTGGACAATAACGGAATGCTACGCGTTGGAGGACGCCTCAAGAATTCCAATCTGCCCTATGGTGCTCGCCACCCCCTTTTGCTACCTAAGGACGGCACCTTTGTCAAATTGCTAGTGACACACTACCATCTTGAAAATGCCCACGCTGGTTGTAATGCACTCTCGGCTATTTTACAGCGCGAGTTTTGGATTCTGGCAGGGAGACGCACCATCCGGAACGTCACTTTCAGATGCATTCCGTGTTACCGCTTGAAGGCTAATACTTCACAGCCGATGATGGGTGATCTGCCCTCCGACCGCGTTCTAGCCACTCGACCCTTTGCTGGGGTTGGCACTGATTTTGCTGGCCCGTTTGCCATCAAGAGCTCTAACCTCCGCAACGCCAAATCGCTCAAGGCCTACCTCTGCGTTTTTGTATGTCTCGCTACCAAGGCGGTACATTTAGAACTTGTGAGTGCCTTAAGCACTGAAGCTTTTGTAGCCACGCTAGGTAGATTTGTCTCTCGTCGAGGATTGCCTGACCTGATTTGCACTGATTGCGGCACAAATTATAAGGGCACTGATAGATATTTAAAAGAAATTGTCGAATTCCTGTCTAGCAATAAGATTAGATTAAGTACAGCATTGTACAAGATGGGGGTAACCTGGAAGTTTGACCCCCCAGCTTGCCCTCATTGGGGTGGAATATTCGAAGCTGTGGTTAAGGTGGCCAAGACTCATCTCCGGCGCGTTATAGGCGAAACTGTTTTAACCTTTGAAGAACTCGCCGCCGTGTTTTGCAAAATTGAGGCTGTACTCAATTCTCGGCCACTCTGTCCCCTCTCATCTGACCCAAATGACCTGGAGGTTTTAACTCCCGGTCATTTTCTGATTGGTCAGCCCCTTAACGCTCTACCCGAATACCCCTTCAGGGACGTGAAGGTCTCACGTTTGTCCCGGTTTGAGCTGCTGCAACAGATGACTCAGAGTTTTTGGCACCGTTGGTCACTAGAGTATTTGCATCTTTTGCAGCAGCGGGTTAAGTGGGCTGACAAATCTGATCCACCCAAAGTTGGTGACCTAGTGCTGATTAAGGAACCTAATTTGTTGCCTTTATACTGGCGCCGTGGGCGCATTCTTAAGCTGATCTACGGGTCTGATGAGGTTCCCAGGGTTGCCGAGGTAATGGTCGGAGACTCTGTCTTGCAGCGAGCCGTTTGCTCCTTATCACGTTTACCTATTTACTAGTAAGTGGACGTAAATCCTTACGACCACAGGCGGGGGGGTTGTTCGCGCCATGTGCCTGTCAACAATTCCTTGTTCCATGGTCGTAGCGCTGGCAATCTCTTTGGCTCGCAATGAAGTTGACAGATACTTAGTTTTAAACTTGCCGCCGTTTTGGGGCGTGGTTTTTTGCAAGTTCCTTTGACAGCTAACACGTTCACGAAAATTCCCGAGTCGCCTCGCGCACCGTTTTGCTTTTTAAGTGTCTAGATTTAGTTTATTTTACGGTTTTGTTGCGCCGTCAAGCGGTCTATGTGTCGACCTAGCTATAAGCAGAATTACAGACTGTTATTTGTAACAAAAGTGTGATGTAGGTACCTAGTCGTATGTGGGTAGATAATTTAATTGTATCTTTCTGTTGTCAAGTTGTTGTGTGTAATGGCAGTTGTTCGTGAATACAGGCATTAGAGCATTAAGTACGTGGTATTATTTATCCAGACATTTCAGTGGCGACGAGTATTTGTTTTTGAAAGAATTTCACGCGTGTGTAGAATATACTTAAACTTTTAACAATGTCAATTGGTAAAATCGCGGAGTTTAGAGTTGAAAGTGATAACTGGCGGTTGTACGTGGAACGTTTAGAACAGTACTTCGTAGTTAATAAGATTCCAAGTGAATTGCAAGTGCCGACGTTGATTACTGTGATAGGGGCGAATTGCTACGAGCTGTTAGTGAATTTGTGTACGCCGGACAAACCAATTACTAAAACATTTAAAGAGTTGACGGATATACTTGGTAGCCATTTGCAACCGAAACCAAGTGTGTTGGCCGAAAGATTTAAGTTTCGGCGTCGTGCGCAGAAGGCGGGCGAGTCCATATCGCAGTACGTCGCAGACTTAAAGAAGATGTCAAAGACGTGTGAGTTTGGGACCTGGCTGGAAGACAGTCTTCGCGACCAGTTAGTTTGCGGCTTGGCGAGTGAGACGATACGACAACGTCTGTTCGCGGAAGTGGGGATAAATTTTGCCAAAGCGTACCAGCTGGCGAGCAGCATGGAGGCGGCCGAGAAGGATGCTGCGCTGGTGGAGAGTGCAGCAGTAGCCACGGCGGGTGGCAGCAGTAGTGTCACGGCGGATTGCCGGGCCATGGCGGGAGCATGGCGGGGCAAGGGCACCGCCGATCGAGCTCGATCGTCGAAGAATCGGGAGCGGCAGCAGAGGGGGCGTACCAGCGGCAGTGACACGTTGGCGTCTACGGAGGCCGGGCGTGGTGAAAAGCGGCGCCAGAGCAGCGCTTGCGGAGCGTGTGGAAGTGAATCACACCGAACAGCCAGGTGCCGCTATAACCGGTTCGTCTGTAGGGTCTGTAACCGGCAGGGCCACATCGCCCGGGTCTGCTCGTACATGGCCCACTACAACGCAGCTACGACGGAGGTAATGGACGATAGGGAGCCATGCAGCGACGCGAGTGAAGAGGTAATTGTCGATTTTAATCAGATATCGATAGAACGTTGTAAACCTATTTTAATATCGCTCAGTGTCAATGATCATATGCTCAAGATGGAATGCGATACGGGTAGTGCCGTATCCTGTGTTAGTTATGAACTATATTTACAAAAATTAAAAAATTTGAGAATAGATAAGTGTAACTTAGCTTTAAGATATTATACGGGTGAGGTGATTTACCCCATACGCCCGTTGGTGAAATATCGAGACAAAAGTAAATATCTGGATTTGTACGTCATAAGAAATGGAAAGGCTATATTGTTAGGTAGACAGTGGATTATGGAGCTAGCGATTCAATTACCTGTGTTAAATTGTAACAATATTGGCGCATGTGAATTTAATTTTTCGGAATTCAGTTCCAGATATTGTGAAGTGTTCGCGGACGGGCTGGGCCGGTTCACTGGCGGCGCGGTGAGCATACACCTGCGGCCGGACGCGGCGCCGGTGTTCATGCGCGCGCGGCCGCTGGCGTACGCGCTGCGGGAGCCGGTGGAGCGCGCGCTGGAGCAGCTGACGCGCGACGGCATCCTCACCCCCGTGGAGCGCTCCGACTGGGCCACGCCGATCGTGCCGGTCGTCAAAAAGGACGGTAACATACGGATATGCGCTGATTATAAATTAACGTTGAACAAAGTAATTGAAGTCGATCGTTACCCACTGCCGCGAGTGGAAGACTTGCTGACGCGTCTGCATGGAGGGGAGCGTTTCAGTAAGATTGATCTGTCGCAAGCCTATGCACAGTTTGAGCTAGATGAGCGTTCGAGACAATGCACGGTAATAAATACTCATAAGGGGCTATTTAGGTACAATAGGTTGGTATTTGGGCTATCGTCGAGTCCGGGTATTTTCCAAAAAAGGTTAGAGTCATTGTTCGCAGATCTACCGCACGTAGGTGTCTTCCTCGACGATATAATCATCACTGTATCAAATAATAGGGATCATTTGAATAATTTGCATAAAGTTTTTGAACGGCTACGGTCAAACGGGTTGCGAGTAAAGAAAGAGAAATGTAGTTTTTTTGCGGAATCTATAAATTACTTAGGTCACGTTATCAGCAAAGCGGGCGTGCACACCTGCCCGGACAAGGTCAAGGCCATCGTTAAAACTCCCGCGCCGTCAAACGTTTCGGAACTGAGAGCGTTCATAGGAATGATAATGTATTATTCCAAGTTTATAAAGAATGTTAGCACCATATTAGCTCCTCTTTATAATCTTTTACGTGTAGGGGTCGCGTTTATATGGAGTAAGGAATGCCAGGATGCTTTTTCAACAATTAAAAATAAGTTGATGTCAAGCGAGGTGTTGGTGCACTATTCCGTTGAGCTGCCGCTGATCTTGACGACGGACGCGAGCAGTGTCGGTGTGGGAGCGGTGATCTCGCAAGTCACGGCGCAGGGCGAGCGGCCCGTCGCTTACGCTTCGCGCTCCTTGTCGGCCGCGGAGCGGGCGTATTCACAGATAGACAGAGAAGCTCTCGCGATAGTGTTCGGAATAAGGAAATTCCATCAGTACTTGTACGGTAGGAAGTTCACGCTACGAACGGATCACAAGCCGTTGACGTACATTTTCGGAAACAAGGTAGGTATTCCGATTATGGCGGCTTCGCGCTTACAGAGGTGGGCGGTTCTTTTGTCGGGCTATAATTATGAAATCGAATACATCGCCTCCGGCAAGAACTGTGCGGATGCCTTGTCTCGGCTGCCGTCACAGAGTAGTGACAACCGCAAGTCGGTGAACGAAGTCACGTACGTGAATTTTGTAGAAAATTTCCTACCTATCACTCACGATGACATTAGGAAGAATACGTCGAAAGATAAGTTGCTAAGTAAAGTAATGTCATATATTCAGTCTGGTTGGCCTGCTAGCTGTTCAGACGAGGAAATTAAGCCTTATTATTTACGGCGTAACGAGTTGTATTGTGAGCGCGGCTGTATAATGTGGGGTTATAGACTGGTCGTTCCTCAGTGTCTGCAGGAGGGAATTTTTAAACAACTACATGTTGGGCATATGGGAATAGTAAAAACAAAAGCCGTAGCTCGTAGTTATGTATGGTGGCCTAACATTGATGCGGAAGTAGAAACCACATGTAAACAGTGCGAAACGTGTGCAATGGAGGCCCCGGCGCCAGCTCGGGCTCCGCCACAACCCTGGCCTTATCACGTGCAACCATGGTCGAGGTTACATATCGATTTTTTAGGCCCTTTGAACGGTAAAACATTTTTGATACTTATCGATTCTACCTCGAAATGGCTAGAGATATTCGAGATGTCTAAAACAAATGCACTAAGTGTAATTAGGGTATTAAGGCAAACCTTTGCCAGGTTTGGGCTGCCTTTGGAGCTGGTCTCCGATCAGGGGCCGCCTTTTTCCAGCTCGGAATTCAAGAATTTTTTAGCAAATAATGGTATACGTCAGTCGTTTTCACCCGTTTATCACCCATCTTCCAATGGAGCGGCAGAAAACGCAGTCAAATTATGTAAACGCGCTATTAGGAAGGCTCAAAGAGATAATGTTTATTTCGATGCAGCGTTGCAGGCATTTTTAATGGCCTATAGGAACAGTGCCCACTGCACTACAGGTGAAAGCCCAGCCGCCGTGCTACAACGCCGACCTTTGCGTTCACGTTTAGACTTGTTGCGTAGCGAACGTGCGCGAGAGGACCGAGTACGTGAGGCTCAGAACCGACAGACAGCGCTGGCGGACGGTACCGAGCGAGTATTGACACCCGGGGACTTAGTTTGGGCCCGCGAGTATGGTGCACATAGTGATAAATGGTCAAAAGGCACGGTCACCGCGAATGAAGGGTCGCGTCGATACTTAATCGATACGGGAAACGATCGCATTTTGCAAAGGCACGTAGATCAAATTAGGCGCAGATCACGCATGTCCGATGTTCCTTGTCCAACAATACCGAGTAATAACCAAGGCTCATCTAGGAATGAGGATGTCGTCATACCCCCGGTGGCAACCGCAGGAAGTGAAATCTCGGTGGAGACAAGTCCTACGAATGCGGGGTCGGATATGGTAGGGGAGGAAAATAGCAATGATGGCCAAAATAAAAATAGCAATGATGGCCAAAAGGTTGGAAGGGTTGCTTCTCCGCCAGAGGTTGTCACAACGCCGTCAGTGTCCCGTTCCAAGCGTATTAGGAAACCGGTCATTAAATTTCAGTAGTTTAATTTGTAATTATTATATTAATGTGTATGTTATTAATTATATTATTTAGTGTTTAAACCTCTATCTAGAATAAGTTGGGAGGTGTGATGTAGGTACCTAGTCGTATGTGGGTAGATAATTTAATTGTATCTTTCTGTTGTCAAGTTGTTGTGTGTAATGGCAGTTGTTCGTGAATACAGGCATTAGAGCATTAAGTACGTGGTATTATTTATCCAGACATTTCAAAAAGAACTTTTGGAACCCGCCGGCTTTTGCTCGCCGCGCGCTCGGCGTGAAGTGTGTGTGAAAAGGTGACTTTGACCACCTCTAGTTGGTCTAACTAGTGATAAACCAAGTGTACAGTGCTACGCCAGCCCGGCGTCCACCGCTGCAGGCCATAACTGGCTGCCTGCCTGCTGCGGCTAGCGGCCTGAGAAGCTCACCTTACACTTAACCTAACAATACACTCTCTCACAATACACTAACATATCACCACTATCATACCATCTCAGGCCGTACAAGGATTGACTGCTGCAAGGAAGGTCAGTGCAACCCTACCATCATTAAGTCACCACTACGACGAGAACAAATCTGACCGCGGTGAAAGGCCCTTAGGGCAGCGACCCTGGACCCAGGTTATAGCTGATGGGCCCCTATAACTAGTGTTCCAGGCCTTGACTCGTTGGCCAAGCCGTTGGCCTCAACAGAGACTATATTCGTAAATGCGAAAAATGTCAGAAAATGAAACACTCAAGACATACTGTAGAACCCATGGTTATTACAACAACTGCTACATCAGCTTTAGAAAAAATCTTTCTAGATTTAGTAGGTCCCTTAGATAAAGACGAGGAAGGCAATGTCTACATTCTCACACTCCAGTGTGAACTAAGTAAATTTGTAGAAGCTTATCCTATTAGAAATAAGGAAACGAAAACTGTAGCTAGAGCATTTGTGAATAATTTCATACTAAGATTTGGAATTCCAAATTGCTTGGTAAGCGATCGAGGTTCTGAATTTTTATCTTCAACGATGACGGAAGTCTGTAAATTATTAGAAATTGAAAAACTTAATTCAACTGCTCATCACCACCAAACTATAGGTTCATTAGAAAATACACATAAACACCTAGGTGCATTTCTGAGGACAATTTGCGATAAACAACCTGAAACTTGGAGTTTTTGGCTACCCTTTTGGTGCTTTTCATATAACAATACCGTTCATACAGCGACCAAATATGCCCCATATGAATTAGTATTCGGTAAAAGTTGTCGGATACCAAGTAGATTAAGTAGTGATGTAGAGCCATTATATAATGTAGATAACTATAGTTTAGAGTTAAGATACAGAATGCAAGTAGCGCATAAGGACGCTCGTGAAAATTTAATACAGTCAAAACTAGATAGGAAATATAAGTACGATAATAAAGTGAATACAGTGACATATAAAAAAGACGATCAAGTGCTAGTGAAAAATGAGTGCGGTAGAAAACTTGACTGTTTATTTGAGGGCCCTTATACAGTGATAAGTGACGTCGGACCAAACGTAATAATACTTAAAAATAACAAAAGTGAAGTAGTACATAAGAATAGAACTAAGCTCTTTGTTCCTAGTTTTTTAGGTATATATAACCACCTGCGTGTGGTAGTAAGTAAAAAAAAAAAGTGTAAATTATTTTACATTTTTTTTTTATTCTCCTGCCCGGGTTGTGAGGTGTGTAGTAGAAAGTATAGATATAAGTAAAGAATATTAATTATAATAAGATAGTAATAAACGGGCTTCGATGAGTAAAGACGTGTTTATCATTTATGTAATCTTCCATCTCTTTCCCTCTCGTGGCCACACTACATCAGTATTTTGCAGTTGATCAAGTTGTCCATGAAAAAAATTAATAAAATTGAAATAAGACAACTCGACCGAGTTCGGTCGACTTTATTGCGGTCGAGTTGTACAATTAAGTACCCATTTTTGACATTTTCTGTCAAGTGTCATCAAAATATTTTTGCTATTGACATGAATTGTCTATGTAGCATTATCTTGGAAAATCACCTTGGAATAGACGGAATAACCGTCTATTCCAAGGTGATTTTCTGTGACTGAAAAGGACACTGAAACTTTGAGGCCATATCGAAAAACTTGTAAAATATAGCATTTTTTTAAATTATTTGTGTGACTTATTTACAATAAAATACTGAACTATTTTATTTTAAATATAATCTCACTATTTTTCTGCGTTTTTGATATATGGTGCTATGAGTCATCCCAAAATGGGCCATCTCCTTTAAAATTTTAATATCCATCCAATATTATTAAATAAATATTATTTACTAGCTGATGCCTGCGACTTCGTCCGCGTGGATTCAGTTTTTAAAATCCCTCGGGAACTCTTTGATTTACCGGGATAAAAAGTAGCCTATGTCACTCTCCAGATCCTCAACTATACCCATGCAAAAAATCACGTCGATTCGTAGCTTTGTTGTGGCGTGATTGAAGGACAAACCAACAAACACACTTTCGCATTTATAATATTCAAAAGTATGATTTCCATAGCAAAGCAAAGTTTACTAATCCATTCTCTTTGATGTACTTTAATGCCAAGCTAATTTTAACACAACTTATCCGGACTTAAGTTAAATCCACGTTCTCATAGGTACTATGTCACATCTAGTTAAGACTTAGGATGTACATCAACGTTAATAGACGAACACTGTGATAGAAATATAACCTTATTGTTTATTGCAGTAAGCGATATAATCGCTTGTTTACATTGGCCGTTGTAAATAGGACATCCAAGGGTAATACGGCATACAAAGGGAATAATTCAGCAGCGTCTATACCCTCCTATTAGGGTTGTCACACTTAATACTCCAAGGGATACATTAATTTGTAATATTACTACCAAAAAGCTGAGCTTTGTGAGGGCTCGCGTAGTTTTTCTAACGGGTAATATTAAATTCTGATGCAGCGATGTTAACTCTACAAAATTGTTAATGTTCATTTTTCTTTAATGGTTATAAAATTATATTTTTTTTACAGATAACACATCTGGATATGAAATTAAATTACTATGTTAAAGCACAAATCTATAGATGTGATAGCTTTTCAGTAAAGTATACTTGTGGCGTACAACCTCTTTCAATGAGGTTTGAACTAGCCAGCATCTGTCACCGAGAACGTTTTGAGTTCCGAACGTTGTAAACATATAAATAGATGCGCAAGCTGTCTGCGCGAGTATAATTCGGTATCAGCTCCCGTTTAGGCCGGCCATTATCTTTCAAAATGCTTGTGTGACATTTTTATTATTTTATTTTTATATCCACTTAATTATATGATTCAATATAGTATTCAACCCAAGTATCTTTATAACTACAAGTCTTTCATTCATCTATCAAGTGATAATTATATGGGGCGGCTGAAGAACCCCATATGCTACAAAAATGCTCAGGTTGTGGGATAGTGTTAGGGCTAATTACGCATAAAAGGCTTTTACCCGTGATTTTGTCTGCTTGGATTTAGGTTTTTAAAATCCGCGTCAGTCCTCTTTTTCCCCGTATAAAAATTAGCCCATGAAACACCATGTTCTCAATTATACCCATGCAAATCCAAAAATGACGTCAATTTTTTGGTGTGTCAATAATCACATTGTTTAAGACAGACCAACAAACAAACACATTGATATCGCATTTAGAATATTGGTAGTGATTTCTGACAAGCGTAATTAAGTTTTGGAAAGTTGGAACTGTGTTACGTCCCCGTGCTTTAGGGAGCGTGTAAAGCCTTAATGTCCAGTGTTAAGTATTTATAATAGTGTTAGAGTGACGTTCCATCGGACTATGGACACTTGTGCACTATAATATATCCTGCGTAGTTAGATAGCCTCCTGTGAGACTGGCCGCTTTAACCATAGTCAAAATGTGACAAAAATTATGTTTTCAATCTATGTATAAAAATTTAATAATTATTAAATAATAAGCAGTGATAGCCTAAGTATGACTTTTCGAAGTTATATGCGTTTAAGAAATTAAATATCACAAGCTCAGAGTAAATATTATTTACTCTGTGATCACAAACTTCAACGGTGAAGGTCAATAAGTGAGGAAACCTGCACGCCTGAGAGTTTACCATAATGTTCTCGGAGGTGTGTAAAGTCCGCCAAATAGCATTGGACCAGCGCAGCGTGGCGGACTAATGGCCTATAACCCTTCTCTGAGAGGAAACCTGCGCTCAGTAGTGAGACAGATGGGTTGATGATGATGATTATTATTAATTATTTTATAACTTGTTGATACCCGCGACGTCGTCCACGTGTATTTAGTTTTTAATATCCCTCGGGAATCTTTGATTTTCCGGGATAAAAAGCTTATGTCATTCTCCAGGTCCTCAACTATACCCTTGCAAAAAATCACGTCGATCCGTAGCTCTGTTGCGGCGTGATTGAAGGACAAGCCAACAAACAAACACACTTTTGCATTTATAATATTAGTATAAAAGTATGATTCATAAATACAGCGGCAACCCTACTTCTTCTTGTAGTCATTATATCCTAATCAACGGGAATAATAAATAACATGTTAGCACATTCGAAATCAATTACGCCTGAGCTTTGTTTGAGCTGTTTGTTGTATCTTGTGCCTGCTGCATTACCTCACAGAGGTAATAGGTAATTAGTGCGGTGTATTAGAAGCTTATACTGAGTTTGTTTTAATAAATCAGCCAGTTTTAGAGATAGGAGACCTGTACCGCTGAGAGTTCTCCATAATGTTCTCAAAGGCGGCCAATCCGCACTGGGCCAACGTGGTGGACTATGGCCTAAACCCTTCTCAATCTGAGGGAATATCCGTACAATAGTGGCCCAGCAATAGGTTGAGATGATGAATGTTTTCACCAAATTATACCTAGTGCAAACTGTCGGGGCACATAGTTCGAAGAATTGGATCGTTGGGGTCCCAAAAGGATGGAATAGCGACCCGCATCGGATATATGTAAAGCCATAGCCGTCTCTGTCTTCTGTAATACAGGAGATAGAGACAGCTATGGCGACATTCAACTAAAATCGCCTCGTGTAAACGCCGTTTAACTCCAGCACCTTGGGACGACTTAAGTGGCGACCACGCACCGGGAAGCGCAGTGTTGGCAGACCCCCCTCACTAGAATGACCGGCGCCTGAGGAAATCCATGCAAGAGACCTTGATGCAGCAGTAGACTTCTATCGGTTGATAAAAAGAAAAAAATGTATTGGTATCTGTTAAGTTTATGTCATAGGTACGGTACACGGTACGGCTTTAAACGATCATCAATCCACTTTATTATATAGTGATTTCTGCCAGGCAACCTATACAGAAGAACTTGACGTAATTAATTAATAAAAAACTTGTTACAATGTAATAGCTTCATATTAATAATATTGTAAAATGATTATTTTGAAAAGAGCAACTGCTGAGTTTCTTGCCGGCTCTTCTCAGCAGAATCCGCTTCCCGAACCGGTGGTAGAGTCATGACTTGTCATAAGAGCTACAGGTTGGCCTACGTGAAATAAATAATTTTGAATTTGAATTTGAATTTATTGAGAGACGGGAGATCGCAATAAATAGATACGTATTTATATATATAATTTTTACTACTATAATAAACTAGCTGATGCCCGCGACTTCGTCCGCATGGATTTAGTTTTTAAAAATCCCGCGGGAAATCTTTCATTATCCGAGATAAAAAGTACTTAGCTCTTCCGGTCTGAGGAACCATTACTACATCCATTACTATACCCATGCAAAAAATCGCATCAATCCGCTGTTCTGTTGCGACGTGATTGAGGGACAAACCAACAAACAAACACACTTTCGCATTTATAATAATTATCAGTAATGCTTTATTATAACACTTTTTATAATTGTCAAATTTTTTACCATGCTTAACCAAAGACAAAATTACGTTTAGCTGTCATTTACGTTTTGTTATTCCACTGTCATTTGCGTTTTGTTCTTCCATGTCAGATGCGTTTTTGTAATACCACGTTTTATAGTGACATGACGGAAACGCGGTCGAACGGGATAAAAAGTATCCTATGTCCGTCTCCTGGTTCTAAGCTACCTCTCCACCAATTTTCAGCCAAATCGGTTCATCCGTTCTTGAGTTATAAATAGTGTAACTAACACCACTTTCTTTTATATATATAGAAGATTATATCCCTTATGTGTTGGTATGGTAGCCGTAAACTCCTAGTTTCATTCGGGTAGCCTCGGGAGAAATTACGTGAATGCGGACGGAAACGTTTTATTCACATAAACGCTGAGTCGGCAATTTTCTCAGCCGTCCGACTTTTATTTGAACCCACGCTGGCTTCCGTACCTACTTCCCCGCTAGATTTTCGCAATGTATAAAGGTTTTGGATTGAAATTTTCACAGGACCTAGTGTAAATAAAATTATCTTGAACGGAATTTAAAAAAACTTATATGTATAGGTAATAAATAAGAGAGGTAACTCATACGAGTTATACTTATAGTCATAGATTTAGGATTGGAAGCTTAGTCACTACTAGATACAGCCCTTCCTACAAATAATAGCTCCTAAAATGCGGAAGCATAATATCCAAGTAATATCATAGTTTGTTTGAAAACGTCAAACATTGGTTGTTGCGAGACTGTGTGGGTACGCCAGTTCAGGCGTATTGCTGCAATTTACTAGTACGCCGACGGTATCTAGTAGGTGCGAAGCGACTGCCTGAAATACTTACATACGATCTTTAAATTTGTATTAATAAGCTTTTATTTGCGAGTTGAGACTTCGTCCGCGTGGAGTGGTTTTTAGAAATGTTCAAAATGGAAAAGTTGCCAATCATAATCATATTCATTAGCGTCAAAGTAAAATAAACCATAACAGCAGTGAATTAGAGCTCAATTTCGTGTATGCATTCTTATACGTTTAGATATGTACGATACGCCCCATAACGCTCCATATTAAAATCGGTTGTACTGAATTTGTAACTTTAAATCAATATTGTCAAAGAATATTTTACTTTGCCATGAAATGAATACGATTTTGATCGGCAAATTTAGACAATCGGGGGCTGGTTCCTGCAGGAATCCTTTGTTGTTCTGGGATTTAAAGTATTCTTCATCTCTCCCCAGGTCCACAACCATACCTTGCAAAAAAAAAACACTATTCATCCGTTGCTCCGTCACTGCATGATTGAAGGACTACCAACACCGGAAACACAAAGGGTTCCCACAGGAACGCAGCAACCCTCTATATGTGGCTCATTCCCACTAGTTCAACTGAGTAGTTCAACCGTCGAACTAGTGGAATTTTTTTCCCAGTAGGTAGTTCAACTGCTATAGGTCGACCATTTAACTCGCGTATCGCCTGCGCGGTAAGAAGAGAGCGGGGGCGGGTAACGCTACACACGGAGTCAATAATTCAAAAATTTATCTCGAGATAGACATTGTTGGTAAAGAATTAAGTATTTATTTTTAAGTTTTAACATCTCTAACATCTCCCTCCGCTCCCTTCTTACCGCGCAGGCGATACGCGAGTTAAACGGTCGACCTATAAGAGTAGATATTTTGAGCCAGTTGAACTACTAGGAAAAAAAAATTACACTCGTTCAACGGTTGAACATAATCAGTTGAACTAGTGGGATTGGGCCGTATTTTCAGGACAAAAGGTAGCATATTTATGTATTCTCCAGCACCCCGATTCAGAACATTTCGATAACTTCCCGTTTCGATACGATTAGATATCGATCTCGTATCGAAAATTTTTTGTCGTGCGATTCAGAACGTTCGGTTAGAGAACTCGATTCGATGTCGACTACGGAATCGGCTTCGTTATCGGTATCGACAAGTTACATTAAATACACGTGGATTTACTAAGTTTGTTGTTTTACCAAAATTTCACTTGGTATTAAATTCATGTAAACACTAAATAAATAGATTTTAATCATTTTCGAAGGTCATTGAAGGAATTATTAAAAAATCGGCCAAGTGCGAGTGGGGCCTCGCTCTTTTAGGGTTCCGTTAAAAAAAATTAAATAAAAATATTTCCATGTACCCATGGAAATATTTTTATTTAATTTTTTTAATTTAATTTAATTTTAATTATTTGTTGTTATAGCGGCAATAGAAATACATAATATGTGAAAATTTCATCTGTCTATTTATTACGGTTTACGAGATACAGCCCGCTGACAGACGGACGGACGGACGGACGGACGGACGGACGGACGGACGGACAGCGTAGGCTTAGTAATAGGGTCCCGTTGGTACCCTTTGGGTACGGAACCCTAAAAATGATAACTTGTTAAATTATTGACGGCCAATTTTCAGCCTCATCGATAGATGGCGCTAAGCACATGTTTCATCCCTCTGGGTTCTTATTTTATTTTGTTGTGGTGTACATAATATGTTATTTTGATGTTAAAATACGTACAATATGGTAAGTAAACATTTACATACCAAAATCATTCATCATAATAATTTTATACGAAAAACCAGTAAACACAGTACGTAAACAAAAGGATACCGGATGCCCTGTAGCTTTCGATAAGTAACCAACTAAAATTATCGGACGTTCGGAAAATCTTATTCGACAAGGTTGTTGTGAATAGCGTTTGATAGAAGATATCGAACGATATCTACGTCGGTTCGATTCGGTTTCGATTTCGACAACTTTTCTGTCGATACGAGTATTCTGAATTGAAAATTCATTTTATCGTACGATAACAAACCGAATCGATTGATAATTATGTTATCGTAAGGTTCTGAATCGGAGTGCAGGGTCCTCAACTATACCCATGCAAAAAAATCACGTCGATCCGTATTTTGTACTTTAACGTGATTGAAGGGCAAACAAACAAACACTTTCGCATTTATAATATTAAGTAAGGACCATTACCTATCGACTTGAAGCCATAACCTCACTGCCTCTAGTGATGTGGCAACTCTGCCATAAGGTACTTATAAGACGCCCTACCCGAGGTGGTTCATCCAATATTCAAGACCCGTGATACGTCTATGATCCTGTCGAGCGTAGTAGTGTAAATAACCTGAGAGCCCACAGGAAAGGGGTCGCCAATCCAGCACCTCTCGTTGATCGACTGGTTAGAAAAATCACAGCACTTGTTTCATTTTATTTATCAAAAATTTTAATGGTACCGTGTAAAAACGCCTCCTTAAGTGGACTATTTCATTTCACATCCCTCTCTCTCGCACTTTCTAATACTTTGAATAATTGTAAAAATCTCACTAGAGGAACATAGGACTTATACAACACCTTAAAATCTTCCACTGGATCTCGGCCCTAACGTATCCTTATTCCAACTGGATTCGATCTGCCCCATTGCAGAATGAGTAATGTGATTGTTAATTAAATATTAAGCTTCATTCTATGTACGTGTACCTACATATTTACCTATTTCGATACGTTTTCAAGGTGAGAATATAATTAAAACTGTAATACTGCGAACAAGATATCCTTACTAATATTATAAATGCGAAAGTGTGTTTGTCTGTTGGTATTGGTCTGTTGGTTTGTCCTTCAATCACGCCGCAACAGGGCTACGGATCGACGTGATTTTCTGCATGGGTATAGTTGAGGACCTGGAGAGTGACATAGGCTACTTTTTATCCCGGAAAATCAAAGAGTACCCGAGGGATTTAAAAAACTAAATCCACGCGAACGAAGTCGCGGCCATAAGCTAGTTATTGTAATAAACTGTTAATTGTAATATGTATAATGTAATCCTGTTGAGTATTTGTCTGATGGGAGGCATTGGTCGTGGCTAGCCACCCTGCTAGCGTCAAAGACGTGCCGCCGAGCTAGGCGTTCCGTTCTGACACGATGACATGGGTAGACTCGCTTCTTTTAGTAGCAGCGTTACTGCGTTAGGCCTTCGATACCATGCTAAAAGTAGCCGAGTATAGCATTAAAAAATAACGAAACACCGATGCTAAAAATCGTAACTCGATCGCTGCGACTGGCGTTTATTGTGTGCCCACGGTAGAGTTCGGAAGCGGAATCGAGCTTCTGAACTGCGACTAAAATATTTATATTTTTACTCCACTTAATAAGCTCTAGACAGTGACACCCCATAAGCCAGGGTAAAAAAAATTATTTCGACTCCTTTTTCATCTATGGGAGCCCCCTTTATTCTTCATTTTAATTTATTTTTATTATTGTTTGTTACAGCGACAATAGAAATACATACTCTGTGAAAATTTCAACTCTCTACCTATTACGGTTTACGAGATACAGCCCGCTGACAGACGGACGGTCAGCGGAGGCATTTATATTATAACTAATTTTCCTTGAATTTATAATTAAAATATAATTAACGCCACGCATTGTTAGTGAAAACAAATATTGAAATCAATAATAATATTAATACGATAATAGGAAGCTAATGCAACTAACTAACTCGCAGTCATTTGTTTCACACATAAAATAATACGAACATCGAAATCATTTCTATTTTCCCAACATAATGTTATCAGGTGTGTACTGCGTGATATAAAGGCGATATATTTTGTAATTGAAAATTGAATTAGGCGTGTTTAAGGCCGGCTTGTAAATGAATACCATTCAAATCAGCCTGGCGCAGACTCGCTCTTATCTTCTATCTTCATCGATTTATATGACGTTATCACGTCAAAAAAATTAAATAAGGAACAGAGTACAATAGGCGGCCTTATCGCTAAGAAGCGATGTCTTCGTACCCCATGGCTGGAGGGAAGAGAATTAAAACAGAACACAGGTAAGAGTGTACACTAACTAATTAAATAGAAGAATATATAAATATATAAAAATATCAGTGCGACAACGCTTTCTCACAGGCCACAGCATTTGCATAGAAAATATTGAAAGATGACATCCGTTTCATAAATGCGCGACATATTATGCCGTAGTGAGGGTTCCTTTGGACCAGTTGATCTAACTAGCATGCCACGAGAAATTTTATCTTCCCATTTTGATACGTCAGAGATTCACGACGTTCCATTCTAAATCGGTAGACAACATTTTCTCGAGGCACACATGCTAGCTGCTACAGGGCATAATATTTGGTCGTCATAGCTTAAGTTTGAAATCTATACTTATAATAAAACTGTAACTGGACGATTTCCTGTCTGTTTGTTTGTCCTTCTTTCACGTAAAAACTACCGCACAGATTTCTACAAAATTGTATACCGTGGTAGCTTATTACTCGGGTCAACATCTAGGCTACTTTTTATCCCGGAAAATCAAGGAGTTCCCGAGGGACTTTAAAAACTAAATCCACGCGGACAAAGTTGCGGGCATCAGCTAGTTTCATAAATAAAAATTATCACCATTTCGTCCGCTTGATACTTCCATATTAGAATATTAATTCAACGTATAATTCAATGGTACCCATTCATGATAATATTATTATGATAAAATTAAAAACTGCAAATTATGAACCACGTTTTGAACTTGTCTTAAGCAGAGTCAATCCTACTTTAAAAGAACGGTCATATTATTATGCATAGGCAGTTGCGTTAAATTCAACCGTATAGTAACTCCTTTCACACTCTGAATAGTTCCAAATGAGTCCGGAAACCTTAGTGAAACATGACCAAACGCCCTTTAAGCAAGAATATTTTGTGTAACCACGATAAAAATTGAATGTGAGGCAATAGTCCAGAAAGTATTTTTTACTAGTATGACGTTATAGAAATTGTACCTTTTGTGACACATTGACATACAGACACACAATTGTACCTACAAAATGTGTGACAGCTCTAGTAGGGCCTTCTACAAGCATTCTACAGGCCACAGTTGTTCGCCGTTTCTATCCAGTAGCTCCCTGTACTTATTCATCGACCGCTGAATTTTGAAGAAAATTCAGCGGTCGATGAATTGACTCTGCTTAAGACAAGTTCAAAACGTGGTTCATAATTTGCAGTTTTTAATTTTATCATAATAATATTATCATGAATGGGTACCATTGAATTATACGTTGAATTAATATTCTAATATGGAAGTATCAAGCGGACGAAATGGTGATAATTTTTATTTATGCAACTAGCTGATGCCCGCAACTTTGTCCGCGTGGATTTAGTTTTTAAAGTCCCTCGGGAACTCCTTGATTTTCCGGGATAAAAAGTAGCCTAGATGTTGACCCGAGTAATAAGCTACCACGGTATACAATTTTGTAGAAATCTGTGCGGTAGTTTTTACGTGAAAGAAGGACAAACAAACAGACAGGAAATCGTCCAGTTACAGTTTTATTATAAGTATAGATTTCAAACTTAAGCTATGACGACCAAATATTATGCCCTGTAGCAGCTAGCATGTGTGCCTCGAGAAAATTTTGTCTACCGATTTAGAATGGAACGTCGTGAATCTCTGACGTATCAAAATGGGAAGATAAAATTTCTCGTGGCATGCTAGTTAGATCAACTGGTCCAAAGGAACCCTCACTACGGCATAATATGTCGCGCATTTATGAAACGGATGTCATCTTTCAATATTTTCTATGCAAATGCTGTGGCCTGTGAGAAAGCGTTGTCGCACTGATATTTTTATATTCTTCTATTTAATTAGTTAGTGTACACTCTTACCTGTGTTCTGTTTTAATTCTCTTCCCTCCAGCCATGGGGTACGAAGACATCGCTTCTTAGCGATAAGGCCGCCTATTGTACTCTGTTCCTTATTTAATTTTTTTGACGTGATAACGTCATATAAATCGATGAACACCACTGCACGCACGAAAGTGTCACGTTCCGCCTGAGCCTGTGCGTGCAAACGAGAGCGCGGAACAAGCGATAGAGAGGCATGATCGGCCCAAGCGTTTATATTTCTACTTATACTAATGTATGCTGTTTTCTTTTTTTTGCGTATGGTTGCGCCAGGTTATCTTTCGTATGAAAATAATTATTATATAATTTAAAAACATTATTTACTATGGTGCATTCCTTTCATCCATTTTCCTACCTACCTATATAAAGCAGCATTCTGACGTCTGCACATATGCGTCTGAACATCGCGAGAAACGCAGCTCAGTGACGTGACATTTTAACGTACCGAACTTCACTACAAAGCTACAAGTCGTACGCGTGCGCCGATAATAATGGCCGCCGTTGTTAATATAAAATAAAATGAACTTTAAACCCCCTAAAGCATTGTGATCTTTAGGGAAATAACTCTCCAATAAAGTGTTTGTGCCCATATAAACTGTGGTGTTTGCCAGCGAGAAGAATTGAAGAGGATATCATCGCCAACTTGCCTGACCGCGTGCTTAACTTCAGCGTCGATCAATGTGAGTGCTGTTTTCCTTCAATTTCCTTTCATTTTCGTTTTGCTTTTAGCACCATAGTTTACGTATATAATCTAAGAAATACAGTCCGCTCTCTAAATATAAAAATAACTTTATTATAATAACAATTTTCATATGTAATATAGCGTGGCGCAAACATTTTAATTTTGGTACCTTCTTCGACGGATATATTCCAGCATATAATCATTTGTTAGAATACTTTTATAGGCTCTAATAAGTGAGATTTTATAATATTTACATATAATATTCATTGTGAATATATGTATTTGATATTTCTATTATAGGAAAAGTTGGCAATTGTGTCATACTTTTTCAGTGTCTTATATACTGGCATAAATAATATAGCATTGAGCTACCTATTTCCCCAGTTAGGCATACTAATAATTTACTTATATTTATGTAATTTTTGATATATAGTATTTTTGTATAATATTAACAATTAAAACAATTCTTGAATATTGTAAAAACCGTCAATATAACGACACTTCAAAAAAGTTACTTAAGTTCTAACGCATAAGTTCGAGATTCGTTTGAAGACTCGGGTCGATCATTCGATCGAAAGATATAACCCGACCGCGTAACGTTGAGCGCGTCCCATACGCTCGCTTACCGATTACGTAACCTACTTAATTTATCCGTCTTTGCTTGACGAAGGTAGGTTATTGTTATACTTTTCATTTGAGATTTAGTTAACTTGTTTATAAATTACCTACGTGCTATTCAAAATGCCGCCTAAAGTAGATTCTAAATCGAGTGAAGGTGATCAAGATATTCAAGATTCTAGACTTTCTATCTTACTTGCTAACCGTGAAGCTATATTTAGAATTATGCAAAATATCTTTGAATTATCTCGTGATACCAACATTCATACTAATGACGAAATAAGAGAACATTTTCTCGACGAATCGTCACAAATCGATTCTCTTCGCGAAAAATACGAATTGATGAGATTGTCTGCCTTTGATTTCTAAATAACTTTCACTTCATCATCAGCAAGCCATCAATGGCTCACTACTGAGCGCAGGTCTCATAGAAAAGCGTTATAGCCACAGTTCACCACGCTAACTCAATGCAAATTGGCAGACTTCACACCTTTGAGAACATTATGGAGAACTCTCGGCTTGCGTGTTTCCTAACGATGTTTTCCTTCACCGTTAACTGCAACTTATATTACAAATAATTTGAACAATAGTAATAACAAAATCATATGACTTTTGAAAGTATGTCTGTCAAACCTAATATAATCGGAAAACTGTAACTGATTTTGATAAGACTTTTTTTTACAGGTCACCAAAACTCAACCTTAAAACACGCGGACGTATTCGCTTTCGCAGGCCTCAGTTATTTCTAAACATAACTACGAGAATTGGTTTTTATTACTTATCTGATATAATACTTGTAATAAGTAGGTATTTTGATTTATTTCTGACGTCTAACTTGAAAAATTACGAGGTTCCATCAGGTGCGCATTTTTTTTTAAAGATTGTATATTATTAGCCAAGTTGAACTTGACTAATATCCTCCTCTCCCCTCCAAATAAGAGGAAAGCTTGTGCTAGGAGTGGGTACGACAATAGTGCAACGGGTGGGGACCGAACCTACGACCTTTCAGTTTTCAGTCCGCACCTTTAACTTGGGCTATTCTGGCAATACACGATAGTAATTAGCTGGTAACTAGGTAGGTACATCTATCTTTCTCATATTTTTGCTACACTCATATTGACGTGTTAACGTCTTATAAGTCGATGAACACCGGCTGCACGCACGAAAAAGTGGCACGTTCCGCCTGAGCCTGCGCGTGCATGTGAGAGCGCTGAACAAGCGATAGAGAGGCACGATCGGCCTAAGCGTTGGCTTGTGACTAGACAAAATTGTAATTTTTAATTAACTCCTTCTTTGTCTTATACAAAATAATGATAATTCAGTGATAATAATTCAATTCAATTCATAAAAGTATGCCATTTTTCATCAATGTTTCTTTATGACGTTATCACGTTAAACTATCGTCCGTAAATCCGTAAACCGACTTTATAGACAACCAATTTTTTTTGCTACACTTTAGTTTCGTTGTAACCCCTCAAATCTTAAAAATAGAAAGAACAATCCTCTAGCAACTGTCAACACACCAGTCAATGTCTCGACTCACGGAGGGTAACTTCGCCGGAATTGTTCCTCGCAACTTCAGAAGTTAAGTTTCATTTTATTTCCCTCACATTCTTTACGGGAGAGCACTACATGTTACAGCCATGAGGGATGTTTATGGGGGTAGTTTCTTAAGTGCCTTGATAACTTTTATTTCCATGTATCAAGTTTCTTTTGCAAAATATTACCTAAATGTGAATAGTAAAATGTGGCATGCGTGTTCGGATTCAGATCTTGAGATTTTGAGTTCGAGATCCGGATTTGGACAAAAAACCGTTATTGAGTGTTTTCTATCAAGCAATTCTCATTAGCAGCAGAGTTGGAAGCTTGTTTACTTGTGTTGTTACAGAGGTAACAGCTTAGTGATTCGCTTATTCAGCTTGTTAGAATTATGTGCATTTTTAACCGACTTTAAAAAAGGACGAGTTTCTCATTTCGTCGGAATCTTTTTTTATGTATGTTCACCGATTACTCGAAGACGCCTGAACCGATTTGGAAATTCTTTTTTTATTTGAAAGGGTCCCAGGTGGTCCCATTGAAATTTAATCGAAATCGGTCGAGCGGTTTCTAAATAATCAACAGTAAATTATATACTTTATAGGGGCGCGGGCGTTTGAAGTCGGTTTTAAAAAAAAAAAATTTTTTTTATATTATTATAAGCAAATAAATACCACTTGCTTTAATGATAAATAATCACACTATCACACTAATATTATAAAGGCGAAAGTTTGTGTGTGTGTGTGTGTGTGTGTGTGTGTACTATTTATCCCGGAAAATTATAGTGTACCCGCCGGAATCAAAAAACCTTAATTCACGCGGACGAAGTCGCGGGCATCATCTAGTTATACTTTAAGGAAAAATTCGTGAGAAAGCCTGCACGCCAGAGAGTTTCCAAAATGTGCAAATGCTATGGCCTAAACTAAACCCTTCTCATATTGAGAGGAAGCATATGTACTTGTAGTGAGCTGGCGATGAAATGAGACGATGTTGACGATTTACTTGTTTGTGTGGGCTGGCATGAGTTGAGAGGATGATGATGATCTTCGAAAATTTAAAGTAGTACTTGCCCTAAAGCAGATTTAGTACTAAATAAATTCTGCCACTTTCCGCGGGAGTTGAGGTAAATAAATACAGCACACATTTACGAACTCACTACGTCTCCATGAGCGCACACTAACTCAAAAGCTGTCACACTTACAGAAAATGAGCACACAAGCAAATAATTACACGTACGTCGTACATGTACTTCGGCAGAGGGGAATGCGTGCGCTTGGAAAGTCCTTCTCTCACTCGTCCAAGATGATGATTGACTTGTATTGTGCACAATAATATTAGGTATCTCCAGCGTAGTTAGCTAGTCTCCCCCCATTTGAGATTGACCAGAATGCCCGAAATTCTTTAAGGAGGCCATAAATAAATATACTTACCTAATTCTATTTAGTACTTTTTTGGCAGTTATAAGGTCAAATTTATTAATATTAATGCACGTTATAGCTATTTATTCTAAGAACGCAAACTCACCAACAAACTCTATGTGCAGTTAGGCGGGATAAATTTTATGTGCCAAAATATTTTGCATTAAGTATGTGATACGATAGGTAGTATATTAAAAAAATGTACATCGATGAATAAACTACAATCGCAGAGTCTATATAATCAGGCAATGGTTAAGTTAACTCAAAGTTTCCCCTAATGTTCTTACGGCCAGTCGTCCCGACCGCAGTTCATGAAGGCTTAACTGGAATGCAAATAGCTGCAACGATTCAGCTCTCGAAGTTAGTTCCATTCGTAACGAGCAGACCGAGAAGTGACAACTGAGGCACGGGCTTGAAATAAACTGTACGTGTTTACTGGGTTACCGACGACTTAGACCAACGTAGGTACATTTCAGACCTGTCGAAGCGAAAATATATAGTGCGTTGGAAATACACCATAATGAGATTTCGTGTACACTATGTGTGTGTGTGTGTGCGTGTGCGTTGTGTGCGTGTGTGTGTGTGTGTGTGTGTGTGTGTGTGTGTGTTGTGCGTGTGTGTGTGTATGTGTGTAAACATGAACCAAGGGGATTAAATAGGGGTTAAAAGTTTGTATGTAAGGCTGTCATTATGCAAGTTATATTTCGATAAGTTTCGATTAAAAATGAAGAAAAACATGTTTAAAAGTTTTTGATAATTCTACACCCCAAGGCGTTAAATAGGGGATGAATGTTTTTATGACAGTCTGTCATTTTTCAAATTATATCCATGAAACTTGGTATTTGAGCTTTTGATTAAATGTTAAGAAATACGTGTTTCACAGTTTTGAATATTCCACCCCAAAACCTAATTCCACACAGACAAAGTCGCGGGGCGAACGCCAGTTGATTGATAAAGGAAAAATGCAAAAAAGGGAATCGAATTTTAAAAATTTATGTACATTGCACCAATACCCGATACCAATATATAGCTCTTGATAAGGCCATGGACAGAATTGAAACATTCGATGCTCTTAATTAGCACTTTCCCGAAGTCCTAGACTGTATATTATTCTGAATAATTTTTTTGGAACGAAATTCTTTAGATAAGAATTTTCCGTCACGATCCTTGTTGGTGGCGCAGCGTTTAAACGAAGGAGTGAAACTATCAGTTCGGGGGTTCGAATCCTGGCTTCAGAACATGCCTTTGTTTTTTTTTTTGGAAAGAAGTTTTATAGAAGAGAAATTCCGAACAAAATATTTGCGGCAAAATTTTATAGAAGAGAAATTCCGAACAAAATATTTGGGCAGCTTGAACTTGCTTTATTGTCTGTTTTTTTTACGAGATGGTTCTAACATGTGGCGAGAGATGGCGTTGATTCTGAGCTTCGTTCCAGCCGAGCGTTCCACGGCACTCAAAATTTTTTTTTCCTGACTTGCCCCCCAGCCTGACTAGCCTTTGACTGCGATCTCACCTGATGGTAATTAACGACGCAGTCTGAGATGATATCAAGCTAATTTGGAAGAGGGTATGACAGTTTTTTCAAATAAACCCATACTAAGGAAATTATAATTTTCGTATTCATCCCGAACGGGAATCAAACCCGAGATCTCCAGATTTAAAAGATTAGCGCTCACAAACTCTGAAGACCTGCCTGGTGCATTGGTGCCTTGTTTGTCCCTTTTTCCCCTACCTAAAAGATGACCAGGAGGCATATTTTATTAATGCAGTTTTATAAACACGATTGCACCACCCACCTCTCTATACTATGTATATATTTTTTAATATCTTTCTGTATAACCTCTAATAACTCTCTAAAAGCTCTATAACCTTTTAATATCGCAAAACCTTCCCTGAGGTTATACTACCTGTGTGATACAAAAATCACGTTAAAATTGGTCCAGTACTTTTCAGGATATCGTAATCTTATGTATTACTACATGTGCTCGCGACTTCGTCCGCGTGGTTTAAGGGTTTCTCCCGCGTGAACTCTTTAATTTTCCGGGATAAAATGTAGCCTATGTCCTAATCCCGAGTATGAGCTATGTCCATTCCAAATTTCAGGTAAATCGGTTCATTTGTTGTGGCGTTGAAGAGTTACAAACAGCCATCCTCACAAACTTTCACATTTATAATATTAGTAGGATTAGTAGGAAGTAGGATAATATAAAACATACTCTAATACCTAAACACAATCTTTAACGCCAGCGCGCGTTAAAAAGAACTAAAAATTGTCCAAAAGTCACTTCTGAGTATTCAGTATGAGATTGGCTTTACAATGCACCGTAGCCTGGTAGTACTGTGTCGAAAACGTAATCAAATTAACCGTAATTAATTCATTCAAGTTGTTTCAATACATAAATGAGTGTATTCGCGCTACGTCGTCGCACTTTTACATGACGATGGGATGCTATATCTACAGGCAGTTTTTAGTGTGTTTCTGTGGGACAGGGAGTGGGTCTCATGTTCGATTCCTGATGGGGACAATGGTGAGAGGCTGTGGTTGTGCCTAGTTATCTCTACCATCCTACCACCACCATAGCACCACCAGTGTTCTTGGCCACCAGACTGGAACAGATGCCATTAATAAGTTTCTTAATTATGGGGTTGATATGCCAGCTGATATAAACCCCAAAAAATATACTTGGGTTAAAAAGGTACCCCACAGTATGGACAGTTTCCACGAACCTGTTGTTTAGATCGTCCACAGAAACGCAGTCTGCTAGGCACTCGAATCGGTTCTGCAGTTCGAGTTGGAAGTTTTCGGGATTTTGGATATGAGCACGAGAAGGTCGAAGAGTGGACTTCACCAGTCTGGCCCTTTCCAGCTTTACATTAATATTCAACGTGCCTCTTACCATCCGGTGATCGCTACCGGTTTTCACCCTATTGATCACAGAGACATCATTGAATATGTGCCGCTTGGTCGACATAATGAACACTGTAATGAGTGTTAGAGGCGTGTATGGCTTTTGATATATCCTCATACAGCGCCTCTACCTCCTCGTCAGAATGTGTCGATGTCGGTGCGTAGACCTGTATAACCGTCAGCGAATACCGTTTGGTGACTCTGAGTATGAGGTACGCTACCCTACTCGACACACTCTTGACTTGTACAATGTTGTTGACGAGGGACTTGTGGACGATGAACCCGACACCACCCTGGGACTGTTGATCGCCCTCCTGGTAGTAAAACAAGTTGCCGGAATTGAGGATTATCGAGTCCTCCCCCTCTCTTCGGACTTCAGACAATCCTATAATATTCCAGCGCAACTTGCTCACTTCTTCTTCCAGCTCGATGATCTTTTCGTCGGTCCTCAAAGTGCGTGCGTTATACGTCACCAGGTCCAGTCGTCGGGGTTGGCAGCGGAACCTGTTTCGGAGGAGTAAGGTAACTAACATTGTGACACGAGAATTTTATATATTAGATTAAGTACATATGGATTGGACACGTCAGTGAGTGTGAGTAGACGAGGTGAAGGGGAAGGGGCAGTTACACTTCGTAATTATTTTACTCGTCGCTTTGAAGTCGTCAGTAATGCACACGCACTTTGTTCCGCCGCCTCGCCTCAGACGACAGCAATTAGGGAAATTCGTATACGTTTTGTGCCCGCGAGTTTAATGTCGATTATGTTAGCAAAAACGTACTCGTAATTAAGATTTTAATTATCCGACGTTTTACGTTTTCCATGCTGTATTTGGTTAGTGTGTATTACGGGTTAGTTGCGGCATCTTCTCTTATATCTATTAGGGCGGTTACAGATTATTGTTTTTTCGGTGCGTATAAGCTCGTTTTTGGTAGCGCGTATAGGCGCGTATAGGCATGCATGCAGAGCATGCATGGAGGGCGACGAGACACCGGAACACGTACTGCTCAAAATGCAAAAGTGTATCCAACCAACGTCATAAATACATTGGCTCTCCAGCACCACTTTCGGAAGTGCTCGCTGACCTGGGTGGCCTGCTCGGATTCTGGAGTGAGCTCGGCTGGCTGGAGTGATCCGGAGGAGAGCCGCACCAGAGGAATCACGCAAAACGGGCGAACATCGCCTACTTGCGGAGACAATTCCAAGGAAGAAGAGAAGAGAAGAGAGAAGAGGCGCGTATAGGCTCTCCCTTTGCCATACGCGCAACTCGTACGAGCGTAGACGCGCTTATAAGCTCGTAGAGTGAGCCGGTTCCGCCGCCGGTACGAGCGAATACGCCAGAATAAGCGCGTGTACGCGCGTTCGGGCGACGTTTTAGCATAGGCGTGGCGTTGCGCGGCGCGTGCGGCGTCGAGTCGCGCGTGAAACTCAAACATATGGCCAAGTATGAGAGCGTTTACAGAGAGGCGTCGGCGTTGAACGCGGCGGAGCACGCGGCGTCGCACGCGGCGGGCGCCGACGCGGGCTCCGCGGCGGGCACCACGGCGACGCACAGTGGGTCGAAACAGCTATATGAGGGACATAGGATTTTTTGTTACAAATTCCGTTAAAAAAAATACTTATCGAAAGACCTTATCATTCTGATGAATAATTGTTATTAAACGTTTTTCTCTAAAACTGATAGTTTGCCCGGAAAAAAATATTTTCAGTTTTTGTTGTATGGAATGAAACAGGAACTGCTAAAATTTGGCCAAGTCTTGAGAGGTCTTGCTTTAAAACTACTTTATTCTTATTTTTTGGCTTATTGGCTATAACTCTATGCTATCAGCTTGCACCCAAAACTTGCCCGTTTAAAAGTTATAAGAATCCGAAATTTTAAAAAAAATATGATTTTTATTGATTTTATAATGTCGTGGATTATCAAATATTTGACCAAAATAATGTGCTGCATTAAAATTTCTATGAATAAATATTGAAATTAACTTTAAATCACTAGTTCATCGAAGAGAAACTTATAAGTTGAGCACTTAAAAAAGGATATTTCATAGATTAAAACTGTAAATTATATTAAAATAACGTGAATTCAAACAAAGGATCTACAAAAATAAAACTTTCAAAATATAGCTTTCTTTATTTCTTTTTAACAATTCATTTTATTATGTATCTAATGTATCTCCTTAGCTAAACTGTCTTTGTTGTTGGAAACTAATTACAAACAGTGAAAAATTAGCTAATCATACTTAATATTATAAATGCGAAAGTGTGTTTGTTGGTTTGTCCTTCAATCACGCCGCAACAGAGCTACGGATTGACGTGATTTTTTACATGGGTATAGTTGAGGACCAAAGGGTGACTTTTTATCCCGAAAAATCAAAGAGTTCCCGAGGTACTTTAAAAACTAAACCCACGCGGACGAAGTCGCGGGCATCAGCTTATTATTAGCAAATTTTAGCAGTTTCTGTTTCATTCCATACAACAAAAACTGAAAATATTTTTTTCCGGGCAAACTATCAGTTGACAAGGTCTTTCGATAAGTATTTTTTTTAAATGGAATTTGTAACAAAAAATCCTATGTCCCTCATATAGCAGTTTCGACCCACTGTGCGTCGCCTCGGTGCCCGCCGCGGTGCCCGCCGCGACACGACGCCGCACGCGCCGCGCAAAGCCACGCCTATGCTAAAACGTCGCCTCGGTTTTGAAGAGCAAAATGTGGTGCGTGTGTAAGCGCGAATGCCGATACGAGCAGATACGCGCGAAAAAATACGCTAGTCTAAAATCGCTCTTAGTTGTAACTACGCTAAATGCGCTTTCACCTTGTGTTAGATGCATACTCTAAGTTCCCTCACGTTGGCTGACACAATTCAGTGCATTGATAGACGTATGCGCTGTTGCATGCATTGCTTCGGCAGTGTACATGACGCATACCTACCTCTACGCAAGTTGAAACGCAAGATGAAAGCGCACCAGACATTAATGACATAATTTGCTTCATTTGTCAGCTAAGTACCAAAAAATTGACAGCTGTTCTTGCAATTGAGCGACGCTAAATAAACACACGTTAATAATATTTAACTTATATTTTGCAGGGGCATATTATATAAGGTAAGGACCTAAAGAGTGACATAGGCTAGTTTTTATCCCAGAAAATAAAAAAAATACATGTGGCACTCGGGGACTGCCGCGGTAAAGCTATTGCAAAGCATTTTCTAGTCGCACGCACACAAACACCGTGCCGAAGTCTGCCGAACTGAAACGACGGTGTTAGGTTTATTTTCGTTACGGAATTTCTTGATTTCTTGATTTGCTATGCAATAGCTTAATAACATGAAAAAAGTTTAGCTTGGAATTTAGTGTGCACGATTTTTTTAAATTTGAAAATAGCATTGAAATTTTTTTAGCGGATTTTCCAAGTAGAAACTGCGTTATGAACCAGTGGTAGTCTTGAATTAACATGTTAAAAGTTAACCTACAGTCCTACTATACAATATTTAATTCTGAAATCGGATGTTGTTCACTTAAAATTAAAATTAAACATGAAATTCCAATAAATAAAGCCACTGATTGGAACGCGACATGACGCGTTGCCGTTAATAATCACTTGCCGATGACCGCTGCTTTTGTTTATGATGGCGCAACGTAAAAGCAAATTGACCGTGATCCACTCTGCAAGCGTTTATTAATAAAATAATTATTTATTAATAAGGAGATTTTTCGAAGCAGTAATAGCCTAGCGGTTAGGACTGCAGCCTTCTTTTCGAAGGTCTCAAGTTCGATCCGCGGCACGAACGGACTTTTCGGAGTTCTGTGCGTATAAGCAATTAAAATGACTTGCGGATCCGAGACATGGTCGCTAACTAAGGGCCTCATAAGTAGGCTCAGGACCGCTCAGCGGGCGATGGCGAGAGCTATGCTCGGAGTGTCCCTGCGGGATCGAATCAGAAATGAGGAGATCCGTAGGAGAACCAAAGTCACCGACATAGCTCAGCGAGTCGCGAAACTGTTGTGGAAATGGGCGGGGCACATAGTTCGAAGAGCTGATGGTCGTTGGGGTCCCAAGGTGTTGGAGTGGCGACCCCGCATCGGGAAGCGCAGTGTTGGCAGACCCCCCACCAAGTGGACCGACGACATCAAACAAGTCGCAGAGAGCCGCTGGATCCAGGCGGCGCAAGACCGAAGCCTGTGGAAGTCTATGCGAGAGACCTTTGTCCACCAGTGGACGTCTAACGGTTGATAAAGGAAGCAATTAAATATCACATGGTTTAACGGCGAAGGAAAACATCGTGAGAAAATCTGCACGCCTACCTGTGTTCGCCATTATGTTTTCAAAGAATAGTATATAAATATTTTATATTCAAATAAACTTTTTACAAGTTCTTTCGAATCCTTGATGAGTCTACCACTGCACTGGTTCGGAATGCCCTTCCTGCCGAGAAGAACCAGCAAGAAACTCGGCGGTTGCTCTTTTTAAAACAAGTTTATAATACAATAGTTATTATGTTATCCAGTGTTTCCACAATGAGGGGAAGTTTTAAAAATGCATATTACTTAGTACTTACAATTATTCAGTACGTAATTCGAACATGGTAACCGCGTATCTATTTAGTAGGTACTACGTGCTTGTAGGGCTATTCTGTATCTCAATTCCTGTAGAAAACAATGGAAAGTAGCTGACTAACAACAGTCACACCATATGTCTTAGTTAACGACTTTTGATAGCCAGTGAGTACATTCATACTGGTCATGATAATGATGTTATAGTCTATTCAAAAAGTCAGTTTCTTACATGGGTTACTTTTTTCCATTTATTCCACCTTTCCACATTAATGTGCGCATAGTTTTTTTTCAAATTAAAATCAAATTTATTTTTATGTAAAATTATCAAACTGTTTGATTCATCGATGTTTTTCACAGTGTCGCTACAACCTATTTTTCAATTTACCCATGTCAACTGTTTTATTGAACAGATTCTACGACATAACATAAAAGACATCGCTTTAATAGTTAGTGTTATGAAATAATCATAATATCTCCGTCCACTTCATCATCTGTTTACCTATAGAGATTAACTACTATTGAAAGTAGTTTTTGTGAAAGTATTAACAAAGCGCCACCACAATTCGCAAATACTTACAACTACATACAATTCTTTCGTAAGGATGTGACCACACACATTGAAACAGTACTGGAAGGGCGAGCCAAGTACCAGCTTGCTGCATTGGATTCGGTGGATAGACGCGCCAGAAGACTCATTGGCGACGAATCGCTAATTAACTCCAAACTTCAAAGTCTGTCTGGAACATCGGCGCAAGGTTGCCTGTCTGTCGGTATTCTACAGGATATATTTCGGTGAGTGTGCTCAAGAACTATTCGAATAAGTTCCTCCATCACCCTTCTACCATCGAACCACAAGGTATCGCTCGAATCTGCACCGCTACGTGGTCGAAATTACACGATCCCGCACTAAGCGCTTTGCTTCCTCATTCCTATTACGCACCGCTAAAGTTTGGAATGCCCTTCCAGCTTCCGTTTTTCCAACTGACTATAACTTAGGCTTAGAATAGGCATCTTCTAGGCAAGCGCGCTCCATTATAGGCTGCATCTTCACTTACCATCAGGTGAGATTGCAGTCAACCGCTAGTTTATATATTTAAAAAAAAACAATGTTGTCATAGACCGTATTTAATCTCTAGTCTCTACGTAAGTATCAGTAGTAACGAGTATAATGGATGGGTATAGGCTCACATCGATCGCGGCGGCCGGTGTTGGCGTAAGTTCAAGACTATCCGATTCACCGCAGACTGCAACGTGTTATTATTCCACCACCTCAGGTTCATCCCCGCACGAATTGATGCATCCACTTCCGCACCGTATATTAACGCTGCTATATGGTTCTACTTCTACGAAGAAGAGTATATAATATGTGTATTTTAACATGCTTAACAATTATGGTTGCCAAACATGGGCATTACCTATTAGAAAATTTAATGAACAAAGTAAACATATGTCAAAACGGAATAGAGTGAAGTGTGATTGGAGTAAAAGGAATGGATAAAATAAGGTTAGAAGAAATAAAAAATATTACTAAATTTAAAGAGACAAAAAAGACATGCAAAACTTTAAAGTGGAGATGGACAGGACATATGCTGAGGGAGACAAATGAGAAATGGACAAAAATAATATTGTATTGTATTGTATTGTTTATTTTTCTTCGATTTAGGCTTACAAAAGCGCTTACGAATGTCAAAAATGTTACATCATTTAAATATTTAAATTACAATATCTACAAAAATATTCAGTCTAGCACAAATAAATAAAATAAGAAGTCACAAAAATTAGGTACCTACTAGGTATGTTAAAGAATAAAATTAAAAAAATAATAAAAATTGTGTCAAACATAAATCGTCATGTAAAATGTCATAAACAAATAATTAAAAAGTAATAGGTAGGTACTCACGTACTTAGTTTTTATATCATAACGTAAACAAAATTTAATCTTAACCATTAATGGCATGTGCAATGTTAGAATTTCCAGGCTTTATTATCGTCTACATAATCTATTATTCTATAATATGCCTTTTTTATTAAGATATCTTTAATTTTAACTTTAAATTGTGTATCAGAAAGATCTGTAATGTCCTTTGGAATTTTATTGTAGAAGCGTATAGAGTTTCCTATAAACGTTTTTCTTGTTTTAGATAACCTGCATTTTTTCACTGCCAACTGGACATGTTTATGTCGTAAGTTATAATTTTGACACACGAGATTCTTTTTGAGAGATGGAAGATTTTTTCTAGCATACATAATATTTTCAAAGATATAAAGTGAAGGCATAGTCAATATAGAGGTTTCTTTAAAAAAGTCTCTCAGTGACTCTCTGGGTTTCATTTTGTATATAGCACGAACAGCCCTTTTTTGGAGTATAAAGATTGTTTTCCAATCAGCAGCAGAACCCCATAACAAAATTCCATATGACATCAGACTTTGAAAGTATGCAAAATATACTATTCTAGCAGTTTTTACGTCCGTTAATTTCCTTATTTTACGAATCGCAAAGACTGCTGAACTTAATTTGTTTGCTAAAATATTAATGTGTTGCTTCCATTGTAATTTAGAATCAATGGTGAGGCCCAAGAAAAGGACATTGTCAACAATATCTAATTTTTTGTTGTTGAGTAATATATCAACATTTTTGTCACTACGACAGTTTGAAGTTGCAAAATATACACATTTGGTTTTATTACTGTTCAGTGCTAAGTTATTTACGGAAAACCAGTGCGAGAGTATGGACAGACCGTTATTAAGGTTACCTAAATCACTAGTTTTTCTATCTATTTTAAACACGAGAGAAGTGTCATCTGCATATAGAACGATGTCTGCTAGTTCTTTAATTGCACCTGGAAGATCATTAATGTAAACAAGGAATAAGAATGGACCAAGAATGGAACCTTGTGGCACTCCTAGTTTAAGTTTTGTTCCCTCAGACACCCTTTTATTGACACATACTCTCATTTCTCGATTACTTAGATAAGATGAAATCAGATCTAGTGCTGCATCAGTTACTCCGTAGAATCTCAGTTTTCGAATTAAAATCTCATGATCCACGCAATCAAAAGCCTTAGAAAGGTCGCAGAAAATGCCAATAGCATTTTGCGATACTTCCCAGGCCATAAGAATATGCTGTATTAAGTCTGCTCCTGCATGAGTTGTGAATCTGCCTTTTGTAAAACCAAATTGTTGTTTATGTAGTAACTCATTGGTGTTAAAGTGATGACTTAATTGATTTAATATAATGTTTTCAAAAATTTTACTAAATACAGGCAGCACCGACACAGGTCTATAGTTCTTTGGATCAAAATTACTACCAGATTTGTAAATTGGTACTACTTTACTAAATTTCATCAAATCCGGGAATTCACCTTCATCAATACAACAATTAAATATATGCGCTATAATAGGAGCAATTTCACCAATAATTGGTTTAATAGATTTAACAGACATTCCCCATAAATCTTCACTTTTTTTAACATTAATTAATTTAAAAGTTTTTATAATTTCGCTCTGGGAAATGTGTTTAAATTTAAAAATAGGTGCTGAAATTTCAATATGCTTCTTTAAGAGAATCTCTGCTTTGTCAGGCGAAGAAATCAAATTTTTCGTAGTCTCAATAGGAATTAGGCAAAAAGTGGATTGAAAAGTATTTGCAATTTTTGAAGTGTCCGAGATAAGCTGTCCATTAACTTTTAGGTATATTAAGTCCCTGGATTTATTTTTAACTTTACCTGTTTCGTTATTTATGACTTGCCAAGTTGTTTTTATTTTATTGTTAGATTTCTTAATCTTATTGCTAATGTAGATTCTTTTTGCATTAATACAAACTAGTTTAAATATTTTTGAATATTTTTTTACATAATTTTCAAATTTCTTACTTTTATCTTTGGATTTCTTTTTATATAGTTCGTACATTTTGTCTCTACTAATCCTGATACTTTTAGTGGCCCAGTCACTGAAATGTAGTTTAGGCGTAACTGTAATTATTTGTTTCGTAAATATTTTTTCATACTGATTAGAAACAGTATCAAAAAACGTCGAATACATGGTATTTATATTATTTATTGGGAAACATATTGTAGAAAGTTTCTCTTTTATGTTAGTTTTAAATTGTGTTTGTCTCTTTTTTGTAATAGGTCTGTATTCTATTTTATTCTCTATGTTCTTTATTATGTATTCAATGTTTACCATTTGTGCTGTATGATCAGATCGAACACCACTTATTATTTCTTTATCCCGTATTGGACTATTCGTAAATATGTTATCGATACAAGTGGCAGAGGAAACGGTTATTCTTGTTGGCTCAATAAATAAACTATTTAAATCAAAAGAGCTCAGGAGGGAAACTAAAATTAGTTTATCTTGTGATTCTTTTAAAAGATCTATATTAAAATCACCACATACTAGTAATGTCTTGCTACTGTCGGTTAACTTTATTAGCGCACTTTCTAAACATTTTGTAAATACATCAAAATTTGCGCTAGGTGGTCTGTAAATACACAAAATTATTACGTTATCTAATTCTGCACATGCCATTTCACAATTTCGGTCAATTGAGCACGATGTTACATCTTTACGTTCCTTAAATTTTATGTTATTTTTACACAGAATTATTGTTCCCCCGCCGTCTGAACAAGTTCTGTTGTATAGGCTTGCAACATTTTAGAGGGCTTAAGCCATGTCTCAGAAAAACATAAAATTTCAGGACTATATTTATCTATCAATAATTCTATTTCATGTATTTTGCCAGAGAAGCGATTTATATTCTGATGTATTAATTTCAAATAAGGATTATTTCGCTTCTCTGTTGTCAAATTTACTTGTTTAAATGTAAATTCTTAGTTTGGTCTGTGTCATCAATGTTACAATTTATTTCTACTGTCTTCAATACAATGTTGGTGTTATTAATGTATTTAGGATTTGTTATATTAAATGCTATTAAATCAGCAAGTTGTTTCGCAGCTTTTTCAGGCATGTGTAATTCATGCGCTGTGCATTTGAAACCATAAATAAATTTATTAATATCAAAATAAGTCAGGTTTTGGTTACTACAACATGACAATGTATGTATTAAATTATTTAAATAATAAATCGACCTATTTCGTTTTTCGCTAAATGATCGAGAATATGGCAGCGAACAAAAAATCACATTGGCAATATCTAGTTTATTCAGTACATCAAATCCTCTAATAATGTCTTTTTTTCCAATTTTTTGGCTATTTCCAAATAAAATTACAATAGTGCTATTTTTATTATACTTAACAGAGTCTATTTTATTTATCAATTGGTCAAACGTTACGTGAGGCATACAGTAGTTCATTACGGAGTGTGGTAGTTTCATATATAAAAGAGATCCAAAACCAGAACCTAATTTATCGGAAAACATCAACGTATTATCACTAAGATGCAGCGTGGAATTGTCAAGCTGAGTCGACTCCTGTGCTTGAGTGTCCTTTGTCGTAGTATTTATAGCCTTACTAGCACAATAACTTTTTGTGTTTAACGATTCCTGTAATACTTTTATCTTAAAGGTTAGGTGTTCTATTGTTTTATCGTACGTTTCTTTGCATTCTTGAAATTTCTGAGTATAATTGTCTATTTCCTGAATTAAGTCCATATTTTGTTTTTTTAACTTTATATTGTTATGTGAGATTTTATGTTTTTTTATCAATCTTTGTGTTCTACAAATGTATCTATTAATTTTTATATATTTCTTTATCTTCTTGTGGGTAAGTCCATTTATTTTGTCTGGTCTAATATGTTGAGATGGCTCATCCTTAGTTAGATCAATGATATCCCTTTGCAATGAGCGTGGCTTATTTATTTCATCGTGTTCCTGATATAAGTCAGAACTGTCATTCTGGATAGTGTCATATTTTAATTTAAGAGATTGTATTTCTAGATTTGCTCTTTGTAATTGTCTTTCAACATCCCTGCTTCGCGTTATCTCATCTTCATAAGTTTTTATACATTCTTGTAATGTTGTAACTGCATATTCATATAGATTTTTTTGTTCCACAATGTCTTCATATTTAACATGTAATTCGGCTAATTCACTTTTTAGTTCAGTATTTTTTTTAATAATATTTTGAATTTCTATCTCACTTTCTTCTCGTTCTTTAAGTAATTGTTCATTTAATTTTTTACTCTTCTTGAGATCCTGCAGAGTAAATTTTAATTTGTTTGGGTCTTCCAAAGCAGCAGCAGCTCTTCTGGTTAGCATTGTAAAAAAAATAAAAAAATCAGAGTGAGAAAATAAGAGTCAGAGTCAGTAAAAATCAGTGTCAACGCTACGAATCTTTAAAATTGTCCATTTATGGTTGGAATGGTGATATGGATGGATATGCAATCAGTTGGCCTTTTTTCGGTTCCGGTATGATGTATTTCGAATTAACTATTGTTAGGTATGTAATTAAGTATTTATCGACTCATCGCGGCTACACAGATCTGGTAAAACTGTCTGTAAATAATTATGATATTTGCCGTCGATCGATGCACAAGTTCAATGTCAACCGGTTGTATGTAGGTCACCGCACTGCAATCCGAGTGAATGCAGCGTAGGTGCATTCGTTACGTCACTCAGTTTGAATACCAACAGACGATCACTGTATTTTGCGCGAAATAACTCGATTTTACTGTTTTAAATACACTTATATGAATATTTGAGCACTCGTTGTTATTCAGTTCATAGAAATTAAGTTCAAAAGTTATTAAATGTCTATAATTTTGCTGTTAAATTGCACTTGAATGAGACAGTATTTCCGGCACTATTTTTAGGGAAATTACAGCACAGTATTCTTTGCTAACGTTTTCACTGTTGTTTTGGACGGCTGTTAATCGAATAATCACTTGTTTTTACAAAAATTTAAAAGTCTGTATTAATAAGACGAAATTTAGTACGGAGCCTATCATGTACACTTTGCGATGCTACTGCGAATAACAGAGTGGTATCCCAGGAGTGGAAAAAGAAGCAAAGGGCGACAAATGAAACGTTGGGAAGATGACCTGATAAAGGTGGCTGGTCCAGTGTGGATGAGAATAGCGAGAGACAGATCAATGTGGAAACTTTAGAGGAGGCCTATGTCGAAGGACAAGCTGTTGTTTGAAACTGATTGTCGATAATAATAAATAAAAATAGGTGTATTCAGTTGTTACTATATATATTGTTATATACGTATATTGCAGTTAAATAATTTTGGAAAATCAATCCTATTATTTCTAAGCATTGTGGAACAGTGATAAAGCCTTATTTTATTTTATTTTATTTATGGTTCTACTTCTGATTATATGCGATACTGTGGTGTGGGTATGATTATATTATGGCCAGATAATTTTCAAAATGGACATATTTTATACTATCTTTTGCCCCTTCGTCTCGTGGAGTTTGTTTCAATTTTTCCGGAATAAAAGGTAGCCTATATATGTCACTCTTCAGGTCCTCCACTATACCCATGCAAAAAATCACGTCGATTCGTTGATTTTTTTTTTTTGGACAAAACAACAATCGGTCTTCCATTGGTCTTCGTTTTTCTATCTGATATACTTTGTAGAGTGCGCTCAAGAATTTCACAACCTTGTACCCCCTTCACAGTTCTGCCACAGAACTTCGAGGAATCGTGAGCTTAATAGGTATTTTTAGGCAAGCGCGCTCCAACCTCAGCAGTCCTTTCAGTATTGATTGTAGTCATGCGCATGCCTATCTTGATAGTAAAAAAAATCGGCTGGAGTAAAACTTACGAAACGCAACTGGCTATGAGAGAAAGAGAGAAAGAAATTGTGTGCTCGCACCTCTCTCTCTGACGTAACTCTGTCTCTTTCTATCTTCACTAACAATTATATCTCCCTCTCAACTTCCGTTCGCCTCGCCCGATCACATTTTCGTAACGCATTCACCAGCTTACTCCCCAAGACACGCGTGCGAACAGAAGTTTTACTTCAATACTTTCTCCGCTTTCATTGCTCCATCAATATTAGTAATTAAAAATATACCTATCTACACGGCGAAGGCAAACACCGTGAGGAAACCTGCATCCCTGAGAGTTCCATAATACAATTCTCGGAGGTGCTTTTATAAATACTTACTGCACATCTCAAATAAAAACAAATATTATGTATCTTAACTTTAACGGAAACAAAATTTTAATAAATTAATTTCCCAAGGGTATGTATCGCTTCTATAATATAATAAAACTGTAACAGGTCCAATTCTGTACATTGAAGATATTTTGAAAATTTTTGTTTGAGGGCACTCTATAATCGATACTGAAGCCAAAACAATTTTTTTTTAATTTTTTGTCTGTCTGTCTGTCTGTCTGTCTGTCTGTCTGTCTGTCTGTCTGTCTGTCTGTCTGTCTGTATCTTGGCCGCGCATCACGCCGAAACTACTGGACGGATTTAAATGAAACTTGGCATGATTTAAGTTAATACTACGAGGTATAATATAGGATACTTTTTATCCCGAAATTCAGCACGGTTCCCTTGGGAGAGGGGATGAATGTCAAAATGTGTATTTCGCTGTAATTCATTAAGGCGTACTCCGATTTAATCCATTCTTTTTTTGTTAGAAAGCAGGTTCTTTAGAGATTATCCTGTAACTATTTCAAGGTCGTCAATTTCGTATTTCAGAAATTAAGGACATCGCAATCTTCAGTAAAGGTCCAAATAACTTGAACCCCGGAATCTACAGGATACTTTGAGTGAACGGCTCATCTTAAGCTGGCTAACGTAATTTATCGTATATAGCCATCGTGGATACTATTGTGTCAAAGCCAAACTACTCCAAAGGCGTCAGATTTTGCCAAACGATCATTGTACATACTACATAGTAGGTATGGATGTAATACATCGTATGGACGTAATATTACAGTGTTTTCCTATGTAATTTAATATTCTAATCATACTTACTAATATTATAAATGCGAAAGTGTGTTTGTTTGTTGGTTTGTCCTTCAATCACGCCGCAACAGAGCCACGGATCTACGTGATTTTTTGCATGGGTATAATTGAGGACCTGGAGAGTGACATAGGCTACTTTTATCACGGAAAATCAAAGTGTTCCCGAGGGATTTTAAAAACTAAATCCACGCGGACGAAGTCGCGGGCATCAGCTAGTAGTAAATAAAAATATTAAAGGTACAATCAACCCCTTTTTATCCCAAATGATTTAAACTCTGCTCATATTCTGTATTCTCTATTGACTAGACTGGATAGGTACAAACGAGTGGTAAATATTTAGCTCCCACCTATCACTATATCCGGTACAGTTCACCGGCAGGTCACGAAGTATAATACTGGAATATAAACGAGAATGCTTTATTCAACAGAACGCTGAGTCACCAGTTTTTAAATCGTCCCACGTACGATAGTGTGAAGAATACGTTCGAAGAATCATCTGCATCTAGAGTTATGGATAACCTACCAGCCAATTTTCTTTCTTTAGCTAAGGTGAAGTTGACTAATATCCTCCCCTCCAAATAAGCGGAGAGTTTGTGTTAGGAGTGGGTACGACAATAGTGCAACGGTGGGAATCGAACCTGCGACATTTCAGTTTTCAGTCCGCACCCTTAACCGTTAAGTTATTGAGGCTTCAGAACCTCTTTTTGTGCCTCCAACAAGATTACACATTAGATATTTCATTACACTATAGTATGCCTTAAGTGCAAAGTAAACAATATGTGACCATCATTTATAACCTTACTAGCTGATGCCCGCGACTTCGTCTGCGTGGATTTAGTTTTTAAAATCCCTCGGGAACTCTTTGATTTTCCGGGATAAAAAGCCTATTTCACTCTCCAGGTCCTCAACTATACCCATGCAAAAAATCACGTCGATCCATAGCCCTGTTGCGGCGTGATTGAAGGACAAACCAACAAACAAATTTCTGCATTAATATGCATTTTAACCAATAGCGGAGAGTACCAGACAATCAGAGGTGCGATTGTCTAAAGTTATTCCATTGATCGTAATCGTATTCGACGACATTAGCGTCAAACCACATTGAATTAGAGCTCAATTTTGTTTATGCATTCCTATTAGTTTTGTACGATACGCTCCATAACGCTCAAAATTAAGATCGGTTGTACTGAATTTGTGACTTTAAATCAATACAGTCATGGATTATTTTACTTTGACGCTATAATGTCATCGAATACGAATACGATCAATGGAATAACTTTTAGACAATTGGTAGCCAGAGGTGGTATAGCAATGCAGCGTACCCAAAACGCATCATGTGGTAATATAACATAACCATAATAATATTATCGTTGCCATCAGATAAACAGTAGTCATTGAAAATAAAAAATATCCCAAACCAAGTACCGTAATTGGCTACATTGAGCCCCAGAAGAAAACAGTCGGACGCCCTTGATTTCGTAGAACGTCCTCACTGTCACTCATAACTTCGTGTGTCATACGAAAAAGATGACGCTGTACACTGTACAGTACCGTGGCCGTCCGTCTCTTTCTAAAGACTCAATAAGTTACAACTTTTGTCATATAAAATGTTCCGAGATTGAAATAGTACAAGAGTACACGTAGCAAATGTATAGGAACGTTAAAGTCTATTGAAACACGTGTATTCGCGCCACGACCGCTGTGTCGCGAATTTGCGATTATTGAAATGTTCTGTCGGTGTCACTAAGGTAGCTTCTCACTGCGCGAGCGAACGCGAGCTGCACTGAAATCCAATTATTATGGGGATAGCAGGTGCTCAGTTGCGGTTCCTATTATGACGTCCCAAAACGTATAAGCATTAAGTATTCTAAACGCAAACTTGTATTTCAATTTTTGAAAATTTTAATTACAAGTCACGCATTTAAGTAAATTTTCAAGCTATTGCATAGCTTTTATCGCGGGCTTTGAACTAGGACAAACAGTTTGAGCGCGGCGACCAAATCAAGAAATTCCGTAACGAAAATAAACCTAACACCGTCGTTCAGTAAGCGTTCAATATTTTAGAGGTTCACAAGCAGCTCTGTTTGGCGCAGTGGGCGAGCGGCCGCTTTCTTTACCGTATGGTATATGATGTCGCAGGTTCGAATCTCACTCGCGAAGTAGTGACAGTGCGCTTTTCTTGTTTGTTTGTTTTTTAATTATTTTTTTGCATAATTTTTATTATGCAAAAAAAAATTGCATAATAGTAGTTTATGCAACTGTCATATAATGAAGGGTATTAAAACACGAGTGTGAGTTTATGAAACGAGCGCAGCGAGTTTCATAATAGTAACGAGTGTTTTAATACCCGTGTTATATGCAGTTGCATACACTACTTTATCTTCACTAATGCAATTTATCAAACAACAAGAGTAAAAGCTGACAATAGTTTATTTAAAATAATTGTTCAAATTTTGGATGGTACAATTTTGAAAGTTAATGTTTATTATTGATCCAGCAGCTGTAGCGGCCGCGGGGCAAGCAGTAGAGCTCGTAGACGGAGTCGGAATATTTTTTAACTTTTAATTTGTATTTTAAAAACAAAACACATTGCGAAACATTAAATTCACGCGTACGTGTATTGTCACAGTGAACTTGCCGCCATTAAAATCTAACCAATGAGAGCGCAGCTGCGCGCGCAGGGCCAATCAGACGAAGTTTTCACGTATAACCCAACTGTTTTCAAAAGCCAGCCTAATATCAAAATTTTATACAACTTGTATGAGGATTTTGACATAAGGCTCGCCAGGTTAATTGGTCGCGTTTTATTGATGTTATAATGAGATTTTACGATATCGATGTGGATATTATACCATCATGTGAAATTGCTTAAATTGAGTGTTTTGTTATCTGCGCTATAACAGTAGTAATTATAAGTCAAGTATTGGAAACATAAGTAGAATGTTATAACATTAGTGTAGATAAATATTATAATTGCATAAGTTGATAAAAAATGCTATGCAATAGCTTTAACGCTGCAGTCCCCGAGTGCCCCTTAATTTTTTTTATTTCATTTTATTTCTTTAATATTTGGCAACTCATTTGTGGCTCACATTGGCAAATGATCATCTAGTAGTGGTAAGCTTAGGTGCAATTCACCGGCCAGTTTGTCACAAATGGCGCATTATTTCGTAAATATTTCACAACTCCCTATAAATAGCAAACTTCGTCAAAATAAATCCATCGATATGACTCTTTTTTCAATAATAAATTCCGGCTTAGAAGAAAAATAAAGTTATTTTCAAGTTTTCCATAAATGCCTAATATTCTCTCCTCTTCTTCCATGTTTGTCCCGTCTTATGCCTGGGTCCGCTTTTGTTTTCCCATTATTAAAAGGCACCTGAAACCTTTGATAACAGCGCAGCGTGTGGCTGAACCAGTGCAGTGTGGTTATGCCGAGTTTTAATTTGTTTGACCGTAATAGTTAACTATGACATTAGCATCAAAGTAAAATGAACCATAATAGTATCGATTCAAAGTCACAAATTCAATACAGACGATTTTAATTTGGAGCGTTTTCGTTATGTAAATGTATAAGAATACAAACACGAAATTGAGCTCTAACTCAATACTGTTATGGCCTATTTTACTTGGATGGTCATAGTTTACTATTCATAATTAACTATCCAATCTTGTACTAACCCTACAGGTGAGACTTAAATTTTGTCTGCAATATTTCACAAGTTATAGCTTCCGCGGCTGTGCTATGGATTCTATCCAAACGAGTTTTTACACATCCACCTAAGCAATATTATAGTAGACGTCATATTCTATAACATCAATCAAAAAAAAGGTACAACTATAAGCCATAAAAGCTGGTACTGTCACGCACCGTGAGAATCAACCGTAAGGTGGTCCCCGCCATCTCGTACTCTGTAACTACATTTCAATAAAGCGCACTTCATTTGACACGCAATTTTATACACTATATCAAGTGCATTAAGGTTTATTATTTATATTCCAGCGGAGATCAAATTAAATCTTGTAACGATAAATCTTTTTAACTCTTTCAAAACGAACTTTTTTTAATGTGTTTTCGTAGTTTGGAGGAAGTTTAAAGCGTTTGACGACGCAGTATAAAAATTGTGGGCATATTACTCGTATTAATATAAAACTTTCTTATTCTATTTATGACTTCTTTGAATTCAGAGTGTAATGGGCCGTCGCTACGTACAGTTTTGGCGTTTCGTGCGACAGAGCCAACGCTTTACCAAGTTGAGGCCAGGTGATTTGTAAAGCTTCCGGACGAGTGGCTCAATCCCTGAACCTACCTTGTTAGTTATGAGTAGTTTGTATTCCGGTAACGGACAAAGTACTTTGTTCAACTTTTATGCCCAAGGAATAACAAAAAATTAACGAAGCTACGTGTATTATTAACTAGTTATAAGAACAATTGAATTCACGAGCACTAGCAAACTAGGTACCTACTTGATTTTAGACAAAGTCCCGGGAGTCCGCGAGTCGGAACTTATAAGAAGATTGCTCAAACAATGCTCAGCGAAGAAGCTTACAGAGTTCAAACAAAGTAATTAATGCGATAAGTGGGCTTTTCGCGGAAAATACGGACGAATTCAGGATAGGTGAGCTAGCGTTCGCGAGTTTTGTTGGAGAAAATCGATCACAAAATCAGACGGTGAACAAATAAATGTTTCTTTTAATTAAATACCTACTGAATCGGCTTTGAATGCGATCTCACGGTGTACTTTTGGCCACATTGCCCGACGCCTTCCCAGTAATTCAGACAAACTGATAGTCATAGGCAAGGTGGAGGGCAAAAGACCACGCGGCCGGTCAGCTAGCCGCTGGTCGGACCAGATCAAGACACTCACTGACCTTCCACTTACGACCCCAAAAAGGAAGGCTGAAGGCCGAAAGGAGTGGAAGGCTTTACTGACCACCGTTGAACTAAGGACACGACCTTCAGAAATGAAGAACGCGACCAAGAAGAAGAGACCTGATCTCTTCAAGTCTTACCCTAGTAGCAATTTCCGTTGGGGTTTTGTAGCCAACGGTAGCCAACGGTTGGGAGATGGTAGTGGTGATAATACTAGGTCCCTTCGTAAGGCCAACCACATCACGCTTTTCTACGGTTGGCATCACGATTTTTGGGGATGACAAGTCTTACTGTTGGCCAACCAAACTAGGGACAAAGGCCCAACTAACAGCCAACGCAAATTGCTAATAGGATAGGGATTACCCGATTCTGACGAAGCTTCTGCACTCACCTAACCGACCCCCTAAGTGCTGTCATGCAGTACTCTAGCTAACAAGTGTAGATTGAAAATTTAAAACACCCCCAACATGTGAATCTATAGCCGGACTATGTTCGTTATACCTGACATCCTGTTATCCAGTTTTCTGCTCCATCATCGGATCCGTATTCATCATCACATCAGATGTGTATTATAATACATATTAGATAGTTTATAGAGGAATGTGCAGCGAACAAAAAAACAGAAATGTACTCTTGTAAATAAACTAAATAAACCCTTCTCCTCAATCATCATTTATCTAAAACATCTAAAATGTTGAACGCTTACTGAACGACGGTGTTAGGTTTATTTTCGTTACGGAATTTCTTGATTCGGTCGCCGCGCTCAAACTGTTTGTCCTAGTTCAAAGCCCGCGATAAAAGCTATGCAATAGCTTAAAACCTTCAACAAGCTCAGACAGTTATCCTTTTTATCACCACCAATTACACCATGTTTAAGTATGACAATCACGTATTGTGTAGATTCTAGTGTAGAATAAATATGATTACTCGTTCTCGCGTCTGTCGCATGCAAGCCTTCCACGTAAACCTAGTTACGGATATCTCGGACTAGTTTCACATGTTATTAAGGTTCCTACGAGCTATTTTGTAGGAAATAATGGGCAACTTTACACAAAGGATATACTCGCTCTGCAAGACTACATTCTAGCTCGAGATGAAGAATTTGTCGAGTAATCCTTCGGGCAGGAGTACGATGCGAGTTCAATTTGAAAAACAGATTATAACAATCGCTATGACATAGTTATTTGGACCAAAGAACTATTACTATTAGAAGCTGGATACATCGATTTTTAACCGACTTCCAAAAAAGGAAGAGGCTGTCAATTCGATCGGTTATTCTTTCGTTCACCGAATTCTCCGTGATTTTTGGACCGATTCGCGTGATATTTATTTAATTGACAGAGGAAGCTTGCGTAAGGATCCCATGAAAATTTCTAAACCTATACACAGCTCCTTAAGGTAGAAATCGCTTAGCATATCATAGCATTGGTACAAGGACAGTATTAGCTAAGTAGACATTTCAAAATAATACGGATAAAAGAAGACCCATCCTGTCCAGAGTGTGGTGAGGAAGAGACCAGCTTCCACTTCATAGCTGAGTGCACTATGTACTCATTGGAAGATGGAAACTGCAATAGATGGATAGAATAAGTGAAGAAGATCTAACAAACATTTCTATGAGGTACATCATTGGGTTCCGGAAGCTACGGGTAGATTTGAGCCCAGTAGTCTGCATGGACCACCAGGAAGTAATCTGTGGCCTTGAACGGACAGCTGGGTGGAGTTGTCTTAACATAGCACTGATTACAACGATGGCAGGCATCCCCTATTTAAATACAATAGCATAAGAAGTCACCTTAATCTAGATAAAATCCGTAGTATACTGTATCCTTTAAATTACGGCAGCTATGAAATTTCCAAATAAAGCATTTTAAAAACGACGGCACTAATTTGGAAACTGTTAATTTATTAAGCCAACCATAGAGCTCTAAATAAACCCCATTTAGAATGTTAACATAGAATTACAGCTAAATTCACTAAACAATGTCCCAAAGTATCGATTACGGTCAAAAGCGATACAACCGTGATAAATTGTTTTTAGTTCCCACCAAACAATGCAGGGAGACATTAATATTGATTTGTTGCCATACTCGCGTTTATTGTAATCTATTGACTTGTATTTAATTTACGATGAGCGGAACGTTAATTCAATTATTATATTTAATTATTGGATAGAAGCAGGCGTTACTTTGCCGAAGTTTATCATTAGCAAGAAAAGAATAGAATTATTTTGCTATAATCCGCCTGAAAAATCTGTATGGTCAAACATGCAGTAACAAGCTAAGCACCGCTCACCTTCCCATGCAAGCAAGAAAGCAAAGTTCCCAAGCAAGCAATGCCACCACCACTCACGTGCACCACCACACAAGACTTTTACACTACTCTCGAAGCACGTTTCGCCCCGACACCGGAGCATCCTCAGGAGATGTCGACTTTACAATGCAGTATTGTCTAGTATATATAGTCTATCTAGACAATACTGCATTGTGTGTGACCATACAGATTTTTTCTGTTGGCGGATTATAGCAAAATAATTCTAACCTTTTCTTGCTTATATTTACTTGTTTATTGACCCATTGCCTGCTTTCTCCTGGTCCACTATTTGGAACAGATCTCCTTTCGAATAAGGAGGGTTAAGGCCCTATGGCCTCAACCACGCTGGCCAAGTGCAGATTGGCAGACTTCAAAAACCTTTAAGAACATTATGGAGAAATTTCTTAGGTATCATGTTTTCTTTCACCCTAAAGCATGTGAAGAGCTGATGGTCGTTGATGGGGTCCCAAGGTGCTGTAGTGGCGACCCCGCACCGGGAAGCGCAGTGTTGGCAAACTCCCACTAGGTCGACCAACGACATCATACGAGTCGCAGGGAGCCGCTGGATTCAGGCGGCGCTAGACCGAGGCCTGTGAAAGTCCATGCAAGTGACCTTTGTCCAGCAGTGGACGTCTATCGGTTGACTAAGAAGAAGAAGAAGAAGAAGAAGAAAGCATATGATATTTTATTTCTCAAAACGCACATAACTCCGAAACGTCAGAGAGGCACGCTTGTAATAGAACTCTGGCCCCTCGAAAAGGAAGCTTAATTCTTAACCACTAGGCTATCACCGCTATAGCTGCTCAGTCGGGAAATAAGATACGTAGAAAAATTAGGTGGAATACATCAGCATCATAAAACATCATAATGATCATTGGTCGACTCTTTTGCTATCCGTCAGTAATGCTATTGCATCAAGAATACCATAAATTCAGCCAACCAACACATATAATATTATGATCGTAGCAATGATTGTATCTTTTCCTGACGAAAAACCTGCCGTAGTTTGAGAGCTTACAGGTGACGATTAATAACACGTCTGACGTCAAACAGTGCTGCTTCACAGTTAAACTAGAACTTTAAACTAACTAGGTACTTTTGCCTGTGATTGTGTTAGGTTTTCAAAAATCCCGCAAGAACCCATTGTTTTTCCAAGATAAAAATATGCTTAAATAATAATCACCTACTTTCGTATTTTCCTACTATAACATTCTTCTATACTTATAAAAAGACTTGTCATGACTGACTGACTGACTGATCTATCAACGCACAGCCTAAACCACTGAAGCTAGAAACTTTAAATTTTGACAGTAGGTTCCTTTTATGACGTAGGCGAGCACTAAGAAAGGATTTTTTGAAATTCCACCCCTAGGGGGGTTAAATGGGGATTTAAATTTGTATGAAAATCCATCATTTTTCAAGTTATACCCATAAAACTCGGTATTTGGGATTTAAATCTATATATATAAAAGAAAGTGGTGTTAGTTACACTATTTATAACTCAAGAACGGATGAACCGATTTGGCTGAAAATTGGTGGGGAGGTAGCTTAGAACCAGGAGACGGACATACGATACTTTTTATCCCGTTCGACCGCGTTTCCGTCAAGTCACTATAAAACGTGGTCTAGGAAAAACACATCTGACATGGAATAACAAAACGCAAATGACAGTGGAATAACAAAACGTAAATGACAGCTAAACGTAATTTTGTCTTTGGTTAATTATGGTAAAAAATTTGACAATTATTATAAAAATGTCAGTTTAACGTAATTGATAATATCATCAGTAATATGTTTTCTCTTTGAATCATCATTAACAATGCCGCGAGCAAGACGATCAAATGTTTCCTGCTACAAAGCTACGGATTGACGTGATTTATTGGATAGGTATAGTAGAGAACCTGGAGGGTGACAAAGATTTCCCGCGGAATATTATGAACTAAATCCACGCAGACGAAGTCGAGGGCATCAGCTAGTTAAAAATAAAGAATTACGTGTTTCACAGTTTTTGAAAATTCTACCCCTGAAGGGTTAAATGGGGATTTAAATTTGTATGAATCCATCATTTTTCAAGTTATACCCATTAAACTCGATATTTGGGCTTTAAATTAAAAATAAAGAATTACGTGTTTCACAGTTTTTGAAAATTCTACCCCTGAAGGGTTTAAATGGGGCTTGAGTGTTTGTAGGATAGTCCTTCATTTTTCACGTTATTTTTCAAGTTATGATTATGAAACTTGGTATTTTGGCTTTTGATTAAAAATAAAGGAGTACGTATTTTCCAATTTTTGAAAATTCGAGCCCCAAAGGGGTAAAATAGGGGTTGATATTTTGTATGAAAGTCCGTCATTTTTCAAGTTATGTTTATGAAACTTGCTACTTTATCTCTTAATTAAAAATTAAGAAGTACGTATTTTACATTTTTTGGAAGTTCTGCCCCCGAAGGGGTAAAATAGGGTTTGATATTTTGTATGAAAGTCCGTCATTTTTCAAGTTATGTTTATATGAAACTTGCTACTTTATCTCTTAATTAAAAATTAAGAAGTACGTATTTTACATTTTTTGGAAGTTCTGCCCCCGAAGGGGTTTTTAGGGTTTGATATTTTGTATGAAAGTCCGTCATATTTATTTTAGAGATATATTATCATCCCGGAAAATTTAAGAGTTCCCGCGGGAATCAAAAACACCTTAATCGACACGAACGAAGTCGCGGGCATCCTCTAGTAAAATAAAAACCATAAAGCTACTTCTTTGTGTTGAGTTCAGTTGGGTTTATAATACGAGGAAATACGACAGTATTTTACCAGGTACGAAGGTAGTCCCGTCACACGTCAAAAACCATCCTGCGCAGAGCTGGCGCATTGCCGTTTATTCCGTTCACACGCTAGAAGCTGCTACGAGGTTTGTTAGGAAGGATTACGTGAGGAGCTGAATTTTATAAAACGAAAGCTACGTTCAATGTAGAAAATTGATAATGAAGGCTTACCGAGAATACTCGTAACTTTAATATTGAACTAGCTGTGTAAAAACGTGACATTTTACTAAGGGAGAGGGCAGGCTGACTTTTAACTGGCGTTTTAACTCAAAATCATTCGATACCATGCTAAAAGTACCGAAGGTTAGCAGGTTTTAGCACTTAAAATCGCGGAATGCCGATGCTTTAGTTGATTATAAAAAATATTTTTAAACAACCGACTTCAAACTCCCGCTTTACTACATTACACACACACTATACAAAGTATTTAATTTATTGTTGATATTTTAAAAACCGCTCGAATTAAATTTATATGAGACCACATGGAGAATATACCCTTTCAAACAAAAAAAGAATTTTTCAAATCGGTTCAGGCGTCTTCGAGTAATCGGTGGGCATACATAAAAAAAATGTATTTTATTTTAAAAAAAGCGTGGGGTGCATGGTGTCAATAGTTATAAATATTTTATTGACAGATATGAGTAGAGTGATTATCATTTTGATAATATCTTAAAAAGCACCCCACGCTTTTTTTTAAATAAAATACATTTTTTTTATTTACACTATTATTAATTTATATTTATTGAAATTTTTGGACCCTATTCTTAATTTAAATTTATTAAAATTTAATTTCTATTTTTTAGTTTGGTTTTCTATAAAAAGCGTGTTTTTAGTTTTTTTAAACTATTACTTATTTTTTTGTTTTTTTATCAAATTAGTGTATTGTCATCGGTCCTCGATAAATCTACAAAGTTTGAACGAAATCTGGCCGTTTAAAGTGGGTCAAAATCGCGCCCAAAGAAGTCGGTTACAAGTTACATTGTTACAAACATACAAGTGAAGCTAATAAAAAGCGTATAAAAAAGATTCCGACGAATTGATAACCTCCTCCAATTTTTGAAGTCGATTAAAAAGACGCAACTCGATCGCTGCGACTGGCGTTCGTTGTGTGCCCACGTTAGTATTAGAGTTCGGACGCGGAATCGAGCTTACGAACAGTAACTAAAAACCATAACAAGTGTAAATTAAAAATTTTATTTTTAAATACAAGCTTTTAGTAGCTACATCATTAGACTCTCGATATCATCTAGCATCAGAGTACTTGTTATGATGAATCAAACGAGCCCAAACTCGATGGGGTTACGTCGTTTTATTACAGAGTTCCGATAGCCATCTTCCGTCTCCATCATCAGATCAGCTCCATGTCACAATAATATTGCATTGTCATCCGATTTACACATACATGCAAAATTTCAGCTTGATCAGAAACCGGGAAGTGGGTCTAATTCATCTTGCAAGATTTGACCCAAACAAACAAACTGGTCAAGCTTAATAAAAGCTTGTAAATGCCGATCGCTGCTGCTAAAAGTAGCCATTTCGCCCTCTCCCTAAAACCCAAGGTGGGTTCATCGTCATCTTATCGTCATCGTCATCGTCGTCTCAACGAAGGTGTCCACTGCTGGGCATGGTTCCAAAATCCGGAAAATTAAAATCCGGAACGAGGAACGAGCAGATTCGTAGAAGAACAAAAGTGACCGACATAGCTCTGAGGATTAGCAAGCTGTAGTGGCCGATGGCCGATGGGGCAGACGTGTTCTGGAGTGGAGACCGCGTACCAGCAAGCGCAGTGTAGGACGCCCTCCAACTCGCTGGACCGATGAAAGAAGGTGGCGGGAAGCGGTTGGATGAGGAAAGCGGAGGACCGTGTTTGGTGGCACGCTCTTGGAAAGGCCTATGTCCAACAGTGGATGAATACAGACTGATGGATGGATGGATGGATGGGCATGGGTTGTCACTCCGCGTTTCCTCGGCAGAGTCGCAGTTTAGAATAGAATAGAATAGAATAGAAATCTTTTTTATTCAAATAAACTTTTTCAAGTGCTTTTGAATAGTCGATGAATCTACCACTGGTTCGGAATGCCTTTCCTGCTGAGAAGAACCAGCAAGAAACTCGGCGGTTGCTCTTTTCAAAAGTGTTTCCACAATGAGGAAAGTTCCAAAAATGCATACCGACTAACTTCTATCTTAAGATGGGCAGACATAAAGTAGCCCCATTCCCGCCGGTGGACCCGTTCACGAGCATGACGCATGACCCAGCCATTGCTTCGCTCAACCATATTTGAGGTTTAATTCCCTTAGGTGCTCCACGAATTACCATTTCAGATTCGCGACTTGATGATCTATGTAGGTAACTTCTTATGGCATAACGTGCTCTCCGAGGCACGTTGGGAAGAATCTTCTTCTTCTATGCCGTCTCCTAGCGTTGGGAACCGTTAAGGCTAGTTGTACGTAGTTTACTGCGGCACTAAACAGGGATCTGGAAGCCTGGAGCTCATGTTGAATTTTATGCTAACCAGGCCTTTGGCTGCCGTTTTCAAAGAATATTAGCCAAGCTGCAGTTTGACTAATACTTTCCTCTCCTCTCCAAATAAGCGCAAAGCTTGTGTAAGGAGTGAGTATGACAATAGTGCAACGGGTTGGGGATCGAACTCGAGAGCTTTCAGTTTACAGTCCGCACCTTTAACCGTTGGGTTATTGGGCTTTTAATCTGCCTCAAAATAATAGGTAATTCAATCAACAACATTTCAAGGGGAGTTAGTTTTATTCCCAGCTATCATAGAGTCAATAACAGATTAGTTATCGCCCCCCGGAGCGGCCCGGTATTAGAAACAAGTAATATTTATGGCGAAGACATTTGCACTCTGAGGGAAGCCGATAGCCGTTCATGATTTAGCGTCAGCGATACAAATAAATGTTGCGATTTATTATACACGACGTTCCATTTAGGGGGATAAACTATACTTTACTAATAATCATTATGTATATTAAACTTATTTTTCTAATATACTTAGTAAATGAAAAAGCGTGTCTTTCTATCTATTTCACCGTCTGTTTGATACCCATACACATACATCTTATTTTTATTTTATCAACCGACGAAAAAAAGGGGAGGTTCTCTAGTCATCGCGTATAAATAAATATTTTTTAATATTTAGGTACACTTAAAATTATATGCTAAAATAAAATAATATGTTATAAATTATATTAATTTACCCTTCTCTGAGAGGAGACCTGCGCTCAGTAATGAGACATGACTAGCTCCATAGGGCGAATTTGTCTGCGTGGGCATAGGTATTTTAAATATCCAGCCTCCACGAAAATTCGTTGATTCGTTGTTGTGTGACTGAAGGACAAACCAACAATTAAACGCACTTTCGAATACAATATGACGTCTGTCTTGCATTCTAAAGATGAAAACATAAGGTCAAAACGTTTATAAATACCAAAAAGACGTTATAGCTTTTTCACTTCTAATTTCCTTAAAGACTGAAATCATAAATAACCCATTACATTATTAAATTACGAATATTACTTAGACATTTGCACCCTGGGGTGAATAAATCCACGCAAACTGTTGCCTACGATAGCTGGAGTATTAGTGAGAGAGCAAAAAACTTGAGGGGAGATGGTAATTGCATTAAATCTAAATAATACTGCACTATGCAGGCCTATTACGAGTTTGGACATCACGACAAGGTTAATAGTTTTCGAGTTTAGAAACACAAATGACCTAAAAATAAGATGGACCTAAGGACACTTGTTTTAAGGAATAGAATAGAAATAGAATATAAATGTTTTTTTATTCAAATAAACTTTTTTACAAGTGCTTTTGAATCGTCGAAGAGTCTACCACTGGTTTGGAATGCCGTTCTTGCCGAGAAGAACCAGCAAGTAACTCGGTAGTTGCTCTTTTCATAAGAAGTTTACAATATAATAGATATTATGCTATGTATGCAGTGTTTCCACAATGAGGGGAAGTTCCACAAAAGCATACCTAATTATGCCTAATTATAATTCAACTATAACTATAAAATGTTAAGACGGGCAGACAGAAAGTAGCCCCATTCCCACCGGTGGAACCCGTTCACGAGCATGACGCATGACCCCAGCCATTGCCTCGCTCAACCATATTTGCTCCAATTCGTCCATAAGGCGCTGCGCAAACGTGGACACTTTTTGTCAACGACACTGGCACGGTAAATATTATGTACATACAGTATTGTAACTCGGCCGTATCTTTGACATAAATGCCTACAGCCGCGCGGTACGTAAACATGCGATAGGGCTGCCCGCCTCCAGCATTTTAATTACATTTGCCTACTTTGTGTTTCCATTTAGTTTTGTGATTGTAAATATACTTTTTTTTATATAAACAAATAAAATACTTTGTGAATTAAATAGGAAGTGTTCAATAAAAATTATTCGAAATTTTATTTATTTTCTCTTAAAAATTCGTAATATTTCCCTTATTATATCTCGTAATAGTCCCTCGAGTTTCGAATCAACGAGAGTCGGCTGTATTATTAATAATAAAATACCACGTCTTTACATTGAATTATACAAACTAACAAAACAAAACACACATGCCCCGAGGTTTTAACACAAGCGTACGTACCGTATCGTGAACCGCCTATAACTACATACCTATTTCACTCGTGTCAATCACTTTCCTTTACTCTATTCACTTTATTTATTAATCCAGACATCTTTTTTTCGGGAGATAAAAGGAAATACCTTATCCATTAAAAATACACACATTTTGTACCTACCTACTAGTAAGTAAAATTATTTTAGAGTCTTACCTTTCAGAGTTTCCAGGGAAATTAAAAAAAGTTATCTCTGGATGCGTTATTGACGAATTCATGCAACCAAAAACAGCACAATATATCCTCCTCGTCATATTAAATATGTACTTGAACTTATTTTTAGTAAAAAAATTGCGCAGTTATTGTTAAAAAACATAACACCGTCCGTTCGTCACTGCGGCACAGTCGCGACTGTCTGCGTACCGAGTGCTTACCGAGATCGAGGCGCGTAGGCATAGCTCGCGCTTCGTCCGTTTGTATGAAGTTACAATACTGTATACACTTACTTATTATTACCGTGACACTGGACACCATTACAGGAAACCGTTGTTACTGTATCGGTGTCGGCAACCGGACACAGTTGCCGTCATTAAAATGTATGTTTTGTAAATGTTGCTTGTATCTGCAATTGACAACTTCTAGTGTCTAGTTGCTTACACAAAAAGTGGTCGACACACGTTTGCTCAGTTGCTGGTTGGTTTCATATTGATTGTATGAACATAAAATATTCAATGGTGGCTTGTGTCTGACACAGGACTCAAAAGTGTCCACGTTTGCGCAGCGCTTTAACATCCAAATACTCTTGAATTAAAAATCGTCTGTAGAAAATGTAAGAGTATAAAACAAGGAGCTTTAAGTTCAATATCTTGACGTTACAGTTTCTTTGTTTTAAATACAATGACTTGCTGCTACCCACGACTTCTTCCACGTGGATTTAGTTTTAAAAATCCCCTGGGAACTCTTTGGTTTTCCGGGATAAAAAGTAGCCTATGCCATTCTCCAGGTCCTCAACTATACCCATGCAAAAATCACGTCATTCCGTGACTCTGTTGCGGCGTGATTGGACAAACCAACAAACACACTTTCGAATTTATAATATTAGTATGATGAAGTCAGTCATGGCAGTACTATTTACATACATATCATTTCTAGACGACGAACCGTGCTGGAATACTTAATCATTTTAATATGAAAAAGCTTGCTAATAAAGTAGGTATTAGCTACGAATTCAGTCTAATAAAATATGAATCATCATCATCATCATCATCATTAACAACCCATCAATGGCTCACTACTGAGCGCAGGTCTCCTCTCAGAGAAGCGTTATAGGCCATAGTCCACCACGCTGGCCCAATGCGAATTAGTGAACTTCACACACCTTCGAGAACATTATGAAGAACTCTCAGATGTGCAGTTTTCCTCACGATGTTTTCCTTCACCGTTGAAGCAAAATTGAATACCTACTGTATTTAATTCCTAAATTGACCCAGCCAGGAAAATAAAAAAAAAATTACAGTCATTAGGGACTGCCGATAGAAGCGAAAACTAGATTTGCTAATAATTAAAAAAAAATAAGAAAAGCGCACTGTCACAATTTCGTGAGTGAGATTCGAACCTGCGACATCATACATTAAACGGTAAGGAAGGCGGTTGTCCGCTGCGCTGTACAAGGTTGCTTGGGAACTTCTAAAATGTTGAACGCTTACTGAAAAATCTCCAGGTGACGATTGTGTAGGTGACCATGTTTTTGCTCACCTAAAAAAGTGCTCAACGCGTTTTCACCTCAAAAAGATACATCGTCCCGCATAAGATCCCAATGCTGATTGCATGAAGGTTGTCAGTATTATAGTGTTTATTTTTACTCGAAATCTATGAACGTTGTCGAGATCATGACATATTGAGGTTAACTCACACTAAAGACACTGCAATGGCTCGAGCGAGGCGTCGCGCGGGTGCGAATCTGTGATTATTGAAATGTACTCGTCGCCTACGATTGTCGCTCTCCGAATATTCTTTTGTAAGTACATTTCAATAGCGATCACTCGACAATGCAAACTGAATTCTATATCCTCCACTGTAAAGTTAATTATACGTTGTTTGCTACAACACGAGTTGAAAATTTTCAGATTTTTATTGAAACGACTTTAGCTGGAGCGATGACATTGCGTTTTAGGTTGAAAAAAGACCTGAATGCATAGTTAAATCACATTGAATGATAAAGTCATCTTAATCTGTATTATCACTTGCTTTATCAAATTATCAGTGAAAGAAAAATTATTATGGTGAGGAAACTTGCATGCCTAGGAGTTCTCCATAACGTTCTCAAAAGTGTAGTGAATAGAATAGAAATGTTTTTTATTCAAATAAACTTTTTTTTAAATGCTTTTGAATCGTCGATTTAAGTCTACCACTGGTTCGGAATGCCCTTCCTGCCGAGAAGAACCAGCAAGAAACTCGACGGTTGCTCTTTTCAAAACAAGCTTACAATTCAATAGATACCTACTATATGCTATGTGTGCAGTGTTTTCACAAATTCCAGAAAGTAGCCCCATTCCCGCTGGTGGACCCGTTCACGAGCATGACGCATGATCCAGCCATTGCTTCGCTCAAGACCTAGAGGAGACCCGTGCCCAATAGTGTAATGGCGGTGGATTTAGATGATTGAAATGAATGACCCTTAACTTAGATTACGGCAAAGCCAAAAAGAAGTTTTACCATAGCGCATTAACTGAGCCGATTTTGATGAGTGAGGTGTCAATCGATTCGTTATTATGGGTCGAGTGACATAAGCTACATTTATAAGAACAAAATCAACTTGACGGATGTTAAATATCCAATTTTCCAGTTTTTAACTTTTTTTCAGTTCAACGTTCCTGAAAACAACCGCTGGTGTGTAAAACCCTCCCATCATCCGTGTTGCCTACCATCTATAATTTGAGTACCTTCAAGGCAAGAGTGAATAGGCATCTTCTTGGCAAGCGCGCACCAACCTAGACCTCATCAGTTGCATTGCATTGATTAACGTCAGACGCAACCCTTTCATACTAATATTATAAATGCGAAAGTGTGTTGGTTTGTTGGTTTATTGGTTTGTCCTTCAATCACGCCGCAACAGAGCTACGGATCGACGTGATTTTTTGCATGGTTATAGTTGAGGACCTGGAGAGTGGCATAGTCAACTTTTTATCCCAGAAAATCAAAGAGTTCCCGAGCAATTTTAAAAACTATATCCAAACGGACGAAGCCGCGGGCATCAGCTAGTCTAGTAATAAAAAAAACTTTCGTCTTTGTGTGAAGGTGTGGCCGAAGCACTTCAGTATTCGCAATCGCACAGTTAACAAGAGCCTAATTAAAATGTTTTTGCGTTGTATAACCGTAGAAGCAATTAGCATGGCCGTTGAATCGAAAGGCATACTCGAGAGCATTGCTTCGTCATTTGACAAATGAAGAGATGTCTTAATGAAAGCCTTTCATTGTTTCTTTGTTTCGATAAAGTATTTTGATAAACGAGGCGAGAGAAAATTACGCTATGTCTATACATCTTCTTCTTCTTTATCAACCGATAGACGCCCACTGCTGGACAAAAGGTCTCTTGCATGGACTTCCACAGGTCTCTGTCTTGCGCTGTCTGAATCCAGCGGCTCCCTGCGACTCGTTTGATGTTGTCGGTCCACCTGGTGGGTGGTCTGCCAACACTGCGCTTCCCGGTGCGGGTCGCCACTCCAGCACTTTGGGACCCCAACGACCATCAGCTCTTCGAAGTATGTGGCCCGCCCATTTCCACTTCAGTATCGCGACTCACTGAGCTATGTCGGTGACTCTGGTTCTCCTACGGATCTCATTTCTGATTCGATCCCGCAGGGACACTCCGAGCATAGCTCTCTCCATCGCCCGCTGAGCGGTCCTAAGCCTACTTATGAGGCCCTTAGTTAGGTCTATACATAGACGTAAACAAATATTGGGTAGTCACAACATAATTTATAATTAAGTTAATTGTAGATGGCCACGACTATCTATTTCAGTCTTAGATGTTATGTATCAACAGCTACTACTAAAATGTACAATAAAATGTAAAATTGTTGAGACATTTTACGATGCGGCATGCTTTAAATTTTTATATCTTACAAACTTTTTGAAACTTTAAAATTAAATTAAGTATCTTACGAAAAATTCCAGCGTCTTTGAAAATGTAATACTTTCTACTCTTCGCCATAATTTATAATTAAGTTAATTGTAGATGGCCACGACTATCTATTTCAGTCTTAGATGTTATGTATCAACAGCTACTACTAAAATGTACAATAAAATGTAAAATTGTTGAGACATTTTACGATGCGGCATGCTTTAAATTTTTATATCTTACAAACTTTTTGAAACTTTAAAATTAAATTAAGTATCTTACAAAAAATTCCAGCGTCTTTGAAAATGTAATACTTTCTACTCTTCGCCATTTTCTTAATATTATGCAGTCCATTATGTGAAGATTTTTAAGTACCAAAATGGTAATAATATTTAGGACACCGTCGACGTTTTACCTCATTATTATAATAATATCGTCCCAAGATAATCTTAAATTCTTCTCTAATTTCAATTCTTTCTTTTATGGCAATAAAACTTCTTTCTTATCTTTTACCCTTTTTACAAGCTTTTATTTAGCTTGACCAGTTTATTTATTTGTTTGTTTGGGTCAAATCTTGCAAGATAATTCATCTTCATCTGGAAGAACCACTTCCCGGTTTCCGATTGAGCTGAAATTTTGAATGTATGTGTAAATCGGATGACAATGCAATATTATTGTGACATGGAGCTGATCTGACGATGGAGATGGAAGATGGCTATCAGAACTCTGTAATAAAACGATCTAACCCTATCGAGTTTGGGTTCGTTTGATTCGTCATGACAAGAACTCTGATCCTAGATGATATCTAGAGTCTAATGATGTAGCTACTAAAAGCTTGTATTTAAAAATATTTTTTTAATTTACACTTACTTTTTTAATTTACAAGTTTAACAAAAGAATAGCGGTTACTTCCTGTTTTCTCTAACGCGAGATACGAAGTATTTTCAACTAATTTTATTCAAGACTTGAGAGGTCTATTACATTTCGCATACCTCTCTCCCGCACATTCTAATATTTCGATGATAGTAAAAATCTCAGATATTTTTGACAAAATGTGATAAAATTACGGATATTTTTTACGGATTTACGGATGTTTTATTATGATATACCTACCTCTCTCTCGCACATTTCAATATTTTCAATAATTGTAAAAGTCTCAGATAACTACTAAAGTATCTAGTCAATTATTGTCTTCGACAATTAAATTACGGATAGTTTAGACATATTTTATTATCATATACCTACCTAGTTTTTGATAGAGAATAAGAGCGAAAAGTATTATTAACATTTACCGCTCTTATTCTCTATCAAAAACTAGGTAGGTATATGATAATAAAATATGTCTAAACTATCCGTAATTTAATTTACGAAGATAATAATAGACCACATTTTGTCATAAGTATCTGTGATTTTTACAATCATTGAATTATTAGAATGTGCGAGAGAGAGGGATGCGAAATGTATAGAAAAGTCCTCTTAAATACAAAATCTAAATATGTGCAATAATTATATTAATTTTTTTTATTCAATGACAAGCTAGTCCTTGACTGCGATCTCACCTGATGGTAAGTGACGATGCAGTCTAAGTTGGTAGCGGGCTAACTTGGATGGGCTATGGCAGTGAATATTCAACCCATACCCCTAATCGGTTTCTACACGCCATCGTGCCGGAACGCTAAATCGCTTGGCTTGGTAACTAGCCACGGCCAAAGCCTCCCACCAGACCAGACCAGAGACAATTTAGAAATTATAAATTCCCAAATTGACCCCGTCGGGAATCGAACCCGAGACCTCCCAGGTATAAGACAACAGCGCTCACCACTGAGCCAGGGAGATCGTCAATTATATTAATTATTCATACAATTCCGTTTAAACACCACTTAGCAGTTAATGCATGATCGTGATCTTACCTTTAAACTTTCGAAACGTTCAAAGTTTAAACGATCCGTTCTTAAAAAGAAACACAAGTCTCTTCACTTCTTATTTTCTTAATAAAAGTCCGTTAAGCAACTTAAACATCGACTCATTATCCCAATAAGTGCCAAAGTTGCAAACTCCAGATGCTCAGCCTGGTGAACTGGTCTAAACTTTAGATAAGGGAAAAAATCAATCGCTATACAACAAAGTGATTTCGCATTGTTTAGCGACATTGAACTTTATTATTGAGTTTCAACTTTCAAACTAAAGTTCCATTTACACAACGATCGTCTAAACCACTCCTATGTTCGCATGTTGGTAAAGTTAGTACCTAATAATATTATTCACTATTTTGAAAAAAAAAGCGTTTATGCTTGGCGAACCAAGCCGAAAACTAATGGGAAATTTTGAAGCTCCTTAACCCTGTCCACGTTACGCGTATTTTGTTTTTCGCTTGCTCAGGCCCAGCTATTGAAGTAAAGTTTGGACGTGATAACGTCTTTTAAATCGATGAACACAATGTTTCTTTATGACGTTATCACGTAAAACTATCGTCCGTAAACCGACTTTACAGACAACCAATTTTTTTTTAGCTAAACATTGTTTCAATTTTAAAAATTCTTCAAATTCTCTGTTGAAAATTTTGTCATATAATACTTAGACTGAAATCTATAGATGGAACTCTCACTCAGCTCAGACTCAAGACTGAGTTAAAACGAGACAGATTTATGTCGGGACATAATTGTGTCTCATTTTAACTCTAACTTGATTCTTGAGCACAGAGTACGATCTATAAATCTCAGCCTTAGTACTCTAGGTATATCTCTAAAGGACTTTTTTTCAGTAGTTAAGAAGTTTGTTAATTAAAAAAAAACCATGAATAGATAGCGGTTTTTTTTTTGTGAAAATCAAATATTTTTTTTATTACTGGAGTAGATAGAAATAAATAAGTATAAAGATTTATTATTTTTAATAGATATGAGTAATCAAAATTGTGAAGTCGCAACACAAACAATAAATTATATATTTTGTACCTATAGTGGCGCGGGAGATTGTGGTCGGTTTCTTAAAAAGAATTTTAAATATACAAAACATGGTCTAATACGTTCAACACTCAAATGTAAATGGGTTCTTAACTTCGAATCAAGATTTATTTTGTTTGAGCACAACTCGGCGAAAAGAATTAAAAACTTAGTAAGTATTCTTCGCTGCTAAGAGATAAAGCGTCGGATTCTTGCTAACACTTGTCTTGAGGGGGTGCTAGGTAGAGGGGAGGAGAGAGATGTCAAACGTTCTAAGGATTAGCAAGTGGGCATATAAATAAATTGGTTTTGTCGATTACGGCAAATCAGGGCCGAATAGTCCGCGAATTTCTCGCATTAGGGTCAAAGACCGGGTCTAATGGACGCATACTATTCACCAGATAAACTATCGTGTACTACTCATAGACAATGATTTAAAACAGTATCCAATGAAATCCAATAAATCAGCCTGTATTCATCCACTGCTGGACATAGGCCTTTCCGAGAGCGTGCCACCAAACATGGTCCTCCGCCTTCCTCATCCAACCGCTTCCCGCCACTTTCTTAAGGTCATCGGTCCAGCGAGCTGGAGGGCGTCCTACACTGCGCTTGCCGGTACGCGGTCTCCACTCCAGAACACGTCTGCCCCATCGGCCATCGGTTCTGCGACAGATATGACCCGCCCACTGCCACTTAAGTCTGCTAATCCTCAGAGCTATGTCGGTCACTTTTGTTCTTCTTAAAACAGTAGCAAACACGTAATTTAAATGGGCATATTATGATGTCTAGACAAATGCATAATTTCATAGACATCATAAATTTCTCGCATGTTACAGCGGTGAGCGAAACAAGCGCGCAAATTAACGACGAGATCTCTTTTACAGAGCAAAGAGTAACTGCGACAACTCACGACCCGGTGACATATTCTATACAACGCTGTGATCGACGTCGAACTCGTCAATGAGACTTTGAATTAATATTCCTCCGGAGCGAATCCGGCCACGGTGCCAATCTCCACGAATATTTAAGTTACACTACGATGCTGGATAATATTATAGCAGTGATAGCCTAGTGGTTAAGACTGTGGTCTCCTATTCGGGGGGTCGCAGGTTCGATCCCGGGTACGCTGACCTCTGACTTTTCGGAGTCAAATGCGTTTAAGCAATTAAATATCACTTGCTTCAACGGTGAAGGAAAACATCGTGAGGAAACCTGTACACCTGAGAGTTCATCATAAGGTTCTCGAAGGTGTATGAAGTCCGCCAATTCGCATTGGGCCAGCGTGGTGGACTATGGGCTATAACCCTTCTCTGAGAGGAGACAGCTGCGCTCAGTAGTGAGCCGTTGATGGGTTGCCAATGATGATGATGATGATGACGATGTTGGAAGGAATACTCGAGGAAGTATTTCCTTCTTCTTATTTCTTAAACCTTTTTTTAACATTCAATGTACAAAGGACAACCAGTACAACTTCGTTTGTAGCGCAACGAACCTGTTGTGACTATTTTAACCTTTTCAACCGGTTTTCAGTCCGAACCTTGACCATATCATTGGTCATCTACGATACCTATCCAAATGGGTACATACCTAAAGTGAAACTTGACAGTTGTTAAATATGCTTCTGCCTTTAGGCCTCCGCCCAGGAGTGAGCGGGTGCGGGCAGCGTAGCGGTCGGTGGTTAGAACAGATTTATAGTAAATTGGAAAGAAGACGTGCGGACGTGTCCTAACCAAAGGTGGGTGCCGAGCAGCATCAACGGTAGGAGAACGCACCCGCTACCCGCTCCGCTACACACCCGCTTGCACCTGGGTTGAGCCTTTAGTCTGCGGATCAGCTGCGAGCGGGTGTGGGCAGCGGAGTGGTCAGCGTGTAGAACAAACGGTTAAGATTTATAAGAAATTGGAAGGGAGACGCGCGGGCGGGTCCTAATTGAAAGCACGTGCCGAGCGGCATGAACGCTAGGAGAACGCGCCCGCTACCCGCTCCGCTGTCCGCACCCGCTCGCACATGGGTTGAGCGCTTGCAGTCGCTGCAACAGCATTGAGATCGAAACTATGTTTACAGAATAGCATCTCAGTGAGCGTTGTATCGCAGACTTGTATCATAATCCCGCTATTTAGCGCTGCATGTAAGCGCCCGTCGGAAACGAGACAAAATACTTTGCGCAGTGAACGGAAGCCTTTATCTATCCTAACTTTAGTGTTTGTAGAATAATAATGAAATGTTGAGATTTTATACCCTTTCAAACAGCAACGCAAATAGAAGATTTTTTGGAACGTAGTTCCTTATCGCGCGGTGCGGAAGGGGGCTAGACGGAAAAAATTAAGACAAAATTGAACCGACACTCGACACTGATCGACACTTTTTTGAAACCGACACTTTTTTGAATGTGAATTTGGCATTGTGTTCGGTATTTTCGTGGTACAATATTGGGTCTCCGTAGCCTTGTGGTTTCTGCAGTCGCTTAACAGTTAAAAGTTGATGGTTCGAATCCCAGCTCGACAGACTGAATTTTCTATTTTCAATTTTATTTTAAATAATTTCTACATGTGGAATTTTTCCCTAATTTTTTATAACTTATAAGTTCCACATGTAGAAATTGTTTAAAATAAAATTGAAAATGGAAAATTCGGTCTGTCGAGCTGGGATTCGAACCATCGACCTTTGGCTGTTAGGCGACTGTCAAAACCACAAGGCTCCGGCGATCTAATATTGTAGTGTGAAAATGTTGAACACAATGCCAAATTAATTAATCGAAAGGAACTTCGTTCCATCCGGGTGTCCCTTGACACCTCTCAAGTTTTTTTTGTTTGTGTGTATGTCTGCGGCATAATACCTCTCAAGCCGAGATTTCAGTGCGGCTATTTGACGACCACTTATAGGTGGAAGGTCTTGTTTTAAAGTTTACTTAAATGCACACAGACCATCGTCTGCCTGCAGCTAATGCCTACGACATCTCGTAGGCATTAGCTGGTTTCAGGATAAAAGGAGAAACAGACTGATTAAAATATCAAAATACAGCTCATCAAGCAGGTGAGTCCAGTTTAGATATACCTAGGGTTTCTTCATAACTTAGACTCCCACTAATAATAATATTTGTAGGAATTCCACCCGAAGAAGCTGGCTAGCTACGCTACCTACATTTTTACCCGGCTGCGCAAAGGAGGGTAATGTGTTTATCAGTCTATGTATGTATGTATGTTTCTGGCGCTCTAGAGACCAAACGCGACGGTCCAATATTGATAAAAACGTCAATCGATTTTCAATTACCTTGCGAGTGTCACTAAAGTCATGATAGTAATCATCAAAATTTAATACGGTGACCACCAGACGCCATAATATGAAAAAGAAAAAATTTAAGTCGACAAACTATATTGAGTGGTACGTAGGTATAATATCATTGAATAAGTATTTGAAATTAATTTTTAGGTTTCTCTTATCTATTGCATAAGTCTTTGACGGTATTCAGCGAACTTTGCTCAAGAAATAATAGCTATAATACGAATACTTTGAAGTTTGAACCGTATAATATACAGCCTTCCTCGTAGCACTGTGGCCGCGTAGCCGCGTAGCCACGTAGCCCCGTAGCCCCGCCGCGTAGCCTCGGGCCGACACATTGGGGTAACTAACTTAATTTGATCAGAAACACCGACATGGTTTACCGAGTTGTCGATTTTGGGATCTTTTCGAAATTCAACCCTCACACTATTGATACAAAACTTGGCCCAAAGGACGCCTAAACTGTGAGTTAATCAATTATAAACTTCCTTGTGCGTATTTACTCTAATAAAATGGTACTTTGTGAAGCATGGTATTAATTTAGGTAAAACTTTGCAACATCTTAAATGAGTAAATTAAGAATTTTATATTTTTTAGGGTTCCGTACCCAAAGGGTACCAACGGGACCCTATTACTAAGCCTACGCTGTCCGTCCGTCCGTCCGTCCGTCCGTCCGTCCGTCCGTCCGTCCGTCTGTCAGCGGGCTGTATCTCGTAAACCGTAATAGATAGACAGATGAAATTTTCACATATTATGTATTTATATTGCCGCTATAACAACAAATAATAAAAATTAATTTAAATTAAAAAAATTAAATTAAAATATTTCCATGGGTACATGGAAATATTTTTATTTAATTTTTTTTAACGGAACCCTAAAAGAGCGAGGCCCGACTCGCACTTGGCCGATTTTTTTAGAATTCTTGATTGCAATCACACTTGATGCTAAATTGGAGCAGGCTTGCCTGTCCTGTTAAGTTTCCTTGACATCAGTTAAACCCGCGATCTTTGTATGATTGATATCAGATTGACCGCGTAATTTATGGATTGATGGTCTCGTTAATCAAAGATAGCAGATTGATCGTTTGATGGCCGCCTTAGGGAAAAACACCATGATATCTGAATTCACGTATGTTATCATCATTGTTTTTTTTTTTCAAATTATCACAACGTAAATAAAAATATTCCTGTTTCAATTAGTTATAGAGAATGAGAAGAAGTGATAGCCTAGCCACTACGAAACAGAACAGTAATAATCTACGGGTTATCCCTTTCTTTCCCCCTGATTTGTCCCCTCAGGGGGACAGATAGGAATAAAAATTCCGATCTGTCCCCCTATTAGCGACAGGGTGACAGATCGAACTTTTTTATTCCTATCTGTCCCCCTAAGAATAATCGGGGGGACAGACAGAAATTAAAGACTTCGATCTGTCCCTCTATTAGCGACAGGGTGACAGATCGAACTTTTAAATTCCTGTCTATCCCCAGTACGAACTAGTCGAAAGAACCAGACGGATAGAACTCATTATTAAGGGAGACTATATTACCACCTTACCTTCGTTACTCTGTGATATTACTCAAAAATAAAAGAAAAAATTGTACAAATACAATAAGTACAATCATTTATATTTAGGCTTGAATAAAAGTATAAATATTGACTCTTCTTGTTTCTCTTCTTCTTGTTTGTCTTATTTATCATTTATCCACAGTTTGATAAATCACAGTATTACTTCTATTCTACCTACCAAAGATCAAATTAATGTTCGCAACCTTGGCGGCAGGGTACGCAAAATTGTTATTAGGTAAACCTACTGTATGCTAACAGTATTATGTAGTACTGTCGCGGCAAGCGTCGACTAATTACAAAGATAATTAGTCGAGGCGCCGCGACGCCTAACTTCACAACTATCGGGATAACATCGAATATTGATATTACAAGATTTAGATTGAGATCAGACGAAGGTCGTTGGTAGATTTACTATTAATCAAATTAAAATTCAAATCATATTTTATTTTATGTCGGCTAAATTTTGCCACATATGGTAGTTCCAGAATCTACCACCGGTTCGGAAAGCTGATGCTGAGAAGAGCCGGCAGGAAACTCAGCAGTTGCTCCTATCAAAACAAAATTATACGATATTGTAATATTTGCTTTTTTTACAAATTTTATTCTTACATGTTACATTTTCGATTATCAACAATGAATATCAACATTTTGACAACATTCAAATACTATTTTTGACAACATTCGAATACCCATTGTATTTAATTTCAACTCGTGCATTCTACTAACCAAATAGCTAATGTTGTTACTTTATCAAAGCCCCCATTTCCCCCACACAACTCTTACAATTAAAGTATACCGATTATGAATTATACATGAGGTGGTATTGATGCGATCAGTGGCCCGCCTGCGAGTCAGTGGAGAGCTGTTTGATGAACTCACATCTCCGCTGAGCAATCGTCAAACTTTGACAATTATCCCTAGCTCATATTGACCCAGCGACCGAGACGTATAAATTGTATGAAGGACTACAAGGCGCATGGAAATTGAATGGATAAGCTCACTCTTCTAACATTATCACTCTGAAAGGTCTTGTAAAAGATTATACTCCTTGCCCTCAACTGTACTATATTATGTAAAAAAATCATCGAAATCCATCAATCCGTTCTCGAGATATTTTCAAAAAACTGTTCCATACAAAATGTATGAAAAAAATTATTTTTTTTCATATTTTTTTTGTGAATATTTCCGATGTTTTAATAGTTAGTTATTCTTCCATTTGGGGCAGAGAAAAATACAACAAAATAACAAAGATCATAAAAATTGGTCTAGCCGTTCTTCAGTTAAAAAATAGTCTAACTAACCTACTGTAAGTGTGACTTTGTTTTATTTAAGTACTAGATGATGCCCGCGACTTCGTCTTCGTGGATTAAGGTTTTTTAATTTCCGCGGGAACTTTGTAATTTTCTGGGATAAAAAGTAGCCTATGTGTTAATCATGCGTATGAGCTGTCTCCATTCCAAATTGCAGCCAAATCGGTTCATTCGTTGTGGCGTGAAAGAGTAACAAACATCCATCCATCCATCCAAATATCCATCCATACATCCATACAAACTTTCACATTTATTATATTAGTAGGATTTAGATTTCGTGCTGCCATACAACTTTGTTACTAAGAAATTCAATAAATGTGTTTCTACATATTTTTAGCAATGTTTTGTTTTGTCTATGTCAAAATTAAAAATACCTTCGGAATCAATATTGTTATTATCGGAATATGTTATTTTCTTACTGTATATAAAATAGTAGGACGGGAACAAAATACACAATTATTTATGTTTTATACGCTTTTCTGAAACGAAAGTAGGTACATAATATTAATATTATAATTAGTAGGTACATAATATTTTATTGTCATATTATAATTTAAGCATCGAAAAAGCTTAACAATTGATGTTGATAGCATTTAATTTAAGCATTAGCTTTTAATAAATTAATGTTCGACAATCAACCAAAGAGTCAATATTTGATTGTTAAATACGGATCTATTACAATATTGCGTTAATCAATGTTCATTTGGTCTGTAATTTAGGTATTCAATATTTGGCGATTTTATAATCTAAGTGATTATTAGGGTAAAATAAATAACGCCCGGCTTATTATTATGGTTATTTATGCTGATTTAGAGAACTGTATAACACTTTCTGTATTCTTTTTGTGTCATCCAAATAAATTGTGTTCTATACATTGAATTATTATGTACCCTAATAATTCTTCAAAGTTTCTCTATAAATAGATAGATATTGAATAGATTAGATAGTTTTGCATAGGTGGTCTATATTATTTTATCAGATTTGATGATCATGACAATGTCCTTGGCACACTTTGTGTTTTTCAATTACTCAATTCAAGAGATAAAAATGATTAATGCTTAATGATATTATTTAAGCTGAATATATCTAAAGTGCAAATATTTAAATGCGTTTCCTTAAAAGGAACCATCGCGATTGTCTAATCTGACACGCATTTGGCCGGTGTTGGACAGATTAATAATAATTATCATGGATTAAATAATATTATTCACATATTTCTCGATTTAACTTTCAAACTCTACTAACATTATAAATGCAAAAATGTATTTGTTTGCTGGTTCGTCCTTTTATCACGCTGCAACAGAGCTACGGATCAACGCGCGGTTTTCTGCACAGGTAAAGTTGAGGCCCTGGAGAATGACATAGGCTTCTTTTTAGCCTGGAAAATCAAATAGAGAAAATCTAAAACAATTTAGAAAAATCGGCCAAGTGCGAGTCGGGCCTCGCTCTTTTAGGGTTCCGTTAAAAAAAATTAAATAAAAATATTTCCATGTACCCATGGAAATATTTTAATTTAATTTTTTTAATTTAATTTAATTTTTATTATTTGTTGTTATAGCGGCAATAGAAATACATAATATGTGAAAATTTCATCTGTCTACCTATTACCGTTTACGAGATACAGCCCGCTGACAGACGGACGGACGGACGGACGGACGGACGGACGGACAGCGTGGGCTTAGTAATAGGGTCCCGTTGGTACCCTTTGGGTACGGAACCCTAAAAAAGAAATCCACGTGGACAAATTCGCGGGCATCAGCTAGTTACCCATAATGCCCTCTATAACAGCTTGGTCGATAGCACCTTCTGTGCTCAACTCAACGCGATTTTGTTAACTGAATTAGCATTTGATTGTGAGCCCGACCCGGGTAGCGGTTATTGCTGCGACCTTTTTGCGAAAACTTCGTGATTGTGAACAGTTTTATTGTCTTTTGATCCGTGTTTAATCGTGCTTGGGCTAGAAGTCTTCATTAAGCTTGAGATTCCATTCAAACGTAGTTTTGCTATATCGAGGAACCACAAAGCTTCTGGAAGAAATTTCTTTCTGGATTTGCACTTCTTTGTGCACGTCAAAACCTATACCTAACCTAAACCTATGGCTATGTTTAATATTTTAATATTATAAATGCGAAAGTGTGTTTGTTTGTTTGTTTGTTTGTTTGTCCTGGCCCAACACGCGGGATAAGTCCGGATTGGCAGACTTCATCTTTGAGAACATTATGGAGAACTCTCGGGCAAGCTTTCCTCACGATGTTTTCCTTCACCGTTGAAGCAAGTGATATTTAATTGCTTAAACGCACTTGACTCCGAAAAGTCAGAGGTGCGTCCCAGGGTAGAACCTGCGACCCCCCGAATAGGAGACCACAGTCCTAACCACTAGACTATCACTGTGCCTATACTTACTTGATTGATATCAGCAGAGTGCGGAACAATGGGTGTGAAATAAAAGGGTTTAGGGCTCGCACCGCGCAGATAAACGTTGGATTTAGGGCAGGTGTTGCTCTAGGGCGTACGCACAATTGAATCTTACGGATCTGGGACCGTGGAACACTGCAAGCTACAGGATATATGGGACATATTAACGACATTGTGAATAGGTTATAATAAATGCCTCTAAACAGTTATAGCCTAGTGGTTAAGATTGTGGTCTCTTATTCGGGGGGTCGCAGGTTACTCAAATAAATAGCAACTCGAACACGAACACACACCCACGCACACATACACAAACACCCACCCACACACGCACACACTCGCAGACACACACCCACACAAACTTTTTGATTATTTAATTTTATTTCTTTGTAAACTTATGCTATCTTCTACGGAAGAGCGGGACATCCTGGCACAGGTATACTTACCTAAAAGGATGTCCCAACGACGGATTAATATTTTTATGTAACTTTTCATGAATAAATCATTTTTCATTTTCATTTTCAACTCTTGCTACCAAATCAAATATGGTTGAGCGAAGCAACGGCTGGGTCATCCGTCATGCTCGTGAACGGGTGTCACCAGCGGGAATAGGGCTACTTTATGTCTGCCCATCTTAAGATATATTGTATTGTTAGTAGAGATGCATTTTTGGAACTTCCTTCATTGTGGAAACACTGCATACATAGCATAGTATTTATTGTATTGTAAACTTGCAAAGAGCAACCGCCGAGTTTCTTGCTGGTTCTTCGGCAGGAAGGGCATTCCGAACCAGTGGTAGAGCCAAACGATTCAAAAGCACTTGTAAAAAGTTTATTTGAATAAAAAATATTTCTATTCTATTCTATTCTAATAAAATTACAGCTTACTTTTGGAAAATGTAATATAATGCCTATACTTATTAAATTTTCTGGGTGCTTATCCTATTAATATTATAAATGCGAAAGTTTGTGAGGATGGTTGGATGTTTGTAACTTTTTCACACAAAAACTACTGGACGGATTTTGATGTAACTTCACAATGCATATAAACATCAAAATAGCACATAAGCTATATTTTAACTCGGAAAAGAAAGAATTCCCGCGTTAAAAAAACACTCTATCCGTGTGGACAAAGTCGCGGGCGTCAACTAGTAAAAATATAATTACCAAGACTGTGGCAGAAGCTACGCTCCGCTCCACTCGCGCCTTTCACAAAGGTTCCGTTAACATGTCCTTTTATCCTACCAATCTTGACCGCCAGTGGTTGTCAAACCTTATTCGATGAAATCCCAAAGCCGTCTTAACCCAATCGTGTAGGTATTGAACAACAGAACTGTTCAGGGGGTGGGGGGTGCTTGAGGTGAAGGGGAGGGTGGATAAGGGTAAAAAAACAAAAGGTTCATTTGATCTCGCCTTATCGGATCGGCCGCGGGCCGCGGCCTGCGATAAGAGGGGATGCTGCGATAGATTCGCAGTTTACAGATTGCATGCCTTTGAGGGAGGTTCTAGCTTTTCAAAATATTGTACGGCATTGATTGTAGAGGTTTTATCGTAAAAAAAAAATGTAAAAAGTGGCAAAATAATATTATCAGCAAGAGTGCAAAAGTGTGTTTATTTGTTGGTTTGCGGGCTTTTTCTTACAGTACGCAATAATTTTTTGCATGCATATTGTTGAGGACTTAGAGATTGATATTAATTCAAATTCGAATTCAAAACTATTAGAAAAACAGAGGAGTATCGCGGGATTTTAGCAAACCAAGTCTGCGTGGACGAAGTCGCGAGCAGAGGCGTAGTATTTTTTAATTTTATTTCAATTAAAATGACATAGGCTACTTTTTATCCCAAAAATCAAAGAGTTCTTGTGGAATTTTTTTAAGGGTGTAAAATAGGGGTTTGAAAAATCGAACTTAGCATGAACGAAGCCCCATGAAAAAGCTAGTAATGAATTTAACAATCACCCCTGCAATATAACGCATCACGTTTGAAAGCCACTTTCAGTCGGATTAACAAATTAACGTGTACTCAGAGTAATTATAATTCAGGGGTGTCGCAACTGACGTAACGAGTAACACTAATACGCGTATATAATTACAGCGAGAAGATGGGGCGCGCCGCGGGGTGTCGCAGCCACCGTAATTCCATTATCTTCGGTTGTGACACCCCTGCAAAGGGTTACCACTTACCAGATATCTGCATCCTTGGCGGACTTTTTACCAGATAATTAGATTAAGTTTGTTTAATGACAACGTAAAAAGATTTTTCTTATTAAGCTATTGCATAGCTTAGGACAAACAGTTTGAGCGCGGCGACCGAATCAAGAAATTCCGTAACGAAAAAAAAACCTAACACCGTCGTTCAGTAAGCGTTCAACATTTTAGAGGTTCACAAGTAGCTCTGTTTGGCGCAGTGGGCGAGCGGCCGCTTTCTTTAGATGTCGCAGGTTCGAATCTCACTCGCGAAGTAGTGACAGTGCGCTTTTCTTGTTTGTTTGCTTTTTAATTATTTTTTTGCATAATTTTAAGTATGCAAAAAAAAATATTGCATAGATATTATAATTGCATAAGTTGATAACAAATGCTATGCAATAGCTTTACCGCGGCAGTCCCCGAGTGCCACTTAATTTTTTTTCTTACAAGCTTTTATTTAGTTTCACCTATCCCGATGTTTGTCATCATTCAACGATGTTTGTCATCAACAATGTTTGTCATCAAATCTTGCAAATTAAATTTGATCCACTACCCGGCTACCGATTGAGCTAAAATTTTGTATACATGTGTAAATCGCGTGACAATGCAATATTATGATGGCTTAGTTCTGATCTGATGATGGAGCTGGAAGGTGGCCATAGGAACTTCGCAATGAAACGACACAACCTCAAGGAAGGTGGTTTTGGCAACTCTGTAATAAAACGACGTAACCCCATCGAGTTTGGGCTCGTTTGATTCGTCTTGACAAGTAGTCTGGTTCTAGATGATAGCCAGGGTCTGACGATGTAGCCAGCTACTAAAAGCTTGTTGAGTGGTGGGAAATGTTTGTTTTTCTGGATTTAAAAGGAGCCTTTGTCACACGTATGTTCAAGCCGGGCTAGCGCTAAGATTTGATGGAAATATGGAGTAACATCGACAAAAAAAATACGCCTCTAAAATTATTATAATATAACCTCCTCCTTTTTTTAACCGACTTCAAAAATGGAGGAGTTTATCAATTCGTCGGAATCTTTTTTTTATGTATGTTCACCGATTACTCGAAGACGCCTGAACTGATTTGGAAAATTCTTTTTTTCTTTGAAAGGGTACACATCCCCAGGTGATCCTATATAAATTTTATAGAAATCGGTCGAGCGGTTTTTAAAATATCAACAGTAAAATATATATGCCCGTCTTAACATGAATCATTGTGGAAATATTATATTTTATTCTGACAAAGTTGCATGGGTTAAATCGGCTTGGCATTCAGCTGCCCAAAAGATTGTATAAAAAACTTATTACAATGTAATAGCTTCATAATAATATTGTAAAATGATTATTTTGAAAAGAGCAACTGCTGAGTTTCTTGCCGGCTCTTCTCAGCAAAATCCGCTTTCCGAACCGGTGGTAGAGTCGTGACGTGTCATAAGAGCTACAGGTTGGCCTACGTGAAATAAATAATTTAGTTTTTTTTTTTAATTTTATACTTTGTATAGTGGCGTGGGAGTTTGAAGTCGGTTTTTCAAAAAGATTTTTTTATATTAAATTATTTTGGAGTAAGTTATATAATTAATTTACTTTAAAAAAAACACATTAATGGCGCCCCTACTGCACGCCGCGAGTTGCATCGCGATGCGCGGCGTGATCGAATCACTCATTTGTGTTTTAGGCGACGCTGCTCGCTCGCTACCGACGACCCCTATCGCTACAACGCTACAGCATTGATGGGGGAATCTCGTATGGGGAAATTAGGGGTACATTATAACGGGGAACACAAGTGATCCAAGTGAAATTTCGGTCAAAATCGAGTTATGTGCATTTTCGCTCTCTTGGGATCATTATGGTTTTAGAAGAACTTTAATCATTCTACAAACTGCATTGTAACTTAGTCTTCTTCTTCCTCTAAGGCCCGCTTGCAGAAACGCCGGGTTATCCTTTTAGCCCAGAGTTAGCTGCTGCTTTGACAGAGTTCGTATAAAGCTTCTGTCAAAATTACAAATTTATTCCTGGGTTAAGCCTATCCCGACGTCTCTGCAAGCGGGCCTTAGCGTTTGTCCCGGCTTACGTCAGGGTTCGCTTTCTTGAATTTTGAATTTGAAAGTGATCCAAGTGACATTTTAGTCAAAATTGAAATTGACATTTTAGTCAAAATCGAGTTATGTGCATTTTCGCTTTCTCTTTCTTGGGATCGTTATGTAGGTTTTGAAAAATATTCTATATTTCTGACTGCATTGTAACCTAGTATTCGTCTTCTTCCTCGTAGCGTTTGTCCCGGCTTACGCCAGGAGGCAAGAAAGTGGACGCTGGCGTAGAAGAGATTTAAAGATGTCACTCCGAAGCAAGGGCATTCCGAACCAGTGGTAGACTCATCGACGATTCAAAAGCACTTGTAAAAAAGTTTATTTGAATAAAAAAACATTTCTATTCAATTCTACTCTCAACCAGCTCAGACTCAAGACTGAGTTAAAACGAGACAAATTTATTTCAGGATATATTATTTGTGTCTCATTTTAACTCTATACTGAGCAGAGCCAGACAACGATCTATAGATCTCAGCCTGTCTCTTTTCCACTCGGGACCGCTCTGGCCAGGGACGGGCATATTAATTCACTTGTGGCCCACATAACTTTGAGAAACGTGGCCGAACTAACCTGCATGCATCGTAAACTAGCTTAAACTTCTATCCAATGACCTGATTGTGTGCACATTAGATTTGTATGAATAATTTGGCGCATTTACGTCAATATCAGCGGGCGATGGAGAGAGCTATACTCGGAGTATCCCTGCGAGATCAAATCAGTAGCCTAAGCACGTATATTTACGAATCTCGAATATACACGAGATCCGTAGGAGAACCAAAGTCACCGACATAGCTCAGCAAGTCGCGAAATTGACGTGGAAATGGGCGGGGCACATAGTTCGAAGAGCTGATGGTCGTTGGAGTCCCAAGTTGCTGGAGTGGCGACCCCGCACCCGGAAGCGTAGTGTAGACAGACCCCCCACTAGGTGGAACGACGACATCAAACGAATCGCAGGGAGCCGCTGGCTTTAAGCGGCGCAAGACTGAAGCCCGTGTCCATGCAAGAGACCTTTGTCCATGTGTGGAAGTTTATCGGTTGATAAACAAGAAGAAGACGTCAATATCTCGCGAAACTTATAAAATGTCACTTGGATCACTTGTGCCCTAAGGTATCCATTACATATGACGGGCTTTTGTTTGGCTACGAGCATGTTTGTATCGAGGTAAAGGCAGTGTAAACGAAGGCTGCGTGCATGAAATTGTTGATTTATGATGAATTTTGGTCTCGTAAGGGAGTCGTGAAAATGTGAATGTAAAATCAAAGGTGGGACATCGAAGTGTTCGCTGCGAATTTATTGAGCGCTACATACAAAACTTAAAACTGCTTTTTTAACCGACTTAAAAAAAGGAGGAGGTTCTCATTTCATCGGAATCTACGGAGAATTATATAGGCTACTTTTAATACCAGAAAAAGTAAGGGTTCCCGCAAGCAAAAGCTAGGATTTATATGTAAAATGCTCACTGCATTTAGTTTTCGGCAGTCATCCACAGAATGGTTCAGCATCCAATGGGTCACGGCATTATAGACCCCATGGGTGACGTTTCAAGGGTTATGCGTGAATCGCATATTACGAGTTAACCCTCGGCGGCGGGGCCGGATCCGGATTCGGAACAGGAAGTCGTTAGCCGGCGGCCGCGCTGACCCCCGCCGGGCGACTGTCACGCAATAAAAATACACGACGCATTGTACCGGATCTAGGACTAGAAGCCCTCTCCTTTGCTACGAAAATATATTTTAAATGGGGAATACCCTTTTTTACATTTTGACTGGCTCTTTCAATGGCTTCATTCGCTGGGATTTTGGAATGAAGTTCCTTATCGGACGGTACGGAATTAGCGGATGGGGGCTAGGTGAAAAAAAGTGTAAGAATTTTTCAGTCACGACCTTTGCGTGTTGCCATTGTTTATGACACATTAAACTTTATTATCCGTTCGGGGGTTCGAATCCTGACTTCAGATTATATTTTTTTTTTATTATTTTTTATTAAGTATTAATTTATTACTAAAAGGAACTTCGTTCCAACCGAGTGTTCTACGACACTCACGCATTATTTTTCCATGAAAAACTATATGAATAAAGATCATGTCAGTGACTTCATGCGCTTGCATTTTGGTTATAAAAAAATAATTGCGAAAACTGATTAACTAAATGCCGCTAAAACTGTTGAATACGTCAAATTCAATTAACTAGGAACTGAGGCAAAATTAATTAGCAAAACCATTCAATCCAGCGTTTATATAATACAGGATAACGTCCTTGCTTTTTTCATCATCATCAAAGCGCCACAGCCCTGGGTGGGCCTTGGCTTGGTCAAGCAAATTTCTCCATCTGAGGCGATCTTTAGCGGCCTCTCTCCAACTCCGTACTCCCAAAACTCTCATGTCCTTTTCCAGTCCGTCAATCCACCGGCCTCTAGGTCTTCCTCTGCCTCTCCTCTCCTTTGCCTGCCCTCTAGTATACTGTCAAGCAACTTTTTCGGGACTCTTGAATCGTCCATGCGTTACACATGTCCTGCCCATCGCATTCGTTTCAATTTAATGGTTTTGACGACATTCGGTTCTTTAAATATTCCATAGAGTTTGAGCGTGATTGTAACGAATGTACCAGATACCATTATCTTGAACAGCACCGAAAATCCTCCTCAGAACCTTTCGTTCAAAAATTAACAAGCTGTTTTCATCATTCTTACTTAGAACCCAGCATTCAGCCCCGTAAGTAAGAATTGGCCTAGGGGGTGCTTTTTTACCACTTCTAAAATTAATCTAAATTCTGTGATGGAACCTTTTCCTCGGAAGCTGTAAAGTAATTTCGCGACATAAGTAAAGGTGTGTAGATAAGAAACCCTCACCATAGATGAAAGATAAGAAAGGGCATTCGGGGAATTGGCTGTGAGGTGCAAAATATAGTGATGTCTGCTCAAATTCTTACCCGACTACGACAAATAAAAAAGAAGGGTTATTATTTTTAGCTGTCTTTGAATGTGACTAATTACGAATGTTAAACATCGTAGCGGCTAAATTAATGAGCCGATTTTGATGAGTGAGGTGTCAATTTCAGCGCTTATAATATAATTCTATATATAATTCTCTTGACAATATAGCTAATAATTCAATATAAAAAAATATTTTTAAAAAACTGACCTCAAACGCACACGCCACTACAAAGTCTATAATTTATTGTTGATATTTAAAAACCGCTCGACCGATTTCCATAAAATTTATAAAAAAAGAATTTTCTAAATCGGTTCAGGCGCCTTCGAGTAATCGGTGAACATACATAAAAAAAGATTCCGACGAATTGAGAAACTCTTCCTTTTTTGAAGACGGTTATAAACAAAGTGATTAATAGTGGTCCGAGAGCTAAACAAGCTAGGTTTACTGAGTATAATTTGAGTTTAGTACAATAATAACGCAAACAATAATATTGGTGTTCTCATAACTAACTGCTTGCTGGCTATTTCGTTTTACTAGACTTGCATTAGATATTTTTTATACGAAGACAATATCACTTACTTTAAAGTTAAAATGCAGACCTGAGTTCACCATAATGTTCTCAAAGGTATATGAAGTCCGCCAGTCCGCACTGAGCCAGCGTGGTGGCTTATGGCCTAAAGTCCTAAACCCTTCTCATTCCCCGGCGTAGTGGTGAGCGTTGTGGTCTTATACTGGGAGGTCTCGGGTTCGATTCCCGGCGGGGTCAATTTGGAAATTTATAATTTCTTAATGGTCTATGTTCTGGTCTGATGGGAGGCTTTCGCCGAGGCTACTTACCACCCTACCGTCAAAGACGCGCCGCCAAGCGATTTAGCGTTCCGGTACGATGGCGTGTAGAAACCGATTAGGGGTAGGGGACTAGGGGTTGGATGTTCACTGCCATAACCCTTCCAAGTTAGCCCGCTACCATCTTAGACTCACCATCAGGTGAGATCGCAGTCAAGTACTGTCTGGTAGGACTATAATTTAGCCCAATTTAAACGGTGCCTCGTTCATCGTTCATTTTTGCGAACATATTTTGCGAAAATGCACTCTAAGGCCCTTTGCCCTAAGGGCAAATTTGGACGGTTCATTTTCGATGAATTTCGATGAAGCCTCGAAAATGAAAGCAAAAAATCTCGAAAGCTAAATTCGCCCTTAGCGCTAATTAAGACGGTTCATTTTCGCAAAATTGAACCATGAACGAGGCACCGTCTAAATTAGGCATTATAATATAGCAGTGGGCCGGCGAAGGGGTAAGGTGGAAGATACAGTTCTGCCCGCGAAATTCAAATTTAATTTGGTTTTTCGCAATTTGTAAACTAATACGACAAAGCAGGCTTATGGCATTCTAATTGCGACAATGGCAGTATCATCTTCACAGGTTTATATTATAAAAATCGTTACTTGAAAGTGTCCAGTTTAAGAAATTAATCAAAATATCGACTAATTTGTGAGTAACTCACGTCCAACTCAGTATTTTGATTAATTTCTTAAACTGGTCACTTTCAAGTAAAGATTTTGATGTAAACCTGTGAAGATGATAATTCTACGGGCGCAATTATAATGCCACTAGCCTAGTTTGTCGTATTAGTTTACAAATTGCGAAAAACCAAATTAAATTTGAATTTCGCGGGCAGACTCGTATAATCATCCTTAAGATGAATCCTAAACAAAAACATTTTCTTCGTCAAAACAAATGATTAAACAGAGTTCCCTATCGGTTGTTATCGGCGCGGCGATCTCTTTGAGCGCGGGTCGGGCTGGCGCAGTCGACGGGATCAAAGGAGACTAAATGCTATTAATTGGAACTCCGTCCGCTCGTTTACTCATCTCCGTTCGCGTTAAAACTTTCAATTGTAATGAAGCACTGAAGGAAAATTAGATCCTTTATTGGCGGTTGAAGCTTCCTTTGTTGAACGTAGCGTTGACTGCCTTATTAGCTTAGCTAGCTTGTTTGTAGCTGAAGTGGAAATGGGCGCGGCACATAGTCAAGCTGATGGTCGTTGGGGTTCCAAGGTGCTTGAGTGGCGACCCCGCACTGGGAAGCGCAGAGTTGTCAGACCCCCGATAGGTGGACCGACGACATCAAACGAGTCGCAGGCAGCCGCTGGATTCATGCGGCACAAGACAAATGCCTTTGGAAGTCCATGGAAGAGACGTTTGTCCAGCAGTGGACGTCTATCGGTTGATAAAGAAGAAGAAGCTAGCTTCATCAGCTGAGAATCAAGAGGTCCTAGGTTCAAGGTCGATTGCGAAAGAATTTTATCAATCATTGCTATAGTGTAATCAACGGAGAGGGCAGACTAGCTACTTTTACAGGCCGCGATCACGCGCTTTTATTGCCTTTAGCCTTTTTATGGCAATGTGCGTACATCGCGTTTCGCGCGATTCGGGCCATTTCGCGATTCTGCGATCGAAAGCCATAAAAACGCAAACGCGATTGTCGCGCGCTTGAAACACGATGCACGCAAAAGGCCATAAAAATGCATAAAATGCGCGCGATCGCTGCCTCTAAAAATAGCCAGTGTGCCCTCTCCCTAAATCCACGAAGACGCGTCCCAAGCTTTCTCAATCGCTAACAGTGCAAGTCTGTAAAAGGCTGCTGGAGTGTGACCGCCGATTATTTAGAGATGTGGGCACACTCTCACGATGATAAAAAATTAGCTAGACGCACAAATACAACTGGAATAATGCTCTACTTAATTCCATCACCGACTTTTTGGAACTTAAGTTCCTTATCGCGCGGTACGGAAGGGGGCTAGACGGAAAAAATTAAAGAACCGCCACTCGACATATTTTTTAAACCGACACTTTTTGTTGAATGTGAATTTTGCATTGTGTTCGGTATTTTCGCGATACAACATTGGGTCTCCGTAGCCTAGTGGCTCCGGCAGTCGCCTAACAGTTCAAAGTCGATGGTTTGAATCCCGCGCAAATACCGAACACAATGTAATCGAAAGGAACTACGTTCCATCCGGGTGTCCCATCCGGGACACCTCTCAAGTTTTTTGTACTAACTTACTTATTTCATGAAAATAATAAAGAGCATTTTTCCTGCCGTTGAAATGAGCATCAACTTGACCCAAACGTGAATCTTTACTATTTTTACACCTATACCGCAGACTATTTCCTTTTGTGAAAACCGAATGAAAATCTCTGCAGTATTTTCTGAAAATTAGGACTCACGAAAAATTAGAGCGCTATTTTAATAAGTAGTATGAAAATAATGTATTGTGGAACTAATTGAGATGGGCTTAGAATTTCTTTTAGCTTTTTCTAATGTTATTTTGTCGTGTCGTTCGTGATCAGGTATATGTTTATCTTTTGTCGTTGTCGTACAGTAGACGTTTGGCTTAAAATTGCTTTCACTCTAGGTAGTTGGTTTATCGGATTTCAACTACGAATATCGCCTCTTCGACGTTAAAATACCTTTAGCTTACCCGCAGCTTGCCGACGAGAAATTCAAAATTCTGTTTTCCCGAACTTACGTGATTTATTCCAAAAATATTTTATACCAACACTGCTGTTTCTACTCAGCTTACCTAACTTCAGTAAATAAAATAAAAAATATTTTAAGGATAGGGGAGACTGGCTCGCAGCGGGCGATGGAGAGAGCTATGCTCGGAGTATCACTGTGATATGACCAAATCACTTTTCTAGTCTAACTAGATATTTAAATATCTTAGTACTTAGATAGTACTAAATTAGCATATGGGGAAAAATGCTCGTTTGTTTTGGTAACCGCATCATAAATCGGTGTTTTCGGTATTTGTTGTTTAAATACACTATATAGTACATAATATACAGAAATTTCAAATTCCTAAGTAGTTAATTTTTGAGATAGACCCCGTAACAAAAGTGGTCTAAAACGGCAAACTTTGACGGCCCCCCATTTCTTCATTTTTGTAGCTAAAAAATAATAAAAAATATATATTTGAACTCTACTTAATGAGACAATGGCACCCCACATGCCAGGGTAAAAAAATAAAATTTTATTTCGACTCCTTTTCCATGTATGGGAGCCCCCTTTATTTTTAATTTAATTTTTATTATTTGTTGTTATAGCGGCAATAGAAAGAGCCCCCTTTATTTTTAATTTAATTTTTATTATTTGTTGTTATAGCGGCAATAGAAATACACACTCGGTGAAAATTTAAACTGTCTACCTATTACGAGATACAGCCCGCTGACGGACGGACGAACGGACGGACGGACAGCGGAGGCTTAATAATAATTAGGTCCCGTTGGCACCCTTTGGGTACGGAACCCTAATGAAGACATCCGCAGAACCAAACTCACACGTGATTTGTGAGTCTTGGTGGCGCTTTGTAAATACTTTCACAAAAAATACTTTCAAACTTTTTGAATTTTGGAAATTTCGGGCGAGCCATTTTATCGTGGTTAATCTCTACGATTCTCTAAAAATGATTGTTACAGTGTGACGATTGCCATTGCCTCTGAGTGACCGATACTCACTCGCTATTGGCTTAGGGATGATTATACGAGTCTGCCCGCGAAATTCAAATTTAATATAGTTTTTCGCAATTTGTAAACTAATACGACAAACTAGGCTAATGGCATTCTAATTGCGCCAATAGAATTATCATCTTCACAGGTTTACATAAAAATCTTTACTTGAAAGTGACCAGTTTAAGAAATTAATCAAAATACTGAGTTGGACGTGAGTTACTCACAAATTAGTCGATATTTTGATTAATTTCTTAAACTGGACACTTTAAAGTAAAGATTTTTATATAAACCTGTGAAGATGATACTGCCATTGTCGCAATTAGAATGCCATAAGCCTACTTTGTCGAATTACTTTACAAATTGCGAAAAACTATATTAAATTTGAATTTCGCGGGCAGAACTGTGCCTTCCACCTTAAATGCATTGCATTGTTGCAGAAAGTACGCGATAATATCAGCCAATCACCACAATATAGACTGTAGTAATGATTGACGCAGCTTTTACAGAAACGGCTTGCAGGCTGGTAATGCTGAAATTAGACGATGTTTATCGTTCATTTTTAGGGTTCCGTACCCAAAGGGTACCAACGGGACCCTATTACTAAGCCTACGCTGTCCGTCCGTCCGTCCGTCCGTCCGTCCGTCCGTCCGTCCGTCCGTCTGTCAGCGGGCTGTATCTCGTAAACCGTAATAGATAGACAGATGAAATTTTCACATATTATATATTTCTATTGCCGCTATAACAACAAATAATAAAAATTAAATTTAATTAAAAAAATTAAATAAAAATATTTCCATGGGTACATGGAAATATTTTTATTTAATTTTTTTTAACGGAACCCTAAAAGAGCGAGGCCCGACTCGCACTTGGCCGATTTTTGCGAATATGTTTTGCGAAAATGAACCCTAAGGCCCTTTGCCCTAAGGGCGAATTTAGACGGATGGCTCACCGATGACCTTCGAAAATGAAAGCAAAGATCTTAGGGCGAATTAAGACGGTTCATTATCGTAAAAATTTTCGCAACGATGAACGAGGCTCCGACTAATTTGGGCCTTATTACGCAGTCGCTCCGCTCCACTCCGCTCTTTGCACATCGAGCAGCGTACTCCTTGAATATTAAATAGACACGCAGTATCATACGCTGTACACTCAGTGATAGCGCGTATCGCATGATATACAACAGGTAACAGGCAGATTACAGATTATAATCTAATGTCCAAAGTAGGTACTTTTCACTTATCTTGTCTTTAGTGTTCCTTCCTCCAATGTAACACAAGAGCATCACATCGGTGTCTGTCTCTTTGTCTGTCACAGCAGTTTTATTCATCATACTAATATTATAAATGCGAAAGTGTGTTTGTTTGATGGTTTATTGGTTTGTCCTAAAATCACGATGCAACAGAGCTACAGATCGGCGTTTTGCATGGGTATATTTGAGGACCTGATGGGAGAGTGACATAGGCTACTTTATCGCGGAAAATCGTAGAGTGCCCGAGGGATTTTAAAAACTAAATCCACGCTGACAAAGTCGTGAAAACTGGTTACCATTTCACGATGAAAAAAAGAAAACTTCACAGTCGGTAAAAAATTAGAGCCTCCTTCTATACATGTACATTATAAACCTAATTCCAAATATTTATATGCGAAACTGTATTTGCTTGTTAGACGTAATCGAAATTCCTAGTTCCATGGCCCTTAGCTCAACCATAAAGCCAGTTAAATAAAAAAAAACAATTATTAGCCCTTCAATCACTCAACAACGATTGAAGTGTTGATTATGACGTGTCAACCATGGAACTAGGAATTACGACTATAGTCTTCCTACTTCCATGGTGTCAACGTTTGATTTTGCAGTCAGGTAGGAATGACAAAAAAAACGCAGGTCTTGTTTTAGCTTTCCACGCGGCGAGTGAGTTATTTACACGCGTATAGATATGGTTGACAAAGTGGTTATTGCTTTGCAACATCACATGGAATAAAAGATGAGCGCGAGAGAGCTGCATTGATGTGGTCCACTGTATTATATACTACTCAAAAACATGTCACAACAAAAAATTGCAACTTAATGCCTTTAACTGAATAGAAATGAGGAGATCCTTAGAGGAAGAATGGAAGTATGAAATATGATTGAATGAATATTATACTTTTATTGCAAGTGGTGTACATTTACAATTAATTTAAGAACCAGAATTACTGATAATATCTGACTTCTGAGTGAGAAGCGAAGCATGCTTTTTTATTTTTTTAAGAATAACTTTATTGTGTCATCCTCATCACTTCTTTGTAGTATTTTGGTGGTAGTGCTAGAGTCCGAGAATTTGTCTAGATGAGACTAAAAGAGGAGCAAGGAACTACTACCTACGTTCAAAACACACACACACACGTACAAATACGCACACGCACACGCCCACGCCCACGCACAGCACTCGTACACGCACACGCACAATCACACGCACACGCGCACGCGCACTCACAAAGGCGCACGCACACTCACAAAGGCGCACACACACGCACACACACACACACACAAACAGAACACAGCATGCAGCAGCAGCAATATTTTTTATATAATAATACTAGCTGATACCCGCGACTTCGTCCGCATGGATTTAGTTTTTAAAAATCTCGCGGGAACTCTTTCATTATCCGAGATAAAAAGTAGCTCTCCCGGTCTGAGGAACCACTACTACATCCATTACTATACCCATGACTAAAATCGCATCAATCCGCTGTTCTGTTGCGACGTGATTGAAGGACAAACCAACAAACAAACACACTTTCGCATTTATAATATCAGTAATGCTTTATTATAACACTTTTTATAATTGTCAAATTTTTTTACCATACTTAATCAAAGACAAAATTACGTTTAGCTGTCATTTACGTTTTGTTATTCCACTGTCATTTGCGTTTTGTTATTCCATGTCAGATGCGTTTTTGTTATACCACGTTTTATAGTGACTTGATGGAAACGCGGTCGAACGGGATAAAAAGTATTCTATGTCCGTCTCCTGGTTCTAAGCTACCTCTCCACCAATTTTCAGCCAAATCGGTTCATCCGTTCTTGAGTTATAAATAGTGTAACTAACACCACTTTCTTTTATATATATAGATTATCTTTCAATGTAGGTACCTACCTATCTCTATTCATTGCTTTATGTGGTGGCTATCGTTCAGTTGCTAATAAGAAGTTAGGAACTGCCTTTGCATTTTGTAGAAGTTGAAGAAATGCGGGTTGACAGGTTTCAGTTGGAAACTAGCAACTAGAGAATACGGCAGCCAGTGACTCACAATGCGCCGCTAATTGGTGGCGCGTAGTGAGGACACGCCCTAATAAGAGGCAATTTTTGTAATCACTGACAGACACTCCACTTTTGTTTATTAGTATAATAATATAATTTGATCAAAGAGAGGCCCACGCTTCCGCTCTATTGGCTCAGGATCAAAGACTTGTTTGGGAAACATGAAAACTTTTCAAGAACACTTTGCCAACTTGTTCTTGACGGAGCAAATTTTCGGAAAATGTTCTTTATACAGTATTAACCTGCTTCTTGCTTCACGTCAGGTTCGCTTGTTTAAGAATTATTCAGAATATTTTGTTTTTAAATCCTTATTAATAACTTACCTACTATTTACTTACTTAACTTTCGAGGGAAGCTTGAAGAAATTTTATTTTAGGGATAGACTTCACTTTTGTCATATTATTCTACAAAAATTCCGTTGATGGGTTGCTAATGATGAATGTTTAACTGCCTCGTTGGTCTAGTGGTCAGCTTGTTCGACTGCGGATGACGAGGTCCCGGGTTCGATTCCCGGGTCGGGCCGCGGCCGTTAAAAAATAGTATTGGGTTTTTCTGCCAAAGAAATTCTCAGTACTGGCCCGGAGTTAGGAAGTTGGCGGTGTGTCACCCCCGTGCCTCGGAGAGCACGTAAAGCCGTCGGTCCTGCGCCTGATCTCTCTCCGGTCGTGTCGGATTTCCGTCCCATCGGACTATGAGAGTGAGGGAATAGAGAGTGCACCTGTGGTTGCGCACACACTTGTGCACTATAATATCTCCCGCGCAGATGGCTGACCTCTAAGGAGGTTGGCCGCCGTGATCGGATTCGGTCGGGAGGACATCAATGATGAATGATGATGAATAATTGATGCGAAAGTGTAAGTGTATTTGTTTGTTGGTTTGTCCTTCAATCAGGCTGGAACAAAGCAGTGGCTGGTAGGCACTCTTTCGTTAAAATGCATGAATACATCAAGAAAACCATAAATTCAACCAGAGACGACAGCGGTCGTCACATTTAGACAATAGTCAAAGGAAGTAGGAATGCTGTTTCCGTAATTTGTAGTCTCTATTCTCTATTGATACATTATGTATGAAAGACCAATGGTGAACGTGAGAGTAACTTTATAGCTTCGGGGTCTCGTAAACCACCACCGAGTGCGGTGAGATAAGAATTGTTCCAGAATAGAATTAGTGTCGAGCCTCGCCGACTTCCTCGCGCTTTACGATCCCTCCTTTCATTGACATGAAGGCGCGTAGTTCAGGCGTGCAGATCAGAATACAAATCTGAGGGCGATGTAAATGCGGAGATGAGAGGCTGCGTTAATGACGCCCGGCGTATCCTGTGAACCTTTGTTCCACCAAATACTGGATGCCAGGGAGATGTCATGTTACTAGATTCAGAGACTTACCTATCTATCAGTATATACATTTATACGTATATAAATCATAAAAATTAAGTGGCACTCGGGGACTGCCACGGTAAAGCTCATGCAAAGTTATAGCAAATTGCATAGCATTTTTTATCAACTTATGCAATTATACTATAGTTTATGCAATATTTTTTTTTGCATATAATAAAAATTATGCAAAATTAATTAGTGAAAGAATTGTAATAAACTAGTGGTGTCATCTAGTATTAAATTGATTAACTACGATGAATTATATTTAGTTTATTTCTATTGCAGCAATGTTAGAAAACCAAAGAGTTACTCTGGTTTTTTAACAGATGGCGTTAGTAGTACAATAACATTTTATGCAATTTAAACAATAAAAAATTAGGGAAAAATTCCACATGTAGAAATTATTTAAAATAAAATTGAAAATAGAAAATTCAGTCTGTCGAGCTGAAATTCGAACCATCGACTTTTAACTGTTAAGCGACTGCTGAAGCCACTAGAACAAAAATGTGTCGGTTTCAAAAATGTGTCGAGTGTCGGTTCCTTAATTTTTTCCGTCTAGCCCCCTTCCGCACCACGCGATAAGGAACTTACATTCCAATAAGTTGCACTGAACGATAATCCCCGTAGGTGCAGGACAATTTTGAGAAATGGGCACTAAACTACGAAATTAGGTTATTAGGAGTGCTATGGAGTATGGAATAATGATAAATATCTACGCTATGTTCAAGATACCTGACGCCTGCCATTGCAATAACTCGCAAATTGAAATTTCGGCAGACGGTAACTAGTCGCCTACTATGTAGATGAGCCTCTACATTACTTACTAGCTGATGCCCGCGACTTCGTCCGCGTGGATTTGGTTTTTAAAATCCCTCAGGAACGCTTTGATTTTCCGGGATAAAAAGTAGTCTATATCACTCTCCAGGTCTATTATGCAGAAAAACACGTCAATCCATAGCTCTGTTGCGGCGTGATTGAAGGACAAACCAACAAACAAACACACTTTCGCATTTATAATAGTATTAGTAAGTATTAATATGAAGTATGATTTCGTTATTAATTTATCACATTAAAGGCTAAATTTTTATGAACAAAATTAATTTGAAAATATTCAGTAATGGGTTTCAGTTTTTAAAATTTTCTCTTGATTCCCAGATATGATGTTTGTGGTTTGCTGATCCACAGTCTGACTCAATGCAGGGCAGTCTTTGTGAAGATGAACTGAGCGAATACATTAATCTCACTAGAATCGCAACAAAGCTGCAAACGTGGAAAGAAAACAACGAGGGAAGCATAAAGAGGAACGCAGATTTGTAGGAACAAAGCGATATCACGGGAATGTTGTTTGCTCTTACTGAAGTTCGTTTAGAAAAGTAAACATTAAATAGTTTAGGTATTAATTAACATCTAAAGTCTAAATTTAATAAAATGGTTAGTTTTGTTTTTTTTTTTAATATTAGCCAAGCTGAACTTAATACCTCTAACTAAGCGGAAAGCTTGTGTTTAGAGTGGGTACAACAATAGTAAAATGGGTGGAAATCGAACCTGCGACTTGTAAGTTTTCAGTCCGCACTCATTACAATGTAATAGCTACATAATAATATTGTAAAATGATTATTTTGAAAAGAGCAAGTGCTGGGTTTCTTGCCGGCTCTTCTCAGCAGAATCCGCTTTCCGAACCGGTGGTAGAGTCATAACGTGTCAAGAGCCAAAGGTTGGCCTACGTGAAATAAATAATTTTGAAATTTAATTTGAATTTGAAAAGACGGGCAGACGGACAGACTTGGCGAAACTATAAGGATTCCTTCTACTTTAACTAAGGAACCCTAAAAATAACGGCTAAAAATCGTTAAGTTGATGTAATACTGTACCTAGATTAGTGTTTTGTTTGCTAAGTGCTCTTTCATCGCTAAGCTGCTCAAAGGCGCCCGGCGCCGCGCCGCGGGATTGTTTGGAGGCAGCACATATTACTTCCGCCCGCCCCAGCCGCCCGCCTAGCACATGACCAAATAACCGGACAGACATCAAACTTCAAGCAACTCTGCTATTATGTACCTACACTACATGTCCTTCCAACTGAATCCGGCCACGACAGCCAATCTCTACAGAGATAAGCCATTTTCACGGAAGATGTCATAGTGCACAAGTGTGTGCGCAATCACAGTTGCACAGTCTATTCCTTCACTCACATATTTTGATGGGATGGAAATGCACCACAATATATTCGAGGCACATGTTGCGCAGTTTTTTTTATTCGATGACAAGCTAGTCCTTGACTGCGATCTCGAAGTGACGATGCAGTCTAAGATGGTAGCGGGCTAACTTGGAAGGGGTATGGCAGTGAACATTAAACCCATACCCCTAATTGGTTTCTACACACCATCGTGCCGGAACGCTAAATCGCTTGGCGACTTGTATTTGACGGTAGGGTGGTAACTAGCCACGCAGTTCTGAGACTTTTGTGACAGAAACCCACAATACATTATTTAATTTTGTCTCGTAAATTGCCGTACTTTTCCTTCAATTACCTATCATTCTGTGACAACCTTACCGAAATAGTTATAAATTTTGTACGACCTTTTGAACATTTCCTTCTATTCGTTTATATATACTCATGTGCGCCTAGTGCCTAAACTCATATTAAAAATGTCCGCCCTCATCCCCTCGCGCACGAATTTCGACTTTTAATGAGTTTCGCTTTGTAAGATAAACAAATTACCTTTATGTCCGGACACTCTGCATTCATTTGGCGCAAATTTGAATGTTCCCCGCTTCGCGCCAAACTGCAATTTTGCTTCCGAAGTTGCGCTTCATTCAATCTGCGACGTGACGTCATGTTTTATTTATTACGCGTGTTTACTGTCGTATCGTGTGCCTACAGCTTCGATAAATGTAGTTATAGTGCAGCCCCTCTAATTTATGGAACAACTTGGTTTTACGAATGAATGAATATCTATCGATGTATACAGATATGTATAGACTATAGATATGGCGGTTTGTTTTCCCGAGGGAGGTTAAAAACTTAACTCCACTAAAACTAGTAAATTGTCAGGAAAGAGTTTGCAGTCAATTGAGAAGGCTGAGTCACTTTTTGCCAACTTTGCGCCAACCCGTGCCATCATCATAAAATCACGCCTGTGCCACGTCATAGCCCACAGTCTTACAACAATGTTGCATTCATACACACCGCACGAGTATCTCACTAGGCTACGCACGATTGTTGGTTATTTAATAAAATTATAAAGATTACAAGTTATCTTGATCGTCGCAATAAATCTATATCGTGGAGCGGACGATCTAAGTAACCGAAATGTCTTTTAATAAGGCGATTTAGATTTAAAGACAAATATTCTTAAATAATAAATGTATTGTTCCAATAAAGCACATTACGCACATTTTATTATTTGGAACAATAATGTCGCACGCGTCTTGCATACGTCCTCCTCAGTCGAGCACGAAATAAAGACTGATGCAATATGGATACACCACATAAATAAAATACACGGCTCCACACAAACATAGTACTTCTGGGCATGGGTCTCCTCAGAATGAAAAGATATACTTCTTCTTCTTATTCTTCTTCTTTATCAACCTATAGACGTCCACTGCTGGACAAAGGTCTCCTGCATGGACTTCCACAGGCTTCGGTCTTGCGCCGCTTGAATCCAGCGGCTCCCTGCGACTCGTTTGATGTCGTCGGTCCACCTGGTGGGGGGGTCTGCCAACACTGTGTTTCCCGGTGCGGGGTCGCCACTCCAACACCTTGGGACCCCAACGACCATCAGCTCTTTGAACTATATGAAAAGATATACTAATCATAATAATATATTTATATAGCCCACTATAAGTCAATAGAATGTAATTTATTCTGTACCATACCTATTGTTGCAATCATAACACCACTGCACTGTATCAAAACAGATTAATAGGATATTGACATCAAAAATGTATTAAGTACCTACTTGAGTAATACAAACTTTATAGCAGCTATAAATAGTTTAATAGCATTGAGATTCAATCCGGAATTTCAGTGAAAGATGAAGCCAACTCATAAACGATATTTACTGCTTCCATGACTCGAGAAAACTAACATAACAACATAAATTGTACATTTTACGCGTTTAAATGCGAACTTTACTTTACAACCGCAATAATATCGTTAATAGAGGATAATAGAGGATGCCCGTGGATTTAGGTTTTTAAAATCTTTTGGTAGGTAACTTTCATTTTCCGGGATAAAAAGTCACTCACGCTAGACTCTTATATGCAGTGGTCTCTATTCTTAATTTCATGAACGCTGCTCGTTTGAAGACTCAGGCACTAAGGGATTATGAATGATAAGACATCTCTGTGATTCAGAAACGCTGCCCAGCCGAGTTGGATTCGGTGGTAGATCTCTTTCTCGAAATTTCGTCCACTATGGCTCCCTTTATATGTTTGTGACTATGACGAATGCCGAATCAAGGACTAGCTGATGTCCGCGACTTCGTCCGCGTGGATTTAGTTTTTGAAATCCCGCGGGAACTCTTCGATTTTCCCGGATAAAATGCAGCCTATGTCACTTTCCAGATCCTCAACTTATTAAAATAAATACTGTAACAGGTATAACCCAAAAGATTTCCAAGGAACCGAAAAAGAAATAACACAATAATAAATAAATAATAATCGGTCATAATATTCTCAAAGGTGTGTGAAGTCTACCAATTATTTGCATTGGGTCAGCGTGGTGGACTATAACCCTTCTCTGAGAGAAGATCTACGTTCAGTAGTGAGCCGTTGATGGGTTGATGATGATGATGATGATGATGATGATGATGATGAAATAATCGGTTCTCTGGATTCTGGTTTTTTAATGATCTTGCCCCGATCCACATAATCGTTGCTCGGCATTTGATATTGCGGACGAATGAACACTTGGGACACAGTACGGTTAAATAAGTTCAAATAGGTCTACCACCGATTCCAACTTAGCTGGGAAGCGTTCCTGGAGTTCAGAGATGTCTTGTCGTACAAAATATCATACCTTTGACTTTTCATTAGCGATAAAGGTGTCTGAAAGAGGTTGCTTTTTGGCGATAAGACCGCCTTATTGTACTTACATACCAATATACCTATTATGTTAAGTTTACTTTATTTTTGTGTTTTTATAGTGCAATAAAGTAAACAATAATACCCCAGTGTCTGAAGACTCAGGGTCTTCAAACAGTCCGTGGTATTTGCGAAACTAAGAAAAGAGCAAGCTGAAAGCTGCTAGCCAGCAGGAACTGTTCGCTCCCCGAGCGCTTTGATCAAGAGCGTAAGACAAAGGTGCGTAATACGTTTACCAAGTGAATTGTAATGGAGGATCCATTTAGGATTGTGAATCAAATAAACAAGTTGCACCCGCATACACATCGCCAATGGACCGGCGAGAGTACAGGGCAAACAACCCTCATGTGCTGGGCATTATTTATCTTTCACTAATTAAAAACAAACTACTGTTCGATACATATACAGATACAGTATCAATATAGAACTATAGACAGCTTTGAACTATCTTAGAATTCTTCTACTTATTCCCGTTTTCACCGATAATCCCTAAATAGGAAAAAGCCCAATTAGGTGATTCGATAACAAAGTAGCCCTTGACTGCGATCTCACCTAATGGTAAGTGATAATGCAGTCTAAGATGGTAGCAGGCTAATGTCCACACCCCCATAGCTCCTTACCGCCGACATACAGTCATAAACATGCCGCCAAGCGAGTTAAAGTTCAGGTATCAGTCGTTATAAAGGCGTGTAGAAACCGATTAGAGGTGTGGTCGCGGGTTTAATTTACCTATACCCTTTCCAAGTTAGCCCGCTACAATTAAAAATTGCAACATCACTTACCATCAGGTGAGAACACAGTCCAAGTCTATCTTATCAATATCATCAATGAAAAATAAAATAAACAAATGACCAGATAGCACTGCAATCATATTATCATTATAATTTCCACTATCTTTCTTCCAGATCAAAAAATACTTATTATTTGTTTTTTCGTTGTGTTTTTTTGTCACAATCACATATTTGAATCGTATCGTTTCAATTAGTTTATCATGATTAATGATAAACTAATATTGTTTATCGAGTGACTTCTACAGGTCAATTCCAAGAGCGACGCAATTAAATAAGGAAGAAAAGCCTTCCAAGTGCGTGTAGGGCCACGCGCAGTGTAGGGTTCCTTAGTTGAAAGTCTCAAATATTTTTGCTGACCTAGGATAGTGCTTTTATTTTATTTATAAATATTGAATACATTTTGAGTTCCATGGTTTAAATACTATGATATACTACAAAATATGGTACTTACACTACGTGTAATACCTAACTTAGAAAAAACAGATATAACTCTTTAACTAATGAACCTTACTTAGCCGTGATAGTTTTCCTTTAAAATTCATTATATATACTACTGCTGTGAGTTTTTTCTTGTATCGTATATACTACCATTTAGCTGGCAGAGGGGGGGGGGGGACACTTGACTCTAATAAAATTTAGCACTTTAAAATATCATATTTCACAAACGGATCCCTGAATTGAAAAATGGTGTTCCCACACCCACGATATTTTTGAAAGACCTATTCAACGATACCCCACACTATGGGATAGTCGAGAGAAAAAAAATTCATCCCCACTTTACATGTTGGGGTAGGTACCCTAAAAAAAATAATTTTTCAAATTTTTTTTATTTCACTACTTTATCGGCGTGATTGATATTTATACCCTTATCAAATAACAGATTTCTAATACCAATAGTCTCTGAGCTAAACCGCGGACGGACGGACAGACAGACGGACGGACATGGCGAAACTATAAGGGTTCTTGTTTACTACGGAACCCTAAAAAGGGAAATTTCATTAATATTCAGCATGGCTAACAATATATTCTTTCTTATTTTAGCGTCAAGTCCTGCTGGTCATGCTGGCTAATACATAATGCAGTGTAAGTTGGCACGTTAGATACCACTCAAAATCTATGTTGAATCTATGTCATCAAAAAAATAGTTGACAGTGACACAGGTATTGAGAGCGGTAGGACCATTAATAGATTCAAATAGTCTAAGATCCGAACCTAAGTCGACCTTCACCGAGCTGATAATAGAATAAAACTTATTTTATAATAAATTTAGTATATTAGAAAATATATCAAAAATGGGTTTGCTAAAAAAATCCTGGACAGAATATTTTTAATTATTAAAAAAATAATGATTTGACGATGACCCCATATTATGATGACCCTATATCAACGTGTTCGCAATAAAACAGCGCTTATGTGGATATACATTTTTTTCTATTATCCAATCAAGTTAAAGTAACTGGCATCGATATACCTGTTTATACCTGGCAACCCAGTAGTTCGTTCACGTAATTTATACACAATCCAACGTCTGCACATTCTATATGTTTTATACTTTAACTCAGGATAAAATTTTCTTATTATCTTGATGTAACATTTTAATGAAAAATATTTTTTAAAAAAATAATTAAAAATAATTCTGTCCAGGATTTTTTTAGCAAGCCCATTTTTAATATATTTTCTAATATACTAAATTTATTATAAAATAAGTTTTATTCTATTATCAGCTCGGTGAAGGTCGACATAGGTTCGGATCTTCTACTAAAAGTTATTTTTCTACTTCCAATGGGCATATTAACTTGCAAGTCTTCAACTGACATAGAAAAATCGTTGGCGGGACATGATGAGCCTGGGCGGAGAGGAAAACATGTTAATTACCGACCAGGCGCGCGTCCCGCTGGCTAATATCCGCTGGGTCGACCGAGGAAGCCCCACCGCGCCACTTTACTTATTAGCTTATATTTACATCAAGTTTTTTGCTGGTAATATCACTGCTTTGCTTTTGAGTTCTGCGGCGCCGTTATATACATTTAAGCATTTTAATATCACAATATGCTTCAACGGCGAAGGAAAACATCGTGAATAAACTGCACGCCTGAGAGTTCTCCCTAATGTTCAATAGATATGTGAATTCTATGAATTCACATTGGGCCAGCGTGATGGAGTTTATATGGCTTATAATCTTTCTCTGAGAGGAGACCTGCGCTCAGTAGCGAGACGTTAATGGGTTGATGATGATGATGATGAATGGTAAATAAAACACAACATGAGCGTTTATTCCGTTTTTTATTCAGAAATCCGAATCATTAACATTAGTTTAGTTATAAATTCATTCTAGCGTAGAGTCTAAACAACCTGTCAGCGAGTCGAGCCCAGGCCTCGGGACTTACGGCTACATATCAATATAATTTATATCGTTACTACATCACCTCAGTTGCACTGCTTATTGCTATAGTGAGTTGCGAGCTGTAAGAACAGCTTTTCTCCCTACAATGGCGTTTTCTGAGATATGCGTATTCCATCACCTTTAATAATAATTAACCTCGCACACCATGCAACACTGACCTCTATATTAATAATATTTAAGATTAGGTAACACTGGACTGGCTGTCCCTATACAAACTACTTAAGTTAAGCGAAGGCTGGGTACCATGCGTCATGCTCGTGAACGGGTGCAACCGGCGGGAATGGGGCTACTTTCTGTATGCCCGTCTTAACATGTGTTGAATTATAATTAGGTATGCTTTTGTGGACTTCCGGTTCCGGCTGTCAAGTGATTAAGTTATACCGTTATAGTGTCTCCGTAAAATAAATCTAAATTGTGGTGAAAAGTGGGATATATTTTCAAAAAACACTGTACTTACATGGCAATAGTGTCATTCTATGAAGAAAAGTGTTTTGCTGTGCACGAAAATACATAATATCAGTGATTTCATCGTTATAAGTTCTGCAAAATTTGTTACGATTCTATTTATGTCAAATCGCAAATTCACAACACAAGTGTCATCATTAAACATAGACAACAGATCCATTTAATCCGTCAGGAATACCAACATAACCAACCTACAAACATTTAAGCCTCGTATACACGACACGACATTGTCAACGCCTGTTTACACTCAACGATTATTTAGTTAAGGCTCGTTTATACAAGGCGTCAATTCAGAATGGATAACGAAGAACTTGTATCAAATTTATCAAAACTTATAGAAAAACAAACAAATACTATAATTGAAAGATTAAATAAATTGGAATTAGAGATAAAGCCTTTACAAGAAGAAAATCAAATTTTGAAAGAAAAAGTGGGAAGATTAGAAAATAAGGTGGAAATATTTGAGAGTAAAGAAAAACGGTGCAACTTAATATTTTATGGCATACCAGAAAATAAGGACGACGAGATACAAATGATAAATAACATCATAAAAATTATAAAAACAGACTTACAAATAAATATGGATATAAATGAAGTTGTTACTAGTTAACGATTAGGGAAGTTTGCGCAAGATAAAAATAGACCGATCCTCGTAAAATTTTTAACGTCGTGGAAAAAGATGGAAATTCTTAAAAATAAAAAGAAATTTAGTAACGGGATTAGAGTTGCAGAAGACTTTCCAAAAGATGTCTTAATAAAACGGCAAGAATTGCAAGAAAACTTGAAAAGAGAGAGAGAAAAGGGAAACATTGCATTTTTGAAATATGATAAACTAATTGTAAAACCGAATCCACATTTTGAAAATTCCGAAAAAAAGAAAAGACCGCTTGCAACTTCTCCACCGATGCAAGAAAACATGGACAAGAATGCACCACCACGAGCACCCAGCAAAATTAACAAAAGAGATGCATTTACCATTATGAGAGACAGAACGTTGTTGCAATCACAATCTTCGTCGAAACAAACAACTAAAAATTAGCAATCAAAGAACAATATCAGCCCCCGGAGTACTGTACATTTAAAAAATAAACAAACATATTGTAAAATCAGCAAACCACCTTCCCCAAGCCGGTTGGTCACCGTGGGAAAGGCAAATGACCACCACCCTCTAAACCCTAGGAAAGATAATGATGGAAATAATTACAAAAGTCAAACTCTTGCCATTGCTACCTTGAATACACGTACCCTAAAATCCGATGATAGTCTAATAGAATTAAAAGAAGCTCTTAATGAAATAAATTGGGATATATTGGGCTTATGTGAAATAAGACGTACAGGAGAGCAAATAGAGGAACATGATCGGTTTGTTTTCTATTATATAGGAGAAACACCCGGACAACACGGAGTGGGTTTTCTTGTAAGTAACCGAATTAAGTATCAGATAGAAGAGTTCATTGGTGTCTCTGAGAGAATTGCTATTCTGAATATGCAAGTACCTGGTTACAAGGATTGTTGGACGATCATCCAAGTCTATTCACCAACCGAACAAGCTAAGCTCGAAGACATAGATAAATTTTATACAGATCTAAGTACTGTTTTGCATGATGGGAATTATAAGAACCTAATAGTAATGGGTGATTTTAATGCTCAAATAGGCGACATGCACACTTGTGAGGAACTAATTCGGGGACCCTATTACGCTGGTAAAGAAGTAAAAATGGAGAAAAACTGATTAATTTTGCATTCGAGCATAACTTGACTATTTTAAACACCGAATTTAAAAAGAGAAGTGGTCGAATATGGACATGGGTCTCTCCGGATGGACATTATAAAAATGAAATCGATTATGTACTAACAAATAAGCCAAAAAATTTTAATGATGTAAGTGTAGTTAATACCTTAAACTTTAATACTAATCACAGAATGGTAAGAGCTCAACTAAAGAAAAGACCGGAAAGAAAAATAAGAAGAAAATACCAAGGAAGCTCAATTTCACAAAGTAATCCTGTGGCTAGTAATATGAGTCTTAATGACCAACTCCTTACAATTAAGCTAAACATTGGAAATAAATCTGTTCAAGAGAACTATGACTGCCTTGAAAAAGTTATTCAAAACTATGCAACATTACCCTTAAATTCAGGAATAAAATTAAATGTTTTATCTAAGGAAACTAAGGAGTTACTACAGGAAAGAAAACAACTGTTGAGCCAAAAAATTAAAGATAAGACCAATAACCAGATAAGAAAACAAATATCCCAAATCAGCAAGAAAATAAATATATATAAGGAGAGATAGAAGAGCTAATCGAATGAAAGCTATAGAAGAAGAAGTTATATTAACAGGAGGAATCAAAAAAGCTCTAAAAAATCTAACAGATATAAAGACTTGGGTGCCACGCCTCACCAACCAGGTTGGAAACGAGGAGACTAAGAGATCAGGCATAATAAATGTTGCTACCACATTCTATCAGAATCTTTATATGATGAATACTGAAGCCTCTGCAGATTGTGAAATAGAATACCATGATGAAGAGGAAGAGATACCTACAATATTAAGTCGAGAGGTAGAAAAGGCCATAGAAACCCAGAAAAAAGACAAGGCCTCTGGACCAGACAGAATAAAAAATGAGTGTCTTATACATTATAAAATATTATTATCACCAGTACTTACGAATATTTTTAACCAAATTCTTGAACAAGAGATAATACCAATACAGTGGACGGTATCAAATATTATTTTATTGCATAAAAAAAATCGGCCAAGTGCGAGTCGGGCCTCGCTCTTTTAGGGTTCCGTTAAAAAAAATTAAATTAAAAGATTTCCATCTACCCACCTACCCATTTTAATTTAATTTTTTTAATTTAATTTAATTTTTATTATTTGTTGTTATAGCGGCAATAGAAATACATAATATGTGAAAATTTCATCTGTCTATCTATTACGGTTTACGAGATACAGCCCGCTGACAGACGGACGGACGGACGGACGGACAGCGTAGGCTTAATAATAGGGTCCCGTTGGTACCCTATGGGTACGGAACCCTAAAAAGGGGATATGAAGAACATCAATAATTACCGACCAATTAGCTTAACATCAAATGTCTATAAGATTTTTGCAAAAGTACTTCTAAGCAGAATAACGAAGGTGCTTGATCAGAACCAACCACGAGAACAAGCTGGTTTTAGAGAAGGTTTTTCTGTACTGGACCACATACATGTGGTAAGACAGGTGTTTGAAAAATATTCTGAGTACAGCATGACTTTTTACTGTGCCTTTGTAGACTATAGCAAGGCCTTTGATTCATTAATACAAACAAAAATATGGGAAGCACTTCGAGATCAAGGCGTGCATAATAAATACATTAGACTAATTAAAAATATTTACTGTAGGAGTACAGCAGTAATACAGCTAGAGAAGCAGGGATCCGTCATAAATATTGAAAGGGGAGTACGACAAGGAGACCCCCTGTCACCTTAATTATTTTCAGCTGTCTTAGAACAAATATTTCGAAAATTGGACTGGGAGGATTTTGGGTTATTGATTGATGGAGTACCTTTAAATCACCTTAGATATGCTGACGACTTAATACTTTTTGCCAAAAATGTTCATGAGCTAGAAGTAATGCTCAATGAACTAGCACTTCGAAGTAGGGAAGTTGGTTTAAACATGAACTTAGAAAAAACTAAAGTCAAGTCAAACCAATGGGCTAAAAGTCAATATCTAATCTAATATATAAAATTCTCGTGTCACAATGTTCGTTCCCGTACTCCTCCGAAACGGCTTGACCGATTCTCATGAAATTTTGTGTGCAGATTGGGTAGATATGAGAATCGGCCAACATCTATTTTTCATACCCCTAAATGATAAGGGTGACCAACCACTAAATATTTTTGCTGGCGGTACGAAGTTCGCGGGGTCAGCTAGTAATAGTAGAAAATAACATTGTGGAATACGTGGATAACTACACATATCTTGGTCAAATTATTTCAACTCAAAACCAAATGACTCAAGAAATTGAAAAAAGAGTAGGTAATGCATGGAATCGCTATTGGTCCTTTAAAAATATAATGAAAGACAAAACTATTTCTATGTCTGTAAAGAAGAAAGTTTTTGATACCTGTATACTACCGATCCTCACATATGGTTGCCAAACATGGGCAATGACGAAACAGCACCTGCATAGACTTCAAGTCTGTCAGCGATCAATTGAAAGAAGTATGTCAGCCATAAAAATCACGGACAGAAAAACAAGGCAGTATATTAGGCATATTACAAAAGTGGAAGATGCAACATGGAGAATAAGAACTTTAAAATGGAAATGGGCGGGCCATATGATTAGGGGAAAAGATAAGTGGAGCAAAGTGGTAACACTTTGGCAACCTAGAATAGGAAAACGAAAGAAAGGGCGGCAGAGAATTAGATGGGAAGATGAAATAGTTAAGATAGCAGGCAAAATCTGGAGTAGAAAGGCAAGGGAAAGAGCTGGGTGGAAAGGGTTAGAGGAGGCCTTTGCCAGAGGGCAAACAGATACAAAGCATGCGGGAACTGATATTGTTCTTTAAAAACGAGATAATTTTAGTAACTGTTCTTTTTTTATTGTAATTGTATTAAAACCATAAAATATGTAAATAATTCTGTATCTGAAAAAATAAAGGCTTATATATATATGCTTTTGTGGAACTCCCCCTCATCGTGGAAACACTGCATTATATATAGCATAGTATCTATTGTATTGTAAACTTGTTTTGAAAAGAGCAACCGCCGAGTTTCTTGCTGGTTTTTCTCGGCAGGAGGGGCATTCCGAACCAGTGGTAGACTCATCGACGATTCAAAAGCACTTGTAAAAAAGTTTATTTGAATGAAAAACATTTCTAATAAATTCTATGGATCAATTTGAAGCGCCACATTTGGCACGAGTATGCCTAAAAATAACAAAATATAAGGGATGCAAGTGACAAAGGTATCAACTACTTATCAGTCTGCTGTCAACTAGTGCCCTCACTAATTTTAGTTCCTTGGACACTCGTTACTGTTTACAGTGCCAAAATGGCGTCAATCAAATAGGTCCAAAATATGACAGCAACCAGTCTACTGTTAATCCACTATAGAGGTCAGTCACGCATAGATTCATTTAAGATATTGCTGTATTGTTGTATCGAATGCACCAAAACCTATTATCTTGAACTGCCATACTACCATATAACCATATTATATCGATCGCAGAATCCTTCTTTCAAATATAAGCGGGGCTATCTTCTCTTTTACTAATCACCCAACACTCGCTGCCTTGCCAGGTCTTGATGAATATCGCGATCACACCTGATGGTCCAAGATCCCAGTGCCGCCAGACCTAAGTTATTTTCTCAGCCATGATTTATGTACGATAGAATAGTGTTCGTAAGTCCTTTCAGTGTATGCGTACCTGTTAGCTTGTGCCGACGGCCAATTTCCAGATACCAGGTGCTAAAGGTAGGTAAAAACTAGACTAACTTATCTTAAATTCTCAGGGCTGATTTTCATATATGTTTTAAAGAATATTATAAAAATTAATAAATTAATACTACCAGACGCTTACCGCCGGCGGTAACTTTTGCCAGACGCTTTGAAGCTCCCAAAAAAATATATAATTTAAGTTAAGTTATATTCTCAGTTACGATTTTTATACATGATACTCAGAGAACTATCGCAATATCATCTGCAAGCTGCCAGACCTATTGGAGGGGTCAAACATCCCCCCAGACACACATTAAGCGTCCCCATATGTATGAGCGCTAGAACATGATTCACTCGTTTACTTCTACTACTTTTTAGGGTTCCGTAGTAAACAAGGAACCCTTATAGTTTCGCCATGTCCGTCCGTCTGTCTGTCTGTCTTCATGAAAAAATTCATCCCCACTTTACATGTAGGGGAGGTACCCTAAAAAAAATATTTTTCACAATTTTATTTCACGACTTTGTCGGCGTGATCGATATTTATACCCTTGTCAAATTACAGATTTCTAGTACCTAGTAGTCTCTGAGCTAAACAGCGGACAGACAGACAGACAGACAGACGGACGGACATGGCGAAACTATAAGGGTTCCTTGTTTACTACGGAACCCTAAAAAGTAGTAGAAGTAAACGAGTGAATCATGTTCTAGCGCTCATACATATGGGGACGCTTAATGTGTGTCTGGGGGGATGTTTGACCCCTCCAATAGGTCTGGCAGCTTGCAGATGATATTGCAATAGTTCTCTGAGTATTATGTATAAAAATCATAACTGAGAATATAACTTAACTTAAATTATATATTTTTTTGGGAGCTTCAAAGCGTCTGGCAAAAGTTACCGCCGGCGGTAAGCGTCTGGCAGTATTAATTTATTAATTTTTGCAATATTCTTTAAAACATATATGAAAATAAGCCCTGAGAATTTAAGATAAGTTAATCTAGTTTTTACCTACCTTTAGCACCTGGTATCTGGAAATTGGCCGTCGGCACAAGCTAACAGGTACGCATACACTGAAAGGACTTATGAACACTATTCTATCGTACACAAATCATGGCTGAGAAAATAACTTAGGTCTGGCGGCACTGGGATCTTGCTCTATGATAGATAGCCATGCGCTAATTTGCTGCAACAATGGGTTATCTCGAAAATCCCGATTTAAAAAAAAAATAAAATTAAGTGGCACTCGGGGACTGCCGCGGTAAAGCTATTGCATAGCATTATTTATCAACTTATGCAATTATAATATTTATTGCAATATTTTTTTTTTGCATAGTAAAAATTATGCAAAAAAATAATTAAAAAACAAACAAACAAGAAAAGCGCACTGTCACTACTTCGCGAGTGAGATTCGAACCTGCGACATTTAAAGAAAGTGGTCGCTCGCCCACTGCGCCAAACAGAGCTAAATGTGAACCTCTAAAATGTTGAACGCTTACTGAATGACGGTGTTAGGTTTTTTCGTTACGGAATTTCTTGATTCGGTCGCCGCGCTCAAACTGTTTGTCCTAGTTCAAAGCCCGCGATAAAAGCTATGCAATAGCTTAAAAATATTGACTTGCCCCTATTTGAACCTTTAACAAGATTTTCTCACAAATCTTAGTTTTTACAATTTTTTATAGTAGTCTTCTGTGAGTGTACCAATCTAGTTGTCATATAGCATGAAATGGCGATTTGTTTCTGCATTACCTACTAGTAATTTAAATTACAACTTTTTCTAGATTGTTGCAAGAAATAATCGAATGATGAATTCTGGCTTGCACCTGCTTGCACTTACCTATCTACCATTTCAAGTTTTCTTTGAAAAAAAAATGACAAACAATGTCCGCAATCCGCATATCTCCGAAAAGGCTTTCTTCAATTTTTTCTGAACTGACTCAAGGTCGGGTCTACGAGAATGGATGCTTAACAGCGTTGGCTGTTTCATTTTTTAACAAAAAAACCCAATAAAAACCTTGTCAAAAATAAATTCGTCTCACTCAAAGTTTGGGTTCAAAAATCCATCTATCTAAAAAACAAAAACTCCTGTATGGGAACTCAAACTTATGGAGACACTTAAGTCAGCTAAGAAAAAATAAATATTAAATCCGACAACCGACTGCTGTGAAAGGTAAATTGGAAAACAAAGAACCATCGTATTCTTCAAAAGCAGATTGACGAATTCCATAGAGTCCCTGACCCAGACGAACTGAACTGAACACTAAACTCCCACATTCACGAATCAAACTTCTCATACTTGTTCTAGTAAACCAGACTAACAAAAAATTAATCAAAGTCTATCAAATAAAGTTGGGAAAAAAAAGATATTCACTTGTATTGCCATGTAACGGTTATGTATATTGTGTACTTGTGAATAATTATATTTTTGAACCCATCTTCTAAAAATATGGGGTTTACTCTGAAAAATATTAACTAAAATTAAATGTTTTCTGAATCTGAACGGTTTTTAGAAATGCTGGGTCAAAATTCGCCAACCTCCTTTTAAATTTAACAATAACGATATCAAACAAATCAAATTATTAATTTGATTATCATAATATTGTTGCCATCTGTATGTCAAACCGTTCAATCCATCGAGTGGTTGGAGCTGTACGGCGATAGATCAGTCAGTCAGTTAGTCAGCCAGTATTATCCATAAACATAGTAGGAATATATCTACTATGTTAATGGATAATACTAATAAGAATTTTCTTACACAGCGTAGACTAGCAGTCTGTTGACGGTTTTAATAAATAATAAACACTGAAATAAACTTCAAATATCAAAATACATATTATTACACAGTCGACTTAACAAACGAGAAACGAAGTCGTTGTAGGTACGTAGATAATAAATTCATTTACAATTTAATATTTACGTCTCTAAATAGTTATGATATTATTTACATCGTATGCATAAAATATAAATACAATACAGCTCTGGGATTGTATAAAAATTTTTGATGTATGATTTATATATATTTATGATCGTCGTAATCACCTTTGATTGGCTGATACACTCTCTCTCTATAAAATGAAAGAACAAGCCATATATTCAGCCAATTAGAGATAATTGCGATTGTCACAATGTAGCAATCATTTTAACAATCCCACAGTAGGTAATTAGTAAAAATGACTAGAAGTTAGACTGTAACATTTGGCTTTATCTTAGGCTATCGCGTCCTTTGGGGTTGTAAAGTTATTAAACATTATATTAACCTGTTATATAATTCGTATAGTTTTTTCAACAAGTGGATAAGTAATCGTTTTTGTCAAATGTTGCTTGCAATAAATGTTGATTTCGCGAATAAAATCGAGTCCTATCTCTATGGAAAAGGATCATCAGTAACTACTCGTAAATACATTACTTACAAAGTCTGTAATCATATTAACCTAAGTACTCGTAATAAACAGAGAGCTTAATCTAATCGCAGAATAATTGAAATGTAACAGAGATGGTCAGTCTTACATGGAGTGTTTTGATATCGATAATTTTTAGTTTTATAAACTCTATTTTTGCTTTAAAAAATTAAGTGTCAAGTCATGAATACATTAATAAACTTTCATCGACATCATCAGCAACCCATCAACGGCTACACTAAGCGCAGGTTTACTCTTAGAGAAGGAAGAATAAACAATTAAAAAAAACAATTCTTATAAATAAACTTAAAAATAAATAAAAAGGTACAACTGGCGACCATATCTTTAACTGGTTGCCTGGATCTCTTCCAAGCAACCACGTTGCAGAAGATAACGACGATGAGAGAGAGTGTTAACATAAGATACGAGTGAAAAATACAAGAATCATAAAAATAAAAGATAAATAACAGTATATGATAAAGTTCAAAACTATAAAGCATCGAAAGCTTGAATACTCGATAAAAAAACAATCACCAATCTCTATTATATTCCCACTGTTTTGCCATTACATTCCACTCTCTGATACTAAATCTAGTGTAGGTACTTAATTATTATTTATGCTCATTATAGTTACAGTTCACGGCACAAATCGTTATGAAAATTAACCTTCAATTATAGTTTTAAGCTCTTTTCTTACACAGTCTACGAATAAAATACGAACCATTTGATCGTAGAATACAACAGTAATATCAAGATTAATTCATAACAAGTTCAATGATTTTAATAAGTAAATTTCCATTTTCATGTTCATCAGAAGATTTTTTTGTACATAAATTATATTATCTAATGTCGGGTTGAGTATATTATGGAAATTAGTGGTAATAGGCCTAAATTAATACGTTAAGTATTCCCTCAGGGAAATCTAATGAGTATGGAGTAATCTAATACATGAAAAGGACAGAAGTGAAATCACGGAAATTGGCACTCTTGGAAACAGGCCTTGGACGGATCGTACCGAAGAAAAACGTCGACAGGCTAGAATCAGTTCACATGCTAGTATAGTAGGTACTTGCGAAACTAAGTTACAGAGGGGTCACATCAGTGGCAGTTATTTAAATAGATACATTAATTACTATGAACATAGAGACTAGAAGTAAGTAACACTGGATGACTAGTTCAATTGATTTGGCAATAACAAAAAGTCACAGTTAAAACCAAAAACTGGTAAGAACAAGAGAAAATGATAAAACATATCAGACAACGTTTAAATAGTTTTCAAATCATAAGTAATACAAAATATTAAAATCTAATAAAAATAAGTATCATGATGACTTATAAAGAAACTATTCTTATCTAATGAGTAACAGATCATTTATGAATGTAGAGTACAGGAAATAACATTGAAGTTATGGATACAAAGAACAATCTGAATAAATATCTTAATACGTAAAAATTCTTTATTCGAGTTATTTGTGAAATTTTGAGCAGTAGATGATTTCGTAATTTTTGGTGGTCTGAAGCCTTTTGCATGTCTCCGCGATGAACCATAGCAGCGTATTCTTTTATTTTGCACCAAAAAGTAATAAAAGGGATGTAAGAATAGTTTATCTCTCAAGTAGAGACTTTTATCAGAAACCCTTGAAAGTGAGAACAAAGGCTCAATGCACCTTGAATCTCACTTACAATAAGAAAATTGAAACAATGAGTTCTACAAAAACGATATTAATAAACAAAGCAGAATACTAATACTCATAAAATAACTATACAGATCATTTGTATAATAGTGAAATATGCTGCTGAACAGAAGTGAAACTATAGCAAAAGGTGTCTCAATAGTTGAACTAATCGATTATACTAGTCGAAAGGAACAAAAAATTTAAAATGTGGTATCCCTTTCGATCCACTACTACGGTTTAGCGTCAGAGATGTGATGTGCGAAAGCATCAATTAAAATGTTGCATCGAAATAGAGATGAGATATTGCTGTAATTTTCAGGGTAAGTAGTTAGGTTAGTTCAGGGCAGGTTGTGGTATCGAGGCTGTGGTGGCCGCGCGGCCAAGTGCGGTGCTAGTTGCTGATACTCCTTTCCAGACCGCGGTCGCAGCGTGCTGGTCGTCTGACGCATTACCCTGCACACAGGAGGAACTATGTTATGCTGTAACCTATATTGTAAGTTCAAAACAATATCCGCATGACTTTTTGGAGGATTTTTTTCAAACTCGGATCGTATTTGGAATTCTTGTTGTTCTTATTTTAATAGGGATGTTGTCATCTTATCAAATCAGTAACTCTTTGTGAAACGTCAAAACGCAAGCAAAGTATGAGAGTTTGTATGATATAGTGAATTGAGATGACATAAACATTTGACACAATTTTTGTAGTTTAATCGATAATTTAAAATGTTCAATGTAGCGATTTTGCAAAATTTCCTAAACTACCTAAGGATAAACCTCAGAAATAACCATCATCATCCTAATGGACAAACTAAAAGCAATAGACGCCAACCAATAATACGAGTTATAACTGATGTTGCACAATTTTAGAAAATTAAAGAAACTACTTTAAATTAAGAAATGATGGTGAAATTAGATAGCGAAACTCGCGAGCGAGTCAGTAGTACAAAGTTAACGAAGACAATATTCCTATCAATAATGTTTTGGTTTGATCTGTCGAAAGTCGAAAAAATTTCAAACGGCTAAGTAAACTTACCTCATGGTAATCGGTGTATCGGATGATGAATGTGAAGAGCAGATAGAGAGAGTCTCGATGTAGTCAGACATGTCGGAAGTGCCACTCGACGTACTGTGTGTATCCATCACTCCTGCGTAATAGATATTTATGAATATTTGGATACTATTAAATAATATCCACTTGAAATGTCCAATGAATGATTCAATTGTATCTAACACATCTTTCATAATTGATTCTTTCCCTGATTTACCTTAGGAGTACAATAAAGCCAGCTGTAAATATCCGGAATTAGATTCTGAATTAAGAAACGAAATGGGAAGCTTAAAATCAGATACTTTCCCCACAAAAATACAGTGATTTTCCCATACACATCTTACAAATGCAATTCGATCATAATCTTACATAGTCAGATCCGGATTTCAGGAGGCTAGTTAGAATAATTCTGTCTGAAATCTGAACGATCTGAAGAAATCAAAACCGAATGTGATGGTTTCCGGAATTTCGAAATTCGAAATTCCGGAATTCCGGTCCTAAATTCAGAATGTAATTTCGGGTGTTTTCTACTGGCATAATATTATTTGAAATTAAAACTTCATGTTGACAAAATGACGCACCTCGAATGGGCTTGACGGTGAGGATTGGCACCTCTGCCTCGGCGGAACAACATTTGTGTGTGTCGGGAGGATCGGTGCGCGGCCCACCTGAAGAGCGCGAGCGCCGTGGGGCAGTATGTGGCGAGTCAGCTGCGCGACGCGCGGAGCGGTAGCGGCGACGCGCGGCAGCTGTGGTGGCAGGCAACTCGTGTGGCGCGGTCCCGCGGCCCGCCACCAGCGACCAACTCGATACGCCCGAGTCGTTGGACGATGATGAGTCCCTGTTGCCCGCCGTCACCGTCACGCAGCCAGCCGCCTTGGACGCCTCAGAACTGTCCGCGTCCGAGTGTTTGCTGGTCGCACAGTCACACGGTGTGGAGACCGACCCTCGATCGCGCACTCCGATGTCGCGCAATGTCTCAATGGACGACGCCGATCCCCGGCTGCCAACGCTTCCGTCGAACTCTTTCACGTCGTCGAGGAATCGTGACGAATCCGCCGAACTCGAACGCTTCCTAAACTCCGCTCGGTTTGGTACCGATCGTAGTTCGATGTGTTCCGCGTTGGATTTAACACCGGGTCGAGCATCCTCAGGACCACAGAGCGTGGGGTTGCTGGCAGACTTCTCATCCAGCAGCCTGCTGATGGGACTCTTTGCCGGGTACTTCAAGGTGTGGAACCCGAAGCTTCCAATCGGAGACATGGGTGTGTATCCGGAAGGGAGTGCCTTTTCCTGCTCGAATTTATTGCTATCCAAGGAGCTCGGCTCCATCAGAAGATACTCGTCGTTGGATATTTTTCTATTCGTCACCTCCTTCTCTTCCTGCGGGTGTCCGCACTTGGTGCACGTGGGTTTACCTCCTTTAGTCGTATAACACATCATGGGCCTGAGGTTAGCGCTAAGCGCGTCGAGCTCTGGTTGTGTGACTCCTGCTCTTCTTAACAAATCTTTGGCGTTTTCGTAGTGCTCCAAGGATAGAGCGAAATTGAGATTCTCGTAGTTTGCGTGAGGACCTTCATCGACTTCAACCGTTCTTGAATCAAGACTTCGAGTCATTTGACTATCGAGAAATAAAAAATTGTCATTTTGCGTTTTTCTTTTTGTTTTACGGGACAGATCCACCGTGGCGTACAGCGCATTTCTATCACTCGTACTATTTGGCATCACGTTTTCTTTATTTGGCACAACTGCGTCAGTGTCGTTCGGATTTCTTTTACAATAAGGAAGTTTGATCCAGTTATTTGCCCAATCCGTTACCCTTTGGCAAGGACAATTTGCGGGTTGGAAATTTTCATCTGTATCTATAACCGTAGGTTGCTTAGGCTTTTTCCCTAACTTGAGCAGACACCCGCAAGGCTTTTTCAAAATTAGAGTGTTTGAGGTAGAATTTTTAGTAATTTTAAATAATTCGTTATTGAGGCATTCCTTTAGCCTTTTTGGTGTATCATAGTATTCCCCTTCAACCTAAAAAGAAAATTATAATTAACTAAATGTAGAGACAAAAAAATACTCCACTTAAAATAATTACAAAATATTTAGTAAGTACTTACTTCAGCGGAAGGTATTTTTGGCACATCATAATTTTCATAAGGACCGATGCTGGTGGGATTATTTTCACCGATCGAGGCGAGGTGGGAATGGCTGAACGATCGAACGGGTAGTGGCATCGGTGGTTTTCGCGTGAGATTCAACTCCAACCTGACCGGCTTCGGTGGCCTATCGGGGGGCCGGTCCAGCGAACATCGACAAAACTCTTCAGTCTTTTTATTACTGTTGCCATTAGCGCCATTATCTACAACCTCGTTATGAGTTTCATTCACAGCCTCCATAGTCCAAGCTGGACTAAAATGCTTCGCACCCGGTGTCAGAGCTGCAGTAGATGATCTGGACAGAGCACCTAGCTTGGAAATACAGCTCATGCATCTCTCGAGCATCACATTTCCATTTCCGTTCCATGGAGCTATGTCTGTGCCGTCGACAGTTTCATTGACGGATGCCGTATCACCTAAGCCCATGTCCTGAAAATGAGTTCGTTCTGCGGACGGCCAGTAGGGGGAAATGGCACCAGCTTCTTCTCCTATACACGGGTCTTCGTATAGTCGTAAGTCCGTCGGTGGTAGAGACCGATCTATGGTGTTTAGCTCTAGTCTCCGAACGTGGGGTTTTTTAAATGTATTGTTAGAGTTGGGACTTTGAGTACCTGTTGAAAAAGTTTGCTGGATGAATAAAAAAAAAAATATTAAAATATTTTTGTTGTATTAAAACATTCGACCACAATCTTTGGCCCGCGACTTAGTCTGCGTAGAATTAGGTTTTAAACATTCCCTTTGTTTTTGAAGTGATAGCGTCTTATAAATCGATGCACACCGGCTGCATGCACGAAAAAGTGTCACGTTCCACCTGAGCTTGCGTGTGCAAGCGAGAGTGCGGAACAAGCGATAGAGAGGCACGATCGGCCCAAGCGTTGGCTTGTGACTAGAGAAAATTGTAATTTTCAATTAACTCCTTCTTTGTATTATACAAAATAATGATCAGTGATAATAATTCAATGCAATTCATAAAAGTATGTAATTTTTCATCAATGTTTCTTTATGACGTTATCACGTAAAAGTTTTACGTGATAACGTCATCGGTACGGTAAAACTATCGTCCGTAAACCAACTGTAAACTCTTTAGTCTTTTTATTACTGTTGCCATTAGCGCCATTTTCTACAACCTCGTTATGAGTTTCATTCACAGCCTCCATAGTCCAAGCTGGACTAAAAAAAATTGGTTGTCTGTAAAGACAACCAATTTTATTTTTCGCATTGCATTTAAAATATTAGTAAGGCTTTGTCATACCTAATGGCCTTCTTCTAGGCGTCAGTTGTCCTCTCGAGGCGAGATCGAAGTCCCTCGCGATCTCTGCCGCCTGATCGGTGACCAGGACGTGCAAGCCCTCACCTTTGCCACAGTGAGAGCCGCCTTCGAAGCAAAATCGCCCATCGATCACTCCATAACGTCTACATTACAGAAAACAATCAATTAGGCATTGGTAAGCTGACTAATAATAACGAATCGATAACAATAGCATTAGAACCTGATGATGAAGAGGATTCTGAAGTTATTCTGTCTTCAGGGGATACCACATTGCTATCCACGAATAAAAAAGAACTGGAACTCTCCAATGCATGGAGGCCACATACATAGTGCCCGCATTCAGTCCAGAGCACTACCCTAAGGAACCGAAAGGTGGCGGTATCCTTTCCACCAACAAAAGCATTCCCAAGAAGGGTTGACGTCAGGCAGGCGGCCGGTCGTAAAATGTCAAGCCGAACCACTTACAACATGGCTTATAAGCCATGTTGTCCCGACCCGACCCCACATAGCGTGGGACAAGGAGAGGGAGATGATGATGATGATGATAAAAATAGCATTAAAGTAGATAGTAGAATTAGAGTTTATAGAACCAATGATTGTATCAAAACGTGTCTACTATACTACCTAAGTCAAAACGTGCAAAATTATAAGCATTTCCTTCTTATCTTCCGTTTGGTTATCTTATCAGATCAAACAATAGCAACGATCAAGAAAAACGTTACATGGAATTATAATTATATTATAGTTTCGTCAGTTCAAATATTAAAGAAGAGTACCGAAAGTCTGCATATTAAAAGATATCTGTGAGACCTCTAGAAACCATCTTAAATTAACAACATTGTTAAAATAATTGTCTTCTTAAAGTGCCTACAAAAATACTAGTGGGGTAGTGAATACGTTTTTATTAGATATTTTTTTTATAGATTTGCTTTTACATAAAAAACATTTTTTTTATTAAAGTGTTAACCTACACTTAAGGAAATATCAGAATAAATTTATTTATTCATCAATTATCAAAAATTCCTAGGCCAGCGGGGTTCCGCTGGCCTCGGAATTTTTGATATATTGTGTTTATAAATTTATTCCAAAAAACAATTTGTTTAAAGCCAAATTAATTAAAAAAGACAAATTTATATGAAACTAGTATTTGCCTGACGGACTTCCGCGCTATCTCATGAAAACCCTTTGTTATTCTGCATTAGATAAAAAGTAGCATGTGACTCTCCAGTTCCTATTACTATACCCATGCCGAAAATCACGGTAATCTGTGCACTGCTGCACATTCTTACCGCTGCATGGAAGAAAGAACAAACTGAACACTTTCGCATCTATATTTTATCTATGAATTTCTTAATGACAAAGTAACATGAAAGCGTCGACATTGCCTTCAACTGCCCATTAGATGCTTTAATTTTACAGTACATCTCCTCGATAAGTCCACTTTCATATTAGGGCCGTCCATGAACATTCGGAGCATCAAAGGCTTTACAGGAATTTGTTGATCCGCCCCTTGAATAACTTTATGTTGAAGATCAATGTTTGTTGTCACAAATGTTTTGTTTTTATTCGATGACAAGATAGTCCTTGACTGCGACCTCACCTGATGGTAAATGACGATGCAGTCTAAGATGATAGCGGGCTAAATTGGTGCGGGTATAGCATTGCATGTGCATTGGCACATTCAACCCATACCCATAATCTGTTTCTACACGCTATTGAACCTGAATGCTAAATCTCTTGGCGACACGTTATTGACGGTAGGGTGGTAACTACCCACGGCCAAAGCCCTTCACCAAACCAGACTAGGGACAGTTCAGAAATTATAACGATTAAAACGAAGCATCGGCTGGATCATGCGTCATGCTCGTGAACGGGTTCCACCGGCGGAAATGGGGCTGCTTTCTATCTGCCCGTCTTAACATGAATTGTATTGTAGTACCTACGCGTTTTGGAACTTCCTCTCATTGTGGAAATATTATATTCTATTCTATTCTAACAAAGTTGCATGGGTTAAATCGGCTTGGCATCCGGCTGCCCACAGGATAGTATAAAACCTTATTACAGCTACATAATAATATTGTAAAATGATTATTTTGAAAAGAGCAACTGCTGAGTTTCTTGCCGGCTCTTCTCAGCAGAATCCGCTTTCCGAACCGGTGCGGTGGTAGTCATGACGTGTGATAAGAACCACAGGTGGGCCTACGTAAAATAAATAATATTAATTTTTTTTTTGAATTTTATAAATTCCCAAATTGACCCCCCGGGAATCGAACCCGAGACCTACCAGTTATGAGACCAGTACAAGATTGGATAGTTAACTATGCATCGTAAACTATGACATTACCATCAAAGTAAAATAAACCAAGAGTTGAGTTGAGTTAGAGCTCAATTTCGTGTATGTATTCTTATACATTTACGTAACAAAAACGCTTCAAATTAAAATCGTCTGTATTGAATTTGTGACTTTAAAGCCATACTAATATGGTTCATACTACTTTGATGCTAATGTCATAGTTAACTTTTTTTTTTATTCGATGACAAGCTAGTCCTTGACTGCGATCTCACCTGATGGTAAGTGACGATGCAGTCTAAGATGGTAGCGGGCTAACTTGGAAGGGGTATGGCAGTGAACATTCAACCCATACCCTTAATTGGTTTCTACACGCCATCGTGCCGGAACGCTAAATCGCTTGGCTGTACGTCTTTGACGGTAGGGTGGTAACTAGCCACGGCCAAAGCCTTTCACCAAACCAGACTATTATTTATCTAGCGACAATTCAGAAATTATAAATTCAAATTCAAATTCAACATTGTTTATTTCACTTAGGCCAACCTGTGGCTCTTATGACACGTCACCACCGGTTCGGAAAGCGGATTCTGCTGAGAAGAGCCGGCAAGAAACTCAGCAGTTGCTCTTTTCAAAATAATCATTTTACAATATTATTATGTAGCTATTACATTGTAATAAGTTTTTTATATTATCTTTTGGGCAGCTGGATGCCAAGCCGATTTAACTCATGCAACTTTGTTAGAATAGAATATATTATTTTATTTCCACAATGAGGGGAAGTTCCAAAAAAGCGTACTACAATTCAACTCATGTTAAGACGGGCAGATAGAAAGTAGCCCCATTCCCGCCGGTGGAACCCGTTCACGAGCATGACGCATCCAGCCGTATAAATGCCCAAATTGACCCCGCCGGGAATCGAACCCGAGACCTCCCAGTTATGAGTAGGAGACTCGTTGGCCGTTGCTTGTTACCACCCTACCGTCAAAGACGTGCCGCCAAGCGATTTAGCGTTCCGGCACGATGGCGTGTAGAAACCGATAAGGGGTATGGGTTGAATTTTCACTGCCATACCCCCTCCAAGTTAGTCCGCTACCATCTTAGACTGCATCGTCACTTACCATCAGGTGAGATCGCAGTCAAGCACTATCTTGTCATCGAATAAAAAAAAGGACGTCAAAAAATGTCCAGAAAGTGAGTCACATTTACCGGAGGTGCGCGATCTCCCACACGCCCAGCAGGCGCGGCGGCACCCCGGATGTGAGGGCGAAGCGCCGCTCGTGCAGGTGCAGCCGCGCCGGCCCGGCCGCCAGCCGCCGCGCGCTGGAGCCGGCGGGCCCCGCGCCCACCAGCACCAGGTACTGCCGCGCGTCGCCCAGCTGCGCGCTCACCTTCACCTGGTACAAACACTCATAATTTATCATCTGCCAGACTAGTTTTTAGGGTTCCGTACCTCGAAAGGTAAAAAAGCAACCCGTATAAGATCACTCTCTTGTCCGTCTGTCCATGTGTCACCACCGATTTTCTCAGGGACGGGTGGACTTAGCAAGTTGAAATTTATACCAGATACTGAGGTCTGTAGTCCCTATTAGGTGTATTAAAATCAAGGTCCTGAGGCAACACTATCAAAAGATATGGGCAAAGTTAGGTTTTTGCGAAAACTTGTAACAAAATTTACCTTAATTTTCAACATTGTTATTTTTCGGAATTTTCGATTTACTTTTGCTATAAGACCTTGCTTTTAACCAAACTTGACAATTCTAGGTCAACCATAAGTACCCTTTAAGTTTAGGGTCGAAAACCTATATGTTACTTCCCGTTGACCTATAGTCCGGTACCGGTAGTCCGTTTGCCAGTTTTTTTGTTAAGCACACGTTCCATAGTTTTACAAAGGATTGACGTGATTGCTATCGGTCTATAATTGGCCGGGTCAGCACGACTTTTTCGGTACTGGCTGCACGTTTGCAACTTTCCACGACTTGGAGACATGAGCAGTTTCAAGAAAGAGACGAAACAAGCGTGTTAGTACAGGAGACAGCTCAGGGGCGCAACTGCGCAGGACAACTGCAGGTATACCATCAGGACCACTGGCCTTGCTCACGTCAAGGCTACGAAGAGTTTTTAAAACCTCTCGCTGGTGTATGCGTATCTCCATATGCGTATGTATCTCCGGCATGATGGAGTCGCAAGTTGGAAAGGTGGGCGTGCGTTTGTTTCCACTGGAAACAAATCTCACGTTTTAATGCTGGAAACTTTCCAGCATTAAAACGTGAGATTTCAGCAAACAGAGACGCTAGAAGATTAGCCTTGTCTGTTGCAGAAACAGCCAGTGATCCATCTAGTTTCTGCGGGGGTGGCAGTGAAGGACGGCAAAAGCTCACTTCAACCGCTTCGCGAGGGACCAGGAATCTTTGCTACCACTGGGGTGAGAGGCTAGCTTACGCCCAATGCTGCTAGTTCGACTGAAGCGAGCTCTTTCCAAAACCCTCTTGTAGGATTTGGCGGCAATATTGAATTCTCTTTTCTTGATTTTGACATCCGGAGCTTTGAGAGCGCGAGCGTCCGCCCATGATACAAAAGCTGAATGCTTACGAACCTCTGCAGCAGCGCATTCAGCGTTGTACCACGGGGGTGTCTTACCAACGGGCGATACGTCTGAAAATGGTATAAAGTATTCCATTGCCTGGCGTATCACATCCGATATAGCACTCTCACAGCTCGACGGATCGTTGGTAGAGAAACAAGCTTGCCGCCAAGTGTAAGATGCAAAAAATTGCCGCATCTCATCCCAATCTGCTGACCTGTATCGCCACACCCGCCTCTTAACTGAAGAGTCTGAGGACGGAGGGTAAAAATTGGATACATTTTTCACAAGAAAAAAAAAGAAAGTTGGGGTCTGGGGCCCCAAGGGGGAAGAAACTGAGACTGAAAACCTGTCTGGATCAGTTGTCAGCAAAAGTTCCAAGCAATTGGGTCTACATCTGGTATCCGAGTGGCCTCCTGGACTAGCTGAGAAAGATCTAGCGATAGTGCAAATATGCGCACCTCTCTCCCGGCATGGTCAGTTTTCATGTATGGGAAGAGCCACTCCTGATGGTGGGCATTGAAGTCTCTCGGAAATACCAGCTGTGCGGTAGGATATCGATGTTGGACGATTTCAGCCTTTTCTCTGAGGTAGTTGAACAACTGAGTCCTCCAGGTCACCGATATGCGAACGATAATCTCACGACTCACAACCTGTATCAACCAAGCACCACAGAACTGAGAACTTAGGTACCTCCAAATTACGGAGACGTTGGCAGCAGATATTATCACGAGCGTACAAACACACCATTGCGCGAGGTTTAAAATTGTGCTCAAGCGAATACCCGTAATACCGTGACCCAAATCGAAGCAGTTCTGATAGTAGACTCAACTGGAGACCGCGGAAACGCCCAAACCCTCCTGGAAATTGCCATCGGGTCCTATCTCCGGTCGCCAACCGGCACGATGGAAGCCATCCCAGGATTTTTCGCCAAAGGTGGTGTGGCAGCCTTTCATAGGTAGCGAACCTACTAATTGGGCCTAAGGAGTCTAAGGAGACCTGCGCTCAGTAGTGAGCAGTTCATATCGTAAGAGTCTTCCCACTCCAGCGCTATAGTAAATGGTCTTCTTCAAGAATACTGCATATCTGTACCTGCCACTGCATGAGCCTCTCGCGCGTCTCGAAGACCAGCACCGCGGTGAAGTCCTGGCACAGCAGCGCCAGGGTGTGCGAGTGCTTGTCGAGGGTGAAGCCCGCCTCGCAGCCGAGGTAGCGCTGCAGCGACAGCGACGCCTTGGTGGCCGCGCCGCCGCAGCGCGCGCGCGAGTCGCGGTACACTTGCAGGTGTACGCAGTCTGTATCTGTACCTGCCACTGCATGAGCCTCTCGCGCGTCTCGAAGGCCAGCACCGTAGTGAAGTCCTGGCACAGCAGCGCCAGGGTGTGCGAGTGCTTGTCGAGGGTGAAGCCCGCCTCGCAGCCGAGGTAGCGCTGCAGCGACAGCGACGCCTTGCTGGCCGCGCCGCCGCAGCGCGCGCGCGAGTCGCGGTACACTTGCAGGTGTACGCAGTCTGTATCTGTACCTGCCACTGCATGAGCCTCTCGCGCGTCTCGAAGGCCAGTACCGCGGTGAAGTCCTGGCACAGCAGCGCCAGGGTGTGCGAGTGCTTGTCGAGGGTGAAGCCCGCCTCGCAGCCGAGGTAGCGCTGCAGCGACAGCGACGCCTTGCTGGCCGCGCCGCCGCAGCGCGCGCGCGAGTCGCGGTACACTTGCAGGTGTACGCAGTCTGTATCTGTACCTGCCACTGCATGAGCCTCTCGCGCGTCTCGAAGGCCAGTACCGCGGTGAAGTCCTGGCACAGCAGCGCCAGGGTGTGCGAGTGCTTGTCGAGGGTGAAGCCCGCCTCGCAGCCGAGGTAGCGCTGCAGCGACAGCGACGCCTTGCTGGCCGCGCCGCCGCAGCGCGCGCGCGAGTCGCGGTACACTTGCAGGTGTACGCAGTCTGTATCTGTACCTGCCACTGCATGAGCCTCTCGCGCGTCTCGAAGGCCAGCACCGCGGTGAAGTCCTGGCACAGCAGCGCCAGGGTGTGCGAGTGCTTGTCGAGGGTGAAGCCCGCCTCGCAGCCGAGGTAGCGCTGCAGCGACAGCGACGCCTTGCTCGCCGCGCCGCCGCAGCGCGCGCGCGAGTCGCGGTACACTTGCAGGTGTACGCAGTCTGTGGCACAAACAACATAATTGGGTATTTGACAGTTCTCAAAAGGTTGATATTTATTATTTATAATCGAAAATGTAACATGTCACTTCAATTTGACTAATATTCTTTAAAAAAAAACGGCCAAGTGCGAGTCGGGCCTCGCTCTTTTAGGGTTCCGTTAAAAAAAATTAAATTAAAATATTTTCATGTACCCATGGAAATATTTTAATTTAATTTAATTTTTATTATTTGTTATAGCGGCAATAGAAATACATAATATGTGAAAATTTCATCTGTCTATCTATTACGGTTTACGAGATACAGCCCGCTGACAGACGGACGGACGGATGGACATTGGACAGCGTAGGCTTAGTAATAGGGTTCCGTTGGTACCCTTTGGGTACGGAACCCTAAAAAGAAAAAGAAAATGTAAGAATAACATTTGTAAAAATAAATCGGTCAAAGAACAAATATTATAAGCTGTTTTACCATGATTTTTCTACGACATTATCTGTCTCTTTCTAAAACAAAATTTTATATCAAGAGTATATTATAGAGCTTTGTGTTTTGACGTCACAACACAATAGCGCTCTCTTTGTCTAACAAGGTAACCTTTAAAGCTTTATATTTCCGAGACTAGTTGAGATATCTAAAAAAGAAAAATGGCATTGTGTTACAAAATAATTAAAAAACGTAATCTATATATATAAAAGAAAGTGGTGTTAGTTACACTATTTATAACTCAAGAACGGATGAACCGATTTGGTTGAAAATTGGTGGAGAGGTAGCTTAGAACCAGGAGACGGACATAGGATACTTTTTATCCCGTTCGACCGCGTTTCGGTCAAGTCACTATAAAACGTTGTATAACAAAAACGCATCTGACATGGAATAACAAAACGCAAATGACAGTGGAATAACAAAACGTAAATGACAGCTAAACGTAATTTTGTCTTTGGTTAAGTATGGTACAAATTTGTCAATTATAAAAAGTGTTATAATAAAGCATTACTGATATTATAAATGCGAAAGTGTGTTTGTTTGTTGGTTTGTCCTTCAATCACAGAACATCATCATCAGAACAGCGGATTGATGCGATTTTTTGCATGGGTATAGTAATGGATGTAGTAGTGGTTCCTCAGACCGGGAGAGCTACTTTTTATCTCGGATAATGAAAGTGTTCCCGCGGGACTTTTAAAAACTAAATCCATGCGGACGAAGTCGCGGGCATCAGCTAGTCTATCTATATATATAAAAGAAAGTGGTGTTAGTTACACTATTTATAACTCAAGAACGGATGAACCGATTTGGCTGAAAATTGGTGGAGAGGTAGCTTAGAACCAGGAGACGGACATAGGATACTTTTTATCCCGTTCGACCGCGTTTCCGTCAAGTCACTATAAAACCTGGTATAACAAAAACGCATTTGACGTGGAATAACAAAACGCAAATGACAGTGGAATAACAAAACGTAAATGACAGCTAAACGTAATTTTGTCTTTGGTTAAGTATGGTAAAAAATTTGACAATTATAAAAAGTGTTATAATAAAGCATTACTGATATTATAAATGCGAAAGTGTGTTTGTTTGTTGGTTTGTCCTTCAATCACAGAACATCAACATCAGAACAGCGGATTGATGCGATTTTTTGCATGGGTATAGTAATGGATGTAGTAGTGGTTCCTCAGACCGGGAGAGCTACTTTTTATCTCGGATAATGAAAGTGTTCCCGCGGGACTTTTAAAAACTAAATCCATGCGGACGAAGTCGCGGGCATCAGCTAGTCTATCTATATATATAAAAGAAAGTGGTGTTAGTTACACTATTTATAACTCAAGAACGGATGAACCGATTTGGCTGAAAATTGGTGGAGAGGTAGCTTAGAACCAGGAGACGGACATAGGATACTTTTTATCCCGTTCGACCGCGTTTCCGTCAAGTCATATATATAAAACCTGGTATAACAAAAACGCATTTGACGTGGAATAACAAAACGCAAATGACAGTGGAATAACAAAACGTAAATGACAGCTAAACGTAATTTTGTCTTTGGTTAAGTATGGTAAAAAATTTGACAATTATAAAATGTGTTATATAATAATAATAATAAAGCATTACTGATATTATAAATGCGAAAGTGTGTTTGTTTATTGGTTTGTCCTTCAATCACGTCGCAACAGAACAGCGGATTGATGCGATTATTTGCATGGGTATAGGAATGGATGTAGTAGTGGTTCCTCAGACCGGGAGAGCTACTTTTTATCTCGGATAGTGGAAGAGTTCCCACGGGATTTTTAAAAACTAAATCCATGCGGACGAAGTCGCGGGCATCAGCTAGTTTTAAATAAATAAAATAATAATACCCAACTGGGTATTTGACAATTGTCAAAATGTTGATATTCAGTCATTAAAATCGAAAATGTAACATGTAAGAATATCATTCGTAAAAAGTAGTAATAACAGAAAATGAATCGATCAAAAACCAAATAAGTTTTAAGCTATTTTACTGTGACTAAATGTGTCTCTTTCTAAAACGAAATTTTGTATGAAGAGTGTATAAAGAATAAAGAATAATTTATTTATCAAAATTAAACACTACTTAATTAATTACAATTAATTAATGCAGGGCGGGGTACCCCTTGATGTAATGTTTGGAATAGAGCTACCATCTTGTGTGCCATACTGTGGGAATTGGTGACATGACATCTATGATGTTTTAATTTTAAAAGTAATTATTCATTATTAAGTATAACTATTTAACTAATATTGTGAATTAAATTAAATTCAAAACTATAGATCTTTCACAGAAAGATTACCACTATTATTATATAAAACTGTACAATTTGCCTCGTCCAATGTCCAGTGACTCTAGACTCTTAGTAATGGTTCGGAATACCAAAGAACCAACAAAGATTCTTTCTAATTTAGGACAGGATTTTGTATGAGGCTAAATAAATTTTGCAGTCGTCTTTCGTACAAAATATTATTACAAAAGAAAACATGTTCTCACAAAACTACACAATATTACATAGGAAGTTATCGATCCCTGATAAAAAAGCCGTAGACCTATCCCCGGGGGAACCCAGTCACATTCTGCAGATTTTATGGAGTCGAAAATAAACGTTATGGAATCCTTTGTACGCGTCCCGATATTTATTACACCCCTACCCTGTACATGGTTTGCTGTACATAGGTACACCATTGAGTTATACATAATATATCATAGAGATACAGGCCGCACACATCAAAGGACGGTTGGACTTACAATGAAAAGTCAAGTTGTCAATAGAAAAGTTAACCATCATACTAAACTTAAAAATATGTAGGTATTTTGTAAAATTAGCTTTTGTGTGATCTTAATGGCCCTTTTATGTGCTTACTAAAACTCATTAAGTGTTTCCTCTCGTTGTGATCGTGGTGACAATGTCACTCTCTCTTTTTGATGATAACAACATTGATAAAGGATAAATCTATAGACTGCAGATTAATTAAATGTATTGGAAAAGACTTAAGCTGCATTAAAAATATTATAATAATAATTAGTTAATAATAATTAGTTAAAAAGCGCTAATGGGTGCCCTGGATTCACTGCTGCCGAGTTATTTTGACAGCAGCGAAGACCTTTCCGACACACATTCGATTCTGTACTGCGCGGCTGTTGCGGCATGTCGTGTTGCTAATGTAAAGTTAATTAATAATGATACAGCAACACGACCGAAGCCTACCGCACCAGCCTGGCAGTGCAGGATCGAACGTCGTATTGATGGGGCTAGGGCACTCATTGGCAAGCTACTCTGCTTCAGGGAGGGCAACACTCGCCCTAGAATCATGCGCTTTGTGAGGCGCGCTTTCTTGGGGACTGATATCAGCCCTCAAGATTATATGGCGCGCGTCACTGAGCGCATTGACTTCCTGAAACAGAAGGTCTCGGCATGGGCTAGCCGTATTCGTAGATACAAGAGCCGGGTCGAGAGATATACCCTGAATCGCACTTTCCAAAGCGATCAAAGGCGGGTGTACCGAGGTTGGGAACACCCTGACCAAGGTGTCACCGATGCGCGCCTACCGGATGATGAAGCCATGACATCATTCGGGCGCAACATCTGGTCGGCGCCTGTCGCTCACACTGAGGGTGATTGGACGTGGGATGTAGAAAGAGCGTGCGATCAAATTCCAGAAATGGACCTAGTTACTATAACCCCTGAAGACGTGGCCACTGCAGCCCGTCACCTGCCCAATTGGAAATCCTCTGGGCCGGACGGGCTGCACAACTTTTGGATAAAGTGGCTACGCAGCTCGCACGCTCGTTTGGCATCCCAATTCCAATCATCTCTAGAGTCAGAGTCGCTACCCCAGTTTCTGACAACAGGTATTACCCTCCTGCTCCATAAATCAGGTAGTACTACGGAGCCCAAAAATTATAGGCCGATTACGTGCCTACCAACATTGTATAAACTTCTTACATCCATTCTGAGAACGAAAATTAACGATCACATCGATACAAAATCCATCATGTCTAATTCTCAGAACGGATGTAGGAATGGCTCCCGTGGTACTAAGGAGCTTCTCCTCATTGATATGGCCATTTGTCAACAGGTTCGGCGCTCCCAAAAGGATCTGTCGACATGTTGGATAGACTATAAGAAGGCCTACGACTCTGTGCCCCATACATGGCTCATGAAGGTGCTGGAACTGTACAAAGTAAACACAGTACTACGCACCTTCCTACAGACGTGTATGGGGCAGTGGAGGACAGTCCTTCACTATCCAGGGTGTCGCCGGACCCTGGGGAGCGCGGAGCCTATAAGGATTGAGCGAGGCATATTCCAGGGCGATAGCCTCAGTCCTTTGTGGTTTTGCCTGGCTCTGAATCCTCTGAGTACTCTCTTGGAGAATTCAGGGCTAGGTTACCGGTTGAGGAGAGGTGGTCAGGTTATATCACACCTCCTTTACATGGATGACCTAAAACTCATTGCCCCCAACAAATCACATCTACTAGAGTTACTGAAGGTAACTAAAGCCTTTAGTGATTCCATTAGGATGGAATTTGGTGTGGACAAATGTGCGGTCATGCATGTAAAGCGAGGGAGGATTGTGGAATCTGAGGGTGTTGAGCTCTCGGATTCCATATACCTCAGATCGCTCTCCCCAACTGAAACCTACAAATACCTGGGCATGGCGGAGGCGTTAGTGATACCTAAGGCCGGCCGACAGCCGAGGCCGACATGAGGCAGTCGGTGAGGGAGAGTTTCCTTGGCCGTCTGAAGAAAGTGCTGAAAAGCCTTTTGTCGGGCGGCAATAAGGTGCGCGCCTTCAACGGTTGGGTCATGCCGGTCTTGATGTATTCCTTCGGCATACTCAGGTGGACTCAGACTGAGCTTGACGCCCTGGACAGACAAGTTCGTGCGCTGCTGACCGCATATCGGATGCATCACCCGCGCTCCTCGGTGATGAGGCTGTACATCCCGCGGAAGTGTGGGGGAAGAGGCCTTTTGAATGCCAAAACCCTCCACAACCGCGAGGTGTGCAGTCTCAGGGAGTACTTTCTCCACGCCGAGACGGAGATGCACCGCGATGTGGTCGCAGTGGACAGGGGTCTGACGCCGCTCTCCTTGGCTAAAGAGAACTGGCGCATACCTGTGGTGCTCAGTACCAATGACCGCAGGGTTGTATGGTAAGGTAAGGAGCTTCACGGACGCTTTTATCGGGCCCTCCACGGGCCTGATGTTGACTTTGAAGCGTCCGTGGCCTGGCTGCGCTTTGGTGACCTCTTTGGGGAAACCGAAGGGTTTGTGTGTGCAATTATGGACGAGGTCATGATGACGAACAATTACAGAAAATACATAGTGAAGGATGGAACGGTAGACATATGTCGGGCATGTCGCCGTCCTGGAGAAACTATCCGTCACATTGTTTCTGGTTGTTCTCATCTAGCTAACGGCGAATACTTACACAGACATAACCAAGTGGCCAGGATTATCCACCAGCAACTTGCCTTGAAATACAATCTTGTGGAATCGGAGGTACCGTACTACAAGTATGTGCCCGACCCAGTTCTTGAAAATGGTTATATCACACTGTACTGGGATCGATCTATCATTACAGACAGGACTATTGTAGCCAATAAGCCTGACATAGTGGTGATAGATCGATCAGAGCGCCGTGCAATGATTGTTGATGTTGCTGTCCCGCATGACGAAAACCTCGTGAAAGCCGAGAAAGAGAAACTCACCAAGTATCTCGACTTAGCGCACGAGGTTGTCGCCATGTGGAATGTAGACAGCAATCATTGTACCGATAGTGATAACCGCTAATGGTCTTATAGCCAAGAGCCTCGACCAACATCTTTCGAGGCTCTCGTTGGGTAGCTGGGTCAAGGGCCAGATCCAGAAGGCTGTACTCCTGGACACGGCTCGCATCGTCAGGAGGTTCCTCTCTCTGGGGCCCTGACCGCCGGTTGCTTGGACCCTGTTCCCGAGACCGGTGGACCGCTATTTTTTATATTTTTAAATATTTTTTTTATTTTTGTTTTATAATGAAATATTTAAAAATGTAAAGAATATGAGTAAAAGTAAATAAAGATGATAATAACTATGTAAGTATTTTCTTTTAATTTTCCTATTAGTTTCTTGGACTATGTCGCTTTTTATTAATATTAACTTGTACTTTTTACAAATACCATAAGAGATGCATTGTTTATCGTAGATTTGATTTCGTCATAATATTACGTCATTATTAAACAATCGTCCCATCGAGCAGATTTGAACTTAGACAGCATAAAATTTTTAAGCGCCAATTTACTAAATGTGAAAAAGCTAAACGTTTAATTGTCCCAAGACATTATTGTGTCCAGTTCATCGCTACCTCTAGTGTGTGGCAACTGACACCTCTCTGGTCATAGAGCCGGCGAATGATTTATTTTCGTAAGCTGAAATTATGCCTCTTCTGTATGGCACTATACTCCTGAATTATTATAGTTTTGAGCCTTCCATTTACCGAGGAAATTGCATGCAGTACCGTTGCATACATCATTTAATTTTGTGTTTGATGGTACTAAATTTTATCTTGGTGTGAAATACTTTCTAATCAAATTATACCTACGTATCGTCCAATATAATAATATTATGTCCTTACTAATGCGAAAGCGTATTTATTTGTTTGTTGGTTTTTCCTTCAATCACACAACAACGGAGCAACGGATCGACATGATTTTTGCATGGGTATAGTTGCACTAGACTACACTAGAGGACTTGGAGATTGATATAGGCTACCTTATATCTCGGGGGAAAAAGAATTTCCAAAGTATTTAATAACGTAACTTCACACGGATGAAGTCGAGAGCAAATGCTAGTCATATATAATCTTCACTTAACTAAGCCGCGGCCCACCCTGCTGTAGAGATGTGGCGATTTAGACAAATCTCGCAAGAGGAAACACTTAATGAGTTTTAGTAAACACATAAACAGGGCCATTAGTCAACATCGAACAAGCTGTGTCTGTTTATCGCTTCCCGGCGAAATGACTGCGAGCCAAGTGTCGAGTGTCGTCAGATGTCGACGACCGCCGGGGTTAAGGGAGAGGGTAGACTGGCTACTTTTAGCGACAGCGAACGGCGCTTTTGCATCGCGTTATTGTGAATCAAAAGCGTTCGAAACGATGCCGCGATGTTCAAAACGCGAAGGTCGTCGCTTAAAAATCGCGAAACGCCGATGCTAAAAAACGCAACTCGATCTCTGCGACTGACTGACTGCCAACGTAGCGTTCGAACGTGGAATCGAGTTTCCAAACAGCAACTTAAAAGCGAAAAAACGTCGATCGCTACCGCTATAATTTAATATAAAAAAAATATTTTTAAACAACCGACTTCAAACTCCCGCTTTACTTTATTGTTGATATTTTAAATACCGCTTAACCGATTTCGATGAAATATATATGGGACCACCTGAGAACTATACACTTTCAAACAAAAAAAGAATTTTCCAATCGGTTCAGGCGCCTTCGAGTAATCGGTGGACATACATAAAAAAAATCCGACGAATTGATAACCTCCTCCTTTTTTGAAGTCGGTTAAAAGGCAACCAGTCTGCCCTCTCTCTAAGAAGTATCGAGTTAAGCGCCACACAAAGTGACCGATATGAGGTTAATTGCTGTGTAATTACTAATTATAAGGGAATAAATGTCAATTTGGTGGACCTCCCTGTTGCATTGATGAGCGTGGTGGTCCAATATACATATGGAACTCTATGGTATGATTGCCGAGTACCAGTACGACAAGGATGTAATGGCACTTCGATGACATTGACAGGGGGGCGTGAGTGTGCTAACAGTACATATAAGTCCTGTCAATAAAGTGATTTTTCATATAAGTGCGGTGTTAGTTCCAACTTTGGCCGCGCGCCAAAAGATCCTTGACACATGTAATGAATAAAGATGTCGCCAATATCAGCAAATCTTTATCATACGTCAAATCATGGGCACTGGGCATAGTATGGCAGCTTGTATGAAATAGTGGTCTGTGACATCATAAATATTTAAAGCATTTTTAAAATTGTTAACTTAAATTAAAACTCTTATAGTGCACGTGTATTTTACTTATTTTGGAAGACTCCATTTAACTAAAACAAATCAATAAAGAGTCAACTCGTAAGAGAGTAACTCTTTATATTTTAATAAAGAGTACCTAATCAAATAAAGAGTTGATACAGATTTATAAAATAAAGAGATTCTGCCTTAATTGACGACCTCCCTGGCTCAATGGTGAGCGCTGTTGCTTTATAACTGGGAGGTCTCGGGTTCGATTCCCGGCGGGGTCAGTTTGGGAATTTATAATTTCTGAATTGTCTCTGGTCTGGTCTGGTGGGAGGCTTTGGCCGCGGCTAGTTACCACCCTACTGTCAAAGACGTGCCGCCAAGCGATGGCGTGTAGAAACCAATTAGGGGTATGGGTTGAATGTTCACTGCCATACCCCTTACAAGTTAGCCCGCTACCATCTTAGACTGCATCGTCACTTACCATCAGGTGAGATCGCAGTCAAGGACTAGCTAAACATCGAATAAAAAAATTGGCAACATTCCTATAAAATCTAAATCTACGCGGTCTATGTCACTGGCATCAGCTGTATGGTAGTTAGATAGGTAGTAAGTAATAGTGAGACCGTGTGAAAGTGCAAGGAATGTGCAGTTGACATTATAGGCAGAGTGTCGACTGTCGGCGACGCGGCACAAAGCGTCGTTTGTTCTCGGCCGGCTTGCTGCACTCCACTAAACTAGCGGCACGCTATGATGGCCGGTTTGACACATTACAATAGTGATGTGGAATGTCAATTTATTCTCGAACAAAAAACAATTAAGTTTTGTTTTTGTACCTGATTAAATAGGTTTAATAAAACAAAAATGTATATGTTTATTTAATTTATTTGAACGAACTGAATATTTGAATGAAAATGAATATACATACTTTATATGCACACAAGAAACATATGAATACAAAAGATACCAAAAAAGGTGCCACAAAAGGCCATAATTAATCAGATTCGTCCATACTACTATTTTCACTGTCGTCACTGCTATCATCACCTACATTAATAATTATATGTTCGTTTTCTATAATATTATCTATTTTCACATCTCTTTCATAATCTTCCCTTATTAATTTAACAGTTCTATTCACAACCTTTTCCCAGTCTCCTTTAGTCACATGTTCACAAGCTTCTTCTAATAATTTTAGCATTTTTTTTGTGGTAAATGGGGGTTCTGTATTGTGTCTTGCAGCATATCCCTTAATTTGAGCCCACACCAACTCAATCGCATTATACTCACAATGGTAAGGCGGTAACCGTATAACTCTGTGCCCATGTTCTAATGCTATTTCGTCAATGACGTATCGGATCTTGGTTGGTTTGTTTTCTTTTAAAAGACGTACTAATTCCGCTTTTAACATATTCATGTTTGCATCTACGCCATTTTTACGAAGCCATGCGACGATATCAGCTTTCTTTTGGGATTGGGCAGGTGGCTTGTCAATTTGCATCGAGTGGTATGGGGCGTTGTCCATAATTATAATAGATGGTTCAGGGAGGCTACACAACATTGAGGTAAACCATTCAGTAAACTTTTCTCCATTCATGTCTTCATGATAGTCTCCAGTGGTTTTTGACGCAAAAGCCATGAGAGAACCTTCGACAAACCCGTTGATGGTTCCGGCGTGACAAATTATAAGTCGCGATCCTTTTCCTACAGGAACTTTGGAAGTAGATGCTGCTGTGTCATCGTTCCAAGAACGGCCTACAGTATGGTTAGCATTAAGCCATGTTTCATCCAAGAACACAACATTTTGCCAATTTTTGATTTCTTTCACTTGCCGTAAAAAAGTATACCTTGCCATCGCTATATCAAATCTTTCCATCAATATTTTGCGTTTGTTACATTTTTTGTATCGAAATCCAATGGTCTTCAAAATCTTCGTTAAAGAACTTTCCCCACCGAAGAATAATCCAGCTTCCTTCAGTGAATGCACCAACTTTTTTCTTGTTGGATACTCCTTCTGTAAATAGTAGCCGTAAACATGTCTTCGGATAGCATCGGCATCAAAGCTATCGATGCCTACGACTGGTTTTGCTCGTTTTCTCTTTTTTGGTGTGTGAAGTTTATTTTCTTCTGTGCCAGTCTCGCCATATTTTTTTTTAGTTATCCGTCTAACAGTTCGTTGTCCAATATTAAGCGCATCAGCTACGCGTTCAACCACTGACGTTATATGTAAAATTGGCCCTCCATTTTGAGCTTCACGATCGAAATAGTTACGAAGGCGTATTACGAACTCACGTGTCTGACTATTTAGAACAGTTCTCTGCGTACGTTCGGTCATATCGACGAAATCCACAACAAAGGGCTTGAACAGAGTCCAAATTAACGAGCAAGGGTCAACAGTAATGCAGTATCAATATTTGAAATCCAAAGCCAGGTCAAAACTATATCACAATCGCATTGCACTGACAGTTTATACTTTTCGAAGCAACGTCAATTCGAAACTGCTTTGTTTTGCATTGAGCATTGACGCGAGTTTGCCGGAGGTAGTAGTTGTGCTAGCCAGCGATCCTATGTGACGATCGTATTAGATTCCATTTTTAAAAATTTTCAATTTAGAAAACCAAATGCCGAGTTGTGGTATATATCATATAAAAATAAAAATTTTACCTTTTGTATGAAACAGCTGATATTTTTTTGCGATTTCAGAGGTTTGTCCACATAGTGAAAATTGCTCATATTCACAAGTACATTCACCCCTTAAATGGTGCAAACTGATTTTTCTACACTTGTATACATTTTAGAAATCAATTTAATAAATAAATTTTGAGTCCTAAACCTAAAACTACATTCGATAAAATTTATGAATCTCTGCACATCACTATCGTCAATAAAGTAATACAATTATTTCCTTCAAAGTCGTTATCAATTAATACGGAACTTCATGAGCGGACAAACGTCAAACCGGCCATCGTAGCGTGCCGCTAGTTTAGTCACTACACGAGCGTTGCATTCCACACTAGCCTTCTGAAACGCGCGACTTTATCACGTTGCGAAGCGTTATTATTATTGTGTAATGATCTGCCATAAATTAGCCAACCATTGGCAAATTTAAATTGCAATGGGTAGGTCATGCTTGCCATAGCGACGGGCGTTGGAGCCGGAAAATCCTAGAGTGGAGACCACGTAAAAGAGCACACAAGTTTGTGGCAACCTCCAATACGTTGGACCGACCGACGGTATAAAGAGGGTTGCGGGAAGCGGCTGGATGGAAGGATGACGACCGGGTGTAGTGGCGCTCTAAAGGGAAAGCCTCTGTCCAGCCACGCCACAATGAGGGTAAGTTCCAAAAAAAGCGTAGGTACTACAATTCAATTCTTGACATGTATTGAATTGTAGTACCTACTTACGCTTTTTTTTGGAACTTACCCTCATTGTGGAAATATTATATTCTATTCTAATCTAACAAAGTTGTATGGGTTGAATCGGCTTGGCATCTGGCTGCCCACAAGATAATAGCCACATAATAATATATGTAAAATGATTTTGAAAAGAGCAACTGCTGAGTTTCTTGCCGGCTCTTCTCAGCAGAATCCGCTTTCCGAACCGGTGGTAGAGTCATGACGAGTCATAAGAGCCACACGTTGGCCTACGTGAAATACATAATTTTGAATTTGAAATTTGAATCAGCTGTGGACATCCACAGGCTGATCTGATCATCAATATCATCAGCAACCCATACGGTTCACTAGTGAGCGCAAATCTTCAGAGAAGGGTTACAGGCTACCACGCTGGCCTAATGCAAATTGGCAGACTTCACACACTTTTGAGAACACTATGGAGAACATCTTAACATGTGTTGAATTATAATTAGAAATAATTACGTACAGTACCCGGCGATATATGTTGCGCATCGGCCTTTGGAATAAAACGCTATTTCTATTCTATATGCAAAGAAAGCTAACCAGAAATTCACGTAGTAATTACTGAAATCTCTTCACAATCGGCGAGCACATCACGTAGACATACCTATATAAAAAAAATGCAGTCGAACTGTGAATAGAATAGAATAGCGTTTTGTTCCAGGGGCCGATGTGCGGTGTATGTCACCGGGTACTGTATGCTTTTGTGGAACTTCCCCTCATTGTGGAAACTCTGCATACATAGAATAATAATATCTATTAAGTACTAGCTGATGCCCGCGACTTCGTCCGCATGGATTTAGTTTTTAAAAATCCCGCGGGAACTCTTTCATTATCCGAGATAAAAAGTAGCTCTCCCGGTCTGAGGAACCACTACTACATCCATTACTATACCCATGCAAAATATCGCATCAATCCGCTGTTCTGTTGCGACGTGATTGAAGGACAAACCAACAAACAAACACACTTTCGCATTTATAATATCAGTAATGCTTTATTATTATTATTATATAACACTTTTTATAATTGTCAAATTTTTTACCATACTTAACCAAACACAAAATTACGTTTAGCTGTCATTTACGTTTTGTTATTCCACTGTCATTTGCGTTTTGTTATTCCATGTCAGATGCATTTTTGTTATACCACGTTTTATAGTGACTTGACGGAAACGCGGTCGAACGGGATTAAAAGTATCCTATGTCCGTCTCCTGGTTCTAAGCTACCTCTCCACCAATTTTCAGCCAAATCGGTTCATCCGTTCTTGAGTTATAAATAGTGTAACTAACACCACTTTCTTTTATATATATAGATATTCTCAAAGTATTTTGAAAAGAGCAACTGCCGAGTTTCTTGCTGGTTCTTCTCGGCAGGAACGGCATTCCGAACCAGTGGTAGACTCATTGACGACTCAAAAGTACTTGTAAAAGTTTATTTGAATTAAAAACATTTCTATTCTATTCTATTCTATTCTATTCTCAGACGTTCAGGTTTCCTCATCATGTTTTCTTCACCGATGAAGTAGATAATATTTAATAGGATGATGTGCTGATAATGATAAATTAGTCGCCATTAACCACGCGTGGAACTGGTAAGTAAAATTCGGCACAAACATACAATTTCAAATTTAAATTAGCGGTAAATAGTATTAAATTTTATGCAGCGGCCATGTCGTCCAATTAATACGTTTAAATAGTGCGGGGGGAATTAAAATGCGATCGTTAGAGCCCGCAGTGCAATTTGCGGAGCGGGCAAGGACCTGCAACTGTTATTAATGAACAGCCCCCCAACGTGGTGTACTAAACTTGTTGCAGCTGCAGGGTTTCAGATAATTTTAAGCAAGACCACAGCTAGTCTTGCTTAAAATTACACACAGCAAGCGGAGTCGTGGTCAACAATCCCGTGGAAACTTTGTTTTTCGGGATAAAAGTAACCTATGCCACTCTCAATGTCTTCAACTATAGCGTACCTATACTTAGTATAGTAAGTGTATCATCAATAGCCTATAACAGTCCACTGCTGGACTAAAGGCCTCTCCCGACGGGAGGATTTGCCCATAATCACCAGCGGGGCAGACGGGTCGGTGATCGCAGTAGATGGTAGTAGTAGCACAGAGGACGCTGCTGCCCGTTCTCCGTTATATTCCCTTAGTCGCCTCGTACGACACCCGCGGGAAGAGGAGGGGTGGTGACAACTGTATTCTGATCTGCCGTCACCACACGGCATGTATAGTAAAGTATAGTACTTATGTGCAAAAGATCACGTCGATCAAACAAACACGCTTTCGCATTTGTAATATTAATAAGGATAGCCGATATCCGCTACTTTGTCCGCGTGAATTTAGTTTTTAAAACGCCATCATAAGGATTCCATGGTATGTGCGTGAAGTCTAGATATTTTTAGCATTTCTATAGTGACCGTTCCATGGACCGGTTCGATCCCGGGCACGCACCTCTGATTTTCGGAGTTATGTGGGTTTAAGCAATTAAATATCACATGCTCACAAGCTTCAACGGTGAAGGAAAACATCGTGAGGAAATCTGCACCGCACCTAAGAGTTGTCCATAATGTTCTCAAAATCAAAATGTGTGTGAAGCAAAGCAAAAGTTTTACATTATGTAGCTTATTAAATATCGCTTGCTTCAACGGTGAAGAAAAACATCGTGAGGAAACCTGCACACCTGAGAGTTCTTCATAATGTTCTTGAAGGTGTGTGAAGTCCGCCAATTTGCATTGGGCCAGCGTGGTGGACTATGGCCTATAACCCTTATCTGAGAGAAAACCTGCGCTCAGTAGTGAGACGTAAATATAGTTTGCTCATGATGATGATAGTGAGCATGTTTTCTGCTTCTTATAAAATGGAATTAAATGGCAAAAATGCCATATCATAATTATGTAATATGGCATTTTTAGCATGACCTAATCACTGCTTTATATCACGACTGTAATAAAATGCACGTCCAACTTTGATTAAAAAATAGCCTGAATCAATTGCCCTGCAAATATACAATTCGAGGAGAAATTGAACTCGCTGAATTAATATTTAAATCTGAACCAAGCGATGATCACTTAAATGATAATTTCGCCATTCCCCATTCATTGAATTCGTGATCTCTAAACGCTCATAAATATTTATAATTGCAATCACGATTGATTCGGTACAATCACTGTACCTGTCTGCCCCAAACCCCGACCGGGGGACGAGCGCGTGCCCCGCGTGCCGATGACCCCCTGCTCTCGTTTAGCCCTTCACCCGCGTGTCCCCTTATCGCCCCCGTCTCGTGTGTCCCCCGGGAGGCGCGTGTCGGAGCTATAGCAGCGAACAATGCAGACCCCCTCGCACTGCTCCACTGAACGCAGTCGACCTTGACTTATGACTCACAATAGCATGCACTGAAAGGTCTTTACGAATAATAATACCAGCTGGTGCTCACGACTTCGTCCGCTTGGATTAAGATTAATTAATACAAAAAAAAAACACTGTTTTTCACCTCTATAAAGATGGGATTTCAAAAAACTGTACAGTACAGATAGGTACTCGTAGCCCATCCTATACTACCTACTGTTTATCGATTTCGAAGATTTATTATAAAAGATAGAAGGCTATGATAAGAAGGATAGAAGAAATATTACAAAAATGTTTAGAATATAATAAAGAAATTGTAATTATTTTTTACTATAGTGCAGTTATCACTATCTTAAACCTACAATCCTACTATCCTTATCCAACTATTATAAATGCGAAAGTTTTTGAGGATTGATGAATGGATGGATTCTTTCACGCCACAACGAATGAAACGATTTGGCTGAAATTTAGATGGAGATAGCTCATACGCAGGATTAACACATAGCCTAACGGTAACACATACAACAACATATTTATATTACATTTTATCCCTTTTTAAGTTTACGGGATAAAAAATCGCGGGAATTAAAAAAACCTTGATCCACGCGGATGATGTCGCAGGAATCATCTATTATAAAATATTAAAACAAAAAAAAGTAAACAAAGATTTTGTAAAGTTATACGATAAGTATCAATTGTTGAAATGAAATGAAATGAAATGAAATGAAATGTATTTATTTGCAAGAAACATTGTACGTAATAGATGTTAACATAATATTCAATGTCCAGTATGTTTCGTCAATTGACATGCAAAATATAATTATTTTTGATACTTTAGTTTTATACAGTTTTATACAGTTCTGGCAATTTTTATTAGACTCAAGTACACATAATAGTCATACATAGAAAATAAAATTAGATTTCTTATTACCTACCATTAGCTTATTTTATAGTACCCAAAATCAAATTCAAAGCAATTACAATATAAAATGAACAATAAATATAAAAAGTATGTAATTTAATTATCTGTATGATGTCAATAAATTAATAAGTTCAATGTCAAAAAAAAAAAACTAATTTGTAACACATTTTGTATTGAAAAATTCTTTTAAACTATAAAAGCATTTATTCATTAACCATTGATGCAGTCTCCTTTTAAATACTTTTAATGGTAAATCTTTCAATTCATTAGGCAATTAATATATATATAGCTGCTCGTGCTGATTCACTGATTCACTGACTGATTGATCACCTCTCCTGTAAAATTTTGTATGAAAAATTTTTTTTCCACCGATGGTTTCGTATAGAGGACAAAAATTCATTCGGAGGAAAATTATGGAGAGAGCTGATGATTGAGGATTTCGGAGACGGATGAGGAGCACGGCCAGGGTATTGAAGATAGGTGGGAGGTGCTCGAACAAATGTCACTCGAAACCTCATCCAATTCGCAGTGAGCTGAAAAAAAATTCAAAATGGCGGAAAAAAGATGGCGGCCATACAAATTTCGTCGGTGTCTATCTCGGAGAGTATAAAAGATAGAAGAGTGGTTTCCTGGCAAAAGCTGATCAAGACCCTAAGGTCTACTTGACGAACAGAAAAAAAATTCAAGATGGCGGAATTTTTTTTTTCTTCATACAAAAATATATGGCGAATATTGAAGAGACTAGAAGCCGGGAATCATGCACGACTTTGATACAATTCCTTTTCAAGATTTTTTTTTATTGAAGAATTTTCATTATGACAAATGATGACATATGATGATCGAGGGTTTGGAAGGTGGGTGAGGAGCACGGCCATGGTAATGTAGATAGGTGGGGGTGCTCGAACAAAAGTCACTCGAAATCTCATCCAATTGGCAGTGAGCTGAAAAAAATCCAAAATGGCGGATTCAAGATGGCGGCCATACAAACTTCAACGGTGTCTATCTCGGAGAGTATAAAAGATGGAAGAGTGGTTTTGTGATAGAAAATGATCAGGAGCTGAAAGTCTACTAGACGAGTAGAAAAACCGCGGTCCGCTTGCGGGCCGCGCACCCACGCGCCCTACTAGTTTGTTATATATTTTAACAGACATGCTATAACAACTTTTGCTAAAAGATGCAGTTCTAGAGGAGGGAAATATGAGTCTGTTAGGATACCTTGTATTGAAATTTACCTGTTGGCTTTTTTTTGGGTAGAAATCAGACATATGTTTTTGAACAAATAGGCTTATCTCAAAAATGTACAGGCATGGCAGCGAGAGAATTTTTAATTTTTTGAATAAAGGGCGACAAGAATCAAGGGGGCCGGCTCCACAGATTGCCCTGATACACTTCTTCTGTCCAATAAATAAACGACCTATGCTAACAGAGTTGCCCCATACGACTAGTCCATATCGTAAGGCTGAAACCACAAATGCGTGATATGCCATCAGCGCCGTTTTCTCTCCTACTGTTTTTGATAGGCGCCTGAGGAGATATACATGTTGGTTAATTTTTTTGCCAATTTTTTCAACATGCGACTTAAAGGACAAGTTGTTATCTAAAGTGATTCCTAGAAAATTGACAAATTGTGCTTCTTTAATATTCTCATTATGATAATGAACCTTAATATCTTTCCCTTTCCCATTTTTGTTATAATACTGCATATACATTGTTTTATTAATATTTACAGCCAAGTTATTTTCGGTAAGCCATTCAATTGTGTCATTTATTGTTTTATTAATTTCTAAATTGTATGTCAAATCATTGTTACATTTAATTACAATAGATATGTCATCAGCAAAGAGTGTACAGTTGTATGTAGTAATGCTCGGTAAGTCGTTTATGTAAATAATGAATAGAAGTGGACCTAGTACACTTCCTTGTGGTACACCTTTGATATTAGGTCTAAGTTCTGATCGATAAGATATTACTTCTTGTTTATTATTTAAATTAGTAATTTCAACATATTGCGTGCGGCTGGATAGGTAACTTTTAAGCCACTCATTTGCTTGACCTCGAATACCATATTGATCGCATTTGTCTAAGAGCTTTTCGTGACAAACATGGTCGAAAGCTTTGCTCATATCAAAAAACACAGATGTTACAGGAATTTTTTTGTTCATGCATTCTGATATTTCTTTGATTAGCGAAAAACATGCTAATGTTGCTGATTTTCCTTTTTGGAAACCATTTTGTTCCTTTAAAATGATATTATGTTTAGATAAAAAAGATATTAATCGTTTGTGCATTATCTTTTCAAAAATTTTTGATATAATAGGAATCAGTGTAATTGGCCGATAGTTGTTAACGTCACTTTTATCTCCTGCTTTGAATAAAGGTGTAACTATTGACTTTTTTAAGTTTGATGGGAACTTACCTTCTTCAAAAGATAAATTTACTAAGTAGGCTAAGACTGGAGCTAGCTCCTTTGCACATTCCTTTATTACCTTTGTTGCTATTTCATCATAACCTGTGGAATTCGAATTGTTAAGTGATTTAATAACGGTTATTATCTCTGTTTCATCAGTCGGCATCAAAAAAATACTAGAATTGTTATGCTTCAGTTTATGTAAAGGTTTTTTATTTGTAAGTTTTTGAGTTTTTATGGTAGTATTTATAAAATGATCATTGAAAATAGTGGCAATCTGAGTTGGGTTTTTTATAATTTTATTTTGATAATTAATTTGATCTATACTTTTCAAATTAGAATTATTTTTGTTTTTAATCACATTCCATGACGCTTTGCATTTATTTTTCGAGTTTACTATATATTTGTTGTTACTACTTCTCTGAGCTAGGTCAATACAATTGTTAAGAATCTTTGAATAACTATTAAATTTGTTTTTGTTTGCGGGTATTCTGTTTTTATAATATTGATACCTCAATTTTCTTTTTGTCACACATGATTTTTTAATTCCTCTAGTCAACCATTTAATTTTTGAATTAGAAATATTAATCTTATATTTAAGAAGTGGAAAACACAATTTATAGAATATGACTAATGTATCGTAGAATTCATTAAAAGCTTCGTTCAGTTTTTGAGCAGCATACACTTCTGTCCATTTAAGACTTTTCATACATTCCTTAAATTTATTCACGTTTTGATTACACAAATCTCTTCTGAAAATAAACTTATATGATGGTGATAAATTATTTTCTTTTATTGGTACTACTAAAAACTGTGCTGTGTCGTGATCAGACAGTCCTAACTGACGAACCTCCCCTATAGCATTGTCTATATTACTAAAAAAGAGGTCAATACAGGATTTTTGACGAGTGGGTTCATTAATATGATTACAAAAGTTATAATTTCGCAGTAAATCCGTCAACTCCAGGTTTGATTTAGTATTTTTTAATGTGTCGATATTAAAATCACCAACAATCACAATATTACTGGTTTCCCACGATCTTAATTTGTGTAATAGCAAGTCAAGCTTATTTAAAAATTCAACAACATTCGAATTCGGCGTCCTATACAGACAGATCACAATTAATTTGTACTTTGGTATTCTTAAACCACAACATTCAAATAAAAATTCTGCACACAGTTCTTCCATGACATCAAATTTAACGGCCTCAATATAATCTCTGACTAAGATGCAGACACCGCCACGTTTTTGTTTAAGTCTACAAAAAGCAGATACCATTGTATAACCATTCAACTTAATGTTAGATATGTTATCTGCAGTGATGAATGTTTCTGATAGGCATAGAACATCTACTGGTTTTCCATTTTCAACGAATTCAGTTAGAGATATATTTAGTAAGTCAGTTTTATTTAAAACGCCTGCTATGTTCTGATGCATTATATTAAGATCAAAATTAGACTCGAAAAAAAGAATCGCTTTTAAACTCTTCTTTTTGTCCTTCATTTTTATTTGTTATATTAGAAACGTTCAGATTATCTGACTTTTTCGGACTTTTACTAATTTGTTTACAACTTATAGTTGGCATACATTTATCATCTATTTTAGGTTTTGGTTTAAAATAATATGGTATGGTACCTTTTATTGTTTTACTATTGGTATTAACAGACCGCGATTGCGATATTTGAGCTTGATGTTGACGGTCCTCGGCACCACGTGACATTAAAATTTTACTCCCGGGTACTAAATATTTTTGCCTATAATACATTGAATCGATAAGCATATTTATTCGGTAACAAAAATCATGAATGAAGTGCTTCTTGTCAGGGTACGATTTTGCTAAAGACAAGAATATACAATTTTCATAATTTCTACAAGTCAGTTCCAATAAATTATTCAGTTTTTGTTCATTTAAGTGTTCACTATGCAATACACTGGTTACAATAACGGTTGCTTTACTGTGATGCTTTAAGAAAAAACCAAGTTCCATTATAATTTTGTAAGGATTACTATCCTGCTCGCCTAAGCACAAAATTATTCTGTCGTTATGGGTCAACTCTATATTATTGAAAGTTGTAACAAGTTCGTCACACATTGCATATGGTTTAACGAAGGAGAATATTTGATAGTTTTCATATTTAGTATTTTGACGTGACTGGATAAGTGAAGTTGCTAAATTTACACATTGTTGACCACCAAGTATCATAATTCGCCTTTTGTCTGAATGTACATCTATATTATCTGTTGACCTTTCATGTTTCGAGTCCGTGTCACTAACGGATATACGTTTAATTTCTTCTCCACTCCGGTTTTTTAAGGTTTCTCCGAGTGTACTTTTAATTGGCGCGATATCGCATTCCTCATTAATTGATGATACTACTTTTTTCGCACAAGTTTGTTCCAAACAAATGCTAGAAGCCTCCTCTGTCACTTGAATAGGCTCACTATTACTTAAAGTTTCCGATTCCTGATTTGTATCAGTATAACTCAAATCAAATTGTAAGGATTGAGTAAATTCCAATAATTTAGGTTGATTACTCCTTTTTTTTAAAGTAGTGCTGTTAGGGCTATTGTTACTCGGACTTAAGCATACTTTTTTGAGCACTTCTATTTGATTTTTCTGTTCCGTTAATAGTTTCTTCAATTCATTTATTTCCCCTGATAATGTAAAAATTTCTGAGTGGGCACTATTTAGTTGCATGTTAAGTCTTGTGATTTCTTCTTTTAATTCAATAATTTCTTCCTGTGTAATTATTGTGGACAAGTCTGGTAGGCTTCTTGCTTTTGTGTCCGAACATAATGAGTCCATTGATTCGTCTTGTTCTAGGCAAAATGAAGTGTGAATTTTGGATAGTTTTCTTCTTAAAGTAATAATATTATTATTATTAGTTTCCATGGTCCGTAATATTATTATGTATAATCAAACAACAAAAAAAAAAAAAAAAAAAACAAAAAAGTTCAACTACATCAATTATCCGACCTGGTTTTGAACTCGTTTACTAAAGTTTTAATGTAAGCGTCAGTCCGATTGAGCCACCAGCACTCATGTCCTACCGGTATAATTTAGTCATCAGTTGACTTGTGATTGCTAGGTGGACATTGACCCTGAAGGCCGGTCATTCAACCTACACTCGACACTGATGTATCACAGCTGATTCAATAATTGTTACTGCACTGATGAATTTTCTAACGGTCATTCACTGTAAAATTATTGCTTTAAATACCAGTTTTACACTTGATTTTGGCTTACTTTTGTTTTATTATTTACACAATAAACATTATTTAAGTGTTTATTTGATTATTAAACTATAAAATATTATATTTGTAAATGTTATTGTCAAAGTTGTATATTACGTTATATATACATTATTTACAGCCGGAAACTTCACACAAACACTGTCACGCAATTATTGCACATTAAGTTACATAATTCATCACTCTGTGCTTTAAAATATTTACTTTAAATATTTTTTATAATTAAAAATACGGGACTAGGTCTTCACTAGGCGACTCGAGCGCTCGACTTTGTTACGACAAAGACCAAAGTGCATAAAACAATTCACGCACACTTAGACAAATAATGAGTTTCCACTATTTGCAATGCGGTAAGGCTAGTCCCGTTACATAGAACCATAGATTTAGGATTGTTGATCGCTTCGCACCTACTAGATACCATCAGTGTAATATTAAATTGCGGCAATTCATAGTACGCCTGAACTGGCGTACCCACATAGTCTCGTAGCGAACAATGTTTGACGTTTTCAAACAAACTATGATATTACGCTGCCGCATTTATGGAGCTAAGTATTGTTTGCAGGAAGAGCGGTATCTAGTAGCGACGAAGCTACCTATCCTAAATCTATGCATAGAACATTGCAGTCTGCGATATTACTCAAAAGGGTTTTTGTTACATAACTTGTTTACCATAGACATTAGAGCACGAGTTAACAGTTCCAAACGTGGTAAGCAACATTCTTTGAGCCTCGAAGCGAAACGCGCTTTTAGTTTCAACTTGCTACTCAAACAAGCTGCCAGTAGCGAAGCAGAGAAGCGAAGCAGCGCTTCATTAGGACGGCGATTATCCTCGTTAGCGCCGACTGTGGAGAGGCAAGAAGCGAGCGCATTCTCTTTGAGAGCTAACTAGCCTAAACGATATTACGATACTATACTGCCACGTGAACACAGTGCTCATTTGTTACCTAATAATCGTAGGTAGAAGAACGACGTATCTGCATTTTAGTAACATTCAGTACAGCCATTTTAAATATCTGACGTTTTTTGTCATAACGTTTTATTTAGAAAATAAAACCTGTGTAGCAATGAAATTTCGCAATGTGATATTTTTGGAACGAAGTTCCTAATCGCGCGTTGCGAAAGGGGGCTAGACGGAAAAAGTGTCCTTACAACTTTTGGTCTTAAAAATTAAGACCAAAAGTTGTAACGACACTTTTATTTGATGGCCTAAAAAAATATCTTATATAATAATTTCAACAAGTTGTGCATCGCTCCCGTGGCGTAATTGGCTCGCGTGCGGCTGTTAACCGAAAGATTGGTGGTTCGAGCCCACCCGGGGCGCGAAATTTTATTTTAATTTTTTATTTTATAAAATTATTTTAATTTTAATATTTTATAAAATCGATATTTAGGCTTCCCTGGGGTCATTTTGATTTTTATCGATAAAAAAATCATGATAAAAAATGTATACCCGAATAATTATTTTCTTTATACCTCGAACAGAACTTGAAATTAATATTTTCTGGTGTCCCACGACACCACACGACTTTTTTTTTTATTTTTTAAATTTTTATTTATTCAAATTATTTCAAATGGCTGTAAAGTTAGTAAAATGCAGATATGTCGTTGATCTACGATCATGACGATAAATACTTTTACTATCTACTACCACAGAGCAAGGGCTATGTACTTTACTTACTTGGTGTCTAACATTTTAAAAACCGGTCAAGTGCGAGTCGTACCTACACACGAAGGATCCCATAACATCATACAAGAATTCATTACAACTATTTTATGATAGAGCAAAAACAAAAATTTATTGTATGGGGACCGTCTATAAATTTTAGCATTTTTTTATTAGGTATTTAAGTTAAGTGGTTAATTTTTTATAGAGGCAATAGAAATACACATTCTGTGAAAATTTCAGGTGTCTAATTGTTACGGTTCATGAGATACAACCCGCAGACAGACGGACGGACGGATAGCGGAGGCTTATATTACTATGGTCCCGTTGGCACCCTTTGGGTACGGAAACCTAACTAGAGAATTTAGCGTGAACAAAATGCTGATAAGATCTATAGGCAATGGATCTATAGGCAGCCTTAATACAAATTATAGTCCATAATCCACTTCACACACCTTTTTTTTTTTTTTATTAAGAATATCAGTCAAGTTCAACTTGACTAATATTCTCCTCTCCCCTCCAAATAAGCGGAAAGCTTGTGCCAGGAGTGGGTACGACAATAGTGCAACAGGTGGGATTCGAACCTGCGACCTTTCAGTTTTCAGTCCACACCTTTAACCGTTGGGCTATTGACTTTAAGTACATTATGGAGAACTCTCACGCGTGCAGATTTCCTTCACCGTTGAAGCTTGTGATATTTAATTTCTTAAACGCAAATAACTCAGAAAAGCCAGAGGTGCATGCCCAGGATCGACCTGCGACTCCCCAAATACGCGATCGGATCAAACGCAGACATCAGCGATTGAAAATCGCAGAAACACTAAACCGCACGATTTGGCATTTTCGCGATCATAAATCGCTGAAATCGCTGAAAACGATTCGAGGTCGACGACCTCTCTGGCTCAGTGTTGAGCGCTGTTGCCTTATAACTGGGAGGTCTCGGGTTCGATTCCCGGCGGGGTCAATTTGGGAATTTATAATTTCTGAATTGTCTCTGGTCTGGTCTGGTGGAAGGCTTTGGCGTGGCTAGTTACCACCCTACCGTCAAAAACGTGCCGCCACGCGATTTAGCGTTCCGGCACGATGGCGTGTAGAAACCAATTAGGGGTATGGGTTGAATGTTCACTGCCATACCCCTACCAAGTTAGCCCGCTACCATCTTAGACTGCATCGTCACTTACCATCAGGTGAGATCGCAGTCAAGGACTAGCTTGTCATCGATTTAAAAAAAAACGTCGATCACTGCCGCTAAAAGTCTGCCCTCTCCCTTAGTAGATAATAACTTATTCTGTATTCTAGTGGTAACAACTCTATATCGTTGGTGGATGGCTCGACGCTCGCTCGGCAGTCGACGCTGGAGCGCGCGACATTTTCATTAGTTAATTAATTGTGCCACACGTATCTACTACATTATCGATTTGGAATCGAATTTACGTGTTACACTACATCGAGTAGCGGTGAAAATGATACGTGCTTAAATATCTATTGAACTTCAATGTGATGGTTTTATAAAATCATTTTTTATCCCCCGACAAAAAGAGGGTTGTTTTCTGTTTGACGTGTGTATCTGTTTATGTCCCTGTTTAACCCTTCTCTGAGAGAAGACCTCGCTCAGTAGTGAGCCGATGATGGTTTGATAATGATGATGATGATGATCTGTTTATGTGGGTATCTGTATGTCTGTCTATTCCTTCGTAACTCCCTAAAGAATGGATCGATTTTGACGCGGTTTTTTATGTTTGAAAGCTAACGTAACAAAGATCCACAAATCTTAGCTTTAATTTATGAAGATCTGTCCAGGCGTTTGAAGATCATAAGCTCATTTTCTACTTGATTAAAGGTTCTTAAAAACTTTCACTGTTGCAATTGGTTTGGTGTACTGTTACTTTGGATTATTTGAAAGGCGTGGTAACCTTGAGCTGATGCTGCAGCATCAAGTAGTCTGCGGGATACCCAACTCCTCAGCAACTTACAGCAGATAAAGTGTGTTTGGGTTGAACTCATTAGAATGGTCTCAATGAGTACATGTTAGATAGATGATGATCGAGGATCGAGGAAGAGGATCTGATGATGGAGCATAAAACTGGGTGACACGTTGTTAGGTATAACGTACCTACATAGTCTGGCCTTAGATTAACATGTAATTTTCAATTTAAACTTCTATAGAATGTTATCCTACATAGAATTTCGGGGTATTTTATGTCAAAATTATTTATTTCATGTAGGCTTATGGCTAATCTGTGGCTTTTATGACAAGTGAAGACTCTACCGCTGATCTTCATATTCCACGAATACTGTAGTCTGTATTACTAACATTTCATATTTAATCAATTTCAAAACAAAGGTTCACAGAACATAATTATTCTACTTCACTTCACTAATTCACTATCGCTAATCACTAATATGGTCGCTAACTTTTTCACACTCACTACTTCACTATCGCTAATCACTAATTCACTATCGCTAATCACTAACATGGTCGCTAACTAAGGGCCTCATAAGTAGGCTCAGGACCGCTCAGCGGGCGATGGAGAGAGCTATGCTCGGAGTGTCCCTGCGGGATCGAATCAGAAATGAGGAGATCCGTAGGAGAACCAGAGTCACCAACATAGCTAAGCGAGTCGCGATACTGAAGTGGAAATGGGCGGGGCACATAGTTCGAAGAGCTGATGGTCGTTGGGGTCCCAAGGTGCTGGAGTGGCGACCCCGCACCGGGAAGCGCAGTGTTGGCAGACCCCCCACCAGGTGGACCGACGACATCAAACGAGTCGCAGGGAGCCGCTGGATTCAGGCGGCGCAAGACCGAGGCCTGTGGAAGTCCATGCAAGAGACCTTTGTCCAGCAGTGGACGTCTATCGGTTGATAAAGAAGAAGAAGAAGAAGAATCACTAATATTATAAATGCGAAAGTTTATGAGGATGGATGTATGGATGTTTGTTACTCTTTCACGCCACAACGAATGAACCGATTTGACTAATTTTTTGGAATGGAGATAGTTCATACCCAGAATTAACCAGGGATAAAAGTAACCTATGTTATTTTTATCCCGCAAAATTACAGAGTTCCCGCGGGAATTATAAACTTTAATCCACGCGGACGAAGTCGCGGGCATCATCTAGTATTGAATAAAATATCAATTCTATTCTATTCTACATGAGGCAGCAGTACGCGGATGCGGTGTCGGTGTTCGGGACAGGTTGTCTATTAACTATTCACGCCGCGGGTAATGCGCTGCCTTCGCGGTAAGCGGTGCATTACCGTAGTGAAATATTAGGTATATACTAGCTGTTGCCCGCGACTTCGTCCGCGTGGGATTTAGTTTTTAAAATCCCTCAGGAACTCTTTGATTTTCCGGGATGAAAGTAACCTATGCCACTCTCCAGGTCCTCAACTATACCCATGCAAAAAAACACCTTGATCCGGCGATGATTGTTGCGGCGGCCGGCGTGATTGAAGGACACACCAACAAACCAACAAACAAACACACGGTCGCATTTATAATCATTATGATAGTATGATTATTATCGCGAATCACATTCGCGATGTCTACGCACTTATGGGAGAGGCAGACTGGCATCTTTTAATGGTAGCGATCGACGTTTTTGGGACTGCATTACGTTGTCGCGTTTCAGCGTTCGATACGATGCTAAAAGTAGCGAAGGTCAGCGTTTATAAATCGCGAAACGCCGATGCTAAGAAGATCGCTATTCGCTACGACTGGAGTTTTGTCTGTGCCCAGTGGAGCGTTCGAAGTTTCGAACGCGGTATCGATTTCCGGACAGCGCGCGCGGCGTCTCAAAAATCAAAATCCGCTACAGTTTTTGCAATTCACGAAGGCGAGTGAGCTTTGCTCGTGGTTACTTCGTGTACATGCACATTGCATAAGTGTGCGTGCCTGTCAAAGCCTAGGTGGGAGCGGGCAGGCGCGAGCATTGCGCTCGCTCACACTTATACAGATACGACACACACACAACCATAAGTCAGTCTCCCTCGTGAATTGCAAGAACTATAATAATCGATACTGGACCTAAAAGACCGTTAGGTAGCTTTTGTTCTTTGAGTTAGACAGGGTTGCCCCAATAGCCCCTTTAAAAAGCCTCAACTCAACACTCCAACGGGTAAGGTGCAGACTGAAAACTGAAAGGTCGCCGGTTCGATGCCTACCCATTGCATTGTTGTCGTACCATTCCTAACACAATATTTACGTTCCCACGCTTATGTGGAGGTGAGAAAGGAATATTATAGTCAAGTTCAGCATGCCTAAATAATATTCTTCTCATCAGACTGCGCGACTGCGTTTATCAGTCTATAGGTATATGTTTGTTCCTTTGTGGCACTCTAGAGACCCAAACGCTTGGGCCTATTTTGATAAATGGCACGTCATTAGATTCGTCATAACAGCGCGAGTGTCAACGAGAACATGAAAATTTGAAAAATTCAAAATGGCGGATCTTGGACGCCATACGGTTCAAAATTTTTTTTTCTTTAAATCCCATTGAGTGGTGTATCAAATTAAAGGGTTTGAAAAGGTGATTACGAAAATACATTTTTGATTTTTTTTTTCTCATAAATTTGATAGTTGATATTTTCATTTATATTCTTTAAAGTAGTAGGGTGTTTTATTCTTTTTTAACATTTTGTTAAAAAAACAACTTTCATCCGATACCTAAAAAATCGGCCAAGTGCGAGTCGGGCCTCGCTCTTTTAGGGTTCCGTTAAAAAAATTAAATTAAAATATTTTCATGTACCCATGGAAATATTTTAATTTAATTATTTTAATTTAATTTAATTTTTATTATTTGTTGTTAAAGCGGCAATAGAAATACATAATATGTGAAAATTTCATCTGTCTATCTATTACGGTTTACGAGATACAGCCCGCTGACAGACGGACGGACGGACGGACGGACAGCGTAGGCTTAGTAATAGGGTCCCGTTGGTACCCTTTGGGTACGGAACCCTAAAAACCGTAAAGCGACGATCTATTTGAGATTTTTTTCTCAACACGGTGAACTAAATAGCTTTCTTAATATTGTTTGTATTAATTAATATTTAAGTATTGGATTGTTTGTATTTGGATACTTAAATACGGTCAACCTAATTAAAAACACAAAACACGATTAAACGCTCATTTGTCTTTGTTTATTAATTTACATTAGACACGCTATGAACCTTAAAAACGTTACGTGAATCTATTTAGACATTATATAATTTTATATCTAGAACAATAAAAATAGAACGATCAGCGTAATTTCCTTTACGTATGGAGTAAGCACGAGTGAATAATAAACCTTTGAAAGAATTCTCGAAAATTTCAATGTCAGATAACGGCACTTCGCTGCGTCGAGTGTTGATAACTTGATAAGCCTTTATTTGATAATCTAAGGGTCTTACCGCACTACGCAGCCATGACCACAAATCACGGCTCACGATTCAAGATCACTCACGAGACTCACGAGATCAAGCGGATGCAGTCTAATAATCAGATCACACGGCTAGTCGCGCGGCCAGCAGTTGGTTGTTGGGTGTTGGGTGAACGACTGCCTATTTATATATATCTATCGATTGTTACGACACTTTACTTAGACTGAAATCTGTAGATTTCTCACTCTGTTTAAAATGAGACAGATATGTCAGGGCATAATTATCTAATTGTGTCTCACTTTATGCCTCTGTCAAGAACGTGTCGACTCTCTTTTGACCTCAGCCTTAGGCTGAACTTAGGCTGTAATTTAAAGAGCGTCTGAGCAGGGAGAGTACGATCTATGAATCGCAATTCGCACTCATTCTGCTCAGTCTCATATAGTTAAAGCGAGACAGACGATATCAGGACACTTTTGAGTCACATAAATATGTACTTATGCTTAGTTTGAACTCCCTGTTGCAAGTCCAAGTCAAGTCTGAGAACGCTCTACGTATTACATATACTTAGCCGTAGGCTGAAATTAGACGATGCCTCGTTTATCGTTCATTTTTGTGGAAATTTTTTGCGAAAATGAACCCTAAGACTCTTTGCCCTAAGGGCGAATTTAGACGGATGGCTCACCAATGACCTTCGAAAATGAAAGCAAAAATCTCGAAAAATTAACCGTAGAAAATTCACGCTTAGCGCGAATTAAGACGGTTCATTTTCGCAAAAAATTTTGCAGCGATGAACGATGAACGATGCACTGTCTAATTTGAGCCAAAGTGCGAATTAAGACGGTTCATTTTCACAACAATTTTCGCAACGATGAACGATGCACTGTCTAATTTGGGCCTTAGTCATGACCACTGGCTGTGGCCCGTAGTGCGCAAGGTCCCTAAGTGTTTTATCTGTCAGTTCGCTCTCACCTGCGACAGGCGACAGCTTCCGCATAACACACCACCGCGACTTCCACTGCGAACAAAAACTCGTTTTACAATCTTGATAGTCGTGACACCTGCTGTGAGATTGTCTAAAAATTATTGCATCAGAGGTGCGATTGTCTAAAAATTGCCGATCAAAATCTTATTAATTTCATGGCATTAGCGTCAAAGTAAAATATTCCTTGACTGTATTGATTTAAAATCACAAATTCAGTACAACCGATTCTAACATGGGGCGTTATGGAGCGTATCTACATACCTAAACGTATGAGAATACATACACGAAATTGAGCTCTAATTAGATATAATAGAGCCTCAATAGGCCAACGGTTAAAGGTGCGGACTGAAAGCTGAAAGGTCGAAGGTTCGAATCCCACCTGCTGCACTATTGTCGTACCCACTCCTAGCACAAGCTTTCCGCTTAGTTAGAGGGGATAGGAGGATATTCATCATCATCATTAGCAACCCATCAACGGCTCACTACTGAGCGCAGGTCTCCTCTCAGAGAAGGGTTATAGGCCGTAGTCCACCACGCTGGCCCAACGCGAATTGGCGGACTTCACACACCTTCGAGAACATTATGGAGAACTCTCGGGCGTGCAGGTTTCCTCACGATGTTTTCCTTCACCGTTGAAGCAAGTGATATTTAATTGCTTTAACGCACTTGACTCCGAAAAGTCAGAGGTGCGTACCCGGGATCGAACCTGCGACCCCCCGAATAGGAGACCACAGTCCTACCACTAGGCTATCACTGCTTCGGAGTAGCAGATAGTAGCGGAGTAGCAGATAGCGGAGTAGCGGAGGAGGATATTAGTCAACTTCAATTTGACTAATATTCTTTTTAAAAAAAAAATTAATGCTGTTATGGTTTATTTTACTTTGACGCTAATGCCATGAAATGAATAAGATTTTGATCGGCAACTTTTAGACAATCGGGGGGCAGTAATATGACAATCGCAATCACCGGTAGTACCGGCTAAATAATGGTAATCACCGGCTGGTACTCTCTCGCTATTGGTTAAATGAATGCAATGCAGCACAAGAAGGCCATAAATTCTGGTAATCAAGGGTGATTAAGATCGTCACACTAATGCAGTCATATTTAGCCAATCCCACACTGCAGCCTTCATTACTGTTGAACGTTATAGTCCAAGAGAAACTTACATTTTACCCTGAAAAAGGTCTTTATTAGGTATTGTTTTGGACATGTGAAACATGTCATTAAGGCCGGCATAGGACAACGAGATTTCCAACATTACCTGCGGGAAAAATTGAGCCTTCGTTAGACTTTTTTTAGTATTTTCAAAATATCTTACGTAATTCAGCCGTATGGCGCTATATTCTGCTAGAACTGTGAACAATGGATATATATTTTTTTTATAAAGGGTAGGTACCTAATGTTTTGTGAAATTAATTACCTTTTTCCCATCACGAAACTTGACGGTGCCTTCGATGATGGTGTTATCATCGGCCATTTTCGATGCGCCGACAGCACTTTGTTGCTAACTTGGGTGCAGCGTGGGTGCGACTCGGGTGCACTGTGGGTGCGACTCGGATGCAGTATGGGTGCGACTCGGGTGCTACGGCAGGCGACCGCGTCGGCGGCCACGCCGCGTTCCCGAGGCACCCATCATTTGTACGAGGCACACTTTTTGTTCACATCACTTCAGTCACTTTGTTTATACCTAGAACAATCGAAAATTACGGCATGAAAACCAAAATAACTTATGGATTGTATTGTTTGTACGATCAAAATTATACAGTGACAGTGAAATTATAACTACCACTAACATAATTATGGCATATGGCGGGTAAAGCCGGTTGCTGCTATGAAACTTTGTCATTAGGAAATTTTTTATCTGTGAAATAACCTCGCGCTCGACATCAATACATACATTTATAATATAATACATATAAATAAAATTGAAGTGTCGGTTTGTACTGTCAAAATAGCAGCTTTTTAATAAATTCATATTATGAAAGTTGGGTAACTTACGAGTATAACAAAACATCATTTTTTTTTAATTTTTGTCTGCTGTGTGCTAATCACGGGAACGGTTGGACCGATTTTGACGGGACTTTCACTGACAAATAGCTGATGTTATAAGGAGTAACATAGGCTAATTTTTCAACCGACGAACCGAAAGTTATGACCGAGTAACCGAAATTTATGTTTAATGTAATTTAATTTAAATACTTGCCGTGGCATACATTTTTAATCGATAAGTATAGAAACTTAGCATGATGGTCCCATAAGTAAAAACTTTTGTAGGTTCCAAGCAAAAACTACATAGTTAAACTCCAGGAACTAACTCAATCCTGATGCTGCAGGGGTTGTGCCTACGTGGACGAAGTTGCGGGCATCAGCTAGAAATAAATATGTTTTTACACCCGAAATACGTTACTGGTCTTTTGAAAAGACACTCATAAACAGAGAAAACTTTGTTCATCATTAACCGACTTCCAAAAAGGAGGAGGTTCTCAATTCGGCCGGTATCTTTTTTTTTTTTTTTCTATGTATGTCCACCGATTTCTCCGGGATTACTGGACCGATTCGCGTGATTTTTTTTTAATCGACAGAGGATGCTTACGGAATGGTCCCATTAAAATTTTAACCTTCAACTCCTCAAGCCTGATGCTGCAGGGATATTGCTCACCTAAAATAAAGAGATTTAGGAAATGTCGATTACGAATTATCATTGTAGGTAACAAGTATGGACTACATCATGGAGCTCCAGGTCCTAGCTCCTCAATCATAGGATACTACACTTAAAAGCTTAAAATAAAAATTCTTTTCAAAAAACCGACTTCTAACGCCACTACAAAGTATAAAAATAATTTTAGTTTGTCCACGTTTGTTGAAGTCGGGCGGGCCTAAAATACAAACTATGAAACCGACTCGCGATGCTCTCTCGACTTCTACAAACGAGTCTCTCATATTGTACACAATCGTCGCGCGTCGCGCATCGGTTTCATAGTTTGAATTTAGGCCCGCCCGACTTCAACAAACGTGGACAAACTAAAATTATTTTTATACTTTGTAGTGGCGTTAGAAGTCGGTTTTTTGAAAAGAATTTTTTTAACGGACTTCAAAAAAGGAGGAGGTTATAAATTCGTCGGATTTTTTTTATGTATGTCCACGGATTACTCGAAGACGCCTGAACCGATTGGGAAAATCATTTCTTGTTAGAAAGGGTATACTCCGCAGGTGATCCCATATAAATTTTATCAACATCGGTCAAGCGGTTTTTAAAATATCAACAATAAATTAAATACTTTGTATGTTGTTGTGTAATGTAGTAAAGCGGGAGTTTGAAGGTGGTTGTTTCAAAACAATTTTTAATATTAAATTATCCTAATTCGAAATCTCGAGAGTAGATCGCGCATATAACGGTCGATCTCCATAGTCGTGTCCTGTATAAGAGCGAAGTGAGCCTTGTTGACACGCCCTTTGTCGCCCCCCAGTCGCCTGTTGACACCGCGCCGAACTTGCCGTTCAATAGCACCTGACACCTGACCTGAGCACCTGTCCCGACGAAGAGTGAATGCAAGTGTAGGGCTTCTACGCTTAGGAGCTGTATTCTGTATTGATTGATTTATAGGTATGGAAATTAAATAATCAGATGTAGAAAATAATTATGTGTTTTATTTAACCAATTTTAAATATTGACAAGGAAGATAATATGATATACTCCTAGCATACTTTTCTTTTTACAATAGAAAAGAGGTTAGTTATTCAATTACTTAAGAATAGGTTTTACATCAAAACAACCTTGCATATTATTTTATTAGGTATAATTAATTTTTGCATATAAACCCAACATTTTGTACGTTTATTTATTTTTTGATTAAAAAAAAAGTTATAGGAACGTACAGAATACAGCTGCTCTAAGCGTATTATGAGAGTGATGCCGTTGGACGCGAATAAAAAGAAAGGATATAAGTACAAACCGTCAGTTTCTATTTTATCTTCTCCATACATACATACATACATCCATCCATCCATCCTCACAAACTTAGTAATATTAGTAGGATTAACTATATAGATAACTCAAGATAGATCACGCGTACATGATAATAGTCGGTCTGAACACTGGTGGATATTGTCAGAGTGCGAGAAAAACTTTTTTTAAATAGATTAAGACTGGGTTTCCACGGCGCGGTTCGCACCCGCGCCCGCAGCGGTTGCGGTACCGCTAGTACTGCGCCCGCCGCGGGCGCAAACCGCGCCGTGGAAATTGAAACTTCATTTTCCATACAAATCTGCATTCTACGGAGGCCGCGGGCCCGCAACCGCTGCGGGCGTGGGCCGCGAACCGCGCCGTGGAAACCCAGTCTTAAACTTCTTTATTTCAAAACTCAACCAACCATAACATATCATACCAAATATAACAAATACACAAACAACACAATAATATAATGAGCGAATAATCAAAAAGTTCGCATCCGCGGATACGTAACAGGCATTCCCTACTTCAAAAGTTGCGACGATGGATTTGAGTTTCGATCCAATTAAAATTCATACAAACTAGGCATGGGTGAAAAAATATCGATATTATAATACCTGTTGATATTTTAATCCTTACTAATATTATAAATACGAAAGTGTGGTTGTTTGTTGGTTTGTTGGTTTGTCCTTCAATCACGCCGCAACAGGGCTACGGATCGACGTCATTTTTTGAATGGGTATAGTTGAGGACCTAGAGAGTGACATAGGCTACTTTTTATCCCGGAAAATCAAAGAGTTCCCGAGGGATTTAAAAAACTAAATCCACGCAGACGAAGTCGCGGGCATCAGCTAGTTGTTAATAAATAATTATCAAAATCTATTATCTTGTATTTATTTGTTAAAAATTAAAGTGATGCCACTTTGGATTGAGCATATCATAACTATATTTTAGAGTATTCGTATGTTATTTTTACCTATGTTAAATAGATAAGGTCGGACAAACAAATTATAGTTTAGAACTGTCATTGATGTAATTTGTCCGCGATGGACTCCTAAACGACTTAACCGATATTGATCAAACTTCGTAACTATCTGTAATTTGGTCCAACTTAAAAGATAGGATAGTTTTTTTCGATAGGATAGTTTATTTGTTTTATTTATATAGATAAGTTGGCGGTACGAAGTTCGCCGGGTCAGCTAGTATAATATATAAAAAAGCGTACTTCCTCCTTCGATCACAGAATAAAAAGACTTCCTCTTATTTTTTGACAAATATATCAGAATTTACATCATTGGGTGTATCAAAACTACGAAGTGATTATGTTTTGAACGTAGGTTCTGTTAACTGTCTAAAAACTGTTACAATAATATTGTGTACTAATAGTGTTTTGACTTCTGATACGTAACATTTCACTTTTTGGGCTTAACTCTTTTCATACGATTTCTTTAATAAATACTTGGTCCTCATAATAATTAATGAAAGCTACAATTACAGTTCTTTTTTTCAGAATCCCTCGTTAAATTTCTGTATCAGGCGGTTCTATGAAAAAAATCTGGCAACGTATTTTTGCTGTTGGACGATTAAAAAAGAAAAAGAGATATTCAAAGAATTTTATTTGTGAAATCATCATCATCTCAAACAATAGGCGTCCATTGAAAAGGCTGAATAGGTTACTTGAAACAATCGCCACAGAACACGGTCTTGTGCCATTTGCATCCAATGACTGCCAGCGACAGTGACGGTAACTATCAAGCCGGCCTTTTAAAAACTTCAAAAAATTCAAAAATTATTTATTTCACGTAGGCCAACCTGTGGCTCTTATGACACGTCATGACTCTACCACCGGTTCGGAAAGCGGATTCTTCTGTGAAGAGTCGGCAAAAAACTCAGCAATAACTCTTTTCAAAATAATCATTTTACAATAATATTATTAAGCAGCAATATTATTATACATTGCAATATTTTTTATACTATATTTTGGGCAGCCGGATGCTAAGCCGATTTAACTCATGCAACTTTGTTAGGATAGAATAGAATATAATATTTCCGCAAAAAGCCGTACTACGATGTGCATTGATATATTTTCATAACCGGCCCATCCCTAAACGATATTCAGAGTCGGGAACGAGTCAATAACGGGTCGCGGATCGTCCCGGGGCAGACACGAGGTACAATCGCGTCGGTAATAAATAAACAAAGGACTGTAGCTCGCGAACAATCCGTTTGTTCCCTTTTGTCGAGGCCTGCGTAAATACTGCTCAGCGTCGAAGGGCGTCATTAGTTCGAGTGACACGGCGGGTGAGTGGGTACAATGACATGTTTTTGAAATCCTACAAACTCAACACCTTCGTTAATAATCAGCTTTTAACCACAACTTCGCTTCCGCCAAGTAATCTGAAGTGGTGAAACAATTTTGAATTTTCTTTTGGGATTTCCTTAAAGTGACACGGTGGGTGGATTGGATACAATGACATGTTTTTGAAATCCTACAAACTCAACACCTTCATTAGTAAAATCAGCTTTTAACTACGACTTCGCTTCCGCCAAGTAATCTGAAGTGGTGAAACAATTTTGATTTTTCTTTTGGGATTTCCTTAAAGTGACACGGCGGGTGAGTGGATACAATGACATGTTTTTGAAATCCTACAAACTCAACACCTTCGTTAATAACCAGCTTTTAACCACGACTTCGCTTCCGCCAAGTAATCTGAAGTGATGAAACAACGTTACCCCAATAAATAATTTTGATTTTTTTTGGGATTTCCTTAAAGTGACACGGTGGGTGAGTGGATACAATGACATGTTTTTGAAATCCTACAAACTTAACACCTTCGTCAGTAACCAGCTTTTAACCACGACTTCGCTTCTGCCAAGTAATCTGAAGTGATGAAACAACGTTACCAATAAATAATTTTGATTTTTTTTTGGGATTTCCTTAAAGTGACACGGCGGGTGAGTGGATACAATGACGTGTTTCTGAAATACTACAAACTCAACATCTTCGTTAATAACCAGCTTTTAACCACGACTTCGCTTTCGCCAAGTAATCTGAAGTGGTGAAACAATTTTGGAACGTAGTTCCTTATCGCGCGGTGTGGAAGAGGGCTAGACGGAAAAAATTAAGGCTAAATTGAACCGACATTTTTTGAATGTGAATTTGGCATTGTGTTAAATATTTTCACCCTACAATATTAGATCTCCGTAGCCTTGTGGTTTCTACAGTCGCTAAACAGTTAAAGGTCGATGGTTCGAATCCCAGCTCGACAGACTGAATTTTCTATTTTATTTTAAACTAGCTGATGCCCGCGACTTCGTCCGCGTGGATTTCATTTTTAAAATCCCGCTGGAACTCTTTGATTTTCCCGGATAAAACTTAGCCTTTGTCACCCTCCAGGTTCTCAACTATACCCATGCAAAAAATTACGTCGATCCGTAGCTTTCTTGCTACTTGATTGAAAAACAAACCAACATACAAACACACTTTCGCATTTATAATATTAAAAAGTATCCTATGTCCGTCTCCTGGTTCTAAGCTACCTCCCCACCAATTTTCAGCCAAATCGGTTCAGCCGTTCTTGAGTTATAAATAGTGTAACTAACACGACTTTCTTATATATATATATATATATATATATATATATATATATATATATATATATATATATATATATATATATATTATATTTATATATATATATATATATATATATATATATTATATATATGCAAGAATTGCTCGTTTAAAGGTATTAGATAGCTATATGTTTGAGATTAATTTTTAATCGTTTATTAATGAATCAATACATTTTATCTTTGCGTTGATTAATTTCCTTTGTAGGTATTATTTCTTATTATTAAACTAGCTGATGCCAGCGATTTCGTCCACGTGGGTATGATATTCCATCCTGTTTTTTGATATAATTTGGACTGTTTTTAAATTTTTTTACGGAGCACCAAGGCATGCTTTCGGTTTGTGAAATAGCGCGCGACTGAGCTAACTTGCTACTATTAGTAGCAGTTAAACCGTGCCGTTTTTGAGGCGTTGATGGTGAATCTAAGGAAATATAACATCGTTGGTTTCTAGCAAGTCGATTGTGTGCATCACCTCTTTGTTTATAAAGTTTTGCCTCACAAAGATTAATTATTAAAATCTTTTGCCCGCGGCTTCGCTCACGCTAAGTTCGATTTTTCAAACCCTTACAGCCTTTGGGGTTGATTTTTCAAATATCCTTAGCGGAATCCGCTAAGAAAGGATTTCTGAAAAATACTACGTCATAATAGCTCCGAGTATATGTATGCCACCCGATCCGTCCAGTGGTTTGAGCTGTGCGTTGACATCTGTCAATCAGTCAGTAAGTCGGTCATTCAGTCAGTCAGTCACTTTTCCTTTTATATATTTAATATTATCAAATGAAAATATGACTCTGGCACTTGTAAACATAAATAATCGTGACTGTTAAGTAGTATCAAAGATCTAGAAGAGAGATTGCAAGCAACGATGTTGGGTTATTCAGCTACGTAGGGTAACTACTTAGACGCCTAACGTTAGCTTAACATTTCCTATCTACGGGTTTAATATTAATAAACTCAGCTTTAGACGAACTAAATTGGTATCGTGTATTTCGCTATAGAAGAAATATTGATAAAAAATTATCACACTCCGTTAAACAATATTTCCTATCGCTATGTAAGTAGAAGTACCTACACGGCGCACAATTATATCAAAAAACAGGATGGAATATCATACCCACGTGGACGAAATCGCTGGCATCAGCTAGTTTAATAATAAGAAATAATACCTACAAAGGAAATTAATCAACGCAAAGATAAAATGTATTGATTCATTAATAAACGATTAAAAATTAATCTCAAACATATAGCTATCTAATACCTTTAAACGAGCAATTCTTGCATATATATATATAGATAACTTCTACATGTGGAATTTTTCCCAAATTTTTTATATTTCCCTAATATTTTATTAAAATTCCTTCACTAATTAATCAAAAGGAACTTCGTTCCATCCGGGTGTCCCTTGACACCTCACAAGCTTTTGATTTTTCTTTTGGGATTTCCTTAAAGTGACACGGTGGGTGAGTGGATACAATGAAATGTTTCAGAAATCCTACAAACTCAGCACCTTTGTTAATAGCCAGCTTTCAACCACGACTTCGCTTCCGCCAAGTAATCTGAAGTGGTGAAATAATTTGATTTTTCTTTTGGGATTTCCTTAAAGTGACACGGTGGATGAGTGGATACAATGACATGTTTTTGAAATCCTACAAAATCAACACCTTCGTTAATAGCCAGCTTTCAACCACGACTTCGCTTCCGCCAAGTAATCTGAAGTGGTGAAACAGTTTTAATTTTTTTTTTTGGGATTTCCTTAAAGTGACACGGCGGGTGAGCGGGTACAATGACATGTTTTTGAAATCCAACAAACTCAACACCTTCGTTAATAACCAGCTTTTAACCACAACTTTTTCCGCCAAGTAATCTGAAGTGATGAAACAACGTTACCAATAAATAATTTTGATTTTTTTTTTTGGGATTTCCCTAAAGTGACACGGTGGATGAGCGGGTACAATGACATCTTTTTCCTACAAACTCTGCTTCAACACCTTGGTGAATGATAATGATATTAGGTATTTGCTTTTCGAATCGGTGGTGGAGATGTAACATTAAAACTTTTATTTTTAACGGACTTCAAAAAAGGAGGTTATCAATTCGTCGGAATCTTTTTTTTTTGGTATGTCCACCAATTACTCGAAGACGCCTGAACCGATTTAGAAAATTATTTTTTGTTTGAAAGGGTATATTCCCCAGGTGGTCCCATATAAATTTTATCGAAATCGGCTGTTTTTAAAATATCAACAATAAATTATATACTTTGTATAGTGGCGTGGGAGTTTGAAGTCGGTTTTTTTAAAAAAATTTTTTTATATTAAATTATAAATGTTATGCCTTAACTCTTTACATAGTAAATCATCATCATTCATCATTAGCAACCAGTCAACGGCTCACTACTGAGCGCAGGTCAGAGAAGGGTTATAGGCCATAGTCCACCACGCTGGCCCAATGCGAATTGGCGGACTTCACACACCTTCAAGAACATTATGAAGAACTCTCAGGTGTGCAGGTTTCCTCACGATGTTTTCCTTCACCGTTCAAGCAAGTGATATTTAATTGCTTAAACGCACTTGACTCCGAAAAGTCAGAGGTGCGTACCCGGGATCGAACCTGCGGCCCCCCGAAAGGAGTCCACAGTCCTAACCACTAGGCTATCACTGCTTTAATCTTTATATTGCTATTTAGGTATATAATTTTTTGTTTTTTAGAAATTATCTTACTATGACTTAGAAACGATACGATTTCGTACTCTTAAAAGTATGTACGAGTTCGTCGTACTAACACGACGATAATGCGTAGTCGGCTTTTAAAGGCAGACATGAAAAATGACTTATCACCGCGTCTACTATTACGCTTCTGAGGCCTGCTTGCAGAGTGGCCGGGTTAGGCTTAACCCAGGAATAAATTTGTAATGTTGACCGAAGCTCCATACGAAATCTGTCAAAGCAGCAGGTAACTCTGGGTTAAAAGGATAACCTGGTGTTTCTGCAAGCGGGCCTTAGAGTTATAAATCGATGATCACGACCCTCAGTGATGAGGAATACGACGCAAAGAGAACGTATTCTAATCGCAAAGCTATTGGTTTCATTTAGGGACATTTCAGCAGCAGCTCTCTCCGGCCGCATCGAGGCTCCAGCCGAAAGCTTTAACCTAATCCTCACATAAACCTCTCAGCACCGCGGACACCAGCGAGCTATACTGCACTCTATTTCACTAAAAATAGAGTCGCGAATAGTGTGGTTTCAGCTGGCTTTATGAAGTGGACACACGGACTGAGCGAGTCAATTAGCCGGCATCTTGTTGAGATCGCGCCGGATATTGTTTCACTCACATTGTGGTTTCGGAAAAATAGATTAAAATTTTTTGCGATGAAAATATAATTAATGGTGCGGTTAAAAAATTGTACCGATAAGTAAATAAAAGCATTGATAGTAATTAGGACTGTGGTCTCCTGTTCGGGGAATCGTAGATTCGACCTCTGATTTTTTGAAGTCATGTGTGTTTAAGAAATTAAATATCACATGCTTTATCGGTGAAAGAAAACATCGTGAGGAAACTTGCACACCTAAGAGTTCTCCCTAACGTTCTCTATGGTGTGTGACGTCCGCCAAATCGCACTGGGCCATCAGTGTAGTGGACTGTGGCCTTTAACCCTTCTCTGAGAGGAGACCTGTCCTAAGTAGTGAGCCATTGATGAGTTGCTGATGATGATGATAAATTGCATTTATAGGGTGGAACGATAGGCGGAGATTAATACATGGAGATTGCAATTATGTATTTTTAACCGACTTCAAAAAAAATACAAAAAGAGGAGGTTCTCAATTCGACGCGTCTTTTTCAATTTTAATCATTATTTTTTTGGAATATAAACGAGTTAGCGATTCTATTTTAAACGACGAAAAAAAGCAGTCTAGTTTTAAATCTATTTTAATAATAATTTGTTTTTTTAAATATTCCCTGTAAACATTTCTGTTTCCCTGTAAACAACATTTCAAATATTTTCTCTTAAGCTAAACTATCAGGTGAACAGACTCTGGAAAAACTAACATTAACGCCTTTCAAAGTGAAATATCGAGGAATTGCGTCAATTTTAAATGAAAACTTTAATTTCATTTTTGTCTCAGAATTTTAACCGATAGTGAGTGAGTACCAAAAATGAATGCGATTGTCACATAGTAGCAATCATTTTTAGACAATGCCTTTATTTCGTAGCTCGTAGAATTTCGTAGGTAGAGCTACGAAATTCTACAGTGTTTAAGGTTTGCTGAGGCTTCAATAAAATTTTACTTTAATCTTTAATCGATGAACAGTTTCAACTGGTTTTGAGCAATGGATAGCCACGTGCAATGGTTCAGGTAATTAATAAAGATTTAGTGTAAATTGATTGCAGTACACGCCATGAACTCTCTTAAGGAAGAAAACTTCAGTGACAATAATGATCATCATAGTTTCTGGAACGAACCGCTAAGGTGTGGAACGAACTTGCGGCGTCTGTGTTTCTAGCCACGTATAATTTGAGTACCTTCAATCCAAGACAGAAAAGGCATTTTCTAAGCAAGCGCGCTAGACCTCATTAGTGCTTTCCATCATTATTTGTCGACAAACGCAAGTCTATCTATACAAATGAAAAATTTAAGTGTCTGTTTTTATGTCAAAAATAACAGCTTTTTACTAAATGTGATATGATAAATCAGTGATAGCCTAGTGGTTAGGACTGTGGTCTCCTATTCGGGGGTCGCAGGTTCGATCCCGGGTACGCACCTCTGACTTTTCGGAGTCAAGTGCGTTTAAGCAATTAAATATCACTTGCTTCAACGGTGAAGGAAAACATCGTGAGGAAACCTACACACCTGAGATTTCTTCATAATATTATTGAAGGTGTGTGAAGTCCGCCAATTCACATTGAACCAGCGTGGTGGACTATGGCCTACAACCCTTCTCTGAGAGGAGACCTGCGCTCACAGTAGTGAGTCGTTGATGGGTTACTAATGATGATGATGATGATGAATGATGACTAAATGCATATGAAAGTATATTCGGTACTTATATCAAAACATCAATTTTTAATATCTTTGTCTGTCTGTCTGTTTGTTTAGGCTAATCTCGGGAACGGCTGGACCGATTTTGACAGGACTTTCTTGGACAGATAGCTGATGTTATAAGAAGTAATATAAGCTCCTTTTTTAACCGTCTTTCAAAAAAGGAGCTATGTTTTTCTGTCTATGCATATCGATATCTCCGTGATTTCTAAAACGATTTGCGTGAATCTTTTTTTAATCAATACGAAACGAAACTTTGCGAGATGATCCCTAGATCGCTTTCCTAGAAGATGTCTATTGACTCTTGATATTGGTTGGTTGACTCTTGGTGAAAGGTAAACAAGTTATTAATTATTTAGAAAAACGAAAACCGGAAGGGCATTTCAAATTTTGACGCTGCGTATGCGTAGTTTCTTGCTGGATCTTCTCGGCAGGAAGGGCATTCCGAACCAGTGATAGACTCATCGACGATTCAAAAGCACTTGTAAAAAAGTTTATTTGAATAAAAAACAGTTCTATTCTATTCTTTTCTATAGAAACGAAGACGCAAAGCGTTTAGTGTGAACCTGTTCGTGGGATTTCATGCGATGCCTTGCGTTTCGATGGTAAAAAGGTGATGGTGTAAATAAGCAAATGTAGTACCTACCTGTAGGTAGGTTCTACATTTCTTTAACCGACTTCAAAAAAGGCCTCCTCCTTTTTTAACTGACTTCAAAAAAGGAGGAGGTTCTCAATTCGTCGGAATCTTTTTTTTTATGTATGTTCACCGATTACTCGAAGACGTCTGAACCGATTTAGAAAATTCTTTTTATGTTTCAAAGGGTATACTTTTACTTTCTATGTGGTCCCATTGAAATTTCGTCGAAATCGGTCGAGCGGTTTTTAAAATATCAACAATAAATTACATACTTTGTAGTGGCGCGGGCGTTCGAAGTCGGTTTTTTAAAAAGAATTTTTATTTTAAATTATTTCCGAATAACCTCATCAGACCTTCCCAACATTAACCTAAGTAAACTTATAGCACCTCTCATTAAAATTTAAAATCACGATGACACGGATAGAACACCAAAATATTAATATTTTTTCTATTTTTGGCGGGAGTTAAGTTTAAAAATTATGCGGGTATTCGTATAAACTTTGACAACTCAAGTCCGTATTTTGTTGTACAACAGAATCTAATAGCAGTGCTGTACCAATAGTCAATAGATCATGAATAGTTACATTGTTACTTACAATGTCCCAAAAAAGCGTAATATTCTCCAGATGACACACAATTTTCCGACAACACAAAATCAACACACACAGCACTCAACTCACTCCCACTTTAAAGCTTTGTACACATGCTATGTAGCAACAATTTTATTGGATAGTGAAAAACTCGCGTAGTGAGTTTTCGGGAAAGTTTCCCGCGCGTGTTTTTCATGAGAACGGCGCGGCGGGCGTCACTCCTTGCGGGCACCACACTGCCGGATCCGCGGGATTCGTAGCGCGGGATGCTAGCGGGACGGGGGGCCACCGGGACGCGGGGCAGGGGGGTGGGGGGGGCACAGGCTCGAGCTACGCGCTAGCCGGGAACGTGCCGTGTAGTGATGGGAAGAACGAACTATTCAACTACTGCGAATGAGCTACTCTTTCTGTACAGCGAAAAAAATACAATATATTTTTCTGTAATTAAATTAATATCTTTCAAACTTACCGAAGAAAAGCTATGACAAAAAATTTCCCCATTTTCTTCTAGAAGAAAAGCTATAACAAAAAAAGTGTGTGTGTCAGCTGCGACGCACGACTGGAGTTTACTTTATAGTATTTGTGCTGGTTAATATCAAATACGGCCATCTATTGTAAATAACTCGAACTATTATGTTAGCAGTGCTGTCGCAGGGTTTTAGGGCGTACAACAGAGTTGCTATTCGAAATAGTTTACACATAAGCCGAAAGATGGCGCTGATCTACGTGTTTGTAGTAACGCTGTCATAAAAACGTAACAAGGTCATTCATAAGTAGATTTTACACCTCAAATTTTTCTCATACCGGGCGCTCAAAATCGATTCTTAAGGAGTAAACTCCAAAAAATTCTTTTTTGTTATAGCTTTTCTTTATGAAAAAATTTCATATGAGGGGCCTAGGCCCCACTCATATGAAAATTTTTCATGACTTTTGACAGACTTTTTATTTATTTCGGTTTGGGGATATTTTGTTACTTTGTAGTAATTATGTTTAGTAATTCAGTAATAAGGCTTTGACAAAGTGCAAATTCAACCAAGTAGACTCGAAACCTCACTTCGCTCGGTCAACAAGTTGCCTCTCGCTGATTACACGCTGCAAATGACAGTTTAAAAGTTTAAAACTTTCTTATCTCAATATATAACAACAAAACGGATGTAACTTTTAATTTCCAACTGTCGGACACGCCTGTAAGTTTTCAGTCAATCAATCACTTTATTTATTGCTTTAAGTTTACAAGTTGGTAAAACAATTATTATAATTACACATTTTAATCTAAAAATAGTGGCAGGCACATTTTACTAATTGGCACATCATTTAACGAAAATATAATTAACTATCGTAGAATAGAATTAATAACTTTTTTATTAAAATTTAAAAATCAAAAGCACTAATTTTAAAAGGTGCTTTGGACCATACTATAATCTAATCATTAATCTGTGATAAAATAATATTATAATGTCACCAATGAAATGAGTATGAACTTTTGACTGTATCTCTTCCAAGATTCGTTTCGACTGTCGACGAGCGTCTTGCAGCGGTCTCGCACAACACTAGAGCCGAGGACGCTCTTCGGGGAAATTTTGACGAAAAGCATCCTTTAACTGTGTGTGCACTCCGCTAATTGCGCTTTTAATGAAGGCGCAGTCCTGAGGGAACCTGCCAACCACGCGTCAAGTGACGCGTCTATACTCCAGCTTGTCTTTCGCTGATGTTGATTTTACCGGGGAAATCCGTACTTATATCGTTCACGCATTTATGGTTTCTGGATCATGAACTAACGTTGCATGTCCACCGGAATAAATCGCTCATTTGTTATAACGTTATGAAGTTGATGATGGAACTGAAGTTTGCACCTAGATAATTACCTATGTAGAAAAATCATCATATTATATTCGTTGAAATCTACATTAGCGGAACAGTAAAATTACTGAAGACTTATCCATCTTAGGCTGCATCTTCACTTACCATCAGGTGAGATTGCAGTCAAGCGCTAGTCTATATATTAAAAAAAAAAAGACTAGGTATAAAATCCAAAACTAAGATTTAGGAAATTTAGAATCTAAAAGTTTCTAAATTATCAAAATCTTAGCTTAGACTACATAATTATTATTTGAAAAATCTGTAGGTATTTTTGAAATAAAACAGTGTTGCCGCAAACGTGCTAAAATAAAATAGAGATAATTTTAGCAATATTTCTTTCACTGGTGTTTTTCATTTCACTGACATTTTAATCCACCACGCTGGCCCAATGCGAATTGGCGGACTTCACACACCTTCACGAACATTATAAAGAACTCTCAGATGTGCAGGTTTCCTCACGATATTTTCCTTCACCGTTTAAGCATGTGATATTTAATTTCTTAAACTCACTTAACTTCGAAAAGCCAGAGGTGCGTACCCGGGATCGAACCTGCGACCCCCCGAATAGGAGACCACAGCCCTAACCTATCTAACCTAACTAGGCTATCACTGCTTCAATTTTCAATTTTTTAATTTAAATCCAACATAAAAATTAGTGAAGTTTTCCATTCTGCCATTTCGTATCGCGTTTAATTCAATCACCGTGAATCATTACGCGCCATAAATTTAATGCAGCGGGAAATTTGCGTAAAATATATCGATCGGTCATCGCGAGCCGAGGCGGGTGAGGCAAGAGTGAATGCAACGCCTCGGATTTAGAGGGTCATGAACCGCCCTCGCCGACTTGAGGGGCGATTCGCGGGCCACAAACTTGTTGCGTACGCGACTGCATCTGGCGACAAAAAGAAACAGACACTGAAACTTTCCCACGATACACTCATTGGCATTTGGCATTAGGCATTTCATTATTTACGATTTATTACGAAGCAGTGATAGCCTAGTGGTTAGGACTGTGGTCTCCTATTCGGGGGGTCGCAGGTTCGATCCCGGGGACGCACATCTGACTTTTCGGAGTCAAGTGCGTTTAAGCAATTAACTATCACTTGCTTCAACGGTGAAGGAAAACATCGTGAGGAAACCTGTACATCTGAGAGTTCTTCATAATGTTCTCGAAGGTGTGTGAAATCCACCAATTCGCATTGGGCCAGCATGGTGTACTATGGCCTATAACCCTTCTCTGAGAGGAGACCTGTGGTCAGTAGTGAGCCGTTGATGGGTTGCTAATGATGATGATGATGATGATTTCATTATTATTATCAAGAAGAAGAAAACCTACAAGTGAACGGGTAGCTAGTAGTTAATCAAAACTTTGACGCATCTTTGATAAGGAAAAGTTCTAATTCTAAGTTTTCATGAACTTTTGAAGAAAACCATTCAGGAAAATTACATTGGGCAAGGGTTTATTTAGGGGCTATCTACGTAAAGAGATTCCTACTTAGGGTATGATTTAAGTATGAAAACGAACATATTTTGGTTTCCTTTAGAACCGCTATCTAGCTGATATTATTCCTTTATGTGGCTACCGCTAACGCACCAGCCTGTACCGCAAGCTCGTTGCCCGGGAGCAATATTACAAAACTATAAATGCTTTGTTCAAACAACTTGCGCTTGACACGCGCTGATAAAATGGTAATGTAAATTGCTAAAGGGGTCAATTGGTCATACTTACAAATAGCCTAGTACACAATGGTACAACGAGTTCAAGGTACTTTATTCTCACTTCTCATGATTGCGCACACACTAGTGCACTATAATATCTCCTCGCAGACGACTAATCTCTGTGGAGATTCGCCACCGTGGCCGGATTTGGTCGGGTCTATATTATTAAAAAAAAAATTCATGACTACTACCTACCTTCCATTCGATATCCTTGTTACCTATTACCGGTCTTTTACCAGTAGTAACACGAGCATTTATTTTTATTTTTTGACGTGATTATAATCGATGAACACCGGCTGCACGCACGAAAAAGTGTCAAGTTCCGCCTAAGCGTTAGCCTGAGCGTGCAAGCGAGAGCGCGGAACAAACAATACAGAGGCACGATCAGCCCAAGCGTTGGCTTGTGACTACCACCAGCCAGCGCCTGCCAGTCATCGCGTGCGCGTTGTGGTTAGCGGATGTGTCGCGAGCTAGTTCTAGCAGCACGCTGTTCATCTTTATGACGGTATCACGTAAAACTATCGTCCGAAAACCGACTTTACAGTCGAGCCAACCATTTTGTAATATGCCTCAGCTGGTGTAACATGGAAAAATTTTATTTCCCATGTTACTGCTGTATATTTTTTGGTAAAAGTCCTTTACCGAGGTATACTTAGTGTAGCTGCAAAAACTTTCCTATCATGACAAAACTGTTGTCACGTTTCTTTGGCGATCTGCGCATGGCCTTTTTTGTGGAGCATTTATCCAATTGCTCTAAAAATAGGCCAACCGTAGATTGCTAAAAAAAATTCACTAAGGCAAGTAGAGTTAGCAAGCGTAATAAAATAACGTTTATTTGAAACAAGGTATACACAATGAACTCGTTACTTCCACCCCACATTGCCGTGTAGAATCGTTTTGTTGTGTCAATACAATGCTTACAATAACAGAGGGTGTTCTAAACTATAAATCTCACCATCTCCCGCTTCCTAATTCATCGCTCCACCGCTCTAACACTCGTAAAAAACTAATAAAACTACAACGTAAATTACTTATTACATTGTCAGTAATGACTGTGAATGGAAACATTGACGCCAGTTACCTACAGGATTGACTAGAAATGACGTCTTATGCGTAGAAGCAGTGATAGCCTAGTGTTTAGGACTGTGTTCTCCTATTCGGGGGGTCGCAGGTTCGATCCCGGGACCTCTGACTTTTCGGAGTCATGTGCGTTTAAGCAATTAAATATCATTTGCTTCAACGGTGAAGGAAAACATCGTGAGGAAACCTGCACATCTGAGAGTTCTCTATAATGTTCTCGAAGGTGTGTGAAGTCCGCCAATTCGCATTGGGCCAGCGTGGTGGACTATGGCCTGTAACCCTTCTCTGAGAGGAGACTTGCGCTCAGTAGTAAGCCGTTGATGGGTTGCTAATGATGATGATGATGATGATGATTGCTTGTGACGACAATAATCACCTATGATTAAGTGACACATCATCATCATCAGCAACCCTTCAACGACTCACTAGTGCAGGTTTCCCTCTCAGAAAAGGCTGATCGTGCTGGCCCAATGCAAATTTGCACACATCTCTCACTATAGGCTAAAACGCGTCATTGCAGCAAGAAAGCTAATAAATTCAGCAGCAACTTGCAATTTTCCGCAACCGTCCAGCTGGATACTGTTAGTATAGTAATCTCATCATCATCATCATCATCATCAACTCATCAACGGCTCATTACTGAGCGCAGGTCTCCTCTCCGAGAAGAGTTATAGGCCATAGTGGCGCTGGCCCAATGCGAATTGGCGGATTTCACACACCTTCGAGAGCATTAAGGGGAACTCTACTAACTAAATTCTAAATTCTACTAACTATTCCTACTTCCATGGTTGTACCAACCTAAATTGTAAAGCAATGCCGCGTGACACAGTCGCCCACGCGACATTAATCTGCGTCAGCGGACAATGCCTGTCAATAAGCGCACTCCAAGACCCTCCACGACCCTCCCCGACCCTCCCCGACCCTCCCCGACCCTCCTCGACCCTCCCCGACTCTCCCCGCGCCGCTTGTAGCGACTGATACCTTGATTGATGATATAATGGACACTGTGCACTTGTACAAAAACTTGATTTAGAGCATTTATTTTTTACTATTTAATGGATAAGTCTTCGTATGGATGTAGGTTTTATGAAAATCCCATGGGAACTCTTTTATTTTAACTATAACTAACTAATTTATGTTCAAATGCAGACGAAAAAATGACGGATTCAAGACCCAACTTGGGCCAAAAAAATTATTGAGTTTTCCTTTCAATAAATTCTCAGTAATTTAGCCCATAATTAGGAAGTAGGCAATTAGGTGTATCACCCCCATGCATCGGGCGATTTCTCTCCGGTCGTGTCTGATTTCCGTCCCAACAGACTATGAGAGTAAGGGAATTGAGAGTGTACCTGTGTTTGCGCACACACTTGTGCACTGTAATATCTCACGCACAGATGACCACCGTAACGGGATTCGGTCGGAAGGACATTATGAATGACCTTATGACAACAAAATAAGGTTGACAATCGTTTTTAGGGTTCCGTACCAAAATGGTAAAAATGGAACCCTGGTGCGACTTTCTCCGTCCGTCCATCTGTCATAATCGATTATTTTAGTCGAAAATAATTTTTAATTTAATTAAAAAACGGGACAATCGGGGTTTCAAAATTTCAAAGTAAGATAACTAATAGGTACCGAGTGGGGTATCATAAGAAACAACTTTACCTGTATTTTAAATAGATTTTTACTGTTTTATTTGAAACAATAAATACATGAGTAGAGATTTACACATTGTCACAATCACAAAACAAACTTAACCCGGAACTTTTGATGTGTGTTTATAAATTTATTCTGATATTTCCTTAAGTATAGGTAATAAAAAAAAACACTTTAATAAAAAATAAAACTTATCCATCCCGTTTAAATAGTACCCGACTACGCGTAGACTGTCACGCGCAGTACGTACTTAGCTGTAGTTGGTTAGCTAGTTAGTGGCCTTCAGTATAGCGCGATACGCATATTACAAAATGTTTACACGTCGCTATAGTAACGTTCTAGGATACGCGTACTCGACTACGTGTAGACTGTCACGCGCAGTACGTACGTAGCTGTAGTTAGTTAGCTAGTTAGTGGCCTTTAGTATCGCGCGATACGCATATTACAAAATGTTTACACGTGGCTATAGTAACGTTCTAGGATACGCGTACTCGACTACGCATAGACTGTCACGCGCAGTACGTACATAGTTGTAGTTAGTTAGCTAGTTAGTGGCCTTTAGTATCGCGAGATACGCATAAATTACAAAATGTTTACACGTGGCTTTAGTAACGTTCTAGGATACGCGTACTCGACTACGCGTAGAATGTCACGCGCAGTACGTACATAGCTGTAGTTAGTTAGCTAGTTAGTGGCCTTTAGTATCGCGCGATACGCATAAATTACAAAATGTTTACACGTGGCTTTAGTAACGTTCTAGGATACGCGTACTCGACTACGCGTAGAATGTCACGCGCAGTACGTACATAGCTGTAGTTAGTTAGCTAGTTAGTGGCCTTTAGTATCGCGCGATACGCATAAATTACAAAATGTTTACACGTGGCTTTAGTAACGTTCTAGGATACGCGTACTCGACTACGCGTAGAATGTCACGCGCAGTACGTACATAGCTGTAGTTAGTTAGCTAGTTAGTGGCCTTTAGTATCGCGCGATACGCATAAATTACAAAATGTTTACACGTGGCTTTAGTAACGTTCTAGGATACGCGTACTCGACTACACGTAGAATGTCACGCGCAGTACGTACATAGCTGTAGTTAGTTAGCTAGTTAGTGGCCTTTAGTATCGCGCGATACGCATAAATTACAAAATGTTTACACGTGGCTTTAGTAACGTTCTAGGATACGCGTACTCGACTACGCGTAGAATGTCACGCGCAGTACGTACATAGCTGTAGTTAGTTAGCTAGTTAGTGGCCTTTAGTATCGCGCGATACGCATAAATTACAAAATGTTTACACGTGGCTTTAGTAACGTTCTAGGATACGCGTACTCGACTACGCGTAGAATGTCACGCGCAGTACGTACATAGCTGTAGTTAGTTAGCTAGTTAGTGGCCTTTAGTATCGCACGATACGCATATTACAAAATGTTTACACGTGGCTTTAGTAACGTTCTAGGATACGCGTACTCGACTACGCGCAGACTGTCACGCGCAGTACGTACATAGCTGTAGTTAGTTAGCTAGTTAGTTATTGGCCTTCAGTATCGCGCGATACGCATATTACAAAATGTTTACACGTGGCTATAGTAACGTTAGTACGCGTATCCTAATACGCGTACTGGACTACGCGTAGACTGTCACGCGCAGTACATAGCTGTAGTTGGTTGGCTAGTTAGTGGCCAGTGGGGTGGTCGCAGGAATCGCAAGCGTGCGCCCCGGGCCCCACGCATGCGGCGTAGCCCATCAGGTGTGGTAGCTGGCTCTGCTCGAGCACGCCCGCGAACATGCCTGCATGCGGGCCGCGCGCGAATATCGCCACGTCGTCCCCGCCATGCGTCTCCGACTCCAGCGGCACGTCGGCGTGACTGCGCCACTGCGTTTCACCTGACACAAGTAATAATCCTTACTAATATATCCCAAGGTGATGGAGTGGCGACCCCGCACCGGGAAGCGCAGTGTTGGCAGACCCCCCCACCAGGTGGAACGACGACATCAAACGAGTCGCAGGGAGCCGCTGGATGCCATCGGCGCAAGACCGAAGCCTGTGGAAGTCCATGCAGGAGACCTTTGTCCAGCAGTGGACGTCTATAGGTTGATAAAGAAGAAGAAGAAGAATATATCCTTACTTCCCTACAAATATTATTTAATGCGAAAGTGTGTTTGTTTGCTGGTTTGTTGGTTTGTCCTTCAATTAAACAGCAACGGACTTACGTGATTTTTTGCACGGGTATAGTTAAAGATTCGGAGAGTGACATAAGCTACCTTTTATCCCGTAAAAACAGAAGATTCCCGCGGGATTTTTGAAAACTAAATTATAAATACCCAGTACTAGAAAAACTGCAAGTTCCAATCCTATCCTGTTTTTTTTATAATTTTTGAATTTTTATTTCCTTTGAAATCGATGCCAAAGTTCCATTGACCTAACATCTTTATTTCCACAAAGTTCTCACTGGCCGATCACAAAATAATGCCCTGTGCATTGGGTATTTAATGATCACCAGCCAGCAAGACAAATCAACTCGTTCGCTTGCTTCGTCGCAAAAAATTAGCTGACAAATGAGTAAAAAATTGTGAGTCGTCACGGGACGTCTGGCAGATGTGAAACATCGAAATTATTTTGTACAGGTATATATAAACCATATACAGAAATAATTATAGGTACCTAATTTACTTTCTTTGCAAGAGGCTGCTAGTTTTCATTTTCTAAACTATCACTACTCGACATATATTTTATTCCTACACTAGCGGCACGCTATGATGGCCGGTTTGACACATTACAATAGTGATGTGGAATGTCAATTTATTCTCGAACAAAAAACAATTAAGTTTTGTTTTTGTACCTGATTAAATAGGTTTAATAAAACAAAAATGTATATGTTTATTTAATTTATTTGAACGAACTGAATATTTGAATGAAAATGAATATACATACTTTATATGCACACAAGAAACATATGAATACAAAAGATACCAAAAAAGGTGCCACAAAAGGCCATAATTAATCAGATTCGTCCATACTACTATTTTCACTGTCGTCACTGCTATCATCACCTACATTAATAATTATATGTTCGTTTTCTATAATATTATCTATTTTCACATCTCTTTCATAATCTTCCCTTATTAATTTAACAGTTCTATTCACAACCTTTTCCCAGTCTCCTTTAGTCACATGTTCACAAGCTTCTTCTAATAATTTTAGCATTTTTTTTGTGGTAAATGGGGGTTCTGTATTGTGTCTTGCAGCATATCCCTTAATTTGAGCCCACACCAACTCAATCGCATTATACTCACAATGGTAAGGCGGTAACCGTATAACTCTGTGCCCATGTTCTAATGCTATTTCGTCAATGACGTATCGGATCTTGGTTGGTTTGTTTTCTTTTAAAAGACGTACTAATTCCGCTTTTAACATATTCATGTTTGCATCTACGCCATTTTTACGAAGCCATGCGACGATATCAGCTTTCTTTTGGGATTGGGCAGGTGGCTTGTCAATTTGCATCGAGTGGTATGGGGCGTTGTCCATAATTATAATAGATGGTTCAGGGAGGCTACACAACATTGAGGTAAACCATTCAGTAAAATTTTCTCCATTCATGTCTTCATGATAGTCTCCAGTGGTTTTTGACGCAAAAGCCATGAGAGAACCTTCGACAAACCCGTTGATGGTTCCGGCGTGACAAATTATAAGTCGCGATCCTTTTCCTACAGGAACTTTGGAAGTAGATGCTGCTGTGTCATCGTTCCAAGAACGGCCTACAGTATGGTTAGCATTAAGCCATGTTTCATCCAAGAACACAACATTTTGCCAATTTTTGATTTCTTTCACTTGCCGTAAAAAAGTATACCTTGCCATCGCTATATCAAATCTTTCCATCAATATTTTGCGTTTGTTACATTTTTTGTATCGAAATCCAATGGTCTTCAAAATCTTCGTTAAAGAACTTTCCCCACCGAAGAATAATCCAGCTTCCTTCAGTGAATGCACCAACTTTTTTCTTGTTGGATACTCCTTCTGTAAATAATAGCCGTAAACATGTCTTCGGATAGCATCGGCATCAAAGCTATCGATGCCTACGACTGGTTTTGCTCGTTTTCTCTTTTTTGGTGTGTGAAGTTTATTTTCTTCTGTGCCAGTCTCGCCATATTTTTTTTTAGTTATCCGTCTAACAGTTCGTTGTCCAATATTAAGCGCATCAGCTACGCGTTCAACCAATGACGTTATAGGTAAAATTGGCCCTCCATTTTGAGCTTCACGATCGAAATAGTTACGAAGGCGTATTACGAACTCACGTGTCTGACTATTTAGAACAGGTCTCTGCGTACGTTCGGTCATATCGACGAAATCCACAACAAAGGGCTTGAACAGAGTCCAAATTAACGAGCAAGGGTCAACAGTAATGCAGTATCAATATTTGAAATCCAAAGCCAGGTCAAAACTATATCACAATCGCATTGCACTGACAGTTTATACTTTTCGAAGCAACGTCAATTCGAAACTGCTTTGTTTTGCATTGAGCATTGACGCGAGTTTGCCGGAGGTAGTAGTTGTGCTAGCCAGCGATCCTATGTGACGATCGTATTAGATTCCATTTTTAAAAATTTTCAATTTAGAAAACCAAATGCCGAGTTGTGGTATATATCATATAAAAATAAAAATTTTACCTTTTGTATGAAACAGCTGATATTTTTTTGCGATTTCAGAGGTTTGTCCACATAGTGAAAATTGTTCATATTCACAAGTACATTCACCCCTTAAATGGTGCAAACTGATTTTTCTACACTTGTATACATTTTAGAAATCAATTTAATAAATAAATTTTGAGTCCTAAACCTAAAACTACATTCGATAAAATTTATGAATCTCTGCACATCACTATCGTCAATAAAGTAATACAATTATTTCCTTCAAAGTCGTTATCAATTAATACGGAACTTCATGAGCGGACAAACGTCAAACCGGCCATCATAGCGTGCCGCTAGTTTAAAAATATTTATTTTAAGTAAGACACAGGTTACGCGTATCATAGTAAGCAACACTGTTTCGCACTACATACATACATACTACTACCTACATCCTAAATATACGTACATAGACGCCAACAGTCGGTCTGACCCGCCGCTATAGATGTTTCGCATGAAAAATTGTGAACACTTACGATAGTCTTTGTCCTGAGTGACGTCAGTCCTCCTATTGTTCTCGTGTCGCCTGTGGCCAGGTCCGTTGGTGTACGACAGCGTCATGTACGGCACGCCGTCTTCATCGAGGTCGTCTGAGGGTCCCAGGATGTCTCCGCCGCGGTGCGTGTATCCATTGAACGCCATGACGTGTGCGTGGTCGGATGTCACCACGATCAAGGTGTCGTCTTCAGGCAACATGTCGACTGCGCGTGCGACGGCCTCGCTTAGTTCTATCGTCTCGTCCAGTGCAAGTTCTACTTTATTTTCGTGGTGTGCGTGGTCGATACGTCCACCTGGAGAATCAGAGTGAGTACTTATTAATTGCATGAATCATGATACATCATCATCCAACCATCAACAACACAAGTCTCCTGTCAGAGAAGATCATAGTCCACCATGCTTGCCCAAAGCTATTTGTATTCTTTTGGGATACTTCACAAGTCTATGAGAGCATTATCATCATCATCATCATCATCATAACAATTTATATCACATCATTATACAAGTGTATAGCCGATATTATGACATGGTAGCTAACTATGGACTCAGCAGGCGATGGAGAGAGCTATACTTGGAGTAACCCTGCGAAATCAAATCAGAAATGCGGCGATTCATAAGAGAACTACGTATTATTGATAATATATTGTGTAGCTCATTAATGGCTGGTAACTCAATCTATCTATAATGATGTTTGCCGTGTCAAGGTAGAAGAATAGCGATACTGCACCGGAGAGCGCAGCATTGGACATAATTCTAGCAATGTATTCCTGTAAAGAGTAATAAGGAACCTCATTCCCACGAACCTTCCACAAATAAGCAGAAACCCTTCTTGTTTCTACTCAGCGATCGAATTGCAGCTTCCGTTAACTCCGCGAGGGTTGGCTCTGTCTCCATATTAGCCTCCATGTGATACTGGAGGTGGCTCCCTTCAAACAGCCCCAGGAGATATTCGGGTGGGTTCTTGCTGGCAGCCAGCAGTTGGTTCCGATTCCACACGTATTGGTAGGTCACATTGCGAGCTATCTTATCCATCTGCCACTCTTCAATGAGATGTCGGCCGTCCAACCTCATGCCTGGAGTTCCCTCTTCGTCCACGACATCTTTTGGCAGAAATTCCCGCCTCCCTCCGCCTAAAATCACCTGTGAATAAATTGAATTGTTTCAAAACCACTATAGGACTCTCTCGTAAGCTGACTACTCACTAAATTTGATTTTGATTGCTGCCTATTACTCGTACTTTAAACGGCACTAGCTTTCTAGCCCACAACTTAATCTACGTAAAGCTACGTTTTTCAGAATCCCGTTGGGACAATAGTGTGGGATATAAAATAGCCGTCGTCACTCTCCAACTGTGATATTGTTTGAATTAATCGATAACGTGTACGTAGGTCACTATATAAGTTTTGAGACACCCGAAAAGTAAACATTCATTAGTTCACTGCCGATTTCGGCAACAGCGACTGGATCTCTGTTAACTTTGAAAGGTCAATAAGGGCTTCGCTCGTGTGCCCTGATGTGGCTGATGTACCCTATTTTTGCATGAAATAGCCGCGCGCAGTGAGGACATGATAGGGCACCATCGACGTAATTATAGGTTATATTGGAGGGTGGTCTACTTTTCAGTTGATCTCGGTAAACATCCAGATCCACCCTCCTTTTATCTTCAAAATCCGTGACAGCCTGCTGAACCAAGTGCCTCCACTCCCCTCGGTTTTCAGCGAGACTTTCCCAACGAAAGGAGTCGATGTTACAATTGGTCATATGCCTCTTTAGCACATCTTTATACCTAAGGAACTGACCGCCTTGTTTCCGCTTTCCGTCCTTAAGCTCAGAATAAAAGATGCGCTTGGCTATCCTTTCGTTGGGCATTCTAACAATATGTCCGCACCAACGCAATTGCCGCCGCATAAGATATGCCTCAATGCCACTGACTTTTGCCCGCCGCAACAGGTCTGTGTTTCTAATGCGGTCGGACCACCTGATGTTCTGTATTTCACGTAGACACTTGAGGTGGAATCTATCCAAATTACGAATATGCTTGCGATAAAGCGTCCAAGTCTCAGCGGAATAAAGTAGATTTGGCAATACAATAGCCATGTACACATTGATTTTCGTGCTTAGCTTAATTCCATGCAGACGGAACACCCTCTCTCGGAGTTTACCAAATGCCGCTGAGGCAGCACAGATTCTGCTAGTTATCTCTGAGTCTAGATCTCCTTTAGGTGTTAAGGTGCTCCCGAGATATTTAAATTTACTGACCTGCTTGAGCTCAGTGTTTTCAAGCGATACCTTTTGCAAGGTCTGAACAGAGTCGGCTGTGTGCATTGTCATAACTTCTGTTTTTGCGATATTAATTTTTAATCCAAACCTCACACATGACTTATGAAGGTTCGAAACAAGCTCTTGTCGGCCACTCGAAGTATCAGCCACGAAGCACAAATCATCTGCGTACAAGACTTCTGTGACAAGATCGTACGAGACTTTGGTATGGGCTTTTAGCCGTCTCAAATTGTGTAGCTTCCCATCTATACGATAACGAATAGATATACCTTGAGCATTACACTTTAAGGCATCGTCGACTACTACGAAAAAGTACAAAGCGAAAAGAGTAGGCGCTAAGACGCATCCCTGCTTTACTCCACAAGTCACTGAGAAGCGCTCCGAAACTTCACCATCAACTGAAATACAGCAGCTCATATTATCGTGCAACAGTCGTAACGCTTTCACAAACTTTTCCGAACAGCCAAGCTTGTCAAGTACAATCCACAAAGCCTCACGAGGCACGCTGTCAAAAGCTTTCTCGAGGTCTACAAAACAGAGAAATAGAGGTTGACACTGTTCTCTGCTCTTTTCCTGTATTTGACGTATAGAAAAAATAGCTTCGCAGGTGCCTCGACTAGGTCGAAACCCGAATTGGGTCTCCGGAAGGATCCTTTCTGAAATTCCTACTAGTCGATTTAGGAGAACTCGGGCAAAAATCTTCCCAGGGACTGAAAGCAGCGAAATGCCCCTGTAGGAGTTGCAATCAGCACGACTGCCTTTGTTTTTATACAACGTGCAAATCTTGGATACTTTAAAATCTTCGGGTACCTGCTCTTCGTCCCACATGCGTGAACAGAGCTCCCAGACTTTAGAATGCAACTCATTCCCGCCATATTTAAGGAGTTCACCAGGAATTTCGTCCACACCAACAGCTTTTTGTTTTTCTGCTGTTTGATAGCCATAGTCGCCTCACTGAGAGTGAGCGGGCTATTTAAGGACATATCTTTAGGTTGTTCAGGCAGGGATTTTATATAGTCTAAATCCACTAAGCGGTCGACAAGTAAACAATATATTCTTACAATTTATATTATATTTTTTCAAAATACTCTCCATTATTCTCTATGCAAATTTCCATCCGCCTAAACCAGCCATGAAAACATTTATTCCAGTCTTCGTCCGATAGGTCAGAAATTGCTGATTCGTAGGCAGCCACCGCTTCTTCAGCACTTAAAAAAAACTTTCCTTTTATTTTATACTTGATGGTTGGGAATAAAAAGAAATCACAAGGAGCTAAGTCGAGGCTGTGAGGTGGGTGAGTCAGAGTTTCAATACCAGATTCTTGAATAAATGCCTTTGTTCTGAAAGAAGTGTGTGAAGACGCGTTGTCGTGGTGCAGCAACATTCCCCGAAGACCGGACTTTGGCCGTCTCTGCTGCACAGCTAAGAAAACTTTTGGCAATGCAACTGTAGTGTACCATTCTGAGTTAACTGACCTACAATTTTCTAGCACTGAGGTCGCAAGATGTCCACTACGTGAAAAAAAAGTGGCCACCATCTTTTTGCCAATGTTCCGTGGTCTTTGCAATTTCGTCGGCAACTGTCCATCTGGAAAGACCCATACTGACGAACGCTTCTTGCTTTCCGGATCATATTGATATATCCATGTTTCGTCACCAGTAATGATTTCGGAAACACGTCTTGACCTCCCATTTTCAATTACGTAGTCGCATCTCACGGCACCAATCCACACGGGCTTGTTTTTCTCTTTCGGAAAGCAAATGAGGTATCCAACGACAACAAAGCTTCCTCATGCCAAGATGTTCATGTAATATGGTGTGAGTACTAACCGAACTGATGCCTAAGATGTTTTCTATGTCCTTGTATGTGATAACACAGAATATATAATAGTACTACGTAGATACGTGGGTTTTCTCGCACCATCATTTCAATAGTCCACACATTCTCTGCGGTGACTGCTGCTGGCGGGCGGCCACTTCGGTCATCATCTTCAAGGCTAGTTCTTCCACTTTTGAATTCTTTAAACCATCTAAAAATTGTTGCCCGTGAAGGAGCAGACTCCCCTAAAGCTGATTTTAAACGTCCTAAGCATAAAACTTCGGATAAACCATATTTAAAATCGTAATAAATCATAGCACGCAAATGTTCTCGTTTAAGCTCCATTGTAGCAGACGAAAAAGTGAGAAATGATGACAGTATAATACCGCGAAATTCTTATTATTTTTTTAATTGGTGTAAATGACCTTTTACGTTCGATTTACAAATAAATTTGCTATTTAAAATTATAAGACAAAGACGCGTTCCATTTTTAAATTTCGAGCATCTCAAAACTTATATAGTGACCTACGTAATGATCACAATCACCTTTTACTGGCTGGTACTGTATCATTATTGATTAAAATGCATTGGTGCAGCAATAAAGCCATAAATTCAGCCAATCAGAGTGATTGTGATTACACTGTACAAATCGATTTAAGACAATCCTACAGTAATTCCTCATAAACAAAATGGAAAATCATTCTCAGCTATCCGATGCTTTGCTCCGTTTCTGCCTGATTGAAGGACAAACCAAAACACAACTCACTTTCCCCTTTTATAATATAAGTATTAAGTAGGGATGTTAGCCTTCTAAGAACGCACTGTGCGACACTTTAGTAATGTTTGTAGATACGGGTGCATGGTGTTTAGTATTAGCTTATTAGTAGCAGTGATAGCCTAGTGTTTAGGACTGTGGTCTCCTAATCGGGGGTTCACAGGTTCGATCCCGGGCAAGCACCTCTGACTTTCCGAAGTTTAATATATTAAATTGTCAAATGCTTTAACGGTGCAGGAATACATCGTGGGAACACGCACATCTGAGAGTTCTCCATAATATTTACTTTCGAAGTGTTGAGGCCCACGGCTTGGCCAACGAGTCAAGGCCTGGAACACGAGATATAGGGGCCCATCAGCTATAACCTGAGTCCAGGGTCGCTGCCCAAAGCGGCCTTTAACCGCGGTCAGATTTGTTCTCGTCGTAACTTAATGGTAGGGTTTCACTGACCTTCCTTGCCGCAGTCCTTCTTGTATAGGGCCTGAGATTGGTATGATTAGTGGTGATAATGTAGGGTGTGTTGTGGAGTTAAGTGTGCTGGTGAACGTCTCAGAGGCCACTCGCAGGAGCAGGCAGGCAGACAGTTATGGCCTGCAGCTGTGGACGCTGGGCAGGCGTAGCACTGTACACTTGGTTTATCACTAGTAAGGCCCAACTGGAGTTGGTCAAAGTCACTTTCGCCGGGCGGTTGGCGACCAAGACCGGCGGGTTCCAAAAAGTTCTTTGGTTATTAGGCTTATAGTTAGGTCGACACATAGATCGCTCAAGGGCGCAACAAAACCGTAAAATAAGCTAAATCTAGACACTCAAAAGCAAAACGTGCGCGAGACGACCGGAATTTTTGTGAATACGTGTAATTCAGCTGTCAAACGAAAAGGAACTTGCCAACTCACGCCCAAAAACGGCGGGAAGTTTTTTCCTTTCAAGTGTCATCTGTCAATTTCATTGCGAGCCAAAGAGGTTGCTGGCGCCATCGACCATGGAACAAGGAATTATGGCGCGAACACGAAGATATAAGAAGTCTGCCAAATCGCATTGGGCCAGCGTGATAGATTATGGCCTATAAATAATCTTCTCTGAGAGGAGACCCGTACGCTTAGTACAAGATTTTTGATAGTTAACTATAAATAGTAAACTATGACATTACCATCTAAGTAAAATAAACCATAACAGTATTGGGTAGAGCTCAATTTCGTGTATGTATTCTTATCCGTTTACGTACAGAGAGCGCACCTAATTAAAATCGTCTGTATTGAAGTTGTTACTTTAAATCGATACCATTATGGTTCATTTTACTTTGATGCTAATGTCATCTATTACTTTACATTACTACATTATCTACTATTACGATCAAACGAATTAAATAATTAATTGTGCTCAGCAGTGAGCCATCTTGTGCCGCCAGGCGGCACAAGATGAGCCAGGGAGCCGCTGGATCCAGGCGGCGCAGGCTGGCCTGTGGAAGTCCATGCAAGAGACCTTTGTCCAGCAGTGGACGTCTATCGGTTGATAAAGAAGAAGAAGAAGAAGTAGTGAGCAGTTGATGGGTTGACGATGATGATGGTGTTTAGTATTTACCCTGAACTGGTTCCCGGGATGCGAGTGCACGAGCTGGTAGGCGATGTCGCGACACAGGGTGGGGTCTTGGTTGTCTGCGCTGACCTCGGCGTCATTCTCCCAGTCCCTGTTTGCGATGTGTGCGTACGCGCCTGCAGGCGACGCATGCGTCACGCGCGTCGTCGTCACTATGCCTGAGGGAATAGGTTATAATTAGGTAGGCCATTATCATTAACAACCCATCAACGGGTCACTACTGAGCCAGGTCTCCTTTCAGATAAGGGATAAATTATTTGACACAGCTGTCCATCGGTTTTCACCTTATTGGGATTGCATTATTGGCCAGATTATCCCGGTACAAGAACCTAAATACCGAGTCGCAGGTCAGTTCAACAAATCGACCTGTAGGGATTTTCATTAAGAAATTCTCAGTAGCAGCCCTTAATCCGAAAGTTGACGGTGTTATAACAAACTCCTGCAACCTGCACTACATTGAAAGAACTAAAGATAACAGAAAGGCTTTCGTCGACTGTGCAGTTGCGAATTCTGAAGTTCTTCGGTCACATCTCTAGAAATGAAGGGTCAATTGAACTGTTGGTGGTGCAGGGTCAGGTGGAAGGGAAAAGAACGAGAGGACGCTCACCCACGTGCTGGACGGACTTGATCAAAGCGGTGACCCGGACAACTGTGGTGGAGCGCTCCCGCAACGCAACTGACCGTCACAAGTGGAGGAGCATCGCACGGGAGGCGGTGCGATCCAAGAGCAACCAAGGAGACTGACGACTATAAACTAATGTCACATCATCTCAGCAGCCACGACCACTCTGTTAAGAGTGACCGATTGAGAAGAAGAAAGCATCCTGCACCCGATCTCTCTCCATTGCCATCGAAATATGAGAGTGAGGGAAAAAGAATACACCCGAGGTTGCGAACATAGTTGTGGACTTACATAACTCCTGTGAAGTTGGTTAGTCCATCGGTAGCGTGACACGCTGTCCAGAACGCATGTCTCATATGCAGCAAGCATGCTAGTAGGGAGACAGTTGGAACAGCAGTCAACTGACCAGCATCGCGGCCGTCTTCCAGGAGTGCACGTGGTGTGTGGGGTCAATGGACGCAACGCAGCTATGGTGCTGCACGCTGCCCAGCACGCCGCCCAGCACGCCTGTGTTATATGCAGCAAGTATGCTAGAAGGGAGACAATCGGAACAGCTGTCAACTGACCAGCATCACGGCCATTTTCCTGGAGTGCACGTGGTGCGTGGGGTCAATGGACGCAACGCAGTTATGGTTCGGCACGCTGCTCAGCACGCCTGTGTTATATATGCAGCAAGCATGCTAGTAGACAATTGGAACAGCAGTCAACTGACCAGCATCGCGGCCGTCTTCCAGGAGTGTACGTGGTGCGTGGGGTCAATGGACGCAACGCAGTTATGGTTCGGCACGCTGCTCAGCACGCCTGTGTTATATATGCAGCAAGCATGCTAGGAGGGAGAGAATCGGAACAGCAGTCAACTGACCAGCATCGCGGCTGTCTTCCAGGAGTGTTCGTGGTGCGTGGGGTCAATGGACGCAGCGCAGTTATGGTTCAGCATGCTGCCCAGCACGCCTGTGTTATATGCAGCAAGCATGCTAGTAGACAATTGGAATAGCAGTCAACTGACCAGCATCGCGGCCGTCTTCCAGAAGTGTACGTGGTGTGTGGGGTCAATAGACGCAACGCAGTTATGGTTCGGCACGCTGCTCAGCACGCCTGTGTTATATATGCAGCAAGCATGCTAGTAGACAATTGGAACAGCAGTCAACTGACCAGCATCGCGGCCGTCTTCCAGGAGTGTACGTGGTGCGTGGGGTCAATGGACGCAACGCAGTTATGGTTCGGCACGCTGCTCAGCACGCCTGTGTTATATATGCAGCAAGCATGCTAGGAGGGAGAGAATCGGAACAGCAGTCAACTGACCAGCATCGCGGCTGTCTTCCAGGAGTGTTCGTGGTGCGTGGGGTCAATGGACGCAGCGCAGTTATGGTTCGGCACGCTGCTCAGCACGTCTGTGTTATATATGCAGCAAGCATGCTAGTAGACAATTGGAACAGCAGTCAACTGACCAGCATCGCGGCCATCTTCCAGGAGTGTACGTGGTGCGTGGGGTCAATGGACGCAACGCAGTTATGGTTCGGCACGCTGCTCAGCACGCCTGTGTTATATATGCAGCAAGCATGCTAGGAGGGAGACAATCGGAACAGCAGTCAACTGACCAGCATCATGGCCGTCTTCCAGGAGTGCATGTGGTGCGTGGGGTCAATGGACACAACGCAGTTATGGTGCAGCACGCTGCCCAGCACGAATGTGTTATATGCAGCAAGCATGCTAGGAGGGAGACAATCGGAACAGCAGTCAACTGACCAGCATCACGGCCGTCTTCCAGGAGTGCATGTGGTGCGTGGGGTCAATGGACACAACGCAGTTATGGTGCAGCACGCTGCCCAGCACGAATGTGTTATATGCAGCAAGCATGCTAGGAGGGAGACAATCGGAACAGCAGTCAACTGACCAGCATCACGGCCGTCTTCCAGGAGTGCATGTGGTGCGTGGGGTCAATGGACACAACGCAGTTATGGTGCAGCACGCTGCCCAGCACGAATGTGTTATATGCAGCAAGCATGCTAGTAGGGAGACAATTGGAACAACAGTCAACTGACCAGCATCGCCGCCGTCTTCCAGGAGTGAACGTGGTTCGTGGGGACAATGGACGCAACGCAGTTATGGTGCTGCACGCTGCCCAGCACGAATGTGCTATATACAGCAAGCATGCTAGGAGGGAGACAATTGGAAAAGCAGTCTACTGACCAGCATCGCGCCTATCTTCCAGGAGTGTAAGTGATGCGTGGGATCAATGGACGCAGCGCAGCTATGGTGCTGCACGCTGCTCAGCACGCCTGTGTTATATATGCAGCAAGCATGCTAGGAGGGAGACAATCGGAATTGCTGTCAACTGACCAGCATCGCGGCCGTCTTCCAGGAGTGCACATGGTGCGTGGGGTCAATGGACGCAGCGCAGTTATGGTTCGCCACGCTGCCCAGCACGCCTGTGTTATATATGCAGCAAGCATGCTAGAAGGGAGACAATCGGAAAAGCAGTCAACTGACCAGCATCGCGGCCGTCTTCCAGCGCCCATGTTGCGATGGAGTGCACGTGGCTCGCGGGGTTGAGGGGCATGGCGCAGTCGTACCGCGGCACGCTGCCTAGCACGCCTGTGTTATATGCAGCAAGTATGCTAGGAGGGAGACAATCGGAACAACATAGTCAACTGACCAGCATCGAGGCCGTCTTCTAGCGCCCACGTGGCGATGGAGTGCACGTGGTTTGCGGGGTTGAGGGACGCGGCGCAGTCGTACCGCGGCACGCTGCCCAGCACGCCTGTGTTATATGCAGCAAGCATGCTAGGAGGGAGACAATCGGAACAGCAGTCAACTGACCAGCATCGCAGCCGTCTTCCAGGAGTGTATGTGATGCGTGGGGTCAATGGACGCAGCGCAGGTATGGTTCGGCACGCTGTTCAGCACGCCTGTGTTATATATGCAGCAAGCATGCTAGAAGGGAGACAATCGGAACAGCAGTCAACTGACCAGCATCGCGGCCGTCTTCCAGCGCCCATGTTGCGATGGAGTGCACGTGGCTCGCGGGGTTGAGGGGCATGGCGCAGTCGTACCGCGGCACGCTGCCTAGCACGCCTGTGTTATATGCAGCAAGTATGCTAGGAGGGAGACAATCGGAACAACATAGTCAACTGACCAGCATCGAGGCCGTCTTCTAGCGCCCACGTGGCGATGGAGTGCACGTGGTTTGCGGGGTTGAGGGACGCGGCGCATTCGTACCGCGGCACGCTGCCCAGCACGCCTGTGTTATATGCAGCAAGCATGCTAGGAGGGAGACAATCGGAACAGCAGTCAACTGACCAGCATCGCGGCCGTCTTCCAGCGTCCACGCGGCGATGGAGTGCACGTGGTTTGCGGGGTTGAGGGACGCGGCGCAGTCGTACTGCGGCACGCTGCCCAGCACGCCTGTGTTATATGCAGTAAGCATGCTAGGATGGAGAACATCGGAACAGCAGTCAACCGACCAGCATCGCGGCCGTCTTCTAGCGCCCACGTGGCGATGGAGTGCGTGGTGCGTGGGGTCAATGGACGCAGCGCAGGTATGGTTCGGCACGCTGTTCAGCACGCCTGTGTTATATATGCAGCAAGCATGCTAGTAGGGAGACAATTGGAGCAGCAGTCAACTGACCAGCATCGCGGCCGTCTTCCAGCGCCCACGCGGTGATGGAGTGCACGTGGTTCGCGGGGTTGAGGGACGCGGCGCAGTCGTACCGCGGCACGCTGCCCAGCACGCCTGTGTTATATGCAGCAAGCATGCTAGGAGGGAGACAATCGGAACAGCAGTCAACTGACCAGCATCGCGGCCGTCTTCCAGCGTCCACGCGGCGATGGAGTGCACGTGGTTTGCGGGGTTGAGGGACGCGGCGCAGTTGTACTGCGGCACGCTGCCCAGCACGCCTGTGATATATGCAGTAAGCATGCTAGGATGGAGAACATCGGAACAGCAGTCAACCGACCAGCATCGCGGCCGTCTTCTAGCGCCCACGTGGCGATGGAGTGCGTGGTGCGTGGGGTCAATGGACGCAGCGCATTTATAGTTCGGCACGCCGCTCAGCACGCCTGTGTTATATGCAGCAAGCATGCTAGGAGGGAGACAATCGGAACAGCAGTCAACTGACCAGCATCGCGGCCGTCTTCCAGGAGTGTATGTGATGCGTGGGGTCAATAGACGCAACGCAGTTATGGTTCGGCACGCTGCTCAGCACGCCTGTGTTATATATGCAGCAAGCATGATAGAAGGGAGACAATCGGAACAGCAGTCAACTGACCAGCATCGCGGCCGTCGTCCTGAAGTGCACGTGGTGTGTGGGGTCAATGAACGCAGCGCAGTTATGGTTCGGCACGCTGCCCAGCACGCCTGTTATATATGCAGCAAGCATGCTAGTAGGGAGACAATTGGAGCAGCAGTCAACTGACCAGCATCGCGGCCGTCTTCCAGAAGTGTACGTGGTGTGTGGGGTCAATAGACGCAACGCAGTTATGGTTCGGCACGCTGCTCAGCACGCCTGTGTTATATATGCAGCAAGCATGCTAGAAGGGAGACAATCGGAACAGCAGTCAACTGACCAGCATCGCGGCCGTCGTCCTGAAGTGCACGTGGTGTGTGGGGTCAATGAACGCAGCGCAGTTATGGTTCGGCACGCTGCCCAGCACGCCTGTTATTTATGCAGCAAGCATGCTAGTAGGGAGACAATTGGAGCAGCAGTCAACTGACCAGCATCGCGGCCGTCTTCCAGCGCCCACGCGGCGATGGAGTGCACGTGGTTTGCGGGGTTTAGGGACGCGGCGCAGTCGTACCGCGGCACGCTGCCCAGCACGCCGATGGTGCCGAGGTTGGCCTTCGCGCCGCACAGGTACGCCGTCGCTGTGCACGCAGAGTCCGGGATCTGGGAGTCCACGCAGTACGTCTGCATGAAAGAAAAAGAAAGAAAGAAAATACATATTATATTCAGTTACGGTGCCACAGACAAAACAATATACAAATGTAACATTAATTAACAGTGATAGCCTAGTGGTTAGGACTGTGGTCTCCTATTCGGGGGGTCGCAGGTTCGATCCCGGGTACGCACTTCTGACTTTTCGGAGTCAAGTGCGTTTAAGCAATTAAATATCACTTGCTTCAACGGTAAAGGAAAACGATCGTGAAGAAACCTGCACACCTGAGAGTTCTTCATAATGTTCTCGAAGGTGTGTGAAGTCCACCAATTCGCATTGGGCCAGCGTGGTGGACTATGGCCTATAACCCTTCTCTGAGAGGAGACCTGCGCTCAGTAGTGAGCCGTTGATGGGTTGCTAATGATGATCATGATAACTTGGGTAATCTTTAAATGTCGAGATTACATAAAAGTGTGGAAATGTGCCAAATTGATGCCTCTCTTTTGGCCTCTGTCCCATCAAAGTTCGCGCACCTACGAGCGTGGGCACCGATATATTATGATCCCTAAGAAACATGAACACGTTGCGCGCCGATCGCTGCTCCCCAGCGCAAGCGAACCTTGAACGCTGCCTGCAAATCCTTCATTAAAAAATTGGTCGTCTCTAAAGTCGGTTTACGGACTATAGTTTTACGTAATAACGTCATAAAGATGAACAGCGTGCTGCTAGAACTAGGTCGCGACACATCCGCTAACCACAGTGCGCACGAGATGACTGGCGGGCGCCGGGCGGCAGCGGTCACAAGCCAGCGCTTGGGCCGATCGTGCCTCTCTATCGCTTGTTCCGCGCTCTCGCTTGCACGCTCAGGCTTAGGCGGAACGTGACACTTTTTCGTGCGTGCAGCCGGTGTTCATTGATTTATAAGACGTTATCACGTCAAAATCACGTGGTTGGTTGTTGGTTGTTGTATAGAAGAGCACTCTGACTATATTATATTTTACTACAAAGGTGAAAAGGCAGAGCTACATGGAGTAGGATTTCTAGTAAATAAAAAATATAAAAGATACATTTTTAGCTTTACTGGAGGAGGCCTATACCCGATGAGGGGACCTTATCGATAATAATTAATTAACTTAGAACTTACTAACATACAAACATAAACCTAATACTAACGCACTAACTACTAGTTCTTAATATTATAAACTGTATAGTTAAGATAAGGAAAATGAAGGCTTTTTTATTTTTATTTTATTTATTTATTATCACGTCAAAAATTAACAAACCTTTGATAATCCTATAGTGGGGAACCCCTCGAAGGAGAGTTGTGACTCCTCCCCTGTCTGATTCTTCCTCTGTCCCATCAGCGTCCGCGCGGCCGCGAGCGTGGGCACCGACATCCCATCCCCAAGGAACATGACCACATTACGCGCCGAGCCCTTCCCCTGAACATGACGCGAGCGAGCCTTGATCGCCGCTTGCGCCTCGTTAGCCCAAAACTCTGAAGTCCATTCCTGCTTATTCCGCGGAGCTGAATGTCTGAGCAAATTGCGCTGACGTTTGTGGTATTCATCATGCTCTGAAAAAGAATTCTGTGTAATAACCGTCTAAGAAATAACTTTTCTAACATCATCATTATCAGCAACCCATCAACGGCTCACTACTGAGCGCAGGTCTCCTCTCAGAGAAGGGTTATAGGCCTTAGTCCACCACGCTGGCCCAATGCGAATTGCAGACTTCACACACCTTTGAGAACATTATAAAGAACTCTCAGGTGTGCTTTCCTCACGTTGTTTTCCTGCACCTTTGAAGCTTGCGATATTTAATTTCTTAACGCACATAACTTAGAAGAGCCAGAGATGCGTGCCCGAAATCCAACCTGCGACCCCCGAATATTATACCGCAGTGCTAATTACTAGGCTATCACTTTTCTAACGCGCATTATTAATTTTAAAATAATGTTCTCCCTCATCTGTAAGCATGTAACACACGGTGCTCATACGGTGGTAACTATCTACGCCCGAAGCTTCCTACAAAACTAGGCCAGAGACCATAGACCAGGGCTATATAGGAGAAAAGGTTTCTACTTTCTAGTAGGTACTTAGCCTATAAATAAAATTGTCTGCGCCCAATAGTGAGCCGTTTATGAGTTCCTGAACTTGCTGATGATTGTAACTGTGCTGCTATAATAGCTTGTGTCCACAACTTTAGCGGGCTATTTCATTTTTCCGGAGATAGAAAATACTAGATGATGCCCGCGACGTCGTCCGAGTGGATTAAGGTTTTTAAGTTCCGCGGGAACTCTGTAATTCTCCGGGATATAATGTAACATATGTGTTAATCCTGCGTTTGAGCTATCAGCTATCTCCATTCCAAATTTCAGCTAATATTTTTATCCCGGAAAATTACAGAGTTCCCGCGGGAATTAAAAACCTTAATCCACGTGAACGAAGTCGCGGGCATCATCTAGTAGATATAAAATATTTTTCATCACTCAAACTAGCTTGTCCAAGGAACATACTACTCTCTAACGAAAGAACTTGTCTATCTCGTCTTAACTTTATCAACATCTTTTGGAGATGTCAAAAAGGCGATAAGTGCACAGATAAAAATTGCACTCAATTTGTAATTTGACATGCCTACAGTCTACGCTCACTTACTGCAACATTGTTTTATCTAAAAAATTCTGATTTAAACAAAATAAATGTTTCTAGCCTTCCTAAATTTTTAAAATCATAGAGACGCCGGGTTAGGTTTAACCAAGGAATAAATTTGTAATTTTGACAGCTGAAGCTTTTTACGAAATCTGTCAAAGCAGCAGCTAACTCTGGGTTAAAAGGATAACCCGGCGTTTCTACAAGCGGGCCCTAGTAAAGTCTTCTGTGAATTTACTTTTCAACTAATGTAAATAGTTTTTAATTAAGTTTTTTTGGAACGACGATCCTTTTCGGACGATTTAGCCCAAAAAAGTGTAAGGATTTTCGTCACGACACTTGTTGCCTTTGTTTATTACTCACATTATTACATCATAACTTTGATGGCCTAGCGGTAAAACGAAGGAGTGAAACTATCTGTTCTTGACTTCGGATTATTATTATTTTTATTATTAATTCATTATTATTTATAATTTAAAAATTAATAATAATATTTGGTATTCTAAAAATAATTTACACTTGTTAATTAATAACGCACACTTTAGGCCGACTAATTTCTTTAGGAGTGAAACTATAGGGTTCGAATCCTGACTTCAAATTATTATTATTTATTTTTATTATTAATTTATTATCAGAAGGAACTTCGTTCCAACCGAGTGTTCCACGACACTCAAACTTTTTTTTGTAGTAGATACTAAAATGGCGATTTTTTTCTAATTACGATACTAGTTAAAATACTATCACTTTTTCGAGATAAAGCTTTGTTGCCAGCAAATGAGCGACGATCCCAGTTCTAATTTTAGGTGTAATAATAAATAATGTAATGTAATAAAAAATAATCTCCTCCTGACCGAATCCGATCACGGCGGCCAACCTGCTCAGAGATTAGCCATCAGCGCGGGAGATATTATAATGCACAAGTGTGCGCGCAGACACAGGTGCACTCTCTATTCCCTCACTCTCATAGTACGATGGGACAGAAAATCCGACACGACCGGAGAGAGATCAGGCGCAGGACCGACGGCTTTACGTGCTCTCCGAGGCACGGGGGTGACTCACCGCCAACTTCCTAACTCCGGGCTAGTAATGAGAATTTCTTGACAGAAAAACACAATACCTTTTTTTTCGGCCCGACCCGGGAATCGAACCCGGAACCTCGTCATCCATAGTCGAACGTGCTCACCACTAGACCAACGAGGCAGTTTGTCAATTTTAGATGTACCTACCTATAGAAGATTCTACAAACAAAACAAGGAACACCAAGGCAAGCGTGCAGCGTTTTTGTTTCATTGTAAAAGCACTATTTATTGTACACTAAACACTGTGGTTCCTGAAATTGGTAACTTTACTAGTTACGGTAAATTCACGTTCACACTATTATTAAATAGTTGAGATTACTGAACAGTCACTGAAGGAAACCATTACTACGTACTGATGCTGATGATCCTTTGCACATGCCTAAATAATATCACTGTCAATGTTATCTTGATAAGGAAGTGTGATGATAAGGGCGATATAAGGGCCAGGACACTATCAGTCGTTGTTAAGGTCTTACACTATTAAAGTTCTGAGCCATAATTTTGCAATGTTTGGGGTTCAAATTACAAATATTGCATGGTACTAGGAATACTATGGTCGTAATTCCTAGTTCCATGAATAATTGGGTATTTGTTGTCAAAATATTGATATTCATAAATTATGATCGGGGGACTTGACAAATGGCCGCCGCCAGACTTTTGGAAATTTTTTACAATGTTTTGTTAGAAATAATTATTTATTGAAATATTCTTTTTAATTGAAATTTTAAAAAACTTGACTATGGCTCAAACGCTACATAATTTTGTTTGGAAAAACAGTGAAGAGGATCATTTTGTGAAAAACAATACAATGCACTAATTATAATTGTAAAATTAATAAACACTTTGGACTATGGCTCAGACGCTCGACGCGCGGAGCCACTGAACGGAAGAAGAAGAAATTATGATCGAGAAAGTAACTTATAAGAATAACATATTTTGTAAAAAAAGTAATTAAATATGTCAAAAAACAAATCTTAAGCTGTTTTACAGCGACTGTATGTATCTCTCTTTGTAAAACGAAATTTTCTATGAAGGAGCTACTGTCTTGTGACATCACACTTCAGTTGCGGTCTCTTTTTATAACAGGAAACTTTAAGGCTCTATAGTTCTGAGACTATATTTACTTAAAAAAGAGAAGTGGCATTGTGTTATAATAATAAACATAATATTATATTAACTATAAAAAAATTATTACAGTATACAAGAATTCCTGACTGATGATGACATAGTAAATTAACAACTGACATACTTAATTAATTATTATTATTTGTTTGTTATTTAATTTAATACTAATGTAATTTTATTTCATTGTTAATTTTAATTTTAATTTTAATTTTTGATAATTTTAAGTATAATTGTATGTATTAATGTCTAAACATTTGCACACTGTCGGTGACAGTCGATTGTGTAAAGGAGCTATATGATGTATTTGACCTGTTATGTACCCACAATTTGGCAAATATTTATTATTATTATTATTAAGTAGCACTCGGGGACTGCCGCGGTAAGGCTATTGCATAGCATTTTTTATCAACTTATGCAATTATAATATTTATGCAATATTTTTTTTGCATAATAAAAATAATTAAATAGGTATTATTTCAGGTCTGGACAAGGCCAATGAACTAGAGGCAAAATGCAATAAAAAAAGTCGACTTCGCGTCTAATTTAGTGTTTCCAAAAACTTATATTTTTATTAGAATTCGCGATGCCATAATATATTATCTATGTTTTAAGGATAGCTTACTATACCCATTTCAACTTCTAAAATAATTGTTACGTAGGTAGGTACTATGCGGTAATAGGAAATCTATTTAGACGGATACAGTATTAATCCTTTTTAGGGTTCCGTACCCAAAGGGTACCAACGGGACCCTATTACTAAGCCTACGCTGTCCGTCCGTCCGTCCGTCCATCCGTCCGTCCGTCCGTCCGTCCGTTTGTCAGCGGGCTGTATCTCGTAAACCGTAATAGATAGACAGATGAAATTTTCACATATTATGTATTTCTATTGCCGCTATAACAACAAATAATAAAAATTAAATTTAAAAAATTAAATTAAAATATTTCCATGGGTACATGGAAATATTTTTATTTAATTTTTTTAACGGAACCCTAAAAGAGCGAGGCCCGACTCGCACTTGGCCGATTTTTTAACTTAAATACGTTAGTTACATTTCATGCACATTATAATAGTTTCTTACACCTAATTTAAATGAATATCTTAGAAGTTACAGCAATATAAAAAGGAACGCCCGAAAAAATAAATTCAAGTGCCGCGCCGCGCCGCAAGTCTAGAAAAGTCTCAACCTGATGACGGGACTCGTGTAAGGCTGAAATTAGACGGAGCCTCGTTTATCGTTCATTTTTGCTAATATTTTTTGCGAAAATGAACCCTAAGGCTGACTTCAACATACGTGTACAAACTGCAATTATTTTATACTTTTCAGTGGCGTTTGAAGTCGGTTTTTTAAAGAATTTTTATATATTATTATTGCAAATCTTTTTTGCGAAAATGAACCCTAAAGCCCTTTGCCTAAGGGCGAATTTAGACGGATGGCTCACCGATGACCTTCGAAAATGGAAGCAAAAATCTCGAAAAATTAACCGTAGAAAATTCACCCTTAGGGCGAATTAAGACGGTTCATTTTCGCAAAATTTTCGCAGCGATGAACGATGAACGATGCACTGTCTAATTTGGGCCTTAGACCATATTTCACCACGTGGGCCATGTGTCGATTGGCAGAATTCACCCACCTTGGAGAACTTTATGGAGAACTCTCAGCCATGCAGGTTTCCTCGCGATGTTTTCCTTCACCGTTAAAAAAGAAGTCAGAGATGCGTGCCGGTGATCGAACCCGGAACCTTCCGAAAGGGAGACAAAACCTAACTACAAGATTTATCATTCATCATCAGCAACCCATCAACGGCTCACTAATGAGCGAGGTTTCCACTCAGAGAAGGGTTATAGGCCATAGTCTACCACACTGGCCCAATGCGAATTGGCGGACTTCACACACCTTCAAGAACTATGAAGAACTCCCAGGTGTGCAGATTTCCTCACGATGTTTTCCTTCACCGTTGAAGCAAGTGATATTTAATTGCTTAAACGCACTTGACTCCGAAAAGTCAGAGGTGCGTACCCGGGATCGAACCGGCGACCCCCCGAATAGGAGACCACAGTCCTAACCACTAGGCTATCACTGCTCAAACTACTAGGTTATCGCCGCTTAATTACTAGTTGGTACAGTTTTAGTGCTATTTCACTTATCTACATATTATCATTCGACATTGTAGTGGTGTATGCTAATGGGTATGCCAGTGAAGGCCAATGATTAATTTCAAACTTATTTTATCTACTCCAGCATCGAAAAGTTCCAATTTCGAATTTGACAGCTGAATCGAAATGAACCCTCTTTCGGTTTTGCTTCTCATTTCGATGCAGCTCGTTGTATGGGAGCTGAATCGAAATTGTTATCTTCTTAAAATAGGATACCTAAAGCTAAGGCTCTGAGTTCTGGCACTTTTGTACCGTTCATACGACAGAGGCGCCACAGGCAGCTGGTGGCGGCTTACGGAGTTACTTTTTGTTGACAGAGGCGCCACAGGCGGCTGGTGGTGGCTTACGGAGTTACTTTTTGTTACTTTATTGAGCCTACGGCGTATTTTGTTAATGATTTTATTTTCCTTGTCGTAGATAAAATCTTGTATGCAACTGAACGTAATTAGTCATTTTAATTCTCGTACTATCCTATTTTGATACTCGGCAAGCCTCGTATCAAAAAACAGCACTCGAATTAAAATGACCCTCATTACGATGCAGTTGCATAAATAGCTATTACACTGTTACATTAAGATGCCCGCGACTTCTTCAGTATGACAGATTCTTCAGCAGACTTTGTAATTTTCCGGGATAAAAAGTAGCCTATGTGTTAATCCTGGATATGAGCTATCTCCATTCTAAATATCAGCCACATCGGTTAATTCGTCGTGGCGTTAAAGAGTAACAAACATCCATCCATCCATCCTCACAAACTTTCGCATTTATAATATTAAAATTTAGTATATTTATTACTAGCTGATGCCCGCGACTTCGTCCGCGCGGAAAAGTTTTAATTAAATCGCTTTGTGCTTGTACTACAAAGCAATTGGTTATTGATACAAAATTATGTACATATATACATACAAACAAACATACATACATACACACCTAATTGCCCCGCATATTAATTTAAAGGGTATTATAGAATGAGATAAAGAATGATACGTAGGTAGTGTTTTAACACCATCATTCTTTATTTGTATGGGTTTGATAATATAATTAATTACACTGACATTCTCTTACCACGTTTGCCTGATAACATCTTACATCAGATGAAATCGCAGTCAATAGAGCTACATCGAAGGGTATCAACCCTAATCATTCAAGAAAAGATTGCTATCGAAATAGATTGTAGACGGATCAATAGAACATAGAAATACTTTAATAGATAGAGATAGAATAGATCATCTTGTCATATCTATAAACTGCTGCTATCGGTAATCGGTCGATATCGGTATCGGTCGGTCTGCCGGTATCAGTAGGAATCTAGGCACTATCTCAGTGGCCTATCGAAACTTCGAAAGTAGTGATGTTGCAAATATTCGCATTCGCAAGAAACGATGCATGCAAATTGACGTGGGCTGATCAAAAAGTATCCAGAATATTTGAATTATAGTATAATTTATTTATGATGCCCGTGATTTCGTCAGCGTGGATTAAGGTTTTTAATTCCCGCGGGAACTCTTCAATTTTCCGAGATAAAATGTAATTTTGTGTTAATCCTGGGTATGAGCTATTTCCATTTCAAATTTCAGCCAAATCGGTTCATTCGTTGTGGAGTGATAGAGTAACAAACATCCATCCATCCATACATCCTCACAAATTTTAGGATTAGTAGGAAGTAGGAAGTATAGGACTGTAAGATTTTTTTCTAGTCCATCTATAATTTACAAATCAATTTTTCAATTTTCGGTTATTTTGGTTCAGCCATCGCATAGACGAATGATATTTACTAAGCCATCGTAGTCGCAGTGCGCATGCGAACGTAAACGCAACATCAGAAAGTAGCTTAGGTACTAAATTATGTCAAACACGCATCAACAAGAGCAAGATCCCAGTGCCGCCAGACCCAAGTTATTTTCTCAGCAATTATTTGTGTACGATAGAGTACTTTTCGAATGTCCTTTCAATGTATGCTTACCCGCTAGATTGTGCCGACGGCCAATTTCCAGATACCCGGTGCTAAAGGTAGGTAAAAACTAGAATAACTTATCTTAAATTTTCAGGGCTGATTTTCATATATGTTTTAAAGAATATTGTAAAAATTAATAAATTAATACTGCCAGACGCTTACCGCCGGCGGTAACTTTAGCCAGACGCTTTGAAGCTCCCAAAAAATATATAATTTAAGTTAACTTATATTCTCAGTTCTGATTTTTATACATGATACTCAGGGAACTATTGCGATAATATCTGTAAGCTGCCAAACCTATTGGAAGGGTCAAACATCCCCCAGACACACATTATGCGTCCCCATATGTATGAGCGCTAGAACATGATTCACTTGTTTAAGTGTGTGAGAGATAATATCATCATACTATAATATTATAAATGCGAAAGTGTGTTTGTTGGTTTGTCCTTGAATCACTCTGCAACAGAGCTACGGATCGACGTAATTTTTTGCCTGGGTATAGCTTAGGATCTAGAGAGAGAGAACTATTGCAATATCATCTGCAAGCTGCCAGACCTATTGGAGGGGTCAAACATCCCCCCAGACCACACATTAAGTGTCCCTACGAGTATGAGTGCGAGAGTGATTTGATGGTTTTATAATACATAATATAACTTTATTAAACTTTATTACGGGTATTATCCAATCCAATCCAATCCAATCCATCATCCTGTATTCATCCACTGCTGGACATAGGCCTTTCCGAAAGCGCGCCACCAAACACGGTCCTCCGCTTTCCTCATCCAGCCGCTTCCCGCCACCTTTTTAAGGTCATTGAAGTAGTTACTTAATTAATAATAATTAATCATAATAAAAATAAAATTGAAGGGTACTTAATTATCGATACTGAGCCTAATCTGAAAATAAAGTATTATGTGGCTAAAAAAAGTGCCCTCCAATTAAAATTTTCAAAATATATTTAAATGTATAAAATTCGTCCAGTTACCTACAATTTTACTGTATAGAGTGATTGAAGGACAAACCAACAAAGACACTTTCGCATTTATAATATTATAGTATGATGATATCTCTCACACACTTAAACAAGTGAATCATGTTCTAGCGCTCATACATATGGGGACGCATAATGTGTGTCTGGCGGGATGTTTGACCCTTCCCATAGGTCTGGCAGCTTACAGATAATATCGCAATAGTTCCCTGAGTATCATGTATAAAAATCAGAACTGAGAATATAAGTTACCTTAAATTATATATTTTTTTGGGAGCTTCAAAGCGTCTGGCTAAAGTTACCGCCGGCGGTAAGCGTCTGGCAGTATTAATTTATTAATTTTCACAATATTCTTTAAAACATATATGAAAATCAGCCCTGAGAATTTAAGATAAGTTATTCTAGTTTTTACCTACCTTTAGCACCTTGTATCTGGAAATTGGCCGTCGGCACAATCTAGCTGGTACGCATACACTGAAAGGACATTAGAACAGTAATCTATCGTACACAAATAATTGCTGAGAAAATAACTTAGGTCTGGCGGCACTGGGATCTTGGACCATGTGGTATGACAGCTGTACTTAACTTTTCATTGATTTTTGTAATTTTTTTTTATTCAAATAAACTTTTTTACAAGTGCTTTTGAATCATCGATGAGTCTACCACTGGTTCGGAATGCCCTTCCTGCAGAGAAGAACCAGCAAGAAACTCGGCGGTTGCTCTTTTCAAAACCAGTTTACAATATAATAGATCCCTACTATGCTATGTATGCAGTGTTTCCACAATGAGGGGAAGTTCCACAAAAGCATACCTAATTATAATTCAACACATGTTAAGACGGGCAGACAGAAAGTAGCTCCATTCCCGCCGGTGGAACCCGTTCACGAGCATGACGCATGCGGCATGACCCAGCCATTGCTTCGCTCAACCATATTTGAGGGGACGTAACAACCCGCCTCACACGGCACCACCACAGAAATGTTTAAAGAGAGCGTGACATACTTAGGCTACCCATGTTAAGGCTGCCCTAGTCAGCCATTCTTCCATACAAACGTAGTCTAGCGATTACTCCACTGTTTGATGGTGTACGTTCAAAATAAAAAATGATATTAATTCATTTCATCATTATCTAGCCCTCTATGGAAACAAAAATGTAAAAAAAACATACATTTGAAAGTTATGAGCGTCGAAAATTCCATATTTTTACACTAATTTTAACGCATCTTTGGGTGGAAATAAATACCATAAGAAGAAGGAAACTTGCAAAATAGTTACCATACAGGGATAGATTAGTTGTTCAAAAATGCAAATAATTTTATTTTGAACAGATACATTCAATAGATTTTTCATGATATCCAGATTCCCAAAGGTCTGTTTATAAAATTTCAATTCAAAACTTCAATGAAATCGCGCATGTATGCGTCACTCAGCGTTAGGAGTGTGTATGTGTACGCGCACTAGCTTCTTACTGCTCATCACAGCGCCAGCGTCTATCCTTTTCTTGCGTGATGTCGGATGAAATAGCATGCATTTTAACCCCGCCCACCAAATAGTTCGTGCGGCCGACTAGTGGGTTCTTAAGGCATCGAATTGAAAATAATATTCAAATCAGGTTATCACCATCATATTATAAGCTTGTGGACGTCCACGGCTGGACTAGGCCTTCCCTAATGAGCGTCACCACCATTCCTCAATATCCCTCAGCCAGTCGCTTCCCGCCATCACAGTTGTAGGTATAGTAAGACCTGACCCTGTACTATTAATATAATAGTTATACAACGTGTACTGAAAGTACGAAAAATGACTGCAGGGTACGTGAGTGTAGCTAATAAAGAATCACCTATAAAAATATTGAATAGAAATAAGCACATTTTACCATACGAACTTATTCAATTGATATTAATGCGCAATACTTGTGACTATGATTAACCTGGAATAGGAAGAACGCGCGCGGCCTCAAAGAGGTATACCGACGCGACGCGAGCATAGTAGTTTATGTTTTCTGGGGTTGTGCTAAGATTGTTATTGCTGAAAACTTTCAGTGTGGTTTGCTCAATAACTATAAGAGCTTCGAGTCCAATGCTTGTGCTGAAGAGTTCTATATGAAAGGTATAAAGGTACCGTGTAGTAGTTTTTCGGACTTTCAGTACACGTTCTATATGAATGTATTGTGCCCTTACCTTACAATCTCTTTGTACTTATATGGAAATCGTGGCAATAGAATAGAATAGAATAGAATAGAAATATTTTTTATTCAAATAAACTTTTACAAGTGCTTTTGAATAGTCAATGAATCTACCACTGGTTCGGAATGCCTTTCCTGCCGAGAAGAACCAGCAAGAAACTCGGCGGTTGCTCTTTTCAAAACAGATTTACAATACAGTAAATACTATGCTATATATGCAGTGTTTCCACAATGAGGAAAGTTCCAAAAATGCATACAGACTAACTTCTATCCTAAGATGGGCAGACATAAAGTAGCCCCAATCCCGCCGGTGGCACCCGTTCACGAGCATGACGCATGACCCAGCCATTGCTTCGCTCAACCATATTTGAGGGAACGTAACAACCCGCATCACACGACACCACACACGCAATATGATACAAACCGGCCAAGTACGAGTCGAACTCGCGCATCGAGGGTTCCGTACTCCAGAATTAAAAGTATTCAAGTAAAACGATAATATTATATTAATTTGCTTATTCATTTTTTTATTAATAGATAACTTTGTTTGTAGATGTTTATTGTTAATATCAAAAAAACTATGCTAGTTAGAGCGTTGGTTTTATTTTTCCTGTAAAATATACATAAACCTCTAATGACCATAATTATTTCAGATTTTTCGATTGGTAAACTTCGGAGATAAGGGGGGAGAACGGTATTTTTTTCAACATTTTGCACGATTAATCAAAAACTATTATGTATAAAAATAAATAAAAATCTGTTTTAAAATGTACAAGTAAAGCCCTTTCATATTGTGATATCCTACTAGGTAGGTATAGTTATCTTACTTTGAAATTTCAAACCCCCGATTATCTCCGTTTTTTAATTATACTAAAAATTATTTTCGTTCTTTTTTTATTCCAATGATGTTGGACCATTATTATGTTCAATTATTCCAAATTTCATGTCGATAGCTTTATTAGTTACTAAAATAGGTAATCGACTGTGACAGACGGACGGACGGACGGAGAAAGTCGCACCATAAGAGTTTCATTTTTACCATTTTGGCACGGAACCCTAAAAAGAAATGTAAACAATCCTTTTAATTGTCTTTGCTTACGTCATTAACCTTCCAGCTTATCGACTAACTCTACTTCCGTCAGAAACTATAGGTTTTTTTTCCTGTATGTCGTGAATGGTGATGAATCCACTTTCGTTCAAAAATAATAATATTAGAACTTACAAGTAGGTACCTAGGTAAATATTTGGGAATAATTTTTTCAAACTGAAAATTTTGAAAGAAATTCCCTCATACCTGCCATATCCTAACCAATATTATCTATTATACATATAATAAAACAGAAACGAAACCAATTCTGTACATGAAATAGATTCAAAAAAGGGTTTTTGCTTCTAATTGTGTTAAAGATACAGATATCAAAACAGAAGCTAAATTTTTTTTGTCTGTTTGTTTGTCCTTCTTTCACGTAAAAACTACCGCACAGATTTCTACAAAATTTTATACCGTGGTAGCTTATTACTCGGGTCAACATCTAGGCTACTTTTTATCCCGGAAAATCAAGGAGTTCCCGAGGGACTTTAAAAACTAAATCCACGCGGACAAAGTCGCGGGCATCAGCTAGTTAATAGATATAAATGCAAGTGTGTTTATTTGTTGGGTTGTCCTTCAATCATGCAGCAATGGAGCTCCGGATAACGCATGAATTTCAGCATGTATTATACAGTTGAAAACTTGGAGAGTGACATAGGAGGCTACCTACCTTTTATCCCGGAAAAATAGAAGGTTCCCGCTGTATTATCATAAATCTCCTTTTTAGGGTTCCGTAGTAAACAAGGAACCCTTATAGTTTCGCCATGTCTGTCCGTCTGTCTGTCCGTCCGTCCGCGGTTTAGCTCAGAGACTATTGGTACTAAAGTTCGGCCATTCAGAGAATGCGTTCCTGACACCTATCAATTAGATTTAGAAAAATATTGTTTACCAAGTTATTTGACACTCAGTTTGGCACAAAATTATAACATTAATTGATTATTGATATAATAATGTTGTTTTAATGCTCGTCAATTGTTAAAACGGTAAACAACCAGCAATAATATTTTTATCGTAAGTGCAACGCCATTACAAAGTTACGTCGTCAGTTCAATCGCGACGTGTCAGGAACGCATTCTCTGAACGGCCGTTGTTTAGAAATCTGTAATTTGACAAGGGTATAAATATCATTCACGCCGACAAAGTGGTGAAATAAAATTGTGAAATATAATTTTTTTTAGGGTACCTCCCCTACATGTAAAGTGGGGATGAATTTTTTTTCCTCGTCTATCCCATAGTGTGGAGTGTCGTTGAATAGGTCTTTCAAAAATATTGTGGGTGTGGGAACACCATTTTTCAATTCAGGGATCCGTTTGTGAAATATAATATTTTAAATTGCTAAATTTTATTAGAGTCAAGTGTCCCCTCTCTCCCTCTGCCAGCTAAATGGTTGTATATAGGATTCAAGAAAAATTCACAGCAGTAGCATATATAACGAATTTTAAAGGAAAACTATCACGGCTAAGTAGGGTTCATTATAGTTAAGGAGTTATATCTGTTTTTTCTAAGTTAGGTATTACTCGTAGTGTAAGTTGCATATTTTGTAGTATATTATAGTATTTAAACCATGGAATTTAAAATGTATTCAATATTCATAAATAAAGTAAAAGCACTATCCTAGGTCAGCAATAATATTTGAAACTTTCAACTACGGAACCCTACACTGCGCGTGGCCCGACACGCACTTGGCCGGTTTTAAAATCTACGAGTAAATCCAAGCGAAGAGCGTTTTATTCCACATCATTTCATATCAATTAATTGGCTGTTAATTATAGTCCATTACTATCATAAATCACTCAGAGCTTAGGATTTTGATAATCATCTACATTTTGCATTGGGACAGCGTGGTGGACTATGTCGTGTAACCCTTCTTCTGAGAGGAGGTTGATGGGTTGATGATGATGAAGAAAACAGACTAATTAGGGGGATACAGAGGGTTTATAAGAATATGCGCGTTAAGGATGATTATACAAGTCTGCCCGCGAAATTCAAATTTAATTTGGTTTTCCGCAATTTGTAAACTATTACGACAAACTAGGCTAATGGCATTCTAATTGCGCCAGTAGAATTATCATCTTCACAGGTTTACATAAAAATCTTTACTTAAAAGTGACCAGTTTAAGAAATTAATCAAAATACTGAGTTGTACGTGAGTTACTCACAAATTAGTCGATATTTTGATTAATTTCATAAACCGGACACTTTCAAGTAAAGATTTTTATATAAACCTGTGAAGATGATACTGCCATTGTCGCAATTAGAATGCCATAAGCCTACTTTGTCGTATTAGTTTACAAATTGCGAAAAACCAAATTAAATTTGAATTTCCGGGCAGAACTGTGTCTTCCACCTTTAAAAAGGATATTTTCTTACCGAACTGCTTTGGCTTTGCTTCCAGCATTTGAAGAGAAACAGCAGAGGCAACGCCAACTAGCGCCAAAAGCACGATCGTTGCTTTCAACATCTTTATTAATATTGATAATATTTTTACCAATAATTGTCGAAAATACAGGTAGCAAAAATGTAACCTTGTACGAGATAGATTAAATATTTAATTAAGAACCATTACCAACTTGTTCAAATTAATGTTTCTTTTGTTTGCAGTGTTTGTACTGGTACTTGGTAATTTGTCAGGTTTGTACAGCGTGTGCTAACACGAGTAAACATTCCGAACAGAGAGGAAGCTTCCTAACAAGGTCGAAGAAGTATACCTATTCTGCTAGGGTTGTCACCTGATGCATGTCAACCATTTAAGGAAAAAATAAAAATATTTTAAAGTTTGTATAATTATGTATAACTTCAGTTATATCCTGAACTTGAACAACAAATACTTAAATTAACAAAAATACTTATAAAGAAATGATTTTTTTAGGGTTCCGTACCCAAAGGGTACCAACGGAACCCTATTACTAAGCCTAAGCTGTCCGTCCGTCCGTCCGTCCGTCCGTCCGTCTGTCAGCGGGCTGTATCTCGTAAACCGTAATAGATAGACAGATGAAATTTTCACATATTAGGTATGTATTTCTATTGCCGCTATAACAACAAATAATTTTAATTTAATTTTTAATTAATAAAAAATTAAATTAAATTAAAAAAATTAAATAAAAATATTTCCATGGGTACATGAAAATATTTTAATTTAATTTTTTTAACGGAACCCTAAAAGGGCGAGGCCCGACTCGCACTTGGCCGATTTTTATAATGAACATCAGTATTTTTAATAATTATAACTTCACAATTAACGTTAATAGATGGCACCGTCATTTACTATCGACTATTATTATTATTACAAGCTTTTATTTAACTTGCAATGTATGTACTCCCCTGATAAAAAAATAACCGTTATTTTCAATTTTTTCAAAAAGTATTTATATATTCATCCTCGTATGTATGTATACATGTATATATGTATTAAACATACATACATACATGTAAACATACCTAGTTAAAATATATATAATAAATAAATTGTGTATCTAATCAGTTTAACTACCTGTTTCAGGCCTGCCTGCATATAAGATCACATTGAATTCATGATAACAGGTGTTTCCTCAATAACTTTTTCCTTATTATTCGCTTTTTTGTAGAGCGTTACTTACAATATTAACTTTACAAATATGTTTGTATGTTAATTCGTTACCGAGATAATATTATGTCTCTTTGAAAAAATAGTCCAGTCGACAGACAGTAATAAAGAAAGGGCTTAGGTCGTCACAATTGGGCATTTGAATGTAGTCAAAATTATGATATTTGTAACAGAAAATGTAACATGTAGGAAACATTTGTAAAAACAGAAAATAAATCGGTCCAAAAACAAATATTAAGTTAAACAGAGCCCTGTTAGACAGAGAGTACTAGTGAAGTATGATGTCACAATTCAGCAGCTCCATACACGCTCCGTAGAAAATTTCGTTTTAGAAAGATACAGATGCAGTCACAATAAAACAGCTTATACATAATTCTGAGACTATTAAAAATATTTAATAAAGCGAAATGTCATTGTTTTATAATATTTACAGACGTTATTTTAAATAAATAAAAAAATTGGTCGTCCGTAAAGTCGGTTTACGGACGATAGTTTTACGTGATAACGTCATAAAGAAACATCGACGATGACTGGCGGGCGGCACAAGCCGACGCTTGGGCCGATAGTGCCTCTTTATCGCTTGTTCCGCGCTCTCGCTTGCACGCGCAGGCTCAGGCGGAACGTGACACTTTTTCGTGCGTGCAGCCGGTGTTCATCGATTTATAAGACGTTGTCACGTCAAATACCCGATTCTATAAAATAGTAGGCACGAAAGTCTAGCGGTGACCGTTATTGCGCAGAAGTCGAAAATAAGGTATCATGGCGCTGATTGGCTCTCCAGTCGCATTCCGGCCGCCGTCATTGGTTGCGCGACAGTACCCCATGCGCAGCTATTTTGTTCAGCGCTAAACTTTCGTGCCGCGACCTATGAACATAAGTACTCGTAACTTAAGTAGTCCATCAATGCACGTGCATTTAACTGAATACTTTCAAGAGTTGCACCATAGTAGCTACAAAGATGAAAGCGAGCGGGTGTTGCGCGCACGCGTCACTGCACGCGTGGAGGCCGCCGCCGAAGCAGCCCGCGTACGCCATGCGGTGTGGGATGTGGCTCTGCTCGTAGAGGCCGGAGAACACGTCGTGATGGCGGCCCCATGCGAACACCGCCACGTCATCAGAGCCATGCGTCTCTGAATCCAGCGGCACGTCAACGTGGGTCGCCCACTCCAACTCGCCTGCGCATACACACACACACACAGCACGTTCAGTAGTCAGTACCTTAAGCACGAGATAATCGGTAACGTTGATAAAGGGATTGTTCCAAATATATATGGAGCCTGGACTAGGTCTTTGTACAGTCTTTCAAAATGTTTGGGGGTCATGAAATAGCGATTATTTTTTCTTTATTTCTCATTATAATATGGTCCTTTTTACGAGGTACAATGCGAAATTATTTTGCAAAATAAAAGCGCAACAACATGGCGTTCTTTTTGACAGTGACACGTACTTGCACCAGTCATGATGACATTTAACATACCAGCAATTGACATTTGACAACTGAAATGACATTAAGATGACGTAACGTCATTACAAACATAGACAAAAAAAGCAGATGAATGCACTCCGGGAGTTGCTATTTTAAATATTTGGGAGTTGCTATTTTGAAATAGCAACTCTGCAAATGTACCCAATTATCAATTTTATATTTGTACCTCTTATTCACCGTAAAACTTCAAAAAAGCAAATTTATTTCAATTTCTATGATTTAATAATGTTTCAAAGGTCTCTTGCACGGACTTCCGATGCCTCGGTCTTACGCCGCGTACCCCCTGCGACTCGTTTCATGTCCTCAGTCCACCTAGCAGGGGGTCTGCCAATACTGCGCTCCCAGGTCGCCCTAAAATGCTTTGTTGCAGAAATAATACGATAAATTCAGCCAATAACCACAATTGAGACTATATGATTGATACATCATCATCATCATCATCATCATTAGCAACCCATCAACGGCTCACTACTGAGCGCAAGTCTCCTCTCAGAGAACGGTTGTAGGCCATAGTCCACCACGCTGGCCCAATGCGAATTGGCGGACTTCACACACCTTCAAGAACATTATAAAGAACTCTCAGGTGTGCCGGTTTCCTCACGATGTTTTCCTTCACCGTTGAAACAAGTGATATTTAATTGCTTAAACGCACTTGACTCCGAAAATTCAGAGGTACTACAGAATAGGAGACCACAGTCCTAACCACGAGGCTATCACCGCTTTGTATGATTGATACAGTTGGCGGTATGCATAAACAAAGATACATACGGAAGTTGGGTTCCTGAGTGACATCAACCCGCTTGCCGTCCACGTCCTGCCGCCGACCGGGCCCGTTGGTGTACGACAGCGTCATGTAGGGCACGCCGTCCGCGTCGCGACTGCGAGAGGACCCCAGCACGTCAGCACCCCGTGCGCTGTAGCCGTTGAACGACATGACGTGCGCGTGGTCTGCCGTCACCACCACCAGCGAATCCTCCTCTGATAGCAGCTCAGTTGCGCGCGCGACTGCCTTGCTCATCTCTATCGTCTCATCCAGAGCCAACTCGGGTAGGTTACCGTGGTGTGCGTGATCGATGCGCCCGCCTTCCACGAACAGAAAGAACCCTTTCTCGTTTCGACTCAGCATCCTTATTGCGACTTCGGTAAGCTCCGCCAGCGTCGGCTCAGTAACAGGATCCGTCTGCAGATTGTACCTCAGATGATTCCCTTCGAACAGGCCGAGAAGATATGCCGGTAGTGTTTCATTGGCTTCCATTAGCTGATCTCGGTTCCAAGCGTACCGGTAGCTCACGTTCTGAGATTGCTTCTCGCTCTTCCACTCTTCTATTAGGTTTCTGCCGTCGGTTCTTCGACCTCTCGTCCCCTCTTTGTCGACGCTAGTTGTGGGTAAAAATTCGCGACGACCACCTCCCAAAATCACCTACGAATAAAAGGTCTAATGGACAATTCGTTCTCGTTACCGTCAAGCTATAGATAAATTAATACAAGGTTACTTAATAATTGGTAATCAGAAGGGCTAAGACGCCCGCCGCGAGAAAATTTTGTTTACTCATTACTATCACACGAGTAAATATTCCGAACAGAGAGGAAGCTTCCTAACAAGGTCGAAGAAGTATACCTATTCTGCTAGGGTTGTCACCTGATGCATGTAAACAATTTAAGGAAGAAATAAAAATATTTTAAAGTTTGTATAATTATGTATAATTATGTAATTCTAATAATGGCCCAGGGAAGCCATAATATCGATTTTGAACGAAATCTGACGAATAACAAAGAATTTCAATATGGCGGCGACTTTTAAAATTTTGGCATCCATTTCCTCTTCCTTGACCCCACGGAAGCCCAAATATGGATTTTGAACGAAATCGATCGAATAACAAAGAATTTCAATATGGCGGTGACTTTTGATAATTTTGGCATCCATTTCCTCTTTCTTGACCCCAGGAAAGCCTAAATATAGATTTTGAACGAAATCGGTCGAATAACAAAGAATTTCAATATGGCGAGGACTTTTTAAAATTTTGGAACCCATTTCCTAATTCTTACCCCAGGGAAGCCTAAATATCGATTTTGAAGTAAATCGGTCGAATAACAAAGAATTTCAATATGGCGGTGACTTTTTAAAATTTTGGCATCCATTTCCTCTTTCTTGACCCAAGGGAAGCCCAAATATCGATTTTAAACGAAATCGGTCAAATAACAAAGAATTTCAATATGGCGGTGACTTTTTAAAATTTTGGAGCCCATTTCCAAATTCTTGACCCCAGGGAATCCTAAATATCGATTTTGAACGAAATCGGTTGAATAACAAAGAATTTTAATATTATTTATTAATTAATTTAATACGTACCTATACGTATAAAAAAGTACTTACTTCTCTTTATCTCTGACATAAAAAAAAGGAAATGTCAATAATGTCTTTGGGTTATTTTAAGCAAACTGTGCAAGAGTTTGGCATTTTTACACTATTTAAGTATTCAAATAAATCTAAGTCACTCACTCTTCGTCTATTTATTTCCACTAAACGCACGACCGTCAGCCCTTACGTTCTGACCCTGAGTGGACCGGTTTGACCCTGAGCGGCGTGTCGGTGAATGTGTCGGTGAGAGCTCACGCACACAGCGTTGCGCTATGTATGGGTGAGCCCGCCGCGAGCCGTTTGTATGTAGCTTCCGCTCTGTTACCTTACTCGTGTGTTACTATCGTGAATATCTAAGGCATATCATGAGAAATCGGGTAGACAAAATTTTCTTGTGGCGCGCATCTTAGCTCTACTGGAGATGGTACGGGCGGTGACATAGCTCGAGGAACGTAGACGTTTGGCTCAAATTGTTTGATGACGATACTGCACTGGGAAACGTAGCGAGACCTCCACCCCAGTGGCGGACTATTTATTTATTTATTTATTTATTTGATATAAGTTGCATAAACTGTGTTACAATATAGGTCTTACAAATATAATAAGCTCATATAGTTTACCATAACGGGCCTCTGGTCCAGGGGGCCCCCAAATGCTTCCATGATCCCATGATCTAATCCTAAACAAGGCTTTAAAATTTAAAAAGATTATTTGCACCTATCTAAGAGGTGATGAGTTGGGAGGTCCCATACAAATACGATATGGCTACATAGTGGCGAAGTGTAATCGTAAATAATTTTGCGCTCACTTCGCTCGCGAAAATGTCTGTTTAAGTTTGTTGTTGTAGGTAACAAGTATGGATAAGGGTGTAGTGCAGCCATAAAAAATGTCGCGTTCGCTTCGCTCGCGAAAGTGTCATTTCTATATTGTAAGTAACAAGTATGGACAAGGTAGTGGCATAGTGCAATAGGGGAAAAAAGGGATTTGAAAAATCGATCTTAACGTAAACGAAGTCCCGGGCAAAAGCTAGTAACAAATAAAATTGTACACGTACATAATATTTACATTATTTTCAAAGTAAATACCTGGTTTACATTGATTAAGTAGTAACAGAAAAAAATCATAAAGCATTTAGCATTCTATGTATGTTTATTTAACTCGAATTTAACACTTGCATAAAAACTTATACATACTCGTACAAATGTGAAATTAATAAAAAGCTTTTAAAATTACTTCAACTTCTTTCTCCATTTTTCAACACAAGATGGAAGGACAATCTCAAGGTACAAGATACTAGATGTTATGTAGCGTTCCATGGAAGAAACCCATGTGAACGTCTAACGTTTGAGACGATGACGAATCGTAAGATTCAGAATCCTGTAAATGCTTAGTTGAAATTGGATTGTGTAGTTTTGACTATCATCTCGTCTGTATCCGTCTTTATGAACCATAAATAAATAATATTAGTAGTTTTGCCAGCGATTGTCTTTTCGTAGACTCGCTTTGTTTATGGTCGCTCGCCTTTTGTTTATGGTTTCTTATCAGCGCCACTGAACGTGCAAGACCTCTCTCGTCTAATGCCTTGCTATTTTCTGTACATAAAGTGAATACAGTGATTAAATTCTTTTAAATTAGATCCATCTTTTACTAATCGACCTCTAAAAACCATCATGCTTACTTTAAACTCGTTTCCAGGTGACTCGTGGACCAACTGATGAGCGATGTCCGGGCATGTGCCGGGGTCCTGTCCGTCGGCGCGCACGTCCGCGTCGTTCTCCCAGTTGCGGTCAGCAGCATTCGCGTACGCGCCGGCCGGCGACGCGTGCGTGATGCGCGTCGTGGTGACTATGCCTGCGAGAATAGAATAGAAATAGAATAGAAATAGAATAGAAATAGAATAGAAATAGAATAGAAATAGAATAGTAATAGAATAGAAATAGAATAGAAATAGAATAGAAATAGAATAGAAATAGAATAGAAATAGAATAGAAATAGAATAGAAATAGAATAGAAATAGAATAGAAATAGAATAGAAATAGAATAGAAATAGAATAGAAATAGAATAGAAATAGAATAGAATAGAAATAGAAAAGAAATGTTTTTATTCAAATAAACTTTTTTACAAGTGCTTTTGAATCGTCGATGAGTCTACCACTGGTTCGGAATACCCTTCCTACCGAGAAGAACCAGCAAGGAACTCACGTTGCTCTTTTCAAAACAAGTTTACAATACAATAGATACTATGCTATGTATACAGTGTTTCCGCAATGAGTGGAAGTTCCACGAAAGCATCATCATCATCATCATCATCATCAGCAACCCATCAACGGCTCACTACTGAGCGCAGGTCTCCTCTCAGAGAAGGGTTATAGGCCATAGTCCACCACGCTGGCCCAATGCGAATTGGCGGACTTCACACACCTTCAAGAACATTATGAAGAACTCTCAGGTGTGCAGGTTTCCTCACGATGTTTTCCTTCACCGTTGAAACAAGTGATATTTAATTGCTTAAACGCACTTGACTCCGAAAAGTCAGAGGTGCGTACCCGGGATCGAACCTGCGACCCCCCGAATAGGAGACCACAGTCCTAACCACTAGGCTATCACTGCTTTGCTCAACCATATTTGAGGGAACTTAGGCGCGCGGCGGGCGCAAGCGAGGCGGCGCAGTCCCGGCGCGGCACGGCGGCCGACAGCCCAGCGCGAGCGTGCCGCTGTTGTGTTGGACATTACGGGTAGCGGGATAAGTTACCGGCGTCTCGGCCGTCCCGCAGCGCCCAGGCGGCTATGGAGGCGAGGCGCGCGGCGGGCGCGAGCGAGGCGGCGCAGTCTCGGCGCGGCACGGCGGCTGTCACGCCCAGCGTGCCGCTGTTGTGTTGGACATTACGGGTAGCGGGATAAGTTACCGGCGTCACGGCCGTCCCGCAGCGCCCAGGCGGCTATGGAGGCGAGGCGCGCGGCGGGCGCGAGCGAGGCGGCGCAGTCTCGGCGCGGCACGGCGGCTGTCACGCCCAGCGTGCCGCTGTTGTGTTGGACATTACGGGTAGCGGGATAAGTTACCGGCGTCACGGCCGTCCCGCAGCGCCCAGGCGGCTATGGAGGCGAGGCGCGCGGCGGGCGCGAGCGAGGCGGCGCAGTCTCGGCGCGGCACGGCGGCTGTCACGCCCAGCGTGCCGCTGTTGGCCTTCACGCCGCACAGGTACGCCGTCGCCGAGCACGCCGAGTCCGCGGTCTGAGCGTTCACGCAGTACGTCTGTAGCAGACGACAACAGCTGTTAATACCGACTTTAAGGTAATTGTTTAATTGATGTTGATTTTTAAAAACCGCTCGACGAATTTCGATACAATTAAAAATGGGACCACCTGGAAAGTATACCCTTTGAAACAAAAAAAAACAAAATCGGTTCAGACGTCTTCGAGCAATCGGTAAACATTCATTAAAAAAAAAACTTAAGTGGCACTAGGGGACTGCCGCGGTAAAGCTATTGCATAGCATTTTTTTTTTCAACTTATGCAATTATAATATTTATGCAATTTTTTTTTGCATAGTAAAAATTATGCAAAAAAAAAATTAAAAACCAAACAAACAAGAAAAGCGAACTGTCGCTACTTCGCGAGTGAGATTCGAACCTGCGACATCATCAAAGAAAGCGGTCGCTCGCCCACTGCGCCAAATAGAACTAAGGTCAACCGGGGGATTTGCATCTTGGGGGCTATTGAGTCTATTCGAAATTATTTAAAATCTGGTCGAAATAAAACTGCTTCTGCCATCTAGTCTTGTTTATTTGCACTAAAATCGCAACATAAGTCTTCAGTAGAGGGCGTTGTGACTCACAAATTCGAAATATCAGCCATTTTTAAAATCACATGTTTCGTGACAAGAGGTGCTGCGCGAGGTGAGTGGTCAAAATCCTTAAAAATCCACATTTTTCGTGGATCTCTTGTTTTCATTATATAGTATATGTAATCAATATAATATATCTTATATGTGAACACAGTTATTTTTATTGTAATAGTTTTAATTATTGAGAAATTGTGATCTCAAATTTAGAGGTTATGATTTGATTTTTGAGGTAAATGCGTCTGCTGTTTTGAGGTTATTGCGTCTGTTTATCGCAATTGCCCCAAAACCAGGGTTCTTCAACCTTTTTTGTGGTGTATAATAAACTAGCTTCTACCTGCGACTTCGTCCACGTAGACTACACAAATTTAGAAATTTAGAAAATCCTTTCTTAGTGGATATCTATGTCGTAATAGCTGTGTCTAATGTCGTAATCTGTATGCCAAATTTCAGCCCGATATGTCTAGTGGTTTGAGCCGCACGTTAATATATCAGTCAGTCAGTCAGTCACCTTTGCCTTTTATATATTTAGATGCAGAGAGGTTAATAGGTATTTTATAAAGAAAGCTGAATTTTCATTTTGCTTTTTCTCAGTTTAAGATTAAATTTTAAGGATTTTAAGTATTGTTTTTTCTAGTAGTGAAAATTGTAAATTACTTTTTTACTTAATTTATATTTCAGATAAAGTAAAGTACAATACCAATGGTGATACTGAGATACATCGATATCGATAAATATTTAGAAAGAAATGATTTTCAAAATTACATAGAACAGAAACTTACTTGGCCATGGCATAAAACGCATTTTGTCTGGTCACATAAATGTTTTGGATGTGGACAGTTATCAATTTCAACAGCAACTGGACCTCATCATTTTATTTTGACTATGAATACTCAAATTGCAAAGGATTTATTAGAAAGTTCATTCTTTTGGTGTCAATCTTGTGTCAATTTTACTTTATACATACACTATACTGAGGATGAATGCGAGTATTGTTATAGTTAATTAATACATAGCTGCTCATTAATTACGTTTGAAAATATTTTACATAACAACTTAGTAAGTAATAATGTTAAATAATATATATTAGATACAATTAACTATTGTCCGTACAAGTTTCACAGAATATTAATGCGAATACTTTTATTTTGATTATTTGAGTGTTGAGATGAAAGGTATGTTAAACACATACCTTTCATCAACACGAAATGAGTCATAATTAAAAATATATTAATTCTATTACAGATACACCCTTATTTGACAATGGTACGCAATTATAAAAGGAAGACTGATTCTAAATACACCTTAGAAACTTTAAAAAAAGCAATATTAGAAGTAAAGAATGGTGAATTGAATTCGTACCAAGCATCACGAAAATATGGAATACCGCGTACGACTATAGTAGACCGAGTCAAACGTAGAAGAGGTGTTATTAAAGATACACGTGGCAGGCCAACTGAAATCGATGTCGAAAATGAAAGAAGGCTTGCTACTGGCCTACGTACACTGGAAAAATATGGGTTCGCTCTTTCTGCAAAAGAAACAACTACAGTTGTATCAAAATTCATCGTCAGTAACAAACTTAAAACTAGTTTCAAAGATAATGTACCAGGGTATGATTGGTTATCGGCTTTCCTTAAACGAAACAAACTGTCACTAAAGAAACCACAAGCAGTGGAAATGTCAAGAAAAGCAGCTTGTGACCCTTTCATAATTGACGAATATTTCAACACACTGCAAAGCTGTATTAATGAACTAAATTTAACATTTAACCCAGAAAGAATCTGGAATTTGGATGAATCTAGTTTCAGTAAAGACCCTGAAAAAACGAAAGTTGTAGGTGCGAAAGGTTTTGCAAGTACACGTACGTACGCCTCTGGAGGTAAAGACAATGTAACTGTTTTATTTACAGCCAGTGCTCTTGGTGAAAAATTACCTCCACTGATTATATACCGAGGCAAAAACGTGTGGGATCAGTGGATGTCTGCAAACGCATTTGAAGGTACCTCATATGCTGCGACCAAATATGGCTGGATGGAATCCAAAATATTTGAAAAATATATGCTCGTAACTGTCTTACCTCATTTAAGCAAAGAATCACCATGTTTGTTGATATATGATGGCCACTCAACACACATTCAGTTGAAAATCTTAGAAAAAGCTGCTGAGATGGGTGTGACTATTTTAAAATTACCATCGCACGCGAGTCATCTATTACAACCTTTAGACTTGGCTGTTTTTAAATCAATGAAAGACAAATGGGACGCAAAAATATTGGCATGGCAACGTCTTAATGTAGGAGCAAAACTTCAAAAGAATCAATTCAGCCAAATCCTTGGAGAAGTGTGGAAAGAATTGGATCCTAAAATAATAAGAAACGGGTTTAAGAAAGGAGGTGTATTCCCATTTAACAGAAATGTGATACCGGAAGATAAATTCGACCCAGAGTCCCTAAAAAGATTTCTCAAAGCTAAAACTATACAGAGAGTGCCACTACTATCAAATTTATGTTTGAGCATATTGAACACTAATAACAGCAAAGCTAGCAAAATAACAATTTTGAATCCTTCCGAAATAATTTTACCCGGTACTGGTACTGGAGGTTCAAAAATTGAAATTCTAGAAAATCGAATTATACACACTGAAAAGTCTTTTGAGAATTTATTGCTAAGTACTATAAAGAGTTCTGATAGCACAATCAAAATAAAGAAAAGAAAAGCAGCAAAGGGGTGTGAAGTAATTACTCGCGAAAATTATTTACAAAAATTAAGAAATGAAGAAGCCGAAAAAGAGAATATCGAGAAAGAAAAAGAAATGAAAAAATTAAAGAAAGTTCCCAAAAAACAAAAACCTCCTAAAAAGGAAAAAAAAATGTCTGCTAAGGTTAAAAAACAAAAGAAAAAATTATTATATTCGTCAGATGAAAGTAGTAACGACATAATACTCAATGATGATACAGATTCTGAAGATTGGAATACTTATTGTGAAAATATTCTTCAAGATCACAAACAACAGAACTGCATCCTCGATTACGAATCCAGCAGCGATCAAATACTCGATGGAAGTATTATGGAAACACATGAAAAGTTGGATGATACAGGAGGGATAGATATTCTGGACGGAATAAGGCATCCGCAAGTTGACGATTGGTTAGTAGTTAAATTTGCTACAAAGAGAACTGTAAAGCACTTTGTAGGAAATGTAATCTCAATGGTTCAAGATTCCGATAACATAATATATCCAAAGGTAAAATTTTTAAGAATGATTAAAAATAGTAAAGTTGAATCATTTCATTACCCTGATGTTGAAGATATTTCAGTACTCAAACATGATGCTGATATTGTAAAGTTCCTTGCTAAACCTGAAATAACCCGAAGAGGACGTGTTATTTTTAAGGAAAACCTAAAATAAAAAACAGACTTTTTTGTTAGTTTAATTTACGGTTATTATATTTTTTATATTGATATTATTAAAGTAGGCAAGGTTTTTATTCAGTGAAATTGTATTTTTGCTGAAAAAAGTGCAATTAAAATTCTTTAAAGAAGGAAAGATTGCCTATTAAGTTGTGATTTTAATAAATAATTATTTTGTTACATTAAGAAAGATTTGATCTCGTAAATGTTAGACTGAACAGTGATTTAAAAATAAAAATCGACTAGATAGTTTGAAGTAAATATTTCATACATCCTGTAATTTCGATACATATTGTTGTGATTTTCCTAGATTAAGGTAGATTTGATCTCATAAAAGTAACAATATTATATTTTTAGATTTTTATTTAATGCCAGGCAGGATAGCTCATTTGATATTTTCATTAAAATAAGTATTTTATAGTTAGTAGTAATAGTTTTCTATAATTATGATTGAAAGTAAATTCCTTAATATTTCAAGTGTCTTGTGACTACAGGTATTTTTTTTAATATGCTAAAATATTACAATTTGTAATTTAACTTAATTTTGATTAAACTTTTTCGAATATTAATATATGTTGTTTTATATAAATTTTTGCAACAAAATGTTTTTTTGAGACACATCACATAAGTAAGTCATTTTAATTTTACTTTAACAAACAAAATGTTCTGAACATCTGGATTTCTCACGGAGTAAATGCGTCTATGGCTTTTTAGTCGCATTTTCCCAGATTTCATAACATTACATTAACAGGCTGAATTTTTAATTTTTCTTTAGATTCACTTAGATAGATACATACACAAAAGTGTAATTGGAGCAAAATACATTTATTTCAATCTTCAAAGTCACCAGTTGGAAGTTATTTAATAAAGACGCGTTAGCCCCAATTAGGGAAAATGCGTCTAAAATACTTCTTTTTAAAAAAAACATAATTACTCATTTTATCGTAACTCAAGAAAGAAACAAATCGGTCAAACTTACACATGAATAACTTCAAAACACATTAATTGTACTAAGAATTTTCCTAATGATTTTATCATTACGGTGGTATGACTAGTTAAAAGGGGATAAAGTAAAAATGTAACGCAATTGCCCCGGTTGACCTTACTTGAGAACCTCTAAAATGTTGAACGCTTACTGAACGACAGTGTTAGGTTTATTTTCGTTACGAAATGTCTTGATTCGGTCGCCGCGCTCAAACTGTTTGTCCTAGTTCAAAGCCCGCGATAAAAGCTATACTTAGAAACCGACGAATTGAGAACCTCCTCCTTTTTTGAGGTCTGTTAAAAATAGTGCGGGCACCTTCGCGAGTCCAACGGTGGGGAAGGCCTCGAAGGAGAGCTGCGCCTCCTCCCCGGGGCGGCCGTCCCGCTGGCCCAACAGCGCGCGCGCCGCCGCCAACGTTGGCACGGACATGCCGTCGCCCATGAACATGATCACGTTGCGGGCGCGCTGCGTACCGGCGCCGCTGCGCTGCTTGTGGCGCGCTTCAAGAACCACGCGCGCGTCCTCGTACCAGTAGCTCGCTAGCGCTTCAAAAAAAAAAAACGAGTGTGCTTTAGACCACACGACTGAATTAAAACTTACAAACGCAACTGGCTATGAGAGAAAGAAAATATGTGCTCGCACCTCTCTCTCTTGCCCCTACAGTAATATACGAAACGTAATTCTCTCTCTTTCTATCTGCTTGTGGCGCGCTTCGAGCACCACGCGCGCGTCCTCGTACCAGTAGCTCGCTAGCACTTCAAAATTCAAAAAAAACGAGTGTGCTTTAGACGACACGACTGAAGTAAAACTTACAAAACGCAACTGGCTAGTAGAGAAAGAGAGAAAGAAAATGTGTGCTCGCACCTCTCTCTCTTGCCTACTACAGTAATATACGAAACGTAACTCTCTCTTTCTATCTGCTTGCGGCGCGCTTCGAGCACCACGCGCGCGTCCTCGTACCAGTAGCTCGCTAGCGCTTCAAAATTAAAAAAAAAAAACGAGTGTGCTTTAGACCATACGACTGAATTAAAACTTTCGCAACTGGCTGTGAGAGGAAGAGAGAAAGAAAATGTGTGCTCGCACCTCTCTCTCTTGCCCCTACAGTAATATACGAAACGTAACTCTCTCTCTTTCTATCTGCTTGTGGCGCGCTTCGAGCACCACGCGCGCGTCCTCGTACCAGTAGCTCGCTAGCGCTTCAAAAAAAAAAAAACGAGTGTGCTTTAGACCACACGACTGAAGTAAAACTTACAAAACGCAACTGGCTAGTAGAGAAAGAGAGAAAGAAAATGTGTGCTCGCACCTCTCTCTCTTGCCTACTACAGTAATATACGAAACGTAACTCTCTCTTTCTATCTGCTTGCGGCGCGCTTCGAGCACCACGCGCGCGTCCTCGTACCAGTAGCTCGCTAGCGCTTCAAAATTAAAAAAAAACGAGTGTGCTTTAGACCATACGACTGAATTAAAACTTTCGCAACTGGCTGTGAGAGGAAGAGAGAAAGAAAATGTGTGCTCGCACCTCTCTCTCTTGCCCCTACAGTAATATACGAAACGTAACTCTCTCTCTTTCTATCTGCTTGTGACGCGCTTCGAGAACCACGCGCGCGTCCTCGTACCAGTAGCTCGCTAGCGCTTCAAAATTAAAAAAAAAAACGAGTGTGCTTTAGACCACACGACTGAAGTAAAACTTACAAACGCAACTGGCTATGAGAAAGAGAGAAAGAAAATGTGTGCTCGCACCTCTCTCTCTTGCCCCTACAGTGATATACGAAACGTAATTCTCTCTCTTTCTATCTGCTTGTGGCGCGCTTCGAGCACCACGCGCGCGTCCTCGTACCAGTAGCTCGCTAGCGCTTCAAAATTAAAAAAAAAACGAGTGTGCTTTAGACCATACGACTGAATTAAAACTTTCGCAACTGGCTGTGAGAGGAAGAGAGAAAGAAAATGTGTGCTCGCACCTCTCTCTCTTGCCCCTACAGCATTATACGAAACGTAACTCTCTCTCTTACTAGTCTTCAATAATTTATATCTCCCTTTCAACTTCCGTTCGCATCACCCGATCACACTTTTCGTAACGCATTCACCTGCAGCTTACTCCCCAAATCAAGGATAAAGAAGTTTTACCTCAAAATTCTAAATTATTTATGTCTATAACTTCATTATCTATAAGTATGCCTAACTATGCTTGCTCGGAAAAATAATCGAACCCTCAAATTAATTCGAAATTGTTTATTTCATTTCATGTAGGCCAACATGTGGCTCTTCTTCTCTCTTTTTATCTATGAGAATATATTATATATATATATATGGAAGCAATGCGTATATATATATATATATATATATATATATATATATATATAGCATATATATATATATGCAAGCAATTTTTTTAAAGTTGCTTGGAAAAGATAAAAGCAAGAAAGTCAGAAATTCACTAACTGTTTAATATAATGTACCTACCTATTTGAGTAGTTATCTTCAAGGCAAGAGTGGTCCACGGTTGCACCACGAGCGAAGCACGCTACACTCAGCAGCACTATCACAACAGCTACGCTACACCTCATCGCTCTGTGGTGGCTCGCAACGGTCAACGACGTTAGTGTAAACGGACATAAGTGTATTAACCTTCGTCGGGTGAAGCACGCGAGGAAGCATCGCTTCGCAGCTCTGGATGTAAGGGGTCCACGGTTGCACCACGAGCGAAGCACGCTACACTCAGCAGCACTATCACAAAAGCTACGCTACACCTCATCGCTCTGTGGTGGCTCGCAACGGTCAACGACGTTAGTGAAAACGGACATAAGTGTATTAACCTTCGTCGGTAAAGCACGCGAGGACGCATCGCTGCGCAGCTCTGGATGTAAAGGGTCCACGGTTGCACCACGAGCGAAGCACGCTACACTCAGAAGCACTATCACAACAGCTACGCTACACCTCATCGCTCTGTGGTGGCTCGCAACGGTCAACGACGTTAGTGAAAACAGACATAAGTGTATTAACCTTCGTCGGTAAAGCACGCGAGGACGCATCGCTGCGCAGCTCTGGATGTAAGGGGTCCACGGTTGCACCACGAGCGAAGCACGCTACACTCAGCAGCACTATCACAACAGCTACGTTACACCTCATCGCTCTGTGGTGGCTCGCAACGGTCAACGACGTTAGTGTAAACGGACATAAGTGTATTAACCTTCGTCGGGTGACGCACGCGAGGAAGCATCGCTGCCCAGCTCTGGATGTACGGGGTCCACAGTTGCGCCACGAGCGAAGCACGCTACACTCAGCAGCACTATCACAACAGCTACGCTACACCTCATCGCTCTGTGGTGGCTCGCAACGGTCAACGACGTTAGTGAAAACGGACATAAGTGTATCAACCTTCGTCGGTAAAGCACGCGAGGACGCATCGCTGCGCAGCTCTGGATGTAAGGGGTCCACGGTTGCACCACGAGCGAAGCACGCTACACTCAGAAGCACTATCACAACAGCTACGCTACACCTCATCGCTCTGTGGTGGCTCGCAACGGTCAACGACGTTAGTGAAAACGGACATAAGTGTATTAACCTTCGTCGGTAAAGCACGCGAGGACGCATCGCTGCGCAGCTCTGGATGTAAGGGGTCCACGGTTGCACCACGAGCGAAGCACGCTACACTCAGCAGCACTATCACAACAGCTTCGTTACACCTCATCGCTCTGTGGTGGCTCGCAACGGTCAACGACGTTAGTGAAAACGGACATAAGTTGTATTAACCTTCGTCGGGTAAAGCACGCGAGGAAGCATCGCTGCGCAGCTCTGGATGTAAGAGGTCCACGGTTGCACCACGAGCGAAGAACGCTACACTCAGCAGCACTATCACAACAGCTACGCTACACCTCATCGCTCTGTGGTGGCTCGCAACGGTCAACGACGTTAGTGAAAACGGACATAAGTTGTATTAACCTTCGTCGGGTAAAGCACGCGAGGAAGCATCGCTGCGCAGCTCTGGATGTAAGGGGTCCACGGTTGCACCACGAGCGAAGCACGCTACACTCAGAAGCACTATCACAACAGCTACGGTACACCTCATCGCTCTGTGGTGGCTCGCAACGGTCAACGACGTTAGTGAAAACGGACATAAGTGTATTAACCTTCGTCGGGTAAAGCACGCGAGGACGCATCGCTGCGGAGCTCCGGATGTAAGGGGTCCACGGTTGCACCACGAGCGAAGCACGCTACACTCAGCAGCACTATCACAACAGCTACGCTACACCTCATCGCTCTGTGGTGGCTCGCAACGGTCAGCGCTTCCGCCACCGTGATCTACGTCTTATATCAGCGCAATTAATTGCGATAGCTTTATCTGATTGCAGACTTGACCATCATCTTTAGACCTTTTTTAGGGTTCCCAAAGAGTACCAACGGGACCCTTAGCCTCCGCTGTCCGTCCGTCTGTCAGCGGGCTGTATCTCGTAAACCGTTATATGTAGACTATTGTTTAAAAATTATATTAAATTAAAAATAAAGGTATACATGAAAAAGGAGTCGAAATATTTTTTTATTTTTTTACCCTGGAATGTGGGATGTCATAAAGGACATGTCATGTGACCCTATTATTAAGCCTCCGCTGTCAGTTCGTCTGTCTGTCAACGGGCTGTATCGTGGATATAAAAATTGCGTGAGTGTCGTGGAACACTCGGTCGGAACGAAGTGCCTTTTAATAATAAATTAATAATATAAATAAATCAAATAAAAAATAATAATCTGAAGTTAGGATTCGAACCCGGCTAATCGGCTCGGCCGATAATTTCACTCCTTCGTTTAGCCGCTACGCCACAAAAGCTGTAACGGAACGTGTGTCATAAACGATGGCAACAAGTGTCGTGTCAGAAAATTCTTACACTTTTTCGCCTATCCTCCATCCGCCAAACCGAAAAGTAACTTTGTTCCAAAAAATTAATAAGTACCTACGTATAGTGTTAAATCTTGTACGATGGGATGGATTACGGAACCCTTCTTGTGCGAGTCTGGCTCGCACCTGAACAGTTTTTTATTATGTTGTATATCTGATTCCCTATCAATTAATTCTATAGATAAAATGTAATAAAATGCTAGACTTTCGCGTGCTTATGTTTTTTGAATAGAAAAGAATAGAGTCGAAAATGAAAATTCAAATAAACTTTTAACAAAGTGGTACAGAATCTACAAGTGTATCTATAACTTGTACTTTGAAACATGATATTATTGCGAACCTATATTGTCATCCTGATCTACACCAAAAACCAAAAATCCGAACCAATTCAACCAGTTCCATCGTCCATGCGGAAAGAGTAGCTAAATGAGTAAGTGACCAATGCTAATAGCTAGTGGGTTCGCTTCCCGACCTGGTGTATAAAAATATTATAAATAGGTACCTATAATATAAGCATAGTTGCTTTTGGTATAATAGCATAAGTGGGGCTCAGAGGAGATTATCGGTTTGCTTTATAAACTTTATCCTTATGGTAGTAAATAATAATATAATAAATAAGTCTGACTTTATCATATCAGGAATCTTATCTTAATTATTAATGGCTAACATTTAGTACATCTTTGCTTTTGATAAAGTAGACATTCATAAAATATAAAAAAATTAAATAAAAAGGAACTCTCCGGCGGGGAATCGAACCCCGGTCTCCCGCGTGACAGGCGGGGATACTGACCACTATACTACCGAAGACTTGCTCTTCAGCTTTGAAAATTACTTACTTTTTGTTACTTAGATCATAAAACAAATAAATTCTGGGCGTGTTTTTACTTCTTGCCTAGAGAATTTTTTTAATTTAAAATATATATTATTATCATTACTGTTCGGACTACTGTTACTTCATTAAAAAATATTCCGTTTTTGATTTATTGTTTCTTTTGATTTGTTTTTTTTTTTGGTTTACCGGACAGGCGGACTGTCAATGTCATGATTCCGTTGTCAGTCTGTGTTGCCAATTCAGGGGTTTTGTCTAAAATTCAGGAGAGTATTATGGACCGATTGGACATTAGTAGTGGGCGTTTTGTAACGTAATCGGTTCGAGAAACTAGTTGTGGGACTGATAATCGAATACGTAGTTTCGTGGTTCAGAATGTAACGATTATTTTACGTAAGCACTTCATAAACAACGCGTTGAGGTGACGCGGCGCGTAACCGAATCACAGACACTGGGTACTTCAACTCACATCACTTATCACATCCACTTAAACAAGTTACAAGTTACAACCACTACAATTCATTGTATGCGTATGACACACTTAACATATTTCGCCGACGAAAATAATGAGTTATAGTTTGTTTTACTACAAACTTAGACTTGTGCGTTATGTGCTTGCGACAAAGTTCATTATGTTTCTTAAGTATGTAGGTATGTTTCTTTAATAATAGTTGTCGCGAGAAAACTTGACCCGGGATTGGTTTTTTTTAGTTCTAATTTTAGACTTATTTTATTAGTTTACCTGAGTAATGGACTATTGATGCACGTTGCGTCACGTGCATATCTAACACACAGTTAACATTCTTACTAGTATTATAAATGCTTAAATGTGTTTGTTTGTTGATTTTTAGGGTTCCGTACCCAAAGGGTACCAACGGGACCCTATTACTAAGCCTACGCTGTCCGTCCGTCCGTCTGTCAGCGGGCTGTATCTCGTAAACCGTAATAGATAGACAGATGAAATTTTCACATATTATGTATTTCTATTGCCGCTATAACAACAAATAATAAAAATTAAATTAAATTAAAAAAAATAAATTAAATATTTACATGGGTACATGGAAATATTTTTATTTAATTTTTTAACGGAACCCTAAAAGAGCGAGGCCCGACTCGCACTTGGCCGATTTTTGTTGGTGTTTTGGTTTGTCCTTCAATCACGCCACAACACGGCTACGGATCGACGTGATTTTTGCATGGTTATATGGTATGGTTGGTATACCATGGATTTTAAAAACTTAATCCACGCGGACGAAGTCGCGGGCATCAGCTAGTAATATTTAAATGTAAAACTAGATCCAAATTGATTTAAAATTAACTAAAAATTGCATATTTATGTATCTATATTGTATAAGTATACATAATAGACCTACTTTAAAAAGTGTTCTGTAAAAAATAACTCATAAGTATACATTAAATTTCTAAAATCTAAAATATTAACTTCTAAATACGCCTGCATAACGTAAACAATAAAAAAATATATAAAATACTCAAATTTCTAATCCATAGATTTGCCAGTTCTAAGCCTGGATAGAGGAGGAAAGTTCATTCACTTACTAAATTTTTCATTCGTTTATTTACTATATTGCCCGATTGGACAAAATTATTTAAAATTTAAAATAATAAATAAAATTGATCATTCACGTAACAGTTTATATCTTGTAGATGATATATCGTCTCTATAGTCGTAAGCGTAACGATCATGTAAGTAGTAGGTGTACAAATCGTCGCTTTGTTTATGGATGTAACTAGTTACGAAAATAATCGTTACTGAAACAGATTACGCGTACCCGCGAAACTACGTACAACCGATTACGTGTAAAAGCGATTACGACCCACCTCTATTGGACATTACCTATACAGAATCCTTGGCAAACGTAGTCGGTATTTTTATACTTATAGCAAGCATCCACAAGTCCCGGAAAGCATATACCTAATAAACCACAGTTTTTGACTTTCAACCTCTTCGGTCAAGTTTCGGACGCGCTTATGGTTGATTATACGGGACTGCCCACGAAATTCAAATTTAATTTGGTTTTTTCGTAATTTGTAAACTAATACGACAAATTAGGCATAAATGGCATACTAATTTCGACGATGGCAGTATCATCTTCCCAGGTTTATATAAAAACTAGTAGGGCGCGTGGGTGCGCGGCCCACTAAAGTGGACCGCGGTTTTTTTGTTCATGAATTAGAGTTTCAAGTCTTGATCATTTTTCACCTAAGCAGCACTTTTTCATCTATTATACTCTCCGAGACAGACACCTTTGAAATTTGTATAGCCGCCATCTTGAATCCGCCATTTTGAATTTTTTTCAGCTCACTGCCAATTGGATGAGATTTCGAGTATTTTTTGTTTGAGCACCTCCCACCTATCTTCAATACCCTGGCCGTGCTCCTCACCCACCTTCCAAACCCTCGATCATCATATCTCGTCATTTGTCAGAATGAGAATTCTTCAATAAAAACAAATTTTGAAAAAGGAACCGTATCAAAGTCTTGCATGATTCCCGGCTTCTAGTCTCTTCAATATTCGCCATATATTTTGTATGAAGAAAAAAAAATCCGCCATCTTGGATTTTTTTCTATTCATCAAATAGACCTTTGGGTCCTGATCATCTTTTGCCAAGAAACCACTCTTCCATCTTTTATACTCCCCGAGATAGACACCGACGAAATTTGTATGGCGGCCATCTTTTTTCCGCCATTTTGGATTTTTTTTCAGCTCACTGCCAATTGGATGAGGTTTCGAATGACATTTGTTCGAGCACACCCCACCTATCTACAATACCCTGGCAGTGCTCCTCACCCGTCTCCGACATCCTCAATCATCAGCTCTCTCCATAATTTTCCTCCGAATGAATTTTTGTCTTCTATACGAAACCATTAGTGAAAAAAAAAATTTTCATACAAAATTTTAGAGGAGAGGTGATCAATCAGTGAGTGAATGAGTGAGTGAATCAGTGAATCAGCACGAACAGCTATATATATATTAATCTTTACTTGAAAGTGTCCAGTTTAAGAAATTAGTCAGAATATCAACTAATTTTGTGAGTAGCTCACGTCCAACTCGATATTCTGACTAATTTCGCGGGCAGCCCCATATAAGCAACCTTAAAATAATATTGTAATATGTATTCATGGCCTTCCACCTCAATTTTATTAATAAAGAGCACAGACTAAAATATTATATTGTGACAATCGAATCACATCTGCCCCCCGATTCAGAACATTTCGTTAACTTACCGTTTCGATACGATTAGATATCGATCTCGTACCTATCGAAAATTTTTTGTCGTGCGATTCAGAACGTTCGGTTAGAGAATTCGATTCGATGTCGACTACGGTATCGGCTTCGCTATCGGTATCGAAAAGATGCATTAAATAACATGTGGATTTACGAGGTTTGTTGTTTTACCAAAATTTTACTTGTTATTAAATTCATGTTAGCACTAAATAAAAAGGTTTTAATCATTTTCTAAGGTCACTATAGTAATTATTTAAAATGATAACTTGTTAAATTATTGACGGACAATTTTCATCCTCGTCAATAAATGGCGCTAAGTTACCTCTGGGTTCTCATTTTATTTTTTTGTGGTGTAAATTACCATAAATTCAGCCAATGAGAGCGTTCGAAATACTGAAGCAATGAAATTACAGTGTTCAGGCAGCAAAGGTTTTTTTCATCGGTTGTGTTTCATTTATGGATTTTGTATTATATAGGTTTCATGTTCCTAATGTTATTTTTTTATTCATTCACTTTTAGGGGAATTTTTTTAAGAGTTACCAACCCTGATAACGTCAAATACAGTCATGTCAAACCAGTCAAAGTCGAAACTCGAATGTCATTTGTTTGGTCTTGATTGTCTATGGTCTATGTAGCGTTTACTTTAGCGTGCTTTTGGGTATTTATTTTTATTGAAAAAAAAATGCGATTATGAAAGTAATTCTTTTGTACGCATCATAACAATGAGTGAGAAACTAAAAGAGTTGCGTGAAAGATCTCAGAAACGCAAGAAGCTGCTAGCACAAACGGTATATTCCGAAATATTCAGCGTTCGAAGTTGATTTAAGTGCCTTGAAGTGGTGTGGTTTTGAATACTTCCCGTGTTACAGCTGGGAGTGTCGAGTGTTAGTGAGCTGCGGCATGCCTTAGGAGCCACTGTGGACGTGCTGCCAAAGAAGCAGGCCTCGACTGAATACTCTGCGGATGGCAGTGAGAAACCTACACAGAAAGAAACAGACAGCCTTGTTTATACTGACTCTTCTACTTTCTTGAAGGTTAGTTGCTGTCTTCTTGTATGCAATGCAGGGCCCCATTCATTACACAAGAAGAGTTTCCATACAGTTTTCGCCTGCGATTTACATTAAGTACATGACAAAAACTCGATGCTTGAATACAAGTGTCAAAAACTCTTGCAATCGAGAAACTCTCCTTGTTTAATGAATGGGGCCCTATACACTTCATACATAAATCCTTGTGTACTGAGCCTTTACTGTCAGTTTACAGGAGGTTTTATGTGCCCTAACATTCTTAGTATAGATAAACCTTACACAAACATTCAACATTTAAAGGACGGGGGATTTGGGGCGGGAGAACATCATACAGAGGATGAAGAAGCTTAGGACAAGAGAAGAGTATATGGGAAACAGTACCTTCGTCCAGGCCACATTCACACAGGGAGTGGTCTTTAACTGATCTTGTGTAGGTGAACAGGTGTGCAGGAATGACCAAGACTTAAGCAGCATATTGTGGAGGTTACCCACCTACCTGCATATCTATGGGAGAAAAACCAGGGCCGTCTTGGTATATCTGGTTGTATTGAGGCATAGAATTTACCTTTAACCGATTTTGATTTAGTAAATTTCTTTGTAAATATATTAAATATAATAATATTAAGCTGTAATTATTTATGTAGTATATAATTGAAATTTTGTGTTGTTCTAGGTATGTGACTAATCCTATATTTATTTTTTAAATAATTTGCTTTTAAAAATCCTGCTACTTATAGATGCTTCAAAATTGCAAGTTGGAATAATAATAGATACCAGCAATTCTCAAACGTGTCTCCTCCATCCCACACGTCATTGGCGAAGTAAATCGTGCCCTCTGGGTGCACCTGTGCGCCATAACCAAAAATTGAATTGAATAGATAAACCTTAGAATTCTATTATCACTTCAGTATAGTTCTTGCAATTCACGAGGGCGACTGTTGTCAAAATGTTGCTATTCATGAAATTTAATCTAAAAATTAAAATGTTATCAGTAACAATAATTTTTTTTTTTGGATATTTTCCGTTACTTGTGCTACATGACATTGCTTCATGCCAAATTTCATGATTCTAGGTTGACGGGAAGTACCCTATAAGTTTTGTGGGTATGGAGCATAAATGGCTGTATCTTTTGATTGGGTCTACTTAGAAGTTTGATTTTTTCACTGCTGCAAGGGATTACAAACCTGAGTATTTGACATTAATTTCAACTTGATACCTCCACGTGTTCCTGAGAAAAAGGATCTTTAGGTGGAAGACAAGGGTCTACCCGCGAAATTCAAATTTAATTTGGTTTTTCGCAATTTGTAAACTAATACGACAAAGTAGGCTTATGGCCTTCTAATTGCGCCAGTGGAATTATCATCTTCACAGGTTTACATAAAAATCTTTACTTGAAAGTGACCAGTTTAAGAAATTAATCAAAATACTGAGTTGGACGTGAGTTACTCACAAATTAGTCGATATTTTGATTAATTTTTGAATTTCTCGGGCAGAACCGTGCCTTCCACCTTAACAGACGGACGGACAGGCAACAAAGTGATCCGATAAGGGTTTTGTTTTTAGTACGTAGTACGGAACCCTAAAATATCAGTTATATACCCAATTATGAATTGCAGGTGGTGGTATTATTGTTTCCAGGGCACTCAATCCTCCAACCCTCACAATGACTACTGCCAGCATTTTGTGGACACTGGCCAGCGGCCTCAGAACTTCATCCGTGACGTGGGGCTGGCCGATAGGTTTGAGGAGTACCCCAAACTGCGGGAGCTCATCAAGCTGAAGGATGAGCTGATAGCCAGGACTGCTACTCCGCCTATGTACTTGAAGTGTGATCTGAAGGTACAGTGGGATGTCTTTTTCTTCTTTTTCAACAACTGATAGACAGCTAGTCCAAAGGTCTCTTGCATGGACCTCCACAGTTCTCGGTCTTGCACCGCCTGAATCCAGCGGCAACCTGCGACTTGTTTGATAGATGATTAGATTGATTGATTTGAGAGATAGATTATTTATTATACATTCGAATAAAAATATCAATAGCTCAGTAAACTTTGAGAATTTAGAAAATAGTTTGTCCATAATCAAATATTACCTTAGATGTTTCTCAAAGGGCCGATTTCACCAATGTTAAATAAGTTTTATCTGATCTTAAATTTAATATTTTGGCAGATTTTGAAAAACTTTCAGAACGCCAAATATATTCTCAGTTAAAACATCACGATGGTGAAATCGTTAGTGCAGCCGATGTACATGACTGGGCCGTTAGGACGTTTTTAAGTTTGATTTTAAATTATGATTATTAGGAGCACAGTTTCACTGTCAGTGTGCAGTAATAAAGTTGCTTACGCATTTCTGCGAGAAAACACTTGTTTACCGTTTAAGACAGCTTTGGACCAAGTGGTATCAAAAAATTAAAAACATGACTGCCTTGCCAATACAAAATGGCGCCGTACAGCCGCCATATTGAATTTTTTCAAAACATTTATAGTCAACTGTCACTTGGGATGTAAGGATTTTAACAATAATAAGTTATGGTGGAATAAAGAAACTCACACACATACATGAACCCTGAAAACAATGCACTCCTTTTTTTGCAGTTCTGTCTATCGATATATATAAAGATCAAATGCTGTTCGTTTGTCTTGCTAAAAGTCGAGAAATACTGGGCCGATTTAGCTGATTTTGGTTTTGAAATGTTTGTCGTAGTCCAGGGAAGGTTAAACGGTGATAAAATATGGAAAAATTGTAAGGAAGATAGTAAAAACAAAAATTACATTTTCCCATACAAACTGTTCTACCTACTTTCCTGTCAAACATTTGACTTTCGTCCCTTCGGTATGGTAGACTTGGGTCCACTCGAATTGATCGCACATATTAAATGAAAATGGCAATGCCTGACATTACCAATCAAAATTTTCAGCCATTTTAGCGAAAGGAGAGTTTTAATGACATCAGGATAGTCGATAGGATGTGTGTCAGGATACGAAGTACACCAGGTCATCTAGTAATATTATATTGTTGGTCTGAGATGTGGAATTTTCACTCCACTGTGCAGACGTTCGACCTCAAGTCGATGGGCAGCAAGTTCGACGTGGTGCTGGTGGAGCCGCCGCTGGGCGCGGGCTGGCGCTGGCGCGACGTGCTGGCGTTGGAGCTGCACCACATCGCGCAGCCGCGCTCCTTCGTGTTCCTCTGGTGTGGGAGCTCTGAAGGTACACACTCAAGTCGATGGGCAGCAAGTTCGACGTGGTGCTAGTGGAGCCGCCGCTGGGCGCGGGCTGGCGCTGGCGCGACGTGCTGGCGTTGGAGCTGCACCACATCGCGCAGCCGCGCTCCTTCGTGTTCCTCTGGTGTGGGAGCTCTGAAGGTACACACTCAAGTCGATGGGCAGCAAGTTCGACGTGGTGCTGGTGGAGCCGCCGCTGGGCGCGGGCTGGCGCTGGCGCGACGTGCTGGCGTTGGAGCTGCACCACATCGCGCAGCCGCGCTCCTTCGTGTTCCTCTGGTATGGAAGCTCTGAAGGTACACACTCAAGTCGATGGGCAGCAAGTTCGACGTGGTGCTGGTGGAGCCGCCGCTGGGCGCGGGCTGGCGCTGGCGCGACGTGCTGGCGTTGGAGCTGCACCACATCGCGCAGCCGCGCTCCTTCGTGTTCCTCTGGTGTGGGAGCTCTGAAGGTACACACTCAAGTCGATGGGCAGCAAGTTCGACGTGGTGCTGGTGGAGCCGCCGCTGGGCGCGGGCTGGCGCTGGCGCGACGTGCTGGCGTTGGAGCTGCACCACATCGCGCAGCCGCGCTCCTTCGTGTTCCTCTGGTGTGGGAGCTCTGAAGGTACACACTCAAGTCGATGGGCAGCAAGTTCGACGTGGTGCTGGTGGAGCCGCCGCTGGGCGCGGGCTGGCGCTGGCGCGACGTGCTGGCGTTGGAGCTGCACCACATCGCGCAGCCGCGCTCCTTCGTGTTCCTCTGGTGTGGGAGCTCTGAAGGTACACACTCAAGTCGATGGGCAGCAAGTTCGACGTGGTGCTGGTGGAGCCGCCGCTGGGCGCGGGCTGGCGCTGGCGCGACGTGCTGGCGTTGGAGCTGCACCACATCGCGCAGCCGCGCTCCTTCGTGTTCCTCTGGTGTGGGAGCTCTGAAGGTACACACTCAAGTCGATGGGCAGCAAGTTCGACGTGGTGCTGGTGGAGCCGCCGCTGGGCGCGGGCTGGCGCTGGCGCGACGTGCTGGCGTTGGAGCTGCACCACATCGCGCAGCCGCGCTCCTTCGTGTTCCTCTGGTGTGGGAGCTCTGAAGGTACACACTCAAGTCGATGGGCAGCAAGTTCGACGTGGTGCTGGTGGAGCCGCCGCTGGGCGCGGGCTGGCGCTGGCGCGACGTGCTGGCGTTGGAGCTGCACCACATCGCGCAGCCGCGCTCCTTCGTGTTCCTCTGGTGTGGGAGCTCTGAAGGTACACACTCAAGTCGATGGGCAGCAAGTTCGACGTGGTGCTGGTGGAGCCGCCGCTGGGCGCGGGCTGGCGCTGGCGCGACGTGCTGGCGTTGGAGCTGCACCACATCGCGCAGCCGCGCTCCTTCGTGTTCCTCTGGTGTGGGAGCTCTGAAGGTACACACTCAAGTCGATGGGCAGCAAGTTCGACGTGGTGCTGGTGGAGCCGCCGCTGGGCGCGGGCTGGCGCTGGCGCGACGTGCTGGCGTTGGAGCTGCACCACATCGCGCAGCCGCGCTCCTTCGTGTTCCTCTGGTGTGGGAGCTCTGAAGGTACACACTCAAGTCGATGGGCAGCAAGTTCGACGTGGTGCTGGTGGAGCCGCCGCTGGGCGCGGGCTGGCGCTGGCGCGACGTGCTGGCGTTGGAGCTGCACCACATCGCGCAGCCGCGCTCCTTCGTGTTCCTCTGGTGTGGGAGCTCTGAAGGTACACACTCAAGTCGATGGGCAGCAAGTTCGACGTGGTGCTGGTGGAGCCGCCGCTGGGCGCGGGCTGGCGCTGGCGCGACGTGCTGGCGTTGGAGCTGCACCACATCGCGCAGCCGCGCTCCTTCGTGTTCCTCTGGTGTGGGAGCTCTGAAGGTACACACTCAAGTCGATGGGCAGCAAGTTCGACGTGGTGCTGGTGGAGCCGCCGCTGGGCGCGGGCTGGCGCTGGTGCGACGTGCTGGCGTTGGAGCTGCACCACATCGCGCAGCCGCGCTCCTTCGTGTTCCTCTGGTGTGGGAGCTCTGAAGGTACACACTCAAGTCGATGGGCAGCAAGTTCGACGTGGTGCTGGTGGAGCCGCCGCTGGGCGCGGGCTGGCGCTGGCGCGACGTGCTGGCGTTGGAGCTGCACCACATCGCGCAGCCGCGCTCCTTCGTGTTCCTCTGGTGTGGGAGCTCTGAAGGTACACACTCAAGTCGATGGGCAGCAAGTTCGACGTGGTGCTGGTGGAGCCGCCGCTGGGCGCGGGCTGGCGCTGGCGCGACGTGCTGGCGTTGGAGCTGCACCACATCGCGCAGCCGCGCTCCTTCGTGTTCCTCTGGTGTGGGAGCTCTGAAGGTACACACTCAAGTCGATGGGCAGCAAGTTCGACGTGGTGCTGGTGGAGCCGCCGCTGGGCGCGGGCTGGCGCTGGCGCGACGTGCTGGCGTTGGAGCTGCACCACATCGCGCAGCCGCGCTCCTTCGTGTTCCTCTGGTGTGGGAGCTCTGAAGGTACACACTCAAGTCGATGGGCAGCAAGTTCGACGTGGTGCTGGTGGAGCCGCCGCTGGGCGCGGGCTGGCGCTGGCGCGACGTGCTGGCGTTGGAGCTGCACCACATCGCGCAGCCGCGCTCCTTCGTGTTCCTCTGGTGTGGGAGCTCTGAAGGTACACACTCAAGTCGATGGGCAGCAAGTTCGACGTGGTGCTGGTGGAGCCGCCGCTGGGCGCGGGCTGGCGCTGGCGCGACGTGCTGGCGTTGGAGCTGCACCACATCGCGCAGCCGCGCTCCTTCGTGTTCCTCTGGTGTGGGAGCTCTGAAGGTACACACTCAAGTCGATGGGCAGCAAGTTCGACGTGGTGCTGGTGGAGCCGCCGCTGGGCGCGGGCTGGCGCTGGCGCGACGTGCTGGCGTTGGAGCTGCACCACATCGCGCAGCCGCGCTCCTTCGTGTTCCTCTGGTGTGGGAGCTCTGAAGGTACACACTCAAGTCGATGGGCAGCAAGTTCGACGTGGTGCTGGTGGAGCCGCCGCTGGGCGCGGGCTGGCGCTGGCGCGACGTGCTGGCGTTGGAGCTGCACCACATCGCGCAGCCGCGCTCCTTCGTGTTCCTCTGGTGTGGGAGCTCTGAAGGTACACACTCAAGTCGATGGGCAGCAAGTTCGACGTGGTGCTGGTGGAGCCGCCGCTGGGCGCGGGCTGGCGCTGGTGCGACGTGCTGGCGTTGGAGCTGCACCACATCGCGCAGCCGCGCTCCTTGGCCGTCGCTGCCCCCCCCCCCCGTCTGCGCGTGTGCTAGAGCCACGGGGTTGCGGGCGGAGTAGTGATCATGACATTCACACGCACACATGACTCCAGTGAGTCCACTAATGTCGGTGCCGTGCAGTAAAGAAACACCCATTACTCTCAATCAGACCTGACACGGTCGATAGTAACAGCTAGTCTGGTACAGTGCAGGGTTGGTCTCTAAATAGAAAAATTTATGTAAAGTTTTTGACGTGATAACGTCATATAAATCGATGAACACCGGCTGCACGCACGAAAGAGCTCCGCCGCTATCACGTTTCGCCTAGCCTGAGCGTGCAAGCGAGAGCGCGGAAAAAGCGATAGAAAGGCACGATCGGGCCAAGCGTTAGCTTAGAGAGCTCCCGCCGCCGGGCCCGCCAGTTATCGCGTGCGCGTTGTGATTAGCGGTCATCAATGTTTCTTTATGAAGTCCGAAAACCGACTTCACAGACAACCAATTTTTTCATAAAATTCTCTTTTAGGTCTAGACATGGGTAGGGAATGCCTCAAGAAGTGGGGCTTCCGTCGCTGCGAAGACATCTGCTGGATCAAGACCAACATCAAGAACCCGGGGCACTCCAAGAACTTGGAGCACAACGCGGTGTTTCAGAGGACAAAGGAGCACTGCCTTATGGGCATCAAAGGTGCCATTTGCCAGATTAAAACCATTTGCTTTAACGGTGAAGAAAAACACAACAAACAAACAACAAAAGTGCATGCCTGAGAATTCTCTCTACTTATATATTTTTTTATATGTTATAAAGCTGAAGAGTTTGTTTGTTTGCTTGAACGCGCTAATCTCAGAAACTACTGGTCTGATTTGATAAATTCTTTTTGTGTTAGCCCATTTATCGAGGAAGGCTATAGGCTATACATCATCGTGCTAAGACCAATAGGAGCGGAGCACCAATGAAGAATGTTTCAAAATCGGGGTTTTTTTTCCTTTTGAGAGCTTCCGCTGCGTGCGCTGCGTAAACGGTTAAAGTTTCGCAAAAATCATGTATGGCAGAATTGTTCCCCTTTAAAAGTTCTGAAAAAAAGTCCGCGACAGCATAATGTCTATCTTATAAGGTTGGCTCACTATAACCTTTTTTATGCTAACCAAATTTATTCTAAAATATTGCATTATTTGCGAAGGTGTTTTTAAGGCGGTGAAGGTGAAGTTAAAACTATTCCAAGCGGACGAAGTCGTGGGCAGAAGCTAGTCCATAATATTCCAAAAGGCACCATTCCACGCGGGCATGATTTGTATAGTAATTAGATTAGTTTAGCTATAAGTTTTTTTGGAACGTTTTAATTAAAAAAAAAATGTGTGGAAAGTTTGCCAATCCGCGTTTGATGTGATGGATGGATGTGATATACTCTTTTGAGATACCCTGTACCTATACCTATACCCAGTAATTAGCTGACAATGGGTTCAGATGATGAACAATGTGTTGTCCCAACGCGTTTTTGAACAAATTTTCTCTTAAGCTATTTGAAGAAGCTTATACATTCTTAACCCGGCTACTGCAAATCCAAAAGGAAGGGTTATGTAATTATGTATGTATGTGACAAATATTCCACCATGCTGCCTAAACTACTGAACCGATTTTGATGAATGTGGTGTCGACACTCGACACCACCCTGGACTATAGTAACAAATCGATTCATTACTATTGTCCAGGTGACAGACTTCATTTTACTCGAACGAAATCAATATAACACTTTATAACTTATTTTCCGTAGTGAAGATACAGTTTATAAAGTATTTTTAACCGACTTCAAAAAGAGGTGGTTCTCAATTGTCGGAATCGTTTTTTTTGGAACGAAGTTCTTCCTCCTTCCGGTACGGACTTGGCGGAGCGGTCTAGGCGGAAAAATTTTAAGAATTTTTTGTCACGACCCTTGTGTTGCCTTCGTTTATTACACACGTTCCGTCATAGCTTTGGCGGCGTAGCGGCTAAACGAAGGAGTGAAACCATCGGTTCGGGGGTTCGAATCCTGTCTTCAGATTATTATTTTTTATTCTATTTATTTTAAGGAAACTAAGGAACTTCGTTCCAACAGAGTGTTCTACGACACTCACGCATTTTTATGTGTGTTCACCGATTACCCTGAACCGATTTGGAAAATTTTTTTTTTGTTTCAAAGGGTATACTTCCCAAGTGGCCCCATTTAAAGGAGATTGGCGAATTCCATAGAGTTTCTGACCCAGACGAACTGAACTGAACACTGAACGCCCACGTTCACGAATCAAACTTCTCATACCTGTTCTAGTAAACCAGACTAACAAAAAATTAAACAAAGTCTATCAAATAAAGTTGGGAGAAAAAAGATATTCACTTGTGTTGCCATGTAACGGTTATTTATAATGTGTACTCGTGAATAATTATACTTTTGATCCCCATCTTCTAAAAATATGGGGTTCACACAGAAAAATACTCTGAAAAATATTAATAATTAAATGTTTTCTGAATCTGAACGGTTTTTAAAAATACTGGGTCAAAACCAACCCATTACCTCCTTTTATCTTTTCAATAATAAGATGGGTAGCCTAAGTATGTCACACTCTCTTTAACATTTCTGCGGTGGTGTCGTGTGATGCGGGTTGTTACGTTCCCTCAAATATGGTTGAGCGAAGCAATGGCTGGGTCATGCGCCATGCTCGTGAACGGGTGCCACCAGCGGCAATTGGGCTACTTTCTGTCTGCCCGTCTTAACATGTGTTGAATTATAATTAGATATAATTACGTATGCTTTTGTGGAACTTCCCCTCATTGTGGAAACTCTGCATACATAACATAATATCTATTAAGTATATTGTAAAAGTATTTTGAAAAGAGCAACTGCCGAGTTTCTTGCTGGTTCTTCTCGGCAGGAACGGCATTCCGAACCAGTGGTAGACTCATTGACGATTCAAAAGTACTTGTAAAAGTTTATTTGAATAAAAAACATTTCTATTCTATTCTATTAATATATATATAGCTGCTCGTGCTGATTCACTGACTCACTGACTGATTGATCACCTCTCCTGTAAAATTTTGTATGAAAAATTTTTTTTTCACCTATGGTTTCGTATAGAGGACAAAAATTCATTCAGAGGAAAATTATGGAGAGAGCTGATGATTGAGGATTTCGGAGACGGGTGAAGAGCACGGCCGGGGTATTGAAGATAGGTGGGGTGTGCTCGAACAAATGTCACTCGAAACCTCATCCAATTCGCAGTGAGCTGAAAATAAATTCAAAATGGCGGAAAAAAGATGGCCGCCATACAAATTTCGTCGGTGTCTATCTCGGGGAGTATAAAAGATGGAAGAGTGGTTTCCTGGCAAAAGATGATCAAGACCAAAAGGTATATTTGATGAATAGAAAAAAAATCCAAGATGGCGGATTTTTTTTTTCTTCATACAAAATATATGGCGAATATTGATGAGACTAGAAGCCGGGAGGCGGGATTCATGCAAGACTTTGATACGGTTCCTTTTCAAGATTTGTTTTTATTGAAGAATTTTCATTATGACAAATGATGACATATGATGATCGAGGGTTTGGAAGGTGGGTGAGGAGCACGGCCATGGTAATAAAGATAGGGTGCTCGAACAAGTCACTCGAAACCTCATCCAATTGGCAGTGAGCTGAAAAAAAATCCAAAATGGCGGATTCAAGATGGCGGCCATACAAACTTCAACGGTGTCTATCTCGGAGAGTATAAAAGATGGAAGAGTGGTTTTTTGATAGACAATGATCAAGACCTAAAAGTCTACTTGCCGAGTAGAAAAACCGCGGTCCGCTTGCGGGCCGCGCACCCACGCGCCCTACTAGTTCTATTCTATAATCACTCAGGCACGGTGCGGAGGTCAGTTGACGGCGACTTCATCCACGCGAACGTGGACATCGACCTGATCATCTCCGAGGACCCGGAGTTCGGCAGCACGGAGAAACCGATCGAGATATTCCACATCATGGAGCACTTCTGTCTGGGCCGAAGAAGGTAACGTTCTGACCTACCGATGTTTTTTTTTTATAAAGAATATCAGCCAAGTTGAAGTTGACTTATATCCTCCTCTCCCCTCCAAATAAGCAGAAAGATTGTGCTAGGAGTGGGCACGACAATAGTGCAACTGGTGGGATTCGAACCTGCGACCTTTCAGTTTTCAGTCCGCACCCTTTAACCGTTGGGCTATTGAGGCTTCAGGTTGGGTAGATGAACAGTAGATCGAAGTAGAGAGAAAAAAAATTGTGAGCCTGGCAGATGTGAAACATTGAAATTATTTTGTACAGTCAATGCACACTCTTTCTAAACTATCACTATCAGACATATTTTATTGTTAAAATGATTTCTTTTAAGTAAGACACAGGTTACGTGCACCGTAGTAAACAACACTGTTTCGTACTTCATACATACATACTACATACCTACTGTTGGCGTGGCGATGAATGCCGTGGCGACGCGTCGCCACGCCAACAGAGTGTCTGACCCGTCGCTTTAGATGTTTCACATCAAAAAATATAAAAAATAGTTCACACTCATTTATTAGAAGCACTATTTTTTCTGTTTCTTTTTTTTGCTAGATAGGCAGCACTGATAAGGTCTAGGTTGGAGCCTGCATCTTCTAGATGCTTATTCACTCTTGCCTTAAACTGTCTGGTTGGTCTAGTGGTCAGCATGTTCGACTCCCGAGGACGAGGTCTCGGGTTCGATTCCCGGGTCGGGTCAATTTATGTATTGGGTTTTTCCATAAAAAAATTCTCAATACTAGCCCGGAGTTAGGAAATTGGTGGTGAGCCACCCCCGTGCCTCGAAGAGCACGTAAAGCGGTCCTGCGTCTAACCTTTCTCCGGTCGTGTCGGATTTCCGTCCCATCGGACTATGAGAGTGAGGAAATAGAGAGTGCACCTGTTTGCACACACACTTGTGCACTATAATATCTCCCACTCTGAAGGCAAATCTCTGAGGAGGTTGGCCGCCGTAACCAGAATCGATCGGAAAGACATTATTATTCATTCTTCCCTTGAAGGTAATGGACGCATGAGAGTTTTGCACATTTTTCCAACTAAAGTGTCTCATGTGATTAGTTTGGATTTCAACCGCTAAGGTGTGGAACACACTTCCAACATCTGTGTTTCCGGCCACGTATAACCTCAGTACCTTCAAGGCAAGAGTGAATAGGGATTTTCTAGGCAAGCGCGCTCCAACCTAGACCTCATCAGTGCTTTCCAGTATTGATTGTCGTCAAGCGTAAGCCTATCTCCAAATTAAAAAAAAAAAAAAACCACATAAGGACATCTCACAGTAGTAGACTAGCAGTCTTAAAAAAATATTTTTTCTTTTTCCAGAGTCCATCTGTTCGGCAAAGACTCAACCATCCGACCAGGTTGGGTCACCATTGGTCACGAGTTGACCAACTCTAACTTCAATGCAGAGCTCTATGCCTCTTACTTCACTGAGGGCCGCGAGACCACCGGCTGCACTGAAAGAATAGAGGCCCTGAGGCCTAAAAGCCCCCCCAATACTAGCAAAGGGGCGCGGCCTAGAGGTAGGGGTGGGTTTAGGGGCAGAGGTCGCGGCAGGGGCGCTATTTAGTAGTATTTTGTGAATGGACTTCTTTAATACTTAAGTATTTGGTTGTTTCTAGACTATTGGCAACACAAAGATATTCACGCCCTTTAATGTTGACGTCACTACGAAACCATGTCCCCCAATGTTATATGTATAACTAGCTGACCCGGCGAACTTCGTACCGCCAACTTATCTATATAAATAAAACAAATAAACTATCCTAATCCAAAAAAAAACTATCCTATCTTTCAAGTTGGACCAAATTAGAGATAGTTACGAAGTTTGATCAAAATCGGTTAAGTAGTTTAGGAGTCCATCGCGGACAAACAACGTGACACGTAATTTATATATATTAAGATGAATTGTGTTGTTCTTTATATTTTTGTGCAGTGCTTTTCTGCAAAGTAATTAGTACTACTAGTATTGAATAAATTATCCACCATATTCTAGCCTTATGTGGGGTACAGTTCTTTGTGGAGGGTGATAAATGATAAATTTGATATAGATGCAAATGGACTGTATATTCTGATATAATGATGTAATGATATGATGATATGATCTAATGCTATTGATATTATATTTATATGAGTACGACCCGCGCGGACGACCGAATTGTACTGTCTTTGCCGCCCTCACTCGCGAGCATGAAGCCGTTGCGTAAACTGCTGAGTGTTCGGTGGCACGCAGTGACCCGAACACCTTATCTATTTTTCCTTGAAGTCGTAAAAGGTAAACAAGTGGTTTCTCACAGAAAGCACCAAGATGTTCTTACCGAACTGTCAAAGAAACTCTGCTAGGACTGAAAAATCAATCTTAAAAACGTAAGCGCCCAGCCTCTTTCGTCGGTTACGCGTTTCTCAGAAATGTTTACCTATTAAGACAGCTAAGTGGAAAATAGGTAATATGTTAAGGTGACAGTAAGCTAGCTTCAAAATATGTAAAGCAACCTTACAATCCATTTTCACTTGCATTTTTTAATCAATTTTTGCAAGTTTTAGCCAGTCTGATATAGACATCTGCAAGAAATTACGTAAGACACTTGCCAGCACTAACTTCGCTATAAGACTCACTGACTTCTATTAAATATAATAATATATTAATCTATGATTAACAATGGACAGACTTCTGTCAATTTTTTTTATCTACTTGACTGACGCCATTTTGGCGCTGTAAACAGTTACGAGTGTCCAAGGAACTAAAATTAGTGAGGGCACTAGTTGACAACTGATAGTTCATACTTTTTGGCAGTTCCTTGCATGCCTATATCATTCAAAATTCAAAATTAATTCACGTGGGCCAACCTGTGGCTCTTATGACACGTGACGACTCTACCACCGACCGGTTCGGAAAGCGGATTCTGCTGAGAAGAGCCGGCAAGAAACTCAGCAGTTGCTCTTTTCAAAATAATCATTGTACAATATTATTATGTAGTTTTTTATACTATCTTGTGGGCAGCTGGATGCCAAGCCGATTTAACCCATGCAACTTTGTTAGAATAGAATAGAATATTTCCATAATGATTGGAAGTTCCAAAAAAGCGTACTACAATTCAGTACATGTTAAGTATTAGTTCCAGAGACACTCGTATGTCAAATCTGGCGCTTCAAATTGATCCATAATGTAAGCTGTCATTTGTTTAAGGTCAGCATGTTCAGTTCTAATCATATATTAGACATAACTGACTAATGTCTGGAAAGACAGGGAGATGAAATACATTTTTATCTACTCCAGCATCGAAAAGTTCCAATTTCGAATTTGACAGCTGAATCGAAATGGACCCTCTTTCGGTTTTGCTTCTCATTTCGATGCAGCTCGTTGTATGGGAGCTGAATCGAAATGGTTATCTTCTTAAAATAGGATACCTGAAGCTAAGGCTCTGAGTTCTGGCACTTTTGTACCGTTCATACGACAGAGGCGCCACAGGCGGCTGGTGGCGGCTTACGGAGTTACTTTTTGTTGACAGAGGCGCCACAGGCGGCTGGTGGCGACTTACGGAGTTACTTTTTGTTACTTTAATGAGCCTACGGCGTATTTTGTTAATGATTTTATTTTCCTTGTCGTAGATAAAATCTTGTATGCAACTGAACGTAATTAGTCATTTTAATTCTCGTACTATCCTATTTTGATACTCGGCAAGCCTCGTATCAAAAAACAGCACTCGAATTAAAATGACCCTCATTACGATGCAGTTGCATAAATAGCTATTATGTGTTGCCAATAGATTGTAATGGCGATATATAAGTTTATCGAGTGACAAATTAATCATTCGTTAAAATATAATTCAATATTTTATACAAACTGTTTCACTTACCAGTATCTCCACTCCGCTCCATAATTTATGGTCATTTCTGTACTAAGGCCTGTTTCACACGGTCAAGACATATAGCAGAACATGTATGATGCCTTATATTATTAAAAATTAAAGGAGGTTTATACGTGATAATAAATAAAACTCAAAATTATATACATCAATATATTTGTTGTCTTTAAAATCAACTCGACTATTCTGAAGTTCATCAAAATATAAAAAAGACAAAACAAAAAAAAAATATGTCATATGAGATCTTTTACTTACTAAGATAAGAAAAAATTTACATATTTCATTTTAATTAATTATTTATTTATTGTGGAAACTAAGAATTTCTTACGATTCATTAAAAAAACCATTAACATAACATCTGAGGGGGGGGACTTTTTTGACCTTTGCTTATTTTTCATTCTGTATAATATACCTATAAGAAGTTGCAGTATCAAAAATAATTGTTTAATGAAGTTTAGGGCCGATTTCACCAACGTAAAGTAAGTTTTATCCGAGCGTGATTTTTTAGCAGATTTCACTACAAAAACTATCAAAATATCATTTACGCTCGGCTTTTTTTACGTTGGTAAAATCTGCCTTTAGTAGGCTACAATAAAAGGGTTTCTTGTTTTTGGAATGCACTAAGGAAATACGCTTTTATTTGTACCAACTTAATTAAAATGACATTTTCCTCAGCATATTCCAAAAAATCTTCCTGCCTAGTACAATAAAATGTAATTTAACCCAATTTTAAAATAAATAAAAGTATGAAGGAAGGGATAATAAAAGGAAAGCCTGTAAGGACTCCTTTTGCCCAAAATAAATTAAAAAAAAAACATATAAAACCACAGAAAAACAATGAGCAATAAAGTCTCCCTGCACACTCCAATTGACACAATATTCCACTGATCCTATTCTTTATTCTTTACATCGCACATTGTCAAGTCTTATATTACATAATTCAATTTTTTTTGTTATCATTATACAAGGCATATTTTCCATTCAGTATAGTGGTCACAGTGCTATTGTACCAGTTAAAAGCTAATGTAGTATAGAAATAGTGATTTTAAATTCCAAACTTAGGCTAAGATCTATCTAAGCCTTGAGACAGACTTAAAACAAGACAAATTTATGTTAGGACATATTTGTCTTGTTTTAACTCTGTCTCAAGTCCAAGCCAACTAGTATAATATGTTCTTTAGATCTGTCTTGGGAGGAGATCTATGAAGCATACTCTGACTTGTGACAGAGTTAAAACGAGACAGAAATATATATTGTGATACTAATCTGTCTCGTTTTATTTCTGGCTCAAGTCTTATCAAAGTGAGAACAAAGTGTTAAAAACGGGTCACTTGATGTTAATCGATTATTTTTTTATCATTGCCCATATACATGAGGAATTTGTGCAGAACATAATGTTTCTACTTTTACTTTTCATTATACTATGGTTTTATGGATGCTAAACTTAAGAGAGACATGGTAGGAGAACTTTTAAGTGTGTACGTCATTTTAAATTAGAATATCTCTATCTCTATCTACAAGATATTTTTATCAGCTTCTCACTTCTTTCCTTTAGTTGAGCGCTCAACTAAGAGTAAAACTCAAAGAAATAATTATTTTCAGTATACTTTTTCGATACCTACACTCTACAGTATGTTTTTAGTATATTCCGCATATATATTCACACAAACAAAATTACTCATACAACCTTACTCTTAGCACACCGATGTATTTCGCACGCGTTAGTGATACATCAACGCCTTGACGTAAAAGTGCATAAAAATTTTGCCTCGGTGTACTAAACATGTCGATTGTAGAGGAACAGTGGACTCATTTTCTAATGCTAATTCGGTTGTACAGTGTACATAATCTCTAAATTGATGTCTATACATAGTCTATCAATTTCACATTCCCTTACAAAAAGGATACTTTTACTTTTAGGTCCACAGCATAAATTACTAAAAATTGTCAGCCAGAAGACTTTGTTTCGTTTTGGAACTGACAGTTCTATATGTAGGTAAATCTATCCCTTTTTTACAGGGAACATTGAAAAAGGATAGCACATACTTAGACCTGTCAACTATGCTTAGACATTTTGAACAACAAAATTAGTACCTATCAATTTATGATAACTTGCTGTCAATTTAGTTTAAAACCGAATTAGCACACACGTTAATGCAATGGGCAATAGAATTGGTACAATATACACTGTGACCTCGAATTCACTGCAACATCAATCCTCAAGTATAATCGTCATAAGATCACATTTTTTTATAAGGCAAACAACAATCTTTAAAGCTAAACTTTTGATGAAGGGGGGAGCTGTGAAGTGGAGGGGTGGGGGGAGAAAATGAAAACCGATAACGAAACTTCTTGCGAGAAAATGGTTGAAAAAACAATCTATGGAATGGGAAGTTTATTATATTTACTAAACGTTTCAAAAATCGTTCAAAAATTACTTGGGTATACAGTCAGTTATATTCTAGGACCCCTAGAAGTAAATTGGAAGTTCTAAGGCCCTAAGTGTAACTTTGAGGCTGAGATCTATAGATCGTACTCTGGCTCTGCTCAAGACTCAAGATAGTTAAAATGAGACACAAATATGTCCCGACATAAATCTGTCTCGTTATAACTCAGTCTTGAGTCTGAGCTGAGTGAGAATGCCATCTGTAGATCTTACCCTTAAAGCTTACGTTAACGGTGCGTAAATCTGTCAATTTTTATGGAAAGAAAAGGGATTGAAAAATTATCCGTCCATACTATATGATAGATATACCAAAAATAGAGCAAATTCACCAAAAGGACTGGGTATTTTGTATGTATCCTGTCCCCACTCTTAAACACACCTTATTTCGTTACAGTAAGGTTCAATTTGTCAAAATCGAACAATACACATGCCATGTAGCGGCGTGAGATTTGATGTCTCGACCGCTTTTTAAGGGTGTAAGCACATCGCCGCGAAAACGTAGCAGCCGGAAGAAAGGGATAGATGTAATCAAATGTATGCGTTACAACGAACAGTTTTGCGGTCATGTACTAACAGCCTAAGTGGGATTGTAAGTCTTGTGTAGTAATTCAATGATGATTAATCAAGTATTACGATTACATTATGTATTTCTCTCAACAATAAAACTTGAATTATCTGCCAATACACTTTTAGGGGTCTGTAGAAAACTTAGCGTTAGTTTATATCAAATCAGCTGTCCTATACGGAACTCAACTAATAGAATCCTAAATTTGTACTTGACGTTGTAGTAACGCGTATAATCACCCGGACGCAACCTTTAATACGGCTAAGGGCTGATTTCACCAACGTAAAAAAGTCTTATCCGAGAGTAAATTTGGTATTTTGACAGTATTTTCAATACAAGAACTGTCAGAACGCCCAATTTATTCCTTGGTAAAACGTCACTCAACGTTGGTGAAATCGGGCCTTAGACAAACAAAAAACGCACTAACCAAGCCAGTAGCTAGATCATATGCAATCCATTATACTATTTTCTATATCAAGTTGCTTTTAGACATTAGTGTATACTGTATAAATGACGTCATATTTCAAAGTAACCTCATAGGTACATTACACTTCGCATCCCTCTCTCGCACGTTCTAATATTTTCAATTATTGAAAGAACCTCTTATTTTTTTATCATATACCTAGTTTTTGATAGAGAATAAGAGCAGTATTAATAGTAGTTTTGGCCCTTTTTCTCTATCAAAAACTAGGTATATTATGATAAGAAAAATATGCCTAAAATATCCATAATTTAATCATCCAAGATGATAATAGATCACATTTTGTCAAGAGTATCTGAGATTTTTACAATCATTGAAAATATTAGAATGTGCGAGAGAGAGGGATGCGAAATGTAAGGCCTATTAATGTCAACGATAAGCCCGTGTCGCTATCACTGTAGGCCTAACTCGAAACAAGGGACGAATGTGGGAACAGTCTATTGTAACTTTTAAAGTTTATGTTAACTGTGCCTAACTCTGTCATTTCGTATGGACGGGAAAGGGATGTAGAATTCTTACATATCTTTTCCGTCCATACTATTGACAGCTTACAAAATTATAACTCAGTTACATAAGGAGTTTCTCGAATGATGCAAGCGAAATTTTCGACACTCATATTCAAGTATCGCCTGATACGAGATTTTGTCATAATATAATAATGTTGTGTATTATATTATAATCGCGGGAAAAAATTGTATGAAAGTTGTCGCTTACGATAATCGCAAGCGACTTCTTGCCGCTCCCATTCGAGAAACTTTCCTTGCGTAACTGACGCCTTGATGTAGAAAAATTACTGTAGAGCTGCTGCAGGCGTCCGTAGGCCTCCAATGTGCTTGTCGTGTGAAATAAGGTTTTCAGATAGCTTAAGCAACGCAACGTACAGCAAAGTTACATGTTATCTTGGCTTGCCAATGTCGTACTATCAGGTTACGATGCTTAAAACATTTTCCGCGACATCTCGTTAAGGTGGAAGACACGGGTCTGCCCGCGAAATACAAATTTAATTTGGTTTTTCGCAATTTGTAAACTAATACGACAAAGTAGGCTTATGGCCTTCTAATTGCGCCAATGGCAGTATCATATTCACAGGTTTACATAAAAATCTTTACTTGAAAGTGACCAGTTTAAGAAATTAATCAAAATATCGACTAATTTGTGAGTAACTCACGTCCAACTCAGTATTTTGATTAATTTCTTAAACTGGTCACTTTCAAGTAAAGATTTTTATGAAAACCTGTGAAGATGATAATTCCACTGGCGCAATTAGAAGGCCATAAGCCTACTTTTTCGTATTAGTTTACAAATTGCGATTAAATTTGAATTTCGCGGGCAGACTCGTGTCTTCCACCTTAATGTCTATTCAATCACGCCGTGACAAAGCTACGGATCTACGTGATTTTTGCATGGGTATTGTTGAAAACATGGAGTGACATAGGCTACCTTTTATCACGAAAAACAAAGGGATTTTTAAAAAAGTGTTAAAATAATTGATTGTTCATATCGATGTTTTTTGAATGAAAATGAAAAATAGAAAATAGTATAATGGATACAGTATACTTCAATTTAATGGTTTTTAAGAAGAGTAAAAAATATGCGTTGGTACCTTTTCGACATATTATATTTAAAAAAAAAACAAAGCTGTACATTAAAAGAATTCAATTAATTACAAACTAATTAATGAGAAACATGTTAAAAAGTCATGATACTTGATAAAGCGTAAAACATTTTCGTTTCATGGTGGAAGCTTTTTTATTGTCTGAAAGACTGCCTTATCCCAAAAAAAAATTTTAGTAAAAGTTTGGAGGTTGTTTCCAGTATGAGCCAACAGAGGCTTCAATGTAACAATCAATGTTCAATGTATGTAATGTGTAGTTTTGCTAACGCAACTTGATCACACTCAGGCCTGATATTAAGGAAATGTGTAGGTACCAAATATGATAGAAATAGAAAGTGGCGGTTCTACATTTTCATTCTTATCTTGATGGCAATAATACTGTAGGTAGTACTCAGTTACAAAGCGAAAAAAAATTGCTGGTCACCCTTCACTTTATTATTATAGATAAGTACCTGCCACAAAATCATAAAGTTGATAATATAAGGGACAAGGCCTGCAGAATCGACGCCATTCTGACTCCCATACAACCAACCTCCAAAACTATATGTTAATTTTGTAAAAAAAACCTTTTTAATGATTCTATGACGTTCCTAACTTACTTTAGGGCCTAACCTAACTTACTCGAACATTTCCTTCCTCCTAACATACCTACGCCTAGACGAATACCTACTTAACATTAGTCGCAAAACGTTACTGTGTTGTGATGTGTTGTATACGTATATCTGGGGCACGTGACCACGTGACGTGGCACGAAAGATACAAACTCCCACATCTCTTTATGACGGGAAAAGTTGGTGAAAAGAGTAGTCGCAGAAAAAATTACAGCTGCCGTGTTCTCTATTTTTGACATTTCCAGTGGCTATGAAAAATAATGGAAAGTTGCTGACTAAAAACTGCCAAACCCGCATTTATTCATACAAAATACTGGTCTGACAGTTCTTATTTGGCAACTTTCTATATACAATAGTCCTACTGGCTTCATAACATCCGGTAGTGGACGGGAACCAAGTGCAGCTGAACTGTTTCGCATCGCGCAGCCCAAATAGGAGTATACAAAGCCAACCTTCGCTAGTTGGAGGCCCCCGAAGAAGTATACGTGTCAGAAATGGTCATACATTTTATATTGATCGCGCAAATCTAAAGAAGAACGATGCCCCACGGCGCGTTCCAGCGCTCCTACCTAGTTATTAGTTAACATATTATACAACAGAAAGATTCTGCAACACACCACAACACAATAATGTCTGCAGCTTTACCATCCCTCATCCCGACACAGTAAAAATGGCGACTGTTATAACTGTTTTTAATTCGCCTTCAACAGTCAAATAATGTCGCGCAAACCCGACTCAAACTGATAGATTGACCATACGCGATGACCATACGTGATCGGCACCAGAAAAAGCATCATTGGATGCAGTAGGTGGATGGACGATCTTAAAACACGTCGCTTGATTACAGTTCCAACGTTTTTGGGTGGGCTTATTGGTGACGTTCACACGTGATTCGCACTTTTCATAATTTTATTGCTTAAAGGCAAGATTTGTGACTTATTTTTTAGGTGTTTTCATCAACGATCGACCCTGCGATAATCTTAGCATAACTCACCTAAACGTCATAGAAATAAACTATTAACGATAAATTAAAATAAACCTCATGGGCCCGCCATCTTGAAACATAACCTCAATTTTGTTGCTGGAAACCCAGCCACGATTCACTTAATATGCAAATAAACTCTCAACATTGTAGTGATGAACAGTAGTTATTTATTGCCGTGGATTGAAGTGACACTAACAGTAAAATGTGACTATGATAAGGATAGGAATGGTAAACTGCCATTTTCTATTTTTCTACTCGGTGTAAGACAGAAAAATAAATGACAGTTCAACACTCCTATTTTCATCTGCATCACACTATAGTTGGCAGCTGAAGGCCATCTCATCCACACCCTGTTTAAGATATCAGCAAATAATAAGATGAATTGTCAGCCTTGGTCCCAATAAATTGCTTCCAGGAAATACTCTAACACTATTGGATTTACTTTATGGTTACTTTGTCTAAACCTTATTTATTGAATTAGATAAGAGATGACTTTTCTATCGACCTTAACTTTAGATGTTATTCAAAAATCTTATACTCACTTTTGCAGTAAAATGATGGTGAATTCGGTTACAAGCAAAAATTTAAAAACTAAATTGATAGATCTGCATAGAAAATATCCATCCTTCGCCACTGCCATACATACTGGAAAAACAGGACTATATAAGTACTTTGAGACCTAGAAAGCGTTTCCACAATTTTAGATGCGGAAGACGACGGCGGAACCTGTCAATTTAGTTAAATTTAGTATTTACTAAAATCTTAAACCGTCAATGACCACGAATCAGACTTGGAAATTCAAGACGCATAGGGCGATGCGCAAGGACGCATAAAGACCTTCGTGTTTTCGCTCAAACTATGCGTGCAACTGAGCACGGCAAAAAGCCACTAATGAAGCAGAAGATATTCTACAACCGAATTAGCGTCACTGTATGGACTAATTTTAAAGTGGTTTTGGTGTGTTTGCACAATCAGATCAAATGGTGGGTAAATCTGCCTCACCTGCCGGCAATGTAATTCCCTTAAATAGGTAGCATTAAAAAGATTGAATTACAAGAAATTTATAGTACAAATTCAAGAACTGAATTAAAAATAAAAAGTTTCCGAAGAAATATTAATACGATTTGTGGCTAATTAATTAGCGTGAAATTGAGATGTCAATTAAAACATCCTTTGTGCCGTTACTTGACACAGACGAATTGTTTGTACAACTGCGGAATTATCTAAATGATGCTATCGTGTGACGCTATTGGCTAAAAATGCATTATTTCAGCAAGAAGGCCATAAATTCAACCAATCACCACACTTGAAACTGCAGCAATGCCTGATGCAATCCCGCAATCAATCTGGTTTGGAAATTGGCACTAAAAAGTCACAAACACAAACTGAGAAGAGCGAATCATCTTCATGAGAAAATATACTGTCGAGGTGTTGCATTAATTTAAACATTCCAGTAGTCGGTACACAAGATGAGTAAAAAAAATTGGATGGTTTTAAAAAAATAAGGTAGGTAAATACAGCAAACTGTAACTTTCGAAATGGAAATTCTCATGCAACATTTCATAATTTTGATTGATTTATTGATTGATGTTATAAAAAATTCATTAAAATAAATTATGTATTTATTAATCATTTGAATAATATTCAAAACAATATTTCGTCACTGTTAAAAAAGTTTCTGCAAGCTTACAGGTAAGGAGTTCACGATATATTATGCGTCAAGATAAGGATAGGTATGAGAGACCGCCATTTTATATTTCTTTCTTGCTCTGATAAGATTTACGTGAGCGAAAGAGAAATAGAAAATGGCTCACATTCCTATTCCCATCGTGATCGCATTATACTGTCGCGTATGACACTGGCCGTTACTATAAACTAGAAATAGTTTAATAAATATCGGGAACTGACGTTTTCAAAATAATAATTCCGGGAACTAAGTAATCCCCAAACAACACAAGCATTTGGAAATACAATTTTAAAAACGTAATTCCTCAAACCGAAACATGAAAGTTTCAAACAACGCGACTTCCTTCAGGGGAATTGAAAAAACCTTTTATCCAAGAGAAGAAAGAATCGCAATAAAAATACCGAGTTATAAAAAAATATTCAATGTACTTCTTATTCAGTCATAAGATTTGCTGTTAAATTACATTGTTTAATATCATTCAATATTATTATATTATACGTTGTGAACATGCTATACTGCAAGGCGATCCTTGTGCCTTGAGTACAGGTTAAGAAAGTGAAATGTCCATGTCTCACTTACATTGGTGGTTTCTACGACGATGTTAGAATATATTTCCCGACTGAGGAAAGAAAAACCGAAATATTAATTTGAAAAATTACACAGTCAAAAACATAATATAGAATTTGGAAAAAGAAAAAAAATGAAGAATGGCCAAAATATTCAAAACAGTCATACACACGCCGCTTTGGCTGATGCCACCGCAATATATTTAAATAAGAGTTTATTGCTGATTAAAAAAGACAAAGGATTATCGCTCACAGGACCAAGTCGAGGCGGTTTCGCGCATGTCTTCATGTTGCGCTAATATCCTATGTATTCTTAACAATCGACAATATAGTCTGCTCTGGAAGTGGACTAGCCAAAAACAGTAATGCCAGTTTAATTCAACTAGAATCGTTTCTACGGAGCATTGTTCCAGAGCGCCGGAGAGGATTTCGACTTTTGGCATCGTTGTCGACAAAGTGACAAGTAGTAACTAGCCCCAACCAAAAATCCCACCAGATGTAATTTTCTTTGAGTAAAACAGAGTTTGCGTCTCGATTATTTAGGTTAGTCGGTCATTTTGAGATCGATATCAGACGTAGCTAAAAGCTACAGTTACACTCGCCCGCATTTCGAAGCCACCTCAAGCGTGCAGTGAGCGATATGCCTTAGTTTTGTTTTTAAAAAATACTGACATGAAGAACTTTGAGAAAGCCCAATGTAAGAATGACATGAGAAAAGCATAAGACACATTCGTTCGTGCGTTATTCGTATTTACAGCTCTAGTGATAGAAAAAGGACCCAGCTTCATGACACTAACTTCAGAATGGTTTGGTAAGACATATAACTTAGATGTGAAAATGTGTGGTTTATTTCACCGGCTCAGTTAAGAAACAAGAACAACGATCTATTCCGGCCAGCGCTTACGAGTGACGCTCAGGAGCAGCTATTTTAATTATCGCAACTTAAAACACCTTTAATAACTTTGAAATACGGTTGAAATTGGTATAACGCAAATAGAACTCAAATCACGCACGTGTTCAATATTCAGCCGAAATTCAAAGTAAATAAAGTTGAGTTTAAGATATTTTCATTACCTAATAGACGCTATGACTTGTGCCTTTAATGAGCCCAAACGAATGCGAGAAAGATTCCGTTAGACAAGCCGATGTAGGGGTGGTTTTTTATGTGAAACTATACACGTATGCCGTGACGGCAGACGGCATGACGCTCTTTTATGCCGTCACGTCCCCTCTCCGCCGTCGATCTCTACTCCCTTGTCTGCGGAGTGTCGTTTTACATCTGCCCGATGTTCCGTTACGGCCATACTGTTTTTGTTATGGTGTTCCCTATAATGTAAGAAAGGACATCGCCCACTACGCAGCCACGACCAGAGCCAGTAGCCGCAGCGCGCAGCGTGCAGGTAAAGAATCGTAACTCAATAAAATTGCGCATTGGTTACTAGCGATAGGCGAGTCGTGTTATTTGACTCGAGTAACTAGAATCAAATCTTAAAACCAGCCAACTCGAATTCAGTTTTTAACAACTCGAATCCGAGATGTACTTATTTACGTCACGTCGCAACTCGCATCGACACCGAGTCAACACGAGGTGCGACGAGTCGCAATTCGCAACTGGCGGTGCTTTGCCTTGCTCGGTTGCATTAGTGAGCCGCGCTATGCTACTAGGCACCGAGTACCGACTCGAGTCAACACGGGTTGCGACTCGAGTCAGTAGCCATACCAATTCGAGTAACTCGAGTCAAAAATATCAACTTGTCACATCGCTAGTTACAACGACATGCCAGAAGTAGTCTTTGCGACCAAACTTTGTGAACTTTGTTATCAGCGTCCGCCGTCCCCTTGATCGTATTATTATTATAAGATTACGACCTTGACCATGACCACGACCGGTGAGTGGTCTGATGGTGTTCATGACCGCGTAGTGCCCGAAATCCCTTAATCGAACCTACCAAACCGTGAAGCTGGTGCAATAAAATCTGATCTAAACAATACGCCGTTTACAAAATAACCACACGAACATCCTTTCAAGTTTCATGCATTTTATCCGTTGCATTATAACCATTCACGTTTATCACTTTAGAATCGAACCGTTTCAATATCAATAGTCCACCGGGGCAATGGCACAACCCGCAAAATTGATTAATTAATTAAAATCCATAATATCTACACATCATCGTAAACACACATATAACACTACATCGTCCGTTAAAACTTTAAAAGTCACTACGGTAGAGGCTCGGAGGAAAGTCTTTTTGGGCACCGAGTTTGAAAAGTTTTTTTTTTTAAGCCTTTGCCATATTTTTCGGAGGGTAGGTAAGCGGGGTTTATTTATAGAAGAGTGCGGAGGTCACTGATCCCACGTGCCACCCTCACAAATACGTGGATTCACCTGAAAAATGTAAGAAACCCATATAAGCGATCACGACACGGTTACATATGCCACATTTTTTTTGATAACGGACCATCCATGGATCATGTCACACAAAATTAATAATTTTTTGATTTAAACCCTATCAGATTTTTTTTTTTTTTGAATATTTGCAAATGAAGTACGGAGTAACAAATTAATATGACATTTGTCTTTTCCAAAATTGTGACGTAACTCAAGGAAGGTCCCTAATATTTTTGAGTTTTTGGGCTTTTTAAGGTTAGACTGATTTCTTTAGCAGTGTCGTTCATTTTTTGTACATTTAAAACGTCACAAGTATACAATAAATACAATCGTGAGCAAAAGAATCTTTTATTTATTGATGAGTCCTTTTAGTCTTTCAGAAAATGTTAACATAAATAAAAAAGGTTTTGAAAATTATTACTTACAATTTTTTTTTGTTAAATAGACATTAAAAATTATTAAAATGTATTTATTAAATGGTTTTATGTCATCAGCCCAAAAAATCAAGGTTAAATCATTCAAAGCAATTTTAAAACGCCTCAAATCGTAAAAAGTCTTATTAAAAGCAAAAAATGTGAAAAAAGTTAAAAGAAACTAAAAAAAAGGCGTTCGAAAATTGTGTGGCATGTGTGATGCGGTCAGGTTTGTGCCAAGCGTGTGAGCATGAGATAATGATGGTTAAGTGGCAATGATACATTTGCATTTTTGCGACATCCATACTCTATTATTTTAGAACCAGTGACGAATCTAGCGAAATCCCAAAATTCGCGAGCAGAAATGTTCTTCCGCGTTTTAAACCCGTTCGAGCGGAATTCTCTGCGTGTTGTTTCGCCAAGACATGACTGTCTATACATATTTTGTAGAACTCAGACAGTAATTCTTGTATATCTTTTAAAGTAGGGAGACTGTTGAAATGTCTGAGCTGTGTGTTTATAGTTAGAATGTTCTTGAAAAACATTAGAATAACAAGTATGGATGTCACGAAGTATGTACACAAACTGTTAACAGAAAACAAAACCTTTACACATAACACATCCCACTCTAGACCAGGGGAAGTTAGGGCATTTGCATATCATAACGACTCAACATTGACTGCACTCGGGTAAGATCTATAGATGGCATTCTCACTCAGCTCAGACTCAAGACTAAGTCAAAACGAGACAGATTTAAGTCTGAACACATTTGTGTCTCATTTTAACTCTATCTTAAGTCTTGAGCAGAGCCAGAGTACGATCTATAGATCTCAGCCTCAGACCGAAATCTATATGCTCTGACTTGATTCAACTTGATACAGACATAAGTCTGTGTCATTTTGATTGTGTCTTTAATCTGAGCAGAGTGATTAAGAGATCTATTGATTGCACTCTCACTCTACTCAAAACAGGTAAAACGAGACAGATTTATTTCAGGACATATTTGTGCCTCGTTTTAACTTCGTTCCAAGTCCGAGCCATGTCAGAGCCATAGACGTAATATTTACTACCGGTAGTAGACTATCTGACAGCCGCAAAACGCTGATTATCAAACTTCAAAGAAATATAGTACATAAAGCCCATAGCATTTAATTGGGCGTGACCAATGTGACCAATTTTTCTTTCAAATTCGATCACAGCGATATCAGATTCGCTTTCCTTTTCTATCTTTAGGTACTTATTGCCGTAAGAGATTTTTTCACTCCTCACTCCTATGTGTGTCTTCTTACGGTAGTAAATATAACTACGTCTATGGTCACTGCACGCTAGCTATATAGATCTCACAACCTAGGAGTGGGATCTGTGGATCGCCTCAAAGTGAGTTTGAAATTAATTACAGCAGGAGAGCAGGTATGCCAATTTCTAGCATTGAGTAGTTATAATTCGTGCCGCCAGTCAGGGGTGGTTCACACTAGACCCTTAAATATTGTGCCCCGTAGAGCGTTATCTCTGTCACGCATAAATGAAGCCATTCATACGTAATGTGCACCATCCCTGAAGGATTGTTTCTTAAAAGGACAAACACTTTTGTATACATGGTCAGTTATTTGAACAGAAAATGTAACAATCTATTATATTACTTACAACATAATGCATTATGTAACTTATCAAGTTAAATGATAGAAAATCGAGTCATAAAATAAATCATTTTTTTGGTATATTTTCTGTTCAAGTTTTAATAAAGCATGCATAATTAGGTAGGTAATTGTTAAAGCAAGTTCTTTTTAACACCTACAAAGGGATCGCAAAAACCTGGAAGAACCAACCAACATTTGTAAAAACCACAAAATATACACAGAATTAGTAACAAATGGTGGAGGAATTTGGGTGTTAGTCGACTGCGGGTAGTTGGGCGAAAATTTATTTGGGTGTTAGTCGACTGCGGGTAGTTGGCCAAAAATTAATTTGGGTGTTAGTCGACTGCGGGTAGTTGGCCAAAAATTAATTTGGGTGTTAGTCGACTGCGGGTAGTTGGCCAAAAATTTATTTGGGTGTTAGTCGACTGCGGGTAGTTGGCCAAAAATTAATTTGGGTGTTAGTCGACTGCGGGTAGTTGGCCAAAAATTAATTTCATATTTTCTCTGCACTTGTTCAAAATAGATGTGTTTTTAAATATCCCTTTCGGAACGTCTCAAAGTCCTTACGCGGGTCTACGTTATCTGCTCCCGAACCGATTGTCTTGTCATAACATGAAATAAATTCTTTCTAATTTTGTTCTTTTTTCATTTACAGAGAACTCCAGCACAGCAGTACCCTCAGTACGGCAATGCACATCTCGACAAACAGATTTCGAACCTCGAAACACAATAACGTCACAAAAAGACAAACTCAACTTTATAACAAAGTAGTGAGGGTACATTTTACTTTGATGATAATTAAAGAATTTCGGTATACGAAATCTGTCAAAGTTATCGAGACATATAATAAACCCTACTGTCTTACAGTCGACCAACACCGAAAAGGCCTTACATCGAAAAAGATGCATCCTACTAAAAAAAATATGTTAAAAAAATAAGGTACGGGGGTACAACAGAAAGAAGCAATGATGATAATTTAAACGAAAAACGAACTCATGAGATGCGGCAAGTTTGAAAATTGTGGTTGGACCTTAACTTTATAACAACTTTAAAAAATGTTTTTCTTGAGAGAACCATCACAAGATCACACCAGACTACAATTTTCAAAACTGTTTTAACTGCACACATATTATTAATTTAATGCCTTGGAAGAGGTAAAGCCGGGGTTTAAATTTTACGTGCGTTTAAACGATTTTCGTTCCCAAAAAAATAATTATTCAAATTATGCGGAAGCGCCCTCTGTGCATATAAAAACAGACCTTGTGCATTGAATAAAACAGCTAATTTTATTTGATTGTTGAAAATGAAATTAGTATACTGAACGATTATTATCTTTAATTTCAGATATCAAATACAACAGAGGCCATACTAGGCTCATTCACGATACGCACGTGCTTGATCGCACAATATAATAAGAAAAAACTAAATCCAGATGCACCAACACTGGTTGACTATGAAAGGAATAGTACGCAACGGGGTTTATGGGGTTAAAATTTTTAGTCACAAATACATATTTTAACAATCAAGCATCGCATATCGTTAATAAACTCGCAATCTGGAAACTCATCGTCATCATCAACCTACAATTTTATGGCCTCACGGAAGATCAGCAATGTGTTCTCAGATTACTATAGATATTAGATACTACGTATATTGGAACGCGCAGTCCGTGCATGGCTTTGCAATGTCAGGGATGATCTTGAATGAGCGTAGCGTACCGCACGTCGAGCGTGCGTGACAGGATACGCGTACCCGACTACGCGTACATTGGAACCATAGTCCGTGCTTGAATTAATCCGGATCTATCGTGAATGAGCGTAGCGTGCATCACTTTGGGCGTGCGTGCCAGGGTACGCGTACATTGGAACGCGCAGTCTGTGCATGACTAGGTAGTCGGCACGTCGGGCGTGCGTGCTAGGATACGCGTACATTGGAACGCGCAGTCCGTGCTTGAATTTAGAATTTAGATAGTCCGGGTCGATCGTGAATGAGCGTAGCGTCAGCACGTCGGGCGTGCGTGCCGGGGTACGCGTACCCGACTACGAGTACATTGGAACGCGCAGTCCGTGCATGGCTTTAAATAGTCCGTGTCGATCGTGAATGAGCGTAGCGTCAGCACGTCGGGCGTGCGTGCCAGGGTACGCGTACATTGGAACGCGCAGTCCGTGCATGGCTTTAAATAGACCGGTTCGATCGTGAATGAGCGTAGCGTCAGCACGTCGGGCGTGCACGCCAGGGTACGCATACCCGACTACGCGTACATTGGACCGCGCAGTCCGTGCATGGCTAGATAGTTAGCACGTCGGCCGTGCGTGTGCGTACAATGTGTAGTATATTTACGTGTGTGCGCTGTTCTCGGGCGACAGCGGGCGGTAGCGGCCCACGCGCTCGCACCCCGCCCCTGTGACGTACGTCTTAACTTAGTATTGATAGAATAGAATAGAATAGAAATGTTTTTTATTCAAATAAACTTTTACAAGTACTTTTGAATCGTCAATGAGTCTACCACTGGTTCGGAATGCCGTTCCTGCCGAGAAGAACCAGCAAGAAACTCTGCAGTTAATAGGATAGTTAATCGTAGTCTATATAAACAAACACGTTTTAAAATTCTCAGTGCAAAATGGTATTTATGAAGCCTATTTCAGGAGAGAATGGTTCAAGATCCCTGCTAACCCATTATTCAATGAAACTTATTTTATGCGATTGTTTTCAAAATACAATTAATGAATAAAGTATCTGCCTGTGATTTCAACTACTCCTTTTTAAGGCCCTGAAGTTATTTGTGTTAAAAATAAATACTTTAATATTAGGGACGTTATTAAGGTTTGACCTATTTTGGCGATTTTGGCACAAAGAAAACTTGCATTCCATAGGATTCTTACTATCCCAAGAAATGAAAGAGTTCCCATGGGATTTTTAAAAACCTAAATACGCACGAACGCAGTCGCAGGAGCTATCTAGTTAAAAATAACTCACGAACGCTTATTTATCGGACGCTATTACACTTCTATCGCGTCGTCAAAAATGTCGAAAAAATCGATCCAAGTTATATAGGTTTTTTATGAGTGCTATTAAAAATTCTTCAAGTCAAAGTTGAATCGTTAATAGAATAGAATAGAATAATTCGTTATTCAAATAAACTTTTCCAATTCGTGTCGAAAAGGTCCCTCGCCGTCATACCTTATTGAAACTGTACAAGAGCTAAACAGCCGTCATTATAGATTCCAATTCGTTTTACCAAATTATAATACGCATAGCAAACTCGTTATCGGTTGACATTTTCTTTCTTGATACAAGTTCGCAAACACAGAGCGAGAATTTTATTTTTCCGGTAATTTTGTGACAGCCGATCATATCCAGTACTTTATTGGCTTATGGCCTTTAAGGGCTCGTTTCTGGACGCGCGGCGCGTGGTGCGTCGTGTCTCGCGTGCCGTCGCGTCGCCGCGTACTACGCCAGAACGCTTCTGCATCAACGCTCTCATACTTGGCCATATGTTTGAGATTACCGCGCGACACGACGCACCGCTCGCCGCGTGTCCAGAAACGAGCCCTAATGCTTCTCTATGCGACCACCTTTAGGCGCCAAGCCCACCAACGGAGTGGAGTAGCGCTGAGAGCCAGTGTCTTAATGATAACAACTTAAAATCAGCTTTATTTCTTTCGACACACGGTTGAAAACAAAACATGAACCACGCTGGCGTCTGACATAACGCGGTTCGTGCTGTTTTAATTACGCCAATTAAACCATATGTTGAAAGACATAAAGCTGCTTTTGTTATACGAATAGGCCCTAGTCGTTTCTACGCTGGTTGATATTATTATAATAGGGATTTTGCCAACTAATAAAACCAGCGATTCTTTATCAAACTTCAAAACGCGAACTTAGTACGGCATCTTGAATGAAATAGTGAACCATAGACTTAATATACACACATCAAAAGTGTCTAGGGATCAAGCATTTTTATGCGGATTTCTTGAGATTGAGATGTGGCTTTGTAATAAATTTATGATTTTATAAATTTATATGGATCCTTTTTGGTGCATTTCATAATTTCATAATCAGCGATTAAAATCCTGCCAGGAAGTCCATCCTTATAGTGGTGGAACCATCATGGTATGGGCGGGTATTTGGATCGGCGGAAGAACTGAGTTGATTTGGATCAGAGGCAACCTCAACGCTCAAATTTATGCTGAGACGATTGTATCAGACGTCATCGTTCCTCTACAAGTGCAAATCGGTCCCTTATTTCAGTTAATGCATGATAATGCACGACCGCACACCGCAAGAGTTGTAAGACAGACTCTCGCCGCAGCTAACATCAATGTCCTGCCCTGGCCTGCTCAGTCGCCAGACTTGAACCCGATTGAGCATGCATGGGATATGCTACAGAGAAGAGCTCTGCCGAATAAGGAGGGTATCCAGTGGCAAGAAGACCTTTTTTTGTTGTTGCAACGAACATGGGCGGCCATTCCACAGCGTGATTTGGATGAACTCATTTTGAGTATGCCAAACCGATGTTCTTGTGTTGTTAGTGTTCGCGGTAGAAACACGGATTATTAATTGTTTAAGTTACCCAATAAAATTTTAAAGAAAACTGTTATTTCAGTCTTTTTTTCGAACTTTAATGTTAGTGGTTCAAATGTCAAAAATCCCTTTATTAGGAAAATGGCAAATTTCTTTATTAATGCAAAGGTGACTTGGTTTATCGTTACTGTGACAAACGAAAACACTTTATTTGATGAATCCTTAAAGAAAATTTTAATTAATATCAATCAGGAGAAAAGTTATTGCAAAAATATATGTTGATCCCTAGACACTTTTGATGTGTGTATTTACTACCATAAGAAGACATACAAAGGAGTGAGGAGCGAAAAAATCTCTTCCGGCAATACCTAAAGATAGAAAAAGAAAGCGAATCTAATATCGCTACGACCAGATTTCAGGAGATAATTCGTCACTGGTTACGCCAAAATAGGAAGAAGTCACTAGAAGTAGCAATCCTTACTAATATTATAAATGCGAAAGCATGTTGGTTTGTCCTTCAATCACGCCGCAACAGGGCTACGGATCGACGTGATTTTTTCCATGGGTTTAGTTGAGGACCTGGAGAGTGCGATCGGCTACTTTTTATCCCGGAAAATCAAAGAATTCAATAAATAAATCAAAATCGGTTTCGCATTTTGCGGCCGTCAGGGGTCTACTCAGGGTACGTTTATACACAGGCAGCGCGTGGTGCGTCACGTCGCTTGCTACACAAACATATGGCCAAGTATGAGAGCGTACACGCGGCCGCCGCGGCGCCCGCTGCGGTGCCCGCGTGAACGCTCTCATACTTGGCCATATGTCTGAGCTTAGCGCTCGACGCGACGCACCACGCTCCGCGTGTCCATAAACATACCCTTAGGCCGACTTGCACCAAACTGCTTAATCATGTTTAGTTAAATTTTCTATACCTGTCCTTCTCATGTCCACTCTGAAATAGTATTGTCAGAAAGTGACAGCATTACAAAATTTAACTAAACATGATTAAGAAGTTTGGTGCAAGTCGGCCTTACGGTAGTAAATATATTAACACATCATAAACATTTCATGCCATTTTTGTAGTTTAATCGATAGTAAAATCGTTACTACACTTGAAACTATTTTGTCATTTTTTGGTAGACCCTCTACTTAATCATAGGTAAGAAATAATGTATTTTTAATACAGGCAACACCCCAATTACCTTTACGTTTATTTTTACTCCTCGTAAGAAAGAGCTACCTACCACACTCTGAGTCGTTAATTAATGTTCCCTTAGTACACATTGAAAAATAGTTTAACGTTAGAACATTTAGATGACAGCACATGAGATTTAATTAATGTCTCTGAATGCGGCAGTTAGTCAACCACCGAATGTAAACAATAGTTACTAAGTAGTTAAAATAACAAAGAATAAAATTATCCTAAAACTGAAATGTACAAAGGTATTTACGGATTTCAACATTATTATATAATTTAATATACGACATAACTGTGTAAAACATGAAATCCTTGCTATGTAAACATGCTTTGGTGCTAATCAGGTTGTACGTAATTTTAAAAGTACTTAATTGAAAAGAAAATAGTGCTATCTTTTTCAGAACGTTTTCAGCGGAAAAGGATAGCATTGAGTGTAAATCTGTCAATTTCTCTTAATTCAGAGATTTTGTACAACCATATTAATACCAATAATAGAAATTACTCGACAATTACGAAATAAAATCCACATAATTGAATTAAACCTAGCAAACGTTCGGAAATCGAAACAGTCCCCTAGTACGAGTTTGGATATCTCGCCAACGTTGATTGATTTCGAGCATCGAAACGCCGTTCAGTTCCAATTTTTAATTCGCAAAGTTCGCACTTTAAACTTCAAGCAAAGGATTTAAAAGTCCTTTTTACTTTGATGTTATAGGGTTTCGATACTTGAAATAAATCTATGTTGTTAATAAAATCGTACTAACCCCACAATGCCATTTTCCGAAAATGGTTGGATTTCAACAATCCCAGAATCCTTATTAATAAAATTTATTTATTGTAATTAATATGAATGTCAAAATTTGTAAAACAACTCCATTTTAAAAATAACAAATAAACATATAACGTAACAACTAAAACAAAACATATATTATTATTAAAATCTGTACATAACACCCTAAGTCGCTCTCTCTATCATTATTATTATTATTATTATATATTAAACTAAGAAAAACACGACTGTAATATAATTAATGGATTATTCTGTAATTAATAATACGTGTGACAGATAATGATAAAACTCTTAAAGCCTCATTCTCATTTTGCCTAAACTGCACACCGGGAAAAACGTAAATTGGCCGTACACATACTTTCAATGATTTGAAGGCATAACTTGTAACTTCTTGGCCTCAGAAACTAGCCCCATACTTTAGTTCATGCCTGCCTTCGAACAATCAAATTGAAATTAAATCTTTCCCATGAATAAGTTTCGTACCAAATCAAATGATACCATCGAGATCATACTACAAGCACAGTGTATTACGAGTTCGTATATCTTGACAATTGGTAGATTTTAAATATCGAAACACTATAGTCTAGACCAGGGACCTCCAAACTACGGCCCGCGGGCCAAATCCGGCCCGCCAGTGCCATCAATCCGGCCCGCGAAATGCAAAAAAAGCGTATATTTGCTTAGGTCGCGCACTTTGCGACTATTGTAGCTAGAAATATAGTTAAGGGCAGAAAAATTTAAACTGTTTTGGCCCTTGGAACATACTGACAAAATCATTATGGCCCAAAGTCTTAAAATTTTAGTAAAGGTCCATTTTACTCAGAAGTCATAAGGTTTCGATACTCGAAATCTAACAAAGTAGTCGAGAAGTGCAAACTCATACTAAACCTACAGTACTTGCTAAATATTGAATGCGATTGCGAATGCCAATTAGGGAATCTATTCGACCACTGTATGTTTCAACAAAGTTCACTCCATCTTGCAGTGTTAAGTGTGATCACTTTCGACCGAGGAACGCGAATGACATTTGCGTTGAAAGACATTCTGGCCTCACTCTAGGCCTAGGTAAAATATTGGATATCACTGACGATCGTCTTTATGTTTTTTCTTCCTATTCTCTCCGAACTTCCCGCTGAATTCCCTCCAAGAGGCTCTCATATCTCCCAGAGTAAGTCTAGATCTAGACCCGTATTTACATTTCTTATCCTTTTTACTAAATTCCTCAGTTTTGAAATCTTTTTTACTTTCTGCAGGATATTCCGGATGTTTTTCTGGAGAGCCTAAATATTCGGTTTCTTTAGTACAAAGAGGACTTTCTTTATTAATATTGGTGGTGATAGGGTATTGAGGATCCAATAGCTCGTTATTCACAGAATATTTTGGTTCATTTTGTTGAATTATATTAACTGGATAATTTACTTGTTTCATATGCATAGGACTAATTGGATTTTTCGCATTTTCGATAGACGAATCGGTATGTACCGGATAATCGATTTTGTGTTCATTGACATATTGAGGTTTATTTACATTTTGGTAAATGTTTATTGGATTCTCAACAATTTTTCTATGCAAATTATAGTCATATTCGGGTTTTTCCGTAAACAAGTTAGTATTAATAGGTAATTCAAACTCATCAGCATGTAAGTTGATTTCACTGTCTTTTAGGTGGCATGCAAAAGATGTATTTTTATCAAGTCGCACTGATTTGCTCGTGCAAGATTCGTTGCTGATAGGAAAAGTGTTTCCACCTGCACATAAATCACTGTCGTTGAATCTAGATTTAGCATTATCTTTATAACTAACGTCCCTAGATGATTCATTAACATTATTAGATCTTCTTTCATCACGCGCAACGTTTGCATTAAGTTGAATTGTGTTCGAACTTAATTCATCATCAACATTAATTGATTGACTCGAATCATCGGATTTATTTAGCTCATGTTCATTAAGACGCTCTTGAGTTTTCGTAAACAAATTATCATCATATTCAACAGAGTCTGTTGCTTTAATTTTACTATTATCATACAGTGTATCTGGATCAACCCTAAAATTCTTGTAGAGTTTATCATCATTAGCCTTATAATCGGGTAGAAGAACTCTATTCATACTTAAGCTATTATCATCATATTGTGTGTTCGTACTATCATCAACATCGGCGTATAGTTTACCATCGTCAAAATTACGCTGAGCTTGACAAGTTTTATTCGCTCTTAAGCTATTATCATCGATATTCATGTATAGTTTATCATCATTGGGGTAGTCGGGCGGGTCAGTGAAGTCATCGGGTTTACTCGTATAAGGGTCGCGGTAATCGTAGCCGGTGTGATAGAGGAAGGGACACCGATGGTAGGGGTAGGAAGGGCAGGTGTAGAGGCGCTCACCGGAGTCCCAGTGCGCGTCGGGCTCGGTGTCCGGCTCGGAGCCCGAGGACGCGCAGGACGACAGCGATGACGAAGCCCGGACAGAGTGCCCGCTGAACGTTGACGATTCTGGCTGCTTTTGGATTATTAATTCCACCTGTAGATAAAGTCAAAAGTGTTACGTTTTTCTGGGCTCACTAATGCTAGAATCATCCTAAGTTAAAAAGTCGTATTTATTTTGTTACTAGCTAATGCCCGCGCCTTCGTCCGCGTGGATTACTTTTTTTTATTACCCTGCTATAGCTCTCTATCGCTTGTTCCGCGCTCTCGCTTGCAGGCTGAGGCTCAGGCGGAACGTGACACAGTTTCGTGCGTGCAGCCAGTGTTCATCGATATATAAGACGTTATCACGTCAAAAAATTACGGCGATCCGTAGGTCTGGTGCGGCGTCATTGAAGGACAAACCAACAAACGAACAAATGTTGGTTTGTCCTTTCAACACAAAAAACACACTTTCGCATTTATATATATTAGTACAGGTTACTTAGTTATTAGTGACTAAAGGTGGAAGATTAAAAAAAAACATCAAAACCGTTAAGAGCATGGGCGCTCAGGTCTACAACCAAATACCCCTAACAATCAGAAATGTCTCCAGTCCACTGAAGACCTGGCTTAACGAGAGCTCCTTCTATAACTATAAGGAATTCTTAGACTGTAAAATTATATACAACATAATTTTATAGCACAATGTTATAATGGTTCATAATAATGTTAGATATATAATAGATACTTTATAAAATATAGTTAGTACATATTTTGTAACAAAATCTTCTTTACCAAATGACCTGTAAACAAAAGTTTCCCAATAAATTGACTATTAACTATAGTAAGGCTATCGCATACCTTAAAGTCGGGACTGTACAGTTTATGCTGCTTGTCTTTGTGCGCGTCGTCCAGCTGCCACTTGTCCAGCGTCAGCTTGAACGTCTCCAGGTTCGGACCTGCGGACGTATTGATTAACACACTTTATGTTAATTAACTTCGGCATAATCTCTAAACTGAACTAAACAGTGTAAAGCCCGCTACGGTCTTAAGGAGAGGGCAGACTGGCTACTTTAAGCAGCAGCGATCGCGGCGTTTCGCGCTCGTACCCACCTAATATAGATCGTGCATTCGAGGGAGAGGGCTGATCGTCCTTAACACGGATTGATAAAATCTAGCAAGGACGACCAGTTTTTGATCTCAAGTACCTATCACATTAAATACCATTTAAGCAGTTATTGTATTGTGTTGTATTAAGATCAAACCCAATGTATATGAAATAAATGATTTGATTTGTTTTTATGGCCTTTAGCGATGTTATGTATGACCTTTTGCGTGCATCGTGGTTCGCGATTCTGCGATCTGAAGCCATAAAAACGCGAAGCGTAAGTCGTGATTTTCAGGCGCGGGAAACGCGATGCACGCAAGAGGCCATAAAATTTAAAATCTATGCATTCTAATGCGAGCTTTGATGGGACATTGTGGACTAATCAGACCTCAACCTCCAGGGCTCAGATATATGCAGGCTTTGCCAGGAATCGGTGGAAACACCGTTGCATATTATCTGCTACTGCCCCGCTTTAATGCATAAAGGAAGCATCCATCTAGGGAAACACATCGTACACCCTGAGGAGGCTACACTCATTCCAGCCAAGAAAGTGCTGCTGTTCCTGGCGGCAACGAGTATCGGAAAGGAGCTCTAAAAAGTGGCGAGCACAATGGACCGGCGACGGTCGACGTGCTACAGGGACTCAGGACCTGCATAGCCGCAAAAGAATATAATAGAAGTGGCCATAAAATCGCTAAAGGCTATAAAAACGTGCGATAACTGCCGCTAAAAGTAGCCAATCTGCCCCCTACCTTAGACTGCATCTTGCTATGAATGAAAACAAAAAAATATGCAGATATTCCGATCGTATTATCTGGTGCTGTCCCGCTCTAATTCATAAACGATGCGTCCATCACAATTGTTACCTCCCTTACCTGCAGTTATCATGTATTTAATACCTACTGTATAATTTCAGTCATCAATTTAAGAAGAGCAGTGTCGCCTAAAACATAGGTTTATAGCTAGCTAAGGAACAGTAGGTAATTGATTTTCTGTGTGTACCTACTTTTTAAAATAAGATAATAATAAGTACAATTAAATGATTTAAGAGATTTATTTATTTACTAGCTGATGCCCACGATTTCGTCCGCGTGGTTTTAGTTTTTAAATTCCCTCGGGAACTTTTTGATTTTCCGGGATAAAAAGTAGCCTATGTCACTCTCCAGGTCCTCAACTATACCCAGGCAAATAATCACGTCAATCCGTAGCTTTGTTGCGTTGCCTAGCAACATAATAATACTCGTAATAACATCGTTCGAGATTTAGGTTGCTAGGTTGCCTAACAACCTAAATCTCGAAATGTTTATATGACTGTCGTGTAATTAACATATTTTAATTTGCAATAACAAATATTGATGTCAATAATTAAGATAAAAACTATCCTATCTTTTAAGTTGGACCAAACTACAGACATTTACGAAGTTTGAGCAAAATCGGTGCAGTAGTTTTCGAGTTTATCCCGAACATAATGGCAGTCAATTTGTCAGAGTACTGATCTCCTGTGGGCCTGCAAAGCGTCAACAACAAAGGAGAACAGGCTCACTGTCATGCGGCGCGGGCACGGGCTCGGCGCCGACGCACGCGGTGACGAAGAAGGTGTTGAACCAGAAGTGGAAGAGCCGCTCCTTGCGCATCATCATCTTGGGCTTGCAGTACACGTCCACGCGCACGTCGCCCGCCAGCGGCGTGCACGCGGCCGCCACCACGCGCGCCGTCGCCGCGCCGCCGCCGCCGCCCTCGCGCCGCAGCTCGTGCGACCCCAGCGACGCCTGCGCGCACAACACACAACACTTGTTAAACAACTATAGTCTATTTTTAGGGTTCCGTACCCAAAGGGTACCAACGGGACCCTATTACTAAGCCTACGCTGTCCGTCCGTCCGTCCGTCCGTCTGTCAGCGGGCGGTATCTCGTAAACCGTAATAGATAGACAGATGAAATTTTCACATATTATGTATTTCTATTGCCGCTATAACAACAAATAATAAAAATTAAATTAAATTAAAATATTTCCATGGGTACATGGAAATATTTTAATTTAATTTTTTTAACGGAACCCTAAAGGAGCGAGGCTGATGGTAAGTGACGATGCAGTCTAAGATGAATAAACTAGCTTTTGCTCCGTCTGTTGCGGAGTTATTGAAGGACAAACCAACAAACCAAACACACTTTCGCATTCAAATTTAAAATCATTAATTTTTTTTATTCAATGACAAACTAGACCTTGACTGCGATCTCACCTTATGGTAAGTGACGATGCAGTCTAAGATGAATAAACTAGCTTTTGCTACGTCTGTTGCGGAGTTATTGAAGGACAAACCAACAAACCAAACACACTTTCGCGTTCAAATTTAAAATCATTAATTTTTTTTTTTATTCAATGACAAACTAGTCCTTTACTGCGATCTCACCTTATGGTAAGTGACGATGCAGTCTAAGATGAATAAACTAGCTTTTGCTACGTCTGTTGCGGAGTTATTGAAGGACAAACCAAACACACTTTCGCATTCAAATGCAAAATCATTAATTTTTTTATTCGATGATAAGCTAGTCCTTGACTGCGATCTCACCTGATGGTAAGTGACGATGCAGTCTAAGATGGTAGCAGGCTAACTTGGAAGGGGTATGGCAGTGAACATTCAACCCATACCCCTAATTGGTTTCTACACGCCATACCAAGCAAAGACTCATAGTTAAATTCCAGGACCCAACTCCTCAATCCTGATGCTGCAGGGGTTCCGCCCACGCGGGCATCAGCTAGTGAAGAGATGTTACCTTGAACGGTGGCTCGGGCCGCCCTTCGGGGCTCTCCTTGGGCTGCGTGACGGTGACCTCGAGCGTGCACTGCGAGCCGGTCAGCGCGGGGGGCGGCGACATCAGCAGCTCCCGCACGTGCACCCTAGTGGCGCGGTACGACAGCCCGCCGCGAATCAGTGCCGCGTAGTAATCCACGTAGCGCCGCTGCGATGGAATCGTCACGCCTGCAAGAAAACTTCACGAGTTAGTTCCGATGTTGCCACTAGATGGAGCTGCGTTGTTTTAAATCGCGATATTGGAATGTTGCTTTACTTATGAAATCTGTTTTTTTTTAATTCACTTTATTGCACAAAAATAAAAAACTTCACGAGTTAGTTCCGAAGTTGCCACTAGATGGAGCTGCGTTGTTCTAAATCGCGTTATTGGAATGTTGCTTTACTGATGAAATCTTTTTTTTAAATTCACTTTAATGCACAAAAGTAATACAAAAGGCGGACTTAATGCTACAGCATTTTCTACCAGTCAACCTTGAGATGTGAGACAACACTTGTAGGTGTGCAAAAGAGTAGGGTAAAAAGAGAATAACTAGCTGATGTCCGCGACTTCGTCCGCATGGATTTAGTTTTTAAAAATCCCGCGGGAACTCTTTCATTATCCGAGATAAAAAGTAGCTCTCCCGGTCTGAGGAACCACTACTACATCCATTACTATACCCATGCAAAAAATCGCATCAATCCGCTGTTCTGTTGCGACGTGATTGAAGGACAAACCAACAAACAAACACACTTTCGCATTTATAATATCAGTAATGCTTTATTATAACACTTTTTATAATTGTCAAATTTTTTATCATACTTAACCAAAGACAAAATTACGTTTAGCTGTCATTTACGTTTTGTTATTCCATGTCAGATGCGTTTTTCTTATACCACGTTTTATAGTGACATGACGGAAACGCGGTCGAACGGGATAAAAAGTATCCTATGTCCGTCTCCTGGTTCTAAGCTACCTCTCCACCAATTTTCAGCCAAATCGGTTCATCCGTTCTTGAGTTATAAATAGTGTAACTAACACCACTTTCTTTAATATATATATAGCTGCTGGGGCTGATTCACTGACTGATTGATCACCTCTCCTGTAAAATTTTGTATGAAAAATTTTTTTTTCACCAATGGTTTCGTATAGATGACAAAAATTCATTCGGAGGAAAATTATGTAGAGAGCTGATGATTGAGGATTTCGGAGACGGGTGAGGAGCACGGCCAGGTTATTGAAGATAGGTAGGGCCGGGTGCTCGACCAAATGTCATTCGAAACCTTATCCAATTTGCAGTGAGCTGAAAAAAAATTCAAAATGGCGGAAAAAAGATGGCCGCCATACAAATTTCGTCGGTGTCTATCTCGGGGAGTATAAAAGATGGAAGAGTGGTTTCTTGGCAAAAGATGATCAGGACCCAAAGGTCTATTTGATGAATAGAAAAAAAATCCAAGATGGCGGAATTTTTTTTTTTTCATACAAAATATATGGCGAATATTGAAGAGACTAAAAGCTAGGAACTATGCAAGACTTTGATACGGTTCCTTTTCAAAATTTGTTTTTATAAAAGAATTCTTATTCTGACAAATGATGAGATATGATGATCGAGGGTTTGGAAGGTGGGTGAGGAGCACGGCCAGGGTATTGAAGATAGGTGGGAGGTGCTCAAACAAAAAATACTCGAAACCTCATCCAATGGGCAGTGAGCTGAAAAAAATTCAAAATGGCGGAATCAAGATGGCTGCCATACAAATTTGGTCATGGTCTATCTCGGAGAGTATAAAAGATGGAAGAGTGGTTTTCTGGCAAAAGATAATCAGGACCCGAAGGTCTACTTGATGAGAAGAAAAACCGCGGTCCGCTTGCGGGCCGCGCACCCACGCGCCCTACTTGTTTATATATATATAGATATATAAATATATAATATATAAATATATTGAATATAATTATATACATACATAGTGCCCGCATGCAGTCCCGCATACTACCCTAATGAACCGAAAGGTGGCGGTTCTATCCTTTCCACCAACAAAAGCATTCCCAAGGAGGGTTGACGTCAGGCAGGCGGCCGGTCGTAAAATGTCAAGCCGAACCACTTACATGGCTTATAGGCCATGTTTTCCCGACCCCGAATAACGTGGGAAAAGGAGAGGGAGATGATGATATAAAATTATATCCATATAGGTACCTAAATATATTACTGATACATAATACATTACATAACATGACACCGTACATGTGAAACATAAAATTAGTAAGTAAATATAATAAATATAGAAAAAAGTTACAGACAGAGGTTACATGGTTTTGAGCAGATGATCCTTCACTTGCCGTTTAAATGAAAATTTTGGCACTCCTTATGGAATCGGGCAATGCATTCCATAGACGAACTGCCTCCATTTCAAAAGAGTAGGCTATGAGGCCGGTCTGAATCTGTTTCTCATTGTAATTGATTTACAAGCTCTATCCAAAGTAATAACCTCTTTTAATTCTTCATCTCATCTTTTATTCTCTCCAGCGTTATCTTATGACGAGATTCTGTCTTAAATAGGTTCCTTCTTGCATTGCCAATAAACAAAATCTTTGCAAAAACCCATTCAAATTGTTGTTTATATAAAGAGGGTAGTCATAGTTTTTCCCCCTTGTAGTGTCTGCAATCAGTCGACAGGACTAAAATCAGATTTGTTGGGATGGGTTGGTCATGGCTTTTCCAGATGAAAGGACTATTGTCCTCAGATCTGCACATTATCATGCGCATTTGCTTGGTTTTTTGCTTTGCAAGTGAAATAGATCTAAATCTAATTAATAAGGCATATATTATTATAAGCAGTGTTAGCCCAGTGGTTAGGACTGCTGTCTCCTATTCGGGAGGTTGCAGTTTGATCCTGGGCAAGCACCTCTGTTGAAGGAAAACATCGTGAGAAAACCTGCATGTCTGAGTGTTCACCATTATGTTCTCACAGGCGTGTGAAGTCTACCAATTCGCATTGGGCCAGCGTGGTGGACTATGGCCTATAAGACTGAGTTTCTACGGCGCGGTTGCGGGCCCGCGGCCTCCGTAGAATGCAGATTTGTATGGAAAATGAAGTTTCAATTTCCACGGCGCGGTTTGCGCCCGCGGCGGGCGCAGTACTAGCGGTGCCGCAACCGCTGCGGGCGCAGGTGCGAACCGCGCCGTGGAAACCCAGTCTTACCCTTCTCTGAGAGGAGACTTGCGCTCAGTAGTGTGACGTTAATGGGTTGCTTATGATGAAGTAATGGGGAATTTTGTCACCTTTCTGGTCGTGCGTCCTCTTAATGCCGTAGAACTGTAGAGCTTTGTCCGCCGTCTCTTGCTGCCCGCTGTACAGCAGGTAGCAGGATACCATTGTGCCTGAAAACGAGATAAAACTTTTATTTATTGAGAAGAAGATGTAGTTTTCTTAACGTAGGTAGTGCTATGGTTTCCCCTTACCAACCATATTAAAAACAATGTTATTTATTTATCTTAATATATATATTTCTTGTGTGCGTGTGTATGTCACTGAACTCCTCCTAGACGGTTGGACCGATTTTGATGAAATTTTTTGGCAATTTGGTCCACTGGAAAATGTTTATTTAACTAATTTTTCATTTATAAGTAGTTGTTAATTTTGGAATGTTTTACATTGGATCCGGTAGACTGCGCTACCATCGCAGCATCAAATTTTAAATATTATTCTATTTTAATTTCAGTTTGTCCCGACAGTTGGTGCTGCGATCAATTTGTGTTATTGTGTTCGTTCAAGTCGTGTGCTAATTAAAATATTAACTACGAATAGAAATTGATGTTTGAAGTTAAATGAATGAATAAATGAATGAATGAAGAGTTTTGAAGTGTGCCTAAAAAACGATACTTTTTGCGAATTTAGGGTGGAATCGAAGTAAGTATATTTTGTATAATTTTTTTATCAAATTTACACGTGAGTTTTATAACAACCAACCTAACCTAAAAATTTATTTGTGTAGCTCATTAATTTCATAATATTTTTTTTAAATTGTTTATATTATTCATGTTTTAAATAAAAAAAAATATTAAAAAATTTGAAAAAAATTCTATTAAAAATTATATACTTTAAAAAAATTATTCATTTTCAAAATTAAGAAGCAAGAAAATAAAATTACACGTTTTTTATCTAAAATTTGTTACAATGCTTATAGGAGATAGAGGACATAATGTTTCACGGGTAGCGTACATAATACTTCAATGCGGGTAGCAGCAAAAGTCACTCACTAGGACAACGATCGAATTACAGGCATTCCATATTTATATGAGGGTTTTAGCCATAGACATAGACTTAATCATTAGACCCTAGATGATTATACCATTGTGTTTGTTTTGTAGCCTACCCGTGCGAAGCCTGGGCGGGTCCACTAGTCTAATATATAAAATTCTCATGTCGCGGTGCTTGTTACCAAACTCCTCCGAAACGGCTGGACAGATTTTTATGAAGTTTTGTGTGCATATCGGGTAGGTCTGAGAATCGGCCAACATCTATAATTTTTCATACCCCTACATGATAAGGGTGACCCACCCCTAAATATTTTTGTTGGCGGTACGAATATAGCTGGGTCAGCTAGTTTATTATTTATACAACTTTATTGCATACAAGATCACAAAAATATATTATGAGTAAAGAAACAATTTAATACAAAAGGTGGCCTATAGTGATCTCTTCCTGCCGGGCTAGCATGGGCCAGGGATAAAAACGATTTTGTCCTCTGACAGGGGAGAAAATGACTGCCAAAGCGAGAAGGCAATATATGACTGCCAAAGAATAGAAGGGGACAAAATGTTATCCTTTCCACGGGGAGAAAATAGTCCCCTGCCCATGCTAGGTGGGCAGGCAACTTATACTAGAGAACATCTTTATTTCACTCTATTACATGACTATTCAATGAAAATAAAGTATGATTAATTTTATGTTCAATTCCCAAAAAACACAACCAGTGTTTTGACTTATCAATGCTCTTAAAGTAGTTAAAAACCATTTGAATTTGGTTAGATCCTAAACAATGAACCTTTGCCATTCTCTACCTGCGCAATGTAAAATATACTTTTTGTTTTGAATTACATATTTTTACATTGACATTAATACCTTTAAAAATATGGACAGAAATGCTGGGTCAAAATTCGCCAACCTCCTTTAAAAAATAAATAAATTTGTAATGGCGCATAGTTTTACATTGCAAAGTATTTTTGGACTTTTTAGGACTGTATTTGCTGAAATACAGTATCAACTACGAAAATCAATTTAAATGAAACCTGTTATACCGTAACAATAAGTAGTTTTTTTAAATTTAAATGTAAATGACTTAAATGTCAAATTCTGGGTGATTACTGACAAAACGTTAAAATTCAAATACCTATCTCGAAAACTATCGATTTTCAGCCAAACATATAAGGGACAAAAGTTGCATTTTAGCTCCCCTGGCATGTCTTGCCAGGAATACGTCGAGTTAGCAGTAACTCTGTATATCTGAAATCTGATATTAACGTTGTAGATCTGAAATCTGATATTCTTCTTCTTCTTCTTTATCAACCGATAGACGTCCACTGCTGGACAAAGGTCTCTTGCATGGACTTCCACAGGCCTCGGTCTTGCGCCGCCTGAATCCAGCGGCTCCCTGTGACTCGTTTGATGTCGTCGGTCCACCTGGTGGGGGGTCTGCCAACACTGCGCTTCCCGGTGCGGGGTCGCCACTCCAGCACCTTGGGACCCCAACGACCAAATCTGATATTAACTCTCGTAAACTCACATGGGGCCGTCAGGTTACAATAAAAGAACAACTTATTGAACAGTCGCATAATCATTAAACATAACTAAAACGTAAAGGAAAGAAAGGCAATCGCCCACGCCCATGAAAATATATAACAAGTGAAATGATCACCCGTCGCCTCCGACAACTTGTTCCTTTCACATCGGAATAGCTGCGCGTTTTTAGGGTTCCGTACCACAATGGTAATAATGGAACCCTTATGGTGTTAGTTGCTACTTTGTCCGTACGTCTGTCACAGTACGATTATTTTAGTAACTATTAAAGCTATCGACATGGGAATAGTTGTACATAATTGTGGAGTATCATTGGAATAAATTTTTTTTTTAGTTTAATTAAAAAAAGGGGAAAATCAGGGGTTTGAAATTTCAAAGTAAGATAACTATACCAAGTGGGGTATCACATGAAAGGGTTGTATTTACCTGTAAATTCTATAACAGATTTTTATTTATTTTTATACATACTTAATAGTTTTTGATTAATCGTGGAAAATGTCGAAAAAAAAACCGTTCCCTCCTGAATTATCTCTAAGAAGTGCTTTAGTACATAATAATTCAATGTGACCAATAGAGGTTTATTGTTCTTTGGCTAAATAGTGTTAAGCGTTTCTATATGTACCTATTGTGTAAGTAAGTAAGTATGTAATAATTAAGTACGATGTAATGCGCTGGGTGCGGACGGCATTGAGGCCAAACCTCTGTGGTTTTTTCAATGCCCTCAAATATTTTTGTGAAAATATAATTGTAAATAAATGAAAAAAAAAAATTATATTTTACAGGAAAATTAAAACCAACGCTCTAACTAGCATAGGTTTTTTTGGTATTAACAATAAATTTCTACAAACAAAGTTAACGATTAATAAAAACAAAAAAATATATGAATGAGCAAATTAATATAATATTGTTTTACTTGAATACTTCTGCAGTACGGAACCCTCTAAGCACGAGTTTGACTCGCACTTGTCCGGTTTTTTATTTATTTTTACGTCCCTTCAGGGCTCACCACAAAGGAGAAAAAAGGAGCCGGGATAAGGGATCCCTTTTGGAATTTACGACGATCGTGAAAGTCCCAAATGCGGTAATTCCGCCAATTATCTGTAACTAGATGATACCCGCGACTTCGTCCGCGTGAATTGAGGTTTTTTGATTCCCACAGGAATTCTTTAATTTTTATATCTTTGATAAAATGTAGCCTGTGTTGATCCTGGGTATGAGCTATCTCCATTTCAAACTTCAGCCAAATCGGTCCAGTTTTCTTTGCGTGATAGAGTAACAAACATCCACACATAAAAAACTTTCGCCTTTATAACATTAGGGTGACTAGCTGATGCCCGCGAGTTTGCCCGCGTGGATTAAAGATTTAAAAATCCCGGGCTATAAAAGTGTCGGTGTGTTGCTGTTGCTGTTTGTTTGTCATCTTTTCACCGACCGATCGGTGAAAAGATGACAAACAAACAGACACACATTTTTCATTTACTTATTACATATAATTAATTTTGGCCTTAAAAGTGCGGATTGGCAGGCTTCGAACACAATGGATGTTTTCCTTCACCATTTTTTTTGAGTGTGTCCGGAACGCAGTCAAAAGGCAAGAAATTATAAATAAGTATAATGTGAATTTAAATAATGTAGGAATATTTCAAAGCATTCTGGCTGTCCCTACTTCAGAGGCAGCTAAGATGCTGTTGCACAATAGACCGGCGACGGTCGACGTGCTACAGGGCACCGAACCTGCATAGCCGCGCAACAGAAGAAGAAGAAGAAGATGCTGTTTGATTTTAAATTAAGGTAGTTTTAAGTCGATAAGTTAATTGTGTAAGGTAAGATCAGGGAATGATGGGGCTGCCATTCTTTTTTGTAAAGAAAAGCCTCATAAAAAATTTGGATTAAAAAAAAGCAATATTTGAAATAAGAATGCGCTGAATATTTAATTGCTAAAGGTCCATGGTGCGTCGCTGGGATTCTTTTTTTAATAAATAAATATAAATAAATTATTTATTTGCAGAAAACATTATACAAAAGATGTCATAAATTATAGTAAATCCAAACATGTTCGTCATTATAGTGACATGCAAATTTTTTATTATAATATTGTGTGTGTCAGCTGTTTACAAATTACAAATTACTAATTTATTACCAACTAGCTGATGCCCGCGACTTCGTCCGCGTGGATTCGGATTTTAAAATCCCGCGGGAACTCATTACTTTTCCGGGATGTCTATGTCATCCTCCAGGTTCTCAACTATACCTATCCAATCATATAAATCATGTTAATCCGTAGCTTTGTTGCAGCGTGATTGACGGACAAACCAACAATGAACAAACACACTATTTATAATATATATTAGTAAGGAAGAATTTATACTACGATAGTAAAGGCAATCTCTAATTAAATTTTAAAACACAAAAACTACTATTGTGACTTAAATATGATAGTTAGTTCATCGTTCATTTTTGCGAACACTTTTTGTGAAAATGCAACTTAAGGCCCCTTTGCCCTAAGGGCAAATTTAGACGGTTCATTTTCGATGACTCTCGATGAAGCCTCGAAAATGCAAGCAAAAATCTCAAAATCTCAATTCGCCCTTAGGGCGAATTAAGACGGTTCATTTTCGCAAAAATTTTCGCACCGATGAACGAAGCACCGTCTAAACTGCGCCTTACTGGTGAGCCACTCATTCAGTTTTCTTTTAAATTCACGCAATGGTAGCTCCTTTATATTTTCAGGCGATCTATTATAAATTTTAACTGGCATATTAATTATTGTAACACTAGCTGATGCCCGCGACTTCGTCTGCGTGGATTTAGTTTTTAAAATCCCTCGGGAACTCTTTGATTTTCCGGGATAAGAAGTAGCCTATGTCACTCTCCAGGTTCTCAACTATACCCATGTAAAAAATCACGTCGATCCGTAGCCCTGTTGCGGCGTGATTGAAGGACAAACCGACAAACAAACACACTTTCGCATTTATAATATTAGTAAGGATTTCCGGCTAAATAGTGCAGTTTACATGGCTGTAAAATTCGATCCCCGGACCCCAAACGAGGCCAAAGTATTAACCACTGGGCTACTACCGCTGTCAAAAAATTCAATAAAAAGTAAAAATATAATACACAAAATGTGTGTTCACCTTGAGGGATCTTTTTTCAAAATTTACGACACCACGAGAAAGTCCCAAACGTTTAATTTAGCCAATTAAGGGCCGTAAAGAAATTTTGCAATTACGGTTGTAAATTTGAACCCCCCGGCGGGTGGGGGTGCCATTTTGTTTGCATCACAATAGATGCCGGCATCTGAAGAGACGTTACGATTCCACGTGTGATTCGTATAGCCACGACCTTTGTCATTTGGGCAAGTATTACTGTACATATTTTTTCGCCTGGGCGTTGGCAATTTTCTGCAATAAATATATCTGGAATAGGAATTTTTTGCAACGATTTTGTTGTATTAGGGTTGGCGATTTTGTGTAAATATATAATAATCGATATGCCAAATACGTTAATTTTTAGGGTTCCGTACCCAAAGGGTGCCAACGGGACCCTATTACTAAGCCTCCGCTGTCCGTCCGTCTGTCTGCGACCTGTATCTCGTAAACCGTAATAGATAGACAGTTGAAATTTTCACATATTTTGTATTTCTATTGCCGCTAAAACAACAAATAATAAAAATTAAATTAAATTAAAAAAATTAAATTAAAATATTTCCATGGGTACATGGAAATATTTTAATTTTTTTTTTAACGGATCCCTAAAAGAGCGATGCTCGACTCGCACTTGGCCGATTTTTAGTTTATTTTGTAGCAAATAATTCGAGTATATAAAACAAGAAAAAGGAAAAGATGGTGATCAAAATAATGTTAATAAAAAGCATAAGTTAAACAGGCAACAAGTTAAAAATTTTAGTATATTATATACCATTCCATTCTAAATAACATTGGTTATTCAGAATGGAATGATATGTACTTAGAATTAAATGGTATGAAGAAAATATTGATTTTTAAGTTACATATTCTGTTTTCATAAAGACTAGAATCGATTAGTTCTTTTTCGTTAACCGATAGACGTCCACAGCTGGAGGTAATTCTCTTGTAAGGACGTTCACACGCCACGGTCTTGTGTGGCTAATTAATCGATTAGTTAGTCTTCAAATATACAATAATGAAGGTCACAAGTTTGATTGAACAATAGCTTCATAAATGGATTCCTTTTGATCGATATCATTTATTCAAATCTATTTCAGATCGACATCCCTACTTTTTATTCAGGCATTCGTATGCTTATGAGGAAGGTCTGCACATGTTTGACCCCCGCTGAAATATTCGACTGTTTTGTTGTTAGCTGTGCACACAATGAGGCGGCATTGAAACGTGAACTCGGAGAAGATAGAATATAAAATATTATCATGTTCTTCATCAAAAAATACCTCAGCAAGAACTTAGTATACAGTTAATTATGAAAAGATACCTTATCCTACTAACTAGTACTAGTAATAGAAGTTGCATGGTTTAAAAGATTCGAGCCTGAGGGTGCAAGCGAGAGCGCGGAATAAGCGATAGAGAGGCACGATCGGCCCAAGCGTTGGCTTGTGCCACCCGCCAGTCATCGTCAATGTTTCTTTATGACGTTATCACGTAAAACTATCGTCCGTAAACAGACTTTACAGACAACCAATTTTTTTTATGACATTTCCAGTGGCAATGGAAAACAATGGAAAATTGCCAACTAAGAAAGCTGTCAAATCTCCATTTCCTAAAACAAGATGTTGACCGCGGTTTTACTTAAATAGAGAACAACCCTACTGTTCTCCCCTTGCCGGGTTAATAATGCAAAATGACGACTATTCGCGGGTCCTCGTTGAGCCAGTCATGCGCGTTCACGCAGAACTCCTGGATCTGAGTGATCCGTACCACCTGGAGACAGGGCCAGGAACAGAAGACGAGGAAACAACTGACCTGTTCTCCCCTTGCCGGCTTTACAATGCACGGCGGCGACATTCCGCGGGTCCTCGTTGAGCCAGTCGTGCGCGTTCACGCAGAACTCCTGGATCTGAGTGATCCGTGCCACCTGGAGACAGGGCCAGGAACAGAAGACGAGGAAACAACTGACCTGTTCTCCCCTTGCCGGCTTTACAATGCACGGCGGCGACGTTGCGCGGGTCCTCGTTGAGCCAGTCGTGCGCGTTCACGCAGAACTCCTGGATCTGAGTGATCCGTACACCTGGAGACAGGGCCAGGAACAGAAGACGAGGAAACAACTGACCTGTTCTCCCCTTGCCGGCTTTACAATGCACGGCGGCGACGTTCCGCGGGTCCTCGTTGAGCCAGTCGTGCGCGTTCACGCAGAACTCCTGGATCTGAGTGATCCGTACCACCTGGAGACAGGGCCAGGAACAGAAGACGAGGAAACAACTGACCTGTTCTCCCCTTGCCGGCTTTACAATGCACGGCGGCGACGTTCCGCGGGTCCTCGTTGAGCCAGTCGTGCGCGTTCACGCAGAACTCCTGGATCTGAGTGATCTTGGGCGGCGCGTGGTCCTCTATCGCGATTCGAACCACCTGGAAACAAACAACGTTATTTTAATATACATTTTATAGCCCTCAACAAAAACAGGGAGTTGTGTGTGTCGTGTCGTAACAATTGGGTTACCTAATTGTTAGGTTTGGTGTCATTTTCAAAATTATATAGGTAATGTCATAAATGGCAATTGCCATAGCAACTATATTTTCCAACTCTAAATAACATTTTAATCGGGGGAGGACGGTTGGGTTGAGCAGTCTTCCGCTAGCACGCATCAGAGTCAGACGTATCTCAAGTTGTATACCTGAATACCATAAATATGGAACAGAGATTACACGCACATGGAGACAAGAGCATTCGAGTTTTATTACCAGAGATTTCTTCTACACAATGGACCGATATTGATGCGGTTTTTTACGTTTGAACGTAACCGAGGTGGGTCTTAGCTAATTATAATTTATGAAGATCTGCTCTTCGTCAAATCAGACAATCAGAATTTATCGCGTTCTTTCTGCCACAATACATTTTAGTCAATAGAGAGAAAGTATCGGCCAATCAGAGACGGTTTCAATCATTTTGACGTGATAACGTCTTATAAATCGATGAACACCGGCTGAACGCACGAAAAAGTGTCACGTTCCTCCTGAGCCTGAGCGTGCCAGCGAGAGCGCGGAACAAGCGATAGAGAGGCACAATCGGCCCAAGCGTTAGAGCGCCCGCCGCCGCCCGCCAGTCATCGCGTGCGCGCTGTCATTAGCAGATGTGTCGCGAGCTAGACGTTATCACTTAAAACTATCGTCCGTAAACTGACTTTACAGACAATTTAGACAATCGTACAGCTGAGGTGACCCGACAATGACTTGAGATGAATGAACAGCAAAATTCTTTGGAATGAGAGGTGTATTATTATTTTGGCGAAAACGTCATCAAAACTTGAGAAATCCTTCCTAATTCCACGGAGAGATCTCACATAATAAGCACACAATGCGTCATCCCGTCAAAGTTTATGTTGGTCTGAACTGCGAAGTGCTATTGGATCTGTGGGAATGCGGTTGGCGTATTTCGAGAAAAGCCCACGAAACCTTTTACTGGAAGCGGTCTGCGGTCGCCACATCAGGGTCTTCACATCGTATTATATATAATGTATGGTTAACCTTTGTCGATTATATATATTGCCTTTGTATCTATATGCCTTAACATGGGTAGCCTAAGTATGTCACGCTCTCTTTAAACATTTCTGTGGTGGTGTCGTGTGATGCGGGTTGTTACGTTCCCTCAAATATGGTTGAGCGAAGCAATGGCTGGATCATGCGTCATGCTCGTGAACGGGTGCCTCCGGCGGGAATGGGGCTACTTTCAGTCTGCCCGTCTTAACATGTGTTGAATTATAATTAGGTATGCTTTTGTGGAATTCATTGTTGGAACACTGCATACATAGCATAGTATCTAGTGAATTGTAAACTTCAGCCCGATCCGTCCAGTAGTTTGAGCTGTGCGTTGATAGATCAGTCAGTCAGTCACCTTTTCCTTTTATATATTTAGAAGAAGACGAATTGAGGGTTCGCGACTCTCAGCCATAAGGTATACCATTGCTGATGGAGTACCAATACCTAATCATATTATGATCAGGCACGACGTTTCACTTATCAAATCGCTCTGCGTGCGTCCTTGAACTGACGCAAATTCATGGTGTGACGTCATTCTACAGCATTTCCCTATAGATAGACATTTATAGGCGTTGCGATACGTAACGAAACCACAATAGGTAGTTAAAGCCTACGTCAAATGACAAAATAACGTCAAAATAGGTTAAATACAAAGGGATATCCAATACCTGATGATAACAATATTATTATGAATATTGGTAAAATTACACTTTAATAAGTCATATGGATATACCTAATTCATTCCAGCGATTCATGAGACAGTAGGTGGTATTTAAACTTTTTAACTATTCTATTGAATTGTAAACTTGTTTTGGAAAGAGCAACCGCAGAGTTTCTTGCTGGTTCTTCTCGGCAGGAAGGGCATTCCGAACCAGTGGTAGACTCATCGACGAATCAAAAGCACTTGTAAAAAAGTTTATTTGAATAATAACATTTCTATTCTATTCTATATTTTGTAGGTAGTCTACCCTTTTTTTTTTTTTTTTGAAAAAAAGAATATCGGTCAAGTTGAACTTGACTAATATTCTCCTCTCCCCTCCAAATAAGGGGAAAGCTTGTGTTAGGAGTGGGTACGACAATAGTGCACCGGGTGGGATTGGAACTTGCGACCTTTCAGTTTTTCAGTCCGCACCTTTAACCGTTGGGCTATTGAGGCTTAATTTGAACGATAGCCTACGATAACTAACTCAAACGGTTACTTTTGTCCGACTGTCAGTCAGAAATCCTCGGAACAGCTGAACCGACTTTGATTGGTCTTTCACGAAAATGTAATCCTATGCATGCATATGATCAGGTAAATGCCGTGTATACAGGGTGGGCCAGACCAGGTGGATATAAATTTTTTTTTAGATTGTTGACTAAGGGGCCTACCAGGACCCGCAAGGAAAAAAATCGGTTCCCACCCGATTACGAGAAAAAAATTTTTATTTGAAATTTTGGAATATCATTACCTTGACGAACTTTTAATTTTTTTTTTTAATTTTTCCAGTGACAATTTCCGCAATTTTTTTATGGAATATCTTTATCTAATAACTGTGTTCTCTTAGGAAAAAATTCCAGTCTGATTAGATGGTTTTAAGAGCATTAAATTTTAAATTATTTCAAGAAAATTAAGTTCATACAAAATCTACAGAAAACTTTAAAATTCCATTAAAAATAAAAGAAGAGGTTCATAGCACTGGTGATTTTTTAACAACTGTAGCAACTTATGTTCTTTCGATTGCCAAAAGAAAAATTGTATGTCAATGTGCCGGATAAAAAGTTATGATTTTTCAAAAGTCTTCGTTCCTCATTCGTGTAAATAACGACCTTATTGAAAAAAATGTTAATTGTTTGTGGAGACTGCAGTATGTCCTTTAATTTTAACTGCCTCGTAGGTCTAGTGATAAGCGTGTTTGACTGCGGCCGACGAGGTCCCGGGTTTGAGTCTCGGGTCGGACCATACCAAGTATTGTGGTTTTCCGATAAGAAATTCTCAGTACTAGCCCGGAGTAAGGAAGTTGGCGTTGTTTCACCACGTGCCTTGGAGAGCACGTAAGGCTGTTGGTCCTGCGCTTAATCAGTCTCCGGTCGTGTCCAATTTTCTGTCCCCTTGGGCTATGAGAGTAAAGAAACAGAGAGTTCACCTGTGTTCGCGCACACACTTGTGCACTTTAATAACTCCCGCACTGATGGCTAATCTTTCTGGAGCAAGGCTTCCGCTGTGTCCGAAATTCGGAAAAATAAAACATTGTTTTATTTTTCTTTCTCTTAAAAAGTAGATACCGTCATTCATCAATGATGATCATTAAAGGATTAATGTCCTCCCTACCAAATTTCGGCCACGGCGGCAGCCTATCTCCAGAAAGATTAGCCATCTGTGTGGGAGATATTAAAGTGCACAAGTGTGTGCGCGAACACAGGTGCACTCTCTGTTTCATTACTCTCATAACCCGATGGGACGGAAAATTCGACACGACCGGAGAGAAATTAGGCACAGGACCAACGGCTTTACGTGCTCTCCAAGGCACGTGGTGAAACAACGCCAACTTGCAAACTCCGGGCTAGCACTGAGAATTTCTTATCGGAAAACCCCAATACTTGGTTTGGTCCTACCCGAGACTCAAACCCGGGACCTCGTTGGCCGCAGTCGAACACGCTTATCACTAGACCTACGAGGCAGTTAAAATTAAAGGACATACTGCAGTCTCCACAAACAATTAACATTTTTTTTCAATAAGGTCGTTATTTACACGAATGAGGAACGAAGACTTTTGAAAAATCATAACTTTTTATCCGGCACATTGACATACAATTTTTCTTTTGGCAATCGAAAGAACATAAGTTGCTACAGTTTTTAAAAAATCACCAGTGCTATGAACCTCTTCTTTTATTTTTAATGGAATTTTAAAGTTTTCTGTAGATTTTGTATGAACTTAATTTTCTTGAAATAATTTAAAATTTAATGCTCTTAAAACCATCTAATCAGACTGGAATATTTTCCTAAGAGAGCACAGTTATTAGATAAAGATATTCCATAAAAAAAATTGCGGAAATTGTCACTGGAAAAATTAAAAAAAAATTAAAAGTTCGTCAAGGTAATGATATTTCAAAATTTCAAATAAAAAATTTTTTCTCGTAATCGGGTGGGAACCGATTTTTTTCCTTGCGGGTCCTGGTAGGCCCCTAAGTCAACAATCTAAAAAAAATTTTATATCCACCTGGTCTGGCCCACCCTGTATATGATCAAACGAGTGAAGTTCAAATAACTGAACTTCAACGTCGCCGCCACTGCATTTAAAAAAAAACCTAAATCCACGAGCATCATCATCATCATCATCGTGTGCCTTCCTCGTATTCTGAAACGAACCGCCAAGGTGTGGAACACCCTTCCAGCATCCGTGTTTCCTGCCACCATCGAGTGCCTTAAGGCAAGAGTGAATAGGCATCTGCTAGGCAAGCGCGCTCCAACCTGCTTCCCATGCGTCATGCTCGTGAACGGGTTCCGCCGGCGGGAATGGGGCTACTTTCTGTCTGCCCGTCTTAACATGTGTTGAATTATAATTAGGTATGCTTTTGTGGAAGTCATTGTTGGAACACTGCATACATAGCATAGTATCTATTGAATTGTAAACTTCAGCCCGATCTGTCCAGTAGTTTGATTGAGCTGTGCGTTGATAGATCAGTTAGTCAGTCACATTTTCCTTTTATATATTTAGAAGAAGACGAATTGAGGGTTCGCGACTCTCAGCCATAAGGTATACCATTGCTGAGGGAGTACCAATACCTAATCATATTATGATCAGGCACGACGTTTCACTTATCCAATCGCTCTGCGTGCGTCCTTGAACTGACGTCAATTCATGGTGTGACGCCATTCAGCATTTCCCTATAGATAGACCATTTATAGGCGATACGTAACGAAACCACAATAGGGAGATAAAGCCTACGTCATACCTACCTGATGATAACAATATTATTATGAATATTGGTAAAATTACACTTTAATAAGTCATAATATGGATATAATTCGTTCCAGCGATTCATGAGACAGTAGGTGGTAATTAAACTTTATAACTATTCTATTGAATTGTAAACTTGTTTTGAAAAGAACAACCGCCGAGTTTCTTGCTGGTATTTCTCGGCAGGAAGGGCATTCCGAACCAGTGGTGGTAGACTCATCGACGATTCCAAAGCACTAGTAAAAAAGTTTATTTGAATAAAAAACATTTCTATTCTATTCTATTCTATATTTTGTAGATTTTGTAGTAGTCCACCCTTTTTTTTTAAAAAAAAAAAAGAATATCAGTCAAGTTGAACTTGACTAATATTCTCCTCTCCCCTCCAAATAAGCGCAAAGCTTGTTTTAGGAGTGGGTACGACAATAGTGCAACGGGTGGGATTGGAACCTGCGACCTTTCAGTTTTTCAGTCCGCACCTTTAACCGTTGGGCTATTGAGGCTTAATTTGAACGATAGCCTACGATAGCAAACTCAAACTGGTTATTTTTGTCCGACTGAAATCCTCGGAACAGCTGAACCGACTTTGTCTTTCACGAAAATGTAATCCTATGCATGCATATGATCAGGTATATACCATGTATATATGATCAAACGAGTGAAGTTCAAATAACTGAAATTCAGCGTCGTCGCCGCCACTGCATTTAAAAAAACCTAAATCCACGAGCATCATCATCATCATCATCATCATCATCGTGTGCCTTCCTCGTGTTGAAGTTTGGCGGTCATCACACGAAAAGCTTCTCTATTTAAAGCCGCAACTTTTAATTTTGCATTAAAGTCAGCCCAGTCCACCCCCTTATATCATCCAACCACTTGCGTCTTGGGCGACCTGGTGCTCTCTTGCCTGCAATCCTCCCTTCCAGCATTAGTTTTGGGAGTGAGAATTGGGCTCCTCTTTGTAGGTGTCCAAAGAGCATCAGCTAACATTATAAATGCGAGTGTTTGTTTATTGGTTTGTCCTTCGATCACGCAGCAACGAAGCAACCAGCATCTTTGCATGGGCATAGTTGAGGACTTGAGATGAAGAGTAACATAGACCACCTATTATCCCAGAAAAACAGCGCTCCCACGGGATTTTAAACCCTTACTCCACGTAGACGAAGGCGCGTGCTATATTATCTACTATTTCAATACAATACGCTACAACTCTTTAGTTCAACGATTCTGAAACGAACCGCCAAGGTGTTGAACACCCTTCCAGCATCCGTGTTTCCTGCCACCATTCGAGTGCATTAAGGCAAGAGTGAATAGGCATCTGCTAGGCAGGCGCGCTCCAACCTGCTTCCCAGCGTTGATTGTTGCCTAGCGCAAGCCTATCTAGGAATAAAAAAAGATTGGTCACTGGAGTCAGATATCATATGTCACGTCGTCTAAGCACTCGGGTCAGTCACCTTAAGTCGATCCAGACGCGTGGGTGTGGCACCATCAAAGCTTCACAAATAATGACATAGATACATCGGAGGCACTTCACCACTCACACACTACTCCCGACCGAATCCAATCACGGCGACCAAACTCCTTAGAGATCTGCCATCTGCGCGGGAGATATTATAGTGCACAAGTGTGTGCGCAAACACAGGTGCACTCTCTATTCCCTCACTCTCATAGTCCGATGGGACGGAAACCCGACACGACCGGAGAGAGATCAGGCGCAGGACCGACGGCTTTAGGTGCTCTCCGAGGCACGGGGGTGACTCACCGCCAACTTCCTAACTCCGGGCTAGTACTGAGAATTTCTTTGGCTGAAAAACCCAATACATTTTCTTTAACGGCCCGACCCGGGAATCGAACCCGGGACCTCGTCATCCGCAGTCGAACAATCTAACCACTAGACCAACGAGGCAGTTATGTAATTATCTTACAATGAAATTTTGTGTGCATATCGGGTAGGTCTGAGAATAGGACATCTATTTTTCATACCCTTAAATAATGAGGTTGTGGGTCAAACCCCTAAATATTTTTGTTGGCGGTACGAAGTTCGCTGGGTTAGCTAGTATTATGTACCTATATGTCACGTCGTCGAAGCACTCGGGTCAGTCACCTTAAGTCAATCCAGACGCGTGGGTGTGACACCATCAAATCTTCACAAATAATGACATAGAGACATCGGAGGCACTTCACCACTGGCGCGTGGGTGTGATATGTCCCATAATCGACGCTAAGGTGACCACGCTATGTGACTTCAAAAAAAAAACTTCAAAACTATTTCATGTGGGCCAAATTGTCGCTCTTAGGACAATTCGAGAATCTAGCTATTGGTCCGGAAAGCTGATTCTGCTGAGAAGAGATGGCAACAAACTCAGCAGTTGCTCTTTACAAAGCAAAAATGTTACATTAAGTAGCTTATATCGATCTTGTGGATAGCTGAAAAAAAATTAAAAAAAAGTGTGTGTGTCAGCTCCGACGCACGACTGGAGTTTACTCCTTAAAACGTCGTAATGCATTCGCGGCGCTCGGACCCGATCGGTACGCGCTCGGCTTCCTGAAGCGAAAGCTCTTTCGCTCATTCGACAACTCAAGCGAAAACCAACCTTATTTACTCAACGTTAGGGTAGAAATTTGCATCGTTGTGAAAAACGTAACGCGGGCATTCGACAACTCAAGCGAAAACCAACCTTATTTACTCAACGTTAGGGTAGAAATTTGCATCGTTGTGAAAAACGTAACGAGGTCATTCATAAGTAGATTTTACTCCTCGAATTTTTCTCATACCGGGCGCCTAAAATCGATTCTTAAGGTGCATGTGCAGAGCTCGACTTTCATACATTTTTCTTTTTGATTAATCTTGAAAGATATACATTTTTTATTTAATTTAATTTGTTTTATCATTTCTTTAGGCCTTTTTATAGGCGCAAATACAAATTTCAGGCAAATATTTTCATTATTTATCATTATATTTCAATAAAAAAAGGGGCATCAAAACCTTTCAAATTACGAATGTGTGAGTGTCAATTTACATTTGGTTAATCAATATTTTGGCGCCATCTATCATGAAAGTTTAAAAACATTTTCAGCGCCATCTTTCAATAAACTGTAAAAGTACTTCGCTGGATATGGGATAGCTAGGAACCTATAAACAACCTATTTTATGAAGGTTCTTATCTAAGAACGAGAATTGAATTTACAATGGGTGTGTTCCGATAAACACTGCGAGCACTGCTCAGTGCTCTTACTGGTGAAAAATTCGTTCCGTTATGGACTGCCAGCACACTGCCGCAGTACCTACCCTAGGGACGTCATAAATCGCTACCATTTTTGTACTTTGAGCACTGGCGCTTTCAAGGTAAGGAGCTCTCAATACTTTGACCAAGTGATTAAAAAAATTACAGCGCCTAGAGATTTGAAAAATGGGGATGACAGTATACTGGACTGCGTTCCGTTTTAAACAGTTACCGGTATAGCAAATTAAAAAGGCAAGGCTTCACAGTATACTGAATTGACGTCACAGTATCAGTGGTCATACCCAATAATAGGTATTCACGTAGTCGCAATTCCTAGTTCCATGAGGTATTCACAGTAGTTACAGAGTTGCCATTTTCACGGAATGGTCACATTTATATCGTCGCTGTAGTTGGAAAATTAAATAACTACACTTTTTGCGAAATCGACTTTATTGCATTTTCAGAAAGACCAATTAAAGCCGCATCTTTCTGTAATTCTAATTTTTGATTATCATTATTAATTAAAAAGATATATGAAAATGAATCTTGCAAGGCGCCACACTTGGAAAAATAAATACTGAAAAATTGATACAAAAGTAGCGAGGAAAAAGTAGATAAATTAGCAAAAAATAAATAAGTTCTCTCTTTGCATCACTTCGAGAGTGAATAAAATGCATAAAGTTAGTTATTTAGTTTTCCCTCGACACATATTCTGCTTAACAGGGGCCATGCAGTCCAGAAAAATTAATTAAAATCAGTTATATAATTTTGCGTGTGTCATGATTGCAATGTAAGGGTACTTTTTAAATTGAAAAGTAAGTAAGTAAGATTCCACTGTCCAGTTTTCAGGCATCATTATTGTCAATATGGTAATGATGGTCCATATATGTCTAAGGGTTTGTCCCGTACTACTGGGCGACCGACAAGGAGGATAATGGAAGGGAAATTAACATTGCTCACGAGTTAATTACAATGGCATAACACCCTTTGCCGATTACAAAAACTTAATAATTTTCGCATAATGAGATTAACACATGCTCGATTACAGGCATGGTATGCACTATGCATCTATTCCTTCGTCACAAAGCAAAACATTGACGATTTTTAATCCGGAAATGGTTCTGAATAGGGTACTTGGAATTTGTAGCCATCAAGTTCAAGATTATGAGTACAATAGATTTTGCCCCCGTGATCTCATCCGCATGAAATCAGGTTTAAATTGTGAAACACCTACTTCTTTATTTATAATCGAAAAGCTGTCCTCATTTTTTATTGAAAGCTCAAATAGCAAGTTTCATTGATGTACTTAACTTGCAAAAATGTTTGACTACCGTAAAAATTTTCACCCCCTATTTAACCTCCATGGGGATAGAATTTCCAAAAATCCCTACTTATTAGATGCCTACATTATAAAAGGAACCTACTGTCAAAATTTCAAGCTTCTAAATCTAGTGGTTTAGGTTGTGCGTTGATAAATCAGTCAGTCAGTGATGATGACAAGTCTTTTTATAGGTAGAGAGCGTAAGAAGTCGTTTAATAAGTGAGTGGACTACTTAAGTCATCGGATGCTTTCCATTACTACATCTTTGATATCCCATCTACGCACACGAAGCGTTTAAGTCTTCATTTCTCGTTCGCACGACTAGGCTCCGGATATTTCTTCTGAAATCGTGAGTTTCCCGATACTACAAGAGTGAAAAGGCCAATCTTCAAGGCAAACGCGTTTCATCACTTCACTTCAGATCACTTTTCATCAGAGATGATAGTGATCAAGTGAGTACCTATAATGTATCGAATTTGTTTTTGTGAATGTTTTGTTTCCATAGAGTGAATGTGTAAGAAAATTCTCATAAGTTACTTTAGCTAATCGGCTAATTGAAAAGCTTAATAAGTTCATAGATACTTGCGAATCGATGAGCATCTTTGAACTTCCTTAAGAGTTTGAGTTAGCCATTTGACAAACGTAACCATTGGTTTTAAACACTCGAATGATCATGATAAGTTGTTATCAAGTCAGATATAAGAATGAAGGTGTTAAGTTTTTCTCATTTTATTTTTAAGCTGTTAATAATAAGAAACGTTTTTTGTTGGTTTTACTTTAAAAAAAACATTCTATTTTTGATTTAATGAGACACATGTATAGGATTTTCAAAGTTGAATAAGTAAACAATAGGTCGTTATAAAGTCTCACTACTGTGGGAAAATTAAATAAAGGCACTTATATCGTTAGTTTTTCGAACTTAAACGGAATCTTGACGAAGAAAAACTAAATAACTGACATGGAAAAATAAATAAGTGTATCAAATATTCAAAACTTTGGTGAGGGAAAACTAAATAATTGCATCTTATTTTTTTTCTCACAAACAAATTAATCAAAGTTTATGGCAAGTAGATTCGGACATAGATACAGTAACAAACTTTAACATATATAAAATTGTTTATGAAAACAAAGTTATCGCCATTTTTGACGCAAAAAAACACTAAATCGCGTTTTACTCGCGATATTGGTTTTGTTAGTTATTTAATTTTCCAACTACAGCGACGATATATCGTCGCTGTAGTTGGAAAATTAAATAACTACACTTTTTGCGAAATCGACTTTGTTGCATTTTCAGAAAGTCCAATTAAAGCCGCATCTTTCTATAATTCTAATTTTTGATTATCATCATTAATTAAAAAGTTATATGAAAATGAATCTTGCAAGGCGCCATACTTGGAAAAATAAATATTGAAAAATTGATAAAAAAGTAGCGAAGAAAAAGTAGATAACTTAGCAAAAAATAAATAATTTCTCTCTTGCATCACTTCAAAAGCGAATAAAATGCATAAAGTTAGTATTAAGTTCGGAAAAATTAAACAAAGTCAGTTATTTAATTTATCATCCCATGATTGCAAAGATAAAGGTACTATTAAAATTGAATAAGTACATTTATACAAAGGTAAAACTAAAAGAAAGATGATAGCTGTTATAATTTCATTAGAATCTTAGTTTAAATTTAAATGGACGTAATTATGTACCTTTTTCTTTTTGGCATCCTACTAATATTATAAATACAAAAGTTTGTGAAGGTGGGTGGATGAATGTTTGTTACACTTTCACGCAAAAACATTTAGACGGATTTTGATAAAGCTTCACGATGTCATAGCTTATACATCAGAATAGAACATGCACTATATTTTATCCCAGAAAGTTAGAGAACTTCTGCGGGAATCAATCATTAGCTAGTCTTCAATCCTAGTGTTCCACAAACTATTAAAATCTTTATTATTTTATGAGTAGAGTCGTTATTATAACAATTACTAGCGTCACTTACATACCCCTAGTTCGATTAAACCATTCTTAGTTAATTATAACTTGAAAAGGATAGTTTTGATTATACTGAACTTTACTCGCTATTTGATTTGAACCAGCTGAGCTCAATTGTTAAATTTAAATTTATAAAGGTAAAACTGAAGAAAAGTTGATAGTTATCATTTCAGTTGATACTTAGTTTTTAATAAGTATAATTGTTAAATTCAAAGTGAAATTTTGTTGATTTTATGAGTAGAATCGTATAATTTATTGTTATGTGGTTTTGTTTTTTTATGTTTTATTTTGTAAGTCTGATAGAAGAATCTAGTTGCTTCAGTCGTTTTATTGATTACTTTTTACAATAATATATAAAAAGAAATGTTTATTTGTTGGATTTCTTTTAAAAATCCTCCTTTTTTAGGGTTCCGTAGTAAACAAGGAACCCATATAGTTTCGCCATGTCCGTCCGTCTATCTGTCTGTCTGTCCGCGGTTTAGCTCAGAGACTATTGGTACTAGAAATCTGTGATTTGACAACGGTATAAATATCAATCACGCCGACAAAGTCGTGAAATAAAATTGTGAAAAATAATTTTTCTTAGGGTACCTCCCCTACATGTAAAGTGGAGGATGAATTTTTTTTTCTCGTGTATCCCATAGTGTGGGGTGTCGTTGAATAGGTCTTTCAAAAATATTGTGGGTGTGGGAACATAATTTTTCAATTCAGGGATCCGTTTGTGAAATAATATGATATTTTAAAGTGCTAAATTTTATTAGTCAAGTGTCCCCCCCTCTGCCAGCTAAATGGTTGTATATAGGATACAAGAAAAAATTCACAGCAGTAGTATATATAATGAATTTTAAAGGAAAACTATCACGGCTAAGTAGGGTTCATTAGTTAAGGAGTTATATCTGTTTTTTCTAAGTTAGGTATTACACGTAGTGTAAGTTGCATATTTTGTAGAATATTATAGTATTTAAACCATGGAACTCAAAATTTATTCAATATTCATAAATAAAACAAAAGCACTATCCTAGGTCAGCAATAATATTTGTGACTTGCAACTACGGAACCCTACACTGCGCGTGGCCCGATACGCACTTGGCCGGTTTTTTTATTAAATTAATACCCTTAAATAGGATTTTCATAGTAAAATAAGTAAATATCGGGTCATTTTAACATCTCAGTAAAGTGGAAAAACTAAATAAAGGTACTTATATCGTCACATTATCGTACTTCAACGCAATATTGACGAGGAAGAACTAAACAACTGACATGGAAAAATAAATAAGTGCATCAAATATTCAAAACTTTGGTGAGGGAAAACTAAATAATTGCTTTTTATTTTTTTTCTCACAAACAAATGAATCAAAATGTACGTCAAGTAGATTCAGAAATAGATACAGTAACAATCTATAACATATCAAAACATGGACCGTTAAATTGTTTATGAAAACAACAAACAAACAAACACTAAATCGCGTTTTACTCGCGATATTGGTTTTGTTAGTTATTTAATTTTCCAACTACAGCGACGATAGTTTGTATTGATTGGACCTAAAAGGTAATATTTCAAATATTGGACTTTCTGAAAATGTAATAAAGTCGATTTCGCAAAAAGTGTAGTTATTTAATTTTCCAACTACAGCGACACTATCTCCGCCTATCTATTTAGTGGACACCGTCGTCGGCTAAAACGACGAATTCTGCTTTTATAAGGCTGTTTTATAACCGATTTGAAAAAAGGAGGTTATCAATTCGATCCGAATGGATGATATATTTTTAGAATTGCACAATTTTCGGATTTAAATTTCACAAGTGTATGTATGTATGTTTGTCCATGTATTTCTCCAAAAATATTAATCAAATTGCAATAATCCTTTTTTAATTGGATTAGGAATTTTTCAACTTAGGGAACATTGCAAGTTTTATCAAAATCGGTTCAGTAGTTTAAAAGATATGGTCCAAAAAGTGATATAAAGTCGGTTTAGGTAACTTTCATTACGTGGATTTAGTTTTTAAAATCCCTGGGGAATCTATCATTTTCCGGGATAAAAGTAGCCTATGTCACTCTCCAGGTCCTCAACTATACCTATGCAAAAAATCACCTCGATCCGTAGGTAGCTTTGTTGCGGCGTGATTGAAAGACAAACCAACAAACTAAACAAACACACTTACGCATTTATATTATGAAGTATGATTGTCTAATGTCTACTGTGTAGCCTTCATGTTTTGATAATTTACCTACTGTTTTTGCGCGGCTTTACCTGTGTGGATTTAAGTTTTTAGTACTAATCCCGCGGGAACTGTGAATTTGTCGGGATGAAAATTTTCTATAATTATGTTAATCCAGGGCTTAGACTAATATCCAGGGTAAAAGCTATCTCTATTTCAAATTTCAGCCAAATCGGTTCAGTAGGTATATATTTTACCTAATTATTGTGTCGTGAAGAAAATAAAATAGGTATAAAAATATTATATCTAAACAACCATTTCTAAAATTCAATACTTTTTGTGCATTTTATGATAAAAAACAGTCGCCCCGCAGCCGGTTGGCGAGCTAAAAAAATAAAGCCCGTTGAAGAAAGTAGCAGTCATGTATTAGGGTAAGTACCTACCTACCAAGTGAAGTTAGACAAGATCACAAGAAACAATCTGCGCTGCGCGCCAGCGGGCGGCCGCGACACTCGATAGTAATATCAAAGAAGCCGCCGCCCGCGCAGGCCGAAACTAGCGATCAGCGACATTATGCTTTAATTTGTACGATTGGAATGTTAACCTTATTTTATTACTCATAAGACTGAATTTCAAAATTGTCAAATGGCTTGATAAGGTTTAAAATATTTGAAATCATTAAAAACCTAAAATTATTTAATTTTACAGAACTACTATATTTTCACAACTTTTGAAGAAAAAACTATTTTTAACCGACTTCAAAAAGAGGTTATCAATTCGACATGCATGTGTGTAATATTATTGGAAATGCAAATCACCTATATCACAATCTATTAGGGCTTACAAACATAATAATGTATGTATGTATGTTTGTCCATGCATTTCCACAGTCGATCTTAGACTTGCCTTTACACAAGTTTAAGAAATCAGTTAAAACTAATCTCATGAAAAAAGCATATTATTATACAATTGAAGACTATATAAATGACAAAAAAACGTGAATATAATTTATTCCAGCGATTCAGACAGTAGGTAATGATTAACGTGTAAATTCTCTTTTTCCTCATTGTGGAAACACTGCATACATAGCTATCTACTAAGTATAATGTAAAGGAACTTGTTTTGAAAACTGCCGAGTTTCTTGCTGGTTCTTCTCGGCAGGAACGGCATTCCGAACCAGTGGTAGACTCATGGACGGACGATTCAAAAGCACTTGTAAAAAAGTTTATTTGAATACAAAACATTTTTATTCTATTCTATTTCTCCGAAAATATGCGACCAATCTTTTTTTACTGGCTTACATTTACTTCAACTCAGGCAAGATATCGTTATAATCGTTTCAATAGTTTTAAAGATAAGGACAATAGGGCTAAAAATATCGTTTCATCTGGTGTCATCTTAAAAGATTATTATCTAAAAACATTATTCCATACGACAAAACTAAAAAATAAAGGTTTATTCAATTAGAAAACATTAATTAAAATTGCTTTAATTCTGGCCATGTTCACGAGATCGAAAACGTTCTTGAATCTCGAATGACGTCACAGTTCACGCCACCTTTGGGCTTTGGAATTGTCATTGAACTGTGTGTGAACTGTGACGTCATGTAAACAAATGGAACGTTTCCGCGGCAATTTATTTTTTTGAATTTATTTCTCGATTTTTATGGAAAATACTGAAAATTATGCCGAAATATTCGTTTTGTTAGCTTCAGCATAGCATTATTAACAATTTAATATGATTTTTTAAAAGTAGTCAAATACCCTATTGTTCGTTTTCAGTAGGTATATTTGAAATAGCTTGTTTTCCAAAAAAAGTTGGCAACCCTAGCCGCAGCCCTTGCCGTCCGCGGTAAAGCGTGCATGTGAGTCCTGCTGATGTAGGTAGGTACCTAAAAGTCTTTAGTCTTGCGACCTCCCTGGCGCAATGGTAAGCGCTTTGGTCTTATTAGAGGGAGGTTCCGGGTTCGATTCGCGGCAGGGAAATTTTGAATTTTATATTTTATATAATATATTTTATAATTTATAAAATTTTATAATTTCCTCTAGTCTGGTCTGGTGGGAGGCTTCGGCCGTGGCGAATAAAACCTACCGGCAAAGCCGTGCCTCCGAGCGATTAGCGTTTTGGTACTATTCCATGTAGAAACCAAAGGGTATACATACAGTATGGGTTTCATAAAAAACTGCCATACCCCTTACATGTCAAAGCTCAAAAAAGGCTAACTTGTATTTGAATTATTTATAAAAAAAATACGAAGCAAAACGAAGCAGCTTTTGTTTTAATGCCATCTAGTTCAATTTTATAGTAAACAATTCGTAGTTCATGTTAGAACCACAACCCTAATGGATACCAACCATGTTATGAGTGTGTGCGTGGGTATTGCGTCTCTACAAGGTCTCTACAGTAATTCGATATGACAGATATTTATATTTGATTAATCATCTAAATGGCTCCGTTTTAAAGTAAGCTAATGATTTGATAAAATAATAGGCATTGGTATACTGGCGCAATTTCAATATTTTTAAAATCTGTGCATAGCAACTTTGCGAAAAAATTAAAAATCTGTCAAACGCCCTAACAGCGCCATCTAGCGGCAATCTTTTCTTGAGAAGGTATGTCTCTTCATCCAGGAGTAAACTCCAACAAATCCAATCGTTTCCAAGCCATTTTATTTATTCATCAAGAAATCCACGATTATGGAACCAGAGCTTTTTAAATATCTTCACATAGGTACTTATGTAACAACTCAATATTATGCTTATCGCACATAAAAGCGATGTCACAAGGATCTGCTACGGTTTCCTACAAAGAAAAATCCGTGGTATGCCACACTGGTGCTCTAATACAACGACGCTGAGGCATCCTACATAAAAAAATCTTAACACTTCTGTCTTTTTGACGTGATAACGTCTTATAAATCGATGAACACCGGCTGCACGCACGAAAAAGTGGCACGTTCCGCCTAAGCCTGAGCGTGCAAGCGAGAGCGCGGAAAAGCGATAGAGAGGCACGATCGGCCCAAGCGTTGGCTTGTGACCACCGCCGCCCGGCGCCCGCCAGTCATGGCGTCCGCGCTGTGGTTAGCAGATGTGTCGCGAGCTAGTTCTAGCAGCACGCTGTTCATCTTTATGATGTTATCACGTAAAACTATCGTCTTTAAACCGAATTTTTTGTCTTAATATTATATTGATTAGTTTCACAATCGCGAAATGCGCGGTGAAAACGTCGATGTTGATTGACAATTGACAGCCTTCTGACGATCACGTAATCCTGAAGAGTGCACCGTTAACTAACGATCCAATTTTCGCATTAAATTGAAGGTCAAATGGTCACCGTAGCGCTCACAAATAATGACATTTGCGTAGCGCTGCGGTCACGGCCGCGACACCGCCGCGCCGGCCGGTGGGCGTGCACATTAAAGAGCTATAACTGCTCAAACAGACAGATAATTCCTTAGGCCGAAATTAGACGGCGGCGCCTCGTTCATCGTTCATTTTTGCGAACATTTTTTGCGAAAATGCACCCTAAGGCGACGTTTTAGCATAGGCGATTCGCCGCGCGATGCGCGGTTCGGCGTCTCGCGTGAGCCGTCGCACGATATGGCCAAGGTATGAGAGCGAGCGAGCGACGCACCGCGCGTCGCGCGGCGAATCGCCTATGCTAAAACGTCGCCTAAGTCCCTTTGCCCTAAGGGCAAATTTAGACGGTTCATTTTTGATGAAGCGGCTCGAAAATGAAAGCAAAAATCTGGAAAGCTAAATTCGCCCTCAGTGCGAATTAAGACGGTTCATTTTCGTAAAAATTTTCGCAACGATGAACGGGGCACCGTCTAAATTGCGCCTTACACGACGCGACACGAACTATACAAACTTAGTCCTTGTCTAGCGTGTGTGTATTTGTGTCTATTTTTTACGATGTAAGCTTATTTTGCTAGGGCGAATACGGTATTTGACTATATTAAAAATATCGTTTCATTTGGTGTCATCCTAAAAGATTATTATCTAAAAACATTATTCCATACGACAAAACTAAAAAATAAAGCTTTATTTAATTGGAAAACATTAAATAAAATTGCTATAATTCCGGCCATGGTCACGTGATCGAAAACGTTCCGTGATCTCGAATGACGTCACAGTCCACACCACCTATGGAATTCTCATTTTGTCAATACATTTCGACGTGTTTGTGCGGCGTAATAGGCTAATTTCGTCTGTTTTTCATCGTTACTATTTTATTAAATACCAAATAGTATGCGACACGCGGCCTAAACACATATTATAAAATTGTCATTGTTTGAAATGTGAACTGTTACGTCATGAGAGCAAATGGAACGTTTCGGCGGCAATTTATTTTTTTGAATTTATTTTTCGATTTTTATGAAAAATAATGAAAATTATGCCGAAATATACGTTTTGTTAGCTTCAGCATAGCATTATTAACAATTTAAGATGATTTTCTAAAAGTAGTCAAATACCCTATTGTAATTTACTGGCGTTTGGCGGTACAAAGTTTATACACCAAGTGGTGGTTAAGACACAAAGCGCATAAATACTAGAAACCACTGCACGCCTCAACCAGTCGTGTACAGGCTTCGGGCCGGTCACCAGTAACACGTGTGTGAGTGTGTGCGTGTGTGTGGGTGCGTGATATCTACATAATATAGTAGATATACGAATATTTTACACGAATGCCACGGTAAAAACATCTTGTATCTCTCTCTTGAGTATGTGCCACTGCCTTCTCTCACGACGATCACGTCATCCTGAAGAGATCACCCTTAATGAATGATCCCATTCTGTCATTTAATAATGGTCACATGGTCACCGTGGCGCTCACAAATAATGACATTTATGCGTAGCGCTGCGGTCACGGCCGCGACACCGCCGCGCCGGCCGGTGGGCGTGCACGCTAAAGAGCTAGAACTGTTCAAACAGACAGATAATTCTACAAGACGTGATGTATACAGTCAAATGTCTAAAAATGTTAACAAGACTTGAGAGAATCAAGTTTTGGAACTTTTCCATACTTTGGTTTCAAAAGGTTGGAAACTAGTCTATTTTTATGCCTGGTAAGTGGTAAGCAACAGTTTTTTTTTATTATGATATTACTCTCTCTCTCTCTCTCCTTTCCCCTCCGACTAATAGTCAATCTTGTGCTCGGAGTAGGCACTACAATAGTGCAATGGGTGGAATTATTTTCATTTCTATTCGATCACAATTTAGCTGAATGCACACTGACGATGACGAAAATCTTTTATAATAATATAAACCTTTATATAAAACATTTTTTTTTTGGATAATCTATAATAAAAAATTATTTTCAAAAAACCGACCTCAATCGCCTGCGCCACTGCAAAGTATATAATTTATTGAATTTTTTAAAACCGCTCGACCGATTTCGATAAAATTTCAATGGGACCACCTGGTGCAGGCGTCTTCGAGTAATTGGTGAAAAAAAAAAAGTGTGTGTGTCAGCTCCGACGCACGACTGGAGTTTACTCCTTAAAACGTCGTAATGCATTCGCGGCGCTCGCTGCGTCTCGGCGCCGCTCGGACCCGATCGGTACGCGCTCGGCTTCCCGAAGCGAAAGCTCTTTCGCATTCGACAACTCAAGCGAAAACCAACCTTATTTACTCAACGTTAGGGTAGAAATTTGCATCGTTGTGAAAAACGTAACGAGGGCATTCATAAGTAGATTTTACTTCTCGAATTTTTCTCATACCGGACGCCAAAAATCGATTCTTAAGGAGTAAACTCCAAATACTTAAAAAAAAGATTCTGACGAATTGAGAACCTCCTCCTTTTTTGAAGTCTGTTAAAAGTCCACCGTTAATATCGGAAGTTTGAATGGTATTTTTACCCCACTACGGCATAGCCAAAAGGAAGTGTTATGATTTAAGCAGTCTATGTTTGTATAGGCATTAGGCAGGTATGTGTATTTACGAATGTTCCACCGCACCGTAGCAAGTAAAATACTGAGCCGATTTTGATGAATGAGGTGTCAATCGATTCGTTACATCATAACATGATGGTCCGAGTGACATAGGCTGCATGTTATGCGAACAAAACCAATATGACGGGTGTTACATCCAATTTTCGGTAGTCGGGTTACAGTATTAAACTTTTGACGTGATAACGTCTTATAAATCGATGAACACCGGCTGCACGCACGAAAAAGTGTCACGTTCCGCCTGAGCCTGCGCGTGCTAGCTAGAGCGCGGAACAAGCGATAGAGAGGCACGATCAGCCCAAGCGTTGGCTTGTGCCGCCCGCCAGTCATCGTCAATTTTTCTTTATGACGTTATCACGTAAAACTATCGTCCGTAAACCGACTTTGCAGACAACCAATTTTTTATATGAAAATCTCTATTTATGGCCCGGATCACTAGTAATGATATAATATATGTAGATAGTAATTATCACGCAGGATTCGATTACATTGTATTCGCGAATATCGCTGACAATTTATACCGCCGCCTCACTAAGGCTTCCGAAATTGATTTAGCGAAGCTTTATAAAGGGGTGAATCTGATTACGACTTTGTATTATAAACCTTTAATAAAATGTTGCAACAAAGTAGCAATTAAATATCACTTGCTTCAACGGTGAAGGAAAACATCGTGAGGAAACCTGCACGCTTCAGAGTTCTTCATAATGTTCTTGAAGGTGTGTGAAGTCCGCCAATTCGCATTGGGCCAGCGTGGTGGACTATGGCCTATAACCCTTCTCTGAGAGGAGACCTGCGCTCAGTAGTGAGCCGTGAATGGGTTGCTAATGATGATGATGAATGATGAATAAAATGTTACCAATACCTACTTTTTAAATCTCATTAGAATGACTTAAGATTTTATTATGGACGTGCGCATGGATTTAGACATAGATTTTAGGATTGGTAGCCGCTTCACACCGACTAAGCTACCTATCCTAAATCTATGGACTTAGATTTCATTAAAAGCCAGTGGAAAATCTTTAATTTCCCGGGTAATCTACATGCCTGTGCCAAAATTCGTCAAGATTAGAAAATGATTACAGCTGTTCATAATAGATAATATCATGCTTTTATATTATTTTATCTGCTCCCATGCTTTAAATCTATTCTATCTATATATATAAAAGAAAGTGGTGTTAGTTACACTATTTATAACTCAAGAACGGATGAACCGATTTGGCTGAAAATTGGTGGAGAGGTAGCTTAAAACCAGGAGACGGACATAGGATACTTTTTATCCCGTTCGACCGCGTTTCCGTCAAGTCACTATAAAACGTGGTATAACAAAAACGCATCTGACATGGAATAACAAAAACGCAAATGACATTGGAATAACAAAACGTAAATGACAGCTAAACGTAATTTTGTCTTTGGTTAAGTATGGTAAAAAATTTGACAATTATAAAAAGTGTTATAATAAAGCATTACTGATATTATACATACGAAAGTGTGTTTGTTTGTTGGTTTGTCCTTCAGTCACGTCGCAACAGAACAGCGGATTGATGCGATTTTTGCATGGGTATAGTAATGGATGTAGTAGTGGTTCCTCAGACCGGGAGAGCTACTTTTTATCTCGGATAATGAAAGTTCCCGCGGGATTTTTAAAAACTAAATTCATGCGGACGAAGTCGCGGGCACCAGCTAGTCCCCTATAAAAGATTCTGAAACAGTTAGCTTATTAGTTATTCTTATTACCAACATTAAAACACCCAATGGCCTATTAACCATATCATACAAACGTATGATAATATAAACTAGCGGCACGCTATGATGGCCGGTTTGACACATTACAATAGCGATGTGGAATGTCAATTTATTCTCGAACAAAAAACAATTAAGTTTTGTTTTTGTACCTGATTAAATAGGTTTAATAAAACAAAAATGTATATGTTTATTTAATTTATTTGAACGAACTGAATATTTGAATGAAAATGAATATACATACTTTATATGCACACAAGAAACATATGAATACAAAAGATACCAAAAAAGGTGCCACAAAAGGCCATAATTAATCAGATTCGTCCATACTACTATTTTCACTGTCGTCACTGCTATCATCACCTACATTAATAATTATATGTTCGTTTTCTATAATATTATCTATTTTCACATCTCTTTCATAATCTTCCCTTATTAATTTAACAGTTCTATTCACAACCTTTTCCCAGTCTCCTTTAGTCACATGTTCACAAGCTTCTTCTAATAATTTTAGCATTTTTTTTGTGGTAAATGGGGGTTCTGTATTGTGTCTTGCAGCATATCCCTTAATTTGAGCCCACACCAACTCAATCGCATTATACTCACAATGGTAAGGCGGTAACCGTATAACTCTGTGCCCATGTTCTAATGCTATTTCGTCAATGACGTATCGGATCTTGGTTGGTTTGTTTTCTTTTAAAAGACGTACTAATTCCGCTTTTAACATATTCATGTTTGCATCTACGCCATTTTTACGAAGCCATGCGACGATATCAGCTTTCTTTTGGGATTGGGCAGGTGGCTTGTCAATTTGCATCGAGTGGTATGGGGCGTTGTCCATAATTATAATAGATGGTTCAGGGAGGCTACACAACATTGAGGTAAACCATTCAGTATACTTTTCTCCATTCATGTCTTCATGATAGTCTCCAGTGGTTTTTGACGCAAAAGCCATGAGAGAACCTTCGACAAACCCGTTGATGGTTCCGGCGTGACAAATTATAAGTCGCGATCCTTTTCCTACAGGAACTTTGGAAGTAGATGCTGCTGTGTCATCGTTCCAAGAACGGCCTACAGTATGGTTAGCATTAAGCCATGTTTCATCCAAGAACACAACATTTTGCCAATTTTTGATTTCTTTCACTTGCCGTAAAAAAGTATACCTTGCCATCGCTATATCAAATCTTTCCATCAATATTTTGCGTTTGTTACATTTTTTGTATCGAAATCCAATGGTCTTCAAAATCTTCGTTAAAGAACTTTCCCCACCGAAGAATAATCCAGCTTCCTTCAGTGAATGCACCAACTTTTTTCTTGTTGGATACTCCTTCTGTAAATAGTAGCCGTAAACATGTCTTCGGATAGCATCGGCATCAAAGCTATCGATGCCTACGACTGGTTTTGCTCGTTTTCTCTTTTTTGGTGTGTGAAGTTTATTTTCTTCTGTGCCAGTCTCGCCATATTTTTTTTTAGTTATCCGTCTAACAGTTCGTTGTCCAATATTAAGCGCATCAGCTACGCGTTCAACCACTGACGTTATAGGTAAAATTGGCCCTCCATTTTGAGCTTCACGATCGAAATAGTTACGAAGGCGTATTACGAACTCACGTGTCTGACTATTTAGAACAGTTCTCTGCGTACGTTCGGTCATATCGACGAAATCCACAACAAAGGGCTTGAACAGAGTCCAAATTAACGAGCAAGGGTCAACAGTAATGCAGTATCAATATTTGAAATCCAAAGCCAGGTCAAAACTATATCACAATCGCATTGCACTGACAGTTTATACTTTTTCGAAGCAACGTCAATTCGAAACTGCTTTGTTTTGCATTGAGCATTGACGCGAGTTTGCCGGAGGTAGTAGTTGTGCTAGCCAGCGATCCTATGTGACGATCGTATTAGATTCCATTTTTAAAAATTTTCAATTTAGAAAACCAAATGCCGAGTTGTGGTATATATCATATAAAAATAAAAATTTTACCTTTTGTATGAAACAGCTGATATTTTTTTGCGATTTCAGAGGTTTGTCCACATAGTGAAAATTGTTCATATTCACAAGTACATTCACCCCTTAAATGGTGCAAACTGATTTTTCTACACTTGTATACATTTTAGAAATCAATTTAATAAATAAATTTTGAGTCCTAAACCTAAAACTACATTCGATAAAATTTATGAATCTCTGCACATCACTATCGTCAATAAAGTAATACAATTATTTCCTTCAAAGTCGTTATCAATTAATACGGAACTTCATGAGCGGACAAACGTCAAACCGGCCATCATAGCGTGCCGCTAGTGTAATGTATTGAATTTCATAACACTCCTTTGTTTTTTTTTTCGATCCCTTCTGCGCAAAGGGTTTACTCAACAGACAGCCACATTCTTACTGCTCGATGCGTGGTATCTGTATGAATTTCAAAAAAAGAACATCTGTATGAATTTCAAAAAAAGAACATTGTCATTCACACGCGTTTCACTACCAGAACGCCGCGCGTCGTAAAAAAAAGTAGAGGTTATTCGAATCCCCGCCATTTTTCTTCGATATATTTATTGTTTTGTTTACAAAATTCATAATAAGGGTGTAGATAAAGTCTTGTATGCAACTGTTTTAAAACACTCATGTGATATTATTATCACCCACCCCGATAAACCCACATTCGTGTTTTAATACCCTTTATTATACTCGTACAACAGTTGCATAAATAACTATTGCGTTACGTTGATTCTCGCAACGATGTCAACATTTTCTTAAAAAACTCCTCACATTTGAAACTCTTTGATTTTTCGGGAAAAGTAATATCTATACATATAATAAAACTGTAACTGGAAGATTTCTGTACATTTAATATATTTTGAAAATTTTAATTGGGGGATGCTTTACCACATGAGTAAGGTAACAGAGTGGAAGCTACATACAAACGGCTCGCGGCGGGCTCACTCATACATAGCGCAACGCTGTGTGCGTGAGCTCTCACCGACACATTCACCGACACGCCGCTCAGGGTCAAACCAGTCCACTCAGGGTCAGAACGTAAGGGCTGACGGTCGTGCGTTTAGTGGAAATAAATAGACGAAGAGTGAGTGATTTAGATTTATTTATGTACTTAAATAGTGTAAAAATGCCAAACTCTTGCACAGTTTGTTTAAAATAACCCAAAGACAATAAGGACATTTCCTTTTTTTTATGTCTGAGAGATAATGAGAAGTAAGTACTTTTTATACGTATAGGTACGTATTAAATTAATTAATAAATAATATTAAAATTCTTTGTTATTCGACCGATTTCGTTTAAAATCGATATTTGGGCTTCCCTTGGGTCAAGAAAGAGGAAATGGATGCCAAAATTTAAAAAAGTCACCGCCATATTGAAATTCTTTGTTATTCGACCGATTTCGTTCAAAATTGATATTTAGGATTCCCTGGGGTCAAGAATTAGGAAATGGGTTCCAAAATTTTAAAAAGTCACCGCCATATTGAAATTCTTTGTTATTCGACCGATTTCGTTTAATATCGATATTTGGGCATCCCTTGGGTCAAGAAAGAGGAAATGGATGCCAAAATTGTAAAAAGTCCCCGCCATATTGAAATTCTTGGTTATTCGACCGATTTTGTTCAAAATCGATATTTAGGTTTCCCTGGGGTCAAGAATTAGGAAATGGGTTCCAAAATTTTAAAACGTCGCCGCCATATTGAAATTCTTTGTTATTCGACCGATTTCGTTCAAAATCGATATTTAGGCTTCCCTGGGGTCAAGAAAGAGGAAATGGATGCCAAAATAATAAAAAAGTCACCGCCATATTGAAATTCTTTGTTATTCGTCAGATTTCGTTCAAAATCGATATTAAGGCTTCCCTTGGGTCAAGAAAGAGGAAATGGATGCCAAAATTTAAAAAAGTCACCGCCATATTGAAATTCTTTGTTATTCGACCGATTTCGTTCAAAATTGATATTTAGGATTCCCTGGGGTCAAGAATTAGGAAATGGGTTCCAAAATTTTAAAAAGTCACCGCCATATTGAAATTCTTTGTTATTCAACCGATTTCGTTTAATATCGATATTTGGGCATCCCTTGGGTCAAGAAAGAGGAAATGGATGCCAAAATTGTAAAAAGTCCCCGCCATATTGAAATTCTTGGTTATTCGACCGATTTTGTTCAAAATCGATATTTAGGCTTCCCTGGGGTCAAGAATTAGGAAATGGGTTCCAAAATTTTAAAACGTCGCCGCCATATTGAAATTCTTTGTTATTCGACCGATTTCGTTCAAAATCGATATTTAGGCTTCCCTGGGGTCAAGAAAGAGGAAATGGATGCCAAAATAATAAAAAAGTCACCGCCATATTGAAATTCTTTGTTATTCGTCAGATTTCGTTCAAAATCGATATTGAGGCTTCCCTGGGCCATTATTTGTGAAACAACATTAATTGTGAAGTTATGGCAAAAATACTGATGTTCATTAAAAAAATTATATTTTTGTTAATTTAAGTATTTTTTGTTCAAGTTCAGAATATAACTGAAATTATACATAATTATACAAACTTTAATATTATATAATAATATAATAATATTTTTATTTTTTCCTTAAATTGTTGACATGCATCAGGTGACAACCCTAGCAGAATAGGTATACTTCTTCGACCTTCTTAGGAAGCTTCCTCTCTGTTCGGAATATTTACTCGTGTGGCTTTACTATCGATACTGAGCCCAAAACAGATTTTTATTTAATTTTTGTCTGTTTGTTTGTCCTTCTTTCACGTAAAAACTACCGCACAGATTTCTACAAAATTTTATACCGTGGTAGCTTATTACTCGGGTCAACATCTAGGCTACTTTTTATCCCGGAAAATCAAGGAGCTCCCGAGGGACTTTAAAAACTAAATCCACGCGGACAAAGTCGCGGGCATCAGCTAGTAAATAATATAATTCTCGGGATATGAATTAAATCAATCTAAGAAATGTATTAAAGATTTTAGCTTGAGAGGTTTGTCTGATTTTTTTGGTGTATTCCTAGTTGTTAGAATAAGGTTTGTATGAAAGATTTTTTTTAGAAAATGCACCGGGTAAACTCGGAAATTTTTGTATTTCTTCATATTAGTAAATTGCACCCGTTCGAAGCCGGGGCAGTTAGCTAAATAAAGAGAATCTACCACCATCGGTTCGGAAAGCTGATTCTGCTGAGAAGAGCCGACCGGAAACTCAGCAGTTGCTCTTTTCAAAACAAAAATGTTACAATATGTAGCTTATATTCTATCTTGTGGACAGCTGAAGCAAGCCGATTGCTTCCAAGCAACTTTGTCATTCAGAAATTCACTAACAGTATAATAAAAATAAATCTAATATATAAAATTCTCGTGTCACAATGTTCGTTCCCGTACTCCTCCGAAACGGCTGGACCGATTATTATGAAATTTTGTGTGCATATCGGGTAGATATGAGAATCGGCTAAAATCTATTTTTTATACCCCTAAATGATAAGGGTGACCAACCACTAAATATTTTTGCTGGCGGTACGAAGTTCGCGGGGTCAGCTAGTAAATAAATAAAATAAGCCTTTATTGCTGTTAATTTACAGTATAATAGACTCTACTTAATATTGTGTTTACACACACTCTTTTGTGTAATGGCAAATCCATAGGAGAATCAATCGCTCGGCGAATCGCGAATCTGAAGTAGAAATGGGCAGGACACATAGTTCGAAAAGGTAATGGTCTTTGGAGTCCCAACTCCCAAGGTGCTGGAGTGGCGACCCCGCACCGGGAAGCGCAGTGTTGGCAGACCCCACTAGGTGGACCGACGACATCAACCGAACCGCTGGATTCAGGCGGCGCAAAACCGAGGCCTGTGGAAGTCCATGCAAGAGAGCTTTGTCCAGCAGTGGACGTCTATCGGTTGATAAAGCTTGAAGCTTCAATAGCCCAACGGTTAAAGGTGCGGACTGAAAACTGAAGGTTCGAATCCCACCCGTTGCACTATTGTCGTACCCACTTCTAACACAAGCTTTCCGCTTATTTGTAGGGGAGAGGAGGATATTAGCACAGTAGAATTATAGTCAACTTCAACTTGACTAATATTCTTTATTAAAAAAAAAGACGAATGGCAAGTCTACCAATTCTTGGATTTTTCCACCAGTCTCCTTGTAGTGAAGTGCAGTGTAGGTATGTACTATGTTCCAAGTGATAGCCTGATAGTGTATCGCGGGTGCAAGGCGGGTGGAGTGTGCACGCCTTATCAACTCATTCAACGGGCTATCGGTGAAATTGCCAGATTGCGACCAAGAAGCACCAAGGTACCAATAGGGTATTTGACTATATTAAAAATATCGTTTCATTTGGTGTCATCCTAAAAGATTATTATCTAAAAACATTATTCCATACGACAAAACTAAAAAATAAAGTTTTATTTAATTAGAAAACATTAAATAAAATTGCTTTAATTCCGGCCATGGTCACGTGATCGAAAACGTTCCGTGATCTCGAATGACGTCACAGTCCACACCACCTATGGGATGTGGAATTGTCATTGTTTGAAATGTGAACTGTGACGTGATGAGAGCAAATGGAACGTTTCGGCGGCAATTTTTTTTTTTGAATTTATTTCTCGATTTTTATGAAAAATACTGAAAATTATGCCGAAATATACGTTTTGTTAGCTTCAGCATAGCATTATTAACAATTTAAGATGATTTTCTAAAAGTAGTCAAATACCCTATTGTCTAAAGGTTAATCTACCGATCGCACTCGCACTCGATGGCATTAGCGTCAAAGCAAAATAATCCTTGATTCTATCGTTTTAAAGTCACAAATTCAGTACAACCGATTTTAACATGGAGCGTTAGAATAGAATAGAAATATTTTTTATTCAAATAAACTTTTTTCAAGTGCTTTTGAATCGTCTGGCTCTACCACTGGTTCGGAATGCCCTCCCTGACGAGAAGAACCAGCAAGAAACTCGGCGGTTGCTCTTTTCAAAAAAAAATTTACAATACAGTACAGGTTAATCATTACTGTCTCATGACTCGCGCGCTGGAGCGAATTATATCCACGCTTTTTTGTCATTTATATAGTCTTAGAATAGAATAGAAATGTTTTTTATTCAAATAAACTTTTACAAAGTATTTTGAATCGTCAATGAGTCTACCAATCAATCTTCAATTGTATAATATGCTTTTTCCATGAGAGAAGTTTGATTGCTTTCTTAAACTTGTGTAAAGGCAAGTCTAAGATCGACTGTGGAATTTTATTATAGAACGTTATGGAGCGTATCTTACATAAACTTATAACAATGCATACACGAAATTGTGTTCTAATTCAATACAGTTATGGTTTATTTTACTTTGACGCTAATGCCATGGAATGAATAAGTTTTGATGAACAACTTTTAGACAATCGGGGGGGGCAGATACGCCCAAGTAGAGATCCTTTGTTCCGAGTATGATATAATGTGAAGTCACGATAGTGTGTGCCAGTACCCCTAACAATAAATCCATTTAAAACTAAATGATGCCCGCTACATCGTCCGCGTGGATTTTAGGTTTTAAAAAATCCAGAGGTAACTATTTATAATTTCAGGATAATTTAAATAAGCTTTTCCAATGCAAAGCTTTTTGACCTTTTAGAATCTGGATTGAGAAGTTACATGCATGAGCGAACGAAATGCCCATTTACTCATGAATCTCTTTAGAGATAAATCACGAGTATAGAAATGAGAAATACCTAAGCCTTTTAATATTGAAAAACTTCTACGTATATCACGAGTATGGGTAGACAAAATTGACTCATGGTCGCCTGCCTAGACCAACTGGAGTTCAATTATGAAGACAATACAGACTTGGTACCTACCTTTAATATAAAATAATCAATAGTTGCTAAATGCAATAGTTGAGGAGTACAGTGTTTATCTAGCAGAATAAAGGTTGAAGAGTGAGGCTATCTCGCAAACTGTCGCTATCGATTAAAAAAAATACTCAAATACATAGAGAAACGCACTTTTTTTGAAAGTCCGTTGACAAGGTAAGGCAAAATTTGAAAAGGAGATAGATTGCATTGCACCAAGGAACTAAATAGGAGGCATATCAAACTGTTCTCAGGGAGTTAAATTTTGTATGAAAGTCCGTCATTTTTCAAGTTATACTCATGAAACTCGGCGTTCGGGCTTTACATTAAAAACAAAAATTACGTGTTTTTTTTTGGAAAGTAATTCCTTATCGCGCGGTGCGGAAGGGGGCTAGACGGATCGACACTTTTTTGAAACCGACACTTTTTTGAATGTGAATTTGGCATTGTGTTCGGTATTTTCGCGGTACAATATTGGGTCGTCGAGCTGGGATTCGAACCATCGACCTTTGTCTGTTAGGCGACTGTCGAAACCACAAGGGTACGGAGATCTAATATTGTAGTGTGAAAATGTTGAACACAATGCCAAATTAATTAATCGAAAGGAACTTCGTTCCATCCGGGTGTCCCATGACACCTCTCAAGTTTTTTTTTTCTCTCAGGGGATAATTGAAAACTTAATAATCCACGACCATGCAACTAGTAAAATAATGTTGCAACAATGATGATGACATATGTCATGAATCATGATAGAGTGTACAAGATTTCCTGGAACCGCTCCATAACAATCATTATAAAATATGCACATGCCAATATCGGTATCGCTGCAATCTTTGTCTAGAGTCTAGGCGCAACACTGCAGGCATTCTATAGATAATTAATAATATTCAACAATGTTGCTTCTGGAAAGGGGCATTCCTATGAATTATTATTACAAATCAATAAACTTAAAGCACTGTGTTCAGTCACGATCTTCATTCGTGGAGCCGAATCACAAGCCGAATGAAAATCGTCTTATTTAAAATCTATGGGTCATAATATTATGAAAAAAAGTAGTTATAATTGATCGTATTTCTGGCCTGATGGCTGTTTCCTTAAAACGATGACGCAAACTTTTCTCGATGGAAAAAAATTGCAAAGTTGACTCTGCAAATACATAAATCGTTCTCTGTTATGCATACATTTATTTTGGTAAAATTAAGTACAATTGTTTTTCATATTTTACTACAACAAATGGCTGTTTTAGATTTTATTTATTGGAACTTTTAAATTATAATGGAAAATATTAAAATTATAACACTACTTTTTTTTTCAAAATATTATGACCCATAGATTTTAAATAAGACGATCTTCATTCGGCTTGTGATTCGGCTCACGAATGAAGATCGTGACTGAACACAGCGCCTTAAAGTGTCTGTTTGTGATTTTTTAAAGCCTACCTACGTGGATTTAACGAAGACCAAGTCGCAGGATAGCCTAGTGCTTAGGACTGCAGACTCCTATTCGGTGGGTCGGTCGGAATTACGTGCATTTAAGCAAGTAAATATCACATGCTACAACGGTGAAGGAAAACATCGTGAGGAAACCTGTACATCTGAGAGTTCTCCATAATGTTCTCAAAGGTGTGTGAAGTCTACCAATTCGCGTTGGGCCAGCGTGGTGGACTATGTGACCCATAACGTTTCTCTGAAAAGAGACCTGCGCTCAATAGGGAGACGTTAATGGGTTGTTCGTGATGATGATGACGATGAAGTCGCAGGAAAGTATTAGTTACAGTACTTATACATTAAAGTAAACCTACAGAACTATTAGAATAAAATATATTTGTCAAAAGAAATCACAAATTGAATTTAATAAGTTTGACATTATCATCATACAGGAATTTTGGTGCTATGGTGATAACTAGCAACTTAAGTTTTTTTTTTTCATCAACCCGCACCGCCCGCGCCAGCCGGTATTCTCTAAAATTGATAATATCAGTGTAATGATCGCAATGGCCTCTGCCCCCCGATTGTCTAAAAGTTGCCGATCAAAATCTTATTCATTTCATGGCATTAGCGTCAAAGTAAAATAAACCATAACTGCATTAATTCGTGCTCAATTTCGTGTATGCATTCTTACGTTTAGGTATGTACGATACGCTCCATAGCGCTCTATGTTAGTATCGGTTGTACTGAATTTCTGACTTCAAATCAATACAGTCAAGGAATATTTTACTTTGACGCTAATGCCATGAAATGAATAAGATTTTGATTGGCAATTTTTAGACAATCGCACCTCTGATTGCCTGGTACTGTCCCGCTATTGGACAAAATGCATTGTTGCAGAAAGAACGCGATAAATTCAGCCAATCACCACGATTGAGACTGTAGCTGGTAGCAACTTTAATGAGAAGAGTTTCTGATACAGTTTTTGCAATTCACGAAGGCGAGTGAGCTTTACTTGTGGTTACTTCGTGTACATGCACATTGCATAAGTGTGCGTGCCTGTCAAAGCCTAGGTGGGAGCGGGCAGGCGCGAGCATTGCGCTCGCTCACACTTATACAGATACGACACACACCCACACAACCATAAGTCAGTCGCCCTCGTGAATTGCAAGAACTATAACTAAAGCCTTTATTGGAGTGGGAATTTTTGCTTCATACCCAACTTTAAAACTTATCTTCTCTCCAGGATTGTATCTATGTCAACACATCAGTTTAGTGTTCTCGACCGATAAAAGACGCACCAATCCGCGGCCGCGCAAAGGTGTGTTCACACTAAGCTCAGTTTGTAGCGATCCTACTGTCTGTTGGTCAAATCTGTGGCTGAAATACAGAGCATGCTTTGACTTGAGACAGAGTTGATGCGAGACACAAATATGAATTGACATGTTTCGCAGTCTTTATCTTTGACGTGGTCTTATAAACACAGTTACACGACATAATAATCTCGTCTCGTTTTAATTTTGCAGTGTAGAGTGAGAGGTGCGATAAATAGATTAAGCCTAAAGAAATGTAGTGGCGCGGGCATTTGAAGTCGGTTTTTAAAAAGATTTTTTTTTATATTATATTAAATTATTATTATACAGGAGATTGTTAAGTAACGATTACTAGCGACGCTGGGTGAGGATTTAGGTATATAAATATATGGAACCATTTACCTCCAGTAGTTAAACTAGGTAAATGTGTGCAAACTGAACAGGAATTGATATTTGCATTGTAATTAGCATAATATCCTCTTAGCGTTCCATATAGGGTTGCCACTTGCCACATATCGATAATGCAAGAATGCAACTAAGTACTCAATGCCAAGCATGTACAAACTACTAAGCATGTACTACTACTCTGCCTGTCAAACTTGGTAGGTCGGAAAAATCAAGAACGAGAAAAAAAGAAAGGTCAATACTTAAATATATAAGAAAATAAATTATTACATATCTAAGGGCCGATTTAACCAACATAAAATAAGTTTTATCCGAGCGCAAATTTGATATTTTGACAGATTTTCAATAGAAAACTGTCAGAACGCCAAATTTATTTCTCCGTTAAACGTTACTCGACTTTGGTGAAATCGGTACATGTCATTCGAAAAACAAAACAATGTCAACACATCAGCTTAGTGTTCTCGACCGATAAAAGCCAATCCGCGGCCGCGCAAAGGTGTGTTCACCCTAAGCACAGTTTGTAGCGACCCTACTGTCTGTTGGTCAAATCTGTGGCTGAAATACAGAGCATGCTTTGACTTGAGACAGAGTTGATGCGAGACACAAATATGAATTGACATGTTTCGCAGTCTTTATCTTTGACATGGTCTTATAAAAACAATTACACGACATAAAATCTCGTCTCGTTTTAATTTTGCAATGTAGAGTGAGAGGTGCGATTAAGTCTAAAGATGTATAGAGCGTGATCTGGACTTGGCTCGGATTTGAGTGAGAGTGTGAATACGTATCTTAGTCTTAACGAACAGTCTGCACCTAACCAAACTGTCATTTTTGACGTGATAACGTCTTATAAATCGATTAACACCGGCTGCACGCACGAAAAAGTGTCACGTTCCGCCTAAGCCTGCGCGTGCAAGCGAGAGCGCGGAACAAGCGATAGAGAGGCACGATCGGCCCAAGCGTTGGCTTGTGACTAGAGAAAATTGTAATTTTCAATTAACTCCTTTGTATTACACAAAATAATGACAATTCAGTGATAATAATTCAATTCAATTCATAAAAGTATGTAATTTTTCATCAATGTTTCTTTAAGACGTTATCACGTAAAACTATCGTGCGTAAACCGACTTTACAGACAACCAATTTTTTGACCAATTTTATTTTTTTGAAATTTTATAGCAACTGGCATGTCAACACCATCGAGGAATGTGTCCCTTTGCCGAATCAGAGTGCATATCGCAGCCGGCTGGATGAATATACGCGTGTAATTTCGCTGCAAATAAGCCGCTCACTGAACGAGTCTGCGACCGTTTAATCACAAATAGTTGGTGCGTACTGTGAACGCGTTTTACTAAATTGACGCTACTGATGGCTTTATGTGAACACGCCCTAATCCGTGATAACTGTTATCAGAGCTGTGCCGTTATCTGGAGGGCACCCCGGGCGATATCTAGTCTGTTCACTTTCTCCCGGAATAGATCTCGGCTCAGTCAAGGTGTGTGAAGGTTGCAGACTATCTTCTGTTAGTTTTATCTCTCTACTTCGTATTCCTCATTGCTGAGATCGAGAGTCGAAAGCCCTTTCCATTAGTCACATTAACGATGGTTTCCTCGGAATACTCATGAATTAAGTGGGCCTTAAATCTAATCTAAGGAGCACTCTTAAGTAGTACTTAGCGACTCTAAGAACGGCAGATAATGAGCTATCTCATATTTATGTACAAAAGTACTAAATCTATGTAAGTATAAAGGTTGTATATATTAAAGTTAACTTTTTAACTGACTTCAAAAAAGGAGGAGGTTCTCAATTCGTCGGAATCTTTTTTATGTATGTTCACCGCCGATTACTCGAAGACGCCTGATCCGATTTGGAAAATTCTTTTTGTGTTTCAAAGGGTATACTTCCCAGGTGGTCCCATTGAAATTTTATCGAAATCGGTCGAGCGGTTTTTAGAATATCAACAATAAATTATATACTTTGTAGTGGCGCAGGCGTTTGAAGTTGGTTTTTAAAAAGAAAATTTTTATATTATATTAAATTATTTATTATTATACAGGAGATCGTTATGTAACGATTACTAGCGACGCTGGGTGAGGATTTAGGTATATAAATATATGGAACCATTTACTAGGTAAATGTGTGCAAACTGAATAGGAATTGATATTTGCATTGTAATTAGCATAATATCCTTTTAGCGTTCCATATAGGGTTGCCACATATCCATAATGCAAGAAAGCAACTACTCGATGCCAAGCATGTACATTGTACAAACTCTACTCTGTCAGAGAAAAAAAGAAAGGTCAATACTTAAATATATAAGAAAATAAATTATTACATATCTAAGGGCCGATTTAACCAACATAAAATAAGTCTTATCCGAGCGCAAATTTGATATTTTGACAGATTTTCAATACAAAAACTGTCAGAATTCCCAATTTATTCCATGGTTAAACGTTACTCGACTTTGGTGAAATCGGTACATGTCATTCGAAAAACTGATAGACGTTGGGGTCCCAAGATGGTCAAATTGCGACTCGAACCCCAACAGGTGGACGGACGACCACAAGTGAGTTGCCGGCTACAAGCGCCACAAGATCAGGTTTGTGGCGATCCTTGCCCGAGACCTAGGTCCATAAGTTGACGTCTATCGATTTTTTCTTATTATGTCACTTTGGAAAAGTTACAAGAATTTGAATTATACCTCCTTTTTGAGCCAAGGTCGTCACAAGCACGAATCACGATCCTTTCGAAATAGTGTCAACCCTATCATTCCACGTGGCATCGAATTGTGACGCGCAAGGAAGAAAAATCGCGTGCAGTGTATCTGAATTATCGCATGTACCGATTATATAATGTCCTCCCGACCGAATCCGATCACGGCGGCCAACTTGCTCAGAGATTAGATTAGCCATCTGCGCGGGAGATATTATAGTGCACAAGTGTGTGCGCAGACACAGGTGCACTCTCTATTCCCTCACTCTCATAATCCGATGGGACGGAAAATCCGACACGACCGGAGAGAGATCAGGCGCAGGACCGATGGCTTTACCTGCTCTCCGAGGCACGGGGATGACTCACCGCCAACTTCCTAACTCCGGGCTAGTAATGAGAATTTCTTGACAGAAAACCCAATACTTTTTTTGGCTCGACCCGGGAATCGAACCCGAGACCTCGTCATCCGTAGTCGAACGTGCTCACCACTAGACCAACGAGGCAGTGACCGCCGATTATATAGGTAGGCCCAAATAAGAAAATGCCTCCAATTGTCTTTTTTACACAAGGCGGTCTTAATTGCTGAGGAATTATCTTAATTACCATTTACCATACCTTATTAGCTTATTACAGAGCCTCGACTCATCTTTAAATATTATAACCCTGTTATATGTAGGTATACAGTGTTTAAGCAGTGATAGCCTACTGGTTACGACTACGGTCTCCTAATCGGGGGGTCGCAGGTTCGATCCCGGGCACTTTAAGCAATCAAAATAATATCACATGCTTCAACGATAAAGGAAAACATCGTGAGGAAACCTTCACGCCTGAGAGTTCCCCACAAAGTTTCCCAAGGCGTGCAAAGTCCGCCAATTCGCATTGGGTCAGCGTGGTGGACTATGGCCTATAATCCTTCTATGAAAGGAGACCTGCGCTCATTAGTGACCCTTTGATGGGTTGCTGATGATGATGTACAAGTCTTCCGGAAGTAATTCTCTGAATGATAGTGAGAACATTGTCAAACATAGCAGATATGGATTTCTATCCTATTCATTAGAGATGAATTTCAACCGGTAGAGATGAAGGTACGATCAGCCCTACTATAAACTTTGAAGCAAAACGTTTTGCGTATACGATACAGGTATACCAACCTCTAAATAACTGAGCATCCTGTATATGGATACGTAGAGTCACGTGGGAACACTCTGGATATGACTCAGATGGCTCCTACGTGATACATATCACAGATCGCCAAAATGGTGATCATTAGTGATGATGAAAGTCTACTAATTATTTCACATATGATTATGTTAACTATATCAAGCAACTAGGCCTATAAAATAAACCAAGTAATCAATACTTTAAACTAGCGGCACGCTATGATGGCCGGTTTGACGTTTGTCCGCTCATGAAGTTCCGTATTAATTGATAACGACTTTGAAGGAAATAATTGTATTACTTTATTGACGATAGTGATGTGCAGAGATTCATAAATTTTATCGAATGTAGTTTTAGGTTTAGGACTCAAAATTTATTTATTAAATTGATTTCTAAAATGTATACAAGTGTAGAAAAATCAGTTTGCACCATTTAAGGGGTGAATGTACTTGTGAATATGAACAATTTTCACTATGTGGACAAACCTCTGAAATCGCAAAAAAATATCAGCTGTTTCATACAAAAGGTAAAATTTTTATTTTTATATGATATATACCACAACTCGGCATTTGGTTTTCTAAATTGAAAATTTTTAAAAATGGAATCTAATACGATCGTCACATAGGATCGCTGGCTAGCACAACTACTACCTCCGGCAAACTCGCGTCAATGCTCAATGCAAAACAAAGCAGTTTCGAATTGACGTTGCTTCGAAAAGTATAAACTGTCAGTGCAATGCGATTGTGATATAGTTTTGACCTGGCTTTGGATTTCAAATATTGATACTGCATTACTGTTGACCCTTGCTCGTTAATTTGGACTCTGTTCAAGCCCTTTGTTGTGGATTTCGTCGATATGACCGAACGTACGCAGAGAACTGTTCTAAATAGTCAGACACGTGAGTTCGTAATACGCCTTCGTAACTATTTCGATCGTGAAGCTCAAAATGGAGGGCCAATTTTACCTATAACGTCAGTGGTTGAACGCGTAGCTGATGCGCTTAATATTGGACAACGAACTGTTAGACGGATAACTAAAAAAAAAAATGGCGAGACTGGCACAGAAGAAAATAAACTTCACACACCAAAAAAGAGAAAACGAGCAAAACCAGTCGTAGGCATCGATAGCTTTGATGCCGATGCTATCCGAAGACATGTTTACGGCTACTATTTACAGAAGGAGTATCCAACAAGAAAAAAGTTGGTGCATTCACTGAAGGAAGCTGGATTATTCTTCGGTGGGGAAAGTTCTTTAGGGAAAGATTATGAAAGAGATGTGAAAATAGATAATATTATAGAAAACGAACATATAATTATTAATGTAGGTGATGATAGCAGTGACGACAGTGAAAATAGTAGTATGGACGAATCTGATTAATTATGGCCTTTTGTGGCACCTTTTTTGGTATCTTTTGTATTCATATGTTTCTTGTGTGCATATAAAGTATGTATATTCATTTTCATTCAAATATTCAGTTCGTTCAAATAAATTAAATAAACATATACATTTTTGTTTTATTAAACCTATTTAATCAGGTACAAAAACAAAACTTAATTGTTTTTTGTTCGAGAATAAATTGACATTCCACATCACTATTGTAATGTGTCAAACCGGCCATCATAACGTGCCGCTAGTGTAATGATTTTAATCCATAAAATCTATACACATATATAGTCGTAAATGTGAAATTAATGGGAACACTCTGGATATGACTTAGATGGCTCCTACGTGATACATATCAAAGATCGCCAACGTGGTGATCCATTAAACTAGCGGCACGCTATGATGGCCGGTTTGACACATTACAATAGTGATGTGGAATGTCAATTTATTCTCGAACAAAAAACAATTAAGTTTTGTTTTTGTACCTGATTAAATAGGTTTAATAAAACAAAAATGTATATGTTTATTTAATTTATTTGAACGAACTGAATATTTGAATGATAAATAGTTACGAAGGCGTATTACGAACTCACGTGTCTGACTATTTAGAACAGTTCTCTGCGTACGTTCGGTCATATCGACGAAATCCACAACAAAGGGCTTGAACAGAGTCCAAATTAACGAGCAAGGGTCAACAGTAATGCAGTATCAATATTTGAAATCCAAAGCCAGGTCAAAACTATATCACAATCGCATTGCACTGACAGTTTATACTTTTCGAAGCAACGTCAATTCGAAACTGCTTTGTTTTGCATTGAGCATTGACGCGAGTTTGCCGGAGGTAGTAGTTGTGCTAGCCAGCGATCCTATGTGACGATCGTATTAGATTCCATTTTTAAAAATTTTCAATTTAGAAAACCAAATGCCGAGTTGTGGTATATATCATATAAAAATAAAAATTTTACCTTTTGTATGAAACAGCTGATATTTTTTTGCGATTTCAGAGGTTTGTCCACATAGTGAAAATTGTTCATATTCACAAGTACATTCACCCCTTAAATGGTGCAAACTGATTTTTCTACACTTGTATACATTTTAGAAATCAATTTAATAAATAAATTTTGAGTCCTAAACCTAAAACTACATTCGATAAAATTTATGAATCTCTGCACATCACTATCGTCAATAAAGTAATACAATTATTTCCTTCAAAGTCGTTATCAATTAATACGGAACTTCATGAGCGGACAAACGTCAAACCGGCCATCATAGCGTGCCGCTAGTGTAGTGATGATGAAAGTCTACTAATTATTTCACATATTATGATTATGTTAATTATATCAAGCAACTAGGCCTATAAAATAAACCAAGTAATCAATACTTTAATCCATACAATCTATACAAATATTATAGTCGTAAATGTGAAATTAACTCCTTCAGTCTGTCTGTTATCTCTTCACGCCTTAATCAGTTCAAACGGTTCCAATATTTGACAAGTTAGCTGACTTCATGAGAAAGGATATATAGGATACTTTTTATCCCGGGAAATCATACAAATCCCGCGGGATGTTTAAAAAAGTTTTGAATCCAGGTAAATTCATTTTTGAATAAAGAATATTTGCCAGATTTTAATCAGCATGGGTAATTTGGTAAAGAATTTTTCAAAAAAACTTTTTGTGCAACAATTTTTTATCCCGAAAACTCTCTGCTGGCTGGTACTCTCCCACCATTGGTTAAAATGCATTGATGCAGCAATAACGTCATAAATTCAGCCAATCAGAGGTCTTTGCGATCGGTACACTAATAGAATCATTTTTAGAGAATACCACTACAGTAATGTAGAAAAAATCGCCATTTCATGCTCTATAAAAACAACATTAGTAAACTGTTGAAAAGTAAACTCGCTGTGAAAACCCTGACGATAAAATTTTCAAAAACTAATACGGGTTAGATCTTAGTTTTTGAAAATTTGAAACCTTTTAAGACTCATTTTTTGAAAAAAAGAAAACACAAGATTTTGTGATATAAATCGTTCGAGCGGTTTTTAAAAAATCAACAGTAAGGCGCGGGCGATTGAAGTCGCTTTTTTTTTTTTAAAGATTTTTTTGTATTAGTTTATTATCTTGCACACTTTAAGTCAACGAAGATAAATGCGCTTGTTTGTTTAGTCGCACAGTCGATGCAAGTCCACGTGTAGCCTTGAGGCCGGACTTTACAGCGTTGGCTGTTATGTTGGCCCACGGCAAATAACGATAGGAATCTTTAGGGGGGGTTTGTTGTTGCATAACGCTGTTTAAGGTTACACTTCACACGTGCTTCTCCATACCTAGCCATAAACACATACGCTACCTTGTTCACATAACTAATTGCGTTTTTGATTCATTAATATATAATTAATGTTCTATCTATCTATCTGTCGGTCACGTCATATCATAAATAAGGGAGAGGGACTAGCTACTTTAAGCATCGATGACTTTAAGCGATCTAGGTTTTTGCAACTGCATCGCGTTTTCGCGCCTCAAAAGCGTTCGATTCAGATAGCCTAACCGTAAATGTCACTTTCTTACTTTATGTCAAGTGACAAAGACAAAATATGCGAATAAGCTATCCGACACTTATCAGAAGATGGTGAAAATGGCCCTAAAAGTAGCGAAGGTCAGCGTTTAAAAATTCCGAAACGCCGATGCTAAAAAACGCAACTCGATCGCTGCGACTGGCGTCTGTTGTTTGCCCACTGAACTCACCCTCTGATGGAACTTGTTGCTGTCGTAGGTGCGCTCGGCGCACAGGTTGTAGATCTTGTAGTGGCCCTGGTGCATCTGCTCCAGGAACCGGTACACGTCGTCGATGTGGTTCCTGTACACGCCCTCAAGCTTGTCCCCCGGGTAGCCCATCGCTGTCAGCCTGTCCGTTATATCTGTGTGTGTGTATATGTCAAGTGAACTCACCCTCTCATGGAACTTGTTGCTGTCGTAGGTGCGCTCGGCGCACAGGTTGTAGATCTTGTAGTGGCCCTGGTGCATCTGCTCCAGGAACCGGTACACGTCGTCGATGTGGTTCCTGTACACGCCCTCGAGCTTGTCCCCCGGGTAGCCCATCGCTGTCAGCCTGTCCGTTATATCTGTGTGTGTGTAAATGTCAAGTGAACTCACCCTCTGATGGAACTTGTTGCTGTCGTAGGTGCGCTCGGCGCACAGGTTGTAGATCTTGTAGTGGCCCTGGTGCATCTGCTCCAGGAACCGGTACACGTCGTCGATGTGGTTCCTGTACACGCCCTCAAGCTTGTCCCCCGGGTAGCCCATCGCTGTCAGCCTGTCCGTTATATCTGTGTGTGTGTATATGTCAAGTGAACTCACCCTCTGATGGAACTTGTTGCTGTCGTAGGTGCGCTCAGCGCACAGGTTGTAGATCTTGTAGTGGCCCTGGTGCATCTGCTCCAGGAACCGGTACACGTCGTCGATGTGGTTCCTGTACACGCCCTCGAGCTTGTCCCCCGGGTAGCCCATCGCTATCAGCCTGTCCGTTATATCTGTGTTGCACGGGTCAAGGAAATTTCCACAACAAAATACAAAAGCTTTTAGGTTAGCTTAAACTCTTCCTCAAACTCCGTCCCGCTTAGTCATTTCCCGCTCATTGCATTGGAAACCGCGATTTATTACTTAGATCGTAGACTTCTTTATCATCTGGCAGACATCCACAGCTGGATAGAAGTCTCTTGTATAGACTTCCAAATAGAGTAGAAATGTTTTTTATTCAAATAAACTTTTTTACAAGTCGATGAGTCTACCACTGGTTCGGAATGCCCTTCCTGCCGAGAAGAACCAGCAAGAAACTCGGCGGTTGCTCTTTTCAGAACAAGTATACAATTCAATAGATACTAAGCTATGTATGCAGTAAGCTATACATGCCCGGACTTGGGCCGCTTGTATCCACAGGCTCTCTGCGACTGGGGTCTGCCATTACTGCGCTTTCCGATCCGACGTCGCGACTCCAACACCTTGGGAAACCCAATGTCCATTGGTTTTTCGAACTATGTGCCCTCTGCCCCCACCCGATCCAAATTCAGATTCGCGACTCGATAGATATACAAGGACGGGATATAGAGTTGTACTTAAGGCGCTGTGTTCAGTCACGATCTTCATTCGTGAGCCGAATCACAAGCCGAATGAATATCGTCTTATTTAAAATCTCTGGGTCATAATATTATGAAAAAAAGTAGTTATAATTGATCTTATTTCTGGCCTGATAGTTGTTTCCTAAAAACGATGACGCAAACTTTTCTCGATAGAAAAAAATTGCAAAGTTGACTCTGCAAATACATAAACTCCCATCGTTCTCTGTTATGCATACATTTATTTTGGTAAAATTAAGTACAATTGTTTTTCATATCTTACTACAACAAATGGCTGTTTTAGATTTTATTTATTGCGACTGTTATAATTTTAATATTTTCCATTATAATTTAACAGTAGCCATAAATAAAATCTAAAACAGCCATTTGTTGTAGTAAGATATGAAAAACAATTGTACTTAATTTTACCAAAATAAATGTATGCATAACAGAGAACGATGGGAGTTTATGTATTTGCAGAGTCAACTTTGCAATTTTTTTCTATCGAGAAAAGTTTGCGTCATCGTTTTTAGGAAACAACCATCAGGCCAGAAATAAGATCAATTATAACTACTTTTTTTTTCATAATATTATGACCCATAGATTTTAAATAAGACGATATTCATTCGGCTTGTGATTCGGCTCACGAATGAAGATCGTGACTGAACACAGCGCCTTAACTCTACACTTACTTATTTAAAACATGGTTAAATACAATAATTAACACTCTTTTCCTCTCCAATTCAGATAATTCACTTTGATTCCACAGAACTAAGAATGCAGCATTAATCTTGATTCTCTTAACCTTTGTCACCGTTGTAATACCTGTATGTTGCATTCATAACTTGATAATTAAAGTAAATTAGAATTTAATTAATGGATGTCTTTTCTTATCTCCGGGCTGGTCTGATGAAAAATGAATGAATGACTTCAACTGTTCCTATTAGTAGTAAGTAACTAGTAGTAACCTCCATAATAAGGTACAAAACGTACGGCATACCGCCAAACGATTTAGCGTTACGGTACGATAACGCGTAGAAAGCGATTAGAAGTAAGGGTGGAGTTAAACTGCCATATTCCTTTAAAGTTAACCCACTTTCATCAGACTCCATCGTCACTTACCACTGACTGATACTTAGCAGCAAGAGCTAATTCGTTACCGAATAATAAAAAATTAAGTGGCACTCGGGGATTGCCGCGGTAAAGCTATTGCATAGCATTTTTTATCAACTTATGCAATTATAATATGCAATATTTTTTTTGCAAAATAAAAATTATGCAAAAAAATTATTAAAAAACAAACAAACAAGAAAAGCGCACTGTCACTACTTCGCGAATGAGATTCGAACCTGCGACATCTAAAGAAAGCGGCCGCTCGCCCACTGCGCCAAACCGAGCTAAATGTGAACTTCTAAAATGTTGAACGCTTACTGAACGACGGTGTTAGGTTTTTTTTCGTTAGGTACGGAATTTCTTGATTCGGTCGCCGCGCTCAAACTGTTTGTCCTGTTTCAAAGCCCGCGATAAAAGCTATGCAATAGCTTAATTAGATTAAGGAATAATAATTGAACATAGTAAGGAATATAGTAGTAGGAATAATATGTTTATGCTTATGACAATAATTAATAATTTAATTTAAGTATTTCTCAAGTCGTTAGGCTAGTGACAAAGCAAATGGCGGGTTCTAATTGCGGTTTTATAACGCATTACGTGTTCTAGCGAGCGATAACGCGCTAACCACAGGTTGGCCAAAAGGGTTTAATGGAAAGACATTTGTCTCGTATGCTAGGGCCTGTTTAACCGACTTAAGAAAAGGAGGAGGTTCTCAATTCAACGCGTATTTTTTTCGTCGATGTTACTCCATTACTGCGGTAAATCTGAACCGATTTCAATATTTTTTTTATTTGAAAGGTCATACCATAAGGTTAGTCCCATTTAAAGGTGAAGATCTGATGAATATCTTCAGTGATGGAAAACGGAACTCCTCAATGAATAAGAGCAAATCGCTCGCGATCAGAGAATGGGAAGATTTGACCCTGGTATGTTGAAGTCTGGCTAGCGTTGCAGTTTCATCGTTTCTATTAGTTGAGCCCCGCCCGACTTCAACATACGTGTACAAACTAAAATTATTTTATACTTTGTAGTGGCGTTTGAAGTCTGTTTTTTTTTAAAGAATTTTTATATATTATTGTTGCTTCTATTAAAAGCCTCCGAGTCTACACAAATCGAGATCTTTGTCACACCGACCGACTGTCCAATTTACTACTTCAGCTAGTGTTATTTATGAGCGGGACGCACGTATAAACTAACCACTAAAGAAAACAGATAAAAAAATAAACGTCCGAAACTCCGAACACTATTTGGTGGTTGGCAGCCGACAAAAAAACTTGAAAGGGTCGAGTTTTCGAAATAAATAACCTTAAAATGTCGTCCACAAATTAGAACGTTTCGAATAGTCACCCTAGAGAAGGCTGATCTTTTCAGATATTTTTATGTTGTTGCATTGAATTCGATCAATATATTTATTTCGTCTTTTCTATAAGCTTGTAAAATTTGTCTTAGTGAGGGCCGATTTCACCAACGTAAAATAAGGTTTTAACCGAGCGTGATATTTTGACAGAATTTTCAATACAAAAACTGTCAGAACGCCCAATCATCGGTCACAAAAATCTTGGTTATAAAAACGTTACTCGGCATTGGTGAAATCGGCACTAAAAGTGCTAAAGTTGAGTGTTTAGAAGAACTAGATCATTTGGAATCTTAACCCTATAAAAGGCTGATTATTTTGTGAGTTTTTTATGTAGTTGCATTGAATGAACATACATATAAGATACTAGCTTCTGCCCGCGACTTGGTCCGCGTGGGGTTAGGTTTCTAAAATCCCGCGGGAACCCTGTTTTTTCAGGATAAAAGGTAGCATAAATGTCACTTCAAGTCCACAAGTAGGTATCATCATCATCAATAACCCATCAACGGCTCACTACTGAGCGAAGGTCTTCTCTCAGAGAAGAGTTATTAATATACGCCATAGTCCCCAGTGCTGGCCCAATACAAATTGACAGACTTCACACAGCTTTGAGCACATTATGAAGAACGCTCAGGTATGCAGGTTCCCTCACGATGTTTTCCTTCACCGTTGAAGCTTGTGGTATTAAATTTCTTAAACACACTTAACTTAGAAAAGCCAGAGGTGCCTGCCTGGGATCGAATCTGCAACCCCGAGACCGCAGTATTAACCACTTAGGCTATCACTGCTTCTCAAGCAGCTACACCCATGCAAAATTCACGTCAATCCGTTGCTCCGTTATGGCGTGATTGAAGGAAACACAAACCTATCGCATTTATAAGGTTTCTTGGCATACCTATCAGATCAATGGTACAGTTACAGATAAAATATTCATATCATATATTCGAATCTCCGACGAGACACGTAATTTAAGACGTAATAACAAAGAATGGAAATCTATTTCAAAGCTCTTGACCAATCTTATGTGTCTGCGTTCATTTCATCTACATAATTTTTGGTGTTCCGTAAAGTTGTTGTAAAAACGGCTTTGGTGGTGTTATTAGTTATTTCTTATGCAAAAGAAGTCTTTTCTGGTTTAAATTGGAGTGACTAAACTGGCTAGAACCACAGAGTAGGTATATTAAAAGAACTTAGAAGTAGTGATAGCCTACTAGTGGTTAGTACTGCGGTCTCCTATTCGGGGGGTCGCAGGTTCGATCCCGGGCACGCACCTCTGGCTTTTCTAAGTTAAGTGCCTTTAAGAAATTATATATACATCGCAAGCTTGAACCGTGAAGGAAAACATCGTGAAAAACCTGCACACCTTAGAGGTTTTCATAATGTTCTCAAAGGTGTGTGAAGTCTGCCAATTTTGCATTGAACCAGCGTGGTGGAATAGGGCCTAAAACGTGCTTTAGTACATAGTAATTCAATGCCTAAAACCCTTCTCTGAGAAATCTGCGCTCAGTAGTGAGCCGTTAATGTTGCTGATGATGAAACTGGCTATGAGGTAAAGAAAATCCTATTAAAAAAACAATTTAGGTCACCAATCATTATCATAAACTCATCGCCGGTTCACTTCTGGGCACGGGCTCTTCCCAGAATAAAAACTAAAGACTCGGAATAAAAACCGAACTGGTGCTGGTAGAGTCTTGATTTGTCATAAGAACCACTAGCTCTTCTACTTCATTGTCAACCGATAGAAATCCACTGCTGGAAGGGTCACTTCATCACTTGCATGGACTTCTACAGGCCTTAGTCTTGCGCCACCTGAATCCAGCGGCTAGCACCGGCTAGCAGCGGCGGCACCTAGTGAGGGGTCTGCCAACACTGCGCTTCCCGGTGCGTGGTCGCCACTCCAGCACCTTGGGACCCCAACCACCATCAGCTCTTCGAACTATGTGCACAACCCATTTCCTCTTTGCAGTTTCGCGACTCGCTGAGCTATGTCCATGACATTGGTACACAACAGTTGAACACACAGGTTTAGTTAAACCACAAGTTGGTCTACACTCTACATGAATTAAATACATAATAAATTTTGAAGAAAGACTTAAATCCTTCTAATCCACCACGCTGGCCAGGTGCGAATTGGCAGACTTTAGAGATTTAAACGATATATTATTATAATTTTATTTAAAAACTCTTTTTGAAAAACCGACTTCAAACTCCCGCGCCATTACAAAGTATATAATTTACTGCTGATTTTTTAAAAACCGCTCGACCGATTTCGATAAAATTTAAATGGGAAGTATACCCTTTCAAACGAAAACAGAATTTTCCACAAGTCTTTGGGTAAATTTATATTGTATCGAACCTTTGTTCACCACAGCGTTTCACATTCTCCTCTTCACAGTTATCTGATGATAAGAAACTGAGAGTAACACATTACAACCATCAAACTATCAGCAAGCGCGTAAAATCGCTTTGGAATCATTGTTTCATGATTTTCTACAAGTGAGTAAGTAGTGAGGTAGTAAGTGAATAATACAAAATTGGCACAATGTCTAACAGTGTTTTAAACCTTCGAAACCTAGTTCTAGAGTAGGTACCTAAAGGTTACAATGTAAAAAACTGACAATGTAGTTTGAATCGGGTTCAAGAGACCGTTTCGCACTTGACGCGAATTTTTTATCAGCACTCCAAAGCTATTCAATTTCACAAGGCGGTCCTCCAGACGCTCGCGTTGTTAACATAGAAAAATTAATGAAGTTACGAAATGTCATCGACGGGCCACGAACCTGCATACACGGCAGGTTTACTTGACTTGTGGTCAAGCCACGAGGGATCTCACTCACTATTCTTCTTCTTCTTTATCAAGCGACAGATGCCCACTGCTTTACAAAGAGCTCTTGCATTGACTTCCACAGGCCTCAGTCTTGTGTCGTCTGAATCCAGCGGCTCTTTGCGACTAGTTTGATGTCGTCGCTTCACCTAGTGGGGGGTCAAGCAAACACTGCGCTTCCCGGTGCGGGGTCGCCACTCCAGCACCTTGGGACCCCAACGATCATCAGCTCTTCGAAATATGTGCTCCGTTCATTTCCACTTCAGTTTCGCGACTCGCTAAGCTATCTCGCTACTGGTTCTTCTACGGATCTCCTCATTTCTGATTTGATCTCGCAGGGACACTCCGGACATAGCTCTCTCCATCGCCCACTGAGTGACCCTGAGCCTTCTTATGGATCCCATAGTTAGCTACCATGTTTCGGATCCGTAATCACTGGCAACACGCATTGGTCTAACTACACTAGTGAGCTTTTAACTTGCGTAGAGGTATGTGTCATGCAAGCTGCCGAAGCAATAAACGCAAATGCATGCATCTACCCATGCGTTGACGTGTGCCAACTGCCAGCCAACTGAGCCAACATGAGGCAGGCGCCTCGCATACGTCTGGGCAGTAAGCCCGTGAGTATTTGGGCACTTTGCTGGTCCCAAAAAGGCTCAATAAATAGTAGGAAGCACTTGGAAGTTTAAATCAAAACACGAGTACAAAATACACGAGTGCAAAATACATATTGTATATTGAATTTCTCACAATACAACTTCAGTAAATTATCGTAGTAAGCAGTGATAGCCTAGTGGTTAGGACTGTGGTCTCTTATTCGGGGGGGTCGCAGGTTCGATCCCGGGTACGCACCACTGACTTTTCGGAGTCAAGTGCGTTTAAGCAATTAAATATCACTTGCTTCAACGGTGAAGGAAAACATCGTGAGGAAACCTGCACACCTGAGAGTTCTTCATAATGTTCTTGAAGGTGTGTGAAGTCCGCCAATTCGCATTGGGCCAGCGTGGTGGACTATGGCCTATAACCCTCTTTGAGAAGAGACCTGCGCTCAGAAGTGAGCCGTTGATGGGTTGCTAAAAAAAATTATGGTTACAAATACAGTTTTGAAACAAGTCGTTTATGAGCTTTTTACAATAAAACGCGGAACATGTTGTTGATGCGGTGGCTAAAATGGATGTGAAAATAGCTCTCTTTTTAAAACTCGCTCGACTGAATGATGAATCCAAAGAATAATAAACTTGTAATGATGGCGCGCACATACGTCGCACACGTCTTTGAAAAGTTTTCTGAATTCAAAATTATTTCTTAAATGAAATATGAAGGCAATCCGTCCTTTCGATAAAGGTCCTAAATGGACTCTAAGGCCTCTGCCTCGAATCTTGCGGGCAGCGGGGCGGCGGCGGCGCGGTCACCGCTTGTATGGAGTGCACCGCTCGTTGCCATATTAGTCAAGTTGAACTTGACTAATATTCTCCTCTCCCCTCCAAATAAGCGGAAAGCTTGTGTCAGGAGTGGGTGGGATTCGAACCTGCGATCTTTCAGTTTTCAGTTCGCACCCTTAACCATTGGGCTATTGAGGCTTGATTAGATTTTTCGAATTAGATTCTGCCGCTCCCGCGCCGCCGCCGCCGCCGCCCGGTGCCCGCAAGATTCGAGGCAGAGGCCTAAAACTTGTGGCCAACTCACACCAAACGACGGCAAGGAAGTATTTTTACACAGTTTTTTTAATAATTTAGTTTATTAAATATTTATGTAGCGTCGCCTGTCGCTAATTCCACAAGGCCATGGCCCCGACGTTACGTCACCGGCTGACTGGAATACTAAATTAAATAAGTTAAAATAAAACCTCCAAATCGAAGCTCTAAATGGGCCCACTTTCGTGACCCAAACCGTTGCACCGCATATTAACTGGCGATAATACGACTAGTTCTCTGTTCTTATAGATTAGCCATTTTGCCACAGCATAGCTATCATACAGTTCGGAAACAGAACCGCCGTAGTTTGAAAACTAGAATGAGACTATCGCAATCAGCCCCCCACAGCCAGCCGCAATAAACCATAACAACATTGAATTAGAACTCAATTTCGTGTATCCATTGTCATACGTTTAGGTATGAACGATACCCTAAACGGATGAGAATGGATACACGAAATTGAGCCCTTATTCAATGTTGTTATGGTTTATTTTACTTTGACGCTAATTTTGACGATTTGATCGGCAACTTTTAGGTAATCGGGGGGCAGCTCTACTTACTTAGCCAAAAAACACTATCACTACGTAAATAAGCGTCATTCACTTCTGCCCGCCAATTTATCATCGCCCGAAGTACGTAAAGCTGTATTACGTACCTATAGCATTATCCTTGTCCAATTCGATTTACGTATGGCTTTTGTACTTGTTAGTTAGCCAAAAAACACTATCACTACGTAAATAAGCGTCATTCACTTCTGCCCGCCAATTTATCATCGCCCGAAGTACGTAAGGCTGTATTACGTACCTATAGCATTATCCTTGTCCAATTCGATTTACGTATGGCTTTTGTACTTGTTAGTAGTAGTAGGTAATTAAACCAGTTCATTTGTTTGAAGTGTCGGAGGCGTGGATTGGCTGCCAATCTCTCACTAGAGGCTTAAATGGACTGATGGAGGAATAATATCATAACTTCTTTAGCTTGTAGCAAAGTGATCAACTCTTCCGTGATAAAAGGGGTATCGTGATTTATTTAAACAATAAGTTGGGATTTACCTTGCAAACTTAATCTCCTACAAACTTTATGGGACGAAAGTCGAGACCCGCTGCCATCCCTCCCCCGTTGTTCAGCGCTTTGTTAATAAGCGTCCGAACTCCGAACTGTTTGATTGTTAAGCTGTGGTATACCTAGCTATAAGAATATAGTCGAAATTGATTTGAAACTGTGATACGTGTGAAACCATTTCCGTGAGAAACTAATCATATAATATATCCTACGTAAAAAAGCAATTTACTCTGCCCCCCCGTCAATTTATCGTCGCCCGTAACTAAGCAGTAGTATGTTTTACTGTATGCCGTTATTAGCTTTAGATCAAACTACCCACACACAGATAAAAAAATAAGTTTGTTTGTATAGAGTGGCGAGGGTATTTGTATTCATTAGAGTGCTGTACAAGATCTGCAGAATGTACCAGAGGTTAAGATATACCTAAATCTATCGTCTTCGCGCGATATTTAAGTACGTCGTCTCTAGAATAACAATGGATTAGCTTTCGAAACGTGTATCAACTTGTTTAGGAGGCGTAGATTTATACTATCTGTTTTAAAACGTCCTTTATCTTAATTGGTAATCTTAGGGCTCATATATACGAGCGGCAAGTTGTATAACTCGGACTACACTAGCGGCACGCTATGATGGCCGGTTTGACACATTACAATAGTGATGTGGAATGTCAATTTATTCTCGAACAAAAAACAATTAAGTTTTGTTTTTGTACCTGATTAAATAGGTTTACAGTTCTCTGCGTACGTTCGGTCATATCGACGAAATCCACAACAAAGGGCTTGAACAGAGTCCAAATTAACGAGCAAGGGTCAACAGTAATGCAGTATCAATATTTGAAATCCAAAGCCAGGTCAAAACTATATCACAATCGCATTGCACTGACAGTTTATACTTTTCGAAGCAACGTCAATTCGAAACTGCTTTGTTTTGCATTGAGCATTGACGCGAGTTTGCCGGAGGTAGTAGTTGTGCTAGCCAGCGATCCTATGTGACGATCGTATTAGATTCCATTTTTAAAAATTTTCAATTTAGAAAACCAAATGCCGAGTTGTGGTATATATCATATAAAAATAAAAATTTTACCTTTTGTATGAAACAGCTGATATTTTTTTGCGATTTCAGAGGTTTGTCCACATAGTGAAAATTGTTCATATTCACAAGTACATTCACCCCTTAAATGGTGCAAACTGATTTTTCTACACTTGTATACATTTTGGAAATCAATTTAATAAATAAATTTTGAGTCCTAAACCTAAAACTACATTCGATAAAATTTATGAATCTCTGCACATCACTATCGTCAATAAAGTAATACAATTATTTCCTTCAAAGTCGTTATCAATTAATACGGAACTTCATGAGCGGACAAACGTCAAACCGGCCATCATAGCGTGCCGCTAGTGTAATTGCAGTCGACTGCGATGCGGCACGCCACATCTGTACGGCGACGTTTTCGCAATAGGCGAATCGCCGCGCGGCGCGCGATTCGGCGTGTCGCGTGAGCCGTCGCGCGATATGGCCATTGGCCAAGGTATGAGGGCGAGAGAGAGCGAGCGAGCGACGCACCGCGCGTCGCACGGCGAATCGCCTACGCTTCGCGGGCATGTCGCTTGCTAGCTGGTACTCCGATCTTCTTTTCATCCAGAAGACATCTATATCTCGGGAAGAAAACTCCATTTTGAGCATGCCGTCAGATGCTTAATCTATAAGGTTTTCTAATGCCAATCATTATATCGCTTACCCTAACTCGATGGTGGTGAAATTGATCTTTAGGGAGAGGGCAGATCAGCTGCTTTTAGCGGCAGCGATGGGCGTTTTTATGGTTTTTGAGTCGCTATACGGAAGCTCGATTCCGCTTCCGAACGCTAACGTGGGCACACAACTAACGCTAGTCGCAGCGATCGAGTTGCGTTTTTAAGCATCGGCGTTTCGCGATATTTAAACATTGTATCAAATGCTTTTGAGTCGCGAACACGCGATGCAATCGCAGTAACTCCGATCGCTGCCGCTAAAAATAGCCAGTCTGCCCTCTCCCTCAATTGGTTAATCCAAAATGTGACACTCTAAAACTTAGGGCTGATTTCACCAACGTAAAATAAGTCTTATCCGAGCGTACATATGATACTAGCTGATGCCCGCGACTTTGTCCGCGTGGATTTAGGTTTTAAAGTCCCTCGGGAACTCCTTGATTTTCCGGGATAAAAAGTAGCCCAAATGTTGACCCGAGTAATAAGCTACCACGGTATAAAATTTTGTAGAAATCTGTGCGGTAGTTTTTACGTGAAAGAAGGACAAACAAACAGACAAACAGACAAAAATTAAATAAAAATCTGTTTTGGGCTCAGTATCGATAGTAAAGCATCCCCCAATTAAAATTTTCATAATATATTAAATGTACAGAAATCTTCCAGTTACAGTTTTATTATATGTATAGATTTTGACAGTATTTTCCATGTATTTTCAACACAAAACCTGTCAGTACACCCAATTTATTCCTCGGGTAGGTAAGTAAATGTCACTCGACGTTGGTGAAATCGGAACTTAATACTGAAATGTCTGTTTAATATTGAATTCTAGGAAACCTAGTTGTAAAACAAGTGCAACAACCCTTGTTTATCCAATTACAAATGAGAGCCGCGTCGCTGAGTCAACTCGACGCGAAAGGGCTATTAGAGATTATCTAGACTTCATGACCTGCCGGCTGTCGCGACGATACATAATGATTCACCCTACGCTACGTGACCTACATTGATAGCTAGTTAAGGTGGAAGACAAGGGTCTGCCCGCGAAATTCAAATTTAATTTGGTTTTTCGCAATTTGTAAACTAATACGACAAAGTGGGCTTATGGAATTCTAATTGCGACAATGGCAGTATCATCCTCACAGGTTTATATAAAAAATTTTACTTGAAAGTGTCCAGTAATCCAGTTTAAGAAATTAATCAAAATATCGACTAATTTGTGAGTAACCCCCGTCCAACTCAGTATTTTGATTAATTTCTTAAACTGGTCACTTTCAAGTAGGTAAAGATTTTTATGTACACCTGTGAAGATGATAATTCCACTGGCGCAATTAGAAGGCCATAAGCCTACTTTGTCGTATTAGTTTACAAATTGCGATAAACCAAATTAAATTTGAATTTCGCGGGCAGACCCTTGTCTTCAACCTTAATTGAAGTTATCTATACCACATGTCTGTACCTCCATCTTCTTTTTAGGGCTCCATGCACAAAAGCCTTTTGTGCATGGAACCCTAGTGAATCACCATCCTTGCCATGCAAGAGACTTAATATGTCCAACAATACGCTTAGTACAAGATTTGATAGTTAACTATAAATAGTAAACTATGAAATTACCATCAAAGTAAAATAAACCATAACAGTATTGATTTAGAGCTCAATTTCGTGTATGTATTCTTATACGTATTTTAATTTTCCGGGATAAAAAGTAGCCTATTTCACTCTCCAGCTCCTCAACGATAACCATGCAAAAAATCACGTAGCTCTCTTACGGCGTGATTGAAGGACAGACCAACAAACAAACACACTTTCGCATTTACCAGCTGATGCCCGCGACTTCGTCCGCGTAGATTTAGTTTTTAAAACCCCTCGAGAAATCTTTGATTTTCCGGGAGAAAAAGCCTATGCCACTCTCCAGGTCCTCAACTATACCCCTGTAAAAATCACGTCGATCAGTAGCTTTATTGCGGCGTGGTTGAAGGACAAGGCGACAAGCTAACAAACCAACAAACACACTTTCGCATTTATAATATTAGTATGATTATTAAAATTATTAAAACAATAAAAACCCGACTGCTTTTATGATATCAATTGAAAAAACATATTTTCGTAATCACCTTTTCAAACCCTTTAATTTGATACCCCTACTCGATAGGATTTCAAGAAAAAATATTTTTGAACTCCACATTATGGCGTCCAAAATCCGCCATTTTGATTTTTTCAAATGTTGTTGTTCTCGTTGATACTCGCACTGGCATGGCAAATCTAACGACGTGCCACTTATCAAAATCGGCCCAGTCTCTAGTGTGCCACAAAGGAACAAACAAGCTGTCTGTCAGAGCTTTATTATAACTCCTGAATTAATGAGCATATCCTCTAACTACCTCGCAAATCACAAAAAATGTAAGTCTATAGGTCCCAAGCAGAACATTATGATTTTCGATGGCATAGAAAAAATAAGGGACAAAAAAATTTGTCGCATTACATAGGCCAAGACAAGGTTAGTTACTGGCACACCACAAGTAGTAACTGTTTTAAGTTCTTAACATTTATGACAGTAATCATTCGACGATGTATATGTGTGTATGCAACTGGATGTAACTTTATTCTAATCTAACAGGACAGCTTAATAAATAGCGGTTCAAACTTTTTGGCCGTACCGTGCCGTGCCATAATTCAGCCGTTCAATATACCGTAAAAGGCTGACCTTTTCAGTTTTATCCTGTCGCTGTGCACGAAGATATATATCTACTTTACGTTTACTAAAACGCTGTTAAGCCAAGCTCCAGGGAATTTGAGGCTTGATCTTTTAAAAACTTATGGAAGGGTTGAGCAAGACGAAGGTAGTTCAAAAGCTGACGAAATGATGAGGATAGACAAGAAGGTTAGAGAAGTGGAATCGGTTAAAAGAGACTTCAGGAAAGAGATAGGGGACGGCAGTCCAAAAAATGACGAAATGAAGACTCTATCATAGCGGGCATGAGATGGACGAAAGGTAAAGGGAACGGGTAAAGTGGAATCTGTTGAAGACCTCAGGGAAGGGAAGAGATAGGGGACGGCAGTTCAAAAGGTGACGAAATGAAGATGCTGCCAATAGCGGGCATGAGATGCACGAGAAGGAAAAGGGATTAGGGAACGGGTAAAGTGGAATCGGTTCTAGAAGGCCTCAGGGAAGGGAAGATATAGGGGACGGCAGTTAAAAAGGTGACGAAATGAAGACGCTGTAATAGCGGGCATGAATGGACGAGAAGGTAAAGGGAACGGCTAAACTGGAATCGATCGAAGACCTCAAGGAAGGGAAGAGATAGGGGACGGCAATTCAAAAGATGACGAAATGAAGACGCTGTCTTAGCGGGCATGAGATGGACGAAAGGTAAAGGGAACGGGTAAAGTGGAATCGGTTGAAGACCTCAGGGAAGGGAAGAGATAGGGGACGGTAATTCAAAAGGTGACGAAATGAAGACGCTGTCATGAAGCGGGCATGAGATAGGCGAGAGGGTAAAGGGAACTGGAATCGCCTTAGGATACGTATTGAGGCAGAATTAGGTACAAAGTACTCTATCGACTGTGGTATTTTCGGCAAATGCTCAGCAGCTTTTTTATGTCATTTATTCGAAGACATGTCGAAATCGAAAGGTAAAACTTTAACTGTCTTCGAAAAAGATGGAGGTTCTGAAATCAACGTGTATTTTTTTGGCGTTATTACATATATTAGGAGATGAAGGGATCTCAATGGAAAACGAGAAATCGCTCGGCGATCAATATAATCATTTAGTAAGCATTTGTTTAAAAGTCCATTTAGGTTTTCTTTATTGTTAACGTGAATTGACAAAAACTCATAATCTACCATATTGGGCTTAGCAACGTTTTATTAAAAGGACAGGCAGATATACGATCCCCGTTTCCGAAGATTTTTGGCAAGATTACATTTTAATATTTGAAGAACGGCCGTTGTAGTGAGACACCGAAATAAAATTAAGACCGTTTCCAGACGCTGCCAAGATTCGGAAGATAAACTATACTCCATCGGACTGATATTATCGTGTTTTGAGAGAACTGGATATCTACTTAGCAACTTTTCAAGTTTCGTTTGAGATAAGTGCTAAGTTTTTGATATCAGCTACTTTGTTTGCTAGCTTTGCTTTTGTTTTACTTGCTAAATTAGTTTTTAATTGAAAGTACTTAAAGATTCTCTCAATTCGGCTTTGAAATAAATTATTTTTGGCTTGCAAAAATCTTTAAGAGCCAACTTATTATTCCTCCCATAGATCATGACGTAAAAGAGGCGGTATAATACACTTTTTTATATTATTCGATGAAAAATTAGCCCTTAACTGCGATATTAGTTCTCACCTGATAGTAGGTGACGATGCAGTCTAAGATGACAGCGGGCTAACTTGGAAGGGGTATGGCTGTGTAAATTCAATCCCCAACGGTTTCTACAAGCTATCGTACCGATACAGCCAAATCGTTTCATTCGTTATGGCGTGAAGGATACTATAAACAAACATCCATCCATCCTCACAAACTTTCGTATTTATATTATTAGTAGGATAGGTGTACATTTTTTTATTGATAGATAGGCTTGCGCTTGGCGACAATCAACGCTGGGAAGCATTGATGAGGTCTAGGTTGGAGCGCGCTTGCCTAGAAGATGCCTATTCACTCTTGCCTTGAAGGTGTTCAAATTATAGGTGGCAGGAATCACGGATGCTGGTAGGGTATTCTACACCTTGGCGGTTCGTTTCAGAAACTTTGAACTAAAGCGCTTCGTGCGACTAGGTTGGTTTTCTACCAAACCATCATCGGCTCACTACTGAGCGCAGGTCTCCTCTCAGAGAAGGGTTATAGGCCATAGTCCACCACGCTGGCCCAATGCGAATAGGCGGACTTCACACACCTTCGAGAACATTATGGAAAACTCTCAGGTGTGCATGTTTCCTCACAATGTTTTCCTTCACCGTTAAAGCATGTGATATTTAATTTCTTAAACGCACTTAATTTCGAAAAGTCAGAGGTGCGACCCGGGATCGAACCTGCGACCCCCCGAATAGGAGACCACAGTCGTAACCACTATCACTATCACTGCTTACGAACGGTGAACATCACAACGTATTTCATTAATTCATTAATTATTTGCGTCTTGAGAGTAGGCGTAACACCATCAAAAGAGTAGGTATTCCTAAATATTCTTATTGTGTAATACCGAATAGCAACGAAGCCCACAGCTTTGGCTCGTAGCTGTAAACTGATGAACAAAAAAAAATCAAACCAGATTCAACAAAACCCAAGGTGATATCACTTGTTTTAGAAGCAATCGTTAAGGTAAGGATACACAATATGTGCTTCTTAGCAGTACGCTAAGCTAGAAAGTAGCAAAAAATGCTACTTGATTAAAAAAAGACTAATTACCTAGATCATCACACTGTTGTTGACAGCTTTTGGTGCTAGGCGCTAGGCTTAAGACTAATAACGCATAGACCGATAGTTCCATACCACGAGACCAGCTTAAGGTTTATTATACGGGTCTGCCCGCGAAATTCAAATTTAATTTGGTTGAGTTGGGCGTGAGTTACTCACTTAGTCGATATTCTGACTAATTTCTTAAACTGGACACTTTCAAGTAAAGATTTTTATTTAATTCTATGAAGATGATACTGCCAATGACGCAATTAGAAAGCCATAAGCCTACTTTGTCGTATTAGTTTACAAATTGCGAAAAACCAAATTAAATTTGAATTTCGCGGGCAGAACTGTGTCTTCTACCCTAACGTGTAACCATAAAACGAACTATGTGTGGTAAGAGGCGTCGTTTATTTAAGCTCGCCGACTCCGACACGTACACTAGTGTGCGTGCCGATAGGCGAAACTAGCCTTTAGACTACCATGATTTATTTTCGCTCGCCGAGACGGGTGTGCCGGTAGGCGTAAGGAGCCTTCAAAGGCCTCCATGAAAGGGTTAGACTCCGCGCGCGGCGGTCTTTCTATGCGTTTCTATGACGCTAGGCATTTTTGCGACCGCATCACGTTTCTGCGATTGACGTATAGCGTACCGCAGTCGGCAGTACAGCACCCCGATTCAGAACATTTCGATAACTTCCCGTTTCGTTACGATTAGATATCGATCTCGTATCGAAAATTTTTTGTCGTGCGATTCAGAACGTTCGGTTATAGAATTCGATTCGATGTCGACTACGGAATCGGCTTCGGTATCGGTATCGACAAGATACATTAAATTACATGTAGATTTACGAAGTTTGTTGTTTTACCAAAATTTCACTTGTTATTATATAAATGTTAGCACTAAATAAATAGATTTTAATCATTTTCGAAGGTCATTGAAGTAATTATTTAAAATGATAACTTGTTAAATTATTGACGGCCAATTTTCAGCCTCGTCGATAGATAAGTAACCAACTAAAATTATCGGACGTTCGGAAAATCTTATTCGATAAGGTTGTTGTGAATAGCGTTTGATAGAAGATATCGAACGATATCTACGTCGGTTCGATTCGGTTTCGATTTCGACAACTTCTCTGTCGATACGAGTATTCTGAATTGAAAATTCATCTTATCGTACGATAACAAACCGAATCGATTGATAATTATGTTATCGTAAGGTTCTGAATCGGGGTGCAGATCGAAAATCGCAGAAACGCTACCTAAATCGCGCGATTTGGCGTTTTTGCGATCAAAAATCGCTTAAAGCCATAAAAACGCCGTTCCCTGCCACTAAAAGTAGCCAGTTCAACCTCTCCCTTAGTAGCAATTTCTAGATTTTTAAGTATCAAAAAACTCATGCTACCATCTATCCGTACGTGTGTCTGAGTACGCTTTTGGGAATAGTTTCCGTGATATTAAAGTTTTAGTAGCGATTTAGTATTTTATGTATCAAAAAGCTTAAGTGGCACTCGGGGACTGCCGCGGTAAAGCTATTGCATAGCATTTTTTATCAACTTATGCAATTATAATATTCATGCAATATTTTTTGCATAATAAAAATTATGCAAAAAAAAATTAAAAACAAACAAACAAGAAAAGCGAACTGTCACTACTTCGCGAGTGAGATTCGAACCTGCGACATCATCAAAGAAAGCGGTCGCTCGCCCACTGCGCCAAATAGAGCTACTTGAGAACCTCTAAAATGTTGAACGCTTACTGAACGACGGTGTTAGGTTTATTTTCGTTACGGAATTTCTTAATTCGGCCGCCGCGCTCAAACTGTTTTTCCAAGTTCAATGCCCGCGATAAAAGCTATGCAATAGCTTAAAAATCCGCGCTACTATCCGCACGTGTGCGCCGAGCGCATAACGTCGCAACTTTGTGAATCGCAACCGCCTATTAAACATAATATGTGCGCGAGTAGTCGAGTACAGCCCAGTTATGGAAATCAGCCATTGTTGCTAGGCGCGTTTAATTTCACTATTCAATTGCGACCTTGAGATCATTAAGTCTAGCTTTATAGCCGAGTGCGATAAACGTACCGTTATAGTACAAGAGCATATGGTTTAATTTGGTCCCCAAAATTAACATATGGAATGAATTAATGAATGATACACTCTTAGATACTGTACTACTTATTAATATTATTTACTAGATGATGCCAGCGACTTCGTCCGCGTGGATTAAGGTTTTTTGATTCCCGCAGGAATTCTGTAATCTTCCGGGATAAAATGTAGCCTATGTGTTAATCTAGAGTATTATCTATCTCCATTCCAAATTTCAGTCAAATCCGTCCAGTAGTTTTGCCGTGAAAGAGTAACACACACACACACACACACACACACACACACACACACACACACACACACACACACACACACACACACACACACACACACACACACACACACACACACACAAACTAGTGTGATAATAGGCTACGCAGCTTTCGCTGATGCGCCTATAATATCAATTACTGTGCTTGAAGTTTCCAATACTTATGTATAATGTTATGGGTCTAATCTGTTTTTAAATTGATTATCTGAGTTTGAAGTCAATATTTCTTTGGGCAATCTATTCCATTTGTGCACCACTCTGCTTGTCAGAAAGTGCTTATAGAGATTGGACGATGCCAGTTGATGCCTTATAGTTTTATATCATGTCCTCTTAACCCAGGGTTGCTCTTTCTCAAAAACATATTCTCGAAATCAGGGATGGTGTAGAATTTATTCAAGATTTTGTAAATCTCAATAAGATCCCCTCTTTCTCGCCTGCTTTTGAGAGTTGGGAATCCAAGTTTAGCTTACTTGGCTGAAGAACTAATAGCGCGGCTGAACAGACACCCTCACCTTCGCACTTCACTTCCTATTTAATGGCATTTAGAACCACTTTGTAAAAGTTTATTGGAATAAAAAATTATTCTATTCTATTCTAACGACCTGTACCTACCACTAGCTCAAAATATTTCTTGATGGTTCTTCTCAGAAGCAAAGCCCTTTTTAAGCAAAATCACGACGGTTGTGCTTTTTAAAAAATTTAATGAAGTACCTAACAATATTATTACGTTTCACGCATCGATGGAGTGACTATATTCCAAGCTAGTAAGTATAGTAATCTTAATTTTGACAATAAAGTTTTTAAGTGTTTGGCGAAATGTGAATCACGATTTATGCCGCGCGCTCTCAGAGTAAAACTTAGTATTACGAGGTTGCAGCGTCTATCAAATATTTGCTAGCAAATCTGATATCTGTGTAAACACAATAAGCTTCCATTTCGTGTGTGTTTGTCATTAACTATAGAGTGTTAAACAGTTTTAAGTAGGTACGATTTCTCAGAAGTCAAGTTTTAGAAACGCTTTAATGGCTTTTAAGTCTTCCAAGTCTAGTAATTATACAAACTGATGCCAGCGACATCTGTGTGGATTTAAAGTTTGAAAATCCCGTGGAAACTCGTGATTTGTTGCCTAGATCACCTCCATGTGTAATCCTCTACCTGCTAAGCTGTTTCGAAGATTAGCTCAGATAAACAGTACGACGGACAAAAAAAATTGAATAATCGAGTGCCTGGTTTTTTTTACTTTGTTAGAATATAAGCCATGCTGAACTTAGCTAATATTCCTATTTCCTTTCCAAATAAGCAAGCTTTAGCTTCTGCTAGGAGCGGGGAGACAAGACAAGCGTATGGGGACGGAACCTTCGAGCTTTCAGTTTTCAGTCCGAGACTTTATCAGTTACGCTATTGAAGCTCTAGGCTTCACTCTGCTCAGGTGATCGTTACTCGATGCAGTATTTAGTTCATCAAACAAAATAAAAAAATCGGCCAAGTGCGAGTCGGGCCTCGCTCTTTTAGGGTTCCGTTAAAAAAAATTAAATTAAAAGATTTCCATCTACCCACCTACCCATTTTAATTTAATTTTTTAATTTAATTTAATTTTTATTATTTGTTGTTATAGCGGCAATAGAAATACATAATATGTGAAAATTTCATCTGTCTATCTACTACGGTTTACGAGATACAGCCCGCTGACCCACCTACCCATTTTAATTTAATTTTTTAATTTAATTTAATTTTTATTATTTGTTGTTATAGCGGCAATAGAAATACATAATATGTGAAAATTTCATCTGTCTATCTACTACGGTTTACGAGATACAGCCCGCTGACAGACGGACGGACGGACGGACGGACGGACGGACGGACAGCGTAGGCTTAGTAATAGGGTCCCGTTGGTACCCTTTGGGTACGGAACCCTAAAAATAGAGCAAAAAATTAAGAATTCTGTAAAATCGGTCGTATTTTCAGATTGAAGATTTAAAAAAGTTATTAATTCTACTACATTCATGCCCCAGTTCTAAAAAACCGGTCAATGGATGTAAAATAAAAGGTCAAAAGTCATGTTATTATTCTTAGATCAGTAGATTTTAGCTTTCCACTCTTTATTCCCACTCTAATAGTGGATTTGAGTCAGGTCGAATCGGAGTACGCCCTATAGATTTCAGCCTCAAGAACACCTTCCAAACTAGTTGCTACTAATCTTGATCGAAAAAAAACTTTAATGGGCCGTTCAAACCCCAGCCGTTGCTTGTTTGTTAGACCGCCCCTTGAATTTTCATCTGTCTATCTACTACGGTTTACGAGATACAGCCCGCTGACAGACGGACGGACGGACGGACGGACGGACGGACAGCGTAGGCTTAGTAATAGGGTCCCGTTGGTACCCTTTGGGTACGGAACCCTAAAAATAGAGCAAAAAATTAAGAATTCTGTAAAATCGGTCGTATTTTCAGATTGAAGATTTAAAAAAGTTATTAATTCTACTACATTCATGCCCCAGTTCTAAAAAACCGGTCAATGGATGTAAAATAAAAGGTCAAAAGTCATGTTATTATTCTTAGATCAATAGATTTTAGCTTTCCACTCTTTATTCCCACTCTAATAGTGGATTTGAGTCAGGTCGAATCGGAGTACGCCCTATAGATTTCAGCCTCAAGAACACCTTCCAAACTAGTTGCTACTAATCTTGATCGAAAAAAAACTTTAATGGGCCGTTCAAACCCCAGCCGTTGCTTGTTTGTTGGTCCGCCCCTTGAATAACCCCATGTTGTAGTTTAGTGGAAAGTGGAAACACCTTCGAAGAGAGCTGGTTCCACAGTTTGGTAGTGCGTTTCTTTTTTAACCAACTTCAAAAAAGGAGGAGGTTCTCAATTCGTCGATTTTTTTTAATGTATGTTCACTGATTACTCGAAGACGTCTGGAGCGATTTAGAAAATCTTTCTCGATTTAAAATTTTTTTTGTTTGATAGTATATATGTAGGTACTTCCCAGGTAAACTTCCATTTAAATTTTATCGAAATCGGTCGAACGGTTTTCAAAAAATCAACAATAAATGATATACTTTGTAGTGGTACTACGCACAGCTCAAACCACTGGAACTGGATGGTTCGGGTTGTAGCTATTATAACGTAGGCATCCGCTACGAAAAGATTTTTGAGAATTCATCCCTTAAAGGGGTAAAATTGAGGTTTGAAAAATCGAACTTAACGTGAGCGAAGCCGCAAGCAAAAGCAAGTATATATAAATAGCAAGCAAACGAGCAGGCCGGTCGTTGATGCATGTGAAGCGATTACCGCCGCCCATGAACATTTGTAGCACCAGAGGCACCACCAATGCGTTGCCGGCTTTTCAGGAATTTGTTGGTCCGCCCTAGAATAATCCCATGCTTTAGTGCAGGGAAAACCGCCGAAGGTATAGTCTGTTTTTTTTAACAAACGAGTACCGAAGTTTTTGACTGCGGTGCTATTGGGCCTCGTAATCAACATAGATTCCCAGGCCCCACCCCTAAAATGACCCATCCCTCTCTGTCAATATCGGAAATGTGCGAGAGACATAATCAGTACCCCACCCCTAACAATGACCCATCTCACTCTGTCAATATCAGAAAAGTGCGAGAGACATACTCAGTACTCGTTTGTTAAAAAAAAAAGACTATAGTTGGTAATTACTGAATCATGTCATTATCTATTTTCAACTGATTAGCAAGAAAAGGTTAGAATTATTTTGCTATAATCCGCCAATAGAAAAAAATCTGTATGGTCAAACATGCAATTAAAAGCTAAGCACCACTCACCTACCCAGCCAAGCAAAAAAGCCAAGTTCCCAAGCAAGCAATGCCACCACCACACAAGACTTACACTACTCTCGACGCACGTTTCGCCCCGACACCGGAGCATCCTCAGGAGATGTCGACTTTACAATGCTGTATTGTCTAGTCAATATAGCATTGTAAAGTCGACATCTCCTGAGGATGCTCCGGTGTCGGGGCGAAACGTGCGTCGAGAGTAGTGTAAAAGTCTTGTGTGGTGGTGCATGTGAGTGGTGGTGGCATTGCTTGCTTGGGAACTTGGCTTTTTTGCTTGGCTGGGTAGGTGAGTGGTGCTTAGCTTTTAATTGCATGTTTGACCATACAGATTTTTTTCTGTTGGCGGATTATAGCAAAATAATTCTAACCTTTTCTTGCTAATCATGAACTTCCGCAAAGTAACGCCTGCTTCTATCCAATATTTTCAACTGAATTAATAGACTTACATAGATATAAGTACCTACGTCTAGACTCGTGGAAAATCTTGAATGCTAGATAATTACACATTATCTAACATCTAGGTACTACAATAAATTGCTTTTATCTAATCTATACAAATAAATAAAACTGAAGTGTGTCTGTGATTTCGAAATAACTGCCTCTTATGTTTTCACGAGTACTCTGATGATATTATTACAGGCAACGTTTTAAAATTTTAGCCGGGCTGAACCGATTTTCACGGGATTTTCACAGGCAGGCAGAGGTTTTACATGGCATGATCTAGACTACCTCGAACCGGGAAATATTAATAATTTATCCTTATCCTACTTCCTACTAATATTATAAATGCGAAAGTTCGTGAGGATGAATGGATGTTTGTTACTCTTTAACGCCACAACAAATGAACCGATTTGGCTGAAATTTGGAATAGAGATAGCTCATACCCAGGATTAAAACTGAGGCTACTTTTTCCCACGGGAACTAAAACCCTTAATCCACGCGGACGACGTCGCAGGCATCGTTTAGTCTAGTTGATATTACAAATGCTTAAATGTATTTTTTGTTTGTTTGTCCTTTAATCACGCTGCAACAAGTTACAGATCGACGTGATTTTTACAAGGGTATAGTTGAGGACCTGGAGAGTGACATAGGCTACTTTTTATCCCGGAAAATTAAGAGAGTTCCCACGGGAATTAAAAAGTCGAGGGCAACGTCTAGGTTTTTAATAAAAAAACCTTGTACCGCAATGTACTTCTGTCGGCTGAGACAACAAAGTTGCGGGCATCAGCTAGTCTATACTAATATTATAAAGAGGAAAGATTTTTTCGTTTGTTTGTTTGTTTGTACCGAATAGGCTCTGTAACTACTGGACCGATTTTAACGATTTTTTCACCAATAGAAAGCTAAGTTATCAGAAAGTAACATATCGGCTATAAATTATTGTCAAAAATTTAGAGATCCTTAAGAAAATTGCAATAATGTAACCCAAAGTAGCAAAATTTTGCCTATAAAATGCATTATTTGGCGTGTGCTGAGAAAACTATTGATTAAAAATTATGTACTACATTGTTAAATTACTCATTATTTTCCACAAAAATCTCCCGGAGGGAATATAATATCTCTCCATATTTAAGTCACAATAGTAGCTTTTGTGTTCTAAAATTTAATTAGATCGCCTTTATTATCGTAGTATTATTTCTTCCTTACATTCTTTTATATAATAAATGCGAAAGTGTGTTTGTTTGTTGGTTTGTCCGTCAATCACGCTGCAACAAAGCTTCACGTGATTTTTTGGATAGGTATAGTTCAGAACCTGGAGGGTGACATAGGCATATACCGGAAAATCAAAGAGTTCCCCGCAGGATTTTAAAAACTAAATCCACGCGGACGAAGTCGCGGGCATCAGCTAGTCATGAACAAACATGGTACTCGTAATAATATTTGACAAGGCCTGTTCACACCGAGGATTACTGTAACCTTAGCTGAGCAGAACCAGTTTTTTATAAATAACTTATGCCTCTCACGACGTACATGCGACCTCTTTCAAGGTTTCAGTGCTTTTGTACAGTCAGCTACAGATTACGACTAGGCCCCATGTAAGTACCGTAACGTGTATGAATGTAAAATCTACAAGGAGAAAATTTTAATAATTAAGTGCCGATTTCACCAAAGTCGAGTGATCTTAGGAATAAATTGGCCGTTCTGACAGTTTTTGTACTGAAAATACTGTCAAAATATCAAATTTACGCTCGGATAAGACTTATTTTACGTTGGTGAAATCGGCCCTTAATGTAAAAAAACCCTTTTAAAAACCGACTTCAAACACGCCATTACAAAATATATAATTTATTTTTGTTTTTTTTAAAACCGCTCGACCGATTTCGTAAAAATTTAAATGGGACCACCTGGGAAGTATACCATTTGAAACAAAAAAAGATTTTTTTAAATCGGTTCACACGTCTTCGAGTAATCGGTGACCATACATTTAAAAAAAAAGAGACTAACGAATTGAGAACCTCCTCCTTTTCTGAAGTCGGTTAAAAAACGAATCGTATCTCTTCTTTCAATTTATTAAGCTTTTAATTTATTTAATTTAGTAACAAAATTGTATGCCAGTTGCAAAGATAAAACGCATCTACTTTTTGCCCGCGACTCGTCCGCGTGGAGTAAGGTTTTTAAAATCCCGTGTGTACCTACTACAGAAAAACAGAGTTCCAGGATGAAAAGTAGCGTTATGAGTTATGAAACTCTCCAAGTATTTAACTATACTGATACAATAAATTACGTCGTTCAAACGTTCATCAAACGGTGCGGGTTGTTACGTTCCCTCAAATATGGTTGAGCGAAGCAATGCCTGGGTCATGCGTCATGCTCGTGAACGGGTGCCGCCGGCGGGAATGGGGCTACTTTACTTTCTGCCTGCCCGTCTTAACATGTGTTAAATTATAATTAGATATAATTAGGTATGCTTTTGTGGAACTTCCCCCTCATTGTGAAAACACTGCATACATAGCAAAATATCTATTATATTGTAAACTTGTTTTGAAAAGAGCAACTGCCGAGTTTCTTGCTGGTTCTTCTCGGCAGGAACGGCATTCCGAACCAGTGGACCGACGATTCAAAAGCACTTGTAAAAAAGTTTATTTGAATAAAAAACATTTCTATTCTATTCTATTCTAACCAAACAAACTTTCGCATTTATAATATTAGTAAGGATTTAAACTCAACCACGGTTTAAAAATTTTTGTCTGCCTGTCTGTTTGCCAATCATTGGAGCAGCTGATCTGATTTATCTATGGAGTAATTTAAGTTCTAAATTACTCGCTGGACGGACGGAATAGCGGGCAAAAGCTAGATGTGTGTTACCTTAGCAACTGGCACACAATTTTGTTACCAACTGTACTACTAATATCACACGACAAATCGTGTAAATTGGTTTGTGCTGTATTCCTCTACCAGGGCGAGGCGTAAAATATGAAAAAAATTAAGTGGCACTCGGGGACTGCCGCGGTAAAGCTATTGCATAACATTTTTTATCAACTTATGCAATTATAATATTTATGCAATACTTTTTTTGCATGATAAAAATTATGCAAAAAAATAATTAAAAAACAAACAAGAAAAGCGCACTGTCACTACTTCGCGAGTGAGATTCGAACCTGCGATATCATACACCATACGGTTAAGAAAGTGGCCGCTCGCCCACTGCGCCAAACAGAGCTGCTTGCGAACCTCTAAAATGTTGAACGCTTACTGAACGACGGTGTTAGGTTTATTTTCGTTACGGAATTTCTTGATTCGGTCGCCGCGCTCAAATTGTTTGTCTTAAATCAAAGCCCGCGATTAAAGCTATGCAATAGATAAAAATAAACGGCACAAACTCTGCAACCAACCATTTGACAATCCAAGCCATTTATGCAATCAATCAATTTCTTGTTAAGACGAATCAATGAAGAAGAATTAATTTTCTTTTCTATTATCATGGGTTGCCTGGAAGAGATCGTTTCGTAGCTTTAGAGCCGCCTATTATACCTACTCTATTTTGTTTACTTTGTATTTTTATTTTTATTTACTTGAGTGTACGATAAAGAATATTTCATTCATTCGTTTCAAAAAGAATTTTATCTACTCCAGCATCGAAAAGTTCAATTTCAAATTTGACAGCTGAATCGAAATGAACCATCTTTCGGTTTTGCTTCTCATTTCGATGCAGCTCGTTGTATGGGGGCTGAATCGAAATGGTTATCTTCTTAAGACTGTGCCGAGCGAAATGTGCCAAACAGGCAGTCACAGTTAAGTTGATAAAATCAACAGCATTTGTTCAATACATCTATAATATATACATTAACCATAACGAAGAATGCATTAACAATTACATCGTGGAAAAAACTTAAAATGATTAATATTTTAGCCTACAAAATTACATAAAGTTGGATGAAAACTGCAAAAACGTATGCTGGCGTTAAGCGATTATTTATATTATAACAATAGAAATCTAACGTAATTTTCAGTTCAAACAAAGCATGAATATTTATATTATAATAAATCCGTCTCAAATATTTAAATTACTGTATGACCATTGAGATACATATTTATCAAAAAGCACTTCAAATCTGCCATACATTTTTGTATGGCGGCCACGCGCCGGTTTAAATACGCGTCGTTCGTGCTCTGTGATTCAGTCGTCCACGAGTGTTCAGAGTGAGTCCACGTCACTTTGCAGAACAACCCACCGATCGCGTCTCGATCGTAATCTCGTGTACGTCTATCGACAAAACGATGTAAGTATTTTTTGTGAAAAAACACAAAAATTCTTATATCGCGTATGCTGTGGAATCTATTGACAATAGAGCAAAGTAATGTACTACAAGTTTTATAGAGGACATCAATATCTACAAAAAAAGTCGGCAATACCATAAATCTAACTATTACAGATATGTCACAATAACTACATATTCGCCCTATAGTGAATAAGAATACGCTAGTGTCCGTATATCTGTCTGATGCTGTTTTTTTTATATTTGAAAGACGTGATCGAGATGGATCTTAGCTATGATTTACGAAAATCTGCTTAGGCGTTTGAAGAAGATGAAGCTCATTTCCTACTTGTCCCCGCCATATTGGATTTTTTTGCTAATGGACTGATTTCGTTCAAAATCGATATTTAGGCTTCTCTGGGGTCAAGAAAGAGGAAATCGATGTCAAAATTTAAAAGTCACCGCCATATTGGAATTCTTTGTTATTGGACCGATTTCGTTCAAAATCGATTTTTAGTTTTCCCTGGGGTCAAGGAAGAGGAAATGGTTGCCAAAATTGTAAAAAGTGCCGGCCATATTGAAATTCTATATTATTGGACCGATTACGTTCAAAATCGATATCTAAGGTGCCCTAGGGTCAAGAAAGAGGAAATGGTTGTCAAAATTTTAAAAAGTCCCCGCCATATCGAAATCCTTTGTTATTGAACCGATTTCGTTCAAAATCGATATTAAGGCTTCTCTGGGGTCAAGTAAGAGGAACTGATTGGCAAAATTTTAAAAAGTGACCGCCATATTGAAATTCTTTGTTATTGGACCGATTTCGTTCAAAATCGATATTTGGGCTTCGCTGGGGTCAAGAAAGAGAAAATGGATGCCAAAACTTTAAAAAGTCACCACCATATTGAAATTGAAAAATTGGGTTATGAATTTCAATATGGCGGTGACTTTTTAAAACTTTGCCAATCATTTCCTCTTGCTTGACCCCAGGGAAGCCCAAATATCAATTTTGAACGAAATCGGACCAATAACAAAGAATTTCAATATGGCGATCACTTTTAAAATTTTGGCATCTATTTTCTCTTTTTTTACCCAAGAGAAGCCTAAATATTGATTTTGAACGAAATAGGTCCAATAACAAAGAATTTCAATATGGCGGTCACTTTTTAAAATTTTGGTATCTATTTCCTCTTTCTTGAGCTAAAGGAAATCTAAATATCGATTTTGAACAAAATCGGTCCAATAACAAAGAATTTGAATATGGAGGTCACTTTTTTTAAATTTTGGCATCTATTTCCTCTTTTTTACTCAAGGGAAGCCTAAATATTGATTTTGAACGAAATAGGTCCAATAACAAAGAATTTCAATATGGCGGTCACTTTTTAAAATTTTGGTATCTATTTCCTCTTTCTTGAGCTAAAGGAAATCTAAATATCGATTTTGAACAAAATCGGTCCAATAACAAAGAATTTGAATATGGAGGTCACTTTTTTTAAATTTTGGCATCTATTTCCTCTTTTTTACTCAAGGGAAGCCTAAATATTGATTTTGAACGAAATCGGTCCAATAACAAAGAATTTCAATATGGCAGTCACTTTTTAAAATTTTGGCATCTATTTCCTCTTTCTTGACCCAAGGGAAGCCTAAATATCGAATTTGAACGAAATCGGTCCAATAACAAAGAATTTCAATATGGCGGTCACTTTTAAAATTTTAGCATCTATTTCCTCTTTATTGACCCAAGGGAAGCCTAAATATCGAATTTGAACGAAATCGGTCCAATAACAAAGAATTTCAATATGGCGCTGACTTTTTTAAATTTTGGCAACCATTTCCTTTTCTTGACCCCAGGGAAGCCTAAATATCGATTTTGAACGAAATCGGACCAATAACAAAGAATTTCAATATGGAGGTTACTTTTTAAATTTTGGCATCTATTTCCTCTTTTTTTACCCAAGGGAAGCCTAAATATTGATTTTGAATGAAATCGGTCCAATAACAAAGAATTTCAATATGGCAGTCACTTTTTAAAATTTAGCCATTTATTTCCTCTGTCTTGACCCAAGGGAAGCCTAAATATCGAATTTGAACGAAATCAGTCCAATAACAAAGAATTTCAATATGGTGGTCACTTTTAAAATTTTAGCATCTATTTCCTCTTTCTTGACCCAAGGGAAGCCTAAATATCGAATTTGAAAGAAAGCGGTCCAATAACGAAGAATTTCAATATGGCGGTGACCTTTTAAAATTTTGGCAACCATTTCCTTTTCTTGACCCCAGGGAAGCCTAAATATCGATTTTGAACGAAATCGGTCCAATAACAAAGAATTTCAGTATGGCGGTGACTTTTTAAAATTTTGGCATCTATTTCCTCTTTCTTGACCCAAGGGAAGCCTAAATATCGAATTTGAACGAAATCGGTCCAATAACAAAGAATTTCAATATGGCGGTCACTTTTAAAATTTTAGCATCTATTTCCTCTTTCTTGACCCAAGGGAAGCCTAAATATCGAATTTGAACGAAATCGGTCCAATAACAAAGAATTTCAATATGGCGCTGACTTTTTTAAATTTTGGCAACCATTTCCTTTTCTTGACCCCAGGGAAGCCTAAATATCGATTTTGAACGAAATCGGACCAATAACAAAGAATTTCAATATGGCGCTGACTTTTGAAATTTTGGCAACCATTTCCTCTTTTTTTACCCAAGGGAAGCCCAAATATTGATTTTGAACGAAATCGGTCCAATAACAAAGAATTTCAATATGGCAGTCACTTTTTAAAATTTTGCCATTTATTTCCTCTGTCTTGACCCAAGGGAAGCCTAAATATCGAATTTGAACGAAATCAGTCCAATAACAAAGAATTTCAATATGGTGGTCACTTTTAAAATTTTAGCATCTATTTCCTCTTTCTTGACCCAAGGGAAGCCTAAATATCGAATTTGAAAGAAAGCGGTCCAATAACGAAGAATTTCAATATGGCGGTGACCTTTTAAAATTTTGGCAACCATTTCCTTTTCTTGACCCCAGGGAAGCCTAAATATCGATTTTGAACGAAATCGGTCCAATAACAAAGAATTTCAGTATGGCGGTGACTTTTTAAAATTTTGGCATCTATTTCCTCTTTCTTGACGCAAGGGAAGCCTAAATATCGAATTTGAACGAAATCGGTCCAATAACAACGAATTTCAATATGGCGGTCACTTTTTAAAATTTTGGCAACCATTTCCTTTTCTTGACCCCAGGGAAGCCTTAATATCGATTTTAAACGAAATCTGTCCAATAACAAAGAATTTCAATATGGCAGTCACTTTTTAAAATTTAGCCAATCAGTTCAATTCAGTGGGTGGTAGCCCACACCTCACCTCCTAAAATCTTGCCTCGCGCACAAATGCCTAGCCTTAACAATTATTGTGTTTACATGATATACCACCAATTTTAAAAAATATGAGTTACGTTCTTTTGCATACAGTCGGCCGGTTAAGCTAGGCGCCCTCGCTGTTGTGTGCGTGCGTTCACGACTTGACGCACACGTCTAGCGAAATACCTAAACAGCGCCCGCGTCTTATGCTCGGCGCAGTCTTAAAATAGGATACCTAAAGCTAAGGCTCTGAGTTCTGGCACTTTTGTACCGTTCATATGACAGAGGCGCCACAGGCGGCTGGTGGCGGCTTATGGAGTTACTTTTTGTTACTTTATTTAGCCTACGGCGTATTTTGTTAGTGATTTTATTTTCCTTGTCGTAGATAAAATCTTGTATGCAACTGAACGTAATTAGTCATTTTAATTCTCGTACTATCCTATTTTGATACTCGGCAAGCCTCGTATCAAAAAACAGCACTCGAATTAAAATGACCCTCATTACGATGCAGTTGCATAAATAGCTATTATCGTTTGTCGCAATTTAACTTTATAGTATATAGCATCGATTGGTAACACCACCTTAGTCACTCGTAGCACACTCCATTTAAGCTCGCGTAATCGGTCAACCTTAATTCAATATCTCGCTCGATCCATCTAATTAATATGCATCTCATGGATGATCCATGAGATGCATAGAATGCAGGTATTCTGATCCATCATGGATTAAAATACCTATTGCCCGTATAAGCATCCAACTGCCTCGTTGGTCTAGAGGTGAGCACGTTCGACTACGGATGACGAGGTCCCGGGTTCGATTCCCGGGTCGGGCCAAAAAACAAGTATTGGGTTTTTCTGTCAAGAAATTCTCATTACTAGCCTGGAGTTAGGAAGTTGGCGGTGAGTCACCCCCGTGCCTCGGAGAGCACGTAAAGCCGTCGGTCCTGCGCCTGATCTCTCTCCGGTCGTGTCGGATTTTCCGTCCCATCGGATTATGAGAGTGAGGGAATAGAGAGTGCACCTGTGTCTGCGCACACACTTGTGCACTATAATATCTCCCGCGCAGATGGTCAATCCCTGAGCAGGTTGGCCGCCGTGATCGGATTCGGTCGCGAGGACATTATTATTATAAGCATCTGTGCATAAATAGCGACCGGTCCTGGGTAACCACGGGTGCATTATATCTAGGGTGGCGTCATAACATAAGGCGCTGCGCACACGTAGTTGCCTGTTGCGGCAATCAGCAACTCGCAACTAGCTGTTTTTAACCCCCGACGCAAAAAGAGGGGTGTTATAAGTTTGACGTCGATGTCTGTCTGTGTCTGTGTGGGTCTGTGTGTGTGTGTGTGTGTGTGTGTGTGTGTGTGTGTGTGTGTGTGTCTGTGTGTGTCTGTCTGTGGCATTAAGGCATTTTTTACGTATGATTACATGATTCTCATGTCGGTCATTTAAATTTTCAATTTACACTTCTTACGATTTTCATCTAACTTTGAGAAACTGCACAGACGCAACAACTCTAGTTGCGAGTTTCGGTGATGGGAACTGTTATGGAAACTTTTAAAAAGTTGTCAGTTTCGGCAATTGAAGTTGTTCTGTGTGTACCGCGCCTTAGTTTCAGAGTAATTTGACACATATATACATACGTACTGTCTGATCCATCTGTCTACCTATTATACGTAACATAATTATGAAGCTTCCGGAAGAAATTCTCTAAAGTCTCGAAAACTCTAAACAAGGGATTCCCAAAGTGGTCGGAATCGGTTTCCCAGGGGTCGACATAAACGAAAACTGATTTTGGGGAACGACGAGGTCTAAAAATCGACCCCTATTAATTGACAAAGTCAAGATACTGTATATTAAGTTGTGTTACGTGTAACAACTTGTTATATTTTAAAGAATAATATTTTAGTAAGAAGAAACATTGCTGTAATTTTTACGTAATTTGTATTAATAATTATTAATTACCCTTGATAATTACTGAATTATATGTATATTTATTTAAATTTGATGAGAAAATGATGTCAAGTTTACTCACTTAACCAACTGCAAAGTTTTTAACTTGGTAAGTATTTTGTATCAATAGGGAAAAAACTAGAGATAGGATTTTTAAAGTAATTTGGCTACTATATAATATATTTTGGGGGTCTGAGGTATCAGTTCATTTTGGAAAAGGGGTCTCTTGCACATAATAGTTTGGCATTGACTGCTCTAAACGATAGTGAAGTATCAAAAGTCAAAGTTAAGAGTCTGAGGAGCGTGCCCGGGATCGAATCCGCGACCCCCCCAATAGGAGACCGCAGTTCTAACCACTAGGCCATCAATGCTCCACGGTGGCTATGCCATACGCGATACCATTGTAGCCACACATATGTGTGCATGCAGCGCATTTTGCTGAGTTTTATAAAATGCACTGCATGACGACACACAGGGAGTTCGCCTATATACATCAGTGTAGGGTCCAAGGAAAACCGTCTTAACATGAATTGAATTGTAGTTTTTTTTTTTTAACTTCCCCTCATTGTGGAAATGTTATATTTTATTCTAACAAAGTTGCATCTTAGGTTAAATCGGCTTGGCATCCAGCTGCCCACAAGATAGTATAAAAAACTTATTACAATGTAATAGCTTCATAATAATATTGTAAAATGATTATTTTGAAAAGAGCAACTGCTGAGTTTCTTGCCGGCTCTTCTCAGCAGAATCCGCTTTCCGAACCGGTGGTAGAGTCATGACTTGTCATAAGAGCCACAGGTTGGCCTACGTGAAATAAATAATTTTGAATTTTGAATTTTTTTTGAAAACCATGCGAACTTTACGCGAGACTGTGCTGTGGCATTACCTAGAGGAAAACCTATCGCCTAATGGGCACAGTTATTCGTGCAACTTGTAGATTCCACGTTTGGTTACGTTCCCGTTGCGCTACAAGTGTCCAAGTTTTAAATACAACCGGCCAAGTGCGAGTTAGACTTGAAAACCGCGAGTTCCTTACTAACTTTGGAAATAACTTTGAATGAAATGAAGTTACTTTGTTTCCAAAGTCGATAACATTAGTAAGTAATAGATCATCCTCCAGTATCCTCCTCTTCCTCGAGGAAGAGGGCGTTTGAGTCGGTTTATAAAAGAGATTTTTTTATACTAAGTATACATATAATTTATTGTTGATATTTTAAAAACCGCTCGACCGATTTCGACAAAATTTAAATGGGACCACCTGGGAATTTTCCAAATTGGTTCAGTCAGGCGTCTTCGAGTAATCGGTGAACATACATTAAAAAAGAACCGAAAAATTGATCAAAAAGGAGGAGGTTCTCAATTCGGCCGGTATCCTTTTTTTATGTCTTGTCTGGATCTATGTACATATATCTATTACTGGACCGATTCACGTTTTTTTTAAACTCAGGTACTAGACTTGATGCGAGCTGTTACGTTCCCTCAAATATGATTGAGCGAGGCAACGGCTGGGTCATGCGTCATGCTCGTGAACCGGTTCCACCGGCGGGAATGGGGCTACTTTACGTATTTTTTATGCCCATCTTAAGATATATTGCATTGTTACTTGTTAGTAGGCATGCATTTTTGAAATTTCCCTCATTGTGAAAACACTGCATACATAGCATAATTAGTATTTAGTATTTTATTGTATTGTAAACTTGCTTTGAAAAGAGCAACCGCCGAGTTTCTTGCTGGTTCTTCTCGGCATGAACGGCATTCCGAACCAGTGGCAGACTCATTGACGATTCAAAAGCACTTGTAAAAAGTTTATTTGAATATAACATATTTCTATTCTATTCTATTCTAGACTAGTGGTCTGCTTTGTCAGACAGATGAAGTCGCCCATTGGTTCTTGTTTTAGATACTGATACGGAACCCTGAAAAGCGGGCTGATTTTTACATGGTGTACAAGTTTTAATTTATGGGGTCACCGCTCCCATTGCATTGCTTACCATGCGAACGTTATAATAAATAATACCTAAGCCGCAAGTGTTAAGACAGACATAAACTCGCCGGCATATTTAGCGGAACATAAAAAAAAGGTTTGATATCAGTATCATATAAGGTTGCTGGCTGGTTTATACGTCATTTAATTTAAAAAGAAATATTTTCAAACTAAGAAAACAACTGAACATCACATTTTATGCAATTGTTTTAATTTTATTCAAATACACCTTATCTGGAGCGAACTTCGAGTATTTCTTCCTTCTGAGTTTGATTTAAAATTTCATTGAAATACTGTTTTTTGTTAGTTTTTTTTAATCGCGTATCTTTCTGGAGTTGATGACTGAATTATGCCTGACTTAGCCCCAACGGAGATTGCCAGGGCACTCGAAATGCGAAGAAATGGTCAAACCTACAGAGTGATATCCAGAGATCTTCGTCGACCAGTTTCAACGATCCATCGCAGTATCCAACGGTTCAGGGAGACCGGTACTTATGTGAGAAGAGCAGGACAAGGCAGAAAAAGACGCACTTCGAGTAGGGATGATCGTTTCATTCGGCTTCGTGTACGTAGGAACCCCCGTTTGACGGCCGTCCAAGCCCGACATGAGTTAGAAGCAGTGCGGGGTGTAACCGTAAGTGAGCGTACGGTACGAAGAAGGCTCGAAGAAGCTGGTTTGGGTTCATTTGTGCCCGCCAAGGCTCCAAGGCTCGAGGTAAATCATCGTAGAAACAGGTTAACTTTTGCTCAGGAACATCGACTTTGGAACGCGGACCAATGGAGTAAGGTATTGTTTAGTGATGAGTGCAGAATTCTCTTAAATCAAATTGACGGCAGGCAAAGAATATACAGACGCAAAGGAGAACGATACATTCAGACAAATTTTGAAACTACAGTTGCATACGGTGGTGGATCAATAATGGTTTGGGCGGGCATTTGTTTGGGAGCTCGTACAGACTTGGTAGTGATTGACAGAGGGAGTCTGACTGCAGACCGCTATATCAGAGAAGTTTTGGAAAAAAAATGTCGTACCGTTTGCCCCATATATCGGTGACATATTTGTTTTTATGCAGGATAATGCTCGGCCGCATACCGCTCGAGTAACTCAAGTTTATCTTAATGATATGAATATCACTGTTATGGAGTGGCCGGCGAGATCACCGGATATGAACCCAATAGAGCACGTTTGGGACTTGCTGAAAAGAAAAGTTAAGTCCAGAATTCCAGCTCCTGCCAACGTGGGAGAGCTGCGAATCGCCGTAGTTGAGGAATGGCGGAAACTATCCCAGGAGACCATCGATAACATCATTCTCAGTATGCCTAGACGGGTAGAAACTTTAATAAGAGCACGTGGAGGAAATACGCGATATTAATCACCATTTTTCTAATTTAATTAATTGTTATTTTAATATTAAATTTCACTTTTCCCGGTTCAAAAATGTACAATTTTTCACAAATAGCCTTTACTCGCAAAATCTGTTCTTAATGTGATCTCATTTTAAGTAAAACAAATGAAACTTTAAATAACAAAAGAAGTGTAGTAAGTAGATTTTAAAATAAAACCATATTTTTTTAATTATGGACCTTTTTTTATGTTCCGCTAAATATGCCGGCGAGTTTATTTTATATTGCTACCATATTTGAACAAGAGGTTATTCCACCTATATTTATTGTTACGAGGGTACACAGCTGAACAATTAATGATGCGGCTTATTCAAAACGGATGTTTTAATGACTGAGTCATCTTAAAATGATTGCTTGAGTGGATCTATCGCAATCACCTATGATTGGCCAACACTATCACGCTGATGTTAGCTAAAATGCGTTATTGCAGCAGTATTTGACTGTTGTCAAAATGTTAAAAATGTAACATGTAAGAACATGTAAAATGTAACGTTTAAGTAAAAACAGAAAATAAATCGATAAGTATAAAAATAAATCGATAAGTATAAAAATAATCGAAAAGTTATAAGCTGTTTTACTGCGACTATATCTGTCTCTTTCTAAAACGAAATATTCTATGGAGCGTTATGGAGCTGCTGACTTGTGAAGTTGTGACATCACATTTCACAGCACTCTGTCTAAAAGGAATCTTTATAGCTCTATATTTCAGAGACTAGTTAAGATATTTAAAAGGTATAATTTAAGATATTTAAAAAAGAAAAATGGCATTGTGTTATCTAATACTAGATGGTGCCCGCGACTTCGTCTGCGTGGATTAGGGTTTTTTAATTCCCGCAGGAACTCCTTAATTTTCCGGGATAAAATGTAGTCTATGTGTTAATCCTGGCCATGAGCTATCACTGTTCTAAATTTCAGCCAAATCGGTTCATTCGTTGTGGAGTTATAGAGTAACAAACATCCATCCATCCATCCATACATCCATCCTTACAAACTTTCGCATTTATAATATTAGTAGGATTTAAAATTCTCATGTCGCGGTGTTTGTTACCAAACTCCTCAGAAACGGCTGGACCGATTTTTATGAAATTTTGTGTTCATATCAGGTAGGTGAGAATCGGCCACCATCTAATTTCATACCCCTAAATGATAAGGGTGACCCACCCCTTAATATTTTTGTTGGCGGTACGTAGTACTATTATATATTCTGTGGCGGTATTAAGTTCGCTGGGTCAGCTAGTAATATTTAAAAACGTTATTTAAAATTTAAAAAAAAAATATTATAATTTAAATACCCAATTGACACTAAATTAATGATTGGTAAAGCTTGCTTTTCCGTAATTTATCAACCGGTGATTACGAATTGAAAAACCAGGAATCGACTCTGCACTCTTGCTACGATATACGATTATTGCCATCGTTGCTCCACTACAAGTAATAATAATTATCCAATAAGGAAATAATATCTTAATAGTTCAGCAACCAGTCCAAAAATAATATTATATCAAAAAAACTATCATAGATTATTAATGCAATTAAAAAAGATTTATGTTTTAAACATTCAATGCTGGTTAATAAATTAACCATTTTTATATTAGGTGATTAAAAAATAAGCATAATACAATTAATATTCGTGATTATGATGCTTAAAGACTGATGGAAATGTCAATAGTATTAATTGATTAATATTTCATAGTATATTCTCCTCAATAATTTATATAGCCATATGTAATATTCAGATTTATCTTAATTAAGAATGAGTCAATCAATAGATTGTTACACTGTATTTCGGTAAAAATTCTTATAAAGTCCGTTTTAAATGACTTCAACTTTCATGGTTCTAGGTTCAGGAAATCTCTGACTCCATAATATTATAGCATTTATAAAATTGGCTGCGAAGAAAAGAATAAAAGTTTTAGTGTTAATCTATTAAAAATATAAAAAGACTTGTCCTGACTGACTGACTGATCTATAAACGCACGGCCTAAACCACTGAAGTTAGAAACTTGAAATTTTGACACTATTTGTAGGTTAAGGAACCTACAGTTTATGACGTAGGCTCGCACAAAGAAAGGATTTTTTGAAATTCCACCCCCATGGTTGTAAAATGGGGGTGAAAGAGTGTATGAAAGTCTAACGGACTAAAGTTATATAATATCCATGAAACTTGGTATTTGGGCTTTCAATTAAAAATAAAGAAATACGTTTTTCACAGTTTTTAAAAATTCCACCCCCAAAGGGTATAAATAAGGGATGAATGTTTGTACGAAAGTCCGTTATCTTTCAAGTTATATCGATGAAACATGGCATTTGGGCTTTCAAATAAAGAAATACGTGTTTCAGTTTTTGAAAATTCCACCCCAAAAACTAATTCCACGCGGACGAAGTTGCGGGAGCAAAGCTAGTTTTCAAAAAAACGTTAACTGTACGTATAAATATCTTATACATCTGTCATGTACCCAGCATGTACCTACCCGTATTACCAGAGTTTCTTACTGGTTCTTCTCGGTTGGACGGAATTCAGAACCAGCAGTGGTAGATTCGTTAGACGATTCGAAAGGACTTTAAAAGTTTATTCAATTAAAATCTATTCTATTATATGGAGAAAATTAGTCAGTACCTATATGTAGGTACCTTCTTAGGTATCTATCACATTATAAAGCAAGCGCCATTATATTTCCATAATAAATCTTTTACTAAATGACAGATTTGTGCGCAGTTAACCTAAAAGTTTCACTCAGGACTGTACATTAGGTCCATAGTAGTCCCAGGGCGCTATTCTGTGTGAAGTTTCATTGTTGTTTATTGTCTCAACCAAACCACTAACTGCTGGAATAGAGCCCGTGTAAGAGTTTTTCAGTTTCCACAAGACCACAGTCTTTTGGCACTTGTTTCAACTACTACTCTTTCAATGACCTACTCACTGCACCTAATGTGGGGATCTATATTCCAGTATCTAAAACTTTAATAATTCTTATCTTAATATATATAAATTACGTGTCACGTTGTTTGTCCGCGATGGACTCCTAAACTACTTAACCGATTTTGATCAAACTTCGGAACTATCTGTAATTTGGTCCAACTTGAAAGATAGGATAGTTTTAGTAGTTATTTGTTTTATTTATATAGGTAAGTTGGCGGTACGAAGTTCGCCGAGTCAGCTAGTGTAATATAAAAAATTATTTCCATAAAAACCGAATTTAAACGCCCGCGCCCGCGCCACTACACAGTAAATAGTTTATAAAAAACCGCTCGACCGATTTCGATAAAATTTAAATGGGACCACCTGGGAAGTATACCCTCGAGTAATCGGTGAACATACTAAAAAAAAAAAACGACGAATTAAGAACCTCCTCCTTCTTTGACGTCGGTTAAAAAAAATAACATTAACCATGCTGACCATGACTATTATTCCCCTTTCCCCTGCAACTGAGCGAGTGCCTGCTTGTGTGAGTGATCACGACAGTTGCAAACGGGTGGAATCGAACCGTCGACCGTTCGGGTATCAGTCTGCGCATGTACCATTGAGCTATTGAGGTTCTATTGTGCCCTGTCAATTACCATAGTGTTGCCAAGGTGTTGCTACAGTGTTTATCTTTGCGACTCACAGAGAAATACTGAGCATATGGAGCTCTCTCATACGACGAACGATATAGGCTAATGAGAAATCTAAATAAACTCCAGAGTCCGGACTCCTCCAATACGCCGTACGGGCGTAATATTGTTTAATAAAATTCCATGGTCGATTTAGACTTGCCTTTACACACAAGTTTAAGAAATCCATTAAAAGTGTGCTAATGAAAAAAACCTATTATACAATTGAAGATTATATCTATATATATAAAAGAAAGTGGTGTTAGTTACACTATTTATAACTAACTCAAGAACGGATGAACCGATTTGGCTGAAAATTGGTGGAGAGGTAGCTTAGAACCAGGAGACGGACATAGGATACTTTTAATCCCGTTCGACCGCGTTTCCGTCATGTCACTATAAAACGTGGTTTAAGAAAAACGCATCTGACATGGAATAACAAAACGCAAATGACAGTGGAATAACAAAACGTAAATGACAGACCCAAACGTAATTTTGTCTTTGGTTAAGTATGGTAAAAAATTTGACAATAGGGTATTTGACTACTTTTAGAAAATCATCTTAAATTGTTAATAATGCTATGCTGAAGCTAACAAAACATATATTTCGGCATAATTTTCATTATTTTTCATAAAAATCGAGAAATAAATTCAAAAAAATAAATTGCCGCCGAAACGTTCCATTTGCTCTCATGACGTAACAGTTCACATTTCAAACAATGACAATTTTATAATATGTGTTTAGGCCGCGTGTCGCATACTATTTGGTATTTAATAAAATAGTAACGATGAAAAACAGAGAAATTAGCCTATTACGCCGCACAAACACGTCGAAATGTATTGACAAAATGAGAATTCCATAGGTGGTGTGGACTGTGACGTCATTCGAGATCACGGAACGTTTTCGATCACGTGACCATGGCCAGAATTATAGCAATTTTATTTAATGTTTTCTAATTAAATAAAGCTTTATTTTTTAGTTTTGTCGTATGGAATAATGTTTTTAGATAATAATCTTTTAGGATGACACCAGTTGAAACGATATTTTTATTATAGTCAAATACCCTAATATAAAAAGTGTGTTTGTTTGGTGGTTTGTCCTTCAGTCACGTCGCAACAGAACAGCGGATTGATGCGATTTTTTGCATGGGTAATGGATGTAGTAGTGGTTCCTCAGACCGGGAGAGCTACTTTTTATCTCGGATAATGAAAGAGTTCCCGCGGGATTTTTAAAAACTAAATCCATGCGGACGAAGTCGCGGGCATCAGCTAGTAAATGATAAAAAAGCTTGGATTTGGCTCGCTCCAGCAGTGCGTGAGACGGCAATTAATCATTTAACTCAACATAATTATTGTTATTAAATTGAACTCTTTAAGTTAAACTCTTTAAGTTAAACCTTAGCGGTCCGATCTCACCCAGACCTTTGTATGTTTAGTGCTTTAATTGGCGAAAATCTATAAAAAATCGCCTGTATCCTAAATAAGGGGGTCTAAATAAATAAGGTCGTCTAAATAAGTGCGTCCATTCAAAATTAGAAACGCGACGCGATGTATACGCTACCATATCCAGCGGTTACGGGCCAATGTTAGACAATGCTGCTTGCCAAAAATCTGTGCTAAAACGCTAGTGTCCTGCTTTGCGGTTACCGCCGTGGTTTAGACAACTTACAGTCCGGAAACGCTCTTTTTTTTTAAGAATATTAGCCAAGTTGAACTTGATTCGCCTCCTCCAACTAAGCGGATAGCTTGTACATTAGCTGCTACTGCCCCGCTTAAATGTATTTAGAAGGATCCATCTAGGGAAACACATCGTACACCCTGAGCTACTAAGCTAGGAAACCAGTGGTGGCTCTATACAAAAATTGGCATCCCCGTCATCCAAGCTCCTTAGTGAACATGCACGACGTAGTTTGCCACTTGTGCCCAGACTGTGGCAGCGCTCTCGACATCACGCTAAACGTTCTTGGGAGCTCGTTGCAAATACGGTCGAGTCCGTACTGTACGTTAGCTAAACTACAATGTAAAGTAATCCTTGTTTGTCTGTTACCGCCTCACGTCTCAACAGCTTGGCTAATTTAAATTATTGCAACGCACCGACTTTGCGTCATGGATTAGGGCAATGCATTCACAATCATGAGGTGACAACTGATTAATACTGACTGATTAACTAGTTCTAATACATAAATAATCAAAAGTAGTTTATGGAAAAGCTAAATGTTGGAACATTTTATTAAAGCTGAATAGAGAACTTCAAAAAGTACCTAATAGTTAATAGTTATTTGTGTTATATGGGGCCAAAGGAATTTTTTGTTCCCCGAGGGCGTTATTTTGAATTCAGAGCGAAGTGAAGGATTCTATAGTAGACTCCCGAGCGCAGCGAGGGATTCTAAAGTAGAATCCTGAGCGTAGCGAGGAATTCAATATACGCCGCCCGAGAACAAAAAATTTTGGCCCCGAATGACACACACTATTTTTCATCATTACCTATGAGAAAAAGCTAGGAGTATCAACCTGCTATGTATAGAGTATAGACATTACCAATACGTATATTGAAAGTTTAAATAAACACAAATAAATTTTTATGAAATAATTAAACATTAATATTTATGTTGGAAGTATGGGCGTATATGTCTAATCGACAAATTTGATCACGTGACTTAACGTAGACAACAGCTGCTTCTCAAACATTTTTGAATTTTGACACATTTTTGAATTCTCTCTTCTGATTGGTCCGCGTTAGTGCTTTAGTATGCTAAAGCACTATAACGCGGACCAATCAGAAGAGAGAAATGAAAAGTCCCATGGGGTTAAAATGAAATTTTGCTCCCGCTGTCCTCTGAAGCCAATATTCGTTTTTCGAATAGGTATGATGAAAAATATTTTTGTGAACAGCATACGCAAAAAAATGTCAGTGCTTTTACTATCGAGTACCATAATAAAAGCACTGACATTTTTTTTCGTAAGAAAGAGTGCAGGTTTGATTCCTGACCCGAGATTTTTTTTGTAATTTTTTAAACTATCTGTAACAGTTTTTTTATTAATCTAATATAAAAATCTATATCTACCCAGGTATTTTTTCTCCATTCCTGATTTCCTGCAAATTTGATATGGCAAGATATAAACCTAATTCAACTCATAGACCCAAACGAATTCATAGACTAATCTAATTTAATGACTAATAATAAAAACTTACGTTCTAACTTTTCAGATTCTCGCTGTGAGATTGTCTAAAAATTATTTTTAAAAAGCGACTTCAAACGCCTCTATAAAGTATAAAATAATTTTAGTTTGTACGTGTTGAAGTCGGGTAGAAACGATGAAACTGATGCGTGACGCTCACCTTCATCGTTTCTATTTAGGCCCGCCCGACTTCAACAAACGTGTACAAACTAAAATTATTTTTATACTTTGTAGTGGCGTTTGAAGTCGGTTTTTTGGTCGGTTTAATTACGGAAAATCCTACAGCTGATATTTCAAAAGAAACACGCTTCAATGTTTTTTGGCGTTTCGTAGATAATACTGATACAACCGACCGACAACATCAAACGAGTCGCAGGGAGCCGTTGGATTCAGGTGGCGCAAGACTGAGACCTGTGGAAATCCATGCAAGAGACATTTGTCCAGCAGTGGACCTCTATCGCTTGACAAAGAAGAGAAGACAGATACAAAAGCGTGTTCGCCGTTCGGTTGTTCGTCTGTATCCTTTTATCAGACAACAACGGAAGCTAGATCGACTGATTTTTACATGGATATAGAATTAAAGACGTCAATAGTAAAACCTATTGATCCCATGCCATATCTAAGATAGTTAACACTAAACAAGAGCGCCTCTAACGATCCGAATATAAATTGATTTTCGAAGTTCTTGCCCAATAAAATACGAAATGCGAACTGCCATTATAATAAACTAGCTGATGCCGGTGACTTCGTCTGAGTGGATTTAGATTTTAAAATCCATCGGGAACTCTTTGATTTTCCGGTATAAAAAGTGGCCTATGTCACTCTCCATGTCCTCAACTATACCCAGGCAAAAAATCACGTCGATCCGTAGCTCTGTTGCAGCGTGATTGAAGGACTAACCAATCAGACCACCAAACAAACACACTTTCGTATTTATAATACTACCTATGATAAGTTAGGTGATGATTTCTGTCAACTTCTATCACGATCCTGTACGGGACACCTAAAAGGACATTGGAACGGATGTTAGGACTTAGGATTGTATTTAGGAGCTACCTACATAAAGAGACTCCTACTTAGGGGATGATTTAGGTATGTTTGGTGAAAACGGGCAATAATAATAATGTCAGTTTTGGTCGTCATGTATCCATTGAATGAATAATCATGGGATACCGTAACCGCGAGGTCTCAGTTCGGGGCGAACCACTAGTTATTATGATTTTCTAATCGTCCAAGGATATAATTTATATTGTTCTGGAAGAGGTGCAGTAGGTTTTTACGGTGAAGGAGAACATCGCGAGGAAACCTGTATGTCTGAGAGTCCTCCACAATGTCTTCAAAGGTGTATGAAGTACGTATGAAGAATGAAGAATGTACTAATATTAGTATGAAGTATGATAAATCAAGAACTACGTTAGAATGTAATAAGTACCAAAATTATAATTTTCTGGCCTTAAAATTTAGGCTTCATTATTAACTTATAACAAGGGTCCCATAATAACCGCGAGGGTAGAGTAGTCGCTCCAAATGTCAACCAGCATAACCTATATTTGACATATTACCTCTGGAGGGGCATCAACCTTTGACCCCGATCACCTTACAGCGACCTAATGGCATGTCAGATTGTTTCAGTGTTTACATTAATTTTAGAACGTAAGTTCCTTATCGCGCGGTGCGGAAGGGGGCTAGACGGAAAAAATTAAGGAACCGACACTCGACACATTTTTGAAACCGACACTTTTTTGTTGAATGTAAATTTTGCATTGTGTTCGGTATTTTCGCGATACAATATTGAAGTCTCCGTAGCCTAGTGGCTCCGGCAGTCGCCTAACAATTAGCAGTGGATGGTTCGACTGTTAACTGTCAGGCGACTGCCGGAGCCACTAGGCTAGGGAGACTCAATGTTGTATCGCGAAAATACCGAACACAATGTAATCGAAAGGAACTACGTTCCATCCGGGTGTCCCTTGACACCTCTCAAGTTTTTTTTAAGGCGCAGTTGTGCAGTGCTGAGCGCCGTGATCTTAAGGTCACGGGTTCGATACCCGGCGGAGGCAATTTAGAAATTTTGTAATTTCTCTGACTGGTCTGGCATTTGCCGTGTCTAGTTACCCTTACCACCCTATCGTCGAAGACGTGCTCCGCCAAACGATTTAGCATTCCGGTATGACTTGGTGGCGTGTAAAAACTGATTAGGGGTATCATATAGGTCGTATTTAAATTGCCATACCCCTTCCAAGTTAGTCCGCTACTCACTGCATCGTCACTTACCATCAGGTCAGATAGCGGTCAAGGGCTAATTTATCTGTACGATAAAAAAAATTGGCAGTCATAGAGACTGCCGATAGAAGTGAAAATTAGCTAATAATTAAATTTGCTAATAATTAAAATCAAATATAAAATAAATATAAAAATAAATAAAAACAATTTTAAAAAAAGCGCACTGTCACGTTTCGTGAGATTCGAACCTGCGACATCATACATTAAACGGTAAGGAAGGCGGCTGCTGGCCGACCGCGCCGTACAAGAATCTCTAAAATGTTGAACACTTACTGAAATCTCCAGGTGACGATTTGGAATCCATGTTTTTTGCCCACCCAGAAAAGTGCTCAAGGAAAGAAGTTTTCACAAAAAAAAAATAGAAATTATAGCTTGCCTTCCGTAGTCGGTCATAGGCTATAAATGCGAGTGTGTTTTTGTTTGTTTGTCCTTTAATCACGAATCAACGGAGCAAATGTTCGACGTGATTTTTCATGGATATAGTTGAGGACCGGGAGAGTGACATAAGCTACTTTTATCCCGGAAAATCAGCGCGGACAAAATCGCGGGCCAAAGCTAGTTCATAATACTTGTATGAAGTACGTATATTACAGAGTACGAACTGCGGTCAATTCACTGAATGGTCATTAAAAAAGGTAATTACAATATCGATAATGATAATAATAATTCGCGCTAAAACGCTAATACAGCTCACCAAGTCACCACTCGCGTACCTCGGGTGAATGAACTATGCAAAAACTGATAAATTGACATTGCATTAATTATTGTATTATTATTATTTAGGAGTACATTTATTATTTCACTACGTTCTAGAGCAGAGATTCCTAAAGTGGTAGATATCGACCCCTTAGGGTTTCCCAGAGGTCGACATAAACGAAAACTGATTTTTGGGGTAGACGAGGTCTAAAAATCGACCCCTATTAATTAACGCAAGTTCTTATTTGAAACTTTCAAGATAATTACTGTAGTTGTGTTGTTGTATCTTGGCGATTTTAATATTTTTTCAAAAAATAATTACCGAATTAAGTATTTTAACGTAATTTGTATTAATAAATATTAATTACACTTGATAAGTACTGAATTTTATGTCTATTTATTTTGTTAAATTTTGATGAGAAAATGATGTCTTTACTCACTTAACCAACTGCAAAGTTGGCTATTATGTAATTTGGCTATTGGGGTCTGAGGTATCGGTTCATTTTGGAAAAGGGGTCTCTTGCCCAAAATAGATTGGGAATAAAGCACTAGCGAAGTACTAGCTAGTAATAGTACTATAGTAGTGATGAAATTCTCCTCTCGGCCGAATCCGCTCACGGCGGCCAAGCTCATCAGAGATTTGCCAGCGCGGGAGATATTATAGTGCACAAGTGTGTGCGCAAACACGGGTGAAATCTCTATTCCCTCACTCTCATAGTCCAATGGGACGGAAATCCGACACGAGCGGAGACGGATCAGGCGCAGGACCGACGGCATATAGCGTATAGCAGTGATTGACTAGTGATTAGAAGTGCAATCTAGTATAGGGGGGATCGTGGGTTCCATACCAGGCACATCTTTAACTTTAGACTTTTCGGAGTCATGTGCGTTTAACCAATTAACTATCACATGCTTCAATGGTGATGGAAAACATCATGAGAAAGCTGCACGCTTGAGAGTTCTCTATAATGTTCTCAAAGTCATAAAAGCAGTTGCTCTTTTCAAGACAAGCAGTGTACATGAAGAAATAGGTAGCATAATCAATATATTATCATTACCTACTTCATACTAATATTATAAAGTGTGTTTGTCCTTCAATCACACACGCCACAACAAAGCTACAGCTCGAAGTGATTTTTTGAATGGGTATAGTTAAGGAGCTGGAGAGTGACATGGGCTACTTTTTATCCTGGAAAATCAAAGAGTTCCCGAGGGATTTTAAAAACTACCACCACGCGGACGAAGTCGCGGGCATCAGCTAGTTATATGTATTATAGTAAATTATTAAATTATCTTGTGGGGAAAGCCATTCAACTCCTTAGTCATTATGAAATTCATGAACTGTGTGAATTAATAAAATGTGGTTTTACATAGTAAATGTATTTTATGTATAATAAATTATTAAATTATCTTGTGGGGAAAGCCATTCAACTCCTTAGTCATTATGAAATTCATGAACTGTGTGAATTAATAAAATGTGGTTTTACATAGTAAATGTATTTTATGTATAATAAATTATTAAATTATCTTGTGGGGAAAGCCATTCAACTCCTTAGTCATTATGAAATTCATGAACTGTGTGAATTAATAAAATGTGGCTTTACATAGTAAATGTATTTTATGTATTATAAATTATTAAATTATCTTGTGGGGAAAGCCATTCAACTCCTTAGTCATTATGAAATTCATGAACTGTGTGAATTAATAAAATGTGGTTTTACATAGTAAATGTATTTTATGTATAATAAATTATTAAATTATCTTGTGGGGAAAGCCATTCAACTCCTTAGTCATTATGAAATTCATGAACTGTGTGAATTAATAAAATGTGGTTTTACATAGTAAATGTATTTTATCTATAATAAATTATTTAATTATCTTGTGGGGAAAGCCATTCAACTCCTTAGTCATTATGAAATTCATGAACTGTGTGAATTAATAAAATGTGGTTTTACATAGTAAATGTATTTTATGTGTATTGTGTAGTCAGTGATTACACATAATTTACTGACTGTGACTACTAATCACTGTTTAGAAGAAAAAGAAAATGGTGGACATTAGAATGGTCAACATCTTTGAGCCCCTTTGTGTGATTAGTCAAATCTCTGTAAAAGTAAAATTTCACTTGTACTAAAATAGACAGGTCCTCAGCTTTAGTGGTGTTGCTTCTATGGGTATACAGAGGTGTTCTAAAGGTCTCAAACTATGATTTTTTTTTAAATTAGAGGGAGACTAAAATTACAGTCATAAAGCTGAATCTCTGTAAAAGTAAAATTTCACTTGTACTAAAATAGACAGGTCATGCTAGAGCTTTAGTGGTGTTGCTTCTATGGGTTTGCAGAGGTGTTCTAAAGGCCTCAAACTATGAATTTTTAAATATTAGAGGGAAGACTAAAATTACAAACAAAGCTGAATCTCTGTAAAAGTAAAATTTCACTTGTACTAAAATAGACAGGTCATGCTAGAGCTTTAGTGGTGTTGCTTCTATGGGTTTATAGGGGTGTTCTAAAGGCCTCAAACTATGAATTTTTAAAAATTAGAGGGAAGACTAAAATTACAACATAAAACTGAAGTGGCAATGGATGGAGCATAAAGCTAGAAGAACCAATGGTGAGACAGATTGAAGTCAAGGTGCCCTAATGACAACCTCTCACTGGGAAACCCAGCATGGGAAAACCCCCTCTCTACTAGGAAGGTGCAGTGTTTGTCAGTGGCAGACCCCCCACTAGTTGAACCGGAGGAAGTCGCTGGTTACAGGTGGCACAAGACCAAGGCGAGTGGAAGTCCAAACAAGAGGTCTATGTGTACATAGGTCTAGCTATCATACTAATATTATAAATTCGAAAATGTGTTTGTTTGTTGGTTTCTCCTTCAATCACGCCGCAACAGAGCTACAGATCGACGTGATTTTTTGCATGGGTATAGTTGAGGACCTGGAGAGCGACATTGGCTACTTTTCATCCTGCAAAATCAAAAAGTTCCTGAGGGATTTTAAAAATTAAATCCACGCGGACCAAGCCGCAGGCATCAGATAGATGTAATACAGGAGACCTATATATCCAACAGTGAATGTATACTGGTTGGTTAAGACAGAAAAAGATGTGTAGTTTAAGGTTAAGTATAAACAATAAAATTCCAAATATTTGTCCCCTATAGTTGCTGTGCCCATTTGGCACGTTGGACAGCTATAAACCCAGAATTAAATTAATGTAACCCTGTCACACTTGAGGCTCACAAAAGTACATAAAATCTCATACATAGTAGAAAGTGAAGTCAGCCAGCATGTTTTAACTAATTTAATTTCTAATTAACTTCAAAAAAGGAGGAGGTTATCAATTTGTCAGAAACTTTTTTTTTAAATGTATATTCACCGATTACTCGAAGACGCCTGAACCGATTTGGAAAATTTTTTTTTTGTTTGAAAGGGTGGTCCCATTGAAATGTTATCAAAATCGGTCGAGCGGTTTTAAAATATCAACAATAAATTATATACTTTGTAGTGGCAAGGGCGTTTGATGTCAGTTTTTTAAAAAAGAATTTTTTATATTAAAGGACCATGGGCAATTTTGTATGGACCCCGTCCCCACCCTCCAACAGTCACCGGATTTATGTTAATATGTTCATTTGGATCCAAATAGACGTAAATAGTTGGTTTCAGCTTCAAAATCGCTGGGGTTCTTCTAAAAAAAAAAAAAACTTTTTGTTTGAAATTGATTTATTTTTGTTATTTTTTCTATATTTTATCGTATAAAAATCATATAACAGTAAAAATAACTACTTCTACTCTGTTAGAATAACCCAGGTTTTTTTTACGGGGTTTTTAAAAAGGTACACTTTCCTCTATTAGGTGTTTTAAATGTACTATTTTTGAAATTCAGTCAGACGTTCTTTTTTTGAAATTCATACAGTTATCACGCATCGAGCAGTAAGAATGTGGCTGTCTGTTGAGAAACCTTTTTGCAGAAGGGATCGAAAAAAAACAAAGGTGTGTTATAATGAAATTCAGTACAACATTATATCATACTTTTGAATGATATAATGGTTATTATGACATTGGGTGTTTTAATGTTGGCAATAAGCTAACTGTTTCAGAATCTATTAAAGAGGATTTATAGCATGGGAGTAGATAAATAGATAAATGAGTAGGTATTTTGGAATTAGTCATCAATAATACGTCAACGAAATATTTTTTTGAACGTAAGATACAATGAGAACCCCATGCATTTGGGCATCGTCGCCATAGTAAAAAAATATCATCTTGCCAAGGTCTATCAATTGCGCTACATTTAATTCTTGTTGATAGGTGGGGACGATTCCGCCCATAGTCCTTTTTTATTTATTTTTAAAACAGAGAATATTATTTTAACATTTGCCAACTATTCTGAGCTCATTTTTTATAACTTGAGTCTAGAGCTCACTAAGAAAGAATTTCTCTGTGTATGATCCCATATACACTGTAAGCACTGCTACCGAGCAGATGCGCTGAGAGCACTGGCTCTCACTGGTGAAAAATTCGTTCCATTATGGACTGCCAGTACACTGCCGCAGTAACCTAGGGAAATATGACGTCATAAATCACCACCATTTTTGTACTGTGAGCACTGGCACTTTCGAGGTAAGGTGCTCTCAGTACTTTGATCACATGATCAAAAAACATTATAGTGCCTAGAGATTTAACAGTTTCCATGGATGATTCTTACGAGTGTTATTATTATTATTAATTAATATTGATATTCAAAAATTGTGGCTGTAAGGCAACAACATTCAAATAATAATTTTTCTTGTTGAACAGAATAAGTTTATAATATTATGATAAAATATTTTCATTTGAAAAGTGTTGAAAAATGGGGATGGCTATATATGTAGTATACTGGACTGCGTTCTGTTTTAAACAATAAGCAGTATAGCAAACTAAAAAAGGGCTTCACAGTATAAGCTGGATTGACATCATACCTTACAATGGTCACAGTGTATAATATCGGAACATACCCATTGTTGCTATTCACCTGGAGCAAACCATAGACAATTTAGAAATGAAATCATAAATTCGCAATTCAATCCCACTAATACAACCACAGTGCTCACCACAGAGTTAGGGAGGTCAATTAAAAGTCAAGCTATGTCAGGAACCTCCTCAATGAAGTCACATGGGAGAAATTGGTTTGGAATCCAGCTGCCCCCAAGCCACAAGACAGTATAATAACTTCACCATCATGATCATCATTAGCAACCCATCAACAGCTCACTACTGAGCGAGGTCTCCTCTCAGAGACACTGTTACGTTCCCTCAAATATGGTTGAGCGAAGCAATGGCTGGGTCATGCGTCATGCTCGTGAACGGGTGCCACCAGCGGCAATGGGGCTACTTTCTGTCTGCCCGTCTTAACATGTGTTGAATTATAATTAGAAATAATTACGTATGCTTTTGTAGAACTTCCCCTCATTGTGGAAACTCTGCATACATAGAACAATATCTATTAAGTACCTATATTGTAAAAGTATTTTGAAAAGAGCAACTGCCGAGTTTCTTGCTGGTTCTTCTCGGCAGGAACGGCATTCCGAACCAGTGGTAGACTCATTGACGATTCAAAAGTACTTGTAAAAGTTTATTTGAATAAAAAACATTTCTATTCTATTCTATTCTATTCTAGAGAAGGGTTATAGGCCATAGTCCACCATGCTGGCCCAATGTGAATTGGCGGACTTCACATGCCTTCAAGAACTATGATGAACTCTCAGGTGTGCAGGTTTCCTCACGATGTTTTCCTTCACCATTAAAGTGATATTTAATTGCTTAAACGCACTTGACTCCAAAAAGTCAAGAGGTGCGTACCCAGGATTGAACCTGTGACCCCCCCGAATAAGAGACCACAGTCACCACTAGACTATCACTGTTTGCTTTCCGAACAAGTGGTAGAATCATGATATTGTCATAAGAGCCACAGGTTGGCCTATATGAAATAAATAATTTTGAATTTGAACTGTCTTAGATGTAGTCATACTGAAATCATAACTTTTTTTTTTTAGCAAAGCTGAATTTGACCAATATTCTCCTCTCCTCCAAATAATAGAAAAGCTTGTTGTAGGAGTGCATATGACAATACTGCAAGGGGTGGTGATCAAACCGTTGACCTTTCAGATTTCAGTGCACCCCTTTAACCATTGGGCTATTGAGGTTTCTAATGTGTGTGCAGTGGTAGGGATTGAGCCACATTCAAGTTCCACCTGATTTAAATATTATGGATTAAAGAGCAGAGACCAGAGCATAGAGCTTGGTACTATGGTATGGTATGGTCCGACGCCCAATTCGCGTCCAAACTACGAATCACTGTTTTACTACAGTGAAAAATATCCATACTTGACACACTAACCTAAACACGAGCGCTTCTATGGATTTTTGGACCTATGACCTATGACACACACAACCTAAAGATCTATGCGCGCAACCCAACTTGAATGAAAAATAAACTAGAGATTGAGTGTGCAACCAAAGAGCGCCGTCGCGCTAAAGTGTTAGAAAAAAAATAGTGAGCAGCTGCACTTTTCACGGTAAGTATTTAATGGATTTATTTGAAATTTAGAAATCTTTGTTGTTCCTAGACCTTAATTATGAACCACACTATAGGGATAGTGGATGTTTGAGCTTTAATTTTTCTACTGAGAGTTTTATATATGGCGGACGCGAACTGCTACATCAAATTTATAAAAAATTCACTTTGCGTCCGCTATGGACGCAGATTATTCTAGCTATTTCCAAGTCAGATGTTTAATTAAATACGATAAAGTGAGAAAATCAATATAAATTTGATATCAATTTTAACATTATTTACAATTTACATGCATAATATAATGGCCGATTTGCGTCCATAATATCAAAAATAGACAAAAAGATAATTAACGTCAAAAATCGCAAAAATCATACTTGGACGCAAACTTTACCTACATTAAAAACCCTATAACATTATGCGTCCATCTTTTTATTACACGAAAAAAATAGTAAAAGTTATACAATTTTCAGTCCAGTTGTTTCGGCGTGATGCGCGGCCTGATATATAGACAGACAGACAGACAGACAAAAAATAAAAAAAAAAACTTTTGGGCTCAGTATCGATAATAAAGCTTCCATCAATTAAAATTTTCAAAATATATTTAATGTACAGAATTCGTCCAGCTTCGTCCAGGTTTTATTATTATATTATAGAATTTAATATTGCAAAATATATACAGATTTAAAGATTGTCAATGACTTAAAGTCGAAGTAAATTTTTTTTTACTTTAGTATTTGATCAATGTCCAGAATAGCAATTTTATTGATGTAAGTAAACCTTTTATTATCAGCAATTGTTAAATAAATGATTTGATTAAAATCACAAGCTTTTCTTTACAGTTATAAAACTTATTTCCCCTATTTCCCCCTTCTAAACTGGTGGACACCAACTGGTCCACAGGCGGACGCAATCTGGATTTTGCGGACGCAAAATGGGCAAATCGCCTGTTTCAGCTATTTTTAGCTGTGTAGAATAAAACATCAGATGTGTTCTCCAAAACTGAGCATTAAACTTGACAAGACTATATAGGGACTACATTACATCCATTTTTAATTGAAAACTACCACACAACCATTTTTTTTTTCATGTTCAAACTTAACAACTACACTAAGTGGACGCAAACAGGCGAAATGACCCTATATACTATGGTAAGAAAAAGCCATAGATGAGTTCTGTAATGGTTTATAAATAGGCTTTTTATTTTTTTAATATTAATAGCAAGCAAAAGAGCAGGTGAATCACCTGATGTTAAGTGATTACCCCCACCCATGAACATTTATAGCACCAGAGGCACCACCAATGTGATGCCCGCTTTTCAGGAATTTGTAGGCTAGGTAATTATATGTTTACTAGCTGCCCGGACAGACTTCGTTCTGTCAAAAGTTAAAAGTAAAAATTAATTTTTGTTTTTTTTATTTTTTTATTAAAACCTTCCGTGGATCTTAAGGAACATACAAAAAAATAAATTAACCGAATTGGTCCATCCATTCTTGAGTTATGCGCTTACCAACATTCATTTTTATTTATATAGATTACTAAATTTACAATGATTTTTGGATAGTGTAAAAGATTATAAACAGAGAGGAACTCAATGGCTCCAACAGCAAAGGGGCAGGACTGAAACCTAAAGTGTTCTCAGTTCAAACCCAATAATTATTGCACTATTGTTGTACACACTTCTAAAACAAGCATTAAACTTATATTTGGAAAGGAGTGTATTAGTCATGTTTTAACATGGCAAATATTCTTTTAAAAAGCCCAAGCAGTATGAGGTTATTTCAAATATTTTCAATACCAAGTTTTAATTTACACCATAGAATCCAATCACAGAAGGGTTACCTGACTAGACAATAATTCAAACGGGCAATGCATGTTTTATTTTTAGTTAAACTAGCGGCACGCTATGATGGCCGGTTTGACGTTTGTCCGCTCATGAAGTTCCGTATTAATTGATAACGACTTTGAAGGAAATAATTGTATTACTTTATTGACGATAGTGATGTGCAGAGATTCATAAATTTTATCGAATGTAGTTTTAGGTTTAGGACTCAAAATTTATTTATTAAATTGATTTCCAAAATGTATACAAGTGTAGAAAAATCAGTTTGCACCATTTAAGGGGTGAATGTACTTGTGAATATGAACAATTTTCACTATGTGGACAAACCTCTGAAATCGCAAAAAAATATCAGCTGTTTCATACAAAAGGTAAAATTTTTATTTTTATATGATATATACCACAACTCGGCATTTGGTTTTCTAAATTGAAAATTTTTAAAAATGGAATCTAATACGATCCTCACATAGGATCGCTGGCTAGCACAACTACTACCTCCGGCAAACTCGCGTCAATGCTCAATGCAAAACAAAGCAGTTTCGAATTGACGTTGCTTCGAAAAGTATAAACTGTCAGTGCAATGCGATTGTGATATAGTTTTGACCTGGCTTTGGATTTCAAATATTGATACTGCATTACTGTTGACCCTTGCTCGTTAATTTGGACTCTGTTCAAGCCCTTTGTTGTGGATTTCGTCGATATGACCGAACGTACGCAGAGAACTGTAAACCTATTTAATCAGGTACAAAAACAAAACTTAATTGTTTTTTGTTCGAGAATAAATTGACATTCCACATCACTATTGTAATGTGTCAAACCGGCCATCATAGCGTGCCGCTAGTGTAATTGATTTTAAAACCAATGTATACTTCATTATGTATGCTAATATACATAGCTACTTTATCAGATTTAAAATTACCCATTGAAAAACAAAGATGGTATCAGTAACACCTGTCTAGTAAAACATACATATGAAATTAGCACCTTTTGGATACACCATAGTATAATTATGCAATGACAGTGAAATTTTTCTTTTATAATGCTTATTTGACAAGAGAAATAATAAAGACTTGTATGCAAAGAGAGAAAGTTGCATTAGCAAACAAGCAACTTTCCTCCACACACAATGGGTTGACATTGATTGGCCCCAAGGGTACCTAAAATACACACTAAATACTGAATGATGCTATCTGCAGGTTCCTAGCTCTTTATCAGATACTATCTGAGTGCTATACATGTACACAGTGTAGCTATAAATATGTAGGTTATTTGAGCTGTTGCCATGCAAGATAGCAGACATGTATACATTTTTATATAGCTAAGGCCCACATCAAAACGGTCGCCTTTTGTGTGCTACCACTACAATGTAGCTGTCAAGCATCTTCCCCATATAGATATAGGTGGGTATGTAAACAGCATGTTAGATCTTCCCTTGAATGTTTACAATTGTAAATCTCGACGGGAATTGATTATCTCGCGACGTATCTCGCGTTATAACCTCAAATACGTAAAACTGACGATACGAATGCAACATACAGGTTATACTGGCACTCGTAAAAACTACTAACGTGACGAGCATTCCTGCCGAATACGTGAATGCGTCCGTTTCGGAGTACAAAGAGCGACTTACCCAGAATAGGAGGTGGTATCAGAGCCCAATCACAAATCACTACACAAAAAGGATACATGCCAAGTCCAAATTGAAACCGTCCTTCACGTATCGTTTCCGGCGCCTGCTGACCATGCCCTTGATGGGGTTGGTCATCTTAATGTTGGAGATGGAGTTTGCCATGGCTGGCGCCGGCAGGGGCGCGCGCCGCGGGAGCAACTCTGCCGCCGCGCCCTTAGCGGGCCCGCCCGCGCCCGGCACCCAGCGCTTCTCGGGTGCCTTTCGCTCGCGGCGCCGGCAGCTCACGCAAATACCCATAAACCCTCCGGCGCTCGCATGGGGCCGGCGGAGCGCAAGCGGACGCCGCGGCCGCCCGATCAGCTCGCGCCCGCCATGCTCCGCTCGCGCGGCTGCCGAGCGCGCGCCCGACCCGCCGCCGGGCCCCGCGCTCTCCGGCCTCTCCGCACTCGCACTCTCCGCGCCGCGCCGAGGCCAGCCGAACGCACCAACACCAGTCACACATATAGCATACTCCACGCCCGCCACTGATGCACGCACCTTCACCCTCACCCTCACCACGAGCCGCTCGCCAGCCGCCTGGCGCTCCGACAGCGTTGCCGCACTTTATCACAATTTAACTCGCACCACACGAATGGCGTCCATCCTGCGTTCACACTCGATCCTTGAACACGACCGACGAGAAACAGTCGCACAAGAAAGAACGATGGATAAAAACTGATGGCCAAAAGTGAAGACGCCGTCCTGTTCGCACTTAAAATGTACGCACTCATCGAACAGAGATAGAACACAACCTTAATTTCAGTATAGCTGCTGCCTCTCTTTGTTCACTGACGTTTACAATTTTTCTCGCAAGGTCGCGCTGTTGTAGAATCATTTACCGCGCATATTTAAATTGCAACTAAGCAATAGCTTAATATTGTAGGTACTGAGTGATATATAGGTGATTTACTGATATTTTACACTATAAATCTTTGAACTAAAAGACGTGGTCAAGCTGGATAAATTTATATTCTATTAAATATGTATCTTTTTCTATTATTTCTTTAAAAACTAAATGATGGCCGTTGCATCTACAGGAAAATAGATGGCGCTAGTTACACAGCAGTGACAAGCGAGATACGTTCCGATTCACATCACAGCATAAATTATTGCTTTTTAACACTATGTAAAAATACTTCATTTTTTTTACATTTACAAATTAAAAAGCCTTAAAATTTGCATTGTTTATTTTAAATTTAAGCAATAAAACAGTTCTTATTTCTAAACAGCTTATTTATGGGGATTTGGAGAATCGATTTTTAATCGGAATTCATCCATATTTTTTTTAACTCGTCTTCATCCCCAAAGTAAACTTAAAACAGAACCTCAGCCTCCTTTTCGTGAGGTCCAGGGTTCGATCCCACGTACGTTTCTCTGAATTTTATGGAGTTATGTATTTAATTGCTTTAACTGGAAAACATCGTGAATTCGTGAGGAAAACTTCTTGCCTGAGAGTTCTTCATTCCAATAAGTACCTACCTATTCGAGAATGTATGAAGGCCGCTCATGTCAGCGTGATTCTCTATGAACAAAACCCTTTTCCTTCGAGAAGAGACCTGTGCCCAGAAGTAGCTTCTTCTTCTTCTTCTTTGTCAACCGATAGACGTCCACTGCTGGACAAAGGTCTCTTGCATGGACTTCCACAGGCCTCGGTCTTGCGCCGCCTGAATCCAGCGGCTCCCTGCGACTCGCTTGATGTCGTCGGTCCACCTGGTGGTAGGTCTGCCAACACTGCGCTTCCCGGTGCGGGGTCGAAGTAGCTTAGAACCTACTTAAAATATAGGTGAATGTAAGCATCGTTTACTGCTAGTTAAACCCAATCAAGTAGAAACATCCAACTGTATTGTATCCTGTATTATATACTCAGCAACAAGAAGAACTGTAAGAAGAACAACACACGTCACTAGTCATGTTGCCGGCACGGTCATGTCAAAAGTTACCTGAAATAAATAAAAAGTAACCTATATTTATAAAAATTGGTTGTCTGTAAAGTCGGTTTACGGGCAATAGTTTTACGTGATAACGTCATAAAGCGACACATCCGCTAACCACAGCGCGCACGCGATAACTGGCGGGCGCTTTAGTCACATGCCAACGCTTGGGCCGATCGTGCCTCTCTATCGCTTGTTCCGCGCTCTCAGGCGGAACGTGACACTTTTTCGTGCGTGCAGCCGGTGTTCATCGATTTATAAGACGTTATCACGTCAAAAATAGCCTTTCATTTTTTTCTAGTAGAAATGTATCAAATGTTGATAGAATAGATGTTGGTTGTAATTATTATTTACACAAATATAAAGGATAGTGTAGTTTTTACTAATACTGACTAATTTGTGAGTAACTCACGTCCAACTCGGTATTTTGATTAATCGACCGAGCAAAGCGAAGGTCTCTGAGTTTACTAGAGCGATTTGCACTTGTCCGTCCGTCCGTCTGTCACAGCCTTATAACTTCTGAATTACTGAACGTAATTACTTCAATTTTAGATATGATATGTAAACCGATGGCCTCCAGCCGAAAATGGCTTAAAAAGTTATAAAAATCTTTATTTCAGGGGGGCTCCCATACGAAATGGGGGGCTTTCAAAGTGGAGATTGTATTCGAGGCTAGATTTCTAAAACCACTTTGTTTTAAAACTTGAAACTTACACATAATTTGAGTTATATTCTGTACTTGAACAACAAATACTAAGATTAGATAAATATTATAAAGAAACGAAATTATTTGAGTTTTATTGGGCATCAATGTTTTTAACAAAACTTCACTATACTGTTACTAGATGGCGCTGTCTTTAATATTGTAAATATGCATCCCATCCACGAAAGCAGATGACGATTGACGTCATCAGATTCGGCGCGTTTTAATTACAATATAATATAGTTAAAACTACCTTATGGGAATTATGGGATACCGCGAGGTCTCAGTTCGGGGCGAACCACTAGTTTCTTAAATTGGTCACTTTCAAGTAAAGATTTTTATGAAAACCTGTGAAGATGATAATTCTACTGGCGCAATTAGAATGCCATAAGCCTACTTTGTCGTATTAGTTTACAAAATGGGAAAAACCAACTTAAATTTGAATTTCGCGGGCAGACTCGTATAATCCAGCACGTGTTTTAGGCATGGAACTAGGAATAGGGTATTTGACTATATTAAAAATATCGTTTCATTTGGTGTCATCCTAAAAGATTAATATCTAAAAACATTACCTATTCCATACGACAAAACTAAAAAATAAAGTTTTATTTAATTAGAAAACATTAAATAAAATTGCTATAATTCCGACCATGGTCACGTGATCGAAAACGTTCCGTGATCTCGAATGACGTCACAGTCCACACCACCTATGGGCTGTGGAATTGTCATTGTTTGAAATGTGAACTGTTACGTCATGAGAGCAAATGGAACGTTTCGGCGGCAATTTATTTTTTGAATTTATTTCTCGATTTTTATGAAAAATACTGAAAATTATGCCGAAATATACGTTTTGTTAGCTTCAGCATAGCATTATTAACAATTTAAGATGATTTTCTAAAAGTAGTCAAATACCCTATTCCGACTAGTCTTCCTAAGGTTTTAGGCATTTGCGTTGTTTCAATTTGCGTTCCGTTTCACTTTGGTTTAAAAAAAAAAATAATAATTAATTCTACAAGAATCGAAAAATCACCTCTAGGTTAACTTTTGAATAGCGTAACCTAGAAGTTACCTGACGGAGTTACATATAAGGTTAGGTACAAAAGTACCTTCTGGCAACGCAGGGTCTGTCCACTATCTACTTACCTACATTTAAATATAGTAGATCCTACCAGCAGCAACTAACTAGAAACTACATAGATGCTAGTTAACGTATGTTAGATATATCGCCTAGCGTGGATAATTACCTACCTACTTATTTAATCGGACGCTAGTAAGTAGTATGAACCCAGCAGACAGCTTGTTGCCATCTGACCTGCATGTACGGGCGTGCCGTGCCGTGCACGCATCAAATTACAATAAAGGCGATTATAGGTATCTACCTACTGTACCATAAGTAGGTAAATGGGTAGGCATTTAAATTTTAATGTACCTATGCTTAAACGAAGTAGGTAAGTATTGCATTGTATAGGTACCTACGAAGACACGTTTTATTCCGACCATCAAAGAAGATATTATTATTAAGTATACGCGAAGAATATAATTATTATAGTCCAGTAAATAAAACAGTTAACCTCGCACTAAATTTAAGTAAATTTCCGATACAATTTTAATTTTTTTTAAGGGTCACTGACACTGAACCGGTTTTTCGTTTCGTTTCGGAACACACACACACACACACACACACACACGAAAAACCGGTTCATTAAATGGGCCATAAATCATAAACGGTAAGTTTTACAAAAAAGTTTACAGGAAATAAAAGATCCAAAATTTTATTCTCTACAAAAAAGGTCTGAATAACTTTTGCCCTTAAGTGGATAGTTTCCGAGATATCGGTCAAAAACGTTTCCACCTGGATCTGTCAGCATTTTGTGATTTTATGGTCAGTAAGTAACCCTTAACCTAAAAAAAAAATTAAAATTGGATCGGAAATTTAGTGCGAGGTTGACCAAAAAAAACGGCTTTATTTACTGGCCTTAGGTACAGAATGTACCTACTGCCTACTGCCTAGGTACCTACTTACAATAGGTAAGTAACCTATACCGGTGTTATGTAGGTATTATAGCAGACTGAAGGGCATTTAAGACTCCGCAGGGATCAAATTATTCCATTTTTGATATCCCTACGAGATCGTATCAGAAATGAGGAGATCCATAGGAGAACCAAAGTCACCGACATAGCTCAGCGAGTCGCGAAACTGAAGTGGAAATGGGCGGGGTGTATATATATATATAGTTCGAAGAGCTGATGTTCGTTGGGGTTCCAAGGTGCTGGAGTAGCGACCCCGCACCGGGAAACGCAGTGTTGGCAGACCCCCCACTAGGTAGACCGACGACATCAAACGAGTCGCAGGGAGCCGTTGGATTCAGGCGGCGCATGACCGAGACCTGTGGAAGTCCATGCAAGATACCTTTGTCCTGCAGTGGACGTCTATAAAGTAGAAGAAGAAGATACCTATACTTACGTGCAAATGAAAGCACACGTACTATGATAATATTATCGTGCATGGTTTATGCTGCGGGACTGCTGGGAGTTGGGACTGAGAGGGTAATGTTTTGAGCGTTAATTTTGTGCTAGGAAACCGTAGTTTTATCATAGAGATAATACCTATTCCTTACTACAGTCTGTTTTTTTAACAAACGAGTACCGAAAATTTTGACTGCGTTGCTATTGGTCCACGTCATCAACATAGAGTCCCAGGCCCCACCCCTAAAAATGACCCCTCTCACTCTGTGAATATCGGAAATGTGCGAGACATACTCAGTACTCGTTTGTTAAAAAAATAGACTATAGTTTATATATTCTGTGCTATAGTCTATACCACAGAATCTATATATATAAAAGAAAGTGGTGTTAGTTACACTATTTATAACTCAAGAACGGATGAACCGATTTGGCTGAAAATTGGTGGAGAGGTAGCTTAGATCCTGGAGACGAACATAGGATACTTTTTATCCCGTTCGACCGCGTTTCCGTCAAGTCACTATAAAACGTGGTATAACTAAAACCCATCTGACATGGAATAACAAAACGCAAATGACAGTGGAATAACAAAACGTAAATGACAGCTAAACGTAGTTTTGTCTTTGGTTAAGTATGGTAAAAAATTTGACAGTTATAAAAAGTGTTATAATAAAGCATTACTGATATTATAAATGCGAAAGTGTGTTTGTTTGTTGGTTTGTCCTTCAATCACGTCTCAACAGAACAGCGGATTGATGCGATTTTTTTCATGGGTATAGTAATGGATGTAGTAGTGGTTCCTCAGACCGGGAGAGCTACTTTTTATCTCGGATAATGAAAGAGTTCCCGCGGCATTTTTAAAAACTAAATCCATGCGGACGAAGTCGCGGGCATCAGCTAGTATATAATAGTATGTACTACGTATCTATACATCGACCTTTCAGATCTCAACATGCGAACCGCCTGCTCTATCAGCTCTCGCCACTAGAAACTCAGGGTTATACATTATACACAATATTTATTTAATGCTCACAAATCAGCATTTTTATAATCGATACATTACCCAATTCCATTTGATTATTTTACCATTATCCTAGAACGGCTCAAGTTCAAAATCATCCTGTACCCTCACCACACGCCGCCAAGTGGCGTCCGCACACATGACGCACAAATAAAACATTGGCCAAGTGCGAGTCGGGTCTCGCTCTTTTAGGGTTCCGTACATATGACCAAAAATCACTTTTTTTAAAACTAGATGTCTAGATATTTAGTTAACTCAGTTCTTAAATAGTACCAAATTAGCTTAGGAGGAAAAAATGCTCGTTTGTTTGGTCATAACTTACAAAACGCATAATAAATCGGTGTTTTCAGTATTTTTTGTTTAAAAACACTATCTATTACTTAATATAAGTACAGAAATTTCAAATTCCTAACTAGTTTAGTTTTTGAGATAGACCCCGTAGTAAAAGTGGTCTAAAATCGACAATGTTGATGGCCCCCCATTTCTTCATTTTTGAAGCTAATAAGTATATTTGAACTCCACTTAATGAGTTCTAGACAATGGCACCCCACATGCCGGGGTACAAAAATAAAATTTTATTTCGACTCCTTTTCCATGTATGGGGAGCTGCCCTCTTTATTTTTTTATTTTATTTTATTTTTATAATATTTTGTTGTTAAATAAAAAATACACACTGTTAAAATTTCAACTGTCTACCTATAACGGTTATCGGACGGACGTACGACGGACGGACAGTGGAGGCTTAGTAATAGGGTCCCGTTGGCATCCTTTGGGTACGGAACCCTAAAAAGTTCAGTTGCCATCTTAAAAACGTTGCCAGCGTCAACACGAACTACCTTCTACATAGTTTAGATAGATATTAAGTAAATAGATATATGATGATGTAGGTACATCTGGTATGTGTCTGGTATAGAAACTTACTAATCCTATTACTACATATTTTATAAAATATGCAAAAAATTTGTGAGGATGGATGTATGGATGGATTGATGGATGTTTCACGCCACAACGAATGAACCGATTTGTCTGAAATTTGGAATGGAGATAGCTCATACCTAGGATTAACACATATAGGCTATATAATAACACTTTTTATCCCGGAAAATTACAAAGATCCCGCGGGAATCAAAAACCTTAATCCACGCGGACGAAGTCGCGGGCATCATCTCGTATTAAAAATGCGAAAGTGTATCTATTTGTTTGTTGGTTTGTCCTTCGATCACGCGTCAAAAGAGCTACAGATCGATGCGATTTTTTGCAGGAGTATAGTTGAGGACTGGAGATTCCAGAAAATCAAAGTTTCCACAGGATTTTTAAAAGCTAAATCTACGCGGACCAAGTCGCGGGCATCAGCTAATATTCAATAGGTAGATAAGTAAACATAATTATTTCGTTAATAATATAGGTAAATTATAAAGTACGTATGTAGGTAGGTACTTCCAGGCCAGTAACCGCAACAGCATTAAACGATAGAAATCAAAATTGATGAAAGCATTATGGAAATAGAACAATACGGTTGGCTGAATTTACATCATCTGCTCAATTAAATAATATACTTATACTTGTTACTATTATTTACTACTTACGTATTATTATATTCAAACAGACTTTTAATACAAGCCGTTTTAGGGTTTAGTAATTGTAAAACAAAACAAAGAACTCTTAGATTAATTATTATCTATTAATTATTCTAAGAAAGAGCTCTAGTTAAGTTTTTTCATAGTTCCTATTTTAACAGACTTCAAAAACGAGGAGGTTCTCAATTCGACTGTATGTTTTTAAACGCGATTTTTTCGCCAATTTATGAATTAGTTTTGATGATTTTTTTTTGTGTGTATACCTACTTTAGATGTTCCCATATACCTACCTAAATATCGAAACTGATTCAGTGCTTTTTGAAAAAAAATCGTTATACAAAATGTAGTGGCGTTTGAAGTCGGGTTATTAAAATATTTTTTTATACCTACCTAATATTAATTATTGTTCTTAGTTGACAGTTACATTGACTTGTTACCGCTTTGTAGCCAAAGAGAGAACAAATAAATAGCCTCATCATGAGCAACCGGATGGGCATCGCCAAGGGGGTGTAGGTAGGGGCAGCTCCCCCCCTAGACATTTGAAAAATATAGTAGGTACTAGTACTTAGTAGATACTTCATCATGGAAATCCAGATACCGCTGCCAAATCTTTAACAGTGCAGCTAAAAACTTGTACCTACATTTGCCCCCGACTTCGTTCGTATGGAGTGAGGTTTATAAAATTTATAAAAATGCAGTATTAGTAGGAACCCTGTTTTGTCCACAACTATTGGTACCCCTGCCATCATGTATCAACTTGTCCCCCCCCCCCCCCCCCCGGCCATCGGCTGGCGACGCTCGTCTGCAACCTCAAGACTCAATAGCCCAACGGTAAAGGTGCGGACTGAAAACGGAAACTTCGCAGGTTCGAATCCCACCCGTTGCACTATTGTCGTACCCACTCCTAACACAAGCTTTCCGCTTATTTGGAGGGGAGAGGAGGATATTAGTCAACTTCAACTTGGCTCATATTCTTTAAAAAAAAATCCAACAACGGTTCACTACTAAGCGCCTAGGTCTCGTCTCAGAGAAGGGTTTAAAGATTTAAGATTTTCCGAAGCACTCATAGCCACTAGACCAACGGGGAACGTGATATGAAGGCAGACAGTATGCCGTTGCTATGCTAACTGATTCATTACATTATCAATATGCAGCGATTGATAAATTGATAACTAGTCAATACTAATATTAGTCCCAACGCAGACTTAGATAAGATAGGCGACGCCTGTGGGGTGGCAGTTTATCGTGGCACCTCTATGTTAGCACAAAGCAACAAACTTTGTATGTCGAATTAAATAAAATCAATTTGTATAACGCAGCTGAGTAAATGCATTCCTTGAGGATTGATATTAGTAGTAAATTTTGTCAAAATCAAACACTTTGTAATACGGCGTTCACACGAGGCGATTTTTGTTGAATGTCACCTTAGGGCTTAGGCGAATGTATAGCCATAGCCATAGCTGTCTCGATCTTCTGTAATACAGGAGATAGAGACGGCTATGGTGACATTCAACAAAAAATCGGCCAAGTGCGAGTCGGGCCTCGCTCTTTTAGGGTTCCGTTAAAAAAATAAAATAAAAATATTTCCATGTACCCATGGAAATATTTTAATTTAATTTTTTTAATTTAATTTAATTTTTATTATTTGTTGTTATAGCGGCAACAGAAATACATAATATGTGAAAATTTCATCTGTCTATCTATTACGGTTTACGAGATACAGCCCTCTGACAGACGGACGGACGGACGCACGGACGGACGGACGGACAGCGTAGGCTTAGTAATAGGGTCCCGTTGGTACCCTTTGGGTACGGAAACCTAAAAATTGCCTCGTGTGAACGCCGTATATAGAATAGAATAGAATAGAAATGTTTTTTATTCAAATAAACTTTTACAAGTACTTTTGAATCGTCAATGAGTCTACCACTGGTTCGGAATGCCGTTCCTGCCGAGAAGAACCAGCAAGAAACTCGGCAGTTGCTCTTTTCAAAATACTTTTACAATAAACTTCACAGATATTCTATGTATGCAGAGTTTCCACAATGAGGGAAAGGTCCACAAAAGCATACGTAATTATTTCTAATTATAATTCAACACATGTCAAGACGGGCAGACAGAAAGTAGCCCCATTGCCGCTGGTGGCACCCGATAGAGACGGCGAATGTATTGCCATAGCCGTCTCTATCTTCTGTAATACAGAGAGACGGCTATGGTGACATTCAACAAAAATCGCCTCGTGTGAATGCCGTATAGATAGAGACGGCGAATGTATAGCCATAGCCGTCTCTATCTTCCGTAATACAGGAAATAGAGACGGCTATGGCGACATTCAACAAAAATTGCCTCGTGTGAACGCCGTATAGATAGAGACGACGAATGTATAGCCATAGCCGTCTCTATCTTCTGTAATACAGGAGATAGAGACGGCTATGGTGACATTCAACAAAAATCGCCTCGTGTGAATTCCGTAAAGATAGAGACGGCGAATGTATGGCCATAGCCGTCTCTATCTTCTGTAATACAGCAGATAGAAATAGAAATAGAAATTCTTTATTTGCTTAATGTGTGTTTACATAGGATGTTAATTGCTAGAAAAAGTTCAACACATTAGCCGTAGCGGCGTACAAATACTTTGTCATATCGACATACAATAGAAATTCTACACATTCCAATACAATAGAAATATACATTTGAACTACTTAATAATAGAGACGGCTATGGTGACATTCAACAAAAATCACCTCGTCTGAACGCCGTATAGATAGAGACGGCAAATGTACAGCAATAGCCGTCTCTATCTTCTGTAATACAGGAAGGAGATATAAGAGATTGCTATGGTGACATTCAACAAAAATCGCCTCGTGTGAACACCGTATAGATAGAGACGGCGACGGTATAGCCATAGCCGTCTCTATCTTCTGTAATACAAAAGATAGAGACAACTAAGTATGGTGACATTCAACAAAAATCGCCTCGTGTGAATTCCGTATAGATAGAGACGGAGAATGTATAGCCATAGCCGTCTCTATCTTCTGTAATACAGGAGATAGAGACGGCTATGGTGACATTCAACAAAAATCGCTTCGTGTGAACGCCGTATAACTTTGTAAGCAAACATCGTCTTCTTTACGAACCGATAGATAGACGTCCACCGCTGCTGACAAAGGTCTATTGTATAGACTTCCACAGGCCTCGGTCTTGCACCGTTTGTATTCCTGCGGCTCGTCTGATGTCGATCCACATGGTGGGATTAATCAAATTATGTTCTGTAGCAACTTATGACCGCCTGTGGACGTCTACCAGACCACTATTATGACATACCTACCTACTTTAGTTGATAAATGATGTCCCATAGGGAGAGGGCAGACTGGCTACTTTTAGGGGCAGCGATCGGCTTTTTATGGCTTTAGCGTTCTTTCGACTGTATCAGCGATTTTTGATCGTAAAAACGCCAAATCGATCGCAGAAATCAGCGATCGAAAATCGCAGAAATAATAAATCGCGCGATTTGACGTTTTTACGATCCAAAATCACTGAAACCATGCAGTTGCAAAAACGCTAAACGCTGGTCGCTGCCTCTAAAAGTAGCCAGTCTGCCCTCTCCCTTAGTTATTACTTCGCAAGTCTCGAAGCTGAAGTGAAAACGGGCGGGGCAGTGTTCAAAGAACTAATGGTTGAGGTCCCAAGGCTTGTAGAAGTCCATGCTTCGTCCAAGAAGGAGACCTTTCTCCAGCAGTGGACGTCTATCGGTAAATAAAGAAGTTGTTGCTTATATTTTCGTACAAAGTCAATATCCTGTCAACTTCTACCGCCCTCTCCTTCAGTGTTGCCATCTCTTCCTCGGATAAAATGGTTGTTTTTTTCCCCGCGTTTTTGATCAGGAAGTGTTGTATGAACAAACGCAGGCTCTCTCTAAACATGTGCAGCAATCAAAGTCGCAACTTATTTTCGTACAAAGTCAATATCCTGTCAACTTCTACCGCCCTCTCCTTCAGTGTTGCCATCTCTTCCTCGGATAAAATGGTTGTTTTTTTCCCCGCGTTTTTGATCAGGAAGTGTTGTATGAACAAACGCAGGCTCTCTCTAAACATGTGCAGCAATCAAAGTCGCAACTTATTTTCGTACAAAGTCAATATCCTGTCAACTTCTACCGCCCTCTCCTTCAGTGTTGCCATCTCTTCCTCGGATAAAATGGTTGTATTTTTCCCCGCGTTTTTGATCAGGAAGTGTTGTATGAACAAACGCAGGCTCTCTCTAAACATGTGCAGCAATCAAAGTCGCAACTTATTTTCGTACAAAGTCAATATCCTGTCAACTTCTACCGCCCTCTCCTTCAGTGTTGCCATCTCTTCCTCGGATAAAATGGTTGTTTTTTCCCCGCGTTTTTGATCAGGAAGTGTTGTATGAACAAACGCAGGCTCTGTCTAAACATGTGCAGCAATCAAAGTCGCAACTTATTTTCGTACAAAGTCAATATCCTGTCAACTTCTACCGCCCTCTCCTTCAGTGTTGCCATCTCTTCCTCGGATAAAATGGTAGTTTTTTTCCCCGCGTTTTTGATCAGGAAGTGTTGTATGAACAAACGCAGGCTCTCTCTAAACATGTGCAGCAATCAAAGTCGCAACTTATTTTCGTACAAAGTCAATATCCTGTCAACTTCTACCGCCCTCTCCTTCAGTGTTGCCATCTCTTCCTCGGATAAAATAGTTGTATTTTTCCCCGCGTTTTTGATCAGGAAGTGTTGTATGAACAAACGCAGGCTCTCTCTAAACATGTGCAGCAATCAAAGTCGCAACTTATTTTCGTACAAAGTCAATATCCTGTCAACTTCTACCGCCCTCTCCTTCAGTGTTGCCATCTCTTCCTCGGATAAAATGGTTGTTTTTTCCCCGCGTTTTTGATCAGGAAGTGTTGTATGAACAAACGCAGGCTCTCTCTAAACATGTGCAGCAATCAAAGTCGCAACTTATTTTCGTACAAAGTCAATATCCTGTCAACTTCTACCGCCCTCTCCTTCAGTGTTGCCATCTCTTCCTCGGATAAAATGGTAGTTTTTTTCCCCGCGTTTTTGATCAGGAAGTGTTGTATGAACAAACGCATGCTCTCTCTGAACATGTGCAGTTTGGGCGGCTTGGATATTCTGTGGAACACTTCCAGTGACGCTGGGAGGTCTGCGTTCATGATTATCGCAATTAGGATCTGACGCATGAATCGCACAGTCGTTTTGTTTAAATCGGAGAATTGGATTATCTGAAAAAGAATTTAAATTGAATCAACTTTTTCCTATCAATTAAAGTTTGAGATATCAAAATATTCATACTTAAAATTATAAAGGCGAAAGTTTGTATTTGTATGTTTGTTACTCTTTCACGCAAAAAGTACCGGACGGATTTGGCTGTTTGGATTAATACATAGGCTACATTTTATCCCGGAAAATTAAAGAGTTTCCGCGTTTCCGTTGAATGTACATTGCCATACCCCTACCAAGTAACCCGCTAGCATCTTAAACTACATCGCTAGCATCGCTAGCATCTTAAATTACATCGTCACTTACCATCAGGTGAGAGATCGCAGTCAAGGATTATCTTGTCATCGAATAAAAAAAAATTTAAAAAAAATGCGTGAGCGTCGTGGAACACTCGGTTGGAACGAAGTTCCTTTTAATAATAAATTAATAATAAAAATCAAAAAATAGGGAAAAATTCCACATATAGAAATTATTTAAAATATAAAATTGAAAATGGAAAATTCAGTCTGTCGAGCTGGGATTCGAACCATCGACCTTTATGCGACTGTAGAAACCACGAAGCTACGGAGATCTAATATTGTAGTGTGAAAATATTTAACACAATGCCAAATTCACATTCAAAAAAGTGTCGGTTCAATTTAGTCCGTCTAGCCCCCTTTCGCTTTGCGCGATAAGGAACTTCGTTCCAAAATTGGTTGTCTGTAAAGCCGGTTTACGGACGATAGTTTTACGTGATAACGTCATAAAGAAACATTGACGATGACTGGCGGGCGGCGGGCGCTCTCTGCCAACGCTTGGACCGATCGTACCTCTCTATCGCTTGTTCCGCGCTCTCGCTTGCACGCTCAGGCGCAGGCGGAACGTGACACTTTTTCGTGCGTGCAGCCGGTGTTCATCGATTTATAAGACGTTATCTCGTCAAAAATAGCATTTCAATTTCCAGAAAGTACGATTACCTTCAAAACAGAAAGCGGCAATCCTTTCTCCATGATGAGATGTATCAGGAATTGTGCCAAATTCGTCATGCCTTGCTTAGAAAGTGAGTCTAGCTCTTTGATTTTGTCCCACACGGAGTACTGTATTGACAACTAGAATAGAATAGAATTAAATGGAATTAAATAGAATAGAATTAATTTTATATCGGTGGTAGTCTTGACGTGTCAATAAAAGCCACAGGTTGGCCTACGTGTAATAAATAATTATGAGTTTGGTTTTCAATTTATTCTATAAACAACATAACAAAGTTCTTTCGAATCGTCTAACGAATCTACCGCTGCAGCCCCTCTAGCCAAGTTACACTTCGTTGTATCTATTCTCTTTCTACGATCGTTAATGCTTCAATGTTTGGCTAGGGCTGGACTAGATGGCGCTGCAGCTGATCAAAGACAGAAGTGTATTGATAATATTTCGCGGCATTTTGTATTATAAATATTTTTTTTTAGCATTTAAAATGCATAAATTAATTATTCACTGTAGTGTCCATTTAAAATGCACACTATAGTAAATTAGATAATTTTATTATCGTACCTTGTTCGAGTTTCAAAATCGCAAACTAGATGGCGCTGTAGCCCTATCATAGAAAAAGAATAAAAACGATCCAATGTAACTTGGCTAAGGGGGCTGGTTCGGAATGGTGTCCCAACCGTAAAAAATCCGCAAGAAACTCGGCGGTTACTGTTTTGTTTTAAATAAACAATTACCTACGATGTTTTCCTGACTGTTATCTTCTGTTTACAAAAAAACCACCGCTTGCGACGCGCAGTAAGTACATTGCGGGCTTAAAAATAAAATATTGGTAGCCCATCGTGAGATAAGTGACACTTACAACTTCATTATAAGCATTAAGTGCAATTTATTTACAAAGTTTTCTTTAATGTGTCCTTTACACCCTGTATATTAAAAAAAATAAACCCCAGTCACTGAGCTCTATGATTATAACACTGGAGAGGCGCTGTCATATTTTTTGGACCTACTTGATTGTCGCCATTTTGGCACAGTAAGCAGATAAAGGAGTGTCTCTGGCACTAATAATATTGCAAATGGCGCACCAACCTCTGTATATAATAGTTATGTAATGATTTTAGAGATCAGTGCCCCCAGTGTACCTGATATTAATTTTAGCGATCAGTGTTCCCAGTGTACCTGATATTAATTATAGAGATCAGTGCCCCAGGTGTACCTGATGATAATTATAGAGATCAGTCATCAGTGACCCCAGTGTACCTGATATTAATTTAAGAGAACAGTGCCCCCAGTGTACCTGTTATTATTAATGATAGAAATCAGTGCCGCCAGTGTACTTGATATTAATTATAGAGATCAGTGACCCCAGTGTACCTGATGTTAATTTTAGAGATCAGTGCTCCCAGTGTACCTGATGATAAATAATTTTAGAGATCAGTGCCCCCCCTGTAATTATAGAGATCCGTGCCCCCAGTGTACCTGATATTAATTATAGAGATGAGTGCCCCCAGTGTACCTGATATTAATTTAAGAGAACAGTGCCCCCAGTGTACCTGTTATTATTAATGATAGAAATCAGTGCCGCCAGTGTACCTGATATTAATTATAGAGATCAGTGACCCCAGTGTACCTGATGTTAATTTTAGAGATCAGTGCTCCCAGTGTACCTGATGATAAATAATTTTAGAGATCAGTGCCCCCCCTGTAATTATAGAGATCAGTGCCCCCAGTGTACCTGATATTTCCTATCGCAGTCACATAGCTTCTGCCCGAGCACGGCATAGTAGGGGTTGTAGGTCTTCTCCTGGAGGCAGCACGCCAGCAACACGTGTATCACTTCTCTCTCCTGCTGCCCCTTCAGCCCCAGATGTTGCAGCTTCTCGAACGCGTCCATGTAATCCTGAATAAGTTGCATCATATTATGTTAAGCAATCTTCTATAACAATCGAATAGGTTTTTTCCGCGGCTTGCTCCCGCCATCTAGTCAAGGTAATCCGAAGTGATGATTCCCATACAAAATTATCAATATTGATTTTTTCGATTTTTCAACTGCTTTTTTGGGTCTCATATTTTTTTCTACCTTTGATCCACCCCTATATTAGAGCCAACAAAACAAAAACAAAATTCAAATCGATCAAGACGTTTTTGAGTTTTAGCCAGACCGACGCAATTTATGTTTTGTACATAAACCAAAGGCCATGTCCAGTTGTAGGTTGATATCTTCAGCTGGATGTAGTTCTCATACACAGACTTCCAAATGCGTCGGTCTTGCGTCGCGTATATCCAGAGGCCTCCTGGGGCTCATCTAAAGTCGGTTCACGTAAAGGGGGTCTTGCCAACACTGCGCTTTCAGGTGCGAGGTAACTCAAAAATAAAGAAAAATGTAGTGTACATTTTTTTTAACACTTTCATGCAAACAACATATTAAATAGAATAGAATAGAATAGAAATGTTTTTTATTCAGATAAACTTTTTTACAAGTGGTTTTTAACTGTCGATGAGTCTACCACTGGTTCGGAATGCCGTTCCTGCCGAGAAGAACCAGCAAGAAACTCGGCGAAACTCGGAGAAATATATACGTCACATATTGGCAGGTGTGCTACTGCACAACGTATTATCACATCCAGCAAAACTTGGTTTATTGAGCACAACGTTGTAGTGCGGCATCTGGCCATACTAATAGCTAAGAGCAGGGTTGTTGTGCCACGACATAGCGAACTCTCAAAATTCTAGTGCTACATCGAATTGATTTTATTGGCATCTTTGATGGCTCTCCGTTCTAGTGCTGTTTGCGACGTCACTATACTAGCTATTAGCAAAACGTCATTAAACGCCGCTCCCGTTTGTATGAAAAAAGATGTGCGAAGTCGCATAGAGCTACGTCATTTTTGATACGTTCGCATGAAAGTGTACTCATTGAAATGTTTATTTTTTTATTGTTTAGCTAATGGATAGTAGGCATTGGGTATATTATCTAATTGGTTTTTTTAAGACGTTAAAAAGCCACCGTGTAAAATCTACCTCAGCGGCCATGATGACACAGAATATGCTCCGCCTAACGTCGGTGTTCATCCGTTGCTTGCGCGCCAACTCCAACAGCCTCTGATTGGTGGACGCGGGCACGCTGACTGCCTGTCTGTCTTCCTGAACGCGGCTCCCCTCCCAGGCCGAACCCACCACCCACCACTTGCCTCTTTCGTGAGCTGAAATATAGTAGGAATGATCAAAATCATCAAAATCTTCTGTACTTAAGGTGGATTATACGAGTCTGCCCGCGAAATTCAAATTTAATTTGGTTTTTCCCATCTTGTAAACTAATACGACAAAGTAGGCTTATGGCATTCTAATTGCGCCAATAGAATTATCATCTTCACAGATTTACATAAAAATCTTTACTTGAAAGTGAACAGTTTAAGAAATTAATCAAAATACCGAGTTGGACGTGAGTTACTAACGAATTAGTCAGTATTTTGATTAATTTCTTAGACTGGTCACTTTCAAGTAAAGATTTTTATGTAAACCTGTGAAGATGATAATTCTACTGGCGCAATTAGAATGCCATTAGCCTAGTTTGTCGTATTAGTTTACAAATTGCGACCGTGGCTATAGTGTAAGAGGCTAACACACTCGCTTCCCAAGAGATATGGGTTCGAATCCCGGTGGCTTCGAAACTTTTGATATCTACTATATAAAAATAAGTCGGGTTTTCTTTCTTTCCTTCCTGACGCTATAACTCCAGAACGCACGAACCGATTTCCACGGTTTTGCATTCGTTGGAAAGGTCTCGGGCTCCGTGAGGTTTATAGCAAAGAAAATTCTATCCACGCGGACGAAGTCGCGGGCATCAGCTAGTCTTAATATATATATTTCTTGTGTGCGTGTGTATGTCACTGAACTCCTCCTAGACGGCTGGACCGATTTTGATGAATTTTTTGTGTGAGTTCAAGGGGATTCGAGGATGGTTTAGATTCACAAAAAAAATGAAAAAAAAAATGTTTATTTAACTAATTTTTCATTTATAAGTAGTGGCGGTACGAAGTTCGCTGGGTCAGCTAGTGTGTTTATAAATTTATTCTAACATAACAATATTGCAAATGGCCAACCAATCTCTGTATTTAATCTATGAAATCATAAATTAATTACAGAGGTCGGTGCGCTATTTGCAATATTAAAAGTTCCAGAGACCTTCGTTAGGTTAGGTGCTAAAAATATGACTGGAGAGTCCAGTGTTATTAATATTATAAATGCGAAAGTGTGTTTGTTTGTTGGTTTGTCCTTCAATCACGCCACAACAGAGCTACGGATCGACATGATTTATTGCATGAATATAGTTGAGGACCCGGAGAGTGACATAGGCTTTATAGAACCGTGAGTGATATAGGCTATAATATACCGGAAAACCAAAGTTCCCAAGAGATTTTAAAAAATTAATCCACGCGGACGAAGTCGCGCGCATCAGTTTAGGTTAAGGCGCACAAAACGGATCTGCCCGCAAAATTCAAATTTAATTTGGTTTTTCGCAATTTGTAACCTACTACGACAAAGTAGGCTTATGGCATTCTAATTGCGTCAATGGCAATTAGTCCGAGTATCGAGTTTGACGTGAGTTACTCACAAATTAGTCGATCCTCTGACTAATTTCTTAAACTGGACACTTTCAAGTAATGATTTTTATATAAACCTGTGAAGATGATACTGCTATTGGCGCAATTAGAATGCCATAAGCCTACTTTGTCGTATCAGTTTACAAATTGCGAAAAACCAAATTAAATTTAAATATACACTTCTGTGTGCACGAGTCAAATCAAATAGCTAACCTTTCAACAAATCTTCCAACCGAATATTGAGCGTGGTGACATAGTTGCCTTTCCTGACTATGCCGCGACACGTCTTCTTCAAGTGATCCACGTAAGTGGGATCGTAGTTTGGGATCTTGTTTAGATTGTTGTTCTTTACTGCTAACAAAACTTCCAGAAGGAATTTTATACGGGAACTGAAACACACCGAATGAATAGGATAGTATAGATCAGGGATTCCCAAAGTGGTCGATATCGACCCCTTGGGGTCGAAATCAGTTAACGAGGGGTCGACATAAACGAAAACCGATTTTGGAGGTCGACGAGGTCTAAAAATCGGCCTCTATTATATAAAACAAGTTCTTATTTAAAACATTCAACACACTGTATAAGGGGCCGTTCATAAAATACGACACGCTAAAATCAGCTTTTTTTGACCCCCTCCCCCCCTATTGTCACGCTGTGTCACACTTCCTGTGACCCCCTAGAAATATTCCGTCACAAAACTAAGACCCCCCCCCCCCCTCCTTAGTATGATAAATTTCAAATGATAGTACATAAATTTTGAGAATCTATAATATAATAAAACTGTAACAGGTCCAATTCTGTACATTGAAGATATTTTGAAAATTTTTGTTTGAGGGCACTCTATAATCGATACTGAAGCCAAAACAATTTTTTTTTAATTTTTTGTCTGTCTGTCTGTCTGTCTGTCTATCTGTCTGTCTGTCTGTATCTTGGCCGCGCATCACGCCGAAACTACTGGACGGATTTAAATGAAACTTGGCACGATTTAAGTTAATACTACGAGGTATAATATAGGATACTTTTTATCCCGAAATTCAGCACGGTTCTCTTGGGAGAGGGGATGAAAGTCAAAATGTGTATTTCGCTGTAATTCATTAAGGCGTATTCCGATTTAATCCATTCTTTTTTTGTTAGAAAGCAGGTTCTTTAGAGATTGTCCTGTAATTATTTCAAGGTCGTCAATTTCGTAGTTCAGAAATTATAGACATCACGATCTTCAGTATAAGGTCCAAATAACTTGAACCCCGGAATCTACAAGATACTTTGAATGAACGGCTCATCTTAAGCTAGCAAGCGTACTTTATCGTATATAGCCATCGTGGATAGCCCTATTTTGTCAAAGTCAAACTACTCCAAAGGCGTCAGATTTTGCCAAACGATCATTATACCTACATACTACATAGTAGGTATGGATGTAATACATCGTATGGACTTAATGCTACAATGTTTTCCTATGCAATTTAATATTCTAATCATACTAATATTATAAATGCGAAAGTGTGTTTGTTTGTTGGTTTGTCCTTCAATCACGCCACAACAGAGCCACGGATCGACGTGATTTTTTGCATGGGTACTATAGTTGAGGACATAGGCTACTTTTTATCCCGGAAAATCAAAGTGTTCACGAGGGATTTTAAAAACTAAATCCACGCGGACGAAGTCGCGGGTACGTCAGTATTATAAGGTCTGTGTCGCGGGCATCAGCTAGTGAAAAATATATCTATATATCTTATATCTTAGTTCACTGCTAAATGGCGAATGAAGGAATAATATAATAATAAATACATGAGAAACAGTATTTTAATTTGTTAAAGAATCGAGAGCGCAGGGTACGTGGAAACGTTACTCTCTCAAGTATTGGAAAAACAAAGAAACCAGTAGTGACGGATCGCAACGCTGCTAGAGCCGCGCGACAGAGCTAGCGCTCATGTCGAAAAATAATGAACTGCGAACGTCACGTTGCCGTAGACCCCCCGTCCCCCCTTGTCACATCTTGTCACACTCAGCAAGACCCCTCCCTCCCCCTTGTATGCGAACGTATTTTATGAACGGCCCCTAAGTTGTGTTACGTCTACCAACTTGTTATAAGAATGACTATTAATGTTTTAGTAGGAAGTATGTCTAGTCTATTTATTTTGTAAAATTTTGATCAGAAAATGATGTCAAGCTTACGAGTTGGTGATGTTAGTTTGCGTGTCGTGTATGAACGTCTTGAGCGCGGCCGGCTCCTCCTTCCTCAGCACTCCTCCCACGTTCCGTAAGGCCGCGAGCACACAGTCGATGTCCCTACCCACTGTCGGCACTCTGGTTCAGCTTGGTGATGTTAGTTTGCGTGTCGTGTATGAACGTCTTGAGCGCGGCCGGCTCCTTCTTCCTCAGCACTCCTCCCACGTTCCGTAAGGCCGCGAGCACACAGTCGATGTCCTTACCCACTGTCGGCACTCTGGTTCAGCTTGGTGATGTTAGTTTGCGTGTCGTGTATGAACGTCTTGAGCGCGGCCGGCTCCTTCTTCCTCAGCACTCCTCCCACGTTCCGTAAGGCCGCGAGCACATAGTCGATGTCCTTACCCACTGTCGGCACTCTGGTTCAGCTTGGTGATGTTAGTTTGCGTGTCGTGTATGAACGTCTTGAGCGCGGCCGGCTCCTCCTTCCTCAGCACTCCCCCCACGTTCCGTAAGGCCGCGAGCACACAGTCGATGTCCTTACCCACTATCGGCACTCTGGTTCAGCTTGGTGATGTTAGTTTGCGTGTCGTGTATGAACGTCTTGAGCGCAGCCGGCTCCTCCTTCCTCAGCACTCCTCCCACGTTCCGTAAGGCCGCGAGCACACAGTCGATGTCCTTACCCACTATCGGCACTCTGGTTCAGCTGGGTGATGTTAGTTTGCGTGTCGTGTATGAACGTCTTGAGCGCAGCCGGCTCCTCCTTCCTCAGCACTCCCCCCACGTTCCGTAAGGCCGCGAGCACACAGTCGATGTTCTTCTCGCTTAATTCATCCACTAAGCGCGTCAGTATGTCGTAGAGTAATGACGCGTGGTAGATCTACAGAAATATGAGAATAATTACGATGGTTTGCAAGGCATAACAAGAACAGTGGTCAAGAATAAGTGGGATTTTGGAACGATCTTATCTTAAGATTTGGCCGATGGTGGTTAGGCGAAAAAAGTGTAAGAATTTTCCGTCACAAATAGAGGTTTCAGAGTAGAGGTGGTTCTAACATGTGGAGAGAGATTAAGTTGATTCTATTTTCCGTCACGAGTAGTTTAGACGGTCCATAGCGTGTATGCTATAGTACGTGATGGCATTGATTCTAGGAGGTTTCACTATTAGATGATAATATTTTCATAATATTGTTTACATAGGTACCATAATTATAATTTATATTAAAAGGAACTTCGATCGAACCGTGTTCCACGACACTCACGCAGTTTTACACGCCCATTCCCACAATAGTTCAACGCCTCACTTAAACTTTGTACTTAAATCAAAAAATCTAAGGTTTCAATCGAACCCGCTATTTCTATTGAGCGAACCATATAATAGCTTTTCTCACCTTAAAACTATACAAGAGAGCGAGACACGCAACAAGATTGTCCAACGTCTTATCCTGAACGGGCTGTGGAGTCGCCATCATTGCGTCGAACTTTCTCGATAATTCCTCTAGAAAATGAGCACCTGAAAATAATTAGTCTAAATATGTAAGAGGAAAAGATGTCTGACTGACTGATTTATCAACGCACAGCTCAAACCACTGGACGGATTGGGCTGAAAAGCATACAGACAGCTATTATGACAGGCATCCGATAAGAAAGGATGTTTGAAGATTCAACCCCTAAGGGGATCAAATAGGGGTTTGAAAAATTGAACTTAAAGAGTTCTGTGCTAAAGTACTGTGCCACCAACTTAACTGTTCAGGTTGGACATAGGTCTCAGGTAGAACTTTTAATTTGTAGGGATTTTAGATAAGGAATAACTAGAGGGGTGGGAGCAGGGTTGTCAAAGCCCTGGATAATAGGGAATTAGCGATATAAATATGATAGTGGGCAAGCGTAGAGATCCGTTTACGATAACATGGCGCGCTCTTCCATGCTAATAAAAAATGCGTGAGTGTCGTGGAACACTCGGTTGGAACGAAGTTCCTTTTAATAATAAATTAATAATAAAAATAAAAAAATTAGGGAAAAATTCCACATGTAGAAATTATTTAAAATAAAATTTAAAATAGAAAATTCAGTCTGTCGAGCTGGGATTCGAACCATCGCGCATCGACCTTTATGCGACTGTAGAAACCGCAAGGCTACGGAGATCTAATATTGTAGTGTGAAAATATTGAACACAATGCCAAATTCACATTCAAAAAAGTGTCGGTTCAATTTAGTCTTAATTTTTTCCGTCTAACCCCCTTTCGTATCGCGCGATAAGGAACTACGTTCCAATATAATGTCTGCTGCTCTAGCTGATGCACGCGACTTCATCCGCGTGGATTTAGTTTTTAAAATCCCTCGGAACTCTGATTTTCCGGGATAAAAAGTACCCTATGCCACTCTCCAGGTTCTCAACTATACCCATGCAAAAAATACTTATGTTAAGTCTTAGGTTGGTTAGGCCCAGCTTGGTTTTAAAGCTGGTTTACATTATAAGAGTTGTTGTTGAGTTGAGTACGGACCGCGAAAAATTTGATGTTGCTTGGGCGAATTTTGAATAGTGTCAACAGCTTCTCCAATTTCCCGATTCAGCCCCATAAAACTCGTATTAAAACCGCTAGTACGAGAAATCTCGGTCCGTAAAAATCCTAGTAATATCAACTCAGCTTTAACACCTGTATAGCCAATTTTACCATAAGCATTGCTGAGTAACGTTTAACCTTGGTTTAAGGCGCTATCAAAGATTTCCAATATTAAAACATCTTCAAAATTCACAATTGTACAAAATGAGATGCTTATCATACCTATTTCGGCGTCAACTTTGGCGTGCAGCATTCAGCCCCCGGTGAGCGCCGGTTGCACCGTAGCATCTAACCACAGCTGAGTTAGAGCAGTGTTGGGACGGAGCTCCTACTGGGTTAATAATGATGATGATGATCATACCCATTTCGGAGCCTACGTTGGCGTGCAACACTGACACCAACGCGGCATGCTCTAAGAGCATTCTGTCCGCGGTGAGCGCCGGTTGCACCGTGGCGTCTAACCACAGCTAAGTTAGAGCAGTGTTCACGGAGTCCCTACTGGGTTGATGATGATGATCATACCTATTTCGGAGCCTACGTTGGCGTGCAACACTGACACCAACGCGGCATGCTCTGCGAGCATTCTGTCCGTGGTGAGCGCCGGTAGCACCGTGGCGTCTAACCACAGCTAAGTTAGAGCAGTGTTCACGGAGTCCCTACTGGGTTGATGATGATGATCATACCTATTTCGGAGCCTACGTTGGCGTGCAACACTGACACCAACGCGGCATGCTCTGCGAGCATTCTGTCCGTGGTGAGCGCCGGTAGCACCGTGGCGTCTAACCACAGCTAAGTTAGAGCAGTGTTCACGGAGTCCCTACTGGGTTGATGATGATGATCATACCTATTTCGGAGCCTACGTTGGCGTGCAACACTGACACCAACGCGGCATGCTCTGCGAGCATCCTGTCCGCGGTGAGCGCCGGCTGCACTGTAGCATCTAACGACAGCTGAGTTAGAGCAGTGTTCACTGAGCTCCTACTGGGTTAATGATGATGATGATGATGGTGATGATGATCATACCTATTTCGGAGCCTACGTTGGCGTGCAACACTGACACCAACGCGGCATGCTCTGCGAGCATTCTGTCCGCGGTGAGCGCCGGTTGCACAGTAACATCTAACCACAGCTGAGTTAGAGCAGTGTTCACGGAGTTCCTACTGGGTTAATGATGATGATGATGATGATGGTGATGATGATCATACCTATTTCGGAGCCTACGTTGGCGTGCAGCACTGACACCAACGCGGCATGCTCTGCGAGCATTCTGTCCGCGGTGAGCGCCGGTAGCACAGTAGCATCTAACCACAGCTGAGTTAGAGCAGTGTTCACGGAGTTCCTACTATTGCTGGAGTACAGGCTCTCTATCGACGTGCAAGCCCAGTGGAGGTTCGTGCCAGCTAGCTTGTTGAGCACACCTTAAAGAAGATAAGTTCAATCTTAGGCTACAATAACACTAGTAAGAAATAACTTCCGTAAGCTATGTAACTAGTATTATCAAACGATATGCGACTTACAGGACTTTTTACATTCTGTAACTTTTCATGTAAGCAACTTCATCATTAGCAACCCATCAACGGCTCACTACTGAGCGCAGGTCTCCTCTCAGAGAAGGGTTATAGGCCATAGTCCACCATGCTGGCCCAGTGCGAATTGGCGGACTTCACACACCTTCGAGAACATTACACAGAACTCTCAGATATGCAGGTTTCCTCACGATGTTTTCCTTCACCGTTGAAGCAAGTGATATTTAATTGCTTAAACGCACATGACTCCGAAAAGTCAGAGGTGCGTACCTGAGATCGAACCTGCGACCCCCCGAATAGGAGACCACAGTCCTAACCACAAGGCTATTACTGCTTCGTGATACTCGTAAGTACTTCGTAAGCAACTTACGCGAGTAAAACTTACAAGTGTAATTGCAGCCTAAATTCAAGAGATTATTTGATGTGAGGTCACTACTTCAGAACCTTGGGACCCTAACGACATCAGTTCTTTGAACTATATGCAATGCCCATTGCCACTTCAGCTTCACAACTCTGTGGGCTATGTCGGTAACTATGGTTCTCCTAGGGATCTAATCATTCCTGATCTGATCTCGCAGGAATACTCCAAGCATAGCTCTCTCCATCGCATGATGAGCAACTATGAACAATTATTTTTAATAAAATTAAGAAAACACATCCAGGTTGAGTATGGCATAAGCTAGTAATCTATTTTACTTACTTTTAATTTGACGTTTCAGCTGTGCCAGTTCCTTATCAGAAGCAGAATCTTTATTCCTTAAATGTGGTGGAATGTATATGCCTTTTTCTTCCTGAAATATTCAAATTTGTAAAACTATGTATGTATTTAGAGGTTTATCTTTGTTTGGAAAAGAATTTTTAATATTTTATCTTTTACATTTTTATTTTTTTTACGTAGGAAAATATTACTACGTTTACCTTTATAATATTGCCTTCTTTATCCCTTTTTCTCCCATAGATATCCTCCCAAACATCTGGCTTTTCAACTACTTCTTTAGCACATGTATTGTTTTCATCATCATTTTCAACTGAAAAATCTTCATCACCACTGAGTTCTGACACTTCATCATCACTGAAAACTTTACAGAGATCTTCTTCTGAAATAATTTTCTCCTTATTTGATTTTGATTGTGGGTTACTAATTACTTCTTTCCTTGCTTGCTTCTCAATAGTCTTTTTTGTTGATTTCACAGCTTCTTTATCTGACTCAATATTTTCACTTTCATAATTACTATTGTCACTTAGTTCACTGTCACTAGCATCATCTATTTCATCTTCAGATATGTTTCTTTTGTTACTCAATTTAGATATAGATTTTTTGTTAGATATCTTAACTGCTTCTTCAATAACATCTGATTCACTGTTTTCACTTTCATAATTATCATCACTTATTTCACTCTCATCACTTACTGGCTGGTCATCATCATGATCAAAATCGTTTTCATTAGCATCTGAATCTATTTCATTTGTAGATTTTTCTTTATCTTTTTTCCTTTTATCTTTTTTACTCTTTTTAAGCACTTCTTTGCCTGTCACTGCAGCTAAATCCTCTTCAAAATCTGAATCGTGCTCTACACTGGCTAAATGTTTTTCTGCTGCTACAATCTGTTCTGATGTTGTCCTATCGCAGATTTCTAATAAATCTAAATGTTCAGTTAAGAAAACCAATTATTCAGAGCTGTGGCTAATTATCACTCTGCTGGTATGAATGATAATGAATGTGCTGCCAGTAACTTAGCATTCTGGTACAATCTTAAGGGTATGGATTTAACAAAAACTTCAATCTCAGACTGCATAGTGACTTATCACCAAATTTACTTTTTTTACTTTTAGATACTTGTTTTTTATTTTAATTTACTAATTTTATTTATTAATACAGTGCCAAAAACACACCACAAGTTTCACTGTACACTATGTTAAAGTAAAAACTAAGGTGTGGAGCTTTATTTGTAAATAGGGTCAATCATAATTTGTGGATTGATGAACAACTCTACACAACCAAATAACAAATTCAATAAATATTCAGATTACAAAATCCAAACATTATGAGGAATAGCATGTTTTTAGTAATACAAATATTTGTTGTTGTTTCTTCTCTAAGGACCATCTACTGTGATCACCTACCAGTCTGCCCAGAGTGGTGATTATGGGCAAACCCTCCCGCTGGGAGAGACCTTTAGTCCAGCAGTGGACTGTTATAGGCAATTGATGATGATGATGATTTAATAAAAGGATACAATCAAGACCATCATCAGCAAAATTCTTATTTTTGTTCTTGGACTTGTTAAGCCCCAGTTGCTTTTCCAGCTTCTTGATCATCTTGTCCTCTTCCTCGTTGGCTTGAAGCATCATTTTCTTTCTCTGTTCATTCATCTGTGACTGGAGCTTGTTTGCTTCTTTCCTCTCTTTGTTTAGCTGTCTTAACAATATGTCTTGGGTTGTTTCAGCTTTAGCTTTGGGTTTTTTAGGCTGGAAAAATAAGTAAAAATTGAGGATGATCGTACTAATATTACAAATACGAAAGTGTGTTTGTTTGTTGGTTTGTCCTTCAATCACCTGAGGACCTGGAGAGTGACATGGGCTACTTTCTATCCTGGAAAATCGAAGTTCCCGAAGGATTTTAATAACTAAATCCACATAGACGTAGTCGCTGGCATCAGCTAGTTTTTATTATAATCTTTAATAGACTTAGTTAATCAGCTACTACTGATGTGCCTATATTAACTGTGCTTTGAATTCTGTCTTAAATATTATCTAATATATTTTAAATTGATTTATTGAGCATGAGATCACTATCAGTTGTGATTCTTAAAAGTAGTTCAAAGGATTTGATGATGCTAATAGATGGAGTAGCTTGAGATTATGCCCCTCTAAAAATTCAAAAACATTTATTCCATGTAGGCCAACTTGTGGCTCTTATGACAAGTCAGTAATCTACCACTGGTTTGGAATACTGATCCTGCTGAAAAGAGCCGGCAAGAAACTCAGCAATTGCTCTTTTCAAAACAAAATGTTACAAAATTATCTATCTTGTGGACAGCTGAAGCTAAGCCAATCAGAATAGAACAGAAATATTTTTTATTAAAAAAAACTTTTACAAGTGCTTTCATGTCTATGAATAATATAAATAAATGTACCACTGGTTCGTAATGGTACTTACAATTCAATACCTACATGTTAAGATGGGCAGAAAGAAAGTAGCCTCATTCCCGCCGGTGGGACCCGTTCACGAGCATGACGCATGATCCAGCCATTGCGTCGATCAACCATATTTGAGAGAACGTAACAACCCATATTATTCAAGGGTTTCTTTTTTGTAACTTTTTTTACAATATTTGGGTCTAGTATTGGTAATATCTTGTGTGTCTCGATAAGATCACATTATCCTCAATGTATATATACTAGATATACCAATTGTACATATCCTCTCACAAAAATCCTGCAGCCTGCTTAGTTTTGACAGATTATTAGAAAATTGATAACAATGAACTTAACATACTTAGGTAGTTATATGAATTCATACTTACTTTAGGTTCCTCATTGTAGACTGGACTGTCAGCTGGCCGTTTAACAAATTTTCCTAAAGTACTTTTAGACTGAACAGGCTCATTTTTCTTCCTCAAATAATGGTCCTGCCGATTAATCTTTTTTTGTTTCCTCTTCTCTTTACGTAGAGCTTTGCGTGTGTTTGAAAATTTTGGCCTATTGACTGGTTTTACTTTCTTCATTCTAAAGTATTAGCTCAATTGTTTACTAGATGAAAAACACTGAAAATATTTACAGTTGTGATTTACAGATTTGAGGAATTTGAGGTTATTTCTAACACATGACAATGACATTCCTAGATAACATATGTAGCAGAGATTTTTAGCTGAAAATTGAAATGTCATGTAATCACTATAACTCGGTGCAGCGAAACATGATCCCTATGACAGTTCGTGTTAGTGATGGGTCGTGTCTTTGGTCGTGTCGATAATTTTTAGGGTTCCGTACCCAAAGGGTACCAACGGGACCCTATTACTAAGCCTACGCTGTCCGTCCGTCCGTCCGTCTGTCAGCGGGCTGTATCTCGTAAACCGTAATAGATAGACAGATGAAATTTTCACATATTATGTATTTCTATTGCCGCTATAACAACAAATAATAAAAATTAAATTAAATTAAAAAAATTAAATTAAAATACATCCATGGGTACATGAAAATATTTTAATTTAATTTTTTTTAACGGAACCCTAAAAGAGCGAGTCCCGACTCGCACTTGGCCGATTTTTTTTTAGACAAAAGCGTGGCTTGCATTCAGCCACGTTGGTAAACATGTTTAAAAAAATATTCCTGTTCCGACACGCTCGGTTTCGTATTGAATTGCTTCGTATAAACCTGTACCCTTTCTAACTCGTGCAACGATAACTTCACTGCATACAGATTGCCTTGGAATTTTTTTGCCTAGTTCCATGGACATCGTCCCAAATTCCGGTCGCCGGTGGTGACATCACTTTGTTGGCGAGCGGCTAGTGAGCGGTCGTGCAAACGCTTTTTCTGCCTCAAAGTGTTTAATATTTGTGTAAATTTTGTGATTTTGTGTGGAAACAATGGAAATGTAAGTATTTAAAGTGTGTATGTAAAATTTTTACGCCAAATTCATTACTTTTTTAGACATAGAAGTACATCAAACGAATGTTACGTACGAACGAACGATTGCTATGTATTTCAGTAATATGTATGGACAACTATACAACAAATTAAAGCCCAATTCATCACGATTCCACACATATTTCTTTTTAAAATAGGTTTCATACAAAAGTTTGGAGAAAGTAATTTTTCAATAGCGCGCGCCAGATTCCCGCGGTCGCGCTCGAGGGGGCTCCGCAGGCAAACCGACCGCGGCAAAATGGCCGCCGCAGTTGAAGGGATAATGTGCATTTTTAATGTCCATTATGTTGTTGTATTAATTTAAGATTTTTGGCATAGATTAAGTAGGTAAGTAAAACGAAAGTTTCCAACCTTGTTATTTTCTAATAATGTTTAACCCGGTAAACACGTTTTTGCTGTATAAGTATATTTATATATATACTTTTACTTCAATCTCACTCTTTTACTTTGCATCATACTCAAAATAAATATTGTTTCAGGTTGTGCAGCCAGGCTTAACACCACTCCGCCATTTACAGCCAATAAAATGCTGACATTATTAGAAAAAGCTTGTAGTGAAGTGACTCTGGATAATTGGAGGAAAGTCGTAGAAAATACCAAAAAACTTTGATAAGATGATTGGGATCGAGATGTGCGATACGAAACTCTTGAAGATCAACCATTATTGATAAATGTAGGTGACAGCAGTTGCAGTTAAAAGCTAATAAAATGGTGCAGTGTACTAAGTGTCGGCAATTCGTATCTACTACCAAGGACGAGGTGATAAGATGTAAAGGGCCGTGTTCGGCGGTTTTTCACAAAAAGTGTGTAAAAAATATAAAAAAGTTTATGAGAAAGGAAACTTGCGAGTCTTGTCAGGAAAAGGAGGATAGCCCGCTCATCGAGATGGAAATAAAGGACGCATCAGTTGAAGGGCTGCTTAAAGAAGTGAATAGAAAACTTGAAGTCGTCTACAAGATAGAAAAAAACTTGAGGATATCAGCGAGTCGGTAGATTTCTATGCAGAACAATACCAAAAGATGGTTGAATTTAAAGAAGAAGCAGAAAAGAAAATTAAATCACTGGAGCAAAGAAATGTATATCTAGATAAGTGCAATAAGGCGCTGGAAGAAAGAATGTTAGACATAGAACAGGGTATGAAAGCCAACAACGTGGAAATAGTTGGATTAGATAGACATGAAAATGAGAGCGGTGTTCAACTGGTGGAGGTGGTACGTAAAATTGCCCAAAACCTAAAATTGAATCCAGACAATATCAAGGACACGTACAGGGTAGGTCGAGAAAGATCTGATGACAAGAAACCCCAACCCCAATCTGTTATAGTCAAATTAAAAACTAGGGCTGCCAGAGACCAGTGGATCCAATCTCGTAAAACTCCAATCACGAACAGAGACATATATAAAAATAACAGCGATCAGCTCATCCATATAAACGAAGATTTGCCACGTGTTAAGCGCCAGTTGTTCTGGACGGCTAAGATTCAGCTTAAAGGAATATGTAAGTATGTATGGATACAAAACTCTAATATTTTGGCCAGAAAAGAAAACGAGAAAAGAATTTATAGGATCAAGTGCGATAAAGATATAGAGAAAATAGCGGGTTAATTACAGAAAGCAAATAAGGCGATGTATACATATTATAATGATTACTTAAGAAATAAAATTCAACGATTTAATTGATTTTTCGTCTGAAATAGAACATAATAGATATACTAATATTGAGCTATGGAATGAAAAATATATCTCCACAACAAAAGGATTATGTATACTTCATCTAAATATAAGATCAGTTCGAAAGCATTTTAATGAGTTTTTGATATTACATGACAAAATAAGGTACCAGATACATATAATAATACTATCGGAAATAAATCTTAAAGAAGAAGAGATACCCCTATATCGAATAAGTGGATATACTTCATTTGCTAAAACAAGAAAATTAAACAGAGGGGGCGGAATATTATTGTATGTTAAAGAGAGTTTAAACTTCTGTATGAAAGAAACTCGAACTACAGCTTTTGAATCGATTCACGGTACGCTTAACATAGGAAACGTTTATTTACATGTTTTTGCACTATACAGGCCGCCAAACAAGAATAAGTTACACTTCATAGAACAAATAAATACATTATTGAAAAATATACAAGAACATGAGGATGTTATTATAATTGGGGACGTTAATTTAGACATCTCAGAATCCAAAATAAATCCAACCTCGGTAAAATACAAAAATACCTTGTGTGAACACGGCCTTCAGTGTGCAATACCTACCACAGAGATAACGCGAGAAGCCATAGTGAACGGCCGGCTCGACCAGTCGTGCATTGATCACGCCTGGGTGCGAGTGAGACAGCGGCGTAGCCAAGAGAATGCAGCGGTGACATCATTTTTACTGGAGTGTAATATTTCGGATCACCATATTATCGGTGTAAAGATTAACCTTGACCGTGAGTTATGCGCTGGTAAAACGGACGGGATTAGTAAAAGACTTGTGTTAAGTGATAAGTTAGTGAACCAAAAATTAGATAGTTGTGACTGGGCTCAATTTTTACATATACTTTGTCCGTTGGTATTATTTAATAATTTGTATATATTATTTAGTGATATTTATAGGGAGTGTTTGATACAGAAGTTTGTAAGACATACGAGAGAAACACAACCGTGGATAGATGAAAAGTTATACCTTATGATAGCCAGGAGAGATTGGTTATTTAAATCATGGAAAGCTTCACCGAGTAATATGAATAAACGCTTAGAATATACAAGGTTTAGAAATAAAGTAAATAAACTAATTAATATTGCCAAAAATAAATACAGAAGACGGAAAGTAAAAAAATGTAATGGGGATTATAGAAAAATATGGCTAACTATTAATAATTGGCTAGGGCGAATAAAACCGAATGTTGATAGTGTGATTATGAAATATTTAGGTAAAAAAACTAGTGTATATTATAATATATGTAATGAGTTCTCGAAAACTTTTACTCAGGAAATCCAAAAGATTAGACATATTTGTTTAATAAAATTTTTTGATAGAAAATCATATGTGAAACAGAGCGAGGTATCATATAGATATGAAAAAGTAAGCGCAAAAGATATAGAAAAAATTATTTGTAAATTGAATATTGAAAAATCCCAGGGTATTGACAAAATTAGAGTACAGGATATAAAGTATGTAAGGAGACAGTTAAGTCCAATTTTGGCAAATTTTGTAAATATGTGTATAAAAAAAGGGTTGTATCCAGACCAATTAAAAAAATCAATTATACGTCCTATTTATAAAGGTGGTAATCACCTGGATAACACAAATTACAGACCAATTGCTATACTCTCGGTGATAAATAAAATAGTTGAAAAAGTAGTAGTGGGGCAGGTATCTAAATTTCTAGAAAAACATAATATATTGACCGACGCCCAGCACGGGTTCAGGAAAGGTCGGAGCACGGTAACGGCTCTAACTCAATTTTCAGAAGAAATTAACTCCAACTTGGATAGTGGGCGACAAGTGTTGGCTCTTTTTATCGATTATAAAAAAGCGTTTGACACGCTCGATAGGGACGTCTTACTAGCAGCCATGCAGGAGTGCGGCATCGCAGGTCCGACCAATGAATGGTTTCGGAACTACCTATCGGATAGAACTATACGCACAGAGGTAAATAGTGTCATTGGAGATGAGTACGACGTAACAGTAGGAGTTCCGACTGGTTCAGTATATGGTCCGGTTGGCTATTTGATGTTGGTTAATAGTGTTGTTAATGTAATAAAGCAGTGTCGAGTACCTATATATGTATGTGGACGACATGTGTCTATTATACGCCTCCAAGGACATCAGCGAGGCACGAAATTATATTCAGTCGGATTTCGAAGATATTATAAAATGGGCACATGACAATGGGATCATTATAAATTTGGAAAAAACTTAATGCATGCATATATACTCACCACATAATATAAGAGCCAAATCTGTAAAATATATAGACATAGGGATATTTGGACATAGTTACGATTGCCTCCATAATAACAAGGACTCATGTAGATGTCAACAATTAGAGTATGTAGATAACTATAAATATTTGGGGTTACATATTGACAGACACTTTAATTGGAAGACTCATGTTGGGGTAGTGTGCAATAAATTAAGATCAGTGCTAAGTAAGTTCCATCACCTAAACAGAGTGCTAAACAAACACACAATGCTTGTGGTTTATTATGCATTGGCAGACTCTGACTATGGGCTTAGTATATATGGGAGAACGTTCACTACTTACCTAAACGAAATTAAAAAAATACAAATAAGATATTAAAACAAGTTGTAAACAAAAAAGAGAAGAAAAACTATAAAGGTGATTATGAGTTACTATATAAAGATTTAAAAATATTACCGGTAAATATTAGACTGAACTACTTGTATTGTATTGTATTGTATTTGTGGAGGGGACGCCTGCTAACGCCAGGCGGGTGATCAGTCCTGTGTCGGAACTATTCCACCCAATTCCCCGTGTTTGGACACAGGTTACTGGTGCCCAGGCAGCCTACCCCCCTTCAAACCTACCTGTAGCTTTCGTAAACCTAACGATGTCTCCTATTGAAAGGTTTGTTAGGTCTTCTTCACTTAATCTATCCTTACCTTGTAGTTCCCATCTTACCAATGAGTACATAGGGCACTCAGCTATAAAGTGGAAGCTGGTCTCTTCCTCACCACACTCTGGACAGGATGGGTCTTCTTGTATTCTCATTATTGTGAGATGTCTATTTAGCAGACAGTGTCCCGTTGCTATTCCTATTACCAATGCAATATTGTTCCTACTTTGTGACATAATTTGTCTTGTCTTCTTTTTATCGAATGATTTCAGGAACAATTTCGATTGTCTATATTGAATCGAGTTGTTCCATCTCGAGTTCGATTCTCTTTCTACGATTCCCTCTATCACTCTTTTGGTAATCGTGTATGGAATGGGTAGGCAAGGCTCAGGTCCATGAAATTGGATACTTGCTCCCATTCGAGCTAGTTCATCTGCTTTCTCATTACCGATGTTCCCTCGGTGTCCAGGAACCCAAGCAATCGTCACTTTTGTCTTTTCAGCTAGTGAGTTTAATGCATGTTTGCATTCCTTCACGAGAGCCGAAGTGGTGTCCTTTCTTTCCAGAGCTTTTATTGCGGCCTGGCTGTCACTATATATAATAATTCCTTTTGTATCAGTACCTACAATGTCCATCAGGCCGATAGCACACTCCATGATCGCATACGTCTCGGCCTGAAATATGCTCGTAAATTTACCCAGGCTGATTGCCTGGTCCTTATCCGGAATGTTGCTATAAAATATTCCAGCACCACTGAGCTTTGTGGATTCACGCCTTGATCCGTCCGTGTAACAGACAATGATACCTTCGCTGGCGGATTCTATCTTCCATTCTTCTTTTGATCCTATATGCACTCTATATTTCTTATCGAAGATGCGCTGCCTCCTAATGAGATCATTATTAATGATTATCATAGACAGTTTATCTCCGTAAATCTTTTCTAACTCAGTATGTCCTTTATCCATGAAACTGCCTTTCCATTGTCTTGACAGTTTCATTCTATACCACTGTTCCAGCGCTCTTCTTTTGGCTGCCAAGTCCAGAGGATAAAGACCTAGAATAATCTCCAGTGCTGCGGATGGTGTTGTCCGCATGGCACCCGAGATCATCAGTGTGGCCATCCTTTGTACTTTAGTCAGTTGTTTGCTATTTGTTGATGTTGCTGCTTTATGCCACCAAACAATCACTCCGTATAGAATTCTTGGTAGTATGATGGCCGTATATATCCATTTGATTACACACGGCTTCATACCCCAGGTTCTACCCACTGCTCTTCTGCATTGTATGAGGGCTATTTTAGCCTTCAAGCATTGTTCCTCTATATGCCTACTAAACCTAAGAGTATTATCTAGCAACACCCCTAGATATTTAATTTCTTTAGCCAGTTCTATTTCTACACCATCAATTGCAATCGGTGCAAAGTGTGCTATTTTCCTTCGTTTGGTAAAAAGTACTAGCTTTGTTTTTGTAGGGTTGAGATTTAGACCTTTATCTCGACACCATTTCATTGTAGTCTTAATACCAATACTCATAATGTTCCTGACTGTAGTCAAGTCCTTTCCCGTGACTAGGAGCACTCCATCGTCAGAGTAAGCCTGCATGTAAATCTTCATATCATTGATTGAACTACTTACTAGTACTGGAAAATTATTACTGTGACAAACACAAAAAGCGAAAAATTATTAAAGACCATACACGTACTGTTAGAAAGATAAGGTACATTTTGCTAAGAGTAACTAATTATTATGGTAAAAGATTGAATTCTTATCTAGTGCCAAATATATTTAATTCTAGTTTGGAGTTTGTAAGAGAAGGTCGAATCGAAGGTCAGGTGAGGGAGTCCTTAAGAAGAAATTAAAGGAATTTCTTATTAAGACTTATTACAAGGAGCATTAAGGACTCCTTCACTGACTGATTGACAAACCGACCGACCGACTGACTGACCGACCGACTGACTGACCGACCGACTGACAGACTGACCGACACAAGTAGGCTAGCATTAGAATATAATATTATGTAGTTATAAGTTTATTAATTGTATGAGCGCAGACTCGCCAACAAACTGCATGTGCAGTTTGGCGGGGTAGAATAAGTTTACTAATACTTGTTATTATATTTTCTGAATAAAAAATTTAAAAAAAAAAAAAAAAAGTTCAGATTCCGAGTCTGAGACGCAAACACTCATGTCATTATTAGATTCAGAATAAAATACAGAGTGTAACAAAAGTAAGTGATAATACTTTAGGGTGTGTAGTGTCCTTTATATAGAGTTCACTGGCAAAGTAGCAGCGCTAAAAGCAAAAAATTTTTTTGTGATTTGCATGGGGAAGCTCATGTGGCGCTTGCCCATACAAATCACAAAAAAAAATTTTTCGCTTTCAGCGCTGAGTACTTTCACTGTAAACTATATAAGGAACACATGCAAACCCTAAAGTATTATGACTTACTTTTGTTACACCCTTGACCCTGTGTATGTAAATAAATAATTGTTAAACAGATCTTGTTTAATTTCATTTTGTCCTATAGCTGTTATTTTTTAATTTTCTTGGTTATAATATAATCATGTGTGTATGTATGAATGGTATGATCGTAATATTCTGTTCTATTCCATAATATATGAACTAAAATGTGAGTATGAAAAAAAATTGTGCACTCGTTTCCATTACCGACATTTTTACTTGCCGCCCTAGTCGATAAACGTCACACGACGTAAGTTTTGCAGGACGTAAACATAAATTCAGATTGAGATAACTTCTTGTAAATGTTAAGAATTGTTAAAAATATCAACGGAATATCATTATTAATGGTATAAAGCTACGTAAAATTTATAAATGGCATTTTTAGACGCCCCCAATATGATCCCAATTTAATGGTGACGCCACTACAATGTTATATGGTGACATTAGCTGTCAGTGTCATAGGGATCATGTTTCGCTGCGCCGAGTATAATCACATAGAGGGTACAGGGGGTAATTTTTTTTCAGTCATATATCTGTAATATGGCAACACTATTAATGGTCCGAGTACCTATCGAGTTTGACGTGAGTAAGTCACTTAGTCGATATTCTGACTAATTTCATAAACTGGACACTTTCCAGTGAGGATTTTTATAAAAACATGTGAAGATGATACTGCCATAAGAATGCCATAAACCTAGTTTGTCGTATTAGTTTACAAATTGTTTAAACCAAATAAAATTTGAATTTCGCGGGCAGACTCTAGACAATGACACCCCACATGCCAGGGTACAAAAATATTTATTTTATTTCGTCTCCTTTTTCATGTACTTATTGGAACGTAGTTCCTTATCGCGCGGTACGGAAGGGGGGCTAGACGGAAAAAATTAAGGAAACCGACACGACACATTTTTGAAACGTCATTTTTTGTTGAATGTGAATTTTGCATTGTATTCGGTATTTTCGCCTTAGAACTCGGCGTCTGCATGGACTAGTGGTTAGGAGAGTCGCCTATAAATTCAACGTCGATGGTTCGAATCCCAGCTCGACAGACTGAATTTTCTATTTTCAATTTTATTTTAAATAATTTCTAAATGTGGAATTTTTTCCTAATTTTTTATTGTATAAATTGGATAACGCCATCTGTGAAAAATCAGTAACTCCACCAGAGTAACTCTTTGGTTTTGTAACAGTGCAATAGATATAAACTAAAAATAATTCATCGTAGTTAATCAATTTAATACTAGATGACACCACTAGTTTTATACCTTAAAAAGTATTAGGTATTCCAATACTGTTTTGACTTGTCATACAATTTCAACATCAAAATAATTACTTTAAGGTTGTACAATGTATAATTATATCGTGCATCGTGTCATGATAATAAAACATAAAAATTGAAATAATACTGTTTCAAGCGTTGGTACTTGGTAGTATAGGTCCAGGTTTAATACGCTCCATAAGCTTAAGGTGCGAGTTGGTAGACCTTCTGGTTTAATCAAACAGTTAATTTTACCATCTGTAGAACGATCATCAAAATCATGTAATACAAGATGTTTTAAGATAAAATGAGTGATAAACTATAGATTTGTCGCCAGATAAAATGATCCGTCAGAACCAGTTCGTTATCTGATTGATTAGCAAATAAACATAATTGGGTAACAATTTTACAGCCTACTTTGGCTTAATATTTAATTTACCATCAGTTGAACATAACTTTGCATATGAAATCCTATAAATATATTTAAAACCTTATAAAATATTCATTGACACTTCAACACATGATAAACATCACATAACGCAATTAAGTACACAAACTCCGAAATTATAAGCTGACCAACTCAGAGTAACTATTAGTAGGTATAGAGTGCTAATATCGCACTGTTGACTGTTCGCCCAATACGCAGTGTGGACAGGTGAACTATAGTTACCTATATTGATAGATACGTGTCGAATAAGGATGGGTAATAATGCGCCGCAAGCGCAATTGTCGATGAATACAGCTGAATGGCACAATACTTACCTTACTTATGTAATGATCTGTTTTTTTTAGTAAATCAATATTGTTTTTTAATTTGAAAGTATGAATGTGCTTAGATTTGTATATTATATAAAAAGAAAGTTAAAAATAAAACGAGCTATTTTATCTTCATATTTATTTTTGAGTTATTATTGACCCATAACCGCCGACTTATCATATTAAGCGACATTTTTACCTAAATTGAGCTTTTATTACAAAACGATATTTTAAACTATAAAGGACTATAAACTATGATGGGCACGTCAACATTTCCTATTAAAATAACTGAAACATATTTGAAGTTAATATTTTATGTTCCCGGGAAATAAATTTGTAAAAACAGAAAATAAATCGGCCAAAAAACAAATAAGTTATAAGCGTTTTTATTATAACTACTAAATCTATCTCTTTCTAAAATGAAATTTTCTATAGAGCGTGTATGAAGCTGCTGACTTGTGACATCACACTTCTATAGCACTTTATCTGTCTAACAGGAAACTTTAGAGGTTTATATTTCCGAGACTAGTTAAGATATTTAAAAAAAAAACGGCATAGTGTTATAATATTTAAAAACATTATTTTAAAGAAATAAGAAAATATCAGTCAAATACAAAATTCGCTAGTTTATCGTCACTGTAATGTTAGACACACGCTTTATCGCGTCGCGACGCGTCGCCAGTCACCTTACCAGTGCGGCCGCGGCCTAAGCGTTCCGACTTGATAATATGAAAAAATGATTAGTATGGGCTTAATTAAAAACTGCCTTAGCTTCTCTTCCAAGTTAGACTGCATAGTCGATCGCAATCAAGGATTTACTTGTATTGTAACTTGATAACAAATAAAAATAAAATCGCAAGTGCAAGAGTGCTGCGGTGTATAACTTTATTGCTCGCAGTACCAACGATAAATAATCAACCGGCAGTCGGCATCGAACGCGTCACATCACTATCCGAGTTTGCAATCGAAGCGGGGTTGCGGGGCAGTGCGGGCGGTGCGTGTCGCCTCCCGTCCCACGTCTCTTTCAACCCCGCGAAGCGTAATTTCTATTTTACTTAAAATTATAAAAACTTGACCAACCGGTGAAATGTGATGCTGGAATTTTGTTTAGTTGTTTTTCTTGTATCATTCTTACAAGTTTTTACGGCACATTTAACCATTTTTTAAATTTAATTCTGCTAAAAGCTCGCAACAGTCATTTACACCGCTCTAGTACTCGTATGACTACCAGCGCTTGCGAACGGACCGATCCAATGTTCTCACCGGTGTCCACAGTTCCCAGTGAGAAACGAGCGCTCTATACCTACTAATAGTTACTCTGAGCTGACCAAGCTTTGCTTCAGTCCAAAATACCAACCATATGAAAGATAAGTTGAAAGACGCAGAGCTAAACTAAGTATAAGCTTAGACCACATTTTAAAATGCGCTTATTTTTGGAACGTAAGTTCCTTATCGCGCGGTACGGAAGGGGACTAGACGGAAAAAATTAAGGAACCGACACTCGACATAATTTTCAAACCGACACTTTTTTGTTGAATGTGAATTTTGCATTGTGTTCGGTATTTTCGCGATACAACATTGAGTCTCCGAACCATCGACTTTGAACTGTTAGGCGACTGCCGGAGCCACTAGGCTACGGAGACTCAATGTTGTACCGCGAAAATACCGAACACAATGTAATCGAAAGGAACTACGTTCCATCCGGGTGTCCCTTGACACCTCTCAAGTTTTTTTTTTTAATTTAATTATATTTTTATTATTTGTTGTTATAGCGGCAATAGAAATACACACACTGTGAAAATTTTAACTGTCTACAGTAACGTTTTACGAGATACAGCCCGCTGACAGACGGACGGACGGAGAGACGGACAGCGGAGGCTTCGTATCAGGGTCCCGTTGGCACTCTTAGGTACGGCCTGGCGATCGCGTAACTTTTATCACTGTCCTTAAAGGACTATTTCAATGTCAAAACATGGTTTTGGCCAATAGGAGAAGCCCAAAATCGTATTTTGACATTGATGCTGTACTGGACTGAAAAAAGAAATACGCGATAGACCCCAGGAACCCTAAAAAACATACCAACCAACCACAGTGTTGAAAACATGGAGCTAGGAATTACGACTATAGTCTTCCTAGTTCCATGGTTGAAAAAAAGGTCCCTGCTGCCTGCTCCATTGTAGTTTATTCTATTTCATAACTTGGTCTGCTCTTGTAGGTATTTGACAACCAGTGTTGCCGTTTTAGCCACTTTGTGCCTAGATCTAGCGGATTTTTAATGGTTTTAGCCAAAAAATAATCTATTTTAGCCACCATAACGAATCTAGCTACTTCTAGCTACTTCTGGTAAATTTTTAGATTATTACTGTTAGAAGTCTACCCAACCGTTTATTTAGCCGTTTATTGTAAATATTTTGAAAATATTGTCACAACTATAACATGTTTTCCACCTGAAATTTTAACCAAAATTACAAAAACGGTCAAACCAATAAAACAAATCGAAATACCGTCATCGTCACATCATCACCCATTGAATTTTCCTCAAAGCCCATTGACGAAGACATTTCAGAATCAACAGATGACTTTATTCTAGCCAGTTTTTAATAGGTTCATTTTTATCTTGGATAGGCCAAAAATACTATATTATTTATTTAGCCACTTTTAGCCACATTTCGAAAGCAATTTTATTTACAAAACTGGCCACTTTTTTATTTTAAGTAGCCACAATCTTGATTGTATTATCGGCAACACTGTTGACAACTGACAAATGACAATCTCAATTTGACACTTTGACAGAGAATCCCCCCAGGAAATTTTCAACACAGGAGAAAAATCAGTTTTTTTACTTCGTGTATTTCACACAAAAATCAAACGATTTCTAGCAATAGCTACCTATTTTTTCAGTGATAGTCTTGATATTGAGCATAAGGAATGATGGTGGAAGGATCTGCATTCACGCGAAACGATGTGTTCCAAATGGCAATCCGCGTTGCTTTTGTGTCCGCTGTGACTTATTTCTCTATAAAATGGCTCGTAAATCAAATAGATCCAACTTCCAAAAGCAGGAAGAAGGCAGAAGAGAGAGCGCGGGAACAGTTACGCAAGTATGTATCGAATATCGATTTTTTACTTTGATGCAATTGCACTAGTTGGTGTGAAATCCAATGACATTTCCGCTTATTCATGCTAATAAGACCTGGTATTAATAACAATGGTATTATTTGTGTATGGATATTTATTTATAACATAAGATTACTTTCAATTTTTATATAACCTCTGTACAATAAAAGTAACCCACTGATTTGACTGGTCAATTTTATAATATGAAGTAAGGTTTTTTTATGGTTTAGGCAGAGTATTTTGAATTAAAGCAATAATGCACTTGCAGACTCAATAATAACTTGATGAAAAATATGTATTTAAACATTGCAAAGTAATACCCATTCATGAGAAGGTCCAATATCAGCTGCTAAAGGAGCAATTTTTTAATTTAAATATACAACATATTATTCCAATTAAATGTGATACACGTAGAGTAAATCATAAAACATTAAAAACTGTTCAATCCAAAAATAAACATGGTAAACGCACCACTGCATATATCGCCCATTGTCTCATAAACAATTTAGATAGTAATGTTAGATTACAATTTACTGAAAATAATTTAAAACGTAAACTAAAATCATATTTTTTGGATAAGTTGATTTGTTAATGTTATTATAGGTATGTGTTAAACAGAATCGGCTTATAGCTCACAATTTAAACCTAAGTGGTTTCTTGTGTGCTAATAACATTTTTGTATATTCCTCTTAGTTGATAATAATAAAAAAAAATAACAGTATAGTCCAGTCATCTTAGGCCAAATTAGGTGAAAATCTTGGAAAATCGAGATACCCAGTTTATAAAATGTGCAGTCAGAGAATCATGTGAGGTCAACTGGTAGTCCTGATCAAAAACTTGTTATATTAAGAATTATTGTGAAATATATAATTATCGTTTTTTATTAACTTTTTCATTAAATTCAATCTTTCTTTCTAATAATTCTAAAATTTATCAAATCAATAACACTCATAATCTCTTTCTGTAATTGAAAAATTACTAAGGGACATACTTTAATTACATTTTAATTATATTCTCATTTACACTAATTTACACATTTGAAGTAGATAATAATTAAGTACATCTTATTTAAAATCCGTAAACTCTTAAATTCTTTCATAACTTCAAAAATTATACCTGGGAAGTGAATGACTGGACTAGTAACCATGCCATGGTTACTAAAGTTCAGCCGTTCAGAGAATGCGTTCCTGACACCTGTCAGTTAGTCACGACAACTGTCACTAAATTATAACATTAATTGATTATTGATATAATAATGTTGTTTTAATGCTCATCAATTGTTAAAACGGTAAACAACCAGCAATAATATTTTTATCGTAACTGCAACGCTATTACAAAGTTACGTCGTCAGTTCAATCGCGACGTGTCAGGAACGCATTCTCTGAACGGCCGTAGTATATCATCAAGCATTATTGTTTTTGAATAGAAACTTACTCTCTATTTCAAGCAGAATCTTTATTGGGAACCATAGATGACTTTATCTATTTTTGATTAATCATACAAGCTATAAATTGGCTTATATTAAATAAATAATTTTAAATAATTTTTGGAGTTATTTTAATAGAACAACGTTTGTGTTGGCTATACGTGTTAGGTTCATTTATCTTGGTTCTTGGTTTTAATTAAGTTTTCAGTTTAGGGGCCTGGTAGGGGCTAAGTTTGAACCTTTTATGCTATTTTTTTTATGTTGGGAGGGCTTTCCTTCTTCTTTCTTCTTTAATAAAGCTTCATTCCAAAATTTTTTTCACTTAGCCTCCATCCACAAAACCGTCCATAAAGGAACTTTGTTTCAAAAAATGTTAGGTTAGCCTAAAGATATCCGATACTAGTGTATGGGGGGAAGAGGATGTCTTCCCCCCCACCCCCCTCATCCCCTACCTAACAGGCTTACCTAACATTTTTTGAAACAAAGTTCCTTTATGGATGGTTTTGTGGATGGAGGCTAAGTGAAAAAATTTTTGGAACAAAGTTTTATAGAAGAGAAATGCCGTAACATGTGATTTGATTCTGAACTTTGTTCCAACCGAGTGTTCCACGACACTCACACATTTTTTCTAACTGCAATTGTATATAAGTTGCATATGTTAAGGATGTCTTGCAGAGCTGGGCTGGGCGGGAAGCATTCGGTGGTTCTGGACAAACTAACGGACCATGAGATGATCATCGCTTCACAGCTTGTGGTGCCGGAGGAGATCAGTGTAAGAATTTCCTTATTGTGTAATACTGTGTCATCATCATCATTAGCAACCCATCAACGGCTCACTACTGCAAGTTTCCTCACAATGTTTTTTTTACACCATTGAAGCAAGTGATATTTAATTGTTTATATGCACATGACACAGGAAAGTCAGAGGTGTGTACCCAAGATCGAACCTGCGACCCCCCCGAATAGGAGACCGCAGTCCTAACCACTAGGCTATCACTGCTTCGTGATACTGTGTACTTCAATTAGACCGCAGTCCTAACCACTAGGCTATCACTGCTTTGTAATACTGTGTACTTCAATTCAATACACAAGTTTAAGAAATCAGTTAAAACTAATCTCATGAAAAAAGCATATTATACAATTGAAGACTATATAAATGACAAAAAAGTGTGGATATAATTCGTACCAGCGATTCATGAGACAGTAGGTAATGATTAACCTGTAAATTCTCTTTTTCCTCATTGTGGAAATACTGCATACATAGCATAATAATATCTACTATATTGTAAACTTGTTTTGAAAAGAGCAACTGCCGAGTTTCTTGCTGGTTCTTCTTGGCAGGAACTGCATTCCGAACCAGTGGTAGACTCATCGACGATTCAAAAGCACTTGTAAAAAAGTTTATTTGAATAAAAAACATTTCTATTCTATTCTATTCTAATAAATTAGCCAATTAGAGCCGAAATAATGTCAACTGGGCCTAGATAAAAGTCCTTGTACTTAGTACCTCATGCTTCCAGGCCGATCAGTCTTATCAGGAGCATTCATTCCACAGAATTCCCACACAGATGTCCAATAGTCTACCCTCTCACACCTACCTGTAGCTTTTCTTATCTTATTTACCAGTACCTATGGTTTGGATTACCTTCAGTTGCTTTAATAACAATGGAGAACTATATTATAATGTTTTTAAATAATTATGGATGTGTGGCAACAACAGAAATAAAAATGTTACCACTCCTTCCAAACCCAAAGGTTCATAAAAAAAAGGTTAACCCTATGTTTGTCTGGAATAAAAAGAAACATATTATGTTACTCTCCAAGTACTCAACTATACCCATGCAAAAAATCAAGTCATTCCATTGCATTGTTTGTGAGTGATTGAAGGACAAATCAGCAAACTTTCACAGTTATAATTAGGGATGCACCGATACGCACTTCAGCCCATATGATACCAATCTATACTAATATTATAAAGAGGAAAGATTTATTTTTTGTTTGTTTGTTTGTACCGAATAGGCTCTGTAACTACTGGATCGATTTTAACCATTTTTTCGCCAATAGAAAGCTAAGTTATCAGGAAGTAACATAGGCTATAATTTATTTTCAAAAAAATTAGAGATCCTTAAGAAAATTGCAATAATGTAACCCAAAGTAGCAAAATTTTGCCTATAAAATGCATTATTTGGTGTGTGCTGATATTATGATAACTATTGATGATACATATAAATTCTGTACTATAATACATGATTAAAGTACTCATTATTTTCTACCAAAAAGTCCCCGAGCGAATATATCTAACTATCATATTTAAGTCACAATAGTAGCTTTTGTGTTCTAAAATTTAATTAGATTGCTTTTATTATCGTAGTATTAATTCTTCCTTACTAATACATATTATAAATGCGAAAGTTTGTCTGTTGGTTTGTCAGTCAATCACGCTGCAACAAAGCTACGGATTGACGTGATTTTTTGGATAGGTATAGTTAAGAACCTGGAGGGTGACAGAGTTCCCGCGGGATGTGAAAAACTAAATCCATGCGGACGCAGTCGCGGGCATCAGCTAGTACAATATAAAAACGTGTCGCCGATACCTGTACCAATACAGACTGTTAAGATTCATGGAAAGCTATATATGAAAAGCAATGGCTTAGAAACAGACAAAATTACTCATACTTAAAATAATATTTATTTAGAAATGATAATTGATAAGATAACAGACCAGAAGACAAAACTTAATAATTAAAATTCACAGTTATGAGATTTTTATTCAGTAAATACTTCTTCTTTGTCAACCGATAGACGTCCACTGCTGGACAAAAATCTCTTGCATGGACTTCCACAGGCCTCGGTCCTGCGCCGCATGAATCCAGCGGCTCCCTGCGACTCGTTTAATGTTGTCGGTCCACCTTGTGGGGGGTCTGCTAACACTGCATTTCCGATGCGGGGTCGTCACTCCAGTACCTTGGGACCCCAGCGAGCGTTCTCCTTCGCTCGCTAAGTGACCCTGAGCCTTCTTATGAGGCCCATAGTTAGCGACTATGTCTCCAATCTGTAAGTCATCACTAGCAACACACACTGTTTAAAGACTTTAGTCTTCAGGCACTGAGTGCTTCAGGAAATACAACATTCTTAAATTATTCGGTAAAAGCTGATTGCATAAGAGGCGCCGATGGCGTGTTCACATGGGTTGTCTAGCGCGAAATTCAAAAAGTATCGGTGTATCAGCAAATTTAATATCACCGATTCCGATATATCGGTATCGATATCGATATCGGATGCATCCCTAGTTATAATATTACTGTAGCAATTTATAGCCAAATAAACATTTATTGTAACGGCAGGTGAACTGGAAAGACATTGCCGGTCTGGACCACCTAATCAAGGAGCTGCGTGAGACAGTGATCCTGCCCATACAGAAACGGGAGTTATTTGCCGACAGTCGCCTCACTCAGCCGCCCAAAGGAGTTCTGCTGCATGGCCCACCAGGTACTTTATAGAGTTCAATTTATTAAAACACTAGAATCTAGATGATGCCCGCGACTTCGTACGCGTGGATTAAATTTTTTTAACCCGCGCGGGAATTCTGTAATTTCCTGGGATAAAAGTAGTCTATGTTTTTAAATCTGGGTATGAGCTATCTCCATTCCAAATTTCAGCTAAATAGGTTCATTTGTTGTGGCGTGAAAGAGAAACAAACATCCATCCATCCATGCATCCATCTATCTATTAACTTTCACATGTATAATAATATTGGGAGGATTGTCAGACACCTCCCCTCACAAGTGGTCCATCTGTATCACACGAGTCACTGAGAGACGTTGGATACAAGCGGAGCAAGAACGAGACCTGTGGAACCGCAAGAGATCTTGGTCCAGCAGGGGATGACTATAAGTTGATAAACAAAAGAAGAGTAAACCTTACAGGCCTTACTGTGACAAATGAAAATGCGTGAGTTTCGTGGAACACTCGGTTGGAACGAAGTTAAATAATTAATAAATAATAAAAAAAAAAAAATAATAAAAAATAATAATCTGCACTAGTCAGGATTTGTATCCCTGAACCGACAGTTTCACTCTACGCTCGCTCCACGACTCCACCAAAGCTTTAATGGAAAGTGTGTGATAAACGAAGGCAACAAGTGTTGTGACGGTAATTTCTTACATACATCCGCCAAACCGCCCGAAAATAATATTTTAAAATGATTATTTTGAAAAGAGCAACTGCTGAGTTTCTTGCCAACTCTTCTCAGCAGAATCCGCTTTCCGAACCGGCGGTGGTAAAGTCATGACGTGTCATAAGAGCCACAGGTTGGCCTATGTGAAATAAATAATTTTGAATTTTGAAAGGTTCCAACAATATTTATTTTATCTACTCCAGCATCGAAAAGTTCCAATTTAGAATTTGACAGCTGAATCGAAATGAACCTTCTTTCGGTTTTGCTTCTCATTTCGATGCAGCTCGTTGTATGGGAGCTGAATCGAAATGGTTATCTTCTTAAAATAGGATAACTAAAGCTAAGGCTCTGAGTTCTGGCACTTTTGTACCGTTCATACGACAGAGGCGCCACAGGCGGCTGGTGGCGGCTTACCGAGTTACTTTTTGTTACAATATTGAGCCTACGGCGTATTTTGTTAATGATTTTGTTTTCCTTGTCGTAGATAAAATCTTGTATGCAACTGTACGTAATTAGTCATTTTAATTCTCGTACTATCCTATTTTGATACTCGGCAAGCCTCGTATCAAAAAACAGCACTCGAATTAAAATGACCCTCATTATGATGCAGTTGCATAAATAGCTATTGGTTATTCACCACTTTTCAGGCTGCGGCAAAACTCTGATAGCCAAGGCCACAGCAAAGGAGGCTAACATGAGCTTCATCAACTTGGACGTGTCGCTGCTGACTGACAAGTGGTACGGTGAGACACAGAAGCTGGCGGCCGCGGTGTTCAGCCTCGCTGTCAAGTTGCAGCCTTGCATTGTGTTCATAGGTGAGTGGGACCAGCCCCCCCATTTAAAACTTTACGATAACATAATTATCAGTCGATTCTGTTTGATAAAGTATGATAAGATGTATTTTCAATTCAGAACAATCATATCGACAGAGAAGTTGCCAAAATCGAAACCGAATCGAACCGATGTAGGTAATTAAGTATAATTAAGGCTGTTAAGTATATTGTAAAAGTATTTTGAAAAGAGCAACTGCCGAGTTTCTTGCTGGTTCTTCTCGGCAGGAACGGCATTCCGAACCAGTGGTAGACTCATTGACGATTTAAAAGTACTTGTAAAAGTTTATTTGAATAAAAAACATTTCTATTTTATTCTATTCTATTCTATCGTCGATTTCTTCTATCAAATGCTATTCACAACAAGCTTATTGAATAAGATATTCTGAACGTCCGATAATTTTTGTTGGTTACTTATAGAAAACTACAGGGCATCCCATATCAGGGTACCCTTTGGTTTATGTACTGTGTTTACTGTTTTTTCATATAGAAATGATCATGATGAATGATTTTGGTATGCAAATGTTTACTTACCATATTGTAGGTATTTTATCATTAAAATAATATATTGTGTTGTGTGCAGCCCAACAAAACAAAATAAGAACCCAGAGGAGTAAAACATGAACTTAGCGCCATCTATCGACGAGGATGAAAATTCATCATCATCATCAATAGCCTATAACAGTCCACTGCTGGACTAAAGGCCTCTCCCAAGGGGAGGGTTTGCCCATAATCACCACGCGGGGCAGACGGGTTGGTGATCGCAGTAGATGGTAGTAGTAGCAGCACAGAGGACGCTGCTGCCCGTTCTCGGTTATATTCCCTTAGTCGCCTCGTATTGATGAAAATTAAATACTCGGATGAAAATTGGCCGACAAAAATTTTACAAATTATCATTAATTTAAATAATTACTGTATTACGATTTAATATTATTATCCATAGATGAAATAGAGTCGTTCCTCCGTACTCGCACCCAACACGACCACGAAGCGACAGCGATGATGAAGACCCAGTTCATGTCGCTGTGGGACGGGCTGATCACCGACCCTGGCTGCACCGTCATCATCATGGGCGCCACCAACCGGCCGCAGGACCTGGACAAGGCCATCCAGCGCCGCATGCCCGCCACCTTCCACGTGCCCATGCCGAACGAGGCGCAGCGCGAGAGGATACTGCAGCTCATCCTGCAGGCAGAGCCCACTGCACCCGACGTGAGTACATCCTGTTACTCATCATGGGCGCCACCAACCGGCCGCAGGACCTGGACAAGGCCATCCAGCGCCGCATGCCCGCCACCTTCCACGTGCCCATGCCGAACGAGGCGCAGCGCGAGAGGATACTGCAGCTCATCCTGCAGGCAGAGCCCACTGCACCCGACGTGAGTACATCCTGTTACTCATCATGGGCGCCACCAACCGGCCGCAGGACCTGGACAAGGCCATCCAGCGCCGCATGCCCGCCACCTTCCACGTGCCCATGCCGAACGAGGCGCAGCGCGAGAGGATACTGCAGCTCATCCTGCAGGCAGAGCCCACTGCACCCGACGTGAGTACATCCTGTTACTCATCATGGGCGCCACCAACCGGCCGCAGGACCTGGACAAGGCCATCCAGCGCCGCATGCCCGCCACCTTCCACGTGCCCATGCCGAACGAGGCGCAGCGCGAGAGGATACTGCAGCTCATCCTGCAGGCAGAGCCCACTGCACCCGACGTGAGTACATTCTGACTAAAACGTGAGGACGTCAGTTATTTTACTGACTTACGTATTGTATTACTGATGTGAGCCCAATATTACTATCGTGAGGATCAAGTCTTCAAAGGATCAATCACTTTACTGACTTGAGTACTTTAATAATGATGTGAGCTCAATATTACTAACGTTAGATCTTAGTTGATTATAGGGGGTAATTCAAACATAACCAATACCCCATATCTGATAAAGGCTGGAGAAGCCGATGGCAGATTGATATAATAAATTAATAATTAAAAAAAAAAATTACTAACGTGAGGATGTCAGTCACTTTACTGATTTGAGTACTGTAATAATGATGTGAGCCAATATCACTAATGTGAGGATGTCATTCACTTTACTGACTCGAGTTCTATAATAATGATGTGAGCCCAATATTACTAATGTGCGGATGTCAGTCACTTTACTGACTCGAGTTCTATAATAATGATGTGAGCCCAATATTAGGTACTAATGTGAGGATGTCAGTCACTTTACTGACTTGAGTTCTAGAATAATGATTCGAGTCCAGTATTACTAATGTGAGGATGTCAGCCACTTTACTGACTCGAGTTCTATAATAATGATGTGAGCCCAATATTAATAATGTGAGGATGTCAGTCACTTTACTGACTTGAGTTCTAGAATAATGATTCGAGTCCAGTATTACTAATGTGAGGATGTCAGCCACTTTACTGACTCAAGTTCTAAAATAATGATGTGAGCCCAATATTACTAATGTGAGGATGTCAGTCACTTTACTGACTTGAGTTCTATAATAATGATTCGAGTCCAGTATTACTAATGTGAGGATGTCAGTCACTTTACTGACTTGAGTACTGTAATAAAGAAGTGAGCCCAATATTACTAACGTGAGGATGTCAGTCACTTTACTGACTTGAGTAGGTAACAGTACCTATGTGAGCACAATCTTGTGTCCTTTTACTTTTGGAGGAAAGGAAAGGGATTCCTGTTGTATTTTTAACAAACCTTAGTAGATAATTAACTATTGTAATAGGTAGAAAATAATTTATTATATTCATATCTATTCACAGATAGAGTACAAGCGTCTCGCGGCCGCGACTGAAGGCTTCTCCGGATCAGATCTGCACGAGCTCTGTCGGCAGGCTGCCGTGTATCGGGTGAGGGATCTGGCGCGAGACGAGCTGGCCAGAGAGTCACAGGTATGGTCTATGAATGCTAAAGAGTCGTGTCTAATCCATACAGTGTAACTACCACAGGTTTGAAATGCTGTTCCTCAAAGTCAACTCAAGGATGTCTAAAAAAAATTATATAACCAATATTACGTTCTGTACTCTTCTCTTCTTCTTTATCAATCGATCGACGTCGACGTCGACGACAAAGGTCTCTTACATGGACTTCCGCAGGGCTCGGTCTTGTGCCGCCTGAATCCAGCGGCTCCCTGCGACTCGTGTGTGGAGTATGTATGGAGCTGCTGAATTGTGACATCACAGTGAACTAGCGCTCTCTCTGTCTAACAGGAAACTTTAAAGCTTTATAACTTATTTGTTTTTGGACCGATTTATTTTCTGTTTTTACAAATGTTATTCTTACATGTTATATTTTCGATTATAAATAAAATATCAACATTATGACTACAGTCAAATACCCAATTCGATGGAGTAAGTAAACTGACGTTTACAGTGTTGACAATTTCTGATGAAAATAAAATAGTGTGACTAAAGCATCCACCTCAATCACTTACTCATTAGTCATTACTTCGTGTACCAAAACACATATTTTTTTTTATTTACTAAGAAATTTCCTAAATTGTGTTTATTACAATCGATAAGAAAATATTTTGAAGAGCAATTATGATCTTAAGGAAAATCTGATCTTGTTTTTGTTGGCCTATACTGAGGAGATAAAACAACTTTTATTAATAAAAATAGATCTTAAATTTATCTATTCATAAAATTTTATCATTGGTATTCTTAAACCTATTACAGCTTTAAAAAGGTGACTTTTATTACTGTCTATTACATAATTGTGTGATCGTAGGAAATATATTATAATATGAAATTTAATAGTACAGTACTAGAGCTATAACTGCCTACTGAACTGGGACATCACTATTGCGATAAATATGGCAACATTATTTTAAAAACTGACATTAGCACCTGTCAGTTCACTCCAGTGAATTATTGATTACACTTTAGTGGGGGGTCTGCCAACATTGTTTCCCGATGCAGAATGTTCTGTACAGTTAACAGTTATTGCCATCTCAAGAATTGCTGGAGCGAATCACGCTTTTCTATCATTTATATAGTCTTCAAGAACTATGCTTTTTCCATGAGCAGTATTAATGCTTAATAAATTTCTTGAGTAAAGGCTTTTTTAAAATTAGCTGTGGAATTTTTGTTATAGAACGTCTAGCCCACTCCCACAAACTATTTTCCGACTCTTGACGCATAGTTGAAGAATCACAAGCCGATCTATGGATGTTAGCCTGACCTGAGTCTATTGTAGAAATTGTGTTCAATAAAATTACTACCATTAGAGATATTACCTCAATTTGTGGGTTTATTGTACACTGTTTAATTGAATGCGTTTTCTTTCAGTCAAAACAAAGCAAATCAAACACATCAGATTCAGACGAAGAATACGTCGACGCGGTCCGACCAATCACGATGGAAGACCTGAGACTTGCGCTCGGCAAACTGAAGGAGTCCAAGATACAGTGTGGCACTCTCGCTCCCTCTATGCGGATAGAACTTGACTAGACCTCTCGCGTTATCGACTAAACCACCATAAATATATTGGTCGACCAGACAAGGTTTGCAGTCGGTTTGATTTAATATGAACTTTGACCGTGAGTTTAAAAATGGGACAGCTATTTTTTATTTATTTGTCTAGCCTGTGATTTTTAAGTCGTTTCTAAAGCATACAACAAAGAGGTGTAAAATCTGCTTGCAGATTCTAATAAGTCCTCTTTTATTCTTTTGTACTGTATTAAGCTGAAAAAAAACATCGTAAAGTTACAATGTTGACCCTACTATCTTAGCCTTTTCATAAGATATATTGAAAAGGACAGTTAGTATAGGCCTAACTGAGGAAGTATAAAATACAGTGTGGCACCCTCGCGCCATCTATGAGAATAGCACTCGACTTATAGTCCACCTGTGTAGTCGAATAGACAAACTGCAGGAACTATGATCCTGAGGCAAAAAGGATAATTCAAGTTTTCAATTATTAACATGAAAATACATACTTTAATTGGTTTTTGAGACATCTAAAACTTGTAGTTGACTACACTAGAAGTCTACTAAACTCCACTACGGCCGTGAGTTTAAAAATGCTTCTCATTTTATTTTAAAACATTTTACCATCATAGTGCATAATATTACATTACTTATGATTTTTGAGACTATTTCTTTCTATTTCTTTTGGTTCTTTTTTATACAATAGTCGACTTACTTTTAGTCGACAAACTATCGTAATCTAGTCATGTCTTTCACATCTTTCAGATGTCATTTGAATAAGATTGTAGAAGTGCAAAAACAAGTTCGCATCACTTGCGCCCTTAGCGGATAAAATTCGACTAGACCACATGTGTAATCGAATTCATAAAATATGATACATGAACTACGATAATGAGTCTTAAAATGGGACTTAGTACCATTTGATGCATAATAACTTTAAATTATATAAATTTTGAAATATCAATAACTTGCAGATTCAGTGCGTTTGGTCCCAGTATATTCTCCTTCGAAAGTTGCTACCATAGTTCAGGTTGATTTCTTAGCAACTTTCCATAGGTACTGGAAATGTCAAAAATAGAGAATACGGCAGCGGCAGGTCGATTGTATAAAAGCTGCATCAATTATTGCCAGTCTCAATCGTGATTGGCTGAATTTGTCGCGTTCTTTCTACGACAACGCATTTTAGCCAATAACGAATGTGTGTCGGCCAATCAAAGCCGATTGCAATCGTCACGCTGTTAGCAATCATTTTTAACAATCGAACAGCAGATCTCTGGGAATCGTACCCTGATTTCTCGATCGTGGTACCGCGGTTCATTGAACCGTCAATGCGGAATCCTATTTCTTCGTATTTTAATCACCGTTTTGTCTGTAAATATTGATTTTAAATTGATTAAATCTTTAAGAACGAAATTGGAATTCTATTTACAAATGTTAAATTATTGTAAATATTTTATTGATCAAAATGTTATATCCTACAACTGTTAGAATGCCTTTAAATTGAAGTGCGTAAAGTAATTAATAGAGTCGCCATTCCGCGCTAGACGTATGAAACATGGATACGCGAGAAATATTTTCTGGCACATTAACATGTTCATTTAAAAAAGTATGTAAGTACCACTACAATGGATTTAATATCTCACTCACACTTCATTAAATGCATGATCAATCATGATGATTGTGCACTAGATTTTTTTTTTATTTAAACATACAGTATGTCATATGAATACAAATTTAAGGTAAACATTTCAATTTGAAGGCATCCCATAAGTTAATTCGTACAAATTTTAAACATAAATGCTAAAGTACGGTTGCACAAAATCTCATATTTAAAATAAACTGACAGATCCAAATATAATGCTATTCTTTTCATCATTTTTCTTATCCATTACGTTTATCTGACAATTTTAGTTAAGTTAGGCGCAACCGATTTAGCACCATAATAATGTTTATTCTTTAGGTAAACAAACTCCTATTAGAGTTCACGTCAATCTTAACATTTACAACTCGGTCACACACCTCTGATTGGCTGAATTTATGGCATAATAGAATAAAATAGAAATGTTTTTTTATTCAAATAAACTTTTTTACACATGCTTTTGAATCGTCAATGAGTCTACCACTGGTTCGGAATGCCCTTCCTGCCGAGAAGAACCAGCAAGAAACTCGGCAGTTGCTCTTTTCAAAACAAGTTTACAATACAATGGATACTATGCTATGTATGCAGTGTTTCCACAATGAGTGGAAGTTCCACAAAAGCATACGTAATTATAATTCAACACATGTTAAGACGGGCAGACAAAAAGTAGCCCCATTCCCGCCGGTGCAATAATTATTGCGTGCGGTAATTGTTGCGTCAATGCATTTTAACCAATAGCGAGAGAGTGCCAGCACTGCCAGCCAATCAGAGGGCATTGCGATTGGCTACGATGACGTCATATCCGCGTTCTAGTACGGTGTGGGGTGAGGCCGGGAAGGTGAAGGGGAAAGCGGGAGGGGCATTGCCTTCCAGCGAGGTGCACACATAATGTGGTCGGGTTGTAGCTAACCTACGGAACATTTACCAAACGTTAACTCTAATAATATGAGCTTTTATGTCAAAAACACACTTATAGTTTGTAAAATTTAGCTTGAGTCCTGTGACAGTTATCAGATTGACATAAATAGGGCTGGGACACTATTGAAAATCCATCATAATGATATCGATATTATTATTACTAGCTACAAATGTCGATTTTATTGTTACTATATTATACGTCTTACATTGATACTATAATAGGATAATTATTTGTAACTACTTATTATAATGAAATCAAACAAAAGGAATAAACGTTTCATAATGTATTTGATTAAGCAGTGGTGCACAACCCAAATCATCGTCACTATCATCACATTTGGAGCCGATAGAGCAGTCCTGTAGATTAATTATAAATTCTTCATCATTCAACCTGTCGAAATGACAGCGAAATGTCGAAGCGAACGACAAACTCGCGACATTCACTATTTAAAACAGTTTTCTTCGTTCTTTTTGACGAGATTTGGATGACATCTGTCACAGGACTCAAGCTATATTTTACAGACTATAAATCACGACATAGGTTATATATCTTAATTATTGGCACTTTAAATAATAAAATACAAAATAATAAGCTTCTCAAATGTAAAAAGTTTAGTATCTGAATTTTTTTCTTGTGTTCGTAATTGTCAGGACAAAATTTGTATGAAAGAAGGCGGAAAAGTCGAATGGTATTTTTGTATGTAAAATTTCGCAAATTTAGAGTTCCAATAAGTTGGAGGGGTGACAACTGGCAACATTACGGTTCCCCTACTATTCTAAAATATATTTATTTACTGTGGATATTGGAAAATTTCAAATTCTATTGAACATAATAAAAAATATAAAGTGTAGAAAAACAATATTTTAAGTATAAGTTTTTAATGCAAAGCATTACTACAACGTGTAATGGACCTTTTAAAATTACATTTTGACGAGAACGTATACTATATAAATAATAATTATATAGATACTTATTATATTTATAGGAAAGACTATCGAAATTCTATAAATGAAGCATAATATGAAGTGCTCCTTTTTCGTCCGATGTTTTAATATAGATGTGTAGACAAATAGATTCATAAAATACATTTTATGTCCAAGGCCTAGTAGATGTATTTACGAATTTTTTTTTTCATTTATAACGTTTAAACCTTTAAAGGACGGGGTCAAAAAGAGAGTTAGTAGACTTAGGGCCTATTTCTCAAGCGCCAAATAAACTTTAATCGACGAATAATTTTGGCATTTTGACAGGAATTTGAATAAAAATGCTGTCAATATGCCTACTTTATCCTGAGTTTAACCACTATAAGGCCCACTTGCAGAGGCGCCGAGTTAGTTAACCCAGGAATAAATTTGTAATTTTGACAGAAGCTGTATAGGCAGATCCTTTTAACCCAGAGTTAGCTGCTAACTCTGGGTTAAGACGTTTCTGCAAGCGCGCCTTAGTGAATTGAGAAACAGGAGTTTAGTTACCACCTGGGCAAATTTAAAAAAAATATCTATTTAAATTGTCGTAATCTGAAATTTTTATTGTATTTTTCTGCAGGATATATTTCGATTTATCCTCGATCAATTCAATAAATAAATCAAAATGTCACATAATATTTAAGGGTCTTTATTTTGTGATATCAAAGAAATTTTCTTAAATCTTTTAAACTGATTTTTGTAGGTACGTAATAAAAATTTTATCAGTCCGTAGTTTATTGAAAATTAAGTTGCGAATTTTCGTTTTCATAGTTGCTTAGGTAAATTATATGTGCCTGGCTGTGTATTGCATTATACAATGCTTAGTTACTTTGTAGGTATAGTTCTTGCAATTCACGAGGGCGACTGACTTATGGTTGTGTGTGTGTCGTATCTATATAAGTGTGAGCGAGCGCAATGCTCGCGCCTGCCCGCTCCCACCTAGGCTTTGACAGGCACGCACACTTATGCAATGTGCATGTACACGAAGTAACCACGAATAAAGCTCACTCGCCTTCGTGAATTGCAAAAACTGTAAGTGTTTATAAGGCTTTTTAGGTATGCTAATATTTTACTGAGATTGGCTCGCGGCTGTCCAGCGGGCGTTTGATATCGTCGCTATAAAAATCAATAAACGGATTTGTCAGCATAAAGAAATGGGAGTTTTCTTGACAGAAAAATTTTGGGGGCCTATCACCAACGCTTACGTACCTACTTGTTCAATATTGTTTTGACAAGTCATACAATGACGTCCTATTTCTTAGCCACAGGTCCAGAAGCGGGAATCATCATTTTTCTCTAAACTCTAATCATGCCTTAATAGCACGACAAACGCCATCGCATGTGTAGGTATAGTTATCAAAAATGTCAAAGTATTACTTTACTTATTCAATTACACTTGGCTAAGCTTACAGGCAACACATATTCGATAAGGGTGTGATGGCTATCACAACCCTTCAATCAAATACGAACGACCTAAATGCTTAAAAAGACGATATCTTTATCATGTCAGAAAGTTGTACCTATTCCATTTTAAACCCGAATCTGACACCATGTTATTTAATTTAAGGTAGTCATTGTATGAAATGCCAACACAATATTGAACCTCGTCAGATAGACCTCGTCATCCGCAGTTGAATATGCTAACTACTAGTGATTAGACTACGACTTACGAGGCAATATGCGGCACATATTTATGACGTCAACTCACTGACCTCTATGATTAACACTGGACAGGCTGCTGTTATCCTTTTTTGAATCTACTTGATTGACGCCATTTTGGCGCTGTACACAGTTACGAATGTCCAAGGAACTAAGATTAGTGAGGGCACTATTTGAGAACTGATAGTAGATGCTTTTAGGTACTTCCTGCATCCCTATATTATCTAGTTCTGGAGACACTCGTATGTCAAATGTGGCGCTTTAAATTGATCCATATAATTTAAAAGCAGCATTTTAAGCGATAGCATTTGAAGTTATAGCCTAGTGGTTAGGACTGTGGTCGCAGGTTCGATCCCGGGTACTTATACCTCTGACTTTTCGGAGTCAAGTGCGTTTAAGCAATTAAATATCACTTGCTTCAACGGTGAAGGAAAACATCGTGAGGAAACCTGCACACCTGAGAGTTCTTCATAATGTTCTTGAAGGTGTTTGAAGTCCGCCAATTCCCATTGGGCCAGCGTGGTGGACTATGGCCTATAACCCTTCTCTGAGAGGAGCCCTGCGATCAGTAGTGAGCCGTTGATGGGTTGCTAATGATGATGAATGATGATATAATTTAAGCTGTCATTCGTTTAGGGACAGCCAGTCCAGTGTTGATCATAGACTAATTATTGTAGAGGTAAGTGCGTCCATCGCATTTTTAGGATATCGCGTTGATTTCAGTGATATGTTACCCAAATATTCGGGTACTAGGTACAGGTTGAGAGTTTAAAATTGAATGTGTGTTTTACTGTTTATGCAAATTATTAAGTGTGTGCATTGTGCATATTCAAATGTGGTTGTAGGTTGCGCCAAAGTTTTAGTTCGCTCTGAACACTTGTATTGCTTTCTGTTGCTTTAGACATTGAGTAACGTAACTTCTTGATAACAAAAACATTCAGTCAACTTTATTACTCTTAGTGTACCCGCAGACTAACAATTTCTAGTAGGACAACTAAATCGCAGAGTATACTATAGGTCGACCGTTTAACTCGCGTATCGCCTGCGCGGTAAGAAGGGAGCGGAGGGAGATGTTAGAGATGTTAAAACTTAAAAATAAATACTTAATTCTTTACCAACAATGTCTATCTCGAGATAAATCTTTGGATTATTGACTCCGTGTGTAGCGTTACCCGCCCCCGCTCCCTTCTTACCGCGCAGGCGATACGCGAGTTAAACGGTCGACCTTTAATAGGTATAGTGACTTAAAGTAGCCTTCACATCTTATCTAATTCAAAATTATTTAATTCGCGTAGGCCACCTACCTGTGGCTCTTATGACATGTCATTACTCTACCACCGGTTCGGAAAGCGGATTCTGCTGAGAAGAGCCGGCAAGGCACTCAACATTTGCTCTTTTCAAAATAATTATTTTACAATATTATTAAGTAGCTATTTTACAATATTGTAATAAGTTTTTATTCTATCTTGTGGGCAGCTGGATGTCAAGCCGATTTAACCCATGCAACTTTGTTAGAATAGAATGGTTCCACAATGAGAAGTTCCAAAAATTCGTAATACAATTCAATACATGTTAAGACGGGTAGACAGAAAACAGTCCAATTCCCGCCGGTGGCACCCGTTCACGAGCATGACGCATGATCCAGCCGTTCGCGTTGCTTTGCTCAACCATATTTGATCGACCGGAATCGTCCAACTATATAATTGTCGAAATTCCTTCCTATTACGTACACAATATGGTTGATAATTGTAAAAGTACGCGACTTAGTTATCATAAGACTTTACTACTCCGTTATTACGCCTCGTGTTCAGAACGCTCTAGATGTTTGGCGCGACTGTTCTATGCGATGTTACGCTTACAAAGCTACTAGGTTGTGCGCACGATTGTTGCAATAAAAAGTATATTTATAAGTGTTTTTGATTTGTTGCCGAAAAATTGATGTTAGTATTGGATGTTATTTAATAGCTGCTGTGTGGCTGTTGATTGAAAAACTTGATTGTGGTTAATAATAATTAATCGACCGAGATCATTTTAAAATAAAAATATTGTAATTTTAGATGTTCTGTTCGGTTGACTGAATTAGTATAAAGTCAATCTTCAATTGTCTTTAGTCAAAGTTAAGACACCCGCAAACTACAGATTTTCCATTACCTACTTAGCATTGGTGTTAATAACTTAGAGGGGTGTAAGCCCATGCTCACACGGAGTGACCAAAATAAGACCGATTTTCAACACGATCAACGTTGGCCGATTCAACATATCGAAAACTGGTTTTATCAGCGACGCGAAATAGATAGATGCGTTCGTGTTGAGAATTGATCTTTCCGAGTCAAAATAGCCGTACACTTTTCAAAATAAAGCGCAAAAGGCAGCAAATGTTTCGCTGGCAGCCACTGCATGCAGGCGGCACAAGATCGTCTTCTGTGGCGATCCTTTCAAGAGACCTATGTCCAGACTCCAGCTTTGGACGTCCTCAGTTGAGATGATTACAAAAATTGGTCGATGCAAAATGTTCCATTGAGATAAGTTTCGTATGCCTGCATTGGCGGTCTAAAGCTATTTTTTATATTAACGATAAAATGTACAAAAAGGGCCTTATTCTTTGTACACTCATTGTCAACCACTCTTAATGTAATAATTCTATCTTTTTTGCAAAGGTCATGAAAGCACTATTTTAAAGAATAGCACTATTTTTAAGTTCAGTTCCGCTTGAGCTGCGATCTCCAATCGCTACATATTATTACAGATTGTGCTTTATAGATTTCATTGAGTCTGTAGTCTGCGGTCGCTCTTATAGAAACAATAATTTTGAAATCCTTAATTTGTAGATAGTAAACGTTAGATATCTTTGATTGTACAGATATTTATGTAAATGAAGGGAATAAATGAATTAAAACAGTTCATAGTGTTTCACTTATTTAATTAATTTAATTTATTGGTCCTTTTCTGATACACTATAAATCTGAGTTTCTTTAAAAAAATTGCCAAAAAGGTACCTGTAAATAAAAAAACAAGATTTTATTGTACAACTTTGTCGGCGTAATTAATATGCATAAACCTACCTTGCCAAATTACACTATTACTCTTTATTACTACCTAATATAATATTATATTTTAGCTCTGCGCTAGACCGCGGACAGACGGACGGACTTGGCGAAACTTCTTGGTTGCTCATTATTTTACTAGGTGGATTAAAATCCGAAACATCGTAAAAAAACCTCGATAAAGCTGTTAAATAATACCTTTTTCCGTTTTTTATTAGGTTTGTTTCTAGACCTGGGTTGGCGATGGTTTTTCTTTTTCTTCGAACTGTATTTTGAGCTGTATTTCTTCGGAGGTGGCCTCAGTATCATGTTTCTAAGAAGATCCAGCAAACCTGTGTGAATAATAATGTTTCTGTTCAAATATTTTATTTTCTAATAAGTATATAAAATTCTCATGTCGCGGTGTTTGTTACCAAACTCCTCCGAGATGGCTGGACCGATTTTTATGAAATTTTGTGTGTATATCGGGTAGGTCTGAGAATTGGCCAATTTCATACCCCTTAATGATAAGGGTGACCCCTAAATATTTTTGTTGGCGGTACGAAGTTCATAGTACTAAGTACAAGCAGATATCGACTGGTACCAAAATGCGTCTAGTCCGCACGCTCATATTCCCGATATTCATGTATGCAGCTGAGACGTGGACAATAAAAGCTGCTGACCGACACCGCATTGACGCTTTCGAGATGTGGTGCTGGAGGAGAATGCTCCGAATCCCTTGGACAGCGCACAGAACCAACGCATCGATCCTTAAACAATTAAAGATCACGAAACGGCTATCTACCACCTGTCTCCAGAGGATCCTTGATTATTTCGGCCACATTGCCAGAAGAGAGGGACACAACCTTGAAAAGATTGTCGTTACTGGCAAAGTGGATGGAAGGAGACCTCGGGGACGAAGCCCGATGCGTTGGTCGGATCAAATCCGCACCGCTCTCGACACCAAGATCCACGAAGCTCTCCATGTCGCAGAGAACCGGACGACATGGCGCGACATCGTCCATAAAAAGATCATTGGTGGAAGGGGTCACGACCCTCAGTAATGGGGAATACGACGAAAGGAGGAGGAGTACGAAGTTCGCTGGGTCAGCTAGTAGGTAGGTGCCTATACTATAAAAGTATTTTTTGTTAAAGGGACAGATCAGTAACGTAATCGATTGCAACAATTATTAAAAATAAAAACACATGCTAGTACGTGTTTGTACACTATATATATGGCTACTAGCTGACCCAGCGAACTTCGTACCGCCAACTTATCTATATAAATAAAACAAATAAACTAAGTATCTCAATCCAAAAAAAACTATCCTATCTTTTAAGTTTTACCAAATTACAGATAGTTACGAAGTTTGATAAAAATCGGTTCAGTAGTTTAGGAGTCCATCGCGGACAAACAACGTGACACGTAATTTATATATAATAAGATATATTTTCTTGTTACTCGCACGACGGTACACACTGACATTTCGTGACTCGTGAGTAATTTTTTTAAGTTTAATAATTAAAATTCTCTTCACAAACCCGACTTCAAACGCCACTACAAAGTATAAAAATAATTATTTAATTTGTACGCGTTTCTTGAAGTCGGGCGGGCCTAAGTAGAAACTGTTGGAAATATATTAAATAAAACTAATCATAACATATTTAGAGCCGTATTTACTATTATCCAACATACATAAGTCAACATGGAAAAATCACAGAATCGAATATGTCATAGGAATGCGTTCTTATTTCAAAATATATATAAAACCTTCACTCCTCCTAACGCATTCCTAGACTATTGATCAGATTCTCCAATCTTTGGGATGGCAGGCCTTTAGTGAAAATATCAGCTTCCATCTTCTCTGTATTCATATAAATAAGATGAACTGTTTTCTCCTTAACGTGCTGTCGAATGAAATGTTTCCTCAAATCAATATGCTTGGTTTTATTGCTCACGATTTCATTCTTGCACATCTGCATGGTCGCTTGACTGTCGCTATACCTATATGAGTACACTATTTTGCTGCTTACAGGCAATGCTATTCAACAATATTTTTAAATGTATAGCTTCCTTTATGGCTTCAGTTAATGCCATGTATTCTGCCTCTGCCGTAGACAAGGCTACTGTTCTTTGTTTTCTTGATTCCCAACTAATACATCCGCTAGATAATTTGAAACAATATCCTGTGTAGGATCGCCTGTCCAGTGTAGGTACACGATACCCAATCTGCATCTGCAAATCCATAGATAGGGCATTCAGTTTTCTCGTAAACTATTCCGAGTTGTAAAGTTCCTTTTAGATACCTTAGTACCCGTTTCGCACATTTAAAATGTTCTTCGCCGTAGTAATTATTAAATTCTGATAAATAACTAACGGCAAACATTATATCTGGCCTAGTAGCCACAGCAAGAAACATCAATGTTCCAATCAAATTCTGATATGGTAAGTTTTCTACTTTCTTTTCCTTTTTATCTAACTTTAATCGTGCTTCTATGGGTGTACTGACTGGTTTACACTCCTCCATATTAAGTATATGTACAAAGAACTTTCTTAATATAATTTTCTTGCGATAACTTAATTTTTCCTTGTTGGATATCAACTTGTATACTTACCTAAAAATTCGGATGGTTTTCCCAAGTGTTTCATATCAAACTTTGTTGTAAGAAAATTCTTTACCTTTTTTAACTTCTTTTCTGATGTATAAGCAATCATTAAATCGTCAACGTAAAGACAAGTTAATATTTTATCTCCTCCTTCTTTAAAAGAATACATACAAGGATCTGCCGATGATGGTTCGAATCCAAAAGATTTTAGTTCTGTGTCCAACCTTTTGAACCATTGTCTTCCAGATTGTTTCAAACCATATAATGCCTTTTGCAATTTACAGACCCTTTCTCCTTTTACATTTCTTAGGTCTTCTAACATTCTCTTTGCTTTAACTAATAAGTTTGAATTTTGATTGCTACTTTCATCATTTATAATTTCAATTAAATATTTTTCTAAATATTCTGGTGTTTTCATTTGAATTTCCTCATCCAAATCACCATTTAAATATGCAGTTGTGACATCCATCTGATTCAACGAAAGATCTTCTTCTACAGCTACTGCTAGTAGTAATCTTAGTGAGCTGAGTTTTGCAACAGGTGCCCACGTCTCATTATAATCTATTCCAGGTCTCTGGGTAAATCCCCTTGCTACAAGACGAGCTTTCTTTCTCTTTCCTTTATCTTTCAGAATCATCTTAAAATCAATAACATTTCTACTTTTATCTTTAGTTTTAATTCTCGAAGTACCATTTTTTACATGTGACATCATTTCTGACTTGATAGCTTCATGCCATTCATCGTCCATTTCTGAGTAGTCTTCAACGTCACAACTATAAGTATACTCGTTACTTTGTTTGCTATAAGGAACTTCTTCATAATAATCTTCTAAAACATAACTTTTAAACCAATCTGGTTGTTTTCTAATTCTTTTAGGTCTTTCATGCTTATCAGGTATAATTTGATCTGGTTCTTCTTCAGGACATGAATCATAAACTTCGGGCTCAGAATGTGAGTCCTCTACACTTTGATCCATCATTTTATTTTCCCTGGTTTCTCTTTCTACTAATACAGGTAAGTTATCTTCAGCATCCTTTTGAGCAATTAAATCTTTTTCTTTATTATTTTCAAAAATATTTATTTCTGTTTCAGGTTCCTCATGTTCCAATTCTACTACCTCAATTTGTTTATCGTAGTAAAATTTTTCTAAGACTTTCACGTCCCTACTGACAATAACATTTTTCTTTTTAGGCAAATATATCCTAAATGCTTTAGCATTTGATGCATATCCCATAAAAATACCTTCTTCTGCTTTGGGTGTAAATTTTCCTTTCCTTTTCTTATTGAGGACAAATGCTTTTGCACCAAAAACGTGTAGGTGATTTCCTGAAGGTATACGACCAGTCCATTTTTGATATGGTGTCTCACCTTTCAATGCTTTTGCCGGGCTTCTATTAATGAGATAATTCGCTGTATTTATAGCTTCAGCCCATAGGAATTCTGGGATATTACCTTCAATTAGTAAGCATCTTGCCTTGTCAAGTAGTGATCTATTTTTCCTCTCACTTAGACCATTTTGTTGGGGTGTATAAGGCGCAGACAGCCTTCTCTGAATACCATGTTCCTTTAAATATTCATTAAAATCTTTATTACAATATTCGGTTCCATTATCCGACTGTAAAAACTGTATTTTTTCTTTCATTTGATTTTCTACCTCGGTCTTGTATTGTTTAAACTTATTTAGTACTTCACTTTTATTTTTCATAAAATATACGTAACCGTATCTTGTAAAATCATCGATAAAAGTGACGAAATATTTATTTTCAGCCAGAGTTCCACAACTCATAGGCCCACAGACATCAGTGTGTATTATTAGACCTTGTAGATTTCAATTCTTCATGTATAGGGAACGGTAAAACTGACATTTTCCCCTTAATACAAGTTTCGCAATTACCTAACATTTCATCAGGGTTTAATATTAATCCGCGCAGCAGTTTATTTCTTGATAACAGTCTTAAATCACATTCATTTATATGACCAAGTTTCCGGTGCCATCTCATAATATTATTTTCTTTTTCAGGTACTAAATTAGCATTTTCAATGACATTTTTAATGACATTTTCCACTTGCAGATAATAGAGTCCATTTTCTCTGACAGCCGTAACTAAAACCTCCCCTTTGTCATCCATAATAAATGCTTTATTTTTATTGAACAAAATTGTGTTTCCTTTATCAGTAATTTTTCCCACAGATAGTAGATTCACTGATAATTCTGGTACATACAATGTATCATGGAGGTTATACTGCATATGTTTTATTTTAATTTGAACTTTTCCTTTACCCGCTATAATATCTGTAGTGTGTTTATCTGATGCTAGTTTAAGAGAACCTGTTTCGTCGTGTATATTAGAAAAATTCTCTTTTACCCCTGTCATATGTGATGAGCACCCACTATCTAAACACCATATATTATTATTTTCTATGGCTGTACTATGTAAACAAGTCGGTAATATGCCGAAGTTTTTCTGCTGCTCAACAGAAGAATCTTTTCCATTTCTTTTTATAAATTTTACTTTCGACCAGCACTTAGATGCCTTGTGCCCCCTCTTTTTGCATTTGAAACATATCAGTTCAGCAGAATTAGTTTTAAAATATTTTTTATTCTTGTTATAATATGCACCTTCAACCTCTCTGCTTGTGCAACTCTCTCGACCGTCACTCTCTTCTATGATTTTGATTTTTAAATCTTCAGGGCTCGGTAAAACATCCCTCGATTCTATAGCTATTCTAAAGTTTTCATAGGAGGTTGGTAAACTATAAAGCATCATAATACTCAGCAGTTCAGGGTGAATACTTACTTCCATGTTTTGCAATTTGTCTACAATATCCATGAAATTATTAAGGTGATCCCGAACATCTTCATGCGCTGTCATCTTTTTTACAACTAATTGTTTTAACAAACCAGCTTTTCGTGCAGGCCCCGAGCTTTGGTGGATAGACTTCAATTTATTCCACACCTCTTTTGAAGTAGTGCAGCCACTTACTTGTTTTAGCTCATTAGGTGACATGAGAAGTAATATCTCAGCCTTCGCCATCATGTCCTGTTTTTTATCGGCGACTTCGCCTGTTACGTATTTCCACAATTCATTTTTAATAAGGATGGCTTGAGCTTGTACGCACCACGTGTCGTAGTTGTCCTTTTTCAGCGGTTCAATCCGATAATTTGTAGACGTCGTCATACTCGATTATTTTTAGAGTTTACATGCGACTTTCTACTTCCACAACCACAACCACGCTCTGCTACCAAATGTTGGAAATATATTAAATATAAAACTAATCATAACATATTTAGAGCCGTGTTTACTATTATCCAACATACATAAGTCAACATGGAAAAATCACAGAATCGAATATGTCATAGGAATGTGTTCTAATTTCAAAATATATATAAAACCTTCAGAAACGATGAAACCGATGCCCTCTGATGACATGCTTGTTGAAGTCAAGTTGTGCGCATATAACAACATGCACGGATCAGATAAAGAAGAGATAACATTCACGAGGGACTGAGACGCAAGACACAGCTAGACTAGGCTGACTTAGTTTATTAAAATATATCTAGTTTTAAATAATAGGTCTTTGCCCTATGAAATTGCCGTTTTGTATGCAATAAGTGAAAGTACTTATTTTTTCAAACTTTTTTATTTCTGTTATTCGAAGTAATCACCCATGCAATCGACACAATATCTTTGCCAACACATTGGTAGTTTATTGATGCCCTTCTTGTAAAAATCAGCTGGACGGGAGGCAACAAACTCTTCAAAGGCATTTTGTACTGCCTCTCGGGAATTGAATTTTTTACCCACTAAAAAGTTGTCTAAATTTTGGAAAAAGTAATAGTCGGTAGGTGCAAGGTCTGGTGAGTATGGCGGATGAGGGAGAGCTTCCAACCCCAGCTCTTGCAGCTTGGAGACTGTCTGTTGCGCAGTATGGGGTCGCGCGTTGTCGTGAAGGAGCAGTGGGGACGACCGATTGACCAAAGCTGGTTGCAGATGTGCAAGCTTCTCCATCATTCTCTCCAGTTCTTCACAGTACACATCTGCATTAATGCTCATGCCGTTTTGTAAAAAGCTGTGGTGAATCACATCCGCACTAGACCACCAAACAGTGTCCATCACCTTTTTAGGGGTCATTTTTGGTTTAGGGCATTGCTTTGGTGCTGAACCAGGGTCTAACCAACTTGCTGAGCGCTTTCGATTGTCGAACAGAATCCATTTTTCGTCGCACGTAACAATTCGTTTCAAAATTCCTTCATTTCTTTGCCTGTTGAGCAGCACAAGGCAGGTCTCGACGCGTACGTTGCGCTGGCGATCGTTAAGGTCGTGGGGCACCCATCTATCAAGCTTTTTTACCTTGCCAATTTGTCGCAAATGGATCAATATTGTTTTGATGCTTACATCAAAAGCTGCTGCTAGCTCAGCTGTAGATTGAGTTTCGTCAGCTTCCACAATCGCCTTTAATTCATTATTTTTAACCAAAGTCTCCGGACGACCACGAGCTTCATTTTTCAAGTCAAAATTTCCAGAACGGAATCGGGAAAACCAATAACGGGACGTGCGATCGTTTGTACAGTTCTCTCCGTAAACGTTTTTGATGTTACGGGCCGTTTGTGTCGCGTTGGTGCCACGACGGAACTCATATTCCATAATTACACGAATTTTTAAAGTATCCATTAAGACGAAAAATGTTCAAATGTAATGAAAATACAACGCTAATCAAAAAACAAAAGACTGAGTTTGTAAATAGAATGTCATGGTTTTAAAACAAAATTAATTTGAATTTAGAATACAGAGCCGTTACAAACTTTTTTTTATTTGAAATGACCAGTACTGAAGAAAGGCAATTTCATAGGTAAAGACCTAATAATATACCTATTTATGTTAACTGTAGGTATAACTATAATTTCTATAGACTAAATGTATAATTTTTTTTTTAACTATTGTGTACACATATTAAAGAAACTCGGAATCCCAATCTGATGTTATTGTATTTTGTCCATATTTTGGTTGCAACTTGCAACCTGTTTTGTGAACCTTTTTAACAAATAAATAAATAGCTTCGCTTAGTAACTATCGCAGGTTGGATTTTTTTTTTTTTTTTTAAAAAGAATATTAGTCAAATTGAAGTTGACTAATATCCTCCTATCCCCTCCAACTAAGCGGAAAGCTTGTGCTAGGAGTGGGTACGACAATAGTGCAATGGGTGGGATTCGAACCTGCGACCTTTCAGATTAACTAAAGCTATTAGCTTAGGTCGCGTAGTGACTTGCGCATAATATAGTGCGATAAACTATGAATTTTATTAGTAATCGGACGATGGAGTAAGTACCCACAGTTTTTGCAATTCACGAAGGCGAGTGAGCTTTACTCGTGGTTACTTCGTGTACATGCACATGGCATAAGTGTGCGTGCCTGTCAAAGCCTAGGTGGGAGCGGGCAGGCGCGAGCATTACGCTCGCTCACACTTATACAGATACGACACACACAACCATAAGTCAGCCGCCCTCGTGAATTGCAAGAACTATACCTACCTACTGTCCTTCGAGACTGCAAACTCCGAAGTACCTATAATGGGACCCGCCCCTCGTTACCCGTAATATCACTATGAGATGACAGGGGAGTGAGGACTATTATAATACTAAAGACATGCATAAAGGAGGTAAGCATTAGGAATCATCTTATGGGTAGGCAGCAACCGTTACCGTTTTAACTCCATATATTTTTGTTGTTAGCAAGATTACAAAATGTTAGGTATACCTACTTACTTTGTCACTTTTCATCAGGCGAGATAGTCATGTGCAAATTACTCATCGATAGAAATGGTGAAATCATAAGTGCAATAAAACACTAGAGGTGCTTATAAAATAATTATTTATTTAACTCGTAAAAAATTATATTATCTACAATACTTATTGGTCCATGTCTTAGGTAGGTACACTTATCGGTACCTAAGTAGATAGTTGTTTGTTTGTTAGTAAAACAGTTTTGTTTACAGATTTGAATCATTTTAATGATAAATAATTAAAAGGAATTTGTGAAAAAAAAAACTAGTTTACACTTTACTAACTCATACCTATACCTATTAGGTATGACGTATGTACAAGTTTATGCTCAACTAAAAATACCACCACCAACCATAGACAATTAAAAGGGAATATAAAAATAAACGGACACGTGGATGGGCTCTTATACTAACATGAATCATTATCATAAAAGCGGAGCCATTCGAAATCCACTTCTGCGATTATTATTTATCATTGTCTTTAGTCTATGGTCAATATTAGTAAAAGCATCCAAATTTTAGGTAGGTACCGAGCAATGAGATCGTCATGCATGCTTGCAGATTTACAGGCAGGTTAGTTCCAGTTTCATATCCCGTTCTCACCTTGATCGATTCCATCTAACGGCACTGCTTCTATAGGGAAAGTGTCAACCGTAGGCCTGATGGATACATCGGAACAGGCCCCAAAAGTTTCCTGGTTCCCACATCCCAATCCCGAGGTCCCATCTTCACAGACACCCCAGTTATTACCAGCTGTGTACCGCCACTGTAAGACGCAGTGTTCACAAAGTAAAGCTTTGGGTAGACGATAGTTTAACGAGTAAACTCCTCCGTGTGGTGGATAGAATCTAGTCCCACCCTCTTCTAGTTCAAGAGGGTATTGGTCAAAGCACGATTGGTCAGTGATTTTAGGGTCTGGACAGATCTTGAAAACCCAGTAACCTCTGTGGTAAGCCGTTAGTTGAACAGTCACATTGATGACCTGTCCTATTTCGTAATCGGCTACTACGATGCCCTCGCCATATATGCCTCCTAATTCATGAGGCCTTGGTTCTTCTTCATCGAAGGGATCTCCGCAAAGACCACATCTGTTGACAGTAGAATAATAAGTAAATTGAGACTGTTTTATAAAAATAATTATTAAGACAACATAGAGCTCTTGATTGCTGATGTAAGTGACGATGATGTCTAAAATTGCAACGGGATATAGCTTGGAAGAAAGTGTACATTAAGACCATACCCCTAATTGCTTTTTACACATCATTGTACCTTACCGCTATCAATAGTTTTTCTTGGCCGAGACGTGCCGTCTTTGACGGTAGGGTGGTACCTAACCACGGCCAGAGCTTCTCACCAGACCAGACCAAAGACCGCCAATTGAACCCAAAACTTAAGAGTAGTGTCTAGTGACGAAACGCGACGCAAGTAGGTATTTTCCAAAATGCTATCTGTTTCACAACGCTTCGCTGCCCGACCCGCATCGTGCGATAGAGAGAGTTGCAAGTCCAGGAGTTATTTGCCTAAATTTTATTCTTGAAATATTGTTTCGGGTCATAATGTTTTCTAATCAAAGGTTTTTACCCCCCTAAACGTTTACAAAATTAGACAATTTTGGTCTCATTAGATTCAGTACACCTTAATCTAGGCTCGTACGTTTCATTTTTTTAGTATTTCAGTTTAGTTAAATTTAAAAAAATAAAATTAGTCGAGGAAGTTTTTTAGTCAAAAATATGGATATTTAGTCACTAATAACTTTCATAAGCAATATTTCTTTAAAATTAAAACGTACGGGCATAGTTTTTCATTGTATCTGCAACATTTCAAAAAATTATGAACATTGGACAACATTTACGGGTAGCAAAACGCTTTTTGTATGAAAATTTTCAACTAGACAATCCTCTTAACCCACTAGCAGTGCTCATCGCTGCGCCAAGGAGATTGTCAAATATTTCCTGCATTGTTGTCTTGCCTTCATCAATATTGGCTGCTGTCACCGAACTTGTCTTGACGACCTCCCTGACTAAGTGGTGAGCGCTGTTGCCTTATAACTGGGAGGTCTCGGGTTCGATTCCTGGCAGGGTCAATTTGGGAATTTATAATTTCTGAATTGTCTCTGGTCTGGTCTGGTGGGAGGCCCAAAGACGTGTCGCCAAGCGATTTAGCGTTCCGGCACGATGGCGTGTAGAAACCAATTAGGGGTATGGGTTGAATGTTCACTGCCATACCCCTTCGTTACTCCGCCCATCTTAGACTGCATCGTCACTTACTATCAGTCGACATCGCAGTCAAGGACTAGCTTGTCATCGAATAAAAAAAATACGTGTGGCACTCGGGGACTGCCGCGGTAAAGCTATTGCATAGCATTTTCTAGTCGCACGCACACAAACACCGTGCCGAAGTCTGCCGAACTGAAACGACGTTAGACGATGCACGGCTTGTGTTAGGTTTATTTTCGTTACGGAATTTCTTGATTCGGTTAACGTTGCTCAAAGTCCGCGATAAAAGCTATGCAATAGCTTAAAAAAAGAACTTCAGTTGAGCGGAATCAGAGCACTTACTTTCCCTCGTTGATTTCATACTGCCTAGCGAAGCCGCCGCAGTTGAGGCCGTCGTCGTCATAGTTGGCTCTCGTGGGGTAGCCGCTGCGCCACATGGTCGCCCGCGACGGGGGGCCCAGCACCCGCCCGTGCCCCGCCACCAGCACCACCAGCGCTGCCAGTGCTAGCACGATACGCAGCATCTGAAACCAAACTCTGCTTTTAAGGCGTGCCGTCTCGCGAATTAGCACCAGGTTAAAGGTGCGGACTGAAAACTGGAAAGTCGCTCGTTCGATTCCCACCCATTGCACTATTGTCGTACCCACTCTTATATAACACAATTGCTTCCCGTTTATTTGGAGGGAAGAGGAGAATACATACATTAAAAAAAAAGATTAAGGCAAATCCGAAAGGAAGGGTTATGAACTTATGAGTTATGATTAAAAATGGTTGAGCGAAGCAACGGCTGGATCATGCGTCATGCTCGTGAGCCGGCGGGAATGAGGCTACTTTCTGTCTGCCCATCTTAACATGTATTGAATTGTAAGTATGCATTTTTGGAATATTTTGCCCACATTGTGGAAATATTCTATTCTATTCTAACAAAGTTGCATGGATTAAATCGGCTTAGCATCCAGCTGCCCACAGGAATAGGATAGTAGGTATGAAAAACTTATACAAAAACTACATAAAAATAAATAATTTTGATTTTAGCAATCTATATAATGTATGTAATATGTATGTGACTAAGTATTTACATCACCGTAACGCCTAAACTACTACCTACTGAGCCGATTTTGATGAATGAGGTGTCAATCGAAGTGATTGCGATCGTCACACTGTAGCAATCAGTTTTAGACAAACCCACTAAAGATCGTCATCTCAATAGATAGACGTCCACTGCTGGACATAAGTCCGCAGAACACGATCATTTGCTTGCACCCAGTGGTTCTCGTGTTTGCAGTCGTCACTCTGTAGGTAGTGATCAATTAACGGCAGCAGAACTACTGGATATAGCCTATCCAACCAAAGCCCCAATAGCCAAAGATGCGAACTGAAAACTGACAGGTCTACGCGGTTCGATCCCCAGTCCCCACCCGTTGCACTATTATCGTACCCACCCTAACATACGTTTTCCGCATATTTGGAGGGGAAAAGAATTTTAGTCAAGTTCACTTGGATAATATTCTTTTTTTTGACGTGATAACGTCTTATAAATCGATGAACACCGGCTGCACACACGAAAAAGTATCGCACGTTCACAAAGCGTGCAACCGAGAGCGCGGAACAAGCGATAGAGAGGCACGATCGGCCCAAGCGTTTGCTTGTGACTTGTTTCTTTATGACGTTATCACATAAAACTATCGTCCGTAAACCGACTTTACAGACCACCAATTTTTTTTTGAAGAAATTCTTGGCTGACTTCTGAATCTCCAATCAACCAAGGTGGGTTGGACTGAATGCCGTAGCCTGGCTGCCTAGTTCGTGGAGGCTCTTACCTTACTCTCTCTCTTACTCTTATGTTAATCCCCGGCAAAAAGTAAAAAAAAATCAAAATTCCACAACAAACGAAACCACGTCAACAGCTGCTTTCAGCGCAAAATCAGTGACAAACTATTGGTGTTAAGAGAACCGCAAACAATTTATACAAGCAATAAATTGTAAATAGTTATTATAAATCTTTATAGTATCTTTATCACCCGATACGCGTTATCAGACACTTGGAATCAAAACAATGGCAAACAGCGGATCATTTTATTTGCTAAATTGGGGATTAGCGAAATTAAAGAGATTCACGGATTTGCCGCGGTTTTTTGCTTTAGACAAGTACCTACAACGCTGGAAAATTTCTTCCGGTTTCAGTAATTCGCTTTTTACTGTAATGAGCATGCTTATCTTATCTTTCGTGGAAAAGGATCGAATGAGCAATGAAAATGTGCTCTAGGCCATGGGCGCCGGCAGAAATAATTTCCAGGTGGTGCAGATTTTAGTTTTCTTACAATCTTTCTCTTTGCCGTATATGATTGTTAATAAAAAGATGAAATTTTAGTCGGAATGTTCGAGACATTTACAAATTTCTGACTATTCATTATGAATTTATTTTATAGGTACCAACAGACGGCTTTTTATTTCAATAATTCCTGTTGATCCCGAGATTCCCAAGGGGTGCAAGTGCACCCCCTGGCACACCCCTGCCGGCGCCCATGCTCTAGGCTGTGTGTAGGTACAAAATGTGCTAGTGGCAAGCGGCTAGCAAAGCATCCAGATTCTAGGTGGTGTATAGTCACGCTTATCGCCAGCGCTGGCGGTAAGCGTATAAGCTATATAGTTTTTCTGTACATAGAGAACTGTGATAGCCTTGTGGTTAGGAATGTGGTCTTCTATTTGGAGGCGTTATAAATTATAATGCTTTAACGGCGAAGGAAAATGTTGCCAGGAAACCTGCAGAGACCACAGTGCCTGCAAACCTGAGAGTTCTCCATAATGTTCTCAAAGGTATGTGAAGTCTACCAATTCGCATCGGGTCAGCGTAGTGGACTATAGCCTATAACTGACTACGGCCTGAAAGGACCTGCGAGATCAGTAGTGTGCCGTTGATGGGTTGCTGATGATGGTGAAATTGACACGCGCTGACGGTCCGCGCTGATAGCAAACCGCGTGCGGTACATTGGCCACTAAAGTCACACGCACAGTGTCACGCGTGTCACCATCGTACTGCCTCTTTTGCCCTCTTCTTCGTACGCGCTGGCGGTGACTATGTAGGTATTGCCTTAGTATGTCATACTCATACTCTCTTTAATCATTTCTGTGGTGGTGTCGTGTGGTGCGGGTTGTTACGTTCCCTCAAATATGGTTGAGCGAAACAACGGCTGGATCATGCGTCATGCTCGTGAACGCGTGCCACCGGCGGGAGTACTTTCTGCCTGCCCATCTTAACATGTTTTGGAACTTCTCCTCATTGTGGAAACACTGCATACATATAGCATAGTATCTATTGTAAATTTGTTTTGAAAAGAGCAACCGCCGAGTTTCTTGCTGGTTCTTCTCGGCAGGAAGGGCATTCCGAACCAGTGGTAGACTCATCGACGATTCAAAAGCACTTGTAAATGTTTATTTGAATAAAAATAATTCTATTCTATTCTTTTTGTGTAAGAATTATAATATATACCTAAACCTAAAGAAGCCCAGTTTATAAACGTACATTGGACGTTAGTGTTACGACCGAGCGGCCCACCCCTCCTATCGTGATCGCACTATGCCTAGGAATTTGCTAAAATTTGCAGAAATCGAATGGTCTTATCGAAAAAATTGCAGAAGCAAAAATAAAAGAGTTATAAGCTCCGAATCGGGCCGCTCGGTTGAACAACGTTTCTACGGAGCGGCCCACGAGATCTCGAGAACCACACGGTGGAACCTGGTGAGACTTGGCAGAAGCAAAGAGCTGAATTCGCACAAATTTGCTAAAAAAGAATCAGGTCTCTGAATGCAATAGTTTTTTTGTAACGTCGTGTCAAAAATGGGCCGCTCTGAGCACAATCGTTTTCCCCTTATTACTCAGCTGGCTTGTGTGCTACAGAAATGTTTCATACACCATATTTTAGTAAAAAACGTGCAGATTAACACACAGTTTAAATCAAAAACTAATATGCAAAACTATAAAAGTCATCGGCTCCGAAGTATTTCTTCAAGACGATTCGTAGGAGCGGCCCCATATTTCAGCACTTATCTCAGCTTAGACTTAACCTACTTGCATGATTTAAACACTAATTTTAGCAAAAAACTTCTGCTAAAATTTTACATAATAAATTTTCTGAAACCATCAGTAGGTAGTGAAATAATTGCAAATTAAGTAATCATACCGTTTCGTCCGAGCGGCCCAACCGTTGTGGCGCTCGTATAGCTCCTATCGTGATCGCACTTTGCCTAGCAATTTGCTAAAATTTGCAGAAATCAAATGGTCTTATCGAAAAAATTGCAGAAGCAAAAATAAAAGAGTTATAAGCTCCGAAGCGGGCCGCTCGGTTGAACAACGTTTCTACGGAGCGGCCCACGAGATCTCGAGAACCACACGGTGGAACCTGGTGAGACTTGGCAGAAGCAAAGAGCTGAATTCGCACAAATTTGCTAAAAAAGAATCAGGTCTCTGAATGCAATAGTTTTTTTGTAACGTCGTGTCAAAAATGGGCCGCTCTGAGCACAATCGTTTTCCCCTTATTACTCAGCTGGCTTGTGTGCTACAGAAATGTTTCATACACCATATTTTAGTAAAAAACGTGCAGATTAATACACAGTTTAAATCAAAAACTAATATGCAAAACTATAAAAGTCATCGGCTCCGAAGTATTTCTTCAAGACGATTCGTAGGAGCGGCCCCATATTTCAGCACTTATCTCAGCTTAGACTTAACCTACTTGCATGATTTAAACACTAAGTTTTAGCAAAAAACTTCTGCTAAAATTTTACATAATAAATTTTCTGAAAACCATCAGTAAGTAGGTAGTGAAATAATTGCAAATTAAGTAATCATACCGTTTCGTCCGAGCGGCCCAACCGTTGTGGCGCTCGTATAGCTCCTATCGTGATCGCACTTTGCCTAGCAATTTGCTAAAATTTGCAGAAATCGAATGGTCTTATCGAAAAAATTGCAGAAGCAACAATAAAAGAGTTATAAGCTCCGAAGAGGGCCGCTCGGTTGAACAACGTTTCTACGGAGCGGCCCACGAGATCTCGAGAACCACACGGTGGAACCTCATGAGACTTGGCAGAAGTAATGATCTGAATTCGCACAAATTTGCTAAAAAAGAATCAGGTCTCTGAGTGCAATAGTTTCTTTATAACGTCGTGTCAAAAATGGGCCGCTCTGAGCGAAATCGTTTTACCCTTATTACTCAGCTTGCTGGTGTGCTAGAGCAATGTTTAATGCACCATATTTTAGTAAAAAACGTGTAGATTAACACACAGTTTAAATCAAAAACTAATATGCAAAACTATAAAAGTCATCGGCTCCGAAGTATTTCTTCAAGACGATTCGTAGGAGCGGCCCCATATTTCAGCACTTATCTCAGCTTAGACTTAACCTACTTGCATGATTTAAACACTAAGTTTTAGCAAAAAACTTCTGCTAAAATTTTACATAATAAATTTTCTGAAAACCATCAGTAGGTAGTGAAATAATTGCAAATTAAGTAATCATACCGTTTCGTCCGAGCGGCCCAACCATTGTGGCGCTCGTATAGCTCGTATCGTGATCGCACTTTGCCTAACAATTTGCTAAAATTTGCAGAAATTGAATGGTCTTATCGAAAAAATTGCAGAAGCAACAATAAAAGAGTTATAAGCTCCGAAGAGGGCCGCTCGGTTGAACAACGTTTCTACGGAGCGGCCCACGAGATCTCGAGAACCACACGGTGGAACCTCGTGAGACTTGGCAGAAGCAATGATCTGAATTCGCACAAATTTGCTAAAAAAGAATCAGGTCTCTGAATGCAATAGTTTTTTTGTAACGTCGTGTCAAAAATGGGCCGCTCTGAGCACAATCGTTTTCCCCTTATTACTCAGCTGGCTTGTGTGCTACAGAAATGTTTCATACACCATATTTTAGTAAAAAACGTGCAGATTAACACACAATTTAAATCAAAAACTAATATGCAAAACTATAAAAGTAATAGGCTCCGAAGTATTTCTTCAAAACGATTCGTAGGAGCGAGCGGCCCCATATTTTAGCATTTATATCAGCCTTGACTTAACTTACATGCATGGTTCAAACGCCAAGTTTTAGCAGAAAACTTCTGCTAAAAAGTGGTACAAATTGTTTCTGGAGACCATCAGTAGATCGTGAAATAATTTCAAAATAAACGAATAATATGTATTGACACAAGATTTAAGCGGGCGGTAGTGAGTAGTGGGGTAACCACACTGTACCTACTTATATTTTCCAGAGATGATAGTAAAATTATCATATTATATTATCATTTTTTTATATATTATTATGCGCGCCCGGGATCTAAATATATCGGTATAAAAAGTAAATAAGTAAGATTAAATTGTCTAGTTTTCAGGCATCATCTATGTCAATTGTCAATGTTATGATGTTCCATATAATATATCTACTCATACTCATTTCATACTACTGGGCGACAAGGAGAATAATGGCCAGGGAAAACATTGCTCAAGAGTTAATTACAACGGCATAACACCCAATTACGGAAACTAAGGAATTTTTGCATAATAAGATTAATTTATGCTGGATTGTGTGATATGCCAAAGTGTGTTTGCTTGTCCTTAAACAATCACGCCGCAACAAAGCTACGGTCGACGTGATTTTTGGTTATAGCTGAGGACCTGCATGGAGAGTGACGTAGGCATATGCCTGCGACTTCGTCCACGTGCATTTAGTTTTTTAAAAATCCCTCGGGAACTTTGATTTTCCGGGATAAAAAGTAGCCAATGTCACTCTCCAGGTCTTCAACTATACACATGCTAAATATCACGTCGATCGGTAGCTCTGTTATGGCGTGATTACAGGACAAACCAACAAACAAACACTATCGCCTTTATAATATTAGTAAGGATTTACAAACCTACCTGTAGTTTATATTCTACATACTTAAAAAATACTTAGGTACTTTAAATATGAACCTATTTGTAAATATGTACGTACCTATATTACCTTAACTCTTATAATATACTTAATCTTCGGAAAATATAAGTAGGTACAGTGTGGTTACCCCACTATACTCACTACCGCCCGCTTAAATCTTGTGTCAATACCTATAATTCGTTTATTTTGAAATTATTTCAAGATCTACTGATGGTCTCCAGAAACAATTTGTACCACTTTTTAGCAGAAGTTTTCTTCTAAAACTTGGCGTTTGAACCATGCATGTAAGTTAAGTCAAGGCTGATATAAATGCTAAAATATGGGGCCGCTCGCTCCTACGAATCGTTTTGAAGAAATACTTCGGAGCCGATTACTTTTATAGTTTTGAATATTAGTTTTTGATTTAAATTGTGTATTAATCTGCACGTTTTTTACTAAAATATGGTGCATTGAACATTGCTCTATAACCAGCATGCTGAGTAATAAGGGTAAAACGATTTCGCTCAGAGCGGCCCATTTTTGACACGACGTTACAAAAAAACTATTGCACTCAGAGTCCAGAGACCTGATTCTTTTTTAGCAAATTTGTGCGAATTCAGATCATTGCTTCTGCCAAGTCTCATGAGGTTCCACCGTGTGGTTCTCGAGATCTCGTGGGCCGCTCCGTAGAAACGTTGTTCAACCGAGCGGCCCTCTTCGGAGCTTATAACTCTTTTATTGTTGCTTCTGCAATTTTTTCGATAAGACCATTCGATTTCTGCAAATTTTAGCAAATTGCTAGGCAAAGTGCGATCACGATACGAGCTATACGAGCGCCACAATGGTTGGGCCGCTCGGACGAAACGGTATGATTACCTAATTTGCAATTATTTCACTACCTACTGATGATTTTAAGAAAATTTATATGTAAAATTTTAGCAGGTTTTTTTCTAAAACTTAGTGTTTAAATCATGCAAGTAGGTTAAGTCTAAGCTAAGTGCTGAAATATGGGGCCGCTCCTACGAATCGTCTTGAAGAAATACTTCGGAGCCGATGACTTGTATAGTTTTGCATATTAGTTTTTGATTTAAACTGTATGTTAATCTGCACGTTTTTTACTAAAATATGGTGTATGAAACATTTCTGTAGCACACAAGCCAGCTGAGTAATAAGGGGAAAACGATTGTGCTCAGAGCGGCCCATTTTTGACACGACGTTACAAAAAAACTATTGCATTCAGAGACCTGATTCTTTTTTAGAAAATTTGTGCGAATTGAGCTCTTTGGTTCTGCCAAGTCTCACCAGGTTCCACCGTGTGGTTCTCGAGATCTCGTGGGCCGCTCCGTAGAAACGTTGTTCAACCGAGCGGCCCGCTTCGGAGCTTATAACTCTTTTATTTTTGCTTCTGCAATTTTTTCGATAAGACCATTCGATTTCTGCAAATTTTAGCAAATTGCTAGGCAAAGTGCGATCACGATAGGAGCTATACGAGCGCCACAACGGTTGGGCCGCTCGGACAAAACGGTATGATTACTTAATTTGCAATTATTTCACTACCTACTGATGGTTTTCAGAAAATTTATTATGTAAAATTTTAGCAGAAGTTTTTTGCTAAAACTTAGTGTTTAAATCATGCAAGTAGGTTAAGTCTAAGCTGAGATAAGTGCTGAAATATGGGGCCGCTCCTACGAATCGTCTTGAAGAAATACTTCGGAGCCGATGACTTTTATAGTTTTGCATATTAGTTTTTGATTTAAACTGTGTGTTAATCTGCACGTTTTTTACTAAAATATGGTGTATGAAACATTTCTGTAGCACACAAGCCAGCTGAGTAATAAGGGGAAAACGATTGTGCTCAGAGCGGCCCATTTTTGACACGACGTTACAAAAAAACTATTGCATTCAGAGACCTGATTCTTTTTTAGCAAATTTTTGCGAATTCAGCTCTTTGCTTCTGCCAAGTCTCACCAGGTTCCACCGTGTGGTTCTCGAGATCTCGTGGGCCGCTCCGTAGAAACGTTGTTCAACCGAGCGGCCCGCTTCGGAGCTTATAACTCTTTTATTTTTGCTTCTGCAATTTTTTCGATAAGACCATTCGATTTCTGCAAATTTTAGCAAATTCCTAGGCATAGTGCGATCACGATAGGAGGGGTGGGCCGCTCGGTCGTAACACTAACCATTGGACAGATTACAGAGGTCTTTTACAAATGATCGTCACAAAGCACGTATCCAGCAACTTGAGGCTTGTATCCAGAAATTCTTTCCAAAGCAATAAGCATTCCAAGGTCTATTAGTTAATTTGAGTTGAAGTCAACCTATCGCCGATACCCAATTGTCGCTTAGAAACTAGTATATAATTATAATATCGTCCTTTATATCTTTGTTCCATTTTTATATTACTGGTACTAAATGAATAAATAAATATATTTAGATAATTATATACACAGATTAGGTAAGTAAATGTATATTGTATATTATGCCTCTCTGATCGAGAGTTACATATTATTTATTCAGTTTGCTGTGGAGACCCTGGGGCTATGAAGTCAAAGTGCAAAAATATTTTTACGAGACATTTGAACCGCGGTTAATTTCCTCATCTGGTGGTCCAGAAAGGATCAGCCTGGCTGTCCAACGCGGAAATGCAGCCAGTATTCTTGGCACCATTCCACACAGGCATGATTTGTATACTTAGGTAATTAGTAGTTTAGCCATAAGTTTATTGTAACATTTTAATAAAAAGTACCTATTCAATGTCAAGATCCTACAAAAGAAAGCAGGGGATACCTACTTATCTTGTGCAGGTGTTCATAGATTTACAATTAACTTGTATGTTTGTATATTTATGTAACTTTCGTCGATACGTTTCCGGTAGACCAAGCACGTAGTTTTAGTAATTTGCAATCCAAATGCTGGCTATGCTAAAGAATGCAGCGCGAATATTACAAGCATGCTAGGATTTGGGAGACTATTTTAAAATTTTATCCAGAGAAAAATTGAGTACAAGCATAGACGAATGATATTTACTAGTACAAGTAAATATTCGCTACGGTGACATGTAAATAGAACTTACTTATTTTGTACCATATAGTTACAAACATAAGTTTCAAATTAAGAAAACAAATTTTTTGATCGGATTTCCATCCCTTCGGATTACGACAGAGGGAATCTAATCAATGTTTTTGGAACGTAGTTCCTTATCGCGCGATGCGAAAGGGGGCTAGACGGAAAAAATTAAGACTAAATTGAACCGACACTTTTTTGAATGTGAATTTGGCATTGTGTTCAATGTTTTCACACTACAATATTAGATCTCCGTAGCCTTGTGGTTTCTACAGTCGCATAAAGGTCGATGGTTCGAATCCCAGCTCGACAGACTGAGTTTTCTATTTTCAATTTTATTTTAAATAATTTCTACATGTGGAATTTTTCCCTAATTTTTTTATTTTTATTATTAATTTATTATTAAAAGGAACTTCGTTCCAACCGAGTGTTCCACGACACTCACGCATTTTTATTGAGACTGATCGCATAGCTGCAAAATTCATCTTAACTTCAAGGACATTCATTATACCAATCATCGATGATACCAATACACTACTGTGCAGTATTCCTGCCTATGCAGTATAATGCTTGTACCTATTATTTACTTGCAAAAACAAAAACATCGGTGATACATACCCATTAAAGTTAATATTGAATTTATAGCAGGAAATGCGATTCTAACAATTTTGTATCTTATCTCAATATTTTAGTGCTGTTTCCCTATTAGGTAGGTACCTTACCTATCTATATGATGAGTTATTCTGGTAGGAGGACTATTAATAATACAATATATTCGAAGCGCGTAGAGGCAATAATCAATAATAACATAATAATCAAGTGCATAACAATAATGATTAATGCATTATCGATTTTGATGGACTTTCCAGCTGATTATTGGCAAGTACTTTACTTGAATGATTCTCACCTGATGCTCGATACAGTTTAAGAACTATGGAAGCAAAATAAACTGCAAGGTTTTAGAGTTCTGTACCCATAGCCTGCCAACGGAACCCTATTTCTAAGCCTCAGCTGTCCGTCCATCCGTCCGTCTGTCAGCGGGCTGTATCTCATAAACCGTAATAGGTAAGTACTTAGATAATTGAAATTGTCATAGAATTTGTAATCCCGATTCCCATATTGCCGCTATAACAACAAATAAGATAACAAAAAGTGAGTGTCGTGGAACGCTCGGTTGGAACGAAGTTCCTTTTAATAATAAATCCTACTAATATTATAAAGGCGAAAGTTTGTGTGTATGTTTGTTCCTCTTTCACGCAAAAACTAATGGATGGATTTGGCTGAAATTTGGAATGGAGATAGATTATACCCTGGAATAACACATAGGCTACAAATTATCCCGGAAAAATCCAAGGTTCCCGCGGGATTTTGAAAAACCACCGATAGATGGCGCTGATTGTACTTAAATCACGCTTACATTATCCGCAGCATCGAGAATAAGTAAAAAATTCCAACTCAACAACACAGTTATTGAAGTTTTTCATTAGCAATAGAAAATTTCTTAGGGATCCTGGATGGATTACGAAATAAATAATACAAATAGTACAAGGTATCGATTTGTCCAGTCATAGTGAGTACATTACTAGATATTATAATGACTGGTCATGTGTAGATTCTATCCTATCCTATTTATCCTATCCTATCCTTCCTATCCTATATCCTATCCTATCCTATCCTATAATATTATAAATGCGAAAGTTTGTGAGGATGGATGTTTGGATGGATGGATGTTTGTTACTCTTTAACGCGACAACGAATGAACCGATTTTGCTGAAATTTGGCACTGACATATAATATAATCTGGAATAGCACAGAGGCTACTTTTTATCCCGGAAAAGCAAACAGTTCCTGCGGGATAGCATCGCTATTTTTTACGCATTTGTCCTTCAAAATACGCGCAATGGAGTTTTAGATTAACATAATTTTTTTGCACAGGTAAAGTTAAGAGCCTGAAAAATGACAAAGGCTACTTTTTATCTCGGGAAAACAAACGGTTCCTGCGGGATATTAGTATACTACTTTTCACACATTTATCTTTCAATTATGCACCAACGGAGTTATAGAATGACGTGGTTTTTTGGATTGGCATAGTTGATGACTTGAAAAATGACAAAGGCTACTTTTTATCCTGGGAAAGCAAACAGTTCCCGCGGGATATTAGTGTTCTACTTTTCACATATTTATCCTTAAATTCGGCGCCAACGGAGTTACAGATTGACGTGGTTTATTGGATAGGCATAGTTGAGAACTTGAAAAGTGACAATGGCTACTTTTTAATCCCAGGAAAACAAACAATCCCCGCGGGGTATTCGTATGCTACTTTTCACATATTGATCCTTCAATTATACGCAGGCGAAGTGACAGATTGACGTGGTTTTTTTGATAGGCATAGTTGAGGACCTGAAAAGTGAAAAGGCTACTTTTATCCCGGGAAAACAAACAGTTCCCGCTGGATATTCGTATGTTACTTTTCACATACTTATCCTTCAATTATGCGCCAACGGAGTTTTAGATTGAAGTTTTAGATTATTTTTTAGCACAGGTAAAGTTAAGGGCCTGAAAAGTGACAAAGACTACTTTTTATCCCTGGAAAACAAACGGTTCCTGCGGGATATTAATATGCTTCTTTTCACATATTATTTATCCTTCTATTATGCGCCAATATGCATGCATGCATGTATGTATGTATGTATGTATGTATGTATGTATGTATGTATGTATGTATGTATGTATGTATGTATGTATGTAGGTATGTATGTATGTGTGTATGTATGTATGTATGCATGCATGTAATGTAAGTAAGTGTAATGTAAGTTTATTATAACTATCTATCTATTACGGTTTACGAGATACAGGCCGCTGACAGACGGACGGACGGACAGCGGAGGCTTAGTAATAGGGTCCCGTTGGCACCCATTGGGTACGGAACCCTAAAAACCACGTTGACTATATGCACTTACACTTTATATGGTGAAATATTATAACTGCGAAAGTGCGTTGGTTTGTCCTTCAATCACGCCCCAACAGAGCTACGGATCGACGTGATTTTTTGCAGTGTACCTATAGTTGAGGACCTGGAGAGTGACAGGCTACTTTTTATCCCGCAAAGTCAGAGTTCCCAAGGCATTTTAAAGGCTAAGTTCACGCAGACGAAGTCGCGGGCATCAGCTAGTTAATAATAAAAATAAATAAAATAAAAAATAATAATCTGAAATCAGGATTCGAAACCCTGAACCGATACTTTCACTCCTTCGTTTCGCCGCTACGCCACCAAAGCTATGACGGAACGCTACACACCTTCCGTCGTTAATAAACGAAGGCAACACACAAAGGTCGTGACGGAAAAGCCTTACACTTTTTTTAACTGGCCCCCATCCACCAAGTCCGTACCGTCCGATAAGGAACTACGTTCCAAAAATTAAAGAGGGTAGCTCCAGAAATATGACTTTTTCAACAATTGCTGTTAAGAATTATGATGGTACGGAACCCTTCGTGTACGAGTCTGACTCGCACTTGGCCGTATTTATAATAATATACTCATTCATACGTGTTAACGGTACATATTTTTATGCAAGTACGCAGCAAATCACAACTAACAGCAACCATAGAGATCTGGGTACGGGATAAAAATAATGTAAATTTTTTTACGACTTGATTGCAAACTAGTACCACTACTAGACTTTCTCTACTTTCTATACAAATTATGAAGCAGTGATAGCCTAGTGGTTAGGACTGTGGTCTCCTATTCGGGGGGTCGCAGGTTCGATCCCGGGTACGCACCTCTGACTTTTCGGAGTCAAGTGCGTTTAAGCAATTAACTATCACTTGCTTCAACGGTGAAGGAAAACATCGTGAGGAAACCTGCACATCTGAGAGTTCTTCATAATGTTCTCGAAGGTGTGTGAAGTCCACCAATTCGCATTGGGCCAGCGTGGTGGCTATAACCCTTCTCTGAGAGGAGACCTGCGCTCAGTAGTGAGCCGTTTAGGGTGCTGATGATGATGATGATGAGGATTTTAACCCGAAGGAAGAAATCCTCTAAATAAGAAAACTGTATCCAGTAGTGATATTCTTTAAAAACGATTGCATCAGTGTAACGAACGCAATGTCTTCTGATTGGTTGAATTTATGGCGTTCTTGCTGCATCAATCCATTTTAACCAATAGCGGGACAGTACCAGCCAATTAGAGGTGATTGCGATCATTGCACTGCGGTGGTATTCTCTAAAATTGATTGTAATCAGTGTAACGAGGTGATACAAATCAGAGGTGCGATTCTCTAAAAATTGCCGATCAAAATCTTATTCATTTCATGGCATTAGCGTCAAAGTAAAATATTCCTTGACTGTATTGATTTAAAGTCACAAATTCACTAGAAACAACCGATTCTAACATTTAGCGTTATGCAGCGTATCGTACATACCTAAACGTAATGAGAATGCATACACGAAATTGAGCTCTAATTTAATGCTGCTATGGTTTATTTTACTTTGACGCTAATGCCATGAAATGAATAAGATTTTGATCGGCAACTTTTAGACAATCGGGGAGCAGATCTGCTTTCCGAACCCGTGATAGAGTCATTCCTGACTTGCCACACGAGTCGCAAGTTGACCAGATTTGAAAAAAGATTTTTTTTTTAATTTTATCGATCTTTATAAAGCGTAGGTAAACGTTGCACACCTAGTTTAGAAGAACCAAACTCACAAACAGAAAAATTCACGATTATTGGTAATTTCTATGGGGTCGCCTTTAACCAAACTATCCATAATAATATTAATATGTTACCTATTTATAATTTGATAGGTAAAAAATATACCGGTTGAATACAAACTTTTCTGTTTTTGAAAGTCGGTTAAAAAATACTTACTGTGTGAATAAGTTACGTCCGTCATTTCATCCTTTGAATCGAAAACTAAAACTGTTTTTTTTTTAATTTTCAGAGCATCACTAAAATACACACATAAACAAAGGTTTTATCCACATGTGACCAGGATTAGAGGTTCATCCTTGGAGGGTTCATCACAAGTTTCAAACTGTGTACTTATTTATTTTTCATACACTCATAAAAAATTTAATTTACGATAAAAAATTACTTACAAATTAACTTAGGCATACGGCGTACCTAATAAATTAACTATCGTAGGTTTTTCTTTTTTCTTTTTTATTAGAACAAGAAAGACAAACCAAATCTTAATCATCGATAAGTAAAAGTTATATTTCAAAAATATTATTATATATGTATTATCCAAACACCGGAATGACAAAATAATTTTAATTAAATTTTATCTTCCGAATTTCATTAAGGTACGCACTGCACTTGGAGGTGTCACCGCGAAATTACTGGTCGGAAGTAAAACGAATTTTTCTCAACAAGTGCCTTTCTAATTCGGTTGATCTCAGAGCATTTCGCTTTCTCCTAAAATCGATCTCGAGAGCTCCGTGACTTCAATAGTTCATTAAACAGAGGCGTGACTTACGAGTATTATTATAGTTACCCAAATCATTGCTTTTATGACGATTCGATGAGTGATTCAGAGTGATGACCGTAGTGTGTGGGCAGTGGCAGGGCCTATAATAACCCAGTTCGATTTAAGGCGATGAATCGCATAATATTAGGAATGATAATAGGCATGTAAAATCAGTTGAAACCTTGTTTCAGTAAAGCTTTTATATAATTTTGTTACGGTAAATGTAATAAATTGAAAATTATTAATAATTATTAATTACACATTATTAATAACTACCAAGATTGATGGTACAAGTGATGAATTATTCACTTTTGTCGAATATTATCATTTATCATACTAATAGTATAAATGCGAAAGTGTGTTTTTTGGTTTGTCCTTCAATCACGCCGCAACAGGGCTACGGATCGACGTGATTTTTTGCATGGGTATAGTTGAGGACCTGGAGAGTGACATAGACTAATTTTTCTCCTGGAAAATCAAAGACTTCCCGAGGGATTTTAAAAACTAAATCCACGCGGACGAAGTCGCGGGCATCAGCTAGTTCATAAGAATCATCGGTTCACCATCATAGTTCATCAGAAGAAGAAGATAAAAAAATAACGACGTAGGCTGTTGCGAACCTAAGAGTAACAGAAAGGACTTCCGGGGATTTTTCGACCTATGTCACTCTCCAGTCCTCAACTATACCCATGCAAAAAATCACGTCGATCCGTAGCTTTGTTGCGGCGTGATTGAAGGACGAACCAACAAACAAACACACTTTCGCATTTCCAATATTCGCATTTATGATAGTAGGTACTATAGTGCTCGCGTTATCGACTGAGACGTCGGGTCGAGTTAATGCTCCTAGGAGTTAATAAAGTATTTGTGCTCCTGCCCCCGCGCGTCACCTCTTCCATCGCCCATTCGTGACGATTCGTTCAATTTCTGCTTTCGGCTTTGGCCGAAAAATATTGACTCTATTGTTACTATCCACGGAGAGAACAGAAGAATACGTTTGTATGGACACACGACTGACCGCCCGCATTTCTTCTTGATTCTTTCGAAAGTGATAAGTACCCATGTACCTAACCATAATTATGCATAATGTTTCCTCTTTCGTGTAGGTAACCCTACGCCAGTGAAAGTTACCCTTTCAATAACTTGTCCAGTGGAAAGCGTTGCTACCCTTTGGTTGAGGTCCTCAACTGATCAAGTTTAAAAAGTACATAATATATACCTAAATACTTTTCAACTTTTCAACAGTTTTAACTTGGAATAAGTATAAGTAAACTGTTCTATTTTGTGATTTGCAACTCACATTCTTTGCAGCTACGATTTTTATTTTCTATTCAAGTTAAGTATTTAATGTAGAAAGAATTTTTTATCTCTCAATCTAATGTGACTAGTAAGTATGTCTGCGTGGATTGAAGTTTTTTGATTCCCGCGGGAACCCCTTAATTTTTCGGGATAAAATGTAACCTATGTGTTAATCCAGGGTATAGTCTATCTCCATTCCAAATTTCAGCCAAATCCTTCCAATAGTTTTTGCGTTAAAGAGTAAAATATTATTGTGATTAGTGTGATTCAGATTAATAAACATGTTTTATTTTTAGCGATAAGCTATGGAATTTTTTCTTAGTGCAATGAATCAATCAAATTCTCACAAATTATTACGAAAATAGTTATATTAGATCAATAAAAATCAACTTTACTTGAACGATAAGGTATTTAGAGATTATTTTAACTACGAAAACATGGCCAGCCCCTCCACTATGACTATCAATATGTGTAGTCACAGCCTTACGAAAGAGTTTTTGTAAGTAGTTGTAGTTTTTTAGTTGTAAGTATTCGTGTATTCGTCTTCAGTATACCTACTTAGTTTAAGATTTACTATGACATTTACGACTGTAGTATCGTGTTCTCACAAACTATCGTGCAGTAAGACACGTTTTGGTCACATGGGTACTATGGGTTCGTCACCACAAAGTACATTATACAGACCAATTCGTCACTGTTAACGATTCTGAGTTTTGCGACCAATACGAAAGTCAATACAATGACAAATTCTAATGAACTAAAGGCTTGAGCCTGTGGCGAAGTCTGTGGTAAAATTGAGTGATTATAATATACTCTATGGTCAATGGCTCCGTAAAAGTCACACTGTCAAAACAAAAGCATATTTTATCACAGACCAGGGTCCTGATTCTGTAACTCAGTGCCTATCAAAAAATGATAGCCACTGACATAATATATTTTTTATCCACTGAAGGTTTGCTACGAAAATGATACTTATTTTCATAAAAAACCTTCAATGGATAAAAAAGACGGGTTGCACTCCGGGAGTGCCGGCAGAAGTGAAAACTTGATTATTAACGTTGAGCATGTTTGATATTTTGGAATGGTTAGGGAATAATTTTGCACCAATTGCTTTATCAGTATAAAAGTACTATCATTTATGTGGTAGAATACAATATTCATTTATTGCGCTATCGTACACAAACATGACAATTTATATTACATTAAAAATTTAACACTTTAAAACTATTACAATTATTTTACATTAAAAAGTTTATCTCTCCGAAAAATCAACTTTCATCCATAATTTCAACGCTTTTTTCACCATCATCATTACCAGAACTATCATCGCCAATCTCTAAAACTGATACGATAGGTTTATGGTAGCTGAAGTAAGAAACGAACAGTTTTGATTCGAACCTATTTAAATGTCTCTATTTCTTCATCACTTTTATCATTAATAGATGCACTTTGTTCTATTTCCATATTTTAAGCACTTTACATTCACGAATTTTACGAATACACAACAATGTGATGACTACACAGACGGTCGAGCCATCAGCTGTCACCATCCAGAAGAATAAGAAAATAAATATAGCACACTTACGACATCTAAGTGAAATATAAAGAACTTCAAGAGTAGTAGATACAAACAGCTGTCTTACGTCGTAAAATATTAATCATGGAAGTTTGTGGTCATCATCATAGATGGCGCAGTCAGTTCAATTGCCGTATTTATATACGACAATTGTACTAGCTTCGGCAGTACATATACAGTAATTAATTTCGACATCCTTATCATACCTGCCGTGGCTCTATTATACAGGCGCCGCGCCGCCTACTTACCAAATAAGTACGGGTTCATACCCACCTCCGGTTACGGAAATTTTCTTTCTTTAAATTGATAAATATAATTAAAATAATTCAAGTTACACTTTTACAGTTCTTACAAAAATAAAAATAAAAAAAACAAACAAAAACGTAAGCCGAAGGTAAGATTCGAACCCTGAACCAGCGAAGGGACTGAGTGAAACTCACTCAGGTCCCTTTGCCACTAGACCAACCAAGCGATGACGAAGCGTCTGAAATAATCAAAGGTAATAGTTGTCTACTCTCCATCCGTCTTACGCTTTTTCGATCAGGGTCACGTGTCCTGACGCGAGTTTATGATTTTATACCCATTACAGAAAAGTGCTCAACGCCGCTAAAGAAGTTTTCACTTCAAAAATATATGTCAGTGGCTATCATTTTTTGATAGCCACTGAGTTACAGAATCAGGGACCAGGAACAATATTTTATCAGTAGCAGGTCGGCTACACATGCGATGTAAGTCTTGATGGCGCTTTGGAAATACTTTCAAACGTTTTGTTAACACTTTCATGCGAACTTCCGTATATATACGCCTCATGTTGGGAAAGTGTTGTTGCACAACGTATAATCACGTGCAGCGAAAACTTGATTTATTGAGCACAACGTTATAGTGCGGCGACTGGCTTTATGTACTAATAACTAAGAGCAGGGTTGTTGTGCTACGACCCCGCGAAATCTCAAAATTCTAGTGCTACATAGCATCGATTTTTTTGTCATCTTTGATGGCTCTCCGTTCTAGTAATTTTTGCCTACTTTTTTTGCGCACAACGCCACTATACGTCGCTTTGCCCTTACATCGTCGACCTGTGCACAGCGAGGGGACGCGCGCGCTAATTTTCGTCATCCAACACGTCCATCGTAGCAACGAATATTTACGCGAAATCGTAGCTGAAATCTTGCATGTACATACAATGTAAATCGGATGACAATGCAATATTATTGTGACATGGAGCTGATCTGATGATGGAGCTGAAATGTTGTTTAGGGAGTCTCTGTAATGAAACTACGTAACCCTATCGAGTTTGAGCTCGTTAGATTCGTCTTGACAAGTACTCTGGTCCTAGACAATATTCAGAGAATGATGATGAAGCTGAGAGGTTCTTTAGGGAACCCTGTAATGAAACTACGTAACCCTGTCGAGTTTGAGCTCGTTAGATTCGTCTTGACAAGTAACTCTGGTCCTAGATGTTATTCAGGGACTGATGATGAAGCTGAAAGGTGCTTAAGGGAACTTTGTAATAAAACTACGTAACCCTATCGAGTTTAGGTTCATTTAATTCATCTTGACAAGTACTATGGTCCCAGACGATATCCATGGTCTGATGATGGAACTGAAAGGTGCTTAAGGGAACTCTGTAATGAAACTATGTAACCCTATCGAGTTTGGGCTCGTTTAATTCGTCTTAAGGAGTACTCAGGTCTCAGATGATATCCAAGGAATGATGATAGAGCTGAAAGGTTGGTACCTAAGGGAACTCTGAAACTACGTAACCCTATCGAGTTTGGGCTCGTTTGATTCGTCTTGACAAGTACTCTGGTCCCAGATGATGTCCAGGCTCTGATGATGGAGGTGAAAGGTTGTTAAGGGAAATTTGTAACTATGTTGTCAAATTTTTGCAAGTTGAATTAGAGCCATTTTCCAGTTTCTGATTAAGCTGTTTGTATGTACATATATGTAAATCGGATGATAATACAATATTATTATGACATGGAGCTGATCTGATGATTGAACCGGAAGATGGCTACAGGAATCTGTTATAAAACGACGTAACCCTATCGAGTTTGGACTCATTTAATTCGTCTTGACAAGTACTATGGTCACAGTCGATATCCATGGTCTGATGATGGAACTGAAAGGTGCTTAAGGGAGCTCTGTAATGGAACTATGTAACGCTATCGAGTTTTGGCTCGTATAATTCGTCTTGACGAGTACTCAGGTCTCAGATGATATCCAGGGAATGATGATAGAGCTGAAAGGTTGGTACCTAAGGGAACTCTGAAACTACGTAACCCTATCGAGTTTGGGCTCGTTTGATTCATCTTGACAAGTACTCTGGTCCCAGATGAGTTCCAGGCTCTGATGATGGAGGTGAAAGGTTGTTAAGGGAAATTTTTGTAACTATGTTGTCAAATTTTTGCAAGATGAATGAGATCCACTTCCCAGTTTCTGATTAAGCTGTTTGTATGTACATATATGTAAATCGGATGATAATACAATATTATTATGACATGGAGCTGATCTGATGATTGAGCCGGATGATGGCTACAGGAATCTGTTATAAAACGACTTAACCCTATCGAGTTTGGGCTCACTTGATTCGTCTTGACAAAAACTCTGGTCTTAGATGGTACCCAGAGTCTGATAATGCAGCTACTAAAAGCTTTTGTTTTGATTTTTTTTTTGTTTACACTTGTTGCAGCACAGGCGTCTATGTACGTCGATACTGTTCGCTATCACACCGATTTTTATCTATGTGTTGTAGCAGAGACGTCGACGTTATAAGACGTCAGTGCAATATGTATATTAGTTAGAACCTACTGATTTTTGCACAACGTCATTGGACGTCGCTCCAGTTTGTATGGAAAAAAGATGTGCGGAATCACATTCAGCCACATTTTTGGTTGTTCGCATGAAAGTGTTAATGGAGGGGCGAGCTTTGGAGGCGAGCCATGTTATCATAGTTAATCTCTACCATCGGCTGGGATGTTCGAATCCGTCCGATTCCTTGCCTAAAATAAGGATAAGATATATGGATGTCACTCTCACTCAGCTCAGACTCAAGACTGAGTTAGAACGAGACAGATTGATGTCGGAACGTATTTGTGTCTCATTTTAACTCTATTTTGAGTCTTGAGCAGAGCAAGAGTACGATCTATAGTTCTCAGTCTAAGGCTGTAATACAAGCTTTTTGCTTATTTGAAGGGAAGAGGAGAATATTAGTCTTGTTCCGCTTGGCTTATAATCTCCAAAAAAAAAGACATTAGGGAACATTGACTAGGTTTAATGTTAAAACATGCGGAATTCATAAATACTGACACGGTAAAGACGTTTCCGATTCATCCTAGGTTATTCAAACTTTCTCAGTAGTTTCGATTGGCGCCGGTCCCCCTTCCGGAACAGGGTAAGCCGGACCTTTGATGGATATGTCAGAACAAGCGCCAAAGGTTTCTTGGTTGCCGCAACCCACACCTGATCTTCCATTACCGCAGTACCCCCAGTTGTTACCTGCTACATATCGCCATTGAAGAACACAATGCTCGCAAACCAGCCCTTGGGGGATGCGATAATTAACTTTATACAACCCAGACGTTGGAGGGAAGAATTTATATCCACCCCTTTCTAATTTCACAGGGTATTTGTCGAAGCACGCCTGGTCTTTGGAGTGAGGGTCTGGACAAATTTTGAAGTACCAGTAGCCTCTGTGATGGGCGGTGATCTGTACTTCGGCAGTGAAGACTTGGCCTGAAGAGTAGTTGGCAACGATGAGGCCTGAGCCATATTCGCCGCCTATTTCGTGGCGTCGAGGCTCGGGAGCGTCCCAGGCATCACCGCAGAGTCCGCACCTGAACTTTTAATTTTAAGCTTTAGTAAATTATAAAACATGTGTAATAATTTGTTACATTGCTATGGCTGCTTTAATATGTCCAACATCAGTAATCATACCAGCTTACAACAGCTGAGCGCAGGTCTCCTCTCAAGGAAGGGGTTTCAGGTCGTAGTCCACCACGCTGGCCCAAAGTAAATGCAGACTTCACACATATTTGAGAACATTTTGCTATATATCATGTAGCCAGCGTATGATCTATATTTGTAACACTGAGTTTTGGAAATATCGATTGCCGGCTCTTAGCAAAATCTGCTTTCCAAACCGGCACTAGCGTGACTTATCTACAGGGCCATCAACTACGAATTCTTCTCTTCTTTATCAACCTATAGACGTCCACTGCTGGAGGTCTCCTGCATGAACTTCCACAGGCTTTGGTCTTGCGCCGCTTGAATCTAGCGGCTCCCTGCGACTCGTTTGATGTCGTCTGTCCACTGCGTTTCCCGGTGCGGGCTCGCCTATCTAGCACCTTGGGACCCCAACGACCATCAGCTCTTCGAACTATTTGCCCCACCCATTTCCACTTCAGTTTCGCGACACGTGATCACAAATTGGCCCACGTGAAATTAATAATTTTGAAGAATTACGCAGTTAAGCTCAGGATACAGTTCTGTTTTTCAAAAAAATAGTAGAGATCAGCTTTCCGAACCGGTGGCAGATTCTAGACTTGTCATATTTAAGTGCCAAAATTTGGCATACTTGAAATAAATAAATTTGAATTTGGTGCGAAAGAGGAGATAATAAGTAATCCTTATCGTAAAAATAGAGACTCACCTTCCCCTATTGACGTTAAACTGACGACCAAACCCGCCGCAGTTGAGAGCGTTGTCGTCATAGTTCGGTTTGGTGGGGAAGCCCTTCCGCCACATGGAGGCTCTGGAGGGGGGTTCCAAGACACGGCCGTGACTGGATACTGAGACCACGAATACAGCTAATGCCAGAACATGACACAGCATCTGTGAACAAGGAAAAAGTTTAAAACTGTAACCCGATTACGGGAAATTGGATGGGTTAAATATTATGGCTCCTGCCACTGAACCATGAACCATTTTTAAGACTGAACCATTTTTAAGAGGTTTAGGAGCCATTTTTGTGTTGTAATAATAGGCGTGTGTTGTAATAATTATAACAAAGGACTGCTGCTTTGCCAGTTTGTTTTTCTTTGAACCAGGAACCGAGTCTAGATATGTATATCATCTACGAATCATCATGTTTACGAATTACAAAATGTTTTACTTAGGTAGATACAGCAATGTGACCCTAATGCATTTAAAAAGCATTCAAAAACAGCGTTTTGTTATGTTTTAGTTTTTACAGTTATTTTGTAAGGCTTTTGAAGTGTATTACCTAATATTTACTTATATTATACCTTGGTAATTTATTCCAACTTAAAGACGTAAAAATTTTATTCAAATAAATTAATTTAAAAAATGTACTAACTTTGGACCTACCTTTCAGTCCTGGAATCAAGCGAAGCTCGTGTTATTAAATGTAAAGCAAGTTTTTGTCCGAATATATGTAGGTATACTAGTAATAATAAAATTTTCGTCTCAAAAAGTAAGTAAATGTATTTAAACTATGATTTAAAATAATACCTATTAACAGTAACACCAAAACCAACCAAATTGTTAAGAGTATTTTGATCAACTGAATTTACGATGAGGTGACAAAAGGTTTAATTAGGTGTACTTATTAAGTTACAAATATTATTTTAGGTTTACTTTCTATGTAACTGGTTTTCCTGTTAATTGTTTAGTTTACTTATGAATACAATAATATAGTTTCTTTATCAATGCAAACCTCATTTACTTTGTGCTAATTAACCACACAGTCTACTTCCTCGTATTTTGCGACCTAAAAATATCAATTCATAATAATATCCTACTTGGATGAGACGCTAGTTTCCCATTCATACGTAGGTACCGTGTTTCCTACCACCTATAATTTAAGTAACTCTTAGGCAAGAGTGAATAGGCATCATCTAAGCAAGCGCGCTCCAACCTAGACCTCGTCGGTGCTTTCCAGCATTGATTGTAAGAGAGATGAGAAGCACAAGCCTATCTACTAACGAAGAAAAGGTAGGTACTAAGGTATATAGATAGGTAGTGTTAGGCCGAAATTAGACGGTGCCCCGATCATCGTTCATTTTTGCGAACATGTTTTGCGAACATTCACCTAAGGCCCTTTGCCCTAAGGGCAAAAGACGGTTCATTTTCGATGACTCTCGATGAAGCTTCGAAAATGAAAGCAAAAATCCCGAAAGATAAATTCGCCCTTAGGGCGAATTAAGACGGTTCATTTTCGCAAAAATTTTCGCAACCATGAATGATGAACGACCGTCTAAATTGCGCCTTAGGTAGATACGTAGGGTGGGACCTGCTCACATAAAATATTTTTGGAAAATTGCAAAATTAAATTCTTACCTTAATTAGTTTCTGGACAAACAACGGTCTACTTTAACATTCGTTTAATAACTATCTAATATACTGACAAGATCATCAAATGGATCAAGAGCATTTATACAAGACTCATCGTGTATTAGATAATCACAAAAAATAATCTCTTTCCAAAGTAGACTTGATAGAATCAAACATCGGATAAAATCTATTTATTTGACAATGTTTCGTGATAAGGCTTTTAAAGTGATTCCTTAGCCTTTATACCGACAAGTCCTTTAGGTCTATAGAGTACTTTTGAATAGAAGCCTGCTTGTACATAAAATCTTCAGCGTGTCGCGAAGCTTAAGTGGAAATGGGCGGGACACATAGTTCGAAGAGCTGATGGTCGTTGGGGTCCCAAGGTGTTGAAGAGGCGACCCCGTACGGAAAGCGCAGTCTTGGCAGACCCTCCACTAAGTGGACTGAAAGTGGTGGATGGAAAATATATAAAATTCTAAAGTGAGTCTGAATTACTCGTATTTGTTAAAAAAAATCGGTTTTTGAAAAATTATTTTCAAAAACTGCCTTCAAACGCCCGCGCCACTACAAGGTATAATGATTTTTACAAAAAGCGCTGAATCAATTTCAAATAAGTATATATCATGCACTACCTCTGAAGTATGACCCTACCAACCATAAAAATAATCCTAAAAATCAATTCATAATTGGCGGAAAAATCGCGTAGCAAACATACAAAAAAAACATACAGTCGCATTGTGAAACTCCTCCTTTTTTAAAAGAAAAAAAATCTGAGTGCTCAGAACAGCCTTGCCAGCAAAGCTAGCGATAGCATTATTGAAATCAAAATCTGTTACTTTGTCGATTATGATGTCGAATAAACAGACAAACAAACTACTGATAATTATAATTTTACACATAACTGTTTAACACTTCTGAAGTCGAGTAAAAATATGAGTTGATCAACGTTTCAATATATTTGTAAGGTAAGTGTGTGTTACTGTCTACTAACACTAGCACAGTTAAGAAAATACTGTTTAAAGTTAAACTGTGCCACTAGGCGTCAGACATGGATTGCAATTAACTAGTGCGTTGATCCCTTGGATAAAAATAATCCTATGACGTCATCCACAGACCACACGCCCACTTAATATCTCTCCAATGGTCCACCTCACTTAACCTCAGTTGCTACAATAAGGCTGAGATCTATAGATTGTACTCTGGCTCTGCTCTAGACTCAAGAAAGAGTTAAAATGAGACGCAAATGGCCTGACATAAATCTGTCTCGTTTTAACTCAGTCTTGAGTTTAAGCTGAGTGAGAGTGCCACCTATAGATCTCACCCTAAGTGTCTAGACAGACGCACTGCTTTTGACTGCAGAATGGTAGTTTTGATGCAGTTATATTGCAGTTGACATAAAGTAGCTGCATCGCAACTGCCGACCGATTGTGCAGACCTCGTGCAGTGGGGGTGCAGTTCTAGAATAACGGACTGCGCAGTCAGTTGGAAGTTAAGATGCAGTCAATTGCAATAGAATTGCATCAATACTGCCGTTTTGTAGTCAGTGTGCAGTTCAAAAGCCGTACCTTTCTGTCTAGAGAGTAAATAATAATAATATCCTCCTGACATAATCCGTCCAAGGCTACCAATCTCCACAGAGATTAGCCTTCTACGTGGGAAATAACTATACAGCACAAGTGTACATAATATACAGGTGGAACCTCTATTCCCATTACTTAATTCAAAATTCAAAAAAACCGGCCAAGTGCGAGTCGGACTCCCTCGACGAGGGTTCCGTACTCCAGTCTCCAGAAGTAAAAGTATTCAAGTATTTAACGATAGTATAACTCTACCACGGGTTCGGAAAACAGATTCTGCTGAGAAGAGCCGATGAGAAACTCAGTAGTTGCTCTTTTCAAATCAAAAGAGTTACAATAAATTATAGCGAAGCAAAGCTGAATGCTTCCAAGCAACTCTATCGGTACATAATAACCTCTAATTATTATTAATAGTATCTATACTAGTAAAATCTCTATACACTGTTTAGAGAATTTATGTTATTTTTCGGCTTTTGGAGCTTTCGGCCATAGATTTAGATAGATATACAGTTACTTTTAATTAGCATTCATGAAGTACGAGTAGTTACGTATAATAAATATGTTCGTTAATTAAATAGTTAAAAACCTCTGGCAGTCACGCAAGCAGACAGACAGACAAGTGCAAATTCACATAAGTCTTACAAGTCAAGCTTAGACTTGACTCACTACGCTCGGTTATTAATTTCAGTGTCTGTTTTCAGCTTGTCTGTGTTAAATTAAACATAGATATTTTGAGCCATTGAGAATTATCTGAGATATCTAAGATGTATAGGTAAATAATATTTACCAACATTGCCTAATTACGTACAGGGCCGCGTGAGACAGGGTCAGATAACAAGGTAGGTACCTAATCAGTTAATCACCCCCTTTAACCGATTTCAACGACACCATCGTGACACCAGCGTGACTGTAGGTGACTAGGTACCAACTCCAAGTTACTAAAGTCGACTCTATTTGCCGAAGATTTATAATAGGTAAACATAAAAATTAAGTGGCACTCGGGGACTACCGCGGTAAAGCTATTGCATAGCATTTTTTATCAACTTATGCAATTATATTATTTATGCAATATTTTTTATGCATAATAAAAATTATGTAATAAAATAATTAAATCCAAACAAACAAGAAAAGCGCACTGTCACTAGGTACTTCGCGAGTGAGATTCGAACCTGCGACATCATACACCTTACGGTAAAGAAAGCGGCCGCTCGCCCACTGCGCCAAACAGAGCTACTAGTGAACCTCTAAAATGTTGAACGCTTACTGAACGACGGTGTTAGGTTTATTTTCGTTACGGAATTTCTTGATTCGGTCGCCGCGCTCAAACTGTTTGTCCTAGTTCAAAGCCCTTGATAAAAGCTATGCAATAGCTTAAAATATTAGACGTAGTCGTAACTCGTAGTTCCATGGCCACACCTCATTCATTGATGCATGATGTATGCGCGATGCCAAGAGAATAATATACTTAACCACTACGTTTTTGCGCGATGTATTTTCATGAGCTAGTAAAGTTGCAATAGTTTTACTTTTAACGTTCGTTTCAGGTAAATAATTATACTTAATGTTATGGTTATCGACTATGAATCATACGTAAACTATTTCGATTAGTGCCTACTTCATTGATAGCGTTAAGAGTTTCTCTTGAACTATTTTATATCAGTGTAGTGTTTATCTCTTATCTACTCAGCCCTGTAGCCAAGTAACACTTCGTTGTGTCTATTCTCTTTCTGCGATAGTTGTCACTTGAAGTTTTGGCTAGAGCTAGACTAGATGGCGCTGCAGCTGATCAATGACAGAAGTGTATTGATAATATTTTGCGGCATTTTGTAGTTTTTTTAAGCATTTAAAACATTTTTAATACCAAATGCAGCAAAATATTATCATAGAGTAAGATCACAGTGCCGCCAGACCTAAGTTATTTTCTCAGCAATTATTTGTGTACGATAGAGTACTGTTCGAATGTCCTTTCAGTATATGCGTACCAGTTAGATTGTGTCTGGGGGGATGTTTGACCCTTCCAATAGGTCTGGCAGCTTACAGATAATATCGCAATAGTTCCCTGAGTATCATGTATAAAAATCAGAACTGAGAATATAAGTTAACTTAAATTATATATTTTTTTGGAAGCTTCAAAGCGTCTGGCTAAAGTAACCGCCGGCGGTAAGCGTCTGGCAGTATTAATTTATTAATTTATACAATATTCTTTAAAACATATATGAAAATCAGCCCTGAGAATTTAAGATAAGTTATTCTAGTTTTTACCTACCTTTAGCACCTGGTATCTGGAAATTGGCCGTCGGCACAATCTAACTGGTACGCATATACTGAACGGACATTCGAACAGTACTCAAACGTACACAAATAATTGCTGAGAAAATAACTTAGGTCTGGCGGCACTGGGATCTTGGACCATCAATACACTTCTGTCTTTGATCAGCTGCAGCGCTATCTACTCTAGCTGTAGCCAAAACTTCAAGTGACAACTATCGTAGAAAGAGAAGAGACACAACGAAGTGTTACTTGGCTACAGGGGCTGGTATACCCTTGGAAACCGCAAGAGTGAAGATATACTTCAGAGCTACGGAACTGTGCGGTTTTGGTTCCTTACGTAAATATAACGGCAAAAAGACAAAAGTTCATATTTGCTCTGACCACGACAATAGGAACTTTTAAATAAAAGCCAAAATACGAAACAACTCTTGTATTATCATAGGAGTTCCTTGCCATAATTTTAGGTAAATAATTTAAATACTAAAATCACAACTTAATGAATACTTAAAATTAACTTCAACGTCGTCAAATTAAATTTTCAAATTTAAAAGCCAATCATTTTCCAATGTGTTTTTCGCCAAATAGTTATCAAAAAGGACGTTAGGAATTCACTTAATGTCTATGGCAGGTAAAATGTAATCAAAAACTCATTTAAAAAAATAATTAGTACAATGAGAAAGTGAAAATGAACAAATTAGATTAAAAAAGCAACATTACACCCATATAAAGCAGGTAAGTAGTGGTTTGGTTTACCAATGGAGATTGTTATTAGGGTCACAAATAAGTTACTTGTGATGTAAAACAAGCCTGTAATAGTGAATATAGAAAATGAAACAAGACTACGATCATTCTGGGGAGGAATTGAAATTCTTAAATCATTTTTTAATTACATAGTATTGTAACATCAAGCGTCGAACTTCATATTGAAATTGTCTCATTTACTATATCTATTTACAAATTCCTAGTAAAACTAAGCGTGAATGACGATTCAGATTATTAACTTTTACCTAATAATACATCACAGATTGGTATATAAAAAGAACTAACATCTAAAGCACAAGAAGATGGTTTAACTGAAGACGTTTACAGAAGGACGTTTGGGTCCATAGTTTGATATCGTGGCAAAGAACATTCTGCGGCTATTGAAACCGCACGTGAACCTAAATTTGTTTCCTTAGTACGAAATCAACACGGACCATTAGTGTCTAATGAAATAAATCCAATAATTATTATGACAAGTAAACAATATCAAATTATTAACTAATCAGGAAGAAAATAAGAAAGGAACTACGAAGAGAAATAAAAGTTTGCCTCCTATCTAGGAGTACGTAAAGTACGATCAAAAAATTGGCAAGCACTTACATATTAAATTGATAATCTTATTATTAGTTCCGATAACATCACTGACATTTGCTAAAAAAATCGTTTGACTAGATATCAGTAAATAAATCTATTGATCAAGTAATGGTAACATTTGTACAAGAAAAGATTTTAAGATATTATCTTATCCTTTGTTATGTTAAAATAAATATGACAATATTAATAAATAAAGATAATTAAATTCAAAATAATAAGCATACAAAAAATTAAGTCTTCAATTGATAACAAGAATTTATCTAAGCTGGCCGATTCATTATTCTCAGAGAATATACTTATGATTTAACCACTTCCACCTTCACATGACTTTAAGTCCTTTTTAATTTCATCCTTTTGTGTTTCGGCTTTGTGCTGTTCACTGTCTTTTTCGGTTTTTTTACTCGAGTCGTGGGGTTTGTTTTTTGTATCACCTTTATTTTGAAATTCTTCACTTAATATCTTTTCGAATTCAATTGATACTTTATTAACATTCCTCTTCATAACAGAATCTGGATAGGTCTACAAATAAATACATATTCCTTTTACTTTAATAAATGATTATTACAAGCTTAAATAATTTATTTATTCTATTTACCTTGAGGTAGAGTCTGACATTATTGAAAATTCGTCTAAAATCTTGAACAACTTGGTCGTAATCGCTATAAGAGGAATTCTTCAGCTTAGTTGAAATATCATTAAGACACATTGGATACTTTACTACTTCATAAAATCTTGGAGCCTGTAAATTTTGTATAGAGTTATAGAATCGATAAGTATAGATACAGGGTTAATTTTAATGCACCAACAACCTCCCACATGTAACTTCTATGCATCAAAGTATAGCTATTTATGCAACTGCATCGTAATGAGGGTCATTTTAATTCGAGTGCTGTTTATTGATACGAGGCTTGCCGAGTATCAAAATAGGATAGTACGAGAATTAAAATGACTAATTACGTTCAGTTGCATACAAGATTTTATCTACGACAAGGAAAATAAAATCACTAACAAAATACGCCGTAGGCTCAATAAAGTAACAAAAAGTAACAGTAGACAGTGTATCAGAATCGATTATACATCTTCTGATGGACTGTCCTCAACACGAAGCGGCCCGGGAGGACCTACCCACCATACTGGGCGAGGCCTCTGGCAGAGATGCGTTCCTGGAGTACGCAAGCAAAATAGCGAGAGTAGCTATTGCCAGGAACAGAGCGACCGATAGAGATGCATAGTGCCTCTTATATCGTGAGTATTATATAGATGGCACTTGCATATAAATCGCGTCGCTCTGCTCCTGGCAAAAGCCGGAATGATTCCTATTCCTATTTTGCGCACTCCGGGCTCCGAGCTTTGAAGTATGACCACACCTTACTCAGATTAAGTAGTATGGATGAAAACCAGAATTTTAAAAATGATTATAATAGGAATAGCAAAAAAGGACCCTTTTTATGAAAGGGGACACCCTGTATTTAAAAAAAAAAATGACACTGTAAGCCGCCACCAGCCGCCTGTGGCGCCTCTGTCAACAAAAAGTAACTCCGTAAGCCGCCACCAGCCGCCTGTGGCGCCTCTGTCATATGAACGGTACAAAAGTGCCAGAACTCAGAGCCTTAGCTTTAGGTATCCTATTTTAAGAAGATAACCATTTCGATTCAGCTCCCATACAACGAGCTGCATCGAAATGAAAAGCAAAACCGAAAGAGGGTTCATTTCGATTCAGGTGTCAAATTCGAAATTGGAACTTTTCGATGTTGGAGTAGATAAAATAACTTTTGTTCCACGACTTTTTAAAATTCCTAAAAATAAAAAAGTTTTTTTTTTCATTCAAAAATATTAATATTTACTTTCTGTTCTACAATTTTAAAAACTCTATGCGACACGTGTCAAAGGGAAAGGGTGGCGTATTTGACGCGCCGTCACTCGATATTCGGTACTTAATGCTTGTCCGATACTTACGTCCGCGTCTGTATGTCGCCGCGGAAAGCCTTTTTGGTGTTCGCGATAAACTCGAAATTATGGACTTGCGGTAGACGGTAGCTCAGCCTGATGTTAGTAATACACATCACAAAGCATTTGTAAATACGAAGCGATAACTTCGGACGTTAATTGTTGCGCGGTTAGTAACTTAGTAGTCGTCGCTTCACGCAGGTGTGGAAAAGGACATTACGACCAAAGACTTAAAAAATGACACTCTTCAACAAAAACTTAGATTTTTTTGGTGAATTTATTGAGTTATGTGTAAAGTCGTTGAACAAATGTTGTTCAGTATTATGCATAGAAGTTACATGTGGGAGGTTGTTGGTGAATTAAAATTAATCCTGTATAAATTTTACTACTTATCATTTCAAAAACATAAAATTGCTTACCACTTTTATATCCATATCTTGTTCGATAAAAGCAGCTTCATTTACTTGGGATAAATTAAGAATAACAGACTCGAACTTCTTCACAATGGTGGAGGACAAAGGTTTCTTCTTTTTAGGATGATACCAAGTACCAGAAACAGCTACTTTAAATTTTCCGCCACTTTTTTTTTGATTTTCATCCTTTATATAATTTCCGGTCTGGTCGAAATTAGGACAACGTATGTTTTGTTTTATTTCTTCATTTTTACTAACTTCATTTTCAATTTGATCGTCGATTTCAGTCGGTTTGTGTTGTTCGTCAGATTTGTTTTTAACCGAATTGTCTGTAAAAACCACACTTTCTTGGTCTTTATTTTGCACGCACTCTTGTTTAGTGGATATTTGATCCCATGCTGACCGGTCTTGTTTTGACATAAATTGACTAGATTGCAGGATCGCCGACCAAGCATCACTACGTTCCATATTCAATTTTGAATGCTTAGAATCATCAGAAAAATCTTCGTTCGCTGTCAACCCTAATGCATCATAGAGCCTTGCAGTGTCTGACTTCGATCCTTCGTGAATGAAATCCATTAATTTTGGCGCTGATTGCTTCGCGGCTTCCCAAGCTCTATCAGTCATAGTGGCCAATATTTCGAGAGAATCAACACCGCGCATATCCAAACAAGGCACGGAGGATTTACCTAAGGACCTTTGATCATTTATAAATATTTCTTCGGCTCGTCTGGACATTAAACACGGCCATGATTGAATATTATATTTTGGTTGTGGAGCTAATGTCACTTGAGAAAATGGTACTTTGACTTTTAAGGAAGACGATTCATCTGCGTGACTCTCATACATTACATCTTGTGATGCATTTTGTGTATATGATGACATTGGTTCTGCTGGCTTTATCGGTACCTTATAACTGCCAGGCTTCATATAAACTTTAGACATTTCATGGAACTCATCATTTTCGAAGTCAAGAAATTGCACGGGGCCAGAAATATTATTAGAGATCGTCACAACATTCGATGGTATTTGAATATTGTGAGTATGATGAGTCAAAAAATCATTAGATTCTTTTTGTACTATCTGACCCCACGCCGCAAAAAAATCCGCCTCTTCTTTAGTATCTCCGCAACTATTATTTTTTTGCACATAACAACTTCGTATATCAGCTGTCGATGCCATACTTGGTATCAATGTCTTCTCAACATGACTTAAAGGAATCATTTTAGCTTTAAGCTCCATATCGCGGCGTTGAAGTAGTTCGCATGGCATATTAGCCATGGCAGTCTGACTTGGTGTTTTTCCCAATTCAGCGTCCATCTTATGTTTTAATTGTGTATACAGATCTCTTTGATCTGGGTGGCAAGCACCATCCAAAGTTCGAAAATCAGGAACATTCGTAATAGTCCAAGACTGACGAGGTTTTGTTTCGCGAGTGACACATGGATCACATTTATAATGGGATTTTTGATAGTTCTCGATGTCGCTATGTTCATTTATAGGGTAGAAATTCTGGGAATTAGATGGCGGCACTGCTGGAACCTTTTTATAAGTCACATTAGATCTAGCTGACCATGGGCTGTCATTATAATTTTGTGGCACCGTTGGTGTTTGGTTTTGTATCCACGGAGGTTGTATGACATTGTATGGCTGGGGAGAAGCATTAATAGGCCTCGGAGTGCTTACGTGTGCTTTTGATGGTTGGAATTTGTTTTGATTTTGGTGTCGAGGGGCCGCTGAGTTAGTAGCATAGTAATTATGTGTAAAGCTTTTTTGTTCCATTGTAAATCCGTGATCGAGGCATTTAAAAGTCTTATAAATATGCGTGAGCATTTCTTTTGTAACGGCTTGCCATTGCACAAAACATTCCCTGATATTAGGACTGTAGTACTTGTTTTCGATTCTGGAAAACGTGTCATGTTTTTCACTAAGTAATTCCTTTACTCCTTTCCAGCCATCTAAAATTCTAACAAATGAAAATATAAAATTTTTTATCACCCACGGTATTCCCTGTGAATGTAAGTTTGCTACTGCGCTATCCGGTTTCTGGACATTGGACCTTGTTTTAGCGCATATTGAATGAATATTTTTAAAACAAGGTCTATTGTGATGAGCGATGGCTATATTTTCGGCATCAGTGCAAGCTTCTATCGCTAGTTGAACAATTTGAATAGGAATCTGATCATGAATAATTATTTTGTCTAACGCTGTCAGCAAAACATCTGAAGATATTGAAGCTTTGTTTTTATCTTCCTCGTTGAGCGATCCTTTTTGGTTAGATTTTTGATTATGCGTATCATGTCTAGTATTTAGATCAGGTATTGTACAAAGTTCTGACACCATCCTTTCGCCTTCTGTAAAAAAGTCTAGGCTGGACGTTGATTCAGACGTCAAATTTCTATCTTTGTTTCTGGGTCGATCTGTTTCAGTACTCGTATCCTTGTATCGTTCTTGATATCGATTGTCAGCGCTATATGCATTTCGCTTGTCCTGGCTCTTGACAATCTTCTTCTTAGCTCCAGTTCCGATGGGTTCCTGGTGAGACGCGGACCAGGGGCTTCGTCTGTCGGCATTAAGACGTTCGGCCATTACATTAGACCCGCTATAGTTTGGTGCAGATGGATCAAACACTAGTCCCACTAATGGAGAATTTGGTGGGGAGCTAAACGTAGGTACCGATGAAGATTTGTTGTATCTGTAAAATTATTTTCTTTTCAAATCTAAAATAATTATTACACTAAACGAAATATATGCGATTATTTTTTTAAAATCACCTGATGTAATGCTGGCTTGCTGTAGATTCGTAGATTCCAGTTGCAACTCTGCTGTACGTCGTTATATTTTGATCTGATAAATCTCTATTGGTACCTGAAGTAGAAATTCAAGGTAATAAAACAAACAATACTCGTTAAAATTCGGTTTATTTAACGTTCATTTACTCAATTTTTATTTTATCTACCAATTCGAATAGTTTATTTCACTGTTTGATATCTAACCATAATTCTTTTGGACGCCATATTGATGTTGTGAGTGGAAACTATCTTGGCCACTCTCTCTTCCCTCCGCACCATTTCGGAACTCTCCTGACTTATTTGATGTGCCGCCACCATACTCTTGCATTTGGCTTGCGGTATTCTAATAATAGATTGAATAGTTTAATGATTTTAATATTTTATATTTTTAGCTACTCTCAATTTTCCTGCGATGTTCTCAATTTTCAGATTCTACGTTGCCACGTACGTTTTTCGGATGTAACTAACCCTCATTACTATTAAACTGAATCTTTGAACTGGGAAATCGACTAACCAAGGCTAGTCTTTCAGGAAAAATGTGCCAACTTATATACAACTATGATAGGTTCACTATCTCGAAAAATTTACTATTTTCGTAAACTTTCGCTTAAACTTTTAAATTAATAAAAGAGATGTTCATCTCTAACTTTAAATGATAATTTAAGTTGACATGACGCGTAAGATTCAGATCAAAATCTAGATGGTGTCTCAGTGCCATCACGTACAATTTTCTCCTCACTATTTCCTCAAAAATGCACCTATTCTTATCATTTTTCAAATATTTTTTACGATCTACCTTGAAATATTTATTGTATGGCTTTTAAATTAGTAATAGGACAAAATGCTACTAGAACGACGACATAAGTTAATTTACTCACCGATAGAAGTCCGCTTCCTGCCACTTCTGCAAGGTTGTATCCTTTATTTCAGTGCATTGCAAGTGTATAATTTTTATCACTTACTCGAAAATACCTTGATGTGTCAAAAATTTGCAAATCTATTTATATTTATTTTTATTTACAGCTTAGATATTACGTTACGATTGGACACGATTTAGATGTTTCAGGAGCTCTCGAGGATGTCTTTTCTTATTTTCTAAGTCAATTTCTACAAGATTAAATGATGATATTCTGCTCCTCGATGTGCAATGGACAATTTGTGACTTGCCGTCTGCCGAATTGAAACAAACCATATGATTTTTTTCAATTGTTTCCTGACGTTCTGTCATTTCGAATTTTCCTTTTCAGACTTGATATTAGACCGATTTTGATCATCAAAAAAAGTATTTTGTGTTTTCGGTTGATTATAAGATATTAATGATGATTTCGTTTCTTGTAGATAACGTACAATTTTGTTTACTTGTAGTTGTAGCAGAAAATATGATGGTCAATAAAAAAAATCTTAAATTTGGACATAATTATTTTACTTCATTACCTCTAGCTACACATAAAACATTTCTAACTAAAAACATTTCTAGGAACGAAAGCTTTCTGAAGCCCGACCTATTAAAATCCAAGCATTTGACTTTTAGGAACGCAATTTCGGAACAAATTAACTGGTTTACAACACATCGATATCATAATATTATTAGACACTTAATCTAAGTTTACGTCGGCTCTAAAAAACAAATTGGACGTAGGTAATACTTGTTTAGCTAATAAACTGAAAATCATAAGCAAATTAGGGGTAAGAAAATAAATACTCAAGGTGCAAGGTCAGTGAGATTTGACGACTTCCCTGGCGCAGTGGTGAGCGCTGTGGTCTTATAATTGGGAGGTCTCGGGTTCGATGCCCGGTGGGGTCAATTTGGGAATTTATGATTTATGAATTGTCTCTGGTCCGGTCTGTTGGGAGGCTTTGGCGTGCTTTGAAAGTGACTAGTTACCACCCTACCGTCAAGACGTTATTTAGCGTTAGAAACCAATTAGAGGTAGGTATGGGTTGAATTTTCACTGCCATATCTCATAATTAGCCCTCCAAGTTAGCCTGCAACCATATTAGACTGCATCGTCACTTATCATTAGGTGCAATCGCCGTCAAGGCCTATCTTGTCATCGAATTAAAAAAAGATTTAATAATAATTGGATGGCACCAGTTTAACCACTCAGAGATACTATCACTCTTAAAAATCTTTAAGGTTGGTCTCGTTAGTTAAAGTAAGAAGGCTGTGGCGGGAGCTGCTCACCGCTTCACTTGCCAAAATTATTGATTTATCGGAGTCCTGTCATTTGTTACTTTTTAAGTTTTGCAGCAAAAGTATTTAATTAGCTATCAAAATAAAATGTGCTATGAATGAATGAATCAACATCAAAATAGCGGACCGTTTATTTTGTTAATGACAATTTTTTTCCGCACGTAAGTTGCGGACCAGAAGAATAATACTTCTCTGTTCTCAATCCTCGCTTTAATTTTGGTTAAACTGTCTTATTTTCTCCAACACAGCACTTATTGAAAATAACATGCTTCTGTAATGCTTCTGAAGCGTAAACAATAGGATCATTGCCAGAAAGAAGCTGACAGAAGCATGGGTGTTAGCCCCGTTGCATAGATCTGTGGTACAGGAACAGACTTCGTGGCGGCCTCCGTACCCAGCTCGATGGTAGCAGGAACCCTGCGGATAAGGTGATTTTGTTTTAATGTGCAGATTAATTTTAAGCTATGCAAGCTTTTATCGCGGGCTTTGAAATAGGACAAACAGTTTGAGCGCGGCGACCGAATCAAGAAATTCCGTAACGAAAATAAACCTAACACCGTCGTTCAGTACCTAAGCGTTCAACATTTTAGAGGTTCACAAGTAGCTCTGTTTGGCGCAGTGGGCGAGCGGCCGCTTTCTTTACCGTATGGTGTATGATGTTGATGTCGCAGGTTCGAATCTCACCCGCTTTTTTTTGCATAATTTTTATTATGCAAAAAAAAATATTGCATAAGTTGATAAATAATGCTATGCAATAGCTTTACCGCGGCAGTCCCCGAGTGCCACTTAATCTTTTTAGTAAGAGCAGTGATAGCCTAGTGATTACAGGACTGTGGTCTCCTATTCGGAGGGTAGCACCTCTTCTTCTTCTTCTACTTCTGACTTCTCGGAGTTATGTAGGTACGTTTTAGCAACCAAATATCACATGCTTCAATGGTGAAAGAAAACATCGCGAGGAAACCTGCAAGTGAAGTCCGCCAATTCGCATTGGGCCAGCGTGGTGGACTATGGCCTATTACCCTTCTCTGAGAGGAGACCTCGCTCAGTAGTGAGCCGATGATGGGTTGATAATGATGATGATGATGATGACACAAAACTTAAACAAATTATACACTAAAAACCTTATCACTTTGGGACTTTGTTTTATAATAATACTAGCGGTCGCCCGCGTATAATTTCTGATTTTCTATGAGATTATAAAAAGATAAATTTTCCCGCTGCAAGAAGCCTATCGAAAAAAGTTCTACCGCTAGTAAAAGATATTTTAAGATATTTTTTACTCTACCTACCTTATATTTAGTTTCATCCCATCCACAGCTTCTAATGACTCTACTGACTGGCATATGACCGTTAATTTCATGGTCCACATGCTGAATAATCTTCCTGTAAATAAGATTAAAAGAAACTAATAAATTAAAAAGAATACATAAGTAATAGATGTAATTGCCTAAAATGAAAACGTAGGTCATTACATAATTCTCTTTTCAGGCAATCTACCTCTTATGTCACTCTCCAAGTCCTCAACTATACTCATGCAAAAAATCACGTCGATCCGTTATTCCGTTGCTGCGTGATTGAAGGACAAACCAACAAACAAACACACTAAGCACGTTTAACAAACAAACACACTTTCGCATTAAGTAAGCACGTTTAAAGTCCTGACTGTGAACAAAAACAGGCGTGGAATTAGAGAGTACTATGTTCCTTGCGTGGAATCGTCTCAAACTCTAAAATGATTGCCTTTTAAGTGTAACAGTCGTAATCACCTCTGGTTGTCTGGATCTCTCTCGCTGTTGGAGCCATTAAATGCATTAATGCAGCCAAACCGCTATAAAATCAGCCAATCAAAGCCAAAGGTGATTGCGGTCATATAACTGGTGCAATCTTTTTAGACGTAGTCGTAATTCCTTGTTCCATGTTTTAGACAGTCTCGCGGCAAACGCATTATTATTAATCATTAGTGTCAGACACCATGGAACTAGGAATTAAGACTATTCCTACTTCCATAGTCAGACACAAGTCAGACATCTATGTTCACAGATTAATGATGTTGCACTATGGTTGCACTAGGCAAAGACTAGGCATGATGCTCAGAGTAAATATAAAATATTAGTAGGGCACGATGACAGTAACCAAGCATCAATGAAATTATGAATTTATCTAATGAAATAGGATTCATGGATTATAAAAAAGTATTTATTTTTTTATTCTGAGCGAGATTAATAAAACTATTTTGATAAAATAAAACTATGAAATATAGTAGGTAATATCCGCTATATTGGATTGAATACAAATCGAAGCGATACGTCGCATCTATCTTCAAAGATCTTCAAAATACTATGAAAAAAACATACAGATGACATGACGTCACGAACGACGCGATGACACCGTCAAGCGTTTTTGCCTGATTTATAAAACTTAAATTGAAATGGCAATTTTATTTACCAAACATTTTTTTTTTGAAATAAGTAAGATTAAGATCGAAATAGTAGATACCTACTTCCGAACATAATCAAACAGTTTTTCAAAATTGGTCATCATGAATATTATTTCATAGATTACCTGCAAAGAGTGTGTGTGACGCCTCGGTCATGGTCAGAACAATTCCTCCGCAGGCTCTCCGGCAGGACGGTGGCGGAGCATAAGGAGTTGATGGCGCTGTTGCATTCGTAGCAAACTATTGCAGACCCTGAAACACTGCCGATGTCTACAGCATACGTCAGCCACAACTCAAGCCTCAATAGCCCAACGGTTAAAGGTGCGGACTGAAAACTGAAAGGTCGCAGGTTCGAATCCCACCCGTTGCACTATTGTCGTACCCACTCCTAACACAAGCTTTCCGTTTATTTGGAGAGGAGAGGAGGATATTAGTCATCTTCAATTTGACTGATATTCTTTAAAAAAAAACTAATTCACTTCGTACAAGCGCACTTAACTGCCTCATTGCATTCTTCTTCGTCTTTATCAACGGCGTCCACTGCTGGACAAAGGTCTCCTGCATGGACTTCCACAGGCTTCGGTCTTGCGCCGCTTGAATCCAGCGGCTACCTGCGACTCGTTTGATGTCGTCGGTCCACATTGTATCATATTATATTATATTATATATTTTTTTTTCGTTTTTAAAAACTATATTTTCCATTCCTTTTTCACAAGTACAAAAGAAATGTATTTAATTATTTACAAATGTCAAAATCGTACAATGTCAAGTAAATAAAACCAAAAACACATTGTAGTCAAAAAGGCCACCCCTGGTTGCCCCTGAGCCAAAGGTGCACATCAAGCTCGCGGTATTGCCGCGTTGTATGGCGATTGACAGCCTTTGGATCAGGTAATTATTCAGATCAGGTAATTATTATATAATATTATATTATATCCACATGTCCTCATTGCATACATAGCATAATATCTATTAAATTGTAAACTTGTTTCGAAAAGAGCAACTGCCGAGATTCTTGCTGGTTCTTCTCGGCAGAAAGGGCATTCCGAACCAGTGGTAGACTCATCGACGATTCAAAAGCGCTTGTAAAAAAGTTTATTTGAATAAAAAATATTTCTATTCTATTCTATTCTATTCTATTGGTCTAGTGGTTATCATGTTCAGCTGAGGATGATGAGGTCCCAGGTTCGATTTCCGGCTCTGTCAAAAAAAGCGGGGATTTTTGTTAAGGAATTCTCAGTAGGTACTAGCCCGGAGTTAGGAAGTAGGCGGGGTGTCACCCCTACCAAGTACTATTATATATTATTATATTCTGTGCCCCTACTGTACCTCGCAGAGCACGTAAAAGTCGTCGGTGGTGCCTCAGAGGTGCGATATTCTAAAGTTATTCCATTGATCGTAATCGTATTCGATGACATTAGCGCTAAAGTAAAATAAACCATAACAGCATTGAATTAGAGCTCAATTTCGTGTATGCATTCTTATACGTTTAGGTATGTACGATACGCTCCATAACGCTCGATGTTTAAATCTGAATTATACTTTGTTTCGCTAATGTCATCGAATACGAATACGATCAATGGAATAATTTTAGACAATCGGGGGGCTGATCTCTCTCCGGTCGTGTCGGATTTCCGTCTCATCGGACTATGAGTGTGAGGGAATAGAGAGTTTATCTATGTTTAAGCACACTTGTGCAGTATAATATCTCCCGCGCGAATGGCTAATCTCTGTGGAGATTACACATTACCACTCCCATACCCATTACCATCTCGTCTATCTATAATATAATAAAACTGTAACAGGTCCAATTCTGTACATTGAAGATATTTTGAAAATTTTTGTTTGAGGGCACTCTATAATCGATACTGAAGCCAAAACAATTTTTTTTTAATTTTTTGTCTGTCTGTCTGTCTGTCTGTCTGTCTGTATCTTGGCCGCGCATCACGCCGAAACTACTGGACGGATTTAAATGAAACTTGGCACGATTTAAGTTAATACTACGAGGTATAATATAGGATACTTTTTATCCCGAAATTCAGCACGGTTCCCTTGGGAGAGGGGATGAAAGTCAAAATGTGTATTTCGCTGTAATTAATTAAGGCGTATTCCGATTTAATCCATTCTTTTTTTGTTAGAAAGCAGGTTCTTTAGAGATTGTCCTGTAATTATTTCAAGGTCGTCAATTTCGTAGTTCAGAAATTATAGACATCACGATCTTCAGTATAAGGTCAAAATAACTTAAACCCCGGAATCTACAAGATACTTTGAATGAACGGCTCATCTTAAGCTGGCAAGCGTACTTTATCGTATATAGCCATCGTGGATAGCCCTATTTTGTCAAAGTCAAACTCATGGTAGGTATGCTACCTTCATGGTCAAACTACTCCAAAGGCGTCAGATTTTGCCAAACGATCATTATACCTACATACCTACTACATAGTAGGTATGGATGTAATACATCGTATGGACTTAATGCTAGTGTTTTCCTATGCAATTTAATATTCTAATCATACTAATATTATAAATGCGAAAGTGTGTTTGTTTGTTGGTTTGTCCTTCAATCACGCCACAACAGAGCCACGGATCGACGTGATTTTTTGCATGGGTACTATAGTTGAGGACTTATAGGCTACTTTTTATCCCGGAAAATCAAAGTGTTCACGAGGGATTTTAAAAACTAAATCCACGCGGACGAAGTCGCGGGCATCAGCTAGTAAGAAATAATTTTATTTTAACTTAGGCAACAACCCCATTTTTAATTTATTAGACCTAATCGATATGGACTATGGAATTATGGATATAGTCTTAAGAGTGCTATCATCGTCTTCTTAATGGTGGTATTCAATTCAATAGGTGCGCCTAATAAATATGCCGCCCCAGCCATCGAGCGTGGGTGGGTAGATAGGTAGGTACTTACTCATAAAAAACTTATTAAGAATGACGATTATACGAGTCTGCCCGCGAAATTCAAATTTAATTTGGTTATTCGCAATTTGTAAACTAATACGACAAAGTAGGCTTATGGCCTTCTAATTGCGCCAGTGGAATTATCATCTTCACAGGCTTACATAAAAATCTTTACTTGAAAGTGACCAGTTTAAGAAATTAATCAAAATACTGAGTTGGACGTGAGTTACTCACAAATTAATCGATATTTTGATTAATTTCTTAAACAGGTCACTTTCAAGTAAAGATTTTTATGTAAACCTAGCTGTGAAGATGATAATTCCACTGGCGCAATTAGAAGGCCATAAGCCTACTTTGTCGTATTAGTTTACAAATTATTAAATTTGAATTTCGCGGGCAGACCCTTGTCTTCCACCTTAAGTGTACATATTAGTTTAAATCACCCCTGACATGTAGAATCAATGGCCGATCTACGTATGATATATCTACCTACCTGATATCCTTTTACCAACCATACCTCCCAGCTCCATCATCAGGCATTATTCAATTGGTCTACCGAATACCTAACAACTAGACTAGTCAAGACCAACGAAATTTACGCAAGCTGGTATAAACGTCAGTCTCTGGTCACTAGCCAACTATATACCCATTCTTCTTCTTTATCAACCAAAAGACGTCCTCTACTGGACAAAGGTCTTTTACAGGCCTCGGTCTTGAGTCGGCTGTATCCAGAGGCTCCCTGCAATTCGTTTGATGTTATTGGTCCAATTAGTGGGAGGTTTGCCTGTTCTCTTCCCCTCTTCCTTCGAACTTCCTTTTAAAAATATTTAATGGACTAAACCTGAACTGAAGGCAAGATTAAAGCTTGGGTAAGTATTCACTTTCGCCAAAGTTCGCTACGAAAACTAGTACATTTTCATTAGAATAGAATAGAATAGAATATAATAGAAATGTTTTTATTCAAATAAACTTTTTTACAAGTGCTTTTTAATCGTCGATGAGTCTACCACTGGTTCGGAATTCCCTTCCTGCCGAAAAGAACCAGCAAGAAACTCGGCAAGAAATTAACGGCAAGAAAAGAACTCCAGCAAAAAATTAAAATCAAATGAAAGTGTCCAAAGTCAAATCGGACCACCCAGGGATTTTATTTCCTGTACGATACCGAGAGTCTAATGCAAGTTTTCACCAACGTTCCCTAACTTTTAAGGGCTACCTAATCACGCAAAGGTAGAAATGTCGAAATGACGTTGTATTTAGGGGTCACCTACATAAAGAGACTCCTACTTAAGGGAGGATTTAGATATGTTTGGTGAAAACGGGCATAATAGGGAATATGCATGATTTTTTTTTAATTTCTTAAATTAATCAACATTAACATTTACATCTTTATAACATATAAAAAATATAAATAGGTTTGAAAATAGTCAAATAATTTTTAAAAGTGAAATTTAAAACATTGAATAAATTTGAGCCGTTCAAACACCACCATTAGCGCGCGCTTTTGATGACGTCATTCGACATGTCCCGTGTTTGTTTACTATAGCGTTTCAGTTACTTCATACTCATTTTCAGTTTTAATTGCTACACAAACCATGGAAGAAGTTAAAAAACCTTCTTACAAGTATTGTATGGTACCTACCTAAGTACAAAAACACTATTATTAGTACACCCGATAAAGTGTTTTTTCGTATTCCACGAGATGCGAAAGTACGAAAAAAAAGTGTAAGTAAGAAAATTGTTCATGTAAATCGGAATATCGTATTTATCTAATACTTATTTACAAAAAGTATATCTTCTTCTTCTTCTTTATCAAGCGATAGACGTCCACTGCTGGACAAAGGTCTCTTGCATGGACTTCCACAGGGCTCGGTCTTGCGCCGCCTGAATCCAGCGGCTCCCTGCGACTCGCTTGATGTCGTCGGTCCACCTGGTGGGGGGTCTGCCAACACTGCGCTTCCCGGTGCGGGGTCGCCACTCCAACACCTTGGGACCCCAACGACCATCAGCTCTTCGAACTATGTGCCCCGCCCATTTCCACTTCAGTATCGCGACTCGCTGAGCTATGTCGGTGACTCTGGTTCTCCTACGGATCTCCTCATTTCTGATTTGATCCCGCAGGGATACTCCGAGCATAGCTCTCTCCATCGCCCGCTGAGCGGTCCTGAGCCTACTTATGAGGCCCTTAGTTAGCGAAAACAAATTAATTTGATATTATCCTTTCACTTTTACTTCTAGAGTACGGAACCAAAATGTATATAAACATATCAAACTTGAGTGAGCTTCAATAACATAATATTACGTATAAATTATCATGATATAGACGTAAATTAGGAGTTTAGGAACACAGATGGTTATTTAAAGGTTATGTTTTGTTTTAAGTATTATTTAAACATATAAGAATAAAAATCTATGTTAAGGACTAAAATATACCATGTAACATAATAATTACATTGCAGCTTTCACTCCTTTGATCTCTGCGCTCGTAAAATCGAGATTTGATACAAAATATGCTGACATCATAAATGCATCTATTTTCGGTAGATTATCCGATTGTGCTTTGACAAAACCAGTTTCAGTCATCGACCTAGATTGACTACAAATATAAATTCACAAGTAATCACACAGGAATACAGTTTTAAACAATTTTTCTCACAAACACTGTATGAATATCGACGCCGTAAATCAACCGTAAACCAAATGACGTCACATTTCGTTTCGACCAATGGCGACGCGTTTTGTAAGTTTGAATTTCCCTCCTTTATTTTTCACTTTCTATATAATATTTTCTGGGTTTAAATAATAACTAAATAAAAAAAATACCTTTTAAGTATAATGTTAAGGCAATAAAGAATCTAGAAAAAAATATTTGAGACAAATTTAAATTTTATGCATATTCCCTATTGCCATAAATACCTTCACTTCGCAAATAATAAATCAGACTAAGACATCAGACTATTTTGTGGACGAAAAACTTAAGAATAAAACTTCTTATTTATATAAAGAAAAAAATATAAAGCTTACTACAAATGATTCTGTGTAAAAAGGATTTAAAAAATCTTGACCTACCATAGTGGATGAGTCCAAAAATGATCACAGCTTCAAGGCCGGAACACTTCATCTCTGCACTGACAGTACCTCACATCTGAGTGTAGCTTTAATCGGTAGGTATATGGAGTATAGCAACAAGCTAAAAGTTGGCTGAAACCTATCTACACTGCACAGTACTGATTGTGTCATACCTACTCTAAAGGAGGAAATATCTGGGAGGATGTCGCTCATTGAATCAGATGTGAACACGTAACGGATGGACACAATTTAGATCGTTACCCGATTAAGGAAAAGGCACAAGGATTAGGGAGTCGGAATTCTAATGATAGTAAGTTTGCTTCTTTTCAGTAATATAAACATTATCGTGGCTTATGTTCTTACAAAAACACTATACATCATAACCAATAACAATATTTTTGATAGTTATCACAAGTTTGGTACGAAGGGCGCAGTTTTAAAGAAAATTTAAGAAATCGATAGAATTAGACTATACGAGTATATCTGTACAATGAAGATATAAAAACAAAAATAATTACAAATGAAAGCTGCTGAAAATTAAAATATGATCCGAAAGTTGAAAAAAAAATAATAACAGATTTTATAAGTTTTGAGTTAAGTAAACATAGAATTTACGAAATGAAGATTACAATACTAAGAAAAAATAATTAACAATTTTTTTTTATAATGTTATGTTCTACATCTATAATTTCCGTAGTTCCGTATATTAATTAAATAGCTTAGACAATAATAGTCAGAGGCCTTTGATATGGCGCTTGAAGCTATAAAGTGACTTTACAATTCAAATTCAAGTCTATAAATAAAAAGCAAAATCATGAAAAACGTTTAATAAATATTCGCAATTAACAAACACAACAGTAAAGCATGTACACTAGTGCAAAAACCATAACATTATATAATACATTCGAAACATTGGTAAAGTTATCTGAACTGATTAGAGCATTATGGAGGCAGTGTTACTTTCGATGAATTATCATTTATTTACAAGCATTCGCTAAGATGTTTATCAATTATCATTATCACTCCAGTACAGCCAGCTTGAGATTTAATAGTGGTAAATTTATAAGTTATACCTTATTGCGCGTCGACTCCTAAATACATAAACATAATATCATTTGCCAAATTATAAATTCAGTCTAATATGAATTGTTTAGAGCTCCCACACTTAATTATTCTTGAATAAACATAAAAGATGTGGTATCTCTATCATTTTATTTTCTATCTATAAAAAAAACTGAATTAAGATCGTGTCTCCATTTTTACTATTATAAGTTTCTTTCTCATTTAGTTTAGTCCGTTTTTTGTTAAGCTTGTGTTTTTCTAATAGTCAAGTTTTTACATTAAAAATACAATAAGTATTTAGTTACAATAAGCCTCTTACGTATATAAATTGCATGACTCGTACATGGCTTAAAGGCACACCTAGGCTTGCCTGTAATATACTTTGACTTGTAAATTGTAATAGATATTTTAAATTTTTTGTAAAGCCCCAAATTCCTAAGTTATAAATCTGTAGCTGCCTTTACATTTGTCGCACTAGATTTATAATAGCATCAGACTAATGAGACTTCGTCCCAATAAGTACAAGCTACGGCTTGAATCTTGATCTAGTTCGCTCAGCTATATCTAATTGAATTAGCTCATCGTTTGGCGGTTTGCGGTGGCTTCGAGTCTAATTTCTAAGACACCGTTGCATTGAGTAGTCATTATACTTATAACTAGCTTATTATCTCTACTTAGCTATAGATTTACTATTGATAATATTATATGAAATATCCGATGTCAGTATCAGGCTAGTTTGAACTTGCAGAAGTTAACTTGCTGCAAGTTTTAGAATTAGTGCAAGTGCCAGAGCTGATTTTTGCGAATTTTATTGCTATAGTGGTTTTAATCCGAGATTTTAGCTTGACAACAGTTTCACTCTATTCACGCCTATCTTTATTCCAGACCCATATCGAGTTAACATTATCGGGCTATATAACAATTAACAATACATCGTGTTTCAATGTGATTTTTAATCAGGGACTAATCATTATATTTTATTCTACATTTTAATAAATCACTCAGCATATTTATAACGTTTAGAAGATGATAAGTTAAGAAACATGATGACACGATTATCGAAAGAGTTGTCAATAGTCAATACACATAAAGTATGAAATAGATTGGAAGGATAAATTTATGTCCGAACTCCCAATTCAATGTCCGGCATGAGCCATACTTATTTCATTCACATAATTATTAGTACCTAATTAATAAGAAAACGTTTTGTTATGCCAATTTTTTCTTGCGATTTGAATAGTATTAATATGGTCACATCTTCATGTGGTTAGTATTTTCTTACTACATATACATTTTTGGAAACTTCATGAAATGTATTAACTTCATCGGTATCGACAACAAAATGTATTGTCGGCTTGATTATTATCTAAAGATCAAGATAAACCGCATGTCTACATAATACATCCATAATCGTTGATATGTATTAATATGTTTATACTAGTAATTCAATTTCTATTTATAACTACTTCTACAATTTCCTTTGGTATCTAGCTTTTTCTCTCTACTTCTTTTACATCGTCTCAATAAAACATAAAAATTACAAAATTGGAATCAGGAGATAGTTGCACAATGCATTTGTCATCAAAATTGCTTTCAATTTTACCTAGTTTCAATTTAATTGCAAATTGCAAGTGCTCTATTCGATTATCCCCCTGCTCTACATCACCTAATTTTATCTACAGTTGCAATCGAAGGACCCACATTCATTCTATAGAGACTCTCATCTAACAAAGAATAACAATTTACTTCCTAATAAATCCTACAGCCCAGTAAGGCCGAGTACAATACAATGTAGAAGACTAATGCTTCCGCTCTAGACATTTCAATGTTATCTAGTCCTGAGTACCTAAGTGTAATAATTTTCAATACTGGAGTACAATAAAGAAGCTTGAACATGTTAAATTGTAAATCTTCTATTATTTATGCTATAGATTTTACAATGCATATTGTACTTTGTTTTGTATATAGGTATTATTTATATCTTTATTTTTTGTAATATAGAATATATCATTCATTTATTTAACTTCATTAATTTCATACAATCATGCTTGATGGAAAGTAATAATCATGTCTCAGATCGATCCTGAACCTAGAAGAAGCACAATCACAGTTGCTTACCTACTCAAATGCTCGTGTAACAAATGGCCATAACGTGGCCGAGAAGTGATTTGGTTCAACTCACAGTGTGTGCTGGCACTCTTTGAAAAAGTAGGTATAGATAGATTGTACGGTGGATAAAGATGTGCCTATAGATTACCTTGAAATGTCTAAAGCTAACGAGGTTAGTTAGAACCTTAGCAATGCAAATGTGAGGAGCATCAGAACAGTGGCTGCGATTGGCACGGAGGCGGAGTTACAACCGTCTTCTAGACACGAACACACTTCTTGTCTACCTCCGAAACCTGAGCGCTGGTAGCAACGGCCCTGTAACAAATGGTTGGATCAATAATAATCTGACAATATTCGAGAACGTCTTCCCCCCTTTTCCCCTTTTGACGAACTCCCTGGCGCAATGGTGAGCTGGAACAATTTAGGAATTTATAATTTCTTAATTGTCTCTGTTCTGTTCTGGTTTCACATAGGCCCTGGCTATATACCGCTCTACAATCAAAGACGTACCGCCGTACTTATTGACGTCCTCAGTACCCCAGCTAGTCTTCTGAAGTTAGCTTGAAATTGATCGCGCCGGGAGTATTAGAGCCTCATTTACAAAGACTTGAAAAGTTGCGTTTTTCTATGCTATGAAATAGCCCGCTTTTTAAATGGGATCAAATAGCCGACAAAGCACAAACCGTATTGTAAAGGCATCAGCCTGATGTCCAGAAAACCTTTATAATACGATAGTTGATGTCATCAGCTGATCATCTAAGTGCAGAAACAGGCTCTGGAATTAAAGAACTAAAAACTTAAATATATCTGTGCCTCTATCACAGTCCCTAATCACGCAGCTGTCGGGCGACATAGCCGTTCCACTCCAACTCTATCTCATGGAAGATCCTTCGGTACATATGGTGTCTTTGCGTTTACGTCATAATTAATCTTGTCCACAAGATACCAGTGTAATTTACCTTGTAATAGCTCTCGTCCCATCCATAGCCCCTAATTAAACGGCTTTCAGGTGGCATGCCGTTCATTTTGAACTCCACCTCGTAAGAGATATTCCGGCGCATAGGTGCACGGCAAATAGCTTATCTATAAGACACCAGAGCTACTAACCTTATAGCTGCTTTGTTGTTCCATCCGAAGCCTGTAACGACGCTCTCAGGTCGCATGCCGTTCATGTTCAACTCCAGCATGTGGGAGTTAATCTGGCACCAGGATATTTTTTGGGACAGCAAGGCAAATGCAGCGAGTCAAGGAGCTCATCTACCAGACACCAGGGATATACTAACCTTGTAGCTGCACTCATCCCATTCACCAGCCTCCAATCACTTGGCTGTCGGTTTCCATGCTGCTCATTTCGAACTCTACCACCTGGGAGATCTTTCAAAACATAGTGTCTTCGACACCGCAAGGCAGATAGCTTGTCCACAACACATCAGGGATACAACCTTGTAGCCGCTCTCATCCTATTCGCAGCGTCTGATCAAACCGCTGTCGGGTGGCATTCCGATCATTTTGATTTCCATAACGTAAGAGATCTTCCGGCACTTGGTGTCTTTGGGTCAGCAAAGCGGGTCCACAACACACCAGGGTTACTAACCTTGTAGCTGCTGTCGTCCCATCCACAGCCTCTAATCACTCGGCTATCGGGCGGCATGCCGTTCATTTCGAACTCGACCACTTGGGAGATCTTCCGGCACATGGTGTCTTTGGGAGTACATGGCTGGCGTAGTGAGTCCGGTAGCTTGGTCATAAGACACCGCGAGTCGTTGTGACTATTGCATTGGTAGCATGTGATTGCTAATCCTGAGGACGAAAGAAAATATCTTTTTAAATATTCTCCAAATATTTTCTTTCAGTTATCCTATACCTATTGATTTGCCCAGGCTTCACACGTTCAAAAAAATCAGTTCAATTGTTAAATACGTGTAAAACAGATAGACAGAGTAATGCGTTTTCACAAAGCATACCTAAATCATCCTCTAAGTAGGAGCCTATTTACCTAGGTAGCCCCTAAATACAGTCCCTTACCCAATGTTAATCCACCTTTAGATGTTCCCTAAAGGTTCGTGAATGAAATCTGCAGAACCTAAATTAGCATAGGTAGCCCGTAAAAGAAAACGGGCATTAGTTTCGCATTTACACGAACTTATAGGTCATGAAAATTTATTATGTTCTCGATTTCTTCGGCTTACCGCTTACATAACAGTTATGAAACCAAACCAAATGCTGAAATATATAAAAGCTCATAACCGACATGAATCATGCGAAAATAACTCATCGATTATTATTGGCAACTATAAACCTAAAAATAGGCCAAGGAATCGGCAAATGTAAGAAATGCTCGTAATCTACTTAGATACTATTATTCTACCTACATTTCTCGTAAGTTCTGTATTGGAAGGAAATTGGAAACATCATACATACATATTTAAATAATGTACTATGAATAGCTATCCTCCTGGGGCAATCATGGGTTGTGATACATATCACCTCAAACTGAGCACATTATGGTAGGGATTTTTTTGTGATAATACTGCGGTGGATTTCCAGATAGGTACACCCGCATACGCCTCGTATTGGTATCATTATCATCAGATGTAGTTATAATAACCGGAACCAATGAAGTCTCAGCACTGAGGAACGGTGAAGGTCAAACTTAGACCTTAACAATCGGTCACCCATTCAGCTACCGTCTTGGGCCAACTTTGCTTACCCAGTGCAACCGATTGGTGTGCATGTTCTTTTTCAAGATTTGCCTTGATTCGTAAATCCGCGAAAAGAAAGGCAAACAATTGATTTAAAAACCAAACCAAATCCTCATCTTCTTTATCAACCGATAGACTTCCACAGCTGGAAAAAGGTCTCTTGCATGGGCCTCCACAAGTCTCGGTCTTGCGTCGCCTGTATCCTCCCTGTGACTCGTCTGATGTGGTCGGTCGCCAATATAGCACCTTGGGACCCCAACGACCATCAGCTCTTCGAACTATGTGTCCCGACTCCTGCCAATTTCCACTTCAGTTTCGCGACTCGCTGACAGGTTTGTTACAAACTATTACTTACAAAGCCAAAAACAATGATAGCGTAGTGGTTAGGATGCTGTGGTATCCTATACAGCGGGTCGCAAGTTCGATCCCGGGCACGCACATCCTACTTTTCGGAGCTATGTGCGTTTAAGCATTTTAATATCACATGCTTTAACGGTGAAGGAAAACATCGTGAAGAAACTTGCATAATGTTTTTGAAGGTGTGTGTCCGCCAATTCGCATTGGGCCAGCGTGGTGGATTATGGCCTATAACCCTTCTCTGACAGGAGACCTGCGCTCGGTAGTGAATAGAATAGAATATAATAGAAATGTTTTTTATTCAAAAAAACTTTTTTACAAGTGCTATTGAATTGTCGATGAGTCTACCACTGGTTCGGAATGCATTTCCTGCCGAGAAGAACCAGCAAGAAACTCGGTGAGCAGTTGATGGGTCGCTGATGATAATGATTATTCCAAAGCCAATAGACCTTGACAAAGAAAACCACAAAAGCCACAAACCTTGTTGAAGCAAACTACACAACACCGCCAAAAAACAAATAGCTCCGAACGCCATCCTGCCTATACAGTGTGTCCCGATATTACCGGTTCGAGCCACTCTACACCGCGCGCTCTCCACAGACCGACTAACTGCGGTGAACCTGAATAGACTATCGTGCGTTACACGGTTACAGTAGGTACATCTATCACTCACTTAGTACCCAGCTCCTATGATATATACCTATGATCGAATGTGCCGCTTATCCAATTGATGTAATACACTCAGGGGCGTAATAGCTGCCGTATCAGCCGTATCAATTATATTGGGCCTTCGAGCTACAGGGGGAGCCCCTGTGTGCATAAGTGCATAAAAAAATAATAAATACGTGTGTCACTCGGGGAATGCCGCGGTAAAGCTATTGCATAGCATGTTTTATCAACTTAGGCAATTATAATATTTATGCAATATTTTTTTTTTGCATAATAAAAATTATACAAAAAAAAATATAATTAAAAAACAAACAAACAAGAAAAGCGCACTGTCACTACTTCGCGAGTGAGATTTGAACCTGCGACATCATACACCATACGGTAAAGAAAGCGGCCGCTCGCCCACTGTGCCGAACAGAGCTACTTGTGAACCTCTAAAATGTTGAACGCTTACTGAACGACGGTGTTAGGTTTATTTTCGTTACGGAATTTCTTGATTCGGTCGCCGCGCTCAAAGCCCGCGATAAAAGCTATGCAATAGCTTAATAATAACCAGCCGAATGGTGAACCTCCTCCTTTTTTGGAAGTCAGTTAAAAATTCGTAACATATAGGTAATTATACTAATCCAAACCTCACATTGATACAAGGCTATGACAAACACCCGAACAGATAGACAGACGGACGTAAAATGCAGAAAATTCACCAAAGTAGACTCGGACATTTTGCTCGGTCAATTAATAAATTCCTATTGTAGTTTCTTTTACTTTTAACGTACTCGAAAGCTAACGTAATCGAGTTAGATCTTAGCTATATTTATGAAAATCTGCTCAGGCGTTTGAAGATCATCAGCTCATTTCCTACGTGATTAAAGGGTCTTACAATCTTTCACTGGTGCGATTGATTTCAACTGTTATTTCGAGTTATTTCCAAGGCATGGTAACCTTGAGCTGATGCTGCAGCATCAAGTAGTCTGCGGGATGCCCAACTCCTCAGCAATTTACAGCAGATGTACTGTGTTTGGGATCATTAGAATGGTCTCAAATTCTCAATGAAAAGGTGAAAGATAGATGATGATCGAGGAGTGGGATCTGATAATGAAGCCGATAACTGGGCTGTTGCCCAGTTTTCCGGGATATCAGGCATCGTATAACGTCCGGCCATAGATTTACATATTGTGTCGGGTGTGTTCTAAATTTTCAATTTAAACTCCTTTGTGAAAAACATATTAATTGCCCTCCTTTTGGTCACCACGATGAGATTAAATTGGGGCCCCCACAGATACAGGGCCAATTCCAGATGCGAAGAATGTCAAAGGGACTAGTGTCACTAGTTATTACTTGTGGCCTACTTACTTTGTACTCAGATTGAAGGCTAAATACTAGTTATGAAGGATCTTTTTCTGCATGTTAGGCTGATGTGGACTGCTGAAGCCAGTTTTTGCAACAAATTTGAGTATGTGGATTTGAGAATGTCAGTGTCTGAAAGATGGTGGTTTTATGTTGTTTGAAGCTTCAATAGATTAAAGGTCAACTGAAAGGTCGATAATTCAATCCATTGGACTATTATCGCACCATTCGCGCAATAATTATATGTCATACTCAAGCCTAGGTTAGGACTGCGGTCTCCTATTCGGGGTGCCGCAGGTTCGATCCCGGGCCTAACTTTTCGGAGTCATGTGCGTTAAGCAATTAAATACCACATGCTTCAACGGAAAAGGAAAACATCGTGAGGAAACCTGCACACCTGAGAGTTCTCCATAATGTTCTCAAAGGTGTGTGAAGTCTACCAATTCGCAAAGGCTAGTATGGGGACTACTAAGTACTAACTATGACCTATATGGGTTATAGGCCATAACCCTTCTCTGAGAAGACTTGCGCTCAGTAGTGAGATGTTCATGGGTTGCTCTTGATGATGAATAATCTCAAAGGTTTACCCTTCAGTGTGTTGGAATGAAGGCAAGGATTGTCATGTAACGTGACTAGTCCATTGTTTCTGGCTGGCGATGCAGGAAGCGGTCGTTACGTCTCGTTACCGTGGCTCCCGATCAGTTAATCGTGTCGCACTGTGTATGTAATAGCTAGCACTTCGCAGTAACACATTCGATTGCCATCGCCTGTGGGTGTATCATACAAGGGAGGCTCCGGTACGCGTTCTTTGAAGATCTCGGAGCCTTCCAGTATACGCTGAGGGTATTCAGTAGCCACCGACGAGGGAGTTTTTTATCATCATCATCATCATCATTATTAACCGATAGATGTCCACTGCTGGACAAAGGTCTCCTGCATGGACTTACTCAGGCTTCAGTCTTGCGCCGCCTGAATTCAGCGGCTCCCTGCGACTCGTTTGATGTCGTCTGTCCACCTAGTGGGGAGTCTGCCAACACTGCGCTTACCGGTGCGGGGTCGCACCGGAAACCACTCCAACACCTTGGGGCCAAAACGACCATCAGCTCTTCGAACTATGTGCCCCGCTCGTTTCCACTTCAGTTTCGCGACTCGCTGGGGTCGGGGAGGGGTTTTGGTAGGTAAAAATCCTATATATAGCCCGAATTCTCCCCCAGGATATTGGGTATCTTTAAGATTTCCACCTCGTTATCTAAAAAAGGGTGAACCACACAGCTCCGAGCTACTTGGATCGATTGTAACGCTGCATAAACAAAGGTCTATATACGAGTACAGCCTCCATCGCGAATAAATACAATTTACTTTTTTTTATTTATGTTTATTGACAATTAGGCACCTAAAGGTTTCCACCTTCCCCTAACTTATGGTGTCGGTTAAACCAGCTGAGAACAGTGCCAATTGTTAATTGTCTGAAAGTTATTTATTCCATTGATCGTATTCGTATTCAAGGACATGAGCGTCAAAATAAAATAATTTTGATTGTATTGCATTAAAGTCACGAGGGTTACGGAGCGTATCGTATACAATACGTAAACGTATAAGAATGCATACACGAAATTGAGCTCTAATTCAATGCTGTTAAGGTTTATTTTACTTTGACGCTAATATCATCAAATACGATTACGATCAATGGAATAACATCAGGACACGGACGCTGTAACTACCTCCTGCACAAATAGGGCTGGAAACCCTCTCCAATGTGTGAGTGCGGTGAAGAAGAGCAGACGATGGAGCACATCATCCAGCACTGACCTTCTCACACCTACCAGGGTTCACCCAGGAATCTTTTTGACCTCGCTGCCCCGGCTGTCACATGTTTAGGAAAACTGGATATCAATATGTTTCGTTTGTGTTTACTAAATTTTGACATAGGTTAGGTATTGCGCAACAAACGTATTGGCAATTGAATTTTTGTATAAAACAAATGAAACTGCGTTTTCTAACGCATAGATTTGATTTTGGGTCTAAGTAGGTAAGGTCTAGTAGGTATATAATTTTTTTGTAAAAGTTATTCAAAAAACATTTATTTAAGTTATATTTAAATTAATTAAGCTACGTTCCTACCTAGTCGTGAACTACCTACATTTTTTATGCACAAAAATGACATTAAAATATGTTATTCAAATTATAAGTTAGATTATAATATTAAAGATTATATATCACATTCTTTGCTACATTTTAAAATTATCGACTATTTTTTTGTATCTACTTTAATACTATAAGTGCTGACTGCTGACAGTCCAAGGCAAGACCAAAATGTGTTACTGCTCTAATTATACTGACCATTTCAGTTATATGGATTATGGATAAGAGTAGATAAACCTCAAAAACTAGAATGCCGACATGCCGACCCGTATTATTGTAGTGATATCAGAGGATCTAGTTAATCAGTTGACAAGGGGAGAACGTATATTTCCTCCAATTATACTACGCTGCACGCTTGCGTTTCCTTCATCGCGAAACACGTCACATTTATTTACTGCCTAGTTATCAACCCACAACTTGATCCGTGTGGAAAACTTTAGGAGTGAAAAGGGGTGGCCTTTTCACTCCTTTAGGAGTTTACTTTATAGATACTAAATAGTAAATACTAGATAGGTATATACTGAGTATGGACCGGCCCTTGCATACCAGCAAAATGGCATCGAATTTAAATACTTAATTGTTTCTAATTTCTATTATTTAAAATATTTGTTTCTAGGCTTCTAGCAGACTGCTAAGCGATAGCTATCATTTAAGCATTAAAGTTAGTACTTAGAACCGTGAAAATTTTTGTTCGGAAGGGCTCTTCTATAGCTTTTTAACCCCCGATGCAAAACGAGTGGTGAACTATAAGTTTGACGTCGATGTCTGTCTGTCTGTCTGTGTGTGTGTGTGTGTGTGTGTGTGTGTGTGTGTGTGTGTGTGTGTGTGTGTGTGTGTGTGTGTGTGTGTGTGTGTGTGTGTGTGTGTGTGTGTGTGTGTGTGTGTGTGTGTGTGTGTGTGTGTGTGTGTGTGTGTGTGTGTGTGTGTGTGTGTGTGTGTGTGTGTGTGTGTGTGTGTGTGTGTGTGTGTGTGTGTGTGTGTGTGTGTGTGTGTGTGTGTGTGTGTGTGTGTGTGTGTGTGTGTGTGTGTGTGTGTGTGTGTGTGTGTGTGTGTGTGTGTGTGTGTGTGTGTGTGTGTGTGTGTGTGTGTGTGTGTGTGTGTGTGTGTGTGTGTGTGTGTGTGTGTGTGTGTGTGTGTGTGTGTGTGTGTGTGTGTGTGTGTGTGTGTGTGTGTGTGTGTGTGTGTGTGTGTGTGTGTGTGTGTGTGTGTGTGTGTGTGTGTGTGTGTGTGTGTGTGTGTGTGTGTGTGTGTGTGTGTGTGTGTGTGTGTGTGTGTGTGTGTGTGTGTGTGTGTGTGTGTGTGTGTGTGTGTGTGTGTGTGTGTGTGTGTGTGTGTGTGTGTGTGTGTGTGTGTGTGTGTGTGTGTGTGTGTGTGTGTGTGTGTGTGTGTGTGTGTGTGTGTGTGTGTGTGTGTGTGTGTGTGTGTGTGTGTGTGTGTGTGTGTGTGTGTGTGTGTGTGTGTGTGTGTGTGTGTGTGTGTGTGTGTGTGTGTGTGTGTGTGTGTGTGTGTGTGTGTGTGTGTGTGTGTGTGTGTGTGTGTGTGTGTGTGTGTGTGTGTGTGTGTGTGTGTGTGTGTGTGTGTGTGTGTGTGTGTGTGTGTGTGTGTGTGTGTGTGTGTGTGTGTGTGTGTGTGTGTGTGTGTGTGTGTGTGTGTGTGTGTGTGTGTGTGTGTGTGTGTGTGTGTGTGTGTGTGTGTGTGTGTGTGTGTGTGTGTGTGTGTGTGTGTGTGTGTGTGTGTGTGTGTGTGTGTGTGTGTGTGTGTGTGTGTGTGTGTGTGTGTGTGTGTGTGTGTGTGTGTGTGTGTGTGTGTGTGTGTGTGTGTGTGTGTGTGTGTGTGTGTGTGTGTGTGTGTGTGTGTGTGTGTGTGTGTGTGTGTGTGTGTGTGTGTGTGTGTGTGTGTGTGTGTGTGTGTGTGTGTGTGTGTGTGTGTGTGTGTGTGTGTGTGTGTATATGTCTGTGGTATCGTAGCTCTCAAACGGATGGACCGATTTCGATGCGGTTTTTTTTCATTTGAAAGCTATGCGGTTTCCTTGCGGTGGTTCTTAGCTATGTTTGGTTAATATCGGTCCAGCAGTGTAAGAGTATCAGCTCTTTTCCAAAATGATGTAAGGCATTTTTGGCGTATGATTACTCGATTAAGTGCTTCACGCGTGCCAGTATAATCGTTAAATGACAATTAATTGATAACTTCGACAGCTATTGATTCTCATGTCGGGGGTGTCTTAAATTTTCAATTTACACAATTGTCACTTCAATGACTACCATTAAATTTCTTAAATTTCTTAGGTAAGAAATCTAAGTACCTAGGTAGGTAGGTAGGGAGAATAGTATACAAAACAAATAGAGCACATAACCTTCGAGCATTTTATGATTATAATACCTATCATGTTTTACATAGGTACAAACCTACTTATTTCACAAGATTTTTAATCCGGAAATCCATAAATCAGCAAGAGGCATTTAAAAATTAGGCTCAAGATTTGAGAAATGCTCAACGCTCTTGTTTGCGAAAATGAGTAATTATGAGTAATGACATCTCATTGAGTTTGATATGTCTGACATCGAATTTAGCTTTCACTTTAAATGAATTTTTACTTTATTAGAGTTGCCTTTAACGAGACTGATGTCTCGTTAAAGGAAACCCTAATAAAATGGAATGTTTTCCTCGTACTTGTGAACCGACTAAAACCCAGATTAGGTACCTACCTACCTACCTTTTTGATTTCACACTGAACTACAAATTCTTGCTCATAGTAATCTTTTCTGTTAAGTACCTACCTTACAATGAAACATAAAATTTAACTATTTTATTACACAAAACGTAAAGAAAAGTAGACCACCCTCCAAAATAATCTATAACTACGTCGATGGTGCCCTATCATGTCCTCACTGCGCGCGGTTATTTCGTGGAAAAATAGGGTACATCAGCCACATCAGGGCACACGAGCGAAGCCCTTATTGAACTCATCAAAGTTAACAGACATCCAGTCGCTGTTGCTGAGATCGGCAATGAAGAAATGAATGAATGACATATTGAAAAGAATTGCTCGTTTAAAGGTATTAGATAGATTCTTTAATAGATTAGATAGATTATAGATATGTCTTGATCACGCCTGCTGCATTTTGTCCACAATCTTTGTACAAAAAATTATTGCTATTTTAAAATTTAAGGCATTTATAAAAAAATTTAAAGATAAGTTTTCTGTATTTATTGATAATACGACGTAGAACACGAGAATATAAAATTTATATTCTCGTGTTCTACGTCAGATTATCATGCAAAAAAATGCATAATAATAATAATCTTTATTTATAAAACTCAGTACAGCACAATACTATGAAATCCTGACCCCTAAACTAGGAAAACCCGTATCTTAGGGGCCAGTGCCTTCCCAAACATTGTATAATAATAAGAGTTACAGATCTAGTGCACTTTAACAAATAGAAACATTTCTGTATGTGTTGAGTTTACTAAATATTACATTAGAGCTTTTTCTTGCTTTAAAATTAAAGTTAAGTTTTATAATGAATTAAAAATAAAATAAAAAGTTTGAACAGAAACAATTTTGAAAATATTACATGCTAAATATACCTAGTATCTAAGTTATATGTGTGTGTGTGTGTGTGTGTGTGTGTGTGTGTGTGTGTGTGTGTGTGTGTGTGTGTGTGTGTGTGTGTGTGTGTGTGTGTGTGTGCGTGTGCGTGTGCGTGCGCGTGTGTGCGTGTGTTCGTGTGTTGTGTGTCCGCATGTGTTTTTAAGTGTGTACGCGTGCTGCCTATCATTTTAAACTCATAGAATGTTTTGAACTGAGTATGTATTCATAATTTTTTCAGTATCCTCATAGTTATAGTTAGTCAAGAATTTTTTTAGACTTTTTTTTAATCCATGCCTATTCAAGCGATTAATTTTGAACTTTTTGTTCATGTATCTATACAAGTACGGGCCTAGGTAATTGTACTGTCTTCTTGCAAAGGTTGTTTTAGTGATGGGTAAGGCAATATAAGTTTTGCGTCTATGCTTTCTCTCCTGTAAAATGGGACAAGAACTATGGTGGCGCAGTACAGCATGCAATATGAATAGTTGGCGTATGGTCAAAAGTTGTGAATCTTTATACAGCTGTTCTGATGAATACCTTCGTGGTTTATGCAGCATCACTTTGATTACGGCTCTCTACGCTCTTTCCACATCTATCATATGACTAGCTGCTGCGCCGCCCCACGCCGGGATACAGTAAATGAGCAGGGATTGGCATAGCGCTGTATAAACATTCAAGAGTAATTTTTTGTCCACGACGTCCCGCAGGTTTTTAAATACAGGTATTAGCCTTCTCACTCTCTTTGCAACCGTTGTAATTTGTGGATGCCAATTTAAGTTTTTGTCTATGATAATACCAAGGTATTTTATTTGGGGTGTCTGTTCTAAGTTTTCACAGGTGCATGAGGTATTTTTGTTTTCTATTGTATTACAAGGGTAGGTATGAAGTTTTAGCTTAAAATTCTGTGGAGGTTGCGATGCACTGGTTATACTAAAGCAAACAAATTTTGTTTTTGTCGCATTTACAGTTAATAGGTTTGCTTCTAGGTTGCTAGTAATTTTTCGGATTCCAAATGATTCGCATGTAGATAACATTTTTTTTTCTTTCTTCTTCCTGGGATTCGTTTCCGCAAGTTAACGATCACTCTGTCTCTTTAGCGTAAGGAACTAAGGACTGACGACACGATGTGGTATTGATTGAGGTTAGATTTTTTTTGGAGGGTTGCTGGTTTGATCCCGGGCACGCACGTCTGACTTTTTTGTAAATGCGTTTAAATAATTTAATATCACTTGTTTCAAAGATGAAGGAAAACATCGTGAATAAACTTGCATGCCTGTGAGTTCTTCATGATGTTCTGATGGCATTGGCCATTTTGTCCACCACTTTAAGATGCGCTTTATCATATCTAAGCTCTATCATATCTGAGAGGAGAACTGCGCTCAGTGGTGAGCCGTTGATGGGTTGTTCTAGATTTCTCAATGACTGTAGGTACATCAGCTGTATCTAACTGTGTACTAGATTCACCAGTCCATAACGACTCTGACCCTTGATTTTGGATATACCTGCATACAAAGACAACAATAGCGAGTAGTAACGTACCTACCTATGTCATCACTCAAAAGCTCTGTAATTAACGAAACGCAAATACCTAGGTGAATAAAAGTCAATTGAAAATAAGCAGTGCGTATAAAACATACTTATTCCAGAACACAGCACGCGATCATATAATAACTTAGATACATTTCAGTTCATTAATTACACGAGGACATATCGTGTTTTGTCTTTAAGCAGTTGGTTTTATACCTACTCAAAGTGTTTGTGACCGATTCATTTGTTACAATTAAAAGATTGGATAATTAAATGGACTTATTCTGAATGAAAAGTTTTGCGCTGAGTTTTAATATTTTTTTTAATCTGCGTGCAAAAATATAATTGATGTCGGTCAATATATTTATGATATCATAGTAAAATTAATATTATCTAAGATTTTTTTTTAATTTCTTAGGAACAAAATAATAAAACTAAAAATTCTTTTAAAAAACCGACTTCAAACTCCCGCGCCACTATACAAAGTAAATAATTTATGTTGATATTTTAAAGACCGCTCGACCGATTTCGATAAAATTAATATGGGACCACCTGGGAAGTATACCCTTTATGCATACATAGCATAGTATCTATTGAATTGTAGACCTGTTTTGAAAAGAGCAACCGCCGAGTTTCTTGCTGCAGGTTCTTCTCGGCAGGAAGGGCATTCCGAACCAGTGGTAGGTAGGCTCATCGACGATTCTATTCTATTCTAAACAAAAAAAGAATTGGTTCAGACGTTTTCGAGTAATCGGTGGACATTCATTAAAAAAAAGATTCCGACGCGTTGTGAACCTCCTCCTTTTTTGAAATCGGTTAAAAAGACATTTAACAAGAGTTGGTTCATTGCCTCATTAGCTACAATAGATAATAATGATAATAAAAGTAGTTACCTAAAAACTTCAGTGAATTCCAAAATTGTCATTAGTCTCACACCCATTTTCACCAACACTCCCTAACTTTTACGGGCTAGGTACTTACCTACCTAAGTAAAATTAGGTGACGCTTTCTGTCAATTTCCTCCTTTTAGTTTAGAGAATACCTATCTAAAGGTGAAAATGACGTTGGGTAAGGGATTTTACTTAGGGGATAGCTACCTAAAGAGAAACCTACTTAGGGGATGATTCAGGTATGGTTGGTGAAAACAGAGACTCATAAACATTATTCTACCTTGTAATATTCATTTCATGCCAAGTAACTCAAGCGTCATGACTCATGGGATGTGATGTGACACACCGACACGTTTATTTTTTGGGCCCCAACCGTAGTTTGTTAAGATGTAACCCGATACTGTACATCAAAAGGTTTAATCAGTTCATTCACATCTCGGCGGCTCGTTCACGGAATAAGGATGTGCATTGTAGTACTTGGGCTAGTTGGCGGCTTTACAAAACGCATCAGTCTGTAAGCGACGCGATACTCATAAACAACTCCGAATTATATGTTATTTAATAAAACAAATATATAAATTAATTGCGGTAAATAAAAATGACGCTGAAATTCGGTCTCTCGATCTTTTTACTGACGATTATCTTCCGGTTCGGTAAGTATGGCCCAGTGCAGCGCGTTCGAAATAGAATAGTTTTATCGATATACATGAATAAAAAACTTGAGAGGTGTCAAGGGACACCCGGATGGAACGCAGTTCCTTTCGATTAGTTAATTTGGCATTGTGTTCAACATTTTCACACTATAATATTAGATCTCCGTAGCCTTGTGGTTTCGACAGTCGCCTAACAGCCAAAGGTCGATGGTTCGAATCCCAGCTCGACAGACCGAATTTTCCATTTTCAATTTTATTTTAAACAATTTCTACATGTGGAACCTTTCCCTAATTTTATATAACTTATAAGATATATCATAACTTATATATCATACTTAATTTTATATAAGTTATAAAAAATTAGGGAATTTTTTTTTCTGTTAGGCGACTGCAGAAACCACAAGGCTACGGAGATCTAATATTGTACCTACCGCGAAAATACCGAACACAATGCCAAATTCACATTCAATAAAGTGACGGTTTCAAAAAAGTGTCGATCAGTGTCGAGTGTCGGTTCAATTTTGTCTTAATTTTTTCCGTCTAGCCCCCTTCCGCACCGCGCGATAAGGAACTACGTTCTAATATTGTTTTTATTGCGGTGATAGCCTAGTGGTTAAGATTAAGTCCCCTTTTCCAGGGTTCGATCTGAGAACTCTCTGACTCAGGATCTCTTTACTTTTCGGAGTTAAGTGGCTAATTGTCACTATCACACGACGGATGAAGGAAAACATCAGGAGGAAACCTATTTGCCTGAGCATTCTCCACAATCTTCTCAAAGGCGTGTGACGTCAGCGAGTCATCTGACACACTTGGCCAGCGTGGTGGACTAGAGAGATCTGTGCTAAGTAGTGGACCCAGTAGTTTTAATCGTTTTAGTTAAACTTAACTCCTCGTAATATCTCACCAAAAACAGTTCCCTTTTTCATAGAAAATGATCCAAAACTACTGATTTAAAACTGATTTTTAATGGACATAAAAGACTGATAATGGTTTCTCCCAACGCGACGCTGAATACCTCAATAGCGCAACGGTTAGATGCGGAATGGAAATTGAAAAGTCGACGGTTCCATTCCCACCCGTTGCTCTATCTATTGTCGTACCCACTCCTAAATTTAACTACTGTCTTATTTGGAGGGGAGAGGAAAATATTATTCTAGTTCAGCTTGGCTAATTCTCTTTAAAAAACCTAATTTATAACACAAATGCAATTTTTCTTTTTTCTAAATATCTTAATTCTTAGCTAGTTCTGGAAATATAGAGCTTTAAAGTTTCCGGTTAGACAAAGAGAGCGCTACTGAAGTGTGGCATCACAAGACTATAATAGTTCCGTATAATCTTCATGGAAAATTTCGTTTAAAAAGAGATACAGTCGCAGTAAAACATGTTATAGCTAATTTGATTTTTGACCGATTTATTTTCTGTTTTTACTAATGATCCCGGGTACGCACCTCTGACTTTTCGGAGTCAAGTGCGTTTAAGCAATTAAATATCACTTGCTTCAACGGTGAAGGAAAACATCGTGAGGAAACCTGCACACCTGAGAGTTCTTCATAATGTTCTCGAAGGTGTGTGAAGTCCGCCAATTCGCATTGGGCCAGCGTGGTGGACATGGTGGCCATATAGACTATGGCCTATAACCCTTCTCTGACAGGAGACCTGCGCTCAGTAGTGAGCCATTGATGGGTTGCTAATGATGAATGGTGATGAATGAATATAATGAATATCAAAACATTTTGACAACAATCAAATACCCAATTTTTGCTATGATTATTCCACAGGCGCGTCGATCAGGTGCTACGAATGCAACAGCGCAAACAACTCGATGTGCCTCGACCCTAACATCTACGACGCGGAAACCGTACAGAAGTATCTGCGAAGCGCAGAGTGTGAGCGCAGCTTGTTTTCCGCTGCGCATGCGGGCAAACCAATGTTTTGCAGGAAGATTGTGCAGACAAGTAAGTGTATAGAAAGAAAGAATCGGATGAAAGAGCTTTTTATCCAAATAAACTTTTATAAAGTGCTTTTGAATCGTCTAGTGAATTTACCTCTGCCTGGTTCGTAATGCTTTTCCAAACGAGATAGAACCGAAAATAATATTGATCGAATCGATGCAAAGTGCTGCATCGAGTCTGCATCGATGCAGTATCGCGATGCATAGCAATTTATTCAAAATCATGGTCGAGTTTTAATTCATTTGATCGTAATAGTTAACGATGACATTAGCATCAAAGTAAAATGAACCAAAACAGTATCGCTTTAAAGTCACAAATTCAATACAGACGATTTTAATTTGGAGCGTTTTCGTTACGAAACGTATAAGTGTGGTTATTCGAGTTTTAATTCGTTTGATCGTAATAGTTAACGATGAGTGATGACATTAGCATCAAAGTAAAATGAACCAAAATACTATCGCTTTAAAGTCACAAAATCAATACAGACGATTTTAATTTGGAGCGTTTTCGTTACGAAACGTATAAGAATGCATACTCGAAATTGAGGTCTAACTCAATACTATTATGGTTTATTTTACTTTGATGGTAGTAATATTGTGGTAGTGGTGGATTCTCTCGATAAATAAATAAAATAATTTGTGATTCTTCCGGGATAGTAATATTGTGGTAGTGGTGGATTCTCTCGATAAATAAATAAAATAATTTGTGATTCTTCCGGGATAGTAATATTGTGGTAGTGGTGGATTTTCTCGATAAATAAATAAAATATGTTGTACTAGCTGATGCCCGCGACTTCGTCTGCGTGGATTTAGTTCATAACATCCCGCGGGAAATCTTTGTCACCCTCCAGGTTCTCAACTATACCTATCCAATAAATCACGTCAATCCGTAGCTTTGTAGCAGGAAACATTTGATCGTCTTGCTCGCGGCATTGTTAATGATGATTCAAAGAGAATAGTACATTACACATCTAGGGCAGTAAAATAAGAAATGTCTCAGATCACATGTAATTGTTGTCCGAGGCGAAGCCGAGGTCAATAAACATGTGATCTGAGGCTTTCTTATTTACTGCCCGTGGTGTGTATACTATTTTTCTCCTCGACGGAGGCGGAAAGCGACATTTTCGTTTAGCGCAGCGGGAGGAAAATTGACGCTTTCCGCCCGGAGGTGAGAAAAACATATTACTGATGATATTATCAATTACGTTAAACTATAATTTTTATAATTGTTTTTACCATAATTAACCAAATACAAAATGACGTTTAGCTGTCATTTACGTTTTGTTCTTCCACTGTCATTTTCGTTTTTTTATTCCATGTCAGATGCATTTTTGTTATACCAGGTTTTATATTGACTTGACGGAAAAGCGGTCGAACGGGATAAAAAGTATCCTATGTCCGTCTCCTGGTTCTAAGCTACCTCTCCACCAATTTTGAGCCAAATCGGTTCATCCGTTCTTGAGTTATAAATAGTGTAACTAACACCACTTTCTTTTATATATATAGATGTGTGCTTCTTCCGAGAAACTAAGAGTAATTACAATACCACTGGGGCAACTATCCTGGTTTTACGCTACCTACGTGTATTTCACTAATCATCCATTCATTCATTCATTCATTCATTCATTCATTCATTCATTCATTCATTCATTCATTCATTCGTTCATTCATTCGTTCATTTTGTCTCGTTCCCGCAGTCCTCAACAAGGGCTTCGAACCGGACGTGCGCGTGACGCGCGGCTGCGGCTGGGTGAAGCACCACCGCGACTGCTACAAGGCCGACAATGAGGACCACCTCGAGACCGTCTGCCAGTGCTTCAGCGACGACTGTAACGCCGCCACGACCCCGAGCCACGGCCTACTGACACTGCTTGCCACTAGTGTAGCGAGCATAGCGCTGTTCTTGTAGGACTAACTGTCATAGAGGATATTCCGCCTTCTAATTATGAGTGTGTTTAGGTTGTGGTAATATCCGACCGTCTGCCAGTGCGTCAGCGTCCAGCGACGACTGCAAATCTGCCACGGCCTCCTTTTTATCGCTAGTATAGCGAGCATAGCGTTGTTCTTGTAAGAGTAACTGTCTTATAGGATATTCCGTCTTATAAATGAATGTTTTTTAGATTGTGTCACACAATATCCGACCGTCTGCCAGTGCGTCAGCGTCCAGCGACGACTGCAAATCTGCCACGGCCTCCTTTTTATCGCTAGTATAGCGAGCATAGCGTTGTTCTTGTAAGAGTAACTGTCTTATAGGATATTCCGTCTTATAAATGAATGTTTTTTAGATTGTGTCACAAAATATCCGACCGTCTGCCAGTGCTTCAGCGACGACTGCAACGCCGCCACAACCCTCAGCCACGTCCTACAGACTATCCATACCACTAGTGTAGCGGGCTTAGCGCTGTTCTTGTAGGACTAACTGTCATAGAGGATATTCCGCCTTCTAAAGTTATAAGTGTGTTTAGGTTGTGGTAAATGGTAATACTCGTATCCGACCGTCTGTCAGTGCGTCAGCGTCCAGCGACGACTGCAACCCTGCCACGGCCTCCTTATTATCGCTAATATAGCGAGCATTGCATTATTTTTGTACGAATAACTGTCTTAGATATAGGATATTCCGTCTTAAAAATGAATGTTTTTTAGGTTGCGTCACACAATATCCGACCGTTTGCCAGTGCTTCAGCGACGACTATAACGCTGGCACCACTACCCCGAACCGCAGCCTACCGACGCTCCTTACCGCTAGTGTAGCGAGCATAGCGCTGTTCTTGTAGGACTAACTTTCATAGAGGACATTATGTCTTCTGTAAATGTTTTTAAGTTGCGTCACACAATATCCGACCGTCTGCCAGTGCTTCAGCGTCAACTGCAACGCTGCTGCGATCCCGAGCCACAGCCTACTGAAGGCACTATTTTAGGCAGCATAGCGTTATTCTTGTTTATGATTAACTGTCTTATAGGACATCGCCTTCTTTATGGGTCTTATGTTGGGTTCTGCCACTAGTTATCCGGACACTACTGTTGCTTTGGGATTTAATGTCACATAATTGTTTTTTAATAAACTTTTTTAGGCTTTTTTCTTTCTTGTTTTCCAATGCTCTTTGCTCTGAAATGTCGTTTACTACCTATAATATTATATCTTAGAGGTCACGGACCTGAAATATACCTACTGACATTTTCCGGACATTTTAGGCGTTAGGTATTCTTGTAGAAATATACTTTCTGTCTTCTGTAGTCTTGAGTCGGGCCTTCAAGTCGTTCTAGGTAGGTATATTATTTGCATTAAAATGTTGGTGTTTGTTTTATAATGATACCTATACTTACCTTGTTTGTATAAATAAAATTTATGGTGGATTTATGGTTGTAATAAATAATAATATTATTATATGCAGGGTAACTATTAATATTAAATATTAATTTTAAACCTAAATAAAAGTATTGTGTTTTGATTAGACAATAATTATTGCAATCAATTTGTTTTTGATTCCTTTTAGATTCATTCACAGACCGAAGATCATGATTCATGAGATCATTTGTCGACACTAGGTGGCCTGTACCTGTTTATTTACAATACTTATTATAAAATATTATCTGCACTGCAACCACCTATTACGTCTTTAAATAGGTAGGTATCTTCCTTTTCCAACTTTTGCAAGAAATTAATGTTTGCAAGTTACAAACGAAAACTACGTATATTTGTAGGTACCTACGTACAGTGCAACAAGTAGTTGGCGGTGGCGTTTTGCGGAACTAATTCGGTCATCCAATTTTTATACTCCATGGCCATCTTGAAAATTCACTTTAGGATCTCGTTTTGTGCTGTTACGTTTATTGTGTAAATTAAAAATGTTTTTTCCCAAATTTAGTCTCATGTTCTAGATACAATGGCAATAATAATTTTGAGCACAGTGGCGCACAGTGGCGCACAGCCGCGCCAAGTTATACTTGTCGCACTCAAAGACCTTTAAGTGTAAGGTCTTTGGTCGCACTGTACGTGTACCTTGATAATATTATAGTGGGTACGAGCACAGATAAAATAGGTACGAGTTATTATTATTTTGATTCGCATTCGCTCCGATTGCGATTGGTAAGAATCGACTCTTATGTCATATGGGGACTTCTGATTTTACGCCATCTAGTATAAACTAAGCACACCACGTGATACAAAAATGGCGGTCAACTTGACGTATCTAGTCTTCCGTCTGACGCGTCATACTTCGTTGCTAGTTGATTTATTAAATTGTTGTGAGAGGGCAGCACGAAAAGGATAATAACTTTATTTCAGTAAATAAATGTTTTACTGTAAATTCTTAAATCTCAATATTATTTTATTTTACTTGATTAATGCATTAATGAGGTTAATTGGCCTTAGGAAATAATATAAATTAATAATTTTTAAACATGAATTAATATACTTAGTTGAGGAAACGGATTAGTAATTTTATCACATTACATAAGTCAGGTTGGCCGAGTGGTCTAAGGCGCCAGATTTAAGCTCTGGTTCCCGAGAGGGAGCGTGGGTTCGAACCCCACACCTGACAAAGAGTTGATTTTTTTATTTTCCATGTGGTATTATCTGTCGTAATATGATTTGATGAATACAGAAGTCATATTGGAGTTGACTATTATTTATTGGCGTCTATTGGCTTGTAGGTAAATTAAAATTTTGTTTGTGTTTCTGTTTGTTCCTTGTGACTGAAACAGTTTCGAAATAACTGCCTCCAATGCTCCAAATCAAACCAGAGTTATCTTCTCATTCAGACCATCATGACGAGAATAAATTCTAAGCGTTCCACGAACGAAGTTTTTTTTCTGTTTATGTACGTATGTTAAATGTACGTATGTATGTTTTAAGTTTCTATTTATGTACTTACCTTAATTAAATTAACTATTGTAAGTACTTACTTATTTAACGATTATGGAAATCATAGTTTTTAATTTGAATTGTCAAAATTATTATTTATAATTTAACTTAATAATTAATTACCTAATTTAAAATCATACTTAATATTATAAATGCGAAAGTGTGTTCGTTGGTTTGTCCTTTAATCACGCCGCAACAGAGCTACCGGATCGACGTGATTTTTTGCACCGGTATAGTTGAGGACCTGGAGAGTGAAATAGGCTCCTTTTTATCCCGGAAAATCAAAGAGTTTCCGAGGGATTTAAAAAACTACATCCACGCGGACGAAGTCGCAGGCATCAGCTAGTATGTTATAACCTACCTTTAGCATAATAATAATATCATGGAGTTGGTTCTTGTTATTTATCGACAGCTGTTATGGCATTTTATTACTCAGCTATCTGTAATGAGATAATAAACAATTGCGCAATTTGTATTCGTTGGAAAATTACCGTCTGTCTGAAACATGCTGTCTATGCGCTGAAAATAAGAGTGAATCTTTAAAAATAAACTTAGCCTCTTTGGTATAAAGTTCGGAATTAAATGACAATAATAACATAATCTACTATATAAAAATAAGTCGGGTTTTCCTTCCTGACGTTATAACTCCAGAACGCACGAACCGATTTCCACGGTTTTGCATTCGTTGGAAAGGTCTCGGGCTCCGTGAGGTTTATAGCAAAGAAAATTCTATCCACGCGGACGAAGTCGCGGGCATCAGCTAGTCATGTGCTAAAAACGTCCTTATAACAGGAAAGTCTAAGTACCTACTTTAATGTGAGAGTTGTAATAGGCGAGTCCCTAAGTCTTTAATTTTTCCAAAACAGAAAAAATGGACTTAGGGAACTGGGCCATTATGGACTTAGGGAGTCGTTGAACTGGGCCCTTCTAGTAGAAGGAGTGAGAGAGGCAGTCGCCATCTGTCTCCAGCAGTGAATGTCTATTGATGTCAATGAGTATAATGGTAAGTTTACCTTTACATAAGATCTGTTATCAATTCCTAGATATACTATAATACATGTTCAAAGTAATCATATTAAATAGGTAGGTTATGCTAAAACATAAGATACTACATCTTAAAAATCAAAAGCCTCAATATTCAAGGTGTGGACTGTGCGGTTAGTCCGATTTTTAATTCGTTTGATCGTAAAAGTAAACTATGAAAGTAGCATCAAATTAAAATGAACCATAAAAGTATCGATTTAAAGACACAAATTCAAGCGTTTTCATTACGTAAACATAATAATATAAGAATACATACACGAAATTGAGCTCCAATTCAATACTTACCTACTGTTATGGTTTATTTTACTTTGATGGTAATGTCATCGCGCGCTCACTATTTATAGTTAACTATCAAATCTTGTACTTACTAAGCGTACTGAAAAGTGAAAAGTCGATGGTTTAATCCACATTTGACATTCCACACCCGTTGCAAATTGCAATATGACATACCCACTTCTAACCCAATCTTACCGAAGAGAAGTGAATATTAGTCAAGTCCAGTTAGGTACCAACTTACATTTTATTCCTAAAATATTATATTCGATATTTCGAAAACACAGACACTTTTTGCCTACCTACCAGCAATGATATTGGGAGGAAAAAGAGCCTACCAGGTACATATTTGTATGGATGTACTTAAATGTTACTCCAAGAAACCCCCTTCCTTACTATTCTATATTAAACGGAAGGAGGAAGGGGCGACTCACGACTCACGACCTTCAGCAATGTGGAATACGCCAATAAAGAGCCATAATAATAATTATACCTAATAAGTATGTATTATTGTATTTAATTTACGCACACAGAGAGAGAATTCCTTGATACGGATAATTGAGATGACGTCATGTTGAAAATGAAAAGCATGAAAAGTGACTCACACATTTGCAAAATGTACACACGCACATTTTCTAACTGTTTTGATTAGGTATAAACTATAAACATACCTCTTTGCTTGTCTGAGTTATTTTTGACCCAATGACGCACGGGATTTTCTTGAAAACATACCTATGTTTGTTCATAAATAAACAGTAGTAAACAAATCAATTTCGTTGCTCCGCTGAATTTTAGACAAATACCTACATACCTCTACGTAAAAAGTCGTCATCATCATCATCATCAGTAACAGTAACCCATCAATGGCTCACTCCTGAGCGCAGGTCTCCTCTTTTGACTCCTGCACTCAATTCAGCGGTGGAGAAATGTGACTCTGGTTAGATTCCTCCACGCTGCTGGTCCAATGCAAATTGGCAGACCTCACTCACCTTTGAGACCAGTAGGGACAGAGAACTCTCAGGCGTACAGGTTTCTTCACGATGTTTTCCTTCATAAAAAGCAAGTAGTGCCCAGCCCAGTATAAGTGCGTGCCCAGAATCGAAACTGTGACCAAAATCCCTATTATTCTAGGTATAATGTTAAGTATGTCTCCACCTGAACATATATCGGTGATGAAGGGAACAAAACCACACCTAGATTAGATTAGAATAATATATTACTAAACCTTGTGGAAATCCACCTTTGTTAATGAAATTAAGTTGGAAGCCTGAGTAGTCGACGAACTTAAGGGAAGGTCAATAGGGACATACAATTTGCTTTATTAGCGATATAGCTAACCTCGATCTTTGGCCATATTATATTATATTCTGTGCTTTAGCTTTAGCTTTGTAGGTATACGCTAATACCTACATTACATACTTACTACATAGCTAATTATATTACATAAGTACATGGTATTAAAAAGGTTCATGCAGTGATTAGGCACACTACCTCTAACTTTTCAAAGTTGTATAAGTACATTGACTTGTATAGAAAATAATGTCACTTGCGAAAACTGCACGCCTGAGAGGTCTCTATATATAAGTAATGTTCTCAAAGGTGTATGAAGTCTTCCAATCCGCGTTTGGCCAGCGTGGTGGACTATGGTCTATGGCCTTCTTTACAAATAAGCGCATATGGGCGTAGCCTCCTTATTCTAACTGGAGGCTGGTGATGATAGATGTTAGCGATATAAATGTTACAACTGTGTCGTTGGTCTAGTATTATTACCTACTCTGTGCTAGTAGCGACTAGCTTTTCGATTACGCATCTTGAGGAAGCATCCAGCTGCCCACAAGATAGTATAAAAAACTTATTACAATGTAATAGAGCTTCATAATAATATTGTAAAATGATTATTTTGAAAAGAGCAACTGCTGAGTTTCTTGTCGGCTCTTCTCAGCAGAATCCGCTTTCCGAACTGCGCGGTGGTAGTCATGACTTGTCTGAGCCACAGGTTGGCCTACCTACGTGAAATAAATAATTTTGAATTGAATTTTGGAATTTTGAGGTCCCGGGTTCAAGTCTCGTGTCGAGATATCGTTAGGTATAATAATGTGCCCGGCGTTTTGCAGTTGTCGATGTTTCAGCCTCGGAGAGCACTTATAGCCGTAGGCCCTGCGCATGATCTCTCCGGTCGTGTTGAATGCCGAAGGCCGGCCCTTTCAGACTATGAGGAGAAAAAGAGATTGCGCATGTCTTTTGGCGATTTCCTCAGTACTTTGTTTTTCAACCTTGGCTCAAAGGTTCCAAAACAAAGTACTGAGGAATATTGTTAACGCACCTTGGTACATCCGAAACGACAATATTCACCCGGACCTTAAAGTTCAATATGTTGATAGAATAATTGCAGAATTTGCTGAAGCCCACAACATCGGCTTCATCATCACGTCAACGTTGAGGCGATCCAACTGCTCGACGTAACGCAGCTAGTGAGTAGACTTAAAAGAACAAAACCCTATGAGCTAGTTCTTACTTCTTAGTAGTGAAATAGTGAATAGTGATTAGTGATTAGTTAGTGATAATGTAGTGGCAGAGCTGCCTTAAAGAACACAAGAACAAAGTGTCTTCAGTGAATAAAGAAAAACTGAGATGCGTCTATGGACTACTTCTTAGTATGTAAGATAATTTATAAGTTTAGGTTAAAGTTAAATTACTCATTAGCCATATTATTAGGCTAGATTGTAATTATAGTGAGTATATATTTCTTTGATCAGTGTTATCCCACAAGTGGGATCCAGCTTGTGGCATATTCTAGCCCACTTAGCTCGTACAACCGATTTTTTAAGTTTATAGGCTCTCGCTTAGATTTAGGATTACCGCCCTTCCTGAAAACAATAGCTTCTAGAATGCGACAACGTAATTTCATACAGTACCCGGCGATATACATATCGATATATATACATTCGATTGCATATCGGCCTTTGGAATAAAACGCTATTTCTATTCTATTGCAAGGAAAGCTAGCCAGAAATTCACGTAGTAGGTAATTACTGAAATCTCTTCACAATCGGCGAGCACATCACGTAACATATATTAAAAAAATGCAGTCGAACTGTGAATAGAATAGAATAGCGTTTTATTCCAAAGGCCGATGTGCAATATATATCACCGGGTACTGTAGTTTGTTTGAAAATGTCAAACAGCGGTTGATACGACTTACGAGACTATGTGGGGACGCCAGTTCAGGCGTACTATATGAATTGCCGCAATTTACTAGTACGCCAATGGAAAATGGAACGCAAATGGAAAGCAATAAAATAGATTTTATTGCTTTCCATGATTGTCCTCAAGCTCAAGCCTAATCAATTATTAATTAAAGTAAATAAGTAATAAAAAGCTTCACGGGGTTAACAGCTATGGCAAAAAACCGCAAAAAATATATAGTTTAAAAAGGGAATAAATAAAAAGCTTCCATTTAATAATTATTTTTGTATTTATTGTACTACCTAATCAGGTAAAGGTAACTTAGTTATTTTACTTCTAAAAAATTAAAGTATTTAAAACTTACTTTGTTTACATAATATAATTCTTATCCATTAAATGTTAATCTTTCAAAATTCAAATAGGTAATCACTAATCATAGTATAAAACATTGGTATGAAATAAATTTTAATTTCAGTTGTCCCCTTGAGTCCTTGGCCCCAGGGGCTAGGCCGCGTTTGCCCCGTCAGGGCAAACGCGGGCAGGGGCAGGGGGGAGCCTGTATCTCTGTCCACAGTAGTAACCGAGACCACGACACTTCTGGCACAGTTCTCGAGGATGCTTCTTGGTGGGATCGCTTTTATCCAGATTTCCAGGGTTTTCAAGGGGCATCTAATATAAAAACAAATAATATTTAGTTTCATGTGCAATTATGCTATGTATAAGTTTCAGGACTGCAGGAAACCCCTATACTATATTATAGTATATACGGGTATATCTATATAAATAAAAATGAATGTTGGTAAGCGCATAACTCAAGAATGGATGGACCAATTCGGTTAATTTATTTTTTGTGTGTTCCTTAAGTTCCACGGAAACTAAATTCACGCGGACGAAGTCGCGGGCATGAGCTAATAACTTACAAAAAACAAGCTGTAATTTAGGAAAATTAAACCGACTTCATTATACCGAAATAAAGTAACTGAAAAGAGAAAAGTGTCCAAGTGTATTAAAGTAAATGTAAGCAAATAAAAAAGAATGATCACAATCCGATTAATAGTTTCGGAGAAATGCGTGGACAAACAAAAAATAGTAAATACGTACATAAATTAAATACGTAGGTACATTCATTATACATAGACAGACCAGACGGACGGACGGGCCGACACCGGAGGCTTATTAATTAGGTTCTGTGGCAACTTGGCACCCTTTGGGTACAGATCACGGAACCCTAAAAAGAATCACTAAAATCAGTTGACAAAAGGGGAAGATATCGCATATTAGCAAAATCTCTTCTAATTGCGCCAGTGGAATTATCATCTTCACAGGTTTACATAAAAATCTTTACCTGAAAGTGACCAGATCAAAATTGAGTTGGACGTGAGCTACTCACAAATTAGTCGATATTTTGATTAATTTCTTAAACTGGACACTTTCAAGTAAAATTTTTATATAAACCTGTGATGATACTGCCATTGTCGCAATTAGAATGCCATAAGCCTACTTTGTCGTATTAGTTTACAAATTGCGAAAAACCAATTTAAATTTGAATTTCGCGGGCAGACCCTTAAGGTTAATCGTAAGGTTGTAAGTATACTATAGTACATTATTGCAAAGGCCGGGAAATAGGCAATTGCAGGTCGAGTATGAGTTTGAGGACTTCACTAAATACGAGACAGGCAATTGCCATTTCTCGCCGAGGCATATTATATAGTGCTTTTCTGTAAAGAATGCAGGGAAATAAAACACACTTTTTATATTATACATTAAATTCAGTTAATATTAAAAGTTACATTAGACATATTGGGGCAATTACTAAAAGAAAATGTTATTGATTTCCCCGGTACATTTATGTTTGTTTGTTGAACTGAGGTTTGCAGGTGGGCATTAGATGTAGTGGTAGATGGCTGAATATGCTGTTTTGAGGTGGATGGCTGTGGACTTAGATGTTGGAAAGTGGCCTTTCTGTTTCCGAATTAGGTTGCAATGTGATGTTTTGATTTATTTTATTATTTATATCAGTTTTGTTTTCAATTGAGTCCTCAATGTAGCCTTCAGCCACTTTATCGGACTTCCAGCCTCCTTGTCTTTTCAGAGTCGTCAAATTCGCTCCAGAATCAGCCAGAAGAGTGGCTGAAGACCTACGGAAACAGGATTTGTCAAGTTTAAATAAGTTGCTACTTCTTTAGGTATTTTAGCTATTTTATGTCTTCCAATGACCTGCTTTGTGCACTTCCCTTTCTGAAATTTAAGAAAAAACCTATCTGATGTTGTTTTCGCTGGACGAAGATTATAATATTTTTTTACATAATATGTTAGCAACTCTCCTTGGATTACAAATATCCGGTCAACCTTTGTTTTAGTGTCGCGCAATGTTATTATTGCTTTGTCATCAAGAAAGTCTATGTCTTTTGTGGTAATATTATAGAGTTCGATACTCCGACATGCTCCGTTAACGCCTAATATCATAGCAACCTGTAAAAAACAAAACTAAATATTAAGCTACAGCCACGGACAGTATATTTAATAAGACTCATAAATCCTGTGCATCAAAATTCATCCAAATCCATCCGCCATTTTGGTTTAACTGTGTCTCAAATAAATAATGAATAATTATATTTACCTTTGTGGCTAAATATATATCATCTGGGGCTTTAATTAAAAATTGCTTTATGTTTTCGCCAGTAAAAATTTTCGATTTCTTGCTTTTGAATCCGGTCGATTGTCGTTTAAGAAAAGTAGATAAGTTCCCATAATTTTTCAAATTAATGCCGTTTTTAACATGAACTGTACATTTCAGCATGGAATAAATTGCCCATAATATAGATGGCTTTTTAGTTTTGGCAATCTCATTGAAATACGCCAAAAATACTGTTTCGGAGAAAATGTTCACTTTTTTCTCGTTTTTCCAACTCATAAAATTTTCATATACTTACTTTCATGTATATTTCTTTTGACTTCGTTGGAAGCAGGTTTTCCATTGCCAATTTGGCTTCTGATCTTAAATCTGGTGGAGTACAATCAATCTCCATTTCACTCTCTGAACCGTTTGAACTCATTTTAATTATTATTAAATTTATATTTTTAAGTAGGTATGTAATTAACAAATCAAGACGAATTTTCAGCTTAGCCGCCATTTTTTTTTTATCATCTGTGCCGACAGGCAAACGCATTTATGGCTATACAGATACAGCCACGTAAACGCAATTTTTACTATTTAAGCAAAGAGACTATGGTATGCCAAGAATGACAAAAGAGATCCGATCAAAGAGTATTTAATAACCCCAGCACGCCGTTTCATACAACATTGCAGGAGCGTTGTAATGTTCCAAATTCAAAAAACACTCCTGGAATGGATTTGATTTTCTTTGTCCGAAAGTTCGATACTTCGCGTGTTCTTTTTTCGAAAATAATGACAATATTTCCATGCATGTTTGAGAAAAGAATATTTACTCCTGTATACTTAGTTTGTTTATAAAACACGCACGGTGACGCACACTACAATAACAACGCGCAAAATCCGCGCGTGGAATCGCGCAGAATCACGCGCCCGGAGCGGTGCGCGTCGCAGTGTGAGATTCGCCTTAGATATAACAACGAACATTAAAAAATTAAATCTAAATTGACATCCTACTAGTTACATATTTTGAAGTTGGTTGAAATAGAGCGAAACATGCGTAATGAATGGCGTATCGTCATTGGTTCAGTGCGAACTGTGAACACATCATTATGGTCGCCAAAGGATAGCTATGTCCACAGCAGGATATATTATCATGTCTCTTGTAGGTTACACACAGCGCGGTCTTGCGCGATCGTATCCAGCGGCTACCTGAGGGTTGGGACTTATCTGTTTGGACCCTGTATATCGCGTCTGCGAATTCCCACTTCAACAGTCATTCGATGACAAGTTAGTCTTTGCGATCTCACCTGATGGTAAGTGATGATGCAGTCTAAAGATGGTAGTTGGCTAAATTGGCAGGGGCATGGCAGTGAACATTCAGCCCATACCCCGAGTCGGTTACTATACACGCCACATCGTGCTGGAACGCTAAATCGCTTGGGGGCACGTCTTTGACGATAGGGTGGTAACTTGCCACGGCCAAAGCCTCCCACCAGACCACATCAGACATTAAAATTCCCAAATTGACCTCGCCGGAAATCGAACCCGAGACTTCTCAGTTATAAGACCACAGCGCTCACCAGTGCGCCAGGGAGGTGGTCGAAATCGGATCTGCATTCCGAACCGCTGGTAGTCTTGGCATTTGGCCTACATTACTATAATTTTCAATATAAATAATTGTCATCGATTAAGGTGGATTATACGGGTCTGCTCGCGAAATTCAAATTTAATTTGAATTTCGCGGGCAGACCCGTATATTTTTTTTCCGCAATTTGTAAACTAATACGACAAAGTAGGCTTATGGTATTCTAATTGCGCCAATGGAATTATCATCTTCACAGGTTCATATAAAAATTTTTACTTGAAAGTGTCCAGTTTAAGAAATTAGTCAGAATATCGACTAATTTGTGAGTAACTCACGTCCAACTCGATATTTTGATTACTAGGTCACTTTCAAGTAAAGATTTTTATGTAAACCTGTGAAGATGGTACTGCCATTGGCGCAATTAGAATGCCATACCTAAGCCTTTTTTGTCGTATTAGTTCAATTTCGCGGGCAGACCCGTATATTCCACCTTAAAACTTAGCATTAATGTAGGCACCTGTCTATGAGGATATACGTTGATTTTGCACTTGTTGCAGCTTTGCCCACTGTTGGCCCAGGAGTTCGCGCTCATCCACAGGCGGTTGCATTGGGGACACCTGTACTCGCCGAAGCATCGCTTGCTGCCCTGATACGGCGTCAAACCCTGCTTCCCTTCGACAACAGCTTTCCCTTTCCTTTTCTTATGGGCCTAAAACAATAAATTATTATTTTATATCTAACTCATAGGTACCTCATTAATTTTGATTTTGATGGTTAGAGAAATCGTCCAGCGTCCTAAACTGTAAACTATTTACTAGGTATAGTATAACATGGTATTAAAGGTAAGTAGGTGCATAAAATAGTATTAATTCATAATTATTTACCATGTTTAAAGTATTTCTTCGATGTAGATTCTACTCGTATGTTTTGTCGGTGCTATCCATGTGGCAGTCCACCTAGTACTTAAATTGATAAGTAGGTACTATTATAAGAAGTGTCACGTATCGCTGACAATAGGAATGCTACCTTCATAAGCTATACCTGATACCTATGTATGTAACAAAATAAGTATTGTAGATACCAACAATGGGCACTAGAACGATTCCGCGAAATACCCTGACTATAGATAATATTATTATTATAGACAGAGGTAGAGACCCCACCACAGACAACACAAAATAATAAACTCGTCGGACATTCAGTACAGGTGGGTAACTTTAGAGACACGTTATTAAACAATGTGAGTCTTTGGTAAAATGGAATTGAATAGGGAAATAGCGTTAAAAATATATTAAGTATTTAAATTGTTCAAATCAAGTGTTATTATCATCTAAATAATTCGTCGATATAATTATGTAATAATAAATATAATTAGGTGTGACGCATGGTAGGTAGGAAATAGGGTGTGACGATCTTTAGATCATGCAGTTGTCAGATAGCTTCAAGATGTTGCTTGCGCCCATGGAAATAGGAAGACTAAGTCGTAATTCCTAGTTCCATGCTTTCGCTTTACTGCTGCGATCTCACACGATGAAAGTCGTCATCAAAGTGTGTTAGAGACCTGGGGTCTATCGCGTAACTTTTTCTCAGTCCTTAAAGGACTGCATCAATGTCAAAATATGATTTTGGGCTTCTCCTATTGGCCAAAACCATCTTTTGACATTGAAATAGTCCTTTAAGGACAGCGGTAAAAGATACGCGATCGCCAGGCTGGCGCACTAGGTAGTCGTATTTCCTAGTTCCATGCCTGGCGCAGGGTTAATTTTATTAAATAGGGTCTGCCCGCCAAATTCAAATTTAATTTGGTTTTTCGCAATTTGTACACTAATACGACATAGTAGGCTTATGGCATTCTAATTGCGACGATGGCAGTACCATCTTTACAGGTTTACATAAAAATCTTTACTTGAAAGTGACCAGTTTAAGAAATTAATCAAAATATCGAGTTGTACGTAAGTTTATAGGTACTCACAAAGTCGATATTCTGACTGATTTCTTATACTGGACACTTTCAAGTAAAGATTTTTATATAAACCAGGTTTATAATATAAAAATCTTTACTTAAAAGTGTCCAGTTTAAGAAATTAGTTAGAATATAGACTAATTTGTGAGTAACTCACGTCAAACTCGATACTCTGACTAATTTCTTAAACTGGACATTTTCAAGTAAAGATTTTTATATAAACCCGTGAAGATGATACTGCCCTCATCGCAATTAGAATTCCATAAGCCTACAATTGTATTAGTTTACAAATTGCGAAAAACCAAATTAAATTTGAATTACGCGGGCAGACCCGTATATTTTAGTCTACATAATCTATAGCTTGGCAAAAAGAGTAGAAATTAATAGGGGTACCAATCACGTACCAACAAGTCCAAGTTGAAGAGTTGGACGTGAGTTACTCACAAAGTCGATATTCTGATTTCTGACTAATTTCTTAAACTGGGCACTTTCAAGTAAAGATTTTTTCTCAAATTTGCTCGGAAATCGCTTCTTTATTTAAAAAAAAACGAAACGTCAATTGGCTCATTGCTGGCGTGGCGCCAGCAATTACGTAACAGGACACTAATGTAAATTGCTGGACAGGTACGAGGTTTTTAAAATGTACACTTTCCTCTATTAGGTGTTTCTCCTCTGTGATTAGGTGTTTTAAATGTGCATTTCTTTCGCTGAGTTATACAATTTAAAAAAATAAGAATGAATTTTTTTTAAATGGAACAAAAAGAGCGTGGTTTAATTGGAGGTAAAGAATTATTGGTGACTGGTGTTTTCTTTAATATATATATAGCTGCTCGTGCTGATTCACTGATTCACTGACTGATTGATCACCTCTCCTGTAAAATTTTGTATGAAAAATTTTTTTTCCACCGATGGTTTCGTATAGAGGACAAAAATTCATTCGGAGGAAAATTATGGAGAGAGCTGATGATTGAGGATTTCGGAGACGGATGAGGAGCACGGCCAGGGTATTGAAGATAGGTGGGGGGTGCTCGAACAAATGTCACTCGAAACCTCATCCAATTCGCAGTGAGCTGAAAAAAAATTCAAAATGGCGGAAAAAAGATGGCGGCCATACAAATTTCGTCGGTGTCTATCTCGGAGAGTATAAAAGATAGAAGAGTGGTTTCCTGGCAAAAGCTGATCAAGACCCTAAGGTCTACTTGACGAACAGAAAAAAAATTCAAGATGGCGGAATTTTTTTTTTCTTCATACAAAAATATATGGCGAATATTGAAGAGACTAGAAGCCGGGAATCATGCACGACTTTGATACAATTCCTTTTCAAGATTTTTTTTTATTGAAGAATTTTCATTATGACAAATGATGACATATGATGATCGAGGGTTTGGAAGGTGGGTGAGGAGCACGGCCATGGTAATGTAGATAGGTGGGGGTGCTCGAACAAAAGTCACTCGAAATCTCATCCAATTGGCAGTGAGCTGAAAAAAATCCAAAATGGCGGATTCAAGATGGCGGCCATACAAACTTCAACGGTGTCTATCTCGGAGAGTATAAAAGATGGAAGAGTGGTTTTGTGATAGAAAATGATCAGGAGCTGAAAGTCTACTAGACGAGTAGAAAAACCGCGGTCCGCTTGCGGGCCGCGCACCCACGCGCCCTACTAGTTTACAATATACTTATTTCTTGTTCTGAAATAAAAATGGATTCGGAATCGGATGAAGAATTAATGGACTTTACATCACCAGATATGGCGGAAGAAGCTAAAATTCTATCAGAAAATCTTTTACCACCAAAATCTAAAGAAAAATATGAAAAGGCTTATGAAGACTTCATTCAATGGAAAACCGGAAAAAAGACAAATTCGTTTTCAGAAAATGACCTTATGGCCTATTTTAACGAATTGAGTAAAAACAAAAGGCCATCTACATTATGGTATGAATACTCAAAGCTAAAAACTACATTACGTTTAAAAGAAAATGTAAATATTGGCGATTACTCAAATCTAACAACATTTTTAAAGAGTACTCAAATCTAACAACATTTTTAAAGAGAGAGTTTTTAATTGTACTATAACATTTAACATGAAATAAAACAGTGTTTCTTTAATTATTTTTTATTGTTTCCTCGCAAATTAGAGAAAAGTACTATATAAGCCTCGGCCGAAATAGCAATTCATGGCCTCGTTTACTTAAAAAGGCCTCGGCTAGCGCCTCGTCCTTTTAAAATCACTTGGAAGTCCTCGGCTTCGCCTCGGCCTTCCAATGTTGCTCGTCCATAAATTGCTTTATTCCGAGCCTCGACAATAATGTACTATTATATAAACCTGTGAAGATGATACTGCCATTGGCGCAATTAGAATGCCATAAGCCTATTTGTTGTATACTTAGATTAATTACTAATTAATCTAAGGTTGTATAGTTTACAAATTGCGAAAAACCAAATTAAATTTGAATTTCGCAGGCAGACCCCTATAATCCATAAGGCTAAGCGCGCACAACGAAAATAGAATAGAATAGAATAGAAATGTTTTTTATTCAAATAAACTTTTTTACAAGTGCTTTTGAATCGTCGATGAGTCTACCAGTTACCACAGGTTCGGAACGCCGCCGTTCCTGTCGAGAGGAACCAGCAAGAAACTCGGCAGCTGTTGCTCTTTACAAAACAAGTTCCTTTACAATATAATAGGATATTATGCCATGTATGCAGTGTTTCCACAATGAGGGGAAGTTCCACAAAAGCATGCCTAATTTTAATTCAACACATGTTAAGACGGGCAGACAGAAAGTAGCCCCATTCCCGCCGGTGAAACCCGTTCACGAGCATGACGCATGACCCAGCCATTGCTTCGCTCAACCATATTTGAGGGAACGTAAAAAAATAAATCGTTGCGAAAAAATCGTCAATCTGTGAACCATCAAAATACATTAGCATCCACGCACTAAGAAAAAAACTCATGCGATTTAGAATCGCAATTACTCTGCGATGCGATTTCGTACCAAATTTTGTGTTGTATGGAAAAATACGGCCCCGCGCATTGCGCAGAAAATCGCAAGCGCAACTTGCGATTTTCTGTCAGTTGAGTAGTAAGCTATCGTGATGTGTGCCAGAAGTCAAAGGCCTGTCTTTCGTAGTGCGATAATAAGTCGTGGTGCGCGTAGGAATAATATTCGTATTGCGATTAAATTTCGCATGAACATGCGAAATAAAAATCGCATCCCTACCGCTTGTTCCGCGCTCTCGCTTGCACGCTGTTCATCGATTTATAAGACGTTATCACGTCAAAAAATTTGTTCCGTTTCTACTCTTTTTTGCCAAGTTAAGCCTACGTAGGTACCACTTGACATTGTCATTGCAACGATGCACTATGCTAATGCGTCGACTGAATTTTATCAACATTATCAATAATTATCAACATTCACATCGCCAGCCTAGGCCTACTACTATAGAGGTCTATACTCTCAGACTTAGAATGGTTTAGGCCACGGTTTAGGCCATGTCTGCATTTTTTAAATGATTTTTCTAAATTATATAACGTGTTTTTTTTGTTATTTACAAACATGAATGGAAACTGGAAATTTCTCGTTGAACATTGAACAAGGTCTGATAATTTAATTATGTTAGTGTTTACTGAGACATTGCTCACGACACACACATAAATGTGTTATCCGTAGGTACACAGCGATGTGCGTGTGTGTGAGCTTGTTTTGACGCCACATATAAGGTTGCGGTTTTATTGACGACAAAAGCGATAGGTGCGATTTCCTAAAGTTTATACATTGGTCGTAATCGTATTCGATGACATTAACAGCACTGAATTAGAGCTCAAATTCGCGTAGGCATTCTTATACGTTAAAGAATGTACGATAGGCTCCATAAAGCTTAATGTTAAAATCGGTTGTACTGAATTTGTAACTTTTAATCAATACAATCAAGGCTTATTTTAATTTGACGCTAATGTCATCGAATACGAATACGATCAATGGAATAACTTCTAGACAATTAGTACCAATTTTTAGAGGTGTGTCTATTTTACTGTTTGCAGAAAGTTTTGAAAGCCCACCGCTTTACCATTTCAAGAAATATTATGAAATAATGCTGCTAATTATTAATAATCGGAACCTTATTAACTAACAACTAATTTTAAAATAAATGCTTTTTCTTTCTTTCTTTTCTAACACAATAATCATTTTTATACCATCGATAACAATACTACATAACTTATCGATAATAATTTCTCCCCTGTTTTGGCCGGGGAATCCCCTATAAAACCAAAGGGAATGCAAATCAATGCTGCCAGAATTTTAATGGAAAATGGAAATTGGAGAATGAAGAATTAAACATAAATATTCTTTTTTTTTTATACAGTATAGGCAGACGCTTGACCACTATCACACCTGATGGAAAGTGATGATGTGGCCTAAGGTGGAACGCGTTTGCCTAGAAGATGCCTATTACTCTTGCTTTAAAAGATACCCAAATTGTATGTGTTAGGAAACACAGATCTCGGAAGAGCGTTCCAGACCCTAGCCGTGCGAATCAGAAATGAAGACTTGAACCGCTTCGTGCGCGTGGATGGTATATCAACGATATAGGGATGGAAGCTCCTCCGATGTCTTGCAGTGCGGTGGTAAAAAGGTGAAGGAGGCATAAGGTCGAAGAGCTCCTGAGCACACTCACCGAAATATATCCTATAAAACACCGATAAGCCGGCAACTTTACGGCGGTGATCGAGGCTCTGAAGTTTGGCTAAGAGTGGTGAGTCCTTGCCAATGAGTTACCTAGCTCGACGATCTACAGCATCTAGTGATACTTAGCGGAGCCATCGAAGAGGTGACTGCAGTACTCCATGCATGACCTAACCTGGGCTTGATATAATGTAAGCAGTTGTTGCGGCGTGAAGTACCGCTTCACCTTATTAAGGATGCCTAGTTTTTTGGCGGCAATCTTGGCCTTAGCTTCTGGCTCTTCCAAAGTTTATAGTAGCCGAGATGTCGAGACCTAGGAGATCAATGTGGTCGGTGATTGGTATTTTTATTGTATTGGTGAAAGGGCTCCGTTTAGCTGAGAGCAGACATGCCTGTGTTTTTGTAGCATTAAACCCCATCAGATTGGCGATTCTAGTCTATTTAGACTTCGTGGCACTATCGATTCACAAAATTACCGCTTCGTTTATGAATATACCACCAGTCTAAACAGCGCAAAACACCCAATGCACACATCCAAATACCACCCCATCGACAGATGCCAAGTCACGCACACAAAGGGAGGGGGTAATCCGAATACTCGGTTTATATAGACCGCGTTGATGCAAACCAAACCAGTTTCACTCGAGAAGGTAAACAAAACAGATACAAGAGACAAATTGCGAGTTTTCGCCAGGCGATTGACCCACCAATGGGTATGTTTTTAAAATCATTTCTTATCTTTAAGTAGAAACCTTGACCTCCATTACTTCCAGAGATCTACTTCCTAGAAAAATTGCCCAGTGGTTGCATCACGTTTTGTTGTCAATCAATTTCATCGATTGCCATAATTATATCTAATCAACAACGATACTGATTAGATAATTTAATCAATTATTTATTTATAGACTAAATAATCTCACAGACCGGATAATATGTGGGGATTTCCCTTCCTTTTATAAACCGTAAAATTTTAGTGACGCAGTTTTACTATCTTAGGGTACTTGTAAAGTTTAACCCCTCAATATTGCCTCAATAGATTTCATGTAATCTGATGTTGAAATTGAATAGAAATATTAGTTGCCGGTTCCTTTTTAAATAGGTAGGTTCATAATGCCTTTGAGACCCTTTGATTTTTCGGTAAGTAGGTATAGGAAATGCCTTTCCTACATGCGTCTTTAGAATGTAAGTTTTCTCGGTGCCCACACAAGATCAGTTCAGCGATAGAGCCGTAAACATTTTATAGACAGATAGATATACACTGGCATTTATGATTTCGGATTGTGACTAGCATCTATTTCTACTATCACCGCGATGCATCAATATCATCATTGGTTAGGGCATACTCTCATCTTTGCATCACGTCGTCTTTAAGTGCGTCACACTCACAACAACTATGACAAATGTTTGGGTTTTTAGACCCCTCAAAGGTTTTATAATATCTCTGTGACGTAGAAGATAGGAATCCCTTTTGATTGAGAATTTGTTTTCATGGCGATTTTGATTTTATGAGTAGCAGTTATTTTAGTTCATATTATTAATTATAGGTACCCATTACCCAACGTCTTATGTCATGGTAGGTACTCAATAGCTCAATCAGCATTTACATTTATAATTTGTTGGTTTCTTATCACTTATCAAGTTTGTAAACAGTCCTTGTTTATAATGTGTTATGTTTATTTAAGCATTAGCTCTATCTTCAGTTGCAGATGCAAATTGTGGAAGTGCTTCATCGCTAAAAATTTTCCACATATTTATATCGCTAGAATTCTTTCTTTTCTTATCTTCAGGCAAAAATTTATGGATTTCAAGATTTTTAGTCTTCATTTATCTCTGGATTTCTCTTCCTTTTCATATTACATATTATTATCTCTGGCCTATTTTTTTAGAAAATTTCTTTAGTTTTCAAGAGATTTATTTTCAAAATGAGCAATTTATGCGTCATAAATCATAATCGATATATTCTGTTACGTACTCGGGTAATTTTAATTTTTTTAAACCAATTTACCTTCTATTTTGAATATTTTACTTTCCTTTAGTAGAATTTACGTTATATTATGTGGCCCGTTGGTTTATCCTAACCTAAACTAGCGGCACGCTATGATGGCCGGTTTGACACATTACAATAGTGATGTGGAATGTCAATTTATTCTCGAACAAAAAACAATTAAGTTTTGTTTTTGTACCTGATTAAATAGGTTTAATAAAACAAAAATGTATATGTTTATTTAATTTATTTGAACGAACTGAATATTTGAATGAAAATGAATATACATACTTTATATGCACACAAGAAACATATGAATACAAAAGATACCAAAAAAGGTGCCACAAAAGGCCATAATTAATCAGATTCGTCCATACTAATATTTTCACTGTCGTCACTGCTATCATCACCTACATTAATAATTATATGTTCGTTTTCTATAATATTATCTATTTTCACATCTCTTTCATAATCTTCCCTTATTAATTTAACAGTTCTATTCACAACCTTTTCCCAGTCTCCTTTAGTCACATGTTCACAAGCTTCTTCTAATAATTTTAGCATTTTTTTTGTGGTAAATGGGGGTTCTGTATTGTGTCTTGCAGCATATCCCTTAATTTGAGCCCACACCAACTCAATCGCATTATACTCACAATGGTAAGGCGGTAACCGTATAACTCTGTGCCCATGTTCTAATGCTATTTCGTCAATGACGTATCGGTTCTTGGTTGGTTTGTTTTCTTTTAAAAGACGTACTAATTCCGCTTTTAACATATTCATGTTTGCATCTACGCCATTTTTACGAAGCCATGCGACGATATCAGCTTTCTTTTGGGATTGGGCAGGTGGCTTGTCAATTTGCATCGAGTGGTATGGGGCGTTGTCCATAATTATAATAGATGGTTCAGGGAGGCTACACAACATTGAGGTAAACCATTCAGTAAACTTTTCTCCATTCATGTCTTCATGATAGTCTCCAGTGGTTTTTGACGCAAAAGCCATGAGAGAACCTTCGACAAACCCGTTGATGGTTCCGGCGTGATAAATTATAAGTCGCGATCCTTTTCCTACAGGAACTTTGGAAGTAGATGCTGCTGTGTCATCGTTCCAAGAACGGTACGGTTATATAACATACGGTTGTATAACAGTATGGTTAGCATTAAGCCATGTTTCATCCAAGAACACAACATTTTGCCAATTTTTGATTTCTTTCACTTGCCGTAAAAAAGTATACCTTGCCATCGCTATATCAAATCTTTCCATCAATATTTTGCGTTTGTTACATTTTTTGTATCGAAATCCAATGGTCTTCAAAATCTTCGTTAAAGAACTTTCCCCACCGAAGAATAATCCAGCTTCCTTCAGTGAATGCACCAACTTTTTTCTTGTTGGATACTCCTTCTGTAAATAGTAGCCGTAAACATGTCTTCGGATAGCATCGGCATCAAAGCTATCGATGCCTACGACTGGTTTTGCTCGTTTTCTCTTTTTTGGTGTGTGAAGTTTATTTTCTTCTGTGCCAGTCTCGCCATATTTTTTTTTAGTTATCCGTCTAACAGTTCGTTGTCCAATATTAAGCGCATCAGCTACGCGTTCAACCACTGACGTTATAGGTAAAATTGGCCCTCCATTTTGAGCTTCACGATCGAAATAGTTACGAAGGCGTATTACGAACTCACGTGTCTGACTATTTAGAACAGTTCTCTGCGTACGTTCGGTCATATCGACGAAATCCACAACAAAGGGCTTGAACAGAGTCCAAATTAACGAGCAAGGGTCAACAGTAATGCAGTATCAATATTTGAAATCCAAAGCCAGGTCAAAACTATATCACAATCGCATTGCACTGACAGTTTATACTTTTCGAAGCAACGTCAATTCGAAACTGCTTTGTTTTGCATTGAGCATTGACGCGAGTTTGCCGGAGGTAGTAGTTGTGCTAGCCAGCGATCCTATGTGACGATCGTATTAGATTCCATTTTTAAAAATTTTCAATTTAGAAAACCAAATGCCGAGTTGTGGTATATATCATATAAAAATAAAAATTTTACCTTTTGTATGAAACAGCTGATATTTTTTTGCGATTTCAGAGGTTTGTCCACATAGTGAAAATTGTTCATATTCACAAGTACATTCACCCCTTAAATGGTGCAAACTGATTTTTCTACACTTGTATACATTTTAGAAATCAATTTAATAAATAAATTTTGAGTCCTAAACCTAAAACTACATTCGATAAAATTTATGAATCTCTGCACATCACTATCGTCAATAAAGTAATACAATTATTTCCTTCAAAGTCGTTATCAATTAATACGGAACTTCATGAGCGGACAAACGTCAAACCGGCCATCATAGCGTGCCGCTAGTGTAACGGGAAAACTGCCTGCGTCATCGCGATCACTTACATCTCACATGTTTCTCTGTAACCTTGTAAATAATTCGCGTGACGCGTTGAGGGGCGTACAGCGATGACTCACTTCGATTTCGCCATAATTCACCCAGCAGTTATAGGAAGGTGTTTTATTTGGGTTAGCTACGTTTTAGTTAGACGCTCTATATTTTAGTTAAGGTTAGGTCTTTGAGTTTTGGAATGATCATTTTCTGCTGTGGTAACCCTATCAGTAATCACGAATTATCTCACCGGAAGATGGCCTAATGCGAGTATCATTGCAAATGTTACGCTATAGGTGGCTATAGGTTTATTATTATAGATATAGCTCATCCAATTGAGGCCATGAGTTATCAAGCCGCGTCAGTGTGACTGCAGCATGAACATCCTCGTCCTACTTATTATGCAAGCGATAATAATATATTGGAAAACGCTTGTACCAAAATTGATGATAAATAAAATTATTTGATGTAGTTCGTCGTTGGCGTAAGTCAAGAATCTACCACTGGTTCCGAAAGAAGATACTGCAACTGAGAAAAACCGGCAACAAAATTAAAGAATGCTTCAAAGTATTAAAATATTTAGCTATAGGGATAATAAATATCTTGTGGACAAATCCGACTGCTTCCATGTACCTAACTGACGCTTGTGTGGCAACCATAACAAGGCTCAGTTTCTGTCGAGTTCCAAACTGTTCTCAATCTTGGTTTTCTCTCTTTCCAGATACGTTAAATATAAAACCATTAAGTCAGGACATAGAGTGGTCTCTCGATGCGCCGAACGGCGGCGTCGGGGCCACTCGGGGGCTGGTTGACCACGCCCCCGCCGACATGGCCAGCTGCTCCGGCGAGGAGCGCCAGCTGCGCCGCGTCACTGGCCGCTGGGGCGCCGAGTGGTTGAGCTGACTCGGCACCGGGGCCTTCAGAACCGCTGGCCTGCAATGGCCAGCCGATCACCCCTTACCGTTTCCCCGGTGGGGGGCCCCGCGCCCAGCTCTGCACCTCACCCTCCAGCAGTACGAGGATCTGGTCGCCAAAGCCGAGGCGTTGCTCAGCCGATTGGTGGTCAACGAACGCTACGATTCCGTTAACAACTTCATCTCACTCTACGACGCGTACATGGCCTCGCCAGACGAGACCTTGCAGGAGTTCTTCCCGAAATACAACCCTCCTATCCGTCCTCACAAGCACACTTGCGTAGGCTTAGGCATGGAAGTGATGAAATGTCTTAAAGTGCTGGAGAAAGATTTCCCCGGTATCACGAAGTCAATGATGCTGGTGTCTTGTGACGAGAATATCCAGGATTTGATGGACTATGCGACGTCGTGTCCCGGACCGCAGGGCTTCTTGGTCGAGACGGAGAAGGACCACGTGATGGTGGCCTGCCACGTGCGGGTCGCGGGCAGACCCGGCTTGTTCCTCTCGGACTTGGGGTACCACATCTCGCGCGTCGTCACCGTAATGGCGGATCGTTGTTACCCACACACAGGTAAGGCAATTGAATAAAATTATTATTAGTTATACTTAGATAAGAAATAGGAGTAGTAGTTGACAAGTTGGAGAACCAGAGGTGCGATTGTCTAAACATTGCCGATCAAAATCTTGTTCATTTCATGGCATTAGCGTCAAAGTAAAATATTCCTTGACTGGTATTGATTTAAAGTCACAAATTCAGTATAACCGATTCTAACATGGAGCGTTATGGAGCGTATGGTACATATTTTGATCGGCAACTTTTAGACAATCGGGGGGGAGGGGGGGCAGAACTGAAGTGGCAATGGCAGTTAGGGTTAGGGTATTTGGAATTTAAACAGATATTTTTAAGAGGATCTTGGACAAAGCTTCAATGAAGACCTTTTTATTTTTTCTTTTAAACAGATATCGAATACTGGATAATTATGTTTACTTTTAATACAATATTTATTGGATCTGGATTATATTCTTAGTCGAATCGGAACTTTAACCCGGGGTTGGGGGTTTGAACATAGCTGCTTTTCCATGCGAAAAACTAAAATTTCAGCTATCAGCGAGACGTAGCCGCTCACAAATCCAAAAGTTATTTATAGACGTTTATAGGTAGGAGAGTATCGTCGCGTGGTTCAGAGCATTCGAAATTGGAACGGGGAATCCTAAGGATAACACAGCAATAGCTAAAAATAAATTGGTTTATTAAAGTTAAACCACTCTTTTTCCCTTTCCAGGCTGGTTCACCCAATCCGACGAGCCCCACTGCCGCAAGGAGTACAACTACCAGTTCAACTTGTACAACTCCAACTACGTGGAGTGGCACGAGCGGGAGACGCGCGGTGACAAGGTCAAGGAGCGACTGTCGTTGGTGTACGTCGCGAGAGCCTACCTGAGTGCGGTGGCTGTCACTGAGAAGAGGAACCTGGTGTGGGATATGAAGTAAGTATGAAGATTTAGGGGACATAGTTAGGTTTACGAAAGCTACAGGTAGGTTTGAGGGGGTGGGCTGCCTGGGCACCAGTAACCTGTGTCAGTGATGGGTAGCCTAAGTATGTCACACTCTCTTTAACATTTCTGTGGTGGTGTCGTGTGATGCGGGTTGTTACGTTCCCTCAAATATGGTTGAGCGAAGCAATGGCTGGGTCGTGCGTCATGCTCGTGAACGGGTTCCACCAGCGGTAATGGGGCTACTTTCTGTCTGCCCGTCTTGACATGTGTTGAATTATAATACGAAATAATTACGTATGATTTTGTGGAACTTCCCCTCATTGTGGAAACTCTGCATACATAGAATAATATCTATTAAGTATATTGTAAAAGTATTTTGAAAAGAGCAACTGCCGAGTTTCTTGCTGGTTCTTCTCGGCAGGAACGGCATTCCGAACCAGTGGTAGACTCATTGACGATTCAAAAGTACTTGTAAAAGTTTATTTGAATAAAAAACATTTCTATTCTATTCTATTCTATTCTAATGGCTGGGTCGTGCGTCATGCTCGTGAACGGGTGCCACCAGCGGCAATGGGGCTACTTTCTGTCTGCCCGTCTTAACATGTGTTGAATTATAATTAGATTTAATTACGTATGCTTTTGTGGAACTTCCCCTCATTGTGGAAACTCTGCATACATAGAATAATATCTATTAAGTATATTGTAAAAGTATTTTGAAAAGAGCAACTGCCGAGTTTCTTGCTGGTTCTTCTCGGCAGGAACGGCATTCCGAACCAGTGGTAAGACTCATTGACTATTCAAAAGTACTTTTAAAAGTTTATTTGAATAAAAACATTTCTATTCTATTCTATTCTAAACACGGGGAATTCGGTGGAATAGTTCTGACACAGGACTGATCACCCGCCTGGCGTTTGCAGGCGTCCCGTCCACAAATACAATACAAGTATGAAGATTTTGTCTGGTGGGAGGCTTTGGCCGTGGCTAGTTACCACCCTACCGTCGAAGACATGCCGCCACGCGATTTAGCGTTCCGGCACGATGGCGTATAGAAATCAATTAGGAGTATAGGTTGAATATTCACTGCCATACCCCTTCCAAGTTAGTCCGCTACCATCTTAGAATGCATCATCACCTACCATAAGGTGAGATCGCAGTCAAGCACTATCTTGCCTCGATGGCATAAAAAAAGTAACACCTTTAATAGACGACTTTAAAAAAGGAGGTTATCAATTCGACGCGTATTTTTTTTGTCGATGTTACTCATAGACGAATGATATTTACTAGAGGTTCATTTGTCAAAGATGTTACTCCATAACTCCGTCATATCTGAACAGATTTCAATAATTTTTAGGGTTCCATACCAAAATGGTAAAAATGGAACCCTTATGGTGAGACTTCCTCCGTCCGTCTGTCCGTCCGTCTGAACTATTAAAGCTATCGACATGAAATTTGGCATAGTTGTGTATAATAGTGGCCCAAAATCATTGGAATAAAGAAAAATCGAAAATTATTTTTAGTTTTAATAAAAAAAGGGGGAAAATCGGGGGGTTGAAATTCCAAAGTAAAATAACTATATCGAGTGGGGTATCATATGAAAGGCCTTTAAAACAGGCATTCTAAAACAGTTTTTTATTTATTTCTATATATAATAGTTTTTGATTAATCGGCCAAAATGTCGAAAAAAATACCGTCCCCCCCCCTTATCTCCGAAGTTTACCAATCGAAAAATCTGAAATAATTATGGTCAATAGAAGTTTATGTATATTTTACAGGAAAAATAAAAGCAACGCGAAAATTATTTTAGTTTGATTAAAAAAGGGGGAAAATCGGGGGTTTTAAAGTAAGACAACTATACCGAGTGGGGTATCATATGAAAGGCCTTAACTTGTGCATTCTAAAACAGTTTTTTATTTATTTCTATATATAATAGTTTTTGAGTAATCGGCCAAAATGTCGAAAAAAATACCGTTCCCCCCTCTTATCTCCGAAGTTTACCAATCGAAAAATCTGAAATAATTATTGTCAATAGAGGTTTATGTATATTTTACAGGAAAAGTAAAATGAACGCGAAAATTATTTTAGTTTAATTAAAAAAGGGGGAAAATCAGGTGTTTGAAATTTCAAAGTAAGATAATTATACCGAGTGGGGTATCATATGAAAGGCCTTTACTTGTGCATTCTAAAACAGTTTTTTATTTATTTCTAGATATAATAGTTTTTGATTAATCGGCCAAAATGTCGAAAAAAATACCGTTCCCCCCCCCCCCCCCCCATTATCTCCGAAGTTTACCAATCGAAAAATCTAAAATAATTATGGTCAATAGAGGTTTATGTATATTTTACAGGAAAAATAGAAACCAACGCTGTAACTAGCATAGTTTTTTTATATTAACAATAAACCTCTACAAACAAAGTTAACGATAAATAAGCAAATATATATTATAATATCGTTTTACTTTTACTTTTGGAGTATGGAACCCTCGGTGCGCGAGTCCGACTCGCACTTGGCCGGCTTTTTTTATTTGGAAGGACATATCATCAGGTTGTTGGTCCCATTTAAATTTGGTGAAAGATGTGATGAATAGCTTCGACGATGAACGAAAACTCCTCAATTAAGACGAGCAAATTGCTCGCGATTGGAGATATGTGTAGAATGTAGATTGACCCTATGAAACTACACTAAAAAGCTTAAAATAAATAAAACAAATAAAATCGGCCAAGTGCGAGTCGGGCCTCGCTCTTTTAGGGTTCCGTTAAAAAAAATTTACATAAAAATATTTCCATGTACCTACCCATGGAAATATTTTATTTTATTTTTTTAATTTAATTTAATTTTTATTATTTGTTGTTGTAGCGGCAATAGAAATACACAATCTGTGAAAATTTCAACTGTCTACCTATTACGGTTACCGAGATACAGCCCGCTGACAGACGGACGGACGGACGGACGGACGGACGGACTGACGGACAGCGTAGGCTTAGTAATAGGGTCCCGTTGGTACCCTTTGGGTACGGAACCCTAAAAACCAACTTCAAACGCCACTACAAAGTTTAAAATAATGTTAGTTGTGCTATCTTAGGTAGTAAACATCATAAGTGTCATAAATAGAATATTCAATTCATGGAACTAGGAAAACGACTACCATAGTGTGGAGATCGCGTAACTTTTATCGCTGTCCTTAAAGGACTATTTCAATGTCAAAACATGGTTTTGGCCAATAGGAGAAGCCCAAAATCATATTTTGACATTGATGCAGTCCTTTATGGACTGTGATAAATGGAATAAATCATCTGACAAATGACAATTTAAAAAAAATTTGACACTGACAATTCTTTTGTTAAAAAAAGGTATAACAGCTGTCTAGCTGCGTAGTCGTAATTCCTACTTCCATGTCTCGCTGTCTCAGATTCATAATTCATTAAACGCGCGAACTGTCAAACTCGCGAAGTTTTAATAGTTTTTGAAAATATCCAATTTTGTGATTTTTTTTCCGTAAGAGCCTTCTACAAATTATTAGAACACTAAAAAAAAAATGAATGAAAGTGGTGAAGTCGTCTGAAGTTATGGCGTGGCGTGACCAAGGGAAACAGGGATTCATTTTTACATAATATGTATATAGAATATTTTAAGAGACAGGGAAGCTTAACTTTGCATAATCAACAGTAAGTCTATGTAAGTACCTATGTGAAACACTCCTTCGGTTTTTAATGCACTCAAAAAAAAAATCAAATCACTTCGTTACTCCGTTGTTGCGTGATTGAAGGACGAACCAACAAACAAACGCACTTTCGCATTTATGATGTTAGTAAGGACAACCAACCTAATATTATAACATTTATTACGTTATTACTCGAAGATGAGAAGAGATGGATAATGTAGTACACAGTACATACTAGAATTTGCCCGCCATTTCGTCCGAGTGGTTAGGTTTTAAAAATCCCGCTCGAACCCACTGTTTTCCGAGACAAAAGGTACCTAGCCTGTGTCACTCTCCAACAAATCAAGTCCATCTGTTGCTCCGTTGCGGCATGATTGAAGGATAAACCAACATGCAAAAACATTTCGCATTTTTTATTATTAGTAGAGACTACTTACAAAAACATCTTTTGTATCCTTAGCCTCCGTTCGACTTGTCTTGCGACTCATCTTCGATTCCTTGTCACTTTTTAGATGCTTAATTAACAAATACCTCACGATAAAATTCTAAAATAATATAATAATAATATGCACAATCTGTAGAGATCACAAAAGAACTAAACATTTAAAAATAAATATACGTATTTATAGAAATCTTTTGGAAACATTAATTAATTGTCTTCAAATTACCCGAATATTATTAAAGATTAGTTATTAATTCGACTATCAAAAGGCATATCAAATATTTATCATTTGGGACGTATTCGGGGCACTACTTAATTGTTTCTTATTTGTATCGGAAAAATAGGTACATCTTATTTTATAACTCATTAGTTAGATATATTTTGGTAGGTACATTGGTAAACCTTTAATCAGTTTGTAAACATGAGACATGATGGACAAATAAGTAGCGGATGTCTTCGACTTTATAATTCATTGACCACTAATTAATATAGGTCAGTTTTCATTTATAATACAAATAAAAAAACATCGATAGTATAGGTATAAATAAAATAGATGGATATTCGACCACACGACACATATAAGTGTGGATGTTCGCCTGAAAATATTTATTTATTTATTTTACTGTACAATTAATACAATATTTTAACAACTAATTAAGCATACTAAACGATAACTCATACTTATAGAAAAAAATTAAATACCACATGCTTCAACGGTGAAGGAAAACATCGCGAGGAAACCTTCACACCTAGAGTTCTCCATAGTGTTCTTAAAGGTGTATAAAGTCTACCAATTCGCATTGGGCCAGCGTGTAGACTATATGGCCTAAAATCCTTCTCTGAGAGGAGACCTGCGCTCAGTAGTGAGACGTGGGTTGTTTACGAAGAAAATATCTCCACATAGTCGTAAATAATTTACACAGAGATATACTTATTTTATTCATTGATTAATACATAATTAAAGAAAAATAAATTAAAAAATTACTACTAATTATATTTACAAAAAATACACGCCGTCCAAGTGATCGCTAATGGGCATGGTGCCCAAAACACTGGCGCTATTACCTCTCTGAATAGCGAGGCTAAGCCTTTGGGCTAAATAAGCGCCAGCTCTTTGGTAAATATATGTATTTCCATGATCATTTTCCCATGATAATTTCTTAGTTCCACAATCACTCTTCTATTTCCTTAACTTATTCGATCTTTCTCTTTTCCAGGAGTCTTCTAGCCCGCGACCCCAAGGGCCACTTAACAGCAGGATTCTACTTCGTCTCCAAGAGGAAGGACACCCAGCTCACGATGTTCTTCGACGGCCACAGCGGCAAGCAGAGGAAGAAGTTTAATTTTGAAACATTCTTGGAGGTGCAAAAGGTACGTTTTATATTTTTCTCTTATGATCATTTTCGTGTGTGTCATATGTTACACTGAGTAAGCCATGATGGTGTGCGGTTCAAAATACGTAGATTTTTTTAAATTGATGAGATAATAATTTTGTGGTAAGTGACCGTGATAAGCAGTGATAGCCTAGTGGTTAGGACTGTGATCTCCTATTCGGGGGGTCGCAGGTTCGATCCCGGGTACGCACCTCTGACTTTTCGTAATCAAGTGCGTTTAAGCAATTAAATATCACTTGCTTCTACGGTGAAGGAAAACATCGTGAGGAAACCTGCACACCTGAGAGTTCTTCATAATGTTCTTGAAGGTGTGTGAAGTCCGCCAATTCGCATTGTGCCAGCGTGGTGACTATGGCCTATAACCCTTCTCTCAGAGGAGACCTGCGCCCAGTAGTGAGCCGTTTATGGGTTGCTAATGAATGATGATGATGATAAAGTGACCGTACAGTTTAAGATGGAAGACTTTCTACACTAAAATTAACACACTTCATGAGAAGTTTTTAACCATCAATAACAATACTTTATAATTAACATATCACTGGGTTACTCTAAGTCTAGTTAGTTTACCAACTGTATTGTGATCTATGGGTTGATGAAATTCACAGTCCTAAGCCAGGAGGTGTGAATTAGGCGGTGTAACACCCTCGGAGAGTCTTCTTCCTCTTTTTCTTCGTTCTTCCGTTCGTGCCGAACTATGAGAGTGAGGGAATAGAGATTGCGCCTGTGGTTTCACGTACAAGTTACAACTCTTGCGTATTCTTGTCTTCTTTTCCTTTTGTTTCTGAACTTAATTGCTGTCAGTTCGGTATTCCCTTGCTATATTCGGCTGTTTTGGCCGAAATTGTACTAGGAGAACATGATTATCACTTGCTCAAAACTTTTTTCCACAGATCCCAGACGAGGTAGTCGATGAAGTGGAGCAATGTAACGACCAAATGCGCCTCAGGGACGGAGAACTGCTCTCCGTTCTCAAGAAGCTAGCCACCATCATGACTGACAAGGAGTTTATGGAGGAACTTCTGGATATCAACGACAGGATTGTCCAACTCTCTGCTGGGGAGAAATAAACACCTTGCCTCTAAAGAAGAAGCTATGAAGAGAAAATGGCAGAAAAATATTGTGTCGGGGAGGACCAAAATAAAATAAGGAAATAATGAAACAAAATCACTAAAGTATCGTCCAAACATCCGTAGGGAAGAATATTTAAAAAAATTGTATACTTAATATGAAATTTGTAGAATACTTTTTCTTTTGTAAAATTAACATACTTAAGGACTTTACATAAATGACTTATTATATTATTTCTTAAAAGTGCACAGGCGTAATGATTCCTAAAGTAGATTTTTAAGATATTTTTCAGGCTACGCCTGTTTTTGTAAACCATTATTTACGGTTTTGATAACGGAGTCATAATATTATTATCATTCACTTCAAGAAATTTGTATTTAAAAAACAATCATTAAACAGTTGTGAACGGAGTCATAATATCATTCACTTCAAGGATTTTGTAGTAACTTGTAGTTTTGTAGTGTTATGTTATTTTTATTCATCTTTTAGTTCAAAAATCGGCTCATCGGGGAAATAAAATATTTAAAAAACTGAATCACGTGTCATTTTATTTATGTCTTACACTTTAACTCTTCGAAAAGTATTTCTTAAGATTCCAATTATTGTATTTATGACCTACTCTTTGTTTACGACTGCGGTTTATATTTTTCTTACCTCCAAAATATCCTGACTGCTCCTTACTTAGTATTATGAATGTGGAAGTGTTTTTGTTTGTTGGTTTCTTCAATCAAGCAGCAACGGAGGCACGGATCGACACCATTTTTTCGTGAAAATTCGTGAAGGAATATCACGAGAAAACGGGGAGATAAAAATTTCCATGTTAGGCTTATGCTGGAGAGTGACATAGGCTACTTTTTATCCCGAAAAAAACAAACCAAAACAAAAAGGGTTCCCGAGTAAATGGGGATTTTAAGACCTATCTCCACGCGGACAAAGCCGCGGGTATCGGCTAGTATGAGGGGTAAATTGCGATGTTTTCTATCTCGTACATAACGTATCTAAGTAGAGCACTTTTCAATAGGTGACACTGATCGCTGATGAATAGTTTTCATCATCATCATCAGCAACCCATCAACGGCTCACTACTGAGCGCAGTCCTCTCTGAGAAGGCTTATAGGCCATAAGTCCATCATGCTAGCCCGATGCGAATAAGCAGACTTCATACACCTTTGAGAATAATAAGAACTCTCAGGTGTGAAGGTTTTCTCACGATGTTTTCATTCACCGTTGAAGCTTGTGATATTTAATTTCTTGAACGCACATAACTTACAAAAGCCTGAAGTGCGTGCCCGGGCTCGAACCTGCGACCCTCCGAATAGGAGACCGCACTGCTAACCACTAGGCTATCTCTGCTTTCTGAATAGGTTTAAATGTATGGGTTAATTAATTATTGGCACTCATATACCATAAGAATTACCTATCTAAAAATATCGTGAGGAAATCTGCACACCTGAGAGTTCTTGATAATGTTCTCAAAGGTGTGCGAACTGCGAAGTCTGCTAATTCGCATTGGGATAGCGTGGTGGACTGTGGACTACAACCCTCCTCTGAGAGGAGACCTCCGGGACTCGAATACGTGACCTCATGATGCGCAGTCGAATAAGCTATCCACTAAACGAGGCGCGGTTCAATAGAGAAAGTAGTTTAATAGAGTAGGTAAGCACACTAATATTTGCACGTGAAACATTTCTTATCAAAGTCCACGTGTGAGATAAATCAAACGGGCTGTAATGCTGTATAACACGCAAATCAATTGAAACAAAATGCAAATCCTTACCTAACATTATGAATACGAAGTTTATCTTTTTGTTGGTTTGTCGTTCAATCACGAAGCGATGGAGCTACGGATCGATGTGATTTTATATTATGATTCCTCCTTATAGAGAGTGACATAGGCTACTTTTCATCCCGGAAAAACCAAGCATACCTATCTGAAAACCTAAGACAAAACCAAGCATACCTATCTGAAAACCTAAGATAAAACCAAGCATACCTATCTGAAAACCTAAGATAAAACCTAGTATACCTATTTGAAAACCTAAGACAACTTTGACGAAGACGCTGATAAAAGTTAGTACCTACCTAATTAAATAAATTAACGATGTTAAATATTTTTTCTTAAAATCGACTTAAAAAATTGGTGATTTATACCTAATTTAGAAATAACGATCGAAACCACGATTTCAAAATAATTATTTTAATCGCTAATTAATTTGTTGTTAATTTGTATGCTTTTTTATTGTTTTCTTAGAATGTTTTAATTTTCTTTTAATCGTTCAACAGCAAACTGTTAATTAAGTTCTCAAATAATTCCTAATTTTTTAGCATAGAATGAATAGTCAAAGAGATTTAGGTTCTCAACTTAAACAATGACGTACGACTATGACGTAGACATTTTCGCCATCTTTTTTCAACAATTTTCAATAAGTTACACCAGGTTCAGACGAGGCGAATTTTGGTGGCGAATGTTGAATATCCCCATAAATAAAATATCTCCTAGAATACAGGAGAAAGAGACGGCTAATGATGATATTCAATAAAATTCGCCTCGTCTGAACCCGGACTTCTTCTTCTCTTCTCTTTCTCCCGGGAATTTTCTCCGCAAGAAGGCGTGTCCGCCGGTTTTGCGTGGTTCCAGGTTCCACTGGTACGGCTCTCTGCCGGATCATTCCATCCAGCCGAGCTCGCTCCAGAATCCGAGCAGGAAACCCAGGTCGGCGAGGACTTCCGGAAGTGATGCTGGAGAGCCAATGTATTTCTGTCGTTGGTCGGATACACTTCTGCATTTAAGCAGTAGGTACGTGTTCCGGTGTCTCGTCGCCCTCCATGCACGCTCTGCACAGTGGGCTGTCGGTGATACCTAAAATAACAAAAACCGGCCAAGTGCGTGTCGGGCCACGCGCAGTGTAGGGTTCCGTAGTTGAAAGTCTCAAATAATATTGCTGACCTAGGATAGTGTTTTTTTTATTTATGAATATTGAATATTTATTTTGAGTTCCATGGCTTAAATACTATACAGGTAATATACTACAAAATATGCAATTTACACTTCGTGTAATACCTATTCCTACCTATTCATTATATATAGGTACTACTGCTGTGAATTTTTTTCTTGTATCCTTTAAACAACCGCAGAGGGGGGGGGGAATTGACTGTAATAAAATTAGCACTTTAAAATATCATATTTCACAAACGGATCCCTGAATTGAAAAATAGTGTTCCCACACCCATAATATTTTTAAGACCTATTCAATGACACCCCACACTATGGGATAGTCGAGAAAAAAAAATTCACCACTCCACCAATCACCACTTTACATGTAGGGGTACCTCCCCTACATGTAAAGTGGTGATTGCTTCACAATTTTATTTCACCACTTTGTCGGTGTGAACAGTGTCCTGTAATCGTACCCACAACTACCCTTAGCTTGGTTCGGTTTAGCTGTAGTAGTTTCGCTGTAAGGCGTTGATTGAGGCATGGAAAGGCCTCTTTTGTTTGTCTGCAGTCTGTATAGTGTTTGCCCAAAGTTCGGCATGTGTACTACTGTTTGGTTGTGCAACCAAGTTTTGTATTCACAGAAGGGTATGGGAACGATCGGCTCCGGTCCCATCACCTTCAGGGCTGAGGCTCGCCGTGCTAGTTCGTCGGCTGCGTCGTTACCAATATTGCCAGTGTGACCTTTTACCCAGCGTCCTTACGGATCCGTAAGGATTCGAAAGGATCCTTTCGCACGCGTCGACGCGCGATCCTTACAAGTTTGTCTCAAACTATCGGCATAAATCCGAATCGATCCTCACAGATGTGGTTTCAGCCTTACCAACGTTTAAATACCTACGTAATTAGAAATTTGTTTATCACAGATTGAAAAATAAGTTGATAAGGGCATTGAGGGGCTTGCCCGACAGATCGTGACGATTCTGAACTTTGAAGCCACAATGCCGAGTGCGAGTTTTCAAACTTACGTCACACGTTAACTGTGCGTAAATACGTCAGTTAGATAGTATGGACGGAAAAGGGGTGGAAAAATACTCCGTCCCTTTCCCGTCCATACAAATCGAAGTTAACGCTATCACGACCGAATAAGTAAAAAATCTCCCACTAGGCACACAGTAGTATCACAGAGTAACGAAGGTAAGGTTCAGTAGTATATTACTTATAGTACTAAAGCTAGAGCGAGATGACTGCAGTTGTTGTCATGCGCAGAAGTTATGTCGGCCACGTTGTAATGACAGTAACGATAAAAGCTAGAGCGAGATGACTGTTGTTGTCATGCGCAGAAGTTATGTCGGCCACGTTGTAATGACAGTAACGATAAAACATGTAACGCTGTAACGTTATATTTAGTAACTAGTTACTGTACGGATTTTCGTGCTAAATATGACTCACTGCGAGTCATATACGAGTACATGCGTTTTTTGAATTAAGAAAAAATATATAAAACGCAATAGAAAGGATACGAACCTCTAACTTTATGGTAAAGTTACTTCAAAATGCATCGATATCGTTGTAGGAGGTATTGGTTGTTTAATGAACACTGAATATATTAAAGAATAGCTCCGTCTATTTTTTTATTTTTTATTTATTTATTTGCATAAAACAAAAATATTACAAGGACAGTACAGTTTGGTGTAAACATAAACTCATTTGAGTTTTTCCGTACACCAATCGCCGTCGAAATCGACCTATCTATGTGTACCTACCTAAGAAGAAATCGGAGACAGCGACGGAGACATCCTAATTTAATCATTTACAAAGATCCCGAAGATTCACGAATATTTCAATATCAAATAATTGAATAAAACGTTGATAACGTTACGATAATCAAAAACCGGTATATGTAGTTACGGTATGCCGATTCGGTAAAAGCTGCACCAATCATTGCTATAGTCTGAATTGTGGTGGTAGACTGATTAAACCGCATTTTGCAACAATGCATTTTAGCCAATAGCGATTGAGTAACGGCCAATCAGAGGCGATTGCAATCGTTACACTGTAGCGATCATTATTAGAAAATCGTACCACTGGTACAGTTTTTGCAATACACGAAGGCGAGTGAGCTTTACTAGTGGTTACTTCGTGTACATGCACATTGCATAAGTGTGCGTGCCTGTCAAAGCCTAGGTGGAAGCGGGAAGGCGCGACCACTGCGCTCGCTCACACTTATACAGATACGACACACACACAACCATAAGTCAGTCGCCCTCGTGAATTGCAAGATGCGGCTCAAGACCGCTACAAGGGACTCTTTAGAGCATACTGCATCTCCTTTTACACGAGCAGCCTGTGAATCAGTTATTTATAGGAAACCACATTTGTGAGGATCGATTCGGATTTTGCCCATACAAAACTGTCGTTTTCCATAGAAACATGTACGGATCAAATCGGCTTTTCAATGCGTACACGACTCTATGGAAAATGACAGTTTTGTATAGGCAAAATCCGAATCGATCCTCACAAATGTGGTTTCACCCATACGCAGAAGCAGTATAACGCCCTGCGTGTACAGTACAATAATGCGTTCAGGATGCTGTTGGGGCTGCCCCGATTTTGCAGCGCATCAGGGACGTTCGCCGACGCACGTGTAGACTGCTTCTACACTACTATGCGAAAGAGGTGCACATCCTTGTTGTGCAGAGTCCGGACCAGCTCAAATAGCGTCCTGAGGGCATTTGCTGACAGGATCGATTGTCAGTACTTGAACCACTGAAGTTCATGTGCTGACAAATCGGTGCCGACTTGGGTTAATTTTTGGGTAAAAACCAGGTTGGTCTTACTAATATGTAGGTTTAAGTGTTGTTTTTTGACGTGGAAACGTCTTTATAAATCGATGAACACCGGCTGCACGCACGAAAAAGTGGCACGTTCCAACTTCCACCTGAGCCTGAGCGTGCAAGCGAGACCGTGGAACAACCGATAGAGAGGCACGATCGACCCAAGCGTTGGCTTGTGACTAGAGAAAATTGTAATTTTCAATTAACTCCTTCTTTGTATTATACAAAATAATGATAATTCAGTGATAATAATTCAATTAAATTCATAAAAGTATGCAATTTTTCATCAAAACACTAAAACTATCGTCCGTAAACCGACTTTAATAGACAAACAATTTTTTAGTTTTATTACTAACACACTATGATCCCAGTTGATCGAAATAAAATATTTTTATTTTTATATATTTTTTAGTTTTTTATTTATTTTCTAACCTAGCATTGGATGTCAGTTAGTTGATGACGACGATGAAAAAGCGTATTACCGAAAACCGGTAATGCACCGATAACGTTCCACTCACTACATTCGTGCGCGAGTATAATAGCACTGGCATTACAATTTTCAACGATCAGTTTGTCACTAGTCGCGCGATACAAAACTCGTCCCTGCATAGAGCTCTCTTCAGGGAAGCGACTTTGTTTTTCTTTTTTATTTGGCTTCTAGCCGTTGTATGGGTGAGTTATGTTTTAAACTTATATTTTAATTCGTTAATCTCTAATTTAAGTGCTACACGAACGTTCAAGATAAACCCGTTCCCATAGTAACAAAGGAAATGTGCGCATTCTAGAGCCAGACACGTTTGCCATATGTACGTATATTGAATTATGAATATATAATGTTTTCGCACAACATAAACAAAGCATCGTGTTGTAGTAGTAGGCAATATTTAGATTTCCTTCCAAATGTGTTTTTTTTGTGTTAGAAAAGAGTTGTCTCTTTCTTACTACGTGTTAGAATACGTGGCGTATATCGAGAGACGAACCCTAATGAAATTCCGCGTGCGGAAATCTAATGTACCTATCCAAATGGTATAATATTGAAATATTAGAGACATCAAGAGAATTTTCGCATGCGGAATTTCGAGCGGTTTTCGCTAGTTTTGTCCGACGCCTTAAAGAAAAATTATTGCTTCATTGTTGACAAAATTGTTATCTAGCGACATTGATTTGAAAAAAGGTTAAACCCACCAATGTTCGAAAAGCATTTTTATTGTATAAATAATTGCGTTTATTTCCGGTTTTATTGATCATAACTCATAAGTGTATACTGTACAGTCACGTTTCCTTTATCAATAAGCGCTTACAAATGCGTGTGATAACTGGAGAAAATATTAGATAAAACAAATGCTATCCATTTATTGCATACCTGTGTTGTCCATTGTTAAGGAAAATTTAACAATTAGAGATTGTTTAAAAACTTTCCGTCAATAATAGACAACCCGTGGGTTTGTCCGTACATCGGCATTCATATTTGAATCGCTTGCAGCAATAAGTGTTTAACTTATCGTATGGAATAAACACGATAGTTACATAATAATATTGTAAAATCAAAAAACAATTCAAAATTATTTATTTCATCTAGCCTGTGGCTCTGTCTGTACCATCGGTTTGGAAAGCAAATTCTGCTGAGCAAAGCCGTCAAGAAACTCAGCAGTTGCTCTTTTCAAAACTTAATGCTACAATATTATTTGGTAGCTATTACTTACTACTTATGATAAAAGTAGTAACACTATCTTTTGGATATGTACCTAATTAATAAATAAATTAACTATGTAATTACCCCGTATTAATGTGTTTTTACACATTGTTCAAATTTGTGTTATGGCCAATCTAATATAATATTATATACTAATAAATACCGTAAGAGCTATTAATCGTTATAAGTTGAGGTAATCGTAGCCCCATATTTTGGGGCTCGTAGCTCGTAGCGTACCTCTACGTACAAAATTTTCTCTCAGTCAAATAAAGAAATATAATAAGCCCATAAAAATTTATTTATGTATTGTATGTATTAACTACTCATTAATATATTCCAAAAAATTACCAATACTTAAACTGAAATAGTACCTAAATTAACTTAAAATTAATAATCTTAATGATTATATTGTGAGCGTAACGTAGCACCTTAATATATTATTTCATTCATAATCAGTAACGTGATTTTTCTCTACAACCATGAAAATTTCATTATAAATATTATGTTATAGTGTTAGTAGGTATATTTAAAACAAATATAATTAAGTTCACGACTGCTGTTCTAAAATATGTTAGTTTTTTTAAGTTCGTAGCAAAAGTCTCCTCATTTACCGACCTCATTTATTAATTATTTTTAAAACGACCTCATTTACCTTTCATTTAAAATCCGTCCCCCTAAGGCCAAGCCAACCATAGTTATGCGTCGTAGCTTTAAGAATTTCGATAATATTAATTTCATGTCTGACCTCAACAATATTGACTGGGGCACTATAATTCAGGCAGAAACAGTTGATGAAAAAGTCGAGTTATTCAACTCTTTCCTGACAGATCTGTTTGATAAGCACGCTCCGCTTCGCCCAATGAAACTCAAACATTTACCAGCCCCTTGGCTGACGCAGGACATTAGAACCTTGATGGCCAAGCGGAATGCTGCTAAATCAAAATATAAGTTACGTCCAACTGACAATAATCGTAATAAATATAAATCATTGCGTAATCACTGTAACAAGGTCTGCAGAGAAGCCCAAAGGAATTTTATTTTTTCATCTATTGAAAAAAGCCCTGAAAGGACTTGGAAATTTTTGGAGACTCTTGGGATTGGGCGTCAACAACGAGTTACTCCAGACAATCTCGATCTTGATGCACTCAACAAACATTTCACCTCAATCACTCCCATTGACAGTCAAGCAAAAGCCTCGACACTAAATCATCTTAGATCACTACCTACCTTATCTTGCTCACAGTTTCGATTTGATCCTGTTTCCAAAGATGACATAAAGAAACATATTCTCGCGATCAAGTCGGACGCTGTGGGGTGTGATGGTTTAAATCGCAAGATGATTTTACTTCTTCTTGATAATGTCTTGCCTATTCTCACCCATATCTTCAATTTTTCCTTCGCTTCCAATAAATTTCCCAGTGCCTGGCGGAACGCTCACGTTATCCCTATTCCAAAGATTAAAAATCCAACTTCTTATACTAACTATCGCCCTATTTCCATTCTACCCTTCCTTTCTAAAGTTCTCGAGCGTATTGCCTGCCAGCAACTTAACCTTTACTTAACTAAGAATAACATCCTTAGTCCGTTCCAATCTGGCTTTCGGAAAGGGCATAGTACTACCACGGCTCTCGTCAAAGTTTGTGATGATCTCCGTGACAATATGGGCCAACAACTTGTCTCTGTCATTGCTTTACTTGACTTCAGTAATGCATTTAACACTGTTGACTTTGATTTATTGCTAGCTGTCCTAGAATCCTTTAATATTTCCTCTAACACTATTTCTTGGTTTGCTAGCTATCTGTGTGACCGCCGGCAGTGTGTGACTCTCAATAATAAATTCTCTTCTCCACTATCACTTGCAGCTGGCGTCCCACAAGGTGGTGTCCTTTCTCCTCTCCTCTTCGCAATATTTATTAATACTGTCACTCAACTTCTCTCATCATCATTTCATCTATATGCTGATGACTTACAAGTTTACGTTGCTGCTCCTGCCCATGACATCAACTCGGCCATTCACAGGTTAAATACTGAACTACAAAGGATCTGTGAATGGAGTAAATCCTATGGGCTTAGCATTAACGCTGGTAAATCCCAGGTAGCTTTGATTGGCAGTCCCAAGCAATTGGTTAAGGTGGATACCAACGCTTTGCCCCCCATTCGACTTGAGGCGGGTCATTTGGTACTTAGCGGTACTGTTAAAAATCTTGGCCTCCTAATCGATAACACTCTCTCCTGGATCCCACAAGTGTCGGAAGTGAGCCGCAAAATATTTGCAACAATTGGTTCGCTAAAGCGTTGGAAAAACCTTTTACCAATTAAAACTAAAACTTCTCTAGCTAATTCCCTTCTATTACCGTTACTCGATTATGCTGACTGCTGTTACCCTGACTTAACGGAAGAACAACTTAACAAGCTGGAGCGGTTACAAAACCTTTGCATCAGGTTCATCTTTGGTCTGCGCAAGTTTGATCATGTATCCTGCTACCGTGCCCAGCTTGAGTGGCTTCCGATAAGGCAGCGTCGTGACATGCACATCCTTACTCTTCTCTATTCCATTCTTTTTAATCCCGCTACTCCTTCTTATCTTAAAGAACGCTTTTCTTTCCTCAACAGTGTTAATGCACCTGGCCGCTATTTAAGATCGCACAACGATAATCGCCTCACCTTTAACACCTGTTATGCCCGCTCCTATGGTCAGTCCTTTACCTATAAGGCTACCTTACTATGGAACTCCCTCCCCTTCGAAATAAGACACTCCAAATCACTCCCTATCTTCAAACAGCGTCTGAAAAGTCATTTTCTTTCTATGAAACCATAAGTGTATATAGTGGATATTTATGTATATATATATTTATATATATATTTACATTATATATATATTTATATATTTACTTTATTTCATATATTTTTTTTTTGTTATGTATGATATACATGTAATGTTATATTTATGTATTGTATTATATTATGTCATATTATTTATTTTACTATAGTCTATAATAATAATAATAATAGTCTATAATGTTTACAACTTTCCTCGATCTTAGCTTGCACTATCCCATTTTCTTTGGTGTTTTCCTCTCCAGACAAGGGTTGCCTGGAAGAGATTGCTTTTGCAATAAGGCCGCCTTTGCACCTTGTACTTATTTTCTTTTGTTGTATTTTAACCATTATTTCTTGTTGTGCAATAAAGTATTTTCTATTCTATTCTATTCTAAGTCTACGAACTACATAATAGTGTATTGTAGCCTACCTGTGAAAAGTAAAACTAAAGAGGAAAAAAGCGGGCAAAGTGCAAGTCGGACTCGCGCACCGAGGGTTCCATACTCCAAAAGTAAAAGTAAAACGATAATATTATATTAATTTGCTTATTTATCGTTAACTTTGTTTGTAGAGGTTTATTGTTAATATAAAAAAAAACTATGCTAGTTAGAGCGTTGGTTTTATTTTTCCTGTAAAATATGCATAAACTTCTATTGACCATAATTATTTCAGATTTTTCGATTGGTAAACTTCGGCGATAAGGGGGGGGGGGGGGGGGGGGACGGTATTTTTTTCGACATTTTGGCCGATTAATCAGAAACTATTATATCTAGAAATAAATAGAAAACTGTTTTAGAATGCACAAGTAAAGGCCTTTCATATGATACCCCACTCGGTATAATTATCTTACTTTGAAATTTCAAACCCCTGATTTTCCCCCTTTTTTAATTAAACTAAAATAATTTTCGCGTTGATTTTATTTTTCCTGTAAAATATACATAAACCTCTATTGACCATAATTATTTCAGATTTTTCGATTGGTAAACTTCGGAGATAAGGGGGGGGGGGGACTGTATTTTTTTCGACATTTTGGCCGATTACTCAAAAACTATTACATATAGAAATAAATAAAAACTGTTTTAGAATGCACAAGTAAAGGCCTTTCATATGATACCCCACTCGGTATAGTTATCTTACTTTGAAATTTCAAACCCCCGATTTTCCCCCTTTTTTAATCAAACTAAAATAATTTTCGCATTGCTTTTATTTTTCCTGTAAAATATACATAAACATCTATTGACCATAATTATTTCAGATTTTTCGATTGGTAAACTTCGGAGATAAGGGGGGGGGGCGGTATTTTTTTCGACATTTTGGACGATTAATCAAAAACTATTATATATAGAAATAATTAAAAAACTGTTTTAGAATGCACAAGTAAAGGCCTTTCATATGATACCCCACTCGATATAGTTATTTTACTTTGAAATTTCAAACCCCCGATTTCCCCCCTTTTTTTATTAAAACTAAAAATAATTTTCGATTTTACTTTATTCCAATGATTTTGGGCCACTATTATACACAACTATGCCAAATTTCATGTCGATAGCTTTAATAGTTACTGAAATAATCGACTGTGACAGACGGACGAACAGACGGACGGAGAAAGTCTCACCATAAGGGTTCCATTTTACCATTTTGGTATGGAACCCTAAAAATGAATTATATTATAGTTTTTTAATATCTATTCAATTATAGTACAAACATATAACACTATATATATATATATATATATAGTATTAGAGTTTGAACATGATACATAATTGCCTAATACATAATAAATAAATCGTTAGAATTTATTTGATTAATCTGTAATGATTTTCTTGGCCCTAATTAGTTGTTTTTAATCACATATTGATTGTAACAATATAATTACTTTGTTAAAAGTTCGCGCAATTTAAAAGTATATGTCGTCTGTAGTTACGGTTCTAATATGTATTTAAAGAATTCATTACACTATTTATTCATGTCTCTGTACTTAATAATAATAATTAGTTAATAGAGCCTTCCGAGTAATGAAACAAATCGAAATAAATGACACAATAGCTCGTTTAGTTTAATCAAACATTCCAAGAATTCAGTGATAGTGCGATATATTTATTTATATATAGCGATATATTTTAAATAATTACATAATAGGTACTATTATACTACTAACTACTACTATGTACTTGCATTGGGCCAGCGTGTTGGACTATGGCCTATAACCCTTCTCTGTAAGGAGGCGTGTGCTGAGTAGTGAGCCGTTGATGGGCTGATGTTGATGATGACTATACTAATATAGTAGGCATACGAGTTGATCTAACCCGGAAAGCGTGCAAATAGATGACTCCTTCAAAATATTTTAACTAAGCTATTGCATAGCTGCATAGCTTTTATCGCGGGCTTTGAACTAGGACAAACAGTTTGAGCGCGGCGACCGAATCAAGAAATTCCGTAACGAAAATAAACATAACACCGTCGTTCAGTAAGCGTTCAACATTTTAGGGGTTCACAAGAAGCTCTGTTTGGCGCAGTGGGCGAGTGACCGCTTTCTTTACCGTATGGTGTATGATGCCGCAGGTTCGAATCTCACTCGCGAAGTAGTGACAGTGCACTTTTCTTGTTTGTTTGTTTTTAATTATTTTTTTGCATAATTTTTACTATGCAAAAAAAAATATTGCATAAATATTATAATTGCATAAGTTGATAAAAAATACCTTTACCGCGGCAGTCCCCGAGTGCCACTTAATTTTTTTTCATGTAAGACCATTTCGGAAAGCAGATTCTAGTGAGAAGGCAAAGAAACATTGTCGTTTTGACATCATTAACGATATAATATTGTGAACTTCAATTTTACGTGGGTAGGTATTTCCCCGTGGGTTGTTGGCAAAAGGTCGCACAAGACGCCTACGACTTCTAGACCCAACTAAAGCTATTTATTTCGCCTACTCAAAAATGTATCTTTTGCGACTTCGTTCGCATGGGTTTCGGTTTCTGAAAAATACCTGTTAACTGTTGTATTTATACCGGGATAAAAAATATCATGTTTGTCATCGGATTCGGGATCTCAATATTTAAGATCCGCCTACGATCTATACCTAGATTAGTACTATACCTAGATACGTTTTCTTAATGTAAGAAACCGAATGAAAACAGATTCAGGAAAATCGTTACATACTAATTTAATATAAAAAAATATTTTTAAAAACCGACTTCAAACGGCCCGCGCCACTACAAAGTGTATACTTTATTGTTGATAATTTAAAAACCACTCGACCGATTTCGATAAAATTTCAATGGAACTACCCGGGAAGTATACCCTTTGAAACAAAAAAAGAATTTTCCAAATAGGTTCAGGCGTCTTCGAGGAATCAGTGAACATACATTAAAAAAAAACTGATTCCGACGAATTGAGAATCTCCTCCTTTTTTGAAGTCGTTTAAAAAGTTAAAAATGCACAGTCAAACATAAAGCACCTACCTAGCGTTTTTGTTCCGTTTGAGAATAGGATTTAAACTATGTCCTACAAAAATAATACCAAAACCTAGGTTTCAATTAAGACCTATTCTGGGCACGCGTCAAAGATAATTCACATGAAAATGCGTGATTCACTAGTAATAGTGTTAACAAAAGATTTAACCGCGAGTACAAAGTACTGTAATGAGATCACCCGGTGCGTTTACCCTGTGACGTCAGCGCAGATCGACCAATCACGTGTTCGCGCCAGTTTCTGCACTGATATGAGTGGCGACCTTTAGAATGCGCGTACGCAACCTACTGCGTGATTTATTTCTGTACATTGTTTAAAATCATACATATTATAGTTAGTCACAGGCTACAATTTATTCCGGAAATCAAAGATTTCCCACGGTATTTTTAAAAACTAAACCCACGCGGAAAAACTAAAGTTAGGAAATTCATTACATTCGTGTTGAATAAAATACATTTGCGGGAAAACTTGGATACGTTAGCATCGCGAGTGTAGCTTTTCAGTAGTGGATGCCGCAGCCGAAAGCCACAAATAAATATTAAAAATAAAATTAATATACCATAATAATACAAATAAATTATTAAAACAAAATTTTGAATTGTATGTTGTTTCTGTGAAGAGTGTACGGAGGTGTGACGTCACACCTCAATAGCGCTCTCTTTCTAACTTAACTATAGTTTCGAGACTAGTAAAAATTAAAAAAAAAAACAAAAATGACTTCGTCCGCGTGGAATTAGAACGATTTTCCGGCATAAAAGTAGCCTATGTCACTCTTGACCGGTGAAGGGCCTTAGACTATCAGAATTGGATATTTTACTGATAAGTATTTTTTATTTCAAAAATATTTAAAATAAAGTTTTCATCAAGTTTAAATCATCCCAACTATATTATATTTTATTATTATAAATGCGAAAGTGTGTTTGTTTGTTGGCTTGTCCTTCAATCACGCCGCAACAGAGCTACGGATCGACGTGATTTTTTGTACGGGTATAGTTGAGGACTTGGGGTCAGTTACAGGCAAGTCTGAGGCAGTCAGCATAGACTTATATTTACTACTGAATAGTCAAAGGCAGTCTGGCATATTGGTCAGGCACGTTTCAACTGACATTTCTGTCATTGTCCCATTCCACGATACCCGCTCACGTGCATGGCTGTCTCGAGGGTTTTGAAGCCTAATAACAGGGTCACCTGTTTTTAAAACGTGACGCATTAGCTTACCTACATTTTTTTATTTAATAGACTGATGCACGTTTTCACCAACAATACCTAAATCAGCCCCTAAGTAGGAATCTCTTAACGTAGGTGGTCCGTAAATATAATCCCATACCCAATTTCACCGTTAGGTATTCCCTAAAGGTTTGTGAAAGCAAAATTGACAGAAATACATAACTTAGGAAGCCCGTAAAAGTTAGGGAACGTTGGATAAAACGGGCATTAGAGTAGGGCTTGAATGCGATCCGACCTGATGGTAAGTGAAGGTGCAGCCATTCATTAATTCATTCTTTATTTAAAAGTACTCCAGAGATCATTGCATTTTTTACACTGTAACCATCATTCCGACTTTCATAGGACATTCATAGGTATCGACTATCGACATGATTTTTTGATTGGGTACAACCTGGAGAGTGACATAGGCAACTTTTCAAAAACGGATTTTTATCCCGGAAAAACAAAGGGTTAACGTGGGATGTTAAAACTACTCCACTTGGATGAAGTCGCGGGCAAAAGCTAGTATTTAGATAAGTTATTACTTTGAGCACTTGTTTCACCACTTGCTGATAAAGGTCCGATAGCCTATCCACAACTTATCTGACGGATATCGTTTAAATTACTGCTTCATAAGTATCTGATAAGTCAATCTGGCAGTAAATTTCATAAAGATTTCACACTTATCTTTCCAGCACATATATTTTTCTGTTAGATATACGTATATCAGGCACTTTATCAGCAAGTGGTGAAACAGGGCATAAGCATTGGTGATAGGCCCCTGATAACACTTCTCTGAGAGGAGACCTGCGCTCAGTAGTGAGTCGTTGATGGCTTGCTGATGATGATGATAGGCCCCCTGTATGGCTTACAAGCGCGCTACGAGAAAATTTTGTGTACCCGTTTTCTCGTGATATCCCATAGAGATTCCCGAGAAAATGACTACTTAGACAATTTTCTCGTAGCGCGCATGTTAGCCCGGCAGACCTAGCATGCATGTCGAAGTAATATCTCGCGAAGTAATATCTGTTACGTTCCCTCAAATATGGTCGAGCGAAGCAATGGCTGGATCATGCGTCATGCTCGTGAACGGGTGCCGCCGGCGGGAATGGGGCTACTTTCTGTCTGCCCGTCTTTGGCATGAATTGAATTGTAGTAAGTTTTGTGGAAATGTCATATTCTATTCTAACAAAGATGCACGGGTTAAATCAGCTTGGCATCCAGCTGCCCACAAGATAGTATACAAACTTATTACAATGTAATAGCTACTTATTATTATTGTAAAATGATTATTTTGAAAAGAGCAACTGCTGAGTTTCTTGCCGGCTCTTCTCAGCAGAATCCGCTTTCCGAACCGGTGGTAGAATCTTGACGTGTCATAAGAGCCACAGGTTGGCCTACATGAAATAAATAATTTTGAATTTGAATTTGAATTTGAAGAGAGAGAGAGATATCGTCGATGTAGACTGATTTCGCATTTACTCTTTTAAAGTTCAAAATTCGAGAAAATGACCTCGCCACTCACCATGTTACAGTTCGTAGAGAAAAATAGAGAAAACAATTTTATCTCTACTTTTGACGTAGGTAACGAGACGAATCATAGTGTGCAACTACGGAATAAATAAATACCTATTCAAATCAGTGTGTGCAACCATGTTAGTTTCAATAGAGATATAGAGATAATACGAGAAAAGGGACAGTAGACAGTAATAGACAAAATTTTCTCGCGACATGCATGCTGGTGACTCAAAGGCAGCCACTAAGGCAGCCCTAGCAACGTGTCGCGAAGGTCGCTGACACAGTGGCCTACATCGTCTCGTGTCGCGAAACGTGCTGCCAAAAACCGGCTCCGACCGACCCGCGACCGCAGACTACTGCTACTGAGCTACATTACTGACCTCCAACCAATACCTCACTCCTCCGCCGCTCTAGTGGTGAATTGCATAATGCAGTTGAAACTGATACTGCAGTCCCTGTTTCCTAATTTTGTAAATGCAAAAGAAATTCTGCCTATCACCTTTTGACGCCTGAGCAGCTGAACTCATTTCGACTGTGCTAAATGTATCTAGCCAATGGCTAAATTTAGGATTGGTAGATTAGTTGCTAATAGATACCGCCCTTCCTGCAAACAATAGCTACCTATAGATGCGGCAACGAAATATCGTAGTTTGTTTGAAAACGTCAAACATTGGTTAGGTACGAAACTATGTGGGTACGCCAGTTCAAACTTCAAGCGTACCTACAATGAATTACCGCAATTTGCTACCAATCCTAAAGATTTAGGATTCCTTAAATATTCTAAGCTATCCCCATAAATATGGGGATAGCTTAGAATATTTAGGGGATAGCTTGCATCCTGAGAAAGGATACTTTTTAGTACGGTTTATGAAGGCATCCCAACTAGTGCGGTGAAACTGTTTAATTAATAATAATTGAATCAACTACGACCTTCCGATATTTAACATTTAGAGCTAATGAGTTCAAAGATATGTTAGCATTCAAATTAAATCCGGTGGACTAGGTCGTTTGCGTGACGCAGTAAGCAATAAAAGGCATAGAATTTAATTAATGTTGTTGGTTAATGTCCGTTCTAATTAATTTAAAATAAATAAATAAAGTAGTTCGCTCGTTAAAAGAATATCAACTGAAAATCAGTTCAATTGTTTTTTTCGCAAACGCCTTATTTATATTTCACTAGCTGATGCCCGCGACTTTGTCAGCGTGGATTTAGTTTTTAAAGTCCCTCGGGAACTCCTTGATTTTCCGGGATAAAAAGTAGCCTAGATGTTGACCCGAGTAATAAGCTACCACGGTATAAAATTTTGTAGAAATCTGTGCGGTAGTTTTTACGTGAAAGAAGGACAAACAAACAGACAGACAAACAGACAAAAAAAATTTAGCTTCTGTTTTGATATCTGTATCTTGAACACAATTAGAAGCAAAAACCCTTTTTTGAATCTATTTCATGTACAGAATTGGTTTCGTTTCTGTTTTATTATATGTATAGATGTATAGACTCCTTATAGACCTCCTATAGACCTTGTCACTCCGACAATATCATCTACTGGCACCTCGTGTTAAAATCAATCAAACTGTTTTGACTATACGGCGTGCTAAAGATATATCGACATACGTACCTACCATCATAAATACTTGCATACGCTCGAAAAACATTGTTCTCTTCGGCAGTCGTGTAAGAAAGATTTTGGGGTTTCCCAGGTTTTGCCCGATAAGCAGTTACGTCAATACTTCGACACGTTTCATAATAAATAATAATTATTAAATCAGAAACAATTATGGTCAATACAAGGTCAATAGAGGTTTATGCATATTTTACAGGAAAAATAAAACCAACGCTCTAACTAGCATAGTTTTTTTTTATATTAACAATAAACCTAATATTATCGTTTTACTTTTACTTCTAGAGTACGGAACCCTCGGTGCGCGAGTCCGACTCGCACTTGGCCGGTTTTTTGTACTCTGTCCGAGGATATTTAAATGTCAACTCGTGTTACCTTAATATGCTAAGAATGTCGACGATACGAGTAAGTACCTACTAGTAGAATTTTTATTGTGGTAGGCACCCGTAGTAGGTTTCCCGATTACTGACGTCACCCCGCGGTGTCGATGATGCACGGACTACGTTCACGAGGGTAACAAACTCATGTGCATTCACCCCAAGGGTCGACTTAGCAGAGATCCGAGCCACACACAAGACGCCCTTTAACGATGTTCTCTCGATTTAAATGTTACATCCTAGGGTTTCTTTTCCAAGCAGAAATTCGCGCTCGTTCCATTCCCCTATCTATAATATAATCTAATATCCCTGTCACAATCATTCTGATGAGTAGTAGGATTTTGATTTTAAGGGATAACTAGGATCATACAAAAAAATCACGTCAGTCCGTAGTTCTATTGCGGCATGATTGAAGGACAAACCAACAAACAAAAACCCATTTATTTCGCATTTATAATATTAGTAAGGAGTTCATTATACGTCTACTCTGACGGTTGTGAATCGAAACTCAAAAAAATCATTTTCGATTGTGCAATACCGTACGTATCCAGATCAACCCTGCGATTGTCTAAAGTAATTCCCATTCATCGTAATCGTTTTCGATGACATTAGCGTCAAAGTAAAATAAACCATAACAAAATTGAATTAGAGCTCAATTTCGTGTATGCATTCTTATACATTTAGGTATGTACGATACGCTCCATAACGCTCCATGTTAAAATCGGTTGTACTGAATTTGTGACTTTAAATCAATACAATCGAGGATTATTTTACTTTGACGCTAATGTCATCGAATACCAATACGATCAATGGAATAACTTTTAGGTAATTGGTACCCAGATTCACTCTACCCGTTCTACGTATTATGCGTTCTTTTACGTTGTCATCATCATCATCAGCAACCCATCAACGTTTCACTACTGAGCGCAGGTCTCCTCTCAGAGAAGGCGTTATAGGCCATAGTCCACGCTGGCACAATGCAAATTGGCAGACTTCACACACCTTTGAGAACATTATGAAGAAATCTTAGGTGTGTAGGTTTCCTCACGATATTTCCTTCACCGTTGCAGCTTGTGATATTTGATTTCCTAAATTAATTTCTTTCATGATGTTTGTCTTCTGAATTGCTGACTCATCCTCGTTGAATTAGTTGCGAGAACACTCAAGTTTTAACTGGAATTATTCACTGACGCACAATGTTATATCAAGAAACTATGTGCCTACTTATCTACTTCGTGAATTGGTACTATTTCTAGAAAACTTCACTACTACTAAACAGTATTACACGGTCTTAAATCTATGCTTTTGTGTTGAAGCAATTTTATTTATAACTGCCTCTTTGATGTAGCGGTTAGAATAGAAATATTTTTTATTCAAATAAACTTTTACAAGTGCTTTTGAATCGTAGGTGAGTCTACCACTGGCTCGGAATGCCCTTCCTGCCGAGAAGAACCATCAACCAACAAGAAACTCGGTGGTTGCTCTTTTTAGGGTTCCGTACCCAAAGGGTACCAACGGGACCCTATTACTAAGCCTACGCTGTCCGTCCGTCCGTCCGTCCGTCCGTCCGTCCGTCCGTCCGTCCGTCCGTCCGTCCGTCTGTCAGCGGGCTGTATCTCGTAAACCGTAATAGATAAACAGATATAAAAACAAATTATAAAAATTAAATTAAATTAAAAAAATTAAATTAAAATGTTTCCATGGGTACATGAAAATATTTTAATTTAATTTTTTTTAACGGAACCCTAAAAGAGCGAGGCCCGACTCGCACTTGGCCGATTTTCAAAATAGTTTACAATAGGTACTATGCTATGTCACAGAATATATAATAGAAATGAATGCAGTGTTTCCACAGTATATTTTTTTATTTATTTAAAATAACGTTTTTAAATATTATAACTCTATTTATTTTTTGAATTTTTTGAAAGATATCCTTGTTGATTTATTATTATTTTTTTGTATAAAAAATATTTTATTATGACAATTTGACTTTATACATAATACTACATTAAACCTGAATTTACTCTAAAACGAAATTTTCTATGGAGCGTGTATGGAGCTGGTGAATTGTGACATCACACTTTACTAGCGCTGTCTCCGTATAACAGAAACTTTAAAGCTCTATAACTTATTTGTTTTTGGGCCGATTTATTTTCTGTTTTTACAAATGTTATTCTTTACGTGTTACATTTTTCGATTATAAATAATGAATATCGACATTTTCATTACAGTCAAATACCCAATTAGGAATTACAATGCAGAGAGAGTGTGAAAGCTTGCATAAATTGTTTTTTAAGGCTGGTCCGACGAAAGTATCCACTCGACGAGACGAGACTCGACGCCTAATGTGTGACGTGAATCACAATGTACCTATGTAACCAATTGACACAAGTAAGTGATCCAGTTGCAAATTGCAATGGGTTTCGAGTCTCGAGTTAAATGTAACGTGATCAGCTGATCGTACCGCGGTCATTGCCATTTCCTATAACGCGAGTATGAGTTTACGTCGGCTGCAAAAGTCCATATCGAAAAAGCAAACAAGTTGCCTTGCATGCAGTCTGTCACTCACACACTTATTGTAGTATTGAACTGAAATCGTTTAAACCTTATGTTCTTGACTTAAAGTTGATTTTATTGATAGATAATATTTATTTGTGTGAGTGAGCATGCGAGTGATACACAGCATTGCTTGCGCACGGTTTTAGCCTTTAAGCTATGTATGGACTTTTGACGTCGACTTTACATGCTGATGTTACTATAATTAAAAGAGATCATTTTCTCTTTCAATATAATATGTGTGTTTGTATTTACGTTCGTTCTACCGTCGTAGCGCATAAACTACTGAGCCGATTTTCATGAACGAAGTGTCAATTGATTTGTTAGTATAGTCCAGACTGGTGACATAGGCACCATTTTATAGACGGGTTACAGATTTCAAAATAAGCACTTTTTAACCGTCTTCAAAAAAGGAGGAGGTTCTCAATTCGACGGATTTTTTTATGTTCATCGATTACTCGAAGACGCCTGAACCGATTTGGAAAATTCTTTTTTTGTTTGAAAGGGTATACTTCCCAGGTGGTCCCATTCAAATTTTATCGAAATCGGTCGAGCGGTTTTTAAAAAATCGACAATAACTTACGTACTTTGAAGTGACGCGGGCGTTTGAAGTCGGTTTTTTAAAAAGAATTTTTAAGTTAAATATTTGACGAAGGGTACGATCTTATTCAATAAGACAATCATCTGCCTTTATACCGTAACTCGTTTTTCCCTTACGGTGCGGAAGCAGGCCAGGCGCACTACGTATTTTAGTTTAGGTAGCTACAAATACCCGGCGTCATCCCGTCCGGACGGGCCAACTCAATAGGCTACCGTAGTGCGATAGAAAGAGAGGCAATTTCTAGGTGAATATGACTGGAGGTAAGTTACAGCTGTGTGACCTGAACTGCACTTTATTGTGCGATAGCAAGTCGCTATATATGTACTACATATTTAAAAAAGATTTTTCGAAGTGAATCTTCTGTAGGTACCTGTACTGTATTTATTCTGTGCCGGAAGTACTACGCGTTCGTTTGAAGTTGAGCCCTGCACCATAGAGTAAAGTAATCGACGTAGTCGTAATTCCTAGTTCCATGCCGACAGTACGGACACAGTATAGGATAATGCAGTAGTTTGACACCTTTGATCTAGTGGTACTACGCGTTACAAATTTCCCCTAGCTCTCTCGCGCTTCCCCGCACCGCACCTCAAGTCAGACCCACTTAGTAAACCGCTCGCGAAGCACCGCTTATCTATCTTCTATCTATCTATAATATAATAAAACTGTAACAGGTCCAATTCTGTACATTGAAGATATTTTGAAAATTTTTCTTTGAGGGCACTCTATAATCGATACTGAAGCCAAAACAATTTTTTTTTAATTTTTTGTCTGTCTGTCTGTCTGTCTGTCTGTCTGTCTGTCTGTCTGTCTGTCTGTATCTTGGCCGCGCATCACGCTGAAACTACTGGACGGATTTCAATGAAACTTGGCACGATTTAAGTTAATACTACGAGGTATAATATAGGATACTTTTTATCCCGAAATTCAGCACGGTTCCCTTGGGAGAGGGGATGAAAGTAAAAATGTGTATTTCGCTGTAATTCATTAAGGCGTATTCCGATTTAATCCATTCTTTTTTTGTTAGAAAGGAGGTTCTTTAGAGATTGTCCTGTAATTATTTCAAGGTCGTCAATTTCGTAGTTCAGAAATTATAGACATCACGATCTTCAGTATAAGGTCCAAATAACTTGAACCCCGGAATCTACAAGATACTTTGAATGAACGGCTCATCTTAAGCTGGCAAGTGTACTTTATCGTATATAGCCATCGTGGATAGCCCTATTTTGTCAAAGTCAAACTACTCCAAAGGCGTCAGATTTTGCCAAACGATCTTTATATCTACATACTACATAGTAGGTATGGATGTAATACATCGTATGGACGTAATATTACAGTGTTTTTCTATGTAATTTAATATTCTAATCATACTTACTAATATTATAAATGCAAAAGTGTGTTTGTTTGTTGGTTTGTCATTCAATCACGCCGCAACAGAGCCACGGATCTACGTGATTTTTTGCATGGGTATAATTGAGGACCTGGAGAGTGACATAGGCTACTTTTATCCCGGAAAATCAAAGTGTTCCCGAGGGATTTTAAAAACTAAATCCACGCGGACGAAGTCGCGGGCATCAGCTAGTAATATAATAAAACTGTAACAGGCCCAATTCTGTACATTGAAGATATTTTGAAAATTTTTCTTTGAGGGCACTCTATAATCGATACTGAAGCCAAAACAATTTTTTTTTATTTTTGTCTGTCTGTCTGTCTGTCTGTCTGTATCTTGGCCGCGCATCACGCCGAAACTACTGGACGGATTTAAATGAAACTTGGCACGATTTAAGTTAATACTACGAGGTATAATATAGGATACCTTTTATCCCGAAATTCAGCACGGTTCCCTTGGGAGAGGGGATGAAAGTCAAAATGTGTATTTCGCTGTAATTCATTAAGGCGTATTCCGATTTAATCCATTCTTTTTTTGTTAGAAAGGAGGTTCTTTAGAGATTGTCCTGTAATTATTTCAAGGTCGTCAATTTCGTAGTTCAGAAATTATAGACATCACAATCTTCAGTATAGGTCCAAATAACTTGAACCCCGGAATCTACAGGATACTTTGAATGTACGGCCCATCTTAAGCTGGCATGCTTAATTTATCGTATATAGCCATCGTGTATACTATTTTGTCAAAGTCAAACTACTCCAAAGGCGTTAGATTTTGTCAAACGATCATTATACCTACATACTACATAGTAGGTATGGATGTAATACATCGTATGGACGTAATATTACAGTGTTTTCCTATGTAATTTAATATTCTAATCATATTTACTAATATTATAAATGCGAAAGTGTGTTTGTTTGTTGGTTTGACCTTCAATCACGCCGCAACAGAGCCACGAATCTACGTGATTTTTTGCATGGGTATAATTGAGGACCTGGAGAGTGACAAAGGCTACTTTTATCCCGGAAAATCAAAGTGTTCCCGAGGGATTTTAAAAACTAAATCCACGCGGACGAAGTCGCGGGCATCAGCTAGTTAAAAATAAATTTCAAATTCAAATTCAAATTATTTATTTGCACAGATTGAGTAGTACAATGGAGTTACATTATAATAAAAGTCCGTACAATCTGCCGGATAGGCATGCAAAAATAATATTTAATAATAATTCTTATTCTAAGTTTACGTATTAAAAGTTCAATTTATTAAATTGAACTTTGGATATTAGGAGTTTTGGTAGGTTTGGTTAAAAAAAACTAAGAATGTTGTATATCGTAAAGCATTAGAATAATAAACACTTTTTTTTATATATTTTTTTATTATTTATACCAATTCAAATTCAATATTCATAGTTAAGACAGGTCAGCTAGTACTTAATAAATAAAACAATAGATAAACTATTATACTGCATCTTCTTATACTGTGTCTTTAGGTACTGTGGGTCTGACTTGAGGTGCGGTGCGGGGAAGCGCGAGGGGTGAAGATTTCTTTACTCTATGGTGCAGGGCTCAACTTGAAGCGAACGCGTAGTATTCTCTATTAGTCTGTATTCTCTTGTTCAGTCTTAATCTAACGTTAAACAAAAGTTAAATGTTCTGCCTTACCAGTTACCACAATTACCTTGTAGCAATAAATACTTATATAGGCCAGTCTGGCATTGACTGCTCAAGTACCAGTTTTTGCATTAAGCGATTGCCATACGACCTTCACTACATGATACGTGCACGTATTAATTAGTATTTGTAACAGTACCTAAAGGAACTTGTTATGGCTGGAATTTTTTACAATTCGATTCAAAAAAAATCAAATTCATTTATTTGCAAGATTGGATAGGTATAAGATCTTTTACAATGTTCCGTGCTCCAACCTGCCACAGGCTTCTAAGGGTCGTACCGTGATTTTGAATAACCTATATATAACTTTCCGTAAATAATTAGAATTCAAGATTGGGCTATCAAATGCAAAAAGAATTTTTCAAATCCGACGGGTAGTTCCAGAGATTAGCGCGTTCAAACAAACAAACTCTTCCGCTTTATTACTTAATTATTAGTATAGATTACTTACATATTAAAAAAACTTGTTTTACCTTTATCTTTCTTTATTTTTAACTAGCTGATGCCCGCGACTTCGTCCGCATGGATTTAGTTTTGAAAATCCCGCGGGAACTCTTTCATTATCCGTGATAAAAGTAGCTCTCCCGGTCTGAGGAACCACTACTACATCCATTACTACACCCATGCAAAAAATCGCATCAATCCGCTGTTCTGTTGCGACGTGATTGAAGGACAAACCAACAAACAAACACACTTTCGCATTTATAATATCAGTATTAATGCTTTATTATAACACTTTTATAATTGTCAAATTTTTTACCATAACCAAAGACAAAATTACGTTTAGCTGTCATTTACGTCTTGTTATTCCACTGTCATTTGCGTTTTGTTATTCCATGTCAGATGCGTTTTTCTTATACCACGTTTTATAGTGACATGACGGAAACGCGGTTGAACGGGATAAAAAGTATCCTATGTCCGTCTCCTGGGTCTAAGCTACCTCTCTACCAATTTTCAGCCAAATCGGTTCATCCGTTCTTGAGTTATAAATAGTGTAACTAACACCACTTTCTTTTATCGACCGAGCGAAGCGAAGGTCTTTGAGTTAACTAGAGCGATTTGCACTTGTCCGTCCGTCCGTCCGTCCGTCCGTCCGTCTGTCAGAGCCTTATAACTTTTGAATTACTGAACGTAATTACTTCAAATTTAGATATAATATGTAAACCGATGGCCTCCAGCCGAAAATGGCTTAAAAAGTTATAAAAATCTTTATTTCAGGGGGGCTCTCATAGAAGCGAATGCGAAGTAAAAAAAAAAATATCGCGTTACATAAAATTGTTACGTATCATTTTAAAGATAATTTTGAACTGAGTACAAAAATATTTTTTTTTTAATTTTTCCCTTAAAATTGACGAAATGGGGGGCTTTCAAAGTGGCGATTTTATACGCTCGCTTGAAGACGCTCCCTAAGAAAATCCGCTATGGATTTTCAAACTGATTTTATGTTTTTAGGTCACTTATATCCTGTACTTGAACAACAAATACTAAAATTATATGAATATTATAAAGAAACGAGATTATTTAATTTTTAATGTACATCAGTAATTCATATAGCATCAACATAGCTTCACAATAATGCTAATAGATGGCGCAGTCAGTAACTATTCCCATGGAACTACGAGTTACGACTAACGACCTATCCCAAAAACAGTTTTGCGTCGACCATTATTATTTAGTTACTTATTATAATACAATAATTGTATTGTAATTTTTTTTGTACCATATTATTCAATTAAAATTATTTTTTAGTTAAATTTAAGTTAAATATTGTATATTTTCTATTCGCGTCGATAGATGACGATTTGTACAGATGCCCGTAACCCGGTTTCACTCGTTAGTACCTACATAATAATTCAATGTTTTCACTAACGTTCCCTAACCTTTACGGGCTACCTATAAGTTAGGTGATTGATGTTTTCTGTCAACTTATTTATCACGATCCTGTACGGGACACCTAAAAGGATATTGGGACGGATGTTAGGACTTAGGATTGTATTTAGGAGCTACCTACGTTAAGAGACTCCTACTTAGGGGATGATTTAGGTATGTTTGGTGAAAACGGGCATAATAATAATGTCAGTTTTGGTTATCATGTATCGATTGAATGAATAATCATGGGATACCGTTACCGCGAGGTCTCAGTTCGGGGCGAACAACTAGTATATATAGATGTGGTAATAGTTTGTAGTTTGAATAATGTTCTCGTATTGAGAATTCCATTTAGTATTGGTTCCAAGTTTAAGGCAAACTTGGAACCGTACTAAAATAAAAGCCTCAAGAATATCTTTGGAGAATAAATGGTAATTTTAAAGAAAAGCTTCTGGGATAAGGAGTGGGGACCTATATATTTTCAAAAAGTGAAATGAACAAGCAAACGCAACGATGAAATGTGACCTAATTGGCTGGGCAGCGCGTAGTTTTGCCTGCTTGAGTGAGCGAAATAGAGTGTCGCACTCGCACGATATCACACGATTTTTTTTCATGAGATTTTTCGGAAGATATTTAAGTTACAAATAGGCTTGTGCTATACGATAATCACGCCTGATAGATATCAATAATGCGTAGATTGAAGCGCGCTTGCTCAGAAGATGCATACATGATACACATGGACACGCGTAGCCTTAAGTTGAAGTACTTGGCAAGAAAAATGGACACCGGAAGTCAGTTTTTGCAGTTTTTATGATGTTATAAGGGTGAAGAAGGAATAAGCTTGCGTAGTTCTTGAGACTTATCTATAGACTAATCAAATATTCCGAGGCCGGCGGGGTTCGAACTCGCATCTCTATATATATAAGTCTAAGTAATATCTGAATATATATAAGTTAATATAAAAAATCTTTTTATAAAAAACACACTTCAAACTTCCGCGCCACTATATAAAGTATATATTTTATTGTTGATATTTTAAAATCCGCTCGACCGATTTCGATAAAATTTATATGGGACCACCTGGGGAGTATACCCTTTCAAACAAAAAAAAGAATTTTCCAAATCGGTTCAGGTGTCCTCGAGTAATCGGTGGAAAAAAAAGATTCCGACGAATTTATAACCTCCTCCTTTTTTGAAGTCGGTCAAAAAGGAAAAGGTGACTGACTGACTGACTGATTGACTGACTAACTGACTGACAGATCTATCAACGCACAGCTCAAACCACTGGACGGATCGGGTTGAAATTTGGCGACGTAGGCATCCGCTAAGAAAGGATTTTTGAAAATTCAACCCCTAAGGGTAACGTAAGCGAAGGAAAAAGCTAGTTAGTGATATGTAGGTATCTACTTTTTAATCATTTTTAGCAACTGTTAGCAACATCTAGTAGCAACACATTACAGTTGTCGATCTACTTTTACCAAGACCCCTTATTACAATGGACCTCTCTAGCTATGCCACATTACTCTTGAGAAGTTGAGACTTATTTCCATTTTTATTGTTGCAGAGCGTGAAAAACTATTATTATTGGTGTTAGAGAAGCGTGAGGCGCTCGCAGGCGCTTCCAGTGCACACAGCGACGACGATGTTAGCCTCTCCGACGAGGCGGGGGCGGAGGGCTCGGCCGACGGGCGCTGGGGCGACGAGGCGGAGGCGGACGCGGCGGCGCCCGAGGTGGGCCGCTGGGGCGACGAGTGGCCGAGTTGACTCGATGCGAGCGACGTCGACTCGGGCGTGCACCACCTGACGCCGACACTGCCGTCCCCGCGATGGGCGACGCCAATACAGCCGATACATCTGACGACGGAGCAGCACGAGGACCTCGTCGCCCGGGCAGAGGCGATACTGAGGTAACGTGCTGATTAAATATGTATTACAGTACCCGGCGATTTAAATTGCATATCGGCCTTTGGAATAAAACGCTATTTCTATTCTATTGCAAGGAAAGCTAGCCAGAAATTCAGGTAGTAATTACTGAAATCTCTTCACAATCGGCGAGCACATCACGTAACATATATAAAAAAAATGAAGTCGAACTGTGAATAGAATAGAATAGCGTTTTATTCCAAAGGCCGATGTGCAATATATATCGCCGGGTACTGTACCTACCTTGTACCTGTGGACGCAATCGATTCCGTCGTTTCTTCTTCTTCGCGTGCCTCTCCGACTAGCGAAGGTTGGCAGTCAGCTTTGTAAATTCAACTTCTTCGCGAGGCGAAATAGTTCTGCCGCACTCGCGATTCCTGTCCACTCTCGGGTGTTGTATTGTATTTGTGGAGGGGACGCCTGCTAACGCCAGGCGGGTGATCAGTCCTGTGTCGGAACTATTCCACCCAATTCCCTGTGTTTGGACACAGGTTACTGGTGCCCAGGCAGCCTACCCCCCTCAAACCTACCTGTAGCTTTCGTAAACCTAACGATGTCTCCTATTGAAAGGTTTGTTAGGTCTTTTCACTTAATCTATCCTTACCTTGTAGTTCCCATCTTACCAATGAGTACATAGGGCACTCAGCTATAAAGTGGAAGCTGGTCTCTTCCTCACCACACTCTGAACAGGATGAGTCTTCTTGTATTCACATTATTGTGAGATGTCTATTTAGCAGACAGTGTCCCGTTGCTATTCTCGGATGTTGCGCAGCCAGGACTTTTTTCTGCGACCGACCCCTTTTCTTCCGGAAACTTTTCCCATCATGATGAGTTGTAGGAGTTCGTACCTCTCGTGCCTGAGCACGTGCCCCAAATATGTGACTTTCCTCATCTTGATGGTTTGTATTTGCGCACTCTTTCTAGTTTCCGTCGAAACAAGCAACCCTAAAATTCTAATTTGAACGCTACCTTAAAGCTTTGTCTATGGTTGACAAAGTATGTATGTTCCCACCGTAGGTAGCACCTAAACTAGTCAACCGATTTCGATGAATGAGATGTCAATGCATTCGTTATTCTACTAAGTCCGAGTGGCATATAGGTTATTTTATAATTGTATGCGAACAAAATCAATATGAGAGATGTTATATTATCATAGTTCGAAGAGCTGATGGTCATTGGGCTCCTAAGGTGCTAGAGTGGCGACCCCGCACCGGGAAGCAGAGTGTTGGCAGACCCCCCACTAGGTGGATTGACAACATCAAATAGGGAGCCGCTGGCACAGGCGTACGGTGCAAGACTGAGACCTGTGAGGCTGTGAAAGTCCATGCAAGGGACCTTCGTCCAGCAGTGCACTTCTATTTGTTGATAAAGAAGAAAAGAATTTTTTATAACCGGTTTACAGTTTGTAAACTTTCATCTTGTTTATTTTCAGGTTCCTTCTCGTACACAACAACTACGACTCCGTGAGCAACTTCGTCGCTTTATATGATGCGTTTCAGAAGTCTAAGGCAAACGAACCTTTGTATGGAATGTTCGAGAAGTACTCTCCGCCCATTATAAGGAGGAAGAAAACATGCGTTGGTCTCGGCATGGAGTTGATAAAGAGGTGGTTTGCGTTGGATAATGAATTTCCTGGGTTCGCCTTAGCCACTTCTATAGTATCGTGCGAGGAAGCCGTCTTACGTAAGTTTTTTTTTATAGCTTTTGGTTACATTATTATTGTGAAAATCTAAGTGCCGATTTCACCAACGACGTCGTGACGTTTGATCGACGATCAAATTGGGCGTAGGTTCTGGCAGTTTTTGTATTGAAAATCTGCCAAAATATCTCGATCGGATAAGAATGATTTTACTTTGGTGAAATCGGCTATAAATCGACATCAATTAAGTAAACACTTTTTACTCCACTATAATACACAGTTTGAAACTTACGCTTTATAAAAATATATTAATGGCTGATCCGTAGTACCTCGGGGAGTACCCATTTCTGGATGGTAGTAATATAAGATACCTATATTAAGTTCTAGATATCATTATAAAAAAAAAGCCGGCCAAGTGCGAGTCGGACTCGCGCACCGAGGGTTCCGTACTCCAAAAGTAAAAGTAAAACGATAATATTATATCAATTTGCTTATCGTTAACTTTGTTTGTAGAGGTTTATTGTTAATATAAAAAAAACTATGCTAGTTAGAGCGTTGGTTTTATTTTTCCTGTAAAATATACATAAACCTCTATTGACCATAATTATTTCAGATTTTTCGATTGGTAAACTTCGGAGATAAGGGGGGGGGGAACGGTATTTTTTTTGACATTTTGGCCGATTACTCAAAAACTATTATATATAGAAGTAAATAAGAAACTGTTTTAGAATGCACAAGTAAAGGCCTTTCATATGATACCCCACTCGGTATAGTTATTTTACTTTGAAATTTCAAACCCCCGATTTCCCCCCTTTTTTAATAAAACTAAAAATAATTTTCGATTTTTCTTTATTCCAATGATGTTGGGCCACTATTATACACAACTATGCCAAATTTCATGTCGATAGCTTTAATAGTTACTGAAATAATTGACTGTGACAGACGGACGGACGGACGGACGGAGAAAGTCTCACCATAAGGGTTCCATTTTTACCATTTTGGTACGGAACCCTAATAATAGCCCATAAAACACACTGAAGATATTTTAAAGTTAGCAAAATTAAGGTAAGTAGGGTAAAGTTTGGAAAAATTGATAGTTTCCCTTTCTGAATAGATGTGAGGGATTACGTGATGATGGGCGAGGGGCCAAGCTCCGTGGAGTGGGCGGAGAAGGAGCACGTGCTGGTGTGCGTGCGCGTGGTCGTGGACGGGCGCGCCGGCGTCATGCTCGCGGACCCCGGCTACCATCTCGCGAGGCTGGTCATTGTGATGCATGACAAAATGTTTCCGCATACAGGTTAGCTTTTCTTGATAGATGTGAGGGATTACGTGATGATGGGCGAGGGGCCGAGCTCCGTGGAGTGGGCGGAGAAGGAGCACGTGCTGGTGTGCGTGCGCGTGGTCGTGGACGGGCGCGCCGGCGTCATGCTCGCGGACCCCGGCTACCATCTCGCGAGGCTGGTCATTGTGATGCATGACAAAATGTTTCCGCATACAGGTTAGCTTTTCTTGATAGATGTGAGGGATTACGTGATGATGGGCGAGGGGCCGAGCTCCGTGGAGTGGGCGGAGAAGGAGCACGTGCTGGTGTGCGTGCGCGTGGTCGTGGACGGGCGCGCCGGCGTCATGCTCGCGGACCCCGGCTACCATCTCGCGAGGCTGGTCATTGTGATGCATGACAAAATGTTTCCGCATACAGGTTAGCTTTTCTTGATAGATGTGAGGGATTACGTGATGATGGGCGAGGGGCCGAGCTCCGTGGAGTGGGCGGAGAAGGAGCACGTGCTGGTGTGCGTGCGCGTGGTCGTGGACGGGCGCGCCGGCGTCATGCTCGCGGACCCCGGCTACCATCTCGCGAGGCTGGTCATTGTGATGCATGACAAAATGTTTCCGCATACAGGTTAGCTTTTCTTGATAGATGTGAGGGATTACGTGATGATGGGTGAGGGGCCGAGCTCCGTGGAGTGGGCGGAGAAGGAGCACGTGCTGGTGTGCGTGCGCGTGGTCGTGGACGGGCGCGCCGGCGTCATGCTCGCGGACCCCGGCTACCATCTCGCTAGGCTGGTCATTGTGATGCATGACAAAATGTTTCCGCATACAGGTTAGCTTTTCTTGATAGATGTGAGGGATTACGTGATGATGGGTGAGGGGCCGAGCTCCGTGGAGTGGGCGGAGAAGGAGCACGTGCTGGTGTGCGTGCGCGTGGTCGTGGACGGGCGCGCCGGCGTCATGCTCGCGGACCCCGGCTACCATCTCGCGAGGCTGGTCATTGTGATGCATGACAAAATGTTTCCGCATACAGGTTAGCTTTTCTTGATAGATGTGAGGGATTACGTGATGATGGGCGAGTGGCCGAGCTCCGTGGAGTGGGCGGAGAAGGAGCATGTGCTGGTGTGCGTGCGCGTGGTCGTGGACGGGCGCGCCGGCGTCATGCTCGCGGACCCCGGCTACCATCTCGCGAGGCTGGTCATTGTGATGCATGACAAAATGTTTCCGCATACAGGTTAGCTTTTCTTGATAGATGTGAGGGATTACGTGATGATGGGTGAGGGGCCGAGCTCCGTGGAGTGGGCGGAGAAGGAGCACGTGCTGGTGTGCGTGCGCGTGGTCGTGGACGGGCGCGCCGGCGTCATGCTCGCGGACCCCGGCTACCATCTCGCGAGGCTGGTCATTGTGATGCATGACAAAATGTTTCCGCATACAGGTTAGCTTTTCTTGATAGATGTGAGGGATTACGTGATGATGGACGAAGGGGCCGAGCTCCGTGGAGTGGGCGGAGAAGGAGCACGTGCTGGTGTGCGTGCGCGTGGTCGTGGACGGGCGCGCCGGCGTCATGCTCGCGGACCCCGGCTACCATCTCGCGAGGCTGGTCATTGTGATGCATGACAAAATGTTTCCGCATACAGGTTAGCTTTTCTTGATAGATGTGAGGGATTACGTGATGATGGGTGAGGGGCCGAGCTCCATGGAGTGGGCGGAGAAGGAGCATGTGCTGGTGTGCGTGCGCGTGGTCGTGGACGGGCGCGCCGGCGTCATGCTCGCGGACCCCGGCTACCATCTCGCGAGGCTGGTCATTGTGAAGCATGACAAAATGTTTCCGCATACAGGTTAGCTTTTCTTGATAGATGTGAGGGATTACGTGATGATGGGTGAGGGGCCGAGCTCCATGGAGTGGGCGGAGAAGGAGCATGTGCTGGTGTGCGTGCGCGTGGTCGTGGACGGGCGCGCCGGCGTCATGCTCGCGGACCCCGGCTACCATCTCGCGAGGCTGGTCATTGTGATGCATGACAAAATGTTTCCGCATACAGGTTAGCTTTTCTTGATAGATGTGAGGGATTACGTGATGATGGGCGAGTGGCCGAGCTCCGTGGAGTGGGCGGAGAAGGAGCACGTGCTGGTGTGCGTGCGCGTGGTCGTGGACGGGCGCGCCGGCGTCATGCTCGCGGACCCCGGCTACCATCTCGCGAGGCTGGTCACTGTGATGCATGACAAAATGTTTCCGCATACAGGTTAGCTTTTCTTGATAGATGTGAGGGATTACGTGATGATGGGCGAGGGGCCGAGCTCCGTGGAGTGGGCGGAGAAGGAGCACGTGCTGGTGTGCGTGCGCGTGGTCGTGGACGGGCGCGCCGGCGTCATGCTCGCGGACCCCGGCTACCATCTCGCGAGGCTGGTCATTGTGATGCATGACAAAATGTTTCCGCATACAGGTTAGCTTTTCTTGATAAATGTGAGGGATTACGTGATGATGGGCGAGGGGCCGAGCTCCGTGGAGTGGGCGGAGAAGGAGCACGTGCTGGTGTGCGTGCGTGTGGTCGTGGACGGGCGCGCCGGCGTCATGCTCGCGGACCCCGGCTACCATCTCGCGAGGCTGGTCATTGTGATGCATGACAAAACTTTTCCGCATACAGGTTAGCTTTTACTTTTTTTTTTTAAAGAATATCAGCCAAGTTGAAGTTGACTTATATCCTCCTCTCGCCTCCAAATAAGCGGAAAGCTTGTGTTAGGAGTGGGTACGACAATAGTGCAACGGGTGGGATTCGAACCTGCGACCTTTCAGTTTTCAGTCCGCACCTTTAACCGTTGGGCTATTGAGGCTTTTGCAAGGAAGCTACTATTTTTAGAATAGAATAGAATAGAAATATTTTTTATTCAAATAAACTTTTTTACAAGTGCTTTTGAATCGTCGATGAGTCCACCACTGGTTCGGAATGCCCTTCTTGCCGAGAAGAACCGGCAAGAAACTCGGCGGTTGCTCTTTTTAAAACAAGTTTACAATACAATAGATACTATGGTATGTATCCAGTTTTTCCAAAATGAGAGGAAGTTCCAAAAATGCACACTATTAAGTACTTACAAAAATTCAAATATCAATATTAAGATAGGCAGACAGAAAGTCTCCTTATTCTCGCCGGCGGCACCCGTTCACGGGATGACGCATGACCCAGTCGTTGCTTCGCTCAACCATATTCTAGGGAACGTTACAACCCGCATCATACGACACTTGCGGTTTTTAGGAGGAACATTGTAGAAATGTTCCATCGGATTGTATTACCACAAACACTTACACCTGATAAAGGACCTCAATTCGTTATGTATGTTGTACAAAGTCACTATAATCAGTACTATAGTGTTGATAGGTAGGTATACGAGCAAATCTTACTTTCGGAATATGACGGTTACTAGAAGATTTATCCGTGAAAAGCCTTTAAGCAACAAGGTTATGGTATCTAGAAACACGATTAAACTTATAGGGTAGTAAAGCTTTTTTACCTAGTTATACCTTAAAACTAGGTAAGACTTATCGGAACTGTAGTTAACATTGAATGATCATATCAATGTCTGTCTTAATTGATAAAAATGTATTCTTCCCAATAACTCAGTTGTAGCACATGAGTAAATAGCCTAATAGAGGCAAAGCTTCCAAACACGATGCCGAATTTATACCTATTTTGATAGATTTGTCTCAGATTAAGACAAATGAAGCAAAATATTTGTTTATCTATTTTATGGTAAGTCTCAGTTCTCTGTCAACAGGCTGGTTCACCCAATCCGAAGAGCCGACATGCCGCAAAGACTTCGAATACTGTTTCAACGCTAACAACAGCAACTACGTGGAGTGGCGCGAGCGCGTCACCCGCGGCACCGCCGTCAAGTTCCAAACGTCACTCATCTACGTGGCGAGGCCTTTCCTCGACTGCGTCCATATAACCGAGAAACGAAACCTCGTTTATAACTTCAGGTAAACCTAGTTTTTTTTAATTAAAAAAGAAAATATTAGCCAAGCTGAACTTGACTAACTACTAAGGGCCTCATAAGTAGGCTCAGGACCGCTCAGCGGGCGATGGAGAGAGCTATGCTCGGAGTGTCCCTGCGGGATCGAATCAGAAATGAGGAGATCCGTAGGAGAACCAGAGTCACCGACATAGCTCAGCGAGTCGCGATACTGAAGTGGAAATGGGCGGGGCACATAGTTCGAAGAGCTGATGGTCGTTGGGGTCCCAAGGTGCTGGAGTGGCGACCCCGCACCGGGAAGCGCAGTGTTGGCAGACCCCCCACCAGGTGGACCGACGACATCAAGAGTCGCAGGGAGCCGCTGGATTCAGGCGGCGCAAGACCGAGGCCTGTGGAAGTCCGTGCAAGAGACCTTTGTCCAGCAGTGGACGTCTATCGGTTGATAAAGAAGAAGAAGAACTTGACTATCTCCTCTGCCCTCCAAATAAGCGGAAAGTTTGTGTTAGGAGTGGGTACGACATTTAGCGAAACGGGTGGGGATCGAACCGCCAATCTTTCAGTTCGCCATTTAACCATTGGGCTATTGAGGCTATTCTTCTTCTCTTTGTCAACCGATAGACGTCCACAGCTAGAAAAAGTTCTCTTGCATGGAATCCCACAGGTAGTGGGGCTATAAAGTTGTTCAATTCATAAAGATGCACTCGATTTATCCTTGCGCTTGCAGTGCAAGTGTGTGTAATGTTGCTGGTAAGTTGCGTTGCCTTGAGTACGTTTAAGCAATTAGGTACATATCACAAGCTTCAACGGTGAAGGAAAATGTGAGGAAACCTGCACACCTGAGAGTTCTTCATAATGTTCTCAAAGGTGTGTCAAGTCCGCCAATTCGCATTGGGTCAGCGTGGTGGACTACGACCTATAAACCTTCTCTGAAAAGAGACCTGCGCTCAGTAGTGAGCCGTTAATGGGTTGCTGTTGATAGAATAGAATAATTTTTTATTCAAATAAACTTTTACAAAGTGCTTTCGAATCGTCAAGTAAACCTACCACCTGGTTCGAATGCCATTCCAACTGAACCGAGAAGACGCAGCAGGAACCTCATGAAGATGATGAAGTACCTAAGCATCAGAGGTGCGATTGTCTAAAAATTGCCGATCAAAATCTTATTCATTTCATGGCATTAGCGTCAAAGTAAAATATTCCTTGACTGTATTGATTTAAAGTCAAACTCAGTACAACCGATTCTAACATGGAGCGTCATGGAGCGTATCGTACATACCTAAACGTTTAAGAATGCATACACGAAATTGAGCTCTAATTCAATGCTGTTATGGTTTATTTTACTTTAATGCTACTGCCATGAAATGAACTAGATTTTGATCGGCAACTTTTAGACAATCGGGGGGCTGATTTGTCGCAGGAGTCTGCTGGCCCGGGACCCCAAGGGGCGGCTGGTGGCCGGCATGTACTTCCCCGTGGGCAGCCACACCGAGGACGCAGCCTTCACCATCTTCACCGACAACGGCGACGAGAAACGGAGAACCAAGTACAAATTCAGTGCCTTCAGGGAGCCGCACAATGTTAGTTATACTTACCCTTAACTCAGTTAGGTATAACCCACGGGTAAATAACCTAACAAAATTTAAAAAAATTAAAATTATTTATTTCACTAGGGCCACAGGTTGGCCTAGTCAGTGACTAGGCCAACCTGTGGCTCTTGACACGTCATGACTACCACCGGTTCGGAAAGCGGATTCTGCTGAGAAGAGCCGGCAAGAAACTCAGCAGTTGCTCTTTTCAAAATATTCATTTCAGAATATTAGTATTAGTACTAGTACCTATTTGTAGTAGCTATTACTAGTAGTATTAGATATTAGTAGTAGTTATTACATTGTAATAAGTTTTTTATACTATCTCGTGGGCAGCTGGATGCCAAGCCGATTTAACCCATGCAACTTTGTTACACTAGCGGCACGCTATGATGGCCGGTTTGACGTTTGTCCGCTCATGAAGTTCCGTATTAATTGATAACGACTTTGAAGGAAATAATTGTATTACTTTATTGACGATAGTGATGTGCAGAGATTCATAAATTTTATCGAATGTAGTTTTAGGTTTAGGACTCAAAATTTATTTATTAAATTGATTTCTAAAATGTATACAAGTGTAGAAAAATCAGTTTGCACCATTTAAGGGGTGAATGTACTTGTGAATATGAACAATTTTCACTATGTGGACAAACCTCTGAAATCGCAAAAAAATATCAGCTGTTTCATACAAAAGGTAAAATTTTTATTTTTATATGATATATACCACAACTCGGCATTTGGTTTTCTAAATTGAAAATTTTTAAAAATGGAATCTAATACGATCGTCACATAGGATCGCTGGCTAGCACAACTACTACCTCCGGCAAACTCGCGTCAATGCTCAATGCAAAACAAAGCAGTTTCGAATTGACGTTGCTTCGAAAAGTATAAACTGTCAGTGCAATGCGATTGTGATATAGTTTTGACCTGGCTTTGGATTTCAAATATTGATACTGCATTACTGTTGACCCTTGCTCGTTAATTTGGACTCTGTTCAAGCCCTTTGTTGTGGATTTCGTCGATATGACCGAACGTACGCAGAGAACTGTTCTAAATAGTCAGACACGTGAGTTCGTAATACGCCTTCGTAACTATTTCGATCGTGAAGCTCAAAATGGAGGGCCAATTTTACCTATAACGTCAGTGGTTGAACGCGTAGCTGATGCGCTTAATATTGGACAACGAACTGTTAGACGGATAACTAAAAAAAAATATGGCGAGACTGGCACAGAAGAAAATAAACTTCACACACCAAAAAAGAGAAAACGAGCAAAACCAGTCGTAGGCATCGATAGCTTTGATGCCGATGCTATCCGAAGACATGTTTACGGCTACTATTTACAGAAGGAGTATCCAACAAGAAAAAAGTTGGTGCATTCACTGAAGGAAGCTGGATTATTCTTCGGTGGGGAAAGTTCTTTAACGAAGATTTTGAAGACCATTGGATTTCGATACAAAAAATGTAACAAACGCAAAATATTGATGGAAAGATTTGATATAGCGATGGCAAGGTATACTTTTTTACGGCAAGTGAAAGAAATCAAAAATTGGCAAAATGTTGTGTTCTTGGATGAAACATGGCTTAATGCTAACCATACTGTAGGCCGTTCTTGGAACGATGACACAGCAGCATCTACTTCCAAAGTTCCAGTAGGAAAAGGATCGCGACTTATAATTTGTCACGCCGGAACCATCAACGGGTTTGTCGAAGGTTCTCTCATGGCTTTTGCGTCAAAAACCACTGGAGACTATCATGAAGACATGAATGGAGAAAAGTTTACTGAATGGTTTACCTCAATGTTGTGTAGCCTCCCTGAACCATCTATTATAATTATGGACAACGCCCCATACCACTCGATGCAAATTGACAAGCCACCTGCCCAATCCCAAAAGAAAGCTGATATCGTCGCATGGCTTCGTAAAAATGGCGTAGATGCAAACATGAATATGTTAAAAGCGGAATTAGTACGTCTTTTAAAAGAAAACAAACCAACCAAGATCCGATACGTCATTGACGAAATAGCATTAGAACATGGGCACAGAGTTATACGGTTACCGCCTTACCATTGTGAGTATAATGCGATTGAGTTGGTGTGGGCTCAAATTAAGGGATATGCTGCAAGACACAATACAGAACCCCCATTTACCACAAAAAAAATGCTAAAATTATTAGAAGAAGCTTGTGAACATGTGACTAAAGGAGACTGGGAAAATTTTGTGAATAGAACTGTTAAATTAATAAGGGAAGATTATGAAAGAGATGTGAAAATAGATAATATTATAGAAAACGAACATATAATTATTAATGTAGGTGATGATAGCAGTGACGACAGTGAAAATAGTAGTATGGACGAATCTGATTAATTATGGCCTTTTGTGGCACCTTTTTTGGTATCTTTTGTATTCATATGTTTCTTGTGTGCATATAAAGTATGTATATTCATTTTCATTCAAATATTCAGTTCGTTCAAATAAATTAAATAAACATATACATTTTTGTTTTATTAAACCTATTTAATCAGGTACAAAAACAAAACTTAATTGTTTTTTGTTCGAGAATAAATTGACATTCCACATCACTATTGTAATGTGTCAAACCGGCCATCATAGCGTGTCGCTAGTGTAGAATAGGATTGAATATAGAATAGAATATTTCCACAATGAGGGGAAGTTCCAAAAATGCAATTATTCAATACATGTTAAGACGGGCAGACAGAAACCAGCCCCATTCCCGCCGGTAGCACCCGTTCACGAGCATGACGCATGATACAGCCGTTGCTTCGGCTACCCATGTTACGGCATCGAATTGAATAGGTACATAATATTGAAATACTCATTTTAAGATAAGGATAAGATTAATTTAGCAAAATATTTGTTTATCTATTTTCCTTCATAATATTATTATGACGAATAGGTTGGTAGATACAATACATCATAGTTATGTAGTGTCATTCAACCACGAAATAAGTCTTAAATCTGATAAAATAGGCGTTTAAACCTAAGATTCGAAACTCCTTCTTCAGTCGACAGATACGCGGAATCCCACCGCATTATTATCGCATGAAAACCCCTACCATTACCAATGAGATTAATGAAAATCACCATTGATCACAATCACGTTATAAGTAAGTAGGTATGCCATATGCATGCGTATGGTCTTCACGTGTTGCCTAAATATCTTTATCGGAAAAGCCTTGAAACGGAGCGCGATAATCGAGTTAGCGGCGTATACCTTCAGTTCGTTAATTGTTTACTTTGTTCTCATTCAACTAACTTCCTAGTATTCTTAAATATTTACGGAAAATACTGACAGCATAAGTAAGCCTCATTCAACTAACTTCCTAGTATTCTTAAATATTTACGGAAAATACTGACAGCATTGGCCTCTCAAGATACTTTTCTAGAGACCTATCGCACTCTACGGCCATGACCACGACTGTTCGTGATCGGTGGTCGCAGAAACTCATCCTCTCGCGAGAGTGCGGCCAGTTGCGGCCAAGTTCGCGATGCATTTAAGGTTTACATTTTAGGTTCTTTACCCGGTGCTAGAGTGGCGACCCCGCAACAGGAAGCGTATGTGTTGCAGACCCCCACTAGGTGGACCGACGAAATCGGACGAGACACAGGAAGCCGCTGGATTCAGGCGGCGCAAGACCGAAGCCTGTGGATGTCCATAGGGTTGCTTTACCTGGACGCTGCGGCTGCTGGCTGTGGTCATAGTCAAGACAAAGCGTGTCGCTTAAGCGTTTGTCAGAGAAATATGAAATATACTTACATAAAAAAAATTTGGTTGTCTGTAAAGTCGGTTTACGGACGATAGTTTTACGTTTTAACGTCATAAAGAAACATTGATGAAAAATTACATACTTTTATGAATTGAATTATTATCACTGAATTATCATTATTTTGTTTAATACAAAGAAGGAGTTAATTGAAAACTTACAATTAAATATGACTGGCGGGCTATAGTCACAAGCCAACGCTTGGGCCGATCGTGCCTCTCTATCGCTTGTTACGCGCTCTCGCTTGCACGCACAGGCTCAGGCGGAACGTGACACTTTTTCGCGCGTGCAGCCGGTGTTCATCGACTTATAAGACGTTATCACGTCAAAAAAGCTGATCATGGAGTGTCCGGCCATACGATAGCAGAAAAAAAAATTTACAAAATCACTGAAGCGCCCCCTGGTGGCCTTTAAACAAGTTAACCTACTACCATCTACTACGTAGGTATTCAATGCTTTCCCCACAGTCTAATAGTTTTCATGAAAATGGCAACATAAAGATGCACAAACAAAATAAATAGGTTTAATAAATCATTAGATCACTATCAAGTACAATTACTAAACTAGTAGGTAATAAGCAGTTATCTACTACGTCATAATATACGTAATGAATACCACACATGTTTGCATTATCGTATCCAGTAATGATAGGTCATTACGAAAAGGCTTTGCCAATACTACCCTGTCTACAAAATTTATTCAATGGCCTTACCATTCTACTTTTACCTCGTAAACAATACTTGCTAAGCCGAACTGTAATCACTGTAAGTAGGTGATTTCTATATGAATATTTTATAACCTAAACAACGTTTAGACACTTTATGCACTCGTAATCGCTGTTTATTGAGGATAACAAGATAAAAACTATAGGCAAGCACTAAACTATCCATTAGAGTTTAGACTCTAGTTTTCATAATATTGTTCAATATTTGACTCACTTAACTAAACTTTGACTCTTTTAAACTAAAATTGGTATGTGACTTCAAAAGAGGTTTTCAATTCGACTGTATGTTTGTTACGCGATTATTCCGCCAATCATGAATTGAGTTTGATGATTATCTTGTTTGGTAGGCATACTTCTTAGGTGGTCCCATTTTGATTCAGCGCTTTTTGAAAAATCATTATACCTACCACTTACTTTTTAGTTGTGTTTAAAATCTATTTATATGAAAAGAATTTTTCATTTAATATTAAAGAAAAGTTAAAGACCACCTTCCTGCGCAGTTGTGAACTGATCGTGAACTGATCGTGAGTTGTGGTTATATAAAGGAGGTCTCGTGTTCATTTTCCGGTAGAGGCAATTTGGATAAGTTATAATTTATAAATTACCTCTGGTCTGGTCTAGTGGAAGGCTTTGTCCGTAACTAGTTACCACCCTACAGCAATAGCAATATGAACGTTTTTTCTTTGTCACCAGGTACAACGTTCCATATTAGACGAACTCGAGCAAGTTAGCGTGAAACTACGTTACAAGAGGCGTGGACTGCTGGAGCTGATAACCAAGCTCTCCCACATCATGGCGGACCAGTCCTTCATAGACCAGATGCTGGAAATCAACGACGACATATGCCGCATGTATTTGTGACAAAATGGCGGACACATAATGGCCGACAAGAGAATTCAAAATGGCGGCCGTTGAACAAATCATTGATTTCGTACTTTTCTTTTAGATTTAGTTTCATTGTATCTATACTTTGTATATTTACTTGCATTATTACCTACCAAATTTTCAAATCATTTTATTGTTTAGAAATACTTAATAGTTTAATTCTTGGTGATGGCTAAATTATGTAATTTTCGAATTATTTTCTTTCAATACGTATGTTAAATATTATTATTATATTTAATGAATTTTTTGGAGTACTTATCTACAATTATACTGATTTTAATGATTACACATTTCCATCCTAATAATGTGTTTTATTTATTTGACCTATTAACCACCTAAAGTACAACTGGCCCTAAAGAGGACTATTACATTTAGCATCCCTCTCTCTCGCACATTTCAATATTTTCAATGATTGTAAAAATCTCAGATACTTTTGACAAAATGTGGTCAATTATTATCTTAGACAATTAAATTACGGATATTTTAGATATAGTTTTATTATGATATACCTAGATGTTAGTTATTTTTTTTAACAATCATTGAAAATATTAGAATGTGCGAGAGAGAGGGATGCGAAATGTAATAGTTCTCTTAAGCCTTGCTCAAGTAATAATCAGTAAGGTGATAATAATTGATTATCACACTGTAGCAATAATTTTAAGTCAATCCCATACCAGAGGTGCGATTGTCTAAAAGTTGCCGATCAAAATCTTATTCATCTGATGGCATTAGCGTCAAAGTAAAATATTCCTTGACTGTATTGATTAAAAGTCACAAATTCAGTACAACTGATTCTAACATGGAGCGTATCGTACATACCTAACCGTATAAGAATGCATACATACACGACATTGAGCTCTAATTCAATGCTGTTATTTTTAACCCTTCTCTGAGAGGAGACCTGCGCCCAGTAGTGAGCCGTTGATGGGTTGCTAATGATGATGATGGTTTATTTTACTTTGAAGCTAATGCCATCAAATGAATACGATTTTGATCGGCAACTTTTAGACAATCAGGGGGCAGATGTCAAAATGCATCATATCGTGCATGTCATATCTGAAATCTGAAGATAAATTAAGTAGCAACATTGATATTTGTAAAAAAGTCCATAGAACTTTAAACTGTTAACAACGTTGCTAGGCAACTAAACGAGATTGCAGATAGATTGAATATAGGAGCCGGCAGAGACTATATGCGCTATGCAGTAAATGAATTGTTTTCATAAAGAATACTAATAAAAACACGGTGAATTGTAAAATAATGTTTACATTTATTCATGGGAATGGGCGATTCGTTTGTCCAGCACCCACATTTTGTGCCTCGAGTTATTGAGATACCAAAAATTGCAACATTACCTACTACGGTACTCGCCAAACTTTAAGGCCGCTCTGACCACGCAGATATTAATCAGATCTTCACCAAATTTAAATGGGACCAACCTTACGATATGCCCTTTCAAAAAAAAAATTTAAGTTGGTTCAGATTTGACGGAGTTATGGAGTAACATCGACAAAAAAAATACGCGTCGAATTGATAACCTCCATTTTTTGAAGTCGATTAAAAATACCTATTCCCCAGCACTCGACCTCTATCGGTTCAAGCCTAAACCGCCGAACCAATTTAGATGAATTTTGGTATAGAGATAGATTGGAGCTTGGAGGACATGGCTACCTTTTGTTACAAAAATTAAACTCGAAAGGGGTGGAATAGGGCATCATAGTTTTGGCGATTTTACTCCATAACTTCGTCAAACCAGAACCAATTTTAATAATTTATTTCTTGGAAAGTGCATATTCATACCTAAGTTTTATTAACTTTTTCGAAAAGACACAGGTATATTATAGCAGGACGCAACTATGTGGAAGAGGCTTAAAGATTGGAGAGTACTGTACACTTATTACATACAAATGTATTCGGTCTACGTACACCTTAATGCTGCAAACACACTTAAAAAACGCCACTCGACCCAACGTAACGCCAAGCACATTGAGACACATCAGACACACACTAAAAATACCGGACGCGGCGTACTTTTGTATAACCCTTTCCCTGTCCCATGAATCACATGTCAGCATGGTCATTGTTCAACTATTGTCACAGAATATAATATAATAGTATTATGTCTGCTATCTGGACAGGGGAACTGTTTTAATAGTGGTATCTATTAATAAACGTCGCGTCGTCACCTCAACTGTCTAAGGTTATAAAATACTACGATTTGATAACACTGTGCGGTGTAACATGGTGCGTATAGAATACACATGTGACATGTATTTGTGGCGTATACAACCTCTATGGAGGAATTAAAATATATCCACATGTCATGTCAGTGAGAAAGCTTTTAAGTTTCGAACGTTTTGAGAATATAAATACGATTAGGCCGGCCTCAAAATTATTGTGTTATTTTATATTTCATTTTATTTTATACTCTAATATAATATAGTTTGGATTCAACGAAGTTTTTCATTCATCTATCCAGCTATCCAGCAATAACAATGTGGGGCGGCTGAAGAGCCCCATATATTCTATAGTACGTAATAACACACACACAGACACACACTACTGATACTACAATCCACTCGCGTACTACACTGTACGTGGCTTACACACGACTGACTCCCCCCACCTAGTGGTGCCCGTATTTATGCGCCTCTGTGCTTTGTTTCTACCCACTATTTGCTGTATGAGCAATGTTGACATTATGATGTCTACTGTCTATATACTACAGTGCGGCATTGACAATTATGGTGGTGGTAATTTACTAGTTATTACTCATTCCTGATTTTACGACTGTGATATTTAGGGTGTACCTAATTGCAAATATTAATTCTAAAATAAAAATGTAAACCGCGGCAACGGACAAGAGTGAAAAGGAATGGGTCTAATTTCACCCGCGCGATCATTTTCTACACCGCACAGTGTTGTCTCAAACCACGTTGCGTTTTACAAGTATGTTTGCGGCTTAATAAACCTTAAATAAATCATAAATAAAGCGACAGACAGAATGGATTTTTAATTTATGTATTCAAATATAAGCCATTCGAAATATCTTTGATTTAAAAAAAAAATCTATTGACATAGAATATAATTATTTATTCAATACATATATCGCATCGGAATATTAAAAAAATTATAATTTAGATATTTAAATTATGAAATATTTTAGTTTGAACTTGAATAGCAAACATTTTGACTTAATTACATTTGAATTTAACTTTATTACAAAATTTTATGATATATTTGCATATAATAATAGTCTATGGAAAAAAATCTGTGTATCCATTCTGTAGGCTTAATACGGGTTTTCACGGCTCGAAAAGGTTAACAGGATTCGAATATCGAAATATTTATTTGATGACGTTAGAGTAAAATGATGATAAAGTCCCTTGTTTTTAGGTTGAAGTTCGTCACAAAAGGCAGCGCGCTAAGCGAATACGACCTTAAAATAAGGGCATTCAGGTCGATTTTTCTATAACGCTGTGTGTTTCACTACACGAAATCTGTCAACTTCGTCGAAATCTGGCAACTTGTTCTAAGAGTATGCTAACCTAAATTAACTACACCCGTCACAAACTATGTAATTATAAGGAACCTAAAACACATTTTTAATAATTAAAATACACACAAAATGAGAAACAATAAAAATACATATAACTAGGCTTCTTCATAGTTATAAGAACTTGTTATAAGGCATCTGACATCACTTGACTACTTTATGAAACAAAAAATTGAATATTGGGAAATAGCTCTTCCAGCTTCCGTTTTTCCAACTAAATATAACTTGAGTACCTTTAAGGTTGAAGACAAGGGTCTGCCCGCGAAATTCAAATTTAATTTGGTTTTTCGCAATTTGTAAACTAATACGACAAAGTAGGCTTATGGCATTCTACACTAGCGGCACGCTATGATGGCCGGTTTGACACATTACAATAGTGATGTGGAATGTCAATTTATTCTCGAACAAAAAACAATTAAGTTTTGTTTTTGTACCTGATTAAATAGGTTTAATAAAACAAAAATGTATATGTTTATTTAATTTATTTGAACGAACTGAATATTTGAATGAAAATGAATATACATACTTTATATGCACACAAGAAACTTAAGAATACAAAAGATACCAAAAAAGGTTTTTAAAAATTTTCAATTTAGAAAACCAAATGCCGAGTTGTGGTATATATCATATAAAAATAAAAATTTTACCTTTTGTATGAAACAGCTGATATTTTTTTGCGATTTCAGAGGTTTGTCCACATAGTGAAAATTGTTCATATTCACAAGTACATTCACCCCTTAAATGGTGCAAACTGATTTTTAAATACACTTGTATACATTTTAGAAATCAATTTAATAAATAAATTTTGAGTCCTAAACCTAAAACTACATTCGATAAAATTTATGAATCTCTGCACATCACTATCGTCAATAAAGTAATACAATTATTTCCTTCAAAGTCGTTATCAATTAATACGGAACTTCATGAGCGGACAAATGTCAAACCGGCCATCATAGCGTGCCGCTAGTGTAATTGCGACAATGGCAGTATCTTCACAGGTTTATATAAAAATTTTTACTTGAAAGTGTCCAGTTTAAAAAATTAATCAAAATATCGACTTGTGAGTAACTCACGACCAACTCAGTATTTTGATTAATTTCTTAAACTGGTCACTTTCAAGTAAGTAAAGATTTTTATGTAAGCCTGTGAACATGGTAATTCCACCGGCGCAATTAGAATGCCATAAGCCTACTTTGTCGTATTAGTTTACAAATTTCGAAAAACCAAATTAAATTTGAATTTCGCGGGCAGACCCTTGTCTTCAACCTTAAATCAAGTGTGTATTATAGGCATCTTCTAAGCAAGCGTGCTCCATTTTGGGCTGCATCTTCATTTCCCATCTAGGCTATCTCTGCCCTGCGATTTTCTAATTATTCCATTGATCGTTATCGTATTCGATGACACTAGCGTCAAAGTAAAATAAACCATAACAGCATTGAATTAGAGCTCAATTTCGTGTATGCATTCACCGTAAAACATTATGCAGAGCAAAAGTGTTATGTGAGTTTTAATAGGACTATTGCATTTCGCATCCCTCTCTCTCGCACATTCTAATATTTTCAATGATTGTAAAAAATCTCATATACTATCGACAAAACGTGGTCAATATTTATCTTCGACAGTTAAAATCAGAATATTTTAGATACGCTTAATTATGATATACCTAGATTTTAAAAGAGAAAAAGGATTATAGTTCTTGCAATAGGGTATTTGACTATATTAAAAATATCGTTTCATTTGGTGTCATCCTAAAAGATTATTATCTAAAAACATTATTCCATACGACAAAACTAAAAAATAAAGTTTTATTTAATTAGAAAACATTAAATAAAATTGCTATAATTCCGGCCATGGTCACGTGATCGAAAACGTTCCGTGATCTCGAATGACGTCACAGTCCACACCACCTATGGGATGTGGAATTGTCATTGTTTGAAATGTGAACTGTGACGTCATGAGAGCAAATGGAACGTTTCGGCGGCAATTTATTTTTTTGAATTTATTTCTCGATTTTTATGAAAAATACTGAAAATTATGCCGAAATATACGTTTTGTTAGCTTCAGCATAGCATTATTAACAATTTAAGATGATTTTCTAAAAGTAGTCAAATACCCTATTCACGAGGGCGACTGGCTTATGGTTGTGTGTGTGTCGTATCTGTATAAGTGTGAGCGAGCGCAATGCTCGCGCCTGCCCGCTCCCACCTAGGCTTTGACAGGCCCGCACACTTATGCAATGTGCATGTACACGAAGTAACCACGAGTAAAGCTCACTCGCCTTCGTGACTTGCAAAAACTGTAATAATTAGGAAGAGATTAACTTTATCGCTCTTAGGCTGGAATCACACCTGTGCGCGCATCGATTCGCATTTTGTCCATATAAAAGTGTCATTTTGTATGGAGTCGTGTACGCATCAATTCGGCTTTGCGATTTATTCTCTATCAAAAACTAGGTAAGTATATTACGATAATAAAAATATGTCTAAAATATCTTAATTGTCTAAGATAATAATTGACCACATTTTGTCAAAAGTATCTGAGATTTTTTACAATCATTGAAATATTAGAATGTGCGAGAGAGAGGGATGCGAAATGTAATAGTCCCCTTAAGGATGATTATACGGGTCTGCCCGCGAAATTCAAATTTAATTTGGTTTTTCCCAATTTGTAAACTAATACGACAAAGTAGGCTAATGGCATTCTAATTGCGCCAGTAGAACGATCATCTTCACAGGTTTACATAAAAATCTTTACTTGAAAGTGACCAGTTTAAGAAATTAATCAAAATATCGACTAATTTGTGAGTAACTCACGTCCAACTCGGTATTTTGATTAATTTCTTAAACTGATCACTTTCAAGTAAAGATTTTTATGTAAACCTGTGAAGATGATCATTCTACTGGCGCTATTAGAATGCCATAAGCCTACTTTGTCGTATTAGTTTACAAAATGGGAAAACCAAATTAAATTTGAATTTCCCGGGCAGACTCGTAAAATCCACCTTAAGCAATTAAATATCACTAAAGATTTCTTATAACGCACATAACTCCATAAAAGCTAGTGGTGTTGTCTTATTATAAGTTTTTAATAACTGAAGAAGCTTTAAATATCAATAATTATTTAACATGCTACAATTACACTAAATTACGTGATATCATTTATTTCGAAATTACTTAGAATAAAAACTGCCACAATTAAAGAAAGGAAAAGAGAAATCATCATCATCATCATCAACCTTTCAACGGCTCACTACTGAGCGCAGATCTCCTCTCAGAGAGGGTTATAGGCCATAGTCCACCACGCTGGCACAATGCGAATTGGCGGACTTCACACACCTTCGAGAACATTTTGGAGAACTCTCAGGTGTGGAGGTCTCCTCACGATGTTTAATGTAATAAATAAATTTTAAGTAATGTAATAAATCAATTTATTTCTACAGAATATGGAATAAGTGTATTTCAAATTAATTACTGCCAAATTGCATTAAAATATGTCAACATTTATTCAAACACAATTAACTAAAACCTTGAAGTTTGCTGATATTTTAAATATACAGGGATATTTCAATATACAGGATGAATTTTAAAATACCAACAATCAGCTACAGGCAACTTCTATATCTACGTCTTATTAAATAATAATTTTATTCAACAACTATTAATTAGAAATCTTTGTACAAAATTTAGTTATTCTGATATTGTTATTTTAATATGAATAATTATGAGTTTCTTAAAAAGTTGTTGAATAAAAGCTGTTCAGAATTACTTAGAGAAGCTGCCTTTTGAACGTTGTTGGTTTTTTAAATTCACCCTGTACTTACATACTTATGTTAACAAAAGACTGAAGGCGAAACAATAAATATCATGTGTAAATCAAAATAATTGAAGAGATATTTATTGAAACAAATCAAAATTGTGAACCAAGGTTGATACGTTCTCTTTATGTCTAGCGATGAAAGTAATCCCACTTTGGTTTTGACTTTACAAAACTCAATGTAAGGTAAATAAGAAACGTAAAAATAACGATTTTTGGAGAACAATATGCAATAAGGCTTGACGTAAGTCCAAAGTTTCCACAGTTGATTCAAAGTTTTTATTACATTCTTCTGACAATGAATTTTAAGTAGCAGCTTACAGGTATTCAAATTAAACCAAAATCACAATACAACTTTTAAACTATCATTAATTGTGTATTAAATACTTTACAACTAATACCTTTTTATTTAATTTAGAATTTTTATATGTATGTGGCTCAAGTAATGTATTTACAGTGTTTTCATTGTAGTATGGTGCAGGTGATAAGTCAATTGAACGTAACGTCACCATTAAAATTTATTGAGACGATTCTTTTTCCGAATAGTTTTCGAAATTTAAATCTTATAATTGTAACATTATGGTACAAAATAAGTTAAATTCTATCGACCTGTCACCCACACCATACCACAACGAAAGAACTGTATACATTTGCAGATAAATAATTTATGGCGAAATCCTTTATTTAAAGATTCTAAATTAAACAAAATCGTCTTACAAGTTAAATGTGAATATCTTCTTCAGCCTACAACATGGGACCTAACCTCTAAAGCTAAAGGCAATCTGCGATCGAGTGTCACGAAGCGTCAATTACGAAATGCTTCAATCTCCACTGTTTTTGTAAATATTAATGAAAAAAAAAAAAACATTTGTACAAAACATAAACAAATCAATTACTTATGACATCAATTACGACGCGGGTTTTTTAAGACATTAGATGGTGTATATAAAGTCCATTAACAGCAACATTTTACGCAAGTCACGCCGTCGCTTCGCTTCAACTCTACCGCAATGTGCCTTGTCATAACCTATATGAATAATATTATTCATTGTATGAGTAAACTTAGGGTTGCCATTGATGAATTTTTTCGTCAATTAAGTCAAAACATATTTCGTCAATTTACATGAAAATAATTTAATTTGTTTCGTATTATGTCAATAAAATGAAAATTTATGTCAAAAATATATTTTTTAAATATCGATTCGGAATTAAAAAAATCATAAAAAAACGGTTAAATATCATAAATGTGGACGACTATAGGTTCAATGAAAGTATATGACAATCGACCTTTCTAATTCTAACAAAATATGGCAACCCTAAGTAGATGGTACAATGTGCTAATTCTGTAATACACAATCTCTAAAGCTTTCCAGGGAGGCTCAATTCCCCGAACGTCCAATCTCCGAAAGTCCTATTCCGGCAAGTTGCAATTCCCCGAACGTCCAATATGCCTGTTCGTCTAGACTACACAAAATTGACAGATCTAAATCTAGTGCTATCTATCCCTTTCATAATGCTCCCAGTCGAAAAGGATAGTACTATATTTAGACCTGTCAATTTAGTTCAGTTTAGAGATCGTGTAATTCAGAGTCAATCACAATGTTATGTGTAAATAGAGCATAATACTTGGGAACCAATCCAGTAGATGCTACAAATGTTTTGTGTTAGTGGAGCATATTTATGAAATCTAAGGGTTATCGCTCGCTTTGTAGAGATTATTGAAAACAACGTATGTATACTGCTGTCAAATTTTGTAAGACTGCGACCACTGTGAGATAAGGCGTCCAGAAAATGATAGGTTTTGCTGACGTTTGCATAACGGATATCTGTGTAATGCCGATCAGTCATTCATTAATGGATTTGACTATTGAGACCCTATCGTCTAATGGACCCCTTAAATCAGAACCGATCAGAATTAGGCCAGCGAGAAACCTAGTGGAAATTCGGAGCGCGGAATTTTACGAGATGAATGAAATCCAAGCGGAAATTCTGCGACGTTGATAAAGGTGCCATCGTTCTAGAAAGTAAGGCCAGGGTCAAATCTAGCGGAAAATCGCGGGCAAATTCATCAATTTTACCCGTACCTAAATAGGGTATGGACCCTATTTTAGTATTATCCGACGAATGTCAGCTTAACTTGAGGAATCCCGCGATTCCGTGTCAACCGAACGATGTTGACGGTTGTGCGAAAAACCGCATGCGGACATCCTTCCATCTAGATGTGGCGCATTGGAATCCAGCGCGCGTTTTCGCTAGACTAACGAAAACGTCTTACCCCACGTCCACGAAATAATACAAAAATATGAATTGTTATTCATAGAAAGACGAGAGAAGAAGAAAGAAAACACATTTATTCAGTAATTATGTCACAGAAAACCAAATATACTAATGTACCATGTATGACCACAAAAACACTACATATTATTGTAGCACAGTTTAGTGGCATGTATGAATTATAATATACCTACTACAACTCGCAGAATGTACGATTAGAATAAATTGATGTCGGGTTACGTCGATTTTCGTATCATAATTCAGCATGGGAATCCGGTCAAGTCGATTTTTTTGATAATTCAGCATGGGGGAAAAATTGGAAATCCGGTCAAGTCGATGTTTTGATGATTCAGCATGGGAAACCAGTCAAGTCGATTTTTTGATAATTCAGCATGGGAAACCGGTCAAGTCGATTTTTTTTTGATAATTCAGCATAGGAATTCTATCGTCGATTTTTTTTTTGTTAATTCAGCATGGGAATCCGGTAAAGTCGATTTATTGATAATTCAGCATGGGAATCCGGTCAAGTCGATTTTTTGATAATTCAGCATGGGAATCCGGTCAAGTCGATTTTTTGATAATTCAGCATGGGAATCCGGTCGTCGTTTTTTTTTTTGATAATACAGCATTGGAGTCCAGTCAAGTCGATTTTTTTTATAATTCGGCGCGCGTTCTTCCACTACCCTTATCCCTGGCCTAAGAGAGATCGTGCATGATGGCCGCGTCAGCTGTCAGTGATGGTTTAGTTGTCGCCGGGCGAGTATCGGTGTTTGTGGTGCCTGTGCCTGCGCTGCGGATGCGAACCGCTGTACACCTCGCGGACGCCCGAACTGGAATGTGACAAGTATAAAACTTTACTACTACACTACGGATTACATGTAAAACTCGAGATGAATTCGGGATGAGAAAAGCTGATAGATGGCTGTGATAGTATTCATAAGCGCTGAATAGTAATCATCGTGCCGGAACGCTAAATGGCTCGGCGACATATCTTTGTTAGGTAACTAGCCTCGGCCAAAGCCTCACACCAGACAATCTGACCAGAGGTGCGATTATAAAAATTACCGATCAAAATCTTATTCATTTCAAAGTAAAATATTCCTTGACTGTATTGATCACACACTTGTCACATCACTTGATTGATTGAAAGTCACAAATTCAGTACAACCGATTCTAACATGAAACTTTAAAGCTCTATATTTCCGACTAGAAAAGATATTTGAAAAAGAAAAAACCGGCCAAGCGCGAGTTGGACTCGCTCACCGAGGGTTCCGTACTCCAGCAGTAAAGGTAAAACGATAAATTATGTTTTTTTTTAATTAATTGTTAACTTTGTTTGTAGAAAAATCTGTTTTAGAATGTACAGGTAAAGGCCTTTCATATGATACCCCATTCGGTATAATAATCTTACTTTGAAATTTGAAACCCCTGATTTTCCCCCTTTTTTATTTAAACTAAAAATAATTTTCGATTTTTTTTATTCCAATGATATTGGGCTACTATTATATACAACTATTCCAAATTTCATGTCGATGGCTTTAATAGTTACTACACTAGCGGCACGCTATGATGGCCGGTTTGACGTTTGTCCGCTCATGAAGTTCCGTATTAATTGATAACGACTTTGAAGGAAATAATTGTATTACTTTATTGACGATAGTGATGTGCAGAGATTCATAAATTTTATCGAATGTAGTTTTAGGTTTAGGACTCAAAATTTATTTATTAAATTGATTTCTAAAATGTATACAAGTGTAGAAAAATCAGTTTGCACCATTTAAGGGGTGAATGTACTTGTGAATATGAACAATTTTCACTATGTGGACAAACCTCTGAAATCGCAAAAAAATATCAGCTGTTTCATACAAAAGGTAAAATTTTTATTTTTATATGATATATACCACAACTCGGCATTTGGTTTTCTAAATTGAAAATTTTTAAAAATGGAATCTAATACGATCGTCACATAGGATCGCTGGCTAGCACAACTACTACCTCCGGCAAACTCGCGTCAATGCTCAATGCAAAACAAAGCAGTTTCGAATTGACGTTGCTTCGAAAAGTATAAACATATACATTTTTGTTTTATTAAACCTATTTAATCAGGTACAAAAACAAAACTTAATTGTTTTTTGTTCGAGAATAAATTGACATTCCACATCACTATTGTAATGTGTCAAACCGGCCATCATAGCGTGCCGCTAGTTTAAGATAATCGACTGTAAGTGTAACAGGCGGACGGACGGACGGACGGAGAAAGTCCAAGAAACCATAAGGGTTCCATTTTTACCATATTTAAAAACTTTATTTTAAATAAATAAAAAAATATCAGTCAAATACCCAATTTTGTCGCGGAGTTACCGCAATTATCACACAAAATATTCTATTGATTTTTATAATCTATGGAAAATGCATTGCCTATATTCTAGCGAATCAATGGAGCCATGCTGAAACAAAGCAAAAAGAAAGCCCAATAAAAAGAAAGTTTATAGCAAATATATACACAGCATGACATTAAATAGATAAAATAATAATATAATAAAATATTTTACATAAAATTACGATATTTATTAGTAGTAGTGACGCCTCCTCCAATATCTGGAACTGGAAACGATATTTTGATACATAACTAACAATTTATTTTTATAATCTTTACTAAAATCATACTAATATTATAAATGCGAAAGTGTGTTTGTTGGTTTGTACTACAATCACGCTGCAACAGAGCTACGGATCGACGTGATTTTTTGGCATGGGTATAGTTGAAAACCCAGAGAATGACATAGGCTGCTTTTTATCCCGGAATATCAAAGAGTACCCGAGGGATTTAAAAAACTAAATCCAGGCGGACGAAGTCGCGGGCATCAGCTAGTGTATTATAAAAGCGAAATTGTATTTGTTTGTTGGTTTGTCCTGCAATCACGCTCCAACGGAGCTACGGATTGACGGGATTTTTTTCATGGCTATAGTTTAGGACCTGGAGAGGCTATTAAGGAATAAGAGAGGTTGAGGGGGACCTAGTCTTAGCAAAAAATCATTTAAGGCTTATTCGCAATCGGAAAAAATGTTCATAATGTACCTCCAATATTTATAAAAGACCTATTCAAAGACACCCCCTCACAATGGAATAGACGAGCAAAACAATTTGTCGACATAATGAATATGTATAACCATGCCAAATTACAGCTCTTTAGTACCAATAACATTATGCGCTAGACCGCGGACAGACGGACGGACTTGACGACTACAAGGGTTCCTTGTTGTTTTACTACGGAACCCTAAAATAAACTTCGAATAATTTTTAGCAGATGACGGGTGCGAAGTCACGGGTAAAAGCTAGCACGGGTGAAAGGACAGGACAACGTCTGTTAGGTCGGCAAGTAATTAATTTTAAAGGAATAAATTATTTAATAATTATGGTTATGTATGAATTCGATCTATGAACATGACAAGTTAGTCGTCGCTTGGTGTACTAGGAGCTAATACTTACGAGGTGGCGAGCGGGCTGGCGGTCGCTCGCAAGGCGCGCCGCGACAACGGCCGATGACGGCGTTCGCTGCAATACACACACCTGTGCTAACTACTGCACTACATACACTAGTGGCTAGCGGCGGGGCAGATGGAACAATCGCGCGAGCGAAGTGAGCTCGCTGACTCTATTTGTCTGTCTATGTGTTTGATGTCCGTTTTCACCAACATTCCCTAACTTTTACGGGCAACCCAAGCTAAGTTAGGTGACGCTTTGTTTCAACTTTAGTTTCACGAACCTTTAAGTAATACCTAAAGGGCTTCTTGTCTGTCTATGTGTCTGATGTCCCTTTTCACCAACATTCCCTAAGTTTTACGGGCTACCTAAGCTAAGTTAGGTGACGCTTTGTGTCAACTTCATTTTCACGAACCTTTAAGTAATACTTAGAGGACTTCGGGTAGGGGATTGTATCTAGGGGCTGCCTACGTAAGGAGACTCCTACTTAGGGGATGATTTAGGTGTGGTTGGTGAAAACGGGCATGAGTGTCTGTCAGAGTCTAATGTGGGATTGTACAACTAGTGTGACGATTGCAATCGCATCTGAGTGGCCGGTACTCACCCGCTATTGGTTAAAATGCGTTGTTGCAGAAAGAATGCGATAAAATCAGATATGGCCCAAATCCGAATTTATTATAAAAAGTTATAAAAATCTTTATTTTATTTATTTTTATTATTCTGTACATATTAAACTTATTAAAAATAATAATAGAATTAGTGGACAAAGTCTAAGTAGAGATTTCTTCCAGCTTCCCTCGAAAGATTAACTTTACAAAAGAAATTTTACTTTACTTTTTAGGGTTCCGTACCCAAAGGGTGCCAACGGGACCCTATTACTAAGCCTCCGCTGTCTGTCCGTCCGTCCGTCCGTCCGTCCGTCCGACTGTCAGCGGGCTATATCTCGTAAACCGTAATAGATAGACAGTTGAAATTTTCACATATTGTGTATTTCTATTGCCGTTATAACAACAAATAATAAAAATAAAATTAAATTGAAAAATAAAGAGGGCTCCCATACATGGAAAAGGAGTCGAAATAAAATTTTATTTTTTACCCCGGCATGTGGAGTGTCTAGAGCTCATTAAGTGGAGTTCAAAGTTTTTTTTATTTTTTAGCTATAAAAATTAAGAAATGGGGGCTGTCAAAGTTTTCGGTTTTAGACCAATTTTGTTAGGGGGGTCTATCTCAAAAACTAAACTAGTTAGGAATTTGAAATTTTGGTATATTTTGTACTATATAGTGTATTTAAACAATTAATACTGAAAACACTGATTTATAATGCGGTTGGTAAGTTGTGACCAAAACAAACGAGCATTTTTTCCCCATATACTAATTTAGTACTTTCTAAGAACTAAGATATCTAAATATGTATCTAGTTTTAAAAAAATGATTTGGTCTTATGTACGGAACCCTAAAAGAGCGAGGCCCGACTCGCACTCGGCCGATTTTTTTGTAGTACAAAACTGTTATTTGTTTAATTTTACTTCATATATTGACTAGGGACTATAAAAACGTCTATCTGATCGACCTGAAATAAATCTTAACCGAGTGTGATATTTTGGCAGATTTTCAATACAAAAACTGTCAGAACGCCCAAGTAATTCCTCGGTTAAACGTCACTCGACGTGAAATCGGCACTTAGTATATTTGACGATACTGCTCAAAAAGAGAGAATTTAATTCCATCTACCCACATTTATAAAATAAATGAAACTGGCAACAAAAGTAATAAAAAGCCTAAAACATCTTCCAATTAATAAATACATTGTCATGCTCAGCTAAACAAATCGACAGCCAATACTATTTTTATACATTACTAAAATACATAAGAAAATAATTTAAAATAATAATAATAATTATCCATGCTTCTGACCAAAGGCACCAAAGCTTATACAAATAGATTCACTTGCTGGGAGTGTTTTTGTGACATTTGTGCTGATGCAAGATTTGCTTTTGTTTAATGACAAGATGGCCGTTGACTGGGATCTCACCTCATGGTAAGTGACGATGCAGTCTAAAATGGCAGCGACTAACTTGGACCCCTTCCAAGTTAGTCTGTATGGCAGTTCAAATTCAATATTATGTCTATCAAACCGTTTTTGTTTTATTAGTGTAGCTGCAATAGTTAAAAAAAAAAATTTTTTTTGGGCAATTTTCTTCAGAACGCAGTGAGATGAGAGGCTGAAATTGTGTCAACAGTGGTTTTAAATCTCATCGATATTATAGCGCAAGTTTTCTTTAAATATTTCTCTGGGGCCGCTGGCCCTTGTTTCCAGGAATTTTTTTTTTTTTGAATTGAACCTGGCACCTCACCATCCGCAGTCAAATATGTTTACCACTGGACCATTGTCTGGTCAAACCCGCCATCTCCCATGGCCCGTCCAACCTCGCGGTTATACGGGCCGAAGGCCGAAGCACTGGGAGGGCGCCCGGTACTTGCTCTTGGCGTGTTTCCCGGTGCGCCTTCTTGACTCCCTACAAGTTCTTTTTTTCTACTCCTTTGTCCCTGTCACTCTCCCCCTACTGGGGCTGGAGGTGACTTCACAGGCTTGTTTTCCGTCCTTTTGGAACGTAGTTCCTTATCGCGCGGTGCGGAACTCGGAAGGGGGCTAGATGGATCGACACTTTTTTGAAACCGACACTTTTTTGAAGGCATTGTGTTCGGTATTTTCGCGGTACAATATTAGGTCTCCGTAGCCTTGTGGCTTCTGCAGTCGCCTAACATTTAAAAGTCGATGGTTCGAATCCCAGCTCGACAGACTGAATTTTTCCCTAATTTTTTATAAGTTATAAAAAATTAGGGAAAGGTTCCACATGTAGAAATTGTTTAAAATAAAATTGAAAATGGAAAATTCGGTCTGTCGAGCTGGGATTCGAATCATTTAGGCGACTGCAGAAGCCACAAGGCTACGGAGACCCATTATTGTACCGCGAAAATACCGAACACAATTCCAAATTAATTAATCGAAAGGAACTACGTTCCATCCGGGTGTCCCTTGACACCTCTCAAGTTTTTTTTGTTCTGTTCATTGTCTGGTCAGTTTAAAAGGTCAAGGTACACAGTGCTCACCCAGTGCAGTGCAGGTGCGGCGAGGGCGGCGCGTTGGCGACGGGCGCGGGAGGCAGCGCGAGGCGCGCGGGCGGCAGGGCCGGCAGCGCGGAGTCGCGCGGCGCGGCGGCTATGGCGGCGCGGTTGGCGCGGCTGCGGTACGCGCCTGCTCGCTCCTGGAACTCTCTGTACAACAACGACAAACATCATCAATGTTAAGAGCATTAATCTTAAGCCCGTTTACTTACGAGCTTATTTTAAATGTTACAATATAAATGTAACATTTAGGCCTAGCGCAAACATACAACCTTTAGTTGAACAACTAAACTCGCCGGCATATTTAGCGGAACATAAAAAAAAGGTTTGATATCAGTATCATATAAGGTTGCTGGCTGGTAAATACGTCATTTAATTTAAAAAGAAATATTTTCAAACTAAGAAAACAACTGAACATCACATTTTATGCAATTGTTTTAATTTTATTCAAATACACCTTATCTGGAGCGAACTTCGAGTATTTCTTCCTTCTGAGTTTGATTTAAAATTTCATTGAAATACTGTTTTTTTTTAGTTTTTTTTAATCGCGTATCTTTCTGGAGTTGATGACTGAATTATGCCTGACTTAGCCCCAACGGAGATTGCCAGGGCACTCGAAATGCGAAGAAATGGTCAAACCTACAGAGTGATATCCAGAGATCTTCGTCGACCAGTTTCAACGATCCATCGCAGTATCCAACGGTTCAGGGAGACCGGTACTTATGTGAGAAGAGCAGGACAAGGCAGAAAAAGACGCACTTCGAGTAGGGATGATCGTTTCATTCGGCTTCGTGTACGTAGGAACCCCCGTTTGACGGCCGTCCAAGCCCTACATGAGTTAGAAGCAGTGCGGGGTGTAACCGTAAGTGAGCGTACGGTACGAAGAAGGCTCGAAGAAGCTGGTTTGGGTTCATTTGTGCCCGCCAAGGCTCCAAGGCTCGAGGTAAATCATCGTAGAAACAGGTTAACTTTTGCTCAGGAACATCGACTTTGGAACGCGGACCAATGGAGTAAGGTATTGTTTAGTGATGAGTGCAGAATTCTCTTAAATCAAATTGACGGCAGGCCAAGAATATACAGACGCAAAGGAGAACGATACATTCAGACAAATTTTGAAACTACAGTTGCATACAGTGGTGGATCAATAATGGTTTGGGCGGGCATTTGTTTGGGAGCTCGCACAGACTTGGTAGTGATTGACAGAGGGAGTCTGACTGCAGACCGCTCTATCAGAGAAGTTTTAGAAGAAAATGTTGTACCCTTTACCCCATATATCGGTGACGATTTTGTTTTTATGCAGGATAATGCTCGGCCGCATACCGCTCGGGTAACTCAAGCTTATCTTAATGATATGAATATCACTGTTATGGAGTGGCCGGCGAGATCACCGGATATGAACCCAATAGAGCACGTTTGGGACTTGCTGAAAAGAAAAGTTAAGTCCAGAATTCCAGCTCCTGCCAACGTGGGAGAACTGCGAATCGCCGTATTTGAGGAATGGCGGAGACTATCCCAGGAGACCATCGATAACATCATTCTCAGTATGCCTAGACGGGTAGAAACTTTAATAAGAGCACGTGGAGGAAATACGTGATATAAATCACTATTTTTCTAATTTAATTAATTGTTATTTTAATATTAAATTTCACTTTTCCCGGTTACATGAAAAGTTCAAAAATGTACAATTTTTCACAAATAGCCTTTACTCGCAAAATCTGTTCTTAACGTGATCTCATTTTAAGTAAAACAAATGAAACTTTAAATAACAAAAGAAGAGTAGTAAGTAGATTTTAAAATAAACCATATTTTTTTAATTATGGACCTTATTTTTATGTTCCGCTAAATATGCCGGCGAGTTTATTTAGTTGTGTTTCATAAGTTTATAGGAATGTACTGCGATCATAGAATGTGCGCAAACTATCAACACGATAGTTGCTCGACAAAAAAATCAAAAAGCCGTATCGATTTGCTTTTGATTATAGTTTAATTGTGTGGAATTCACGAAAAGTACCCAACTCGACTAAACAGTTTAGATGATGTAAAAGTTTAGTGTATGTATGCGCCTTACCTTATGTATGTATGTGTAACATTTATGTGTGTATTGTATGTGTCGTTTGTTGTTGTTAGTGTAAAATGTAAATGTTAGTATAAATGCACACTCTAATTATAATTAGCTTTCTTTGCAAGAGGCTTTCACTTTCACTTTCTAAACTATCGCTATCAGACATATTTTATTGTTTACATTAATTCTTTTAAGACACAGGTTACGTGTACCGTAGTAAACAACACTGTTTCGTACTACATACATACATACTACTACATACTACATGTCGCCACGCCAACAGTCGATCTGAACCGCCGCTATAGATGTTTTACATCAAAAAGGTAAATTCTCTCTTAGGTAAAGGTAAAGGTTCTCTTTTTGAACCAGACTCTATCTTGTCTTTGAATAACAAAAACCATCTTTTTCTCATAGCGCGAGGCAAGTGCTCTCAGCGAACCTGTCAAAGTCCTCGGCCTCCTCCTCCTCGAGGTTGATGAACTCCTGGCGCTCCTCCGCGTCGCCCGAGTACACGTTTTGCTCGCGCTCCACCAGGTGCGCGCGCTCCCCGATGTGGTGACCTGCCACACACACAACACCAATGTTACACAACTCATAGAATAGAATAGAAATATTTTTTATTCAAATAAACTTTTACAAGTGCTTTTGAATAGTCGATGAATCTACCACTGGTTCGGAATGCCTTTCCTGCCGAGAAGAACCAGCAAGAAACTCGGCGGTTGCTCTTTTCAAAACAATACAGTAAATACTATGCTATATATGCAGTGTTTCCACAATGAGGGAAGTTCCAAAAATGCATACCGACTAACTTCTATCTTAAGATAGGCAGACATAAAGCAGCCCCATTCCCGCCGGTGGAACCCGCTCACGAGCATGACGCATGACCCAGCCATTGCTTCGCTCAACCATATTTGAGGGAACGTAACAACCCGCATCACACAACACCACCACAGAAATGTTTAAAGAGTGCGTGACATACTTATGCTCTCATGTCATCTCTGCATAGTGTAAATAGCATTTTATAAGAATAGTGAGTAAACGAGCAGGCGGGTCACCTGATGTTAAGCGGTTACCGCCGCCCATGAACATTTGCAGCACCGGAGGCACTACCAATGCGTTGCCGGCTTTTCAGGAATTTGTTGGTCCGCCCCTTGAATAACCCCAAGTTTTAATTAAGCGGGAACACAGTCGATGGGAGTTGGTTCCACAGTTTAGTAGTGTGTGGAAAAAATATCTGACACAATGGATAGTCGAAATGCTCCAGGCATCCAGGTGGTGCGGGTGAAAGTGCTTTCGTTGGCGTGCGGTGCGGTTGCAGAAGAGAGAGGGTGACATAAGGTCAAATAGCTCTTCAGAACACTCCCCGTTTTATATTTTATCTTTATTACATATACAACGGGGGCCTTTATTACATAAGAGATATAATGAATATCTGGTAACTATCCGAGCCTATGCAGCCTATTGGATAGAATCAGGCGTTACTTTGCGGAATATAAATGCGAAAGTTTATGAGAATGGATGTATGGATGGATGTTTGTTACTCTTTCACGCCACAACTAATTAACCGATTTGGCTGAAATTTGGAATAGAGATAGCTCATAACCGGGATTAATACATAAGCTGCATTTTATCCTTGAAAATTAAAGAGTTCCCGGAATTAAAAACCGTGATCAACGTGAACGAAATCGAAAGAAAAATTAATATTCCTTTGCTATAATCCGCCAAACAGAACAAATCTTTTAATACCCGACGTACGCTTCGCTCCTATACCGGAGCATCATCAGGAGATGTTGACTCCACAATGCAAAGTGTTTTGCAATTGTGCATAGTTTTGGCATTTCTTTATTTTACTTTAGTGTAATCTTTACTAATATTATAAATGCAAAAATATACAACGGAGTAACTGATCAACGTGATTTTTTGCATAGGTATAGACTATAGTTGAGGACTTGGATAGGACATGGCTACCTTTTATCCCGGAAACGGCGGCTTTTCTCAAACGCTTAAAGGAATGTAACAACTGTACATCAATACTATTATTTTTTTCCTATGACAAAATTTTTAAAAGTTGGCAGGTTTAAACGTAGTACTACCTCTTTCATAATGCTCCCTATAGAAAAGGATAGCACTAAATGACCAGGCAAAAAATCATCCCCACCCACTAACAGATTTCAAACGTATCTCAGTTAATACATCATAGCAGCCTGATGATTTTTTACAATGACATCCGCCGTAGATTTGGGGATTTTATGCAAATCGAATTTGAATTATTCATCTCTTTTTTCAGTGAATTGTTTTGGATACCAGTTTCATAGTTTACAATTATAAAACGAATATACAGGAGCATTAACCAACTAGAAAAAAGCCATTGTAAGATGCAGACGCGTTTCTGAGACGCAGAAAAAGCCGCGCCGCACGCTGACTGCGCTCCCTCTGACCACCTCCCACCCTTACTTCTGCGCCAGTACTTCAGCGTGCGTACATTCTTTTGTATTTAAAAAAAAAACCAATCATTTTGATTGAAAATGGTTACTAGTCTTTTTATGGGACGTCACAATAATATTAAAAATACTGCCACGTCTGTTGGGGACAGTGCCTATTCAATTTTATAGCCTCAATAGCCCAACGGTTTAAGGTGCGGACTGAAAACTGAAAGGTCGCAGGTTCGAATCCCACCCGTTGCACTATTGTCGTACCCACTCCTAGCACAAGCTTTCCGCTTAGTTGGAGGGGATAGGAGGAATATTAGTGATGCGTGGTGTGATGCGGGTTGTTACGTTCCCTCAAATATGGTTGAGCGAAGCAATGGCTGGGTCATGCGTCATGCTCGTGAACGGGTGCCACCGGCGGGAATGGGACTACTGTATGTCTGCCCATCTTAGGATAGAAGTTAGTCAGTATGCATTTTTGGAACTCCCCTTATTGTGGAAACACTGCATATATAACATAGTATTTACTGTATTGTAAATTTGTTTTGAAAAGAGCAACCGCCGAGTTTCTTGCTGGTTCTTCTCGGCAGGAAAGGCATTCCGAACCAGTGGTAGATTCATCGACTATTCAAAAGCACTTGTAAAAGTTTATTTGAATAAAAAATATTTCTATTCTATTCCATTAGTCAACTTCAATATGACTAATATTCTTAAAAAAAATTTTTTTTTTCATAGTCCTTTAGTCCCGTCTATTTAGTTCAGAGATTATTCACAATAGCATAACCACATTGGCATAGTTAGTAAATTTAATGTAAGCAGTAGAGCTCACCGATGGACATTTTCTTGACGCCGGTGCGCGAGTCCTGCAGCGTCTTGCGCGTCTCCTTCACACCGTTCGGACCGATCTTCGTGCTGCTGGACGAACTGAACACCTGCAAACATCATCATCATCATCATCAGCAACCCATCAACGGCTCACTACTGAGCGCAGGTCTCCTTTCAGAGAAGGGTTATAGGCCATAGTCCACCACGCTGGCCCAGTGCGAATTGGCGGACTTCACACGCCTTCGAGAACATTATGACGAACTCTCAGATGTGCAGGTTTCCTCACGATGTTTTCCTTCACCGTTGAAGCAAGTGATATTTAATTGCTTAAACGCATTTGACTCCGAAAAGTCAGAGGTACCCGGGATCGAACCTGCGACCCCCCAAATAGGAGACCAAAGTCCTAACCACTAGGCTATCACTGCTTCCTGCAAACATAATATTATAACGAAAATAATTTAATTTATACAAATAAATAAAATTATACATTTATATTATTTGACAGTAATTTTTGACAGCTATTTTTGGGAACGTAGTTCCTTTTCGGACGATACAGACTTGGCAGATGGGGGGTTAGGCGAAAGAAAGTGTAAGAATTTTTCCGTCACAACCTTTGTGTGTTGCCTTCGTTTATTACACACGTTCCGTCATAGCTTTGGTGGCGTAGCGGCTAAACGAAGGAGTGACTCTATCGGTTCGGGAGTTTGAATCCTGATTTCAGATTATTATTCTTTTAATAATAATCTGAAATCAGGATAAGTTGCCCAAAGAAATAGTGACGTCAAACTCAGTTAATGAATTTAAAAACAGATTATACCGCGATATTGGAAACTCCAAGCACAGTAATTGATACAGGCGCATCAGCGACAGCTGCGTAGCCTATTACAAATTATAATAATTAGAATACAAACCTGCGGATTGCCGTTGGGTCCACTGGACATGACAACTGTGCTGCTAGAGAATGAGCTAGCTCCCATACCATGCCCGTCTGCTATGTCTGGAAGCATAAATGCGCCATGTTAAAGCTTCATCAACCAATAAACATCAACTATTGGTTATAAAAAAAAACTAGTGTGCTTTAGACCACACGACTGAAGTAAAACTTACGAAATACAACTGGCTATGAGAGAAAGAGAGAAAGAAAATGTGTGCTCGCACCTCTCTCTGTTGCCCCTACATACAAGATAGAAAGAGAGAGAGTTACGTTTCGTATATAATATACGAAACGTAACTCTCTCTCTTTCTATCTTCACTAACTTATATCTCCCTCTCAACTACCGTTCGCCGCGCCTAATCACACTTTTCGTAACTCATTCACCAGCTTACTCCCCAAGTCAAGCGTGCGTAAATAAGTTTTACTTCAAAAAGGTCTCTTGAATGGATTTCCACAGGCCTCGGTCTTACGCCGTCTGTATCCAGCGGCGCCTTACAACTAGTGCGGGGTCGCGCCGCCACTCCAACAGTTTGAGACCTCAAAGACCATAATATGTGCCCCACCCATTCGATTTTGCGACTCGCTAAGCTATGTCGGTAACTTTGGTTCTCCTATGCATAAACTCTCCTAATCAAACATACCAAGAACAAATCTAGTTAAGTAACACTCACACTTTTTTGTCAACCAATAGACGTTCACAGCTGGACAAAGGTCTCTTGCATGGACTCCCACATGTCTTAGTCTTGCGCCACCTGCATCCAGCGGCTCCCTGCGACTCGTTTGATGTCGTCGGTTCACCTGGTGGGCAGTCTGCCAACACTGCGCATCACAGTGCGGGGTCGCCACTCCAGCACCTTGGGACCCCAACGACCATCAGGTCTTCGAAATATGTGCATCCATTTCCACTTCAGTTTCGCGACTCGCTGAGCTATGTCGGTAACTTTGGTTCTACTACAGATCTCATTTCTGATTTAATCCCACAGGGATACTCCGAGCATAGCTTGTGTGTTATCTTACTAAGTGTAAGTCTTACTATGATGCATTTAATTACTAATTACTAAATATATTATTATACCAGGCTGAGTATTCTTAGACAAATATTCACCACCTACATGAAAAACATTTGTCAACAGACCATTGCCAAATTAATGTGTCACCATGTGGACATATTTTAATGGATAGTTTCACACGAGTTAAACAAATTAATCCAAGGAAATTCCTGATATCTGCAGGAACACTATCTTTGACATAACAAATTTTGCTACTGTAAAGTATAATTGACTATGACAGAAAATAATGTCTTTACATGTTTAAACAGAATGCAATGGCTGAGAAAATTATCAAAAATGGTTCCATAATGGGTTAGAAAATGGATATATTTTGTACTAGCTGATTTAGTTTTACAAAATCCCACAAGAACTCTTTAGATTTTCCAGGGTAAATAAATAAATAAATACTTTTTATGCCTATGTCACTCTCCCGGGCCTAAACTATACCCATGCCAAAAATCACGCGATCTGTAGATCAGTTGCAGCATGATTGAAGGATAAACCAACAAACAAACACACTTTCGCATTTATAATATTATTAAGGATTTTTCTTATCTTGAATTTTTATATTCATCATGATAATATTACCTGCAAAGAGTCTGTTCAGTGAAGGCATCTGAGGCATGTACGGCATCAGGGCATTGCCGCGTCGACCTCCCATGATGGCTAGGGGGCTCTCCCCCATCATGCCGAAGGGGTCCGAAAACAGAGAGTTCATCATGTTGTTCATCTGATGCATGTGCCTCATGTGCGACCTGGGGAATTCATTATTTCAATGAGTTATTCTTTTTTTTCTAAATTCACCAATTATCTATAATCTATGGATACAAGCAGAGAGCAGCATAGAAAAGAATAGAATAGAAATTTTTTTTATTCAAATAAACTTTTTACAAGTGCTTTTGAATCGTCTGGCTCTACCACTGGTTCAGAATGCCCTTCCTGCCGAGAAGAACCAGCAAGAAACTCGGCGGTTGCTCTTTTCAAAAGAAATTTACAATACAGTAAATACTATGCTATATATGCAGTGTTTCCACAATGAGGGAAGTTCCAAAAATGCATACCAACTAACTTCTATCTTTAGATGAGCAGACATAAAGTAGCCCCATTCTCGCCGGTGGCACCCATTCCCGAGCATGACGCATGACCCAGCCGTTGCTTCGCTCAACCATATTTGAGGGAATGTAACAACCCGCATCACACAACACCACCATAGAAATGTTTAAAGAGTGCATGCACATACTGCTACCCATGTTAAGGCATCGAATTGAATCATCATCATCATCATCATCATTATCAACCCATCATCGGCTCACTACTGAGCGAGGTCTCCTCTCAGAGAAGGGTTATAGGCCATAGTCCACCATGCTGGCACAATGCAAATTGGCGGACTTCACACACCTTCGAGAACATTATGGAGAACTCTCAGGTGTGCAGGTTTCCTCACGATGTTTTCCTTCACCGTTGAAGCATGTGATATTTAATTTCTTAAAATTTTCAATTTGAATACTAATATTCAAATACTCATTTTAAGACATCACTTTAAGATTGTATTGTGGCCATGGAAATAGTAATCTAAAGCATGGAACCCTGACTAAAATAAAAACTGAGTACACCTATATTTTACAAAATATTTTTGTTTATTACCACCATGTTCATGTCATTGAAACAAAACATTGCTGTTTGTGTTTATTTGACTATCAATTATTACTGGCCACTAAGTTCAAATTGTCAAATGACACCAAATTACACCATTCATCATTTAAACTCCCCTTAATAGCCTCAATAGCCGAACGGTTAAAGGTGCGGACTGAAAACTGAAAGGTCACAGGTTCAAATCCCACCCGTTGCACTATTGTCGTACCCACTCCTGACACAAGCTTTCCGCTTATTTGGAGGGGAGAGGAGAATATTAGTCAAGTTCAACTTGGTTGATATTCTTTTTAAAAAAAAAACACACAAAACAAAACAACTGTCTTTAAAAATACCATATACGGTCAAACTACATGTCGCTCATTTGCTGCGAAACTGTTTTATCTCATAAACCCTGATTTTTCAAAAGGTGTGTGAATAAAATAAAAAAAAAGATTTTGAAAAATGGTTTCAAATTCAATTATTCATCATCTTAGTTCTTCAAATTTTTTTAAGTTTTCTGTGAGTTCTCACTTGTAATTTTAGTGAGAAACTACATAGACAATTGGTTGTGGCGATCTTTGCAAAAGATGTATTTCCAACAGTCTACATGACCTTATACAGTCTACATGACCTAATACAGTCTACTTGAGGGAGAATCGTGGGAAATAATATGAGCAATATTATTGCAATAAATTATTTCCAACTCTGACCAAACACAACAATAATCTACATTATCTAGTTACACCCATTAAGCGTAAGAGACAAAAATCTGTTTTCTTAGCCTAACCGTTTGCTGAAAGAGCTGGAAAACTATCACATTATGATCTCAAGAAATCACCTACCATTATATTGTGATTAATTCACACTCCTCAGAAATTAAGAATATGAAGCACTATTTAATAAGCAGAAATATAACTTGCTTCAGCTGTGAAGGAAAACATCATGAGGAAACCTGCATACTTGAGTTCTCCGTAATATTTTCAAACATGTGAAGTCTACCTGTTCGCATTGGGCTGGTGAACTTTGGCCTATAACCCTTCTCTGATAGGGAGACCTGCGTTCAGTAGAGAACCGTTGATGATGATGTAATAAGGAATGATAAGTTATGGGAATATAAAAGCAAATTAAAGTAAAGCATCAAATACCTACAATTTTTTCACAATACATTGACGTTTCGCAAGCATTGCTATCATTGATTTAAAGGGTGCTAATTGAACGCGGTTAGCGCATGGGAATGTGGTTTTGATAGCTTCTATATATAGTTTAATATAAAGATAATGAAAATACGAATGAATTATTGATCTAAATAACGGAAATTGGAATGAAAATTACCCGAAAAAAGGGTCATCATCCACGTCGGCCATCCCTATGAGAGATCCAAACAGGGACATTGTGTTCTCAATTCACTGTTTCTTTAAACTTAATTAGACACTGAAACACTTAAAACACCACAATCAAATGGAATCGTTTTAGCAAAATGGTCAAGAAAAAAAAACGAAACCACGAAATTGGAAAAATTTCCACAAATCCACACTGAACACTCGCAGCAACCACAGACACAGAACACTATTACAGTCCTAGCGGAGAAGAATGACAACTTCATAGTAAAAAACAGGGGACCGTTCTCACTAGTACCATCTACATTCAACCCTTTGAAAACTCTTTGAAGGCGGGAGATTCAAATGTGGAATTAATCTACATATCCATATTAAATTTCTAGATATGGTATTTTGACTCTAAAGAGAACTTGGTATTTTTAAAATACAAGTTCTCTTTAGAGTCAAAATACCATATCAATAAGGTTTCAGGTTTAAAACAAAACAACAGGTTTTTGTTCTAACAGTGCACATTTATTTTTATTTAAACAGCTATAGTGCATAAATAAATAATAAGTTTAATATTATACATACACTAAGTGCCGATTTCACCAATTTCTAGTGACGTTTATCCTAGGAATAAATTGGGCGTTCTGACAGTTTTTGTACTGAAAATACGGTCAAAATATCAAAGTTACGCTCGGATAAGACTTATTTTACGTTGGTGAAATCGGCCCTAAGGGTGATCTCTGCTAGGCAACCTACTGTTACACATAAATAAACAATAAATACAGGGTGGCCCAACAGTGACGACCAAAGACAAAATTTAGATTCCTCGTATAGTATAGTATGCTCCGCGATTTTCCGAGTTATAATTTTTTTTAGTTTTTTTGGTGTTAACTTATTGAGGAAGCGGTTTTAAAATTTCTTTTCTTTCCGTAGCTTTGAATATTTTTTATTTTGTTAAAAATTACTGTTAAGAAGTTTACTAATAAGCATAAAATAATTATTGTTCTAAAGGTAGACTTTCGATCCTCGCGTGAAGCGTCAGTCGCCAGCTTAGGTGACGGAGCGTAAGTGGCGCCGCGTCTGTAGACATTCGACCCTAGCACCACTAACGCTTGACACACGCGTTTGTGGCGCTAGGATCGAATGGCTTGCCCTTGTTTTACTTATTGCATAATACAGACACGCAGACGCGGAGCCACTGACGCTACGACACTGACGCGTCACGTTGGCGACTGACGCTTCACGCGAGGTTCGGATGTCTACCTTATAGACTTCTAACTATTCTATTTTAAAGTAGACTTCCGACCATCGCCTCAAGCGTTAGTAGCCCGCGACAGTGACGGAGCGTCAGTTGCGCCGCGTCTGCGCATTAGAACTATCTACTAAGTCAAACTAGGGAAAGCCATTCGACCCTAGCGCCACTTATGCGCGCGTCAGGCGCAAGTGCCGCTAGGGTCGAATGGCTTGCCCTAGTTTGACATAGTGCATAGTACTGAAGCGCAGACGCAGCTCCACTGGCGCTCCGTCGCTGACGCGGGCGACTGACGCTTGTCGCGATGATCGGATGTCTAACTTATAGACTACTAACTACTAACTATTCTATTTTGAGGTAGACTTCCGATCATCGCGTCAAGCGTCAGTAGCCTGCGGCAGTGAACGAGCGTCAGTCGCGTCGCGTCTGCGCATTAAAATTATGCACTACGTCAAACTAGGAAAAGCCATTCGACCCTAGCGCCACTTATGCGCACGTCTGGCGAAAGTGGTGCCAGGGTCGAATGGCTTCCCCTAGTTTGACATAGTGCATAGTACGGAAGCGCAGACGCAGCTCCACTGGCGCTCCGTCGCTGAAGCGGGCGACTGACGCTTGTCGCGATGATCGGATGTCCACCTTTGGAACAATAATTATTTTATGCATAGTAGTACACTTACTAATAGTAATTTTTAACAAAATGAAAAATATGGAAAACTACAGAAAGAAAAGAAATTTTAAAACCGCTTCCTCAATAAGAAAACACGAAAAAAAAACTAAAAAAATTATAACTCGGAAAATAAGAAAATCGCGGAGCATACTATACTTTAGGAGGAATCTAAATTTTGTCTTTGGTCATCACTGTTTTGCCACTCTGTAGTAATTATTGTTTATTTATGTGTAATGATGTTCATTTTTCTTTTGAGTGCGGCGGCTGACGCTTCTTCAGAAAATGACCTATTTTTTAAAGTACAGAATCGTTTAATGCATATGTATGACACACTATTTACAATGCTGTCTATATTGTGTTCTTTATGCATTTGGCATCCATTCAATAATTCGAAATTGCATGACTCTTTTAGCTTCTCTATAATATTTTTTTTAAGATGCATTGTATGTGCATTTTGTTTTAAAAAAATATTTACTAAAGAAGCGCAGCTTTCCACACACGTGACAAAATCCTTAGTCACATAATTTAGACTTTTTTTTACATCTGAGTATTCTTTGCATTCAATGAATGTGTGATGCTGTTGAAGAGATTTAGATATCAGTACGTTTTTACAAGTATCACATGAGATTTGTTTTACTAAGAATCCACACACATATGCACATGCCTGTATTTCGGAATCATTTTCATCAACATTTGGCAATTCACATGAAAGTTGAAATAGGGCATCTGATACATTTTGTGAGGATTCTGTACAATGTGTTGACAACAGAGTTTCAAAATTATTGATTACTACATTGCTGTCGTTTTCACAGTTTCCTTTTGTCCCAATATGTGCCAAATTGCTTAATATAGCCGTTTTAAAACCAGCCAGGAATTGACCACATGTTGGATTTGTGTTGGATGATGGATCCACAATTGCCACGTATGCAGCCAAAAAGATTTTCCAGAGCATCCTGCTGCAGTCTCCTGGTTGCCAGGCTTTTTATGTTGTGGGCTTGGACTAAATTTCGCCACAATCTCTCCATCGCATTTAAGCTCCAAATCCAGCCCTCTTGTGACGGTGGCGTACGTGGGCTTCCAATGTATTTCAAAGTAGAAAAAAATATTTTCATTTCCTCAAAAAATTTAAGATGCTGAGTATTTTGTTTGATATTTGTTGCCAATGGTTTTCCGCGCCTTAGATCTGAACAATCGCTATTAAGAGCATCAAATAACTTGTCCATATTGGATATAACATTGGCTGTTACTGTTGCTTCTGCTGTGAGTTCACCTGAAAGTATTGAAATAAATTTGTTTTAATGATCATCTTTTCTTAATATTGTTTTCCTGATGAATTGGATAAACATAGCTATCATACATCTATACTAATATTATAAAGAGGAAAGATTTTTTTGTTTGTTTGTACCGAATAGGCTCTGTAACTACTGGACCGATTTGAACCATTTTTTCACCAATAGACAGCTAAGTTATTAGGAAGTAACATAGGCTATAATTTATTTTCAAAAAAATTAGAGACCCTTAAGAAAATTGCAATAATGTAACCCAAAGTAGCAAAATTTTTCATATAAAATGCATTATTTGGCATATGCTTATAAAACTATTGATGATACATAAAAATTATGTACTACATGATTAAAGTAATCATTATTCCCTATAAAAAAGTCCCCAAGGGAATATAAATCTGACTATCATATTTAAGTCACAGTAGTAGCTTTTGTATTCTAAAATTAAATTAGATCGCCTTTCATTATCGCAGTATTAATTCTTCCTTACTAATACACATTATAAACGCGAAAGTGTGTTTGTCCGTCAATCACGCTGCAACAAAGTTACGGATTGACGTGATAGGTATAGTTGAGAACCTGGAGGGTGACATAAGCATCCCGAAAAATCAAAGAGTTCCCGCGGCATTAATCCACGCGGACGAAGTCGCGGGCATCAGCTAGTGTTATATGTAGTAGTAGAATATGTTTAATGTTAAATCTTTAGATACCTGCAGATATTTTGGCAAACATTCCAGCTGCAACAGAATGACTAAAGATTTGAGCTGCAAGTTTGACCTTCATTTTCTGTTTAATATTTGGATTTATATGGTCATTTTTCAGACTTGGAGCAAATACAAAGTTTGGGTTAGAGTTGTCAGCTTCATAAAATGCTTTAATGTGGGACCACTTAGCAATGCCTGTAAAAAATATGAATATATAATATAATAAGTAAAAAATAAATACAGGACAGGTTTAAATGTAGTGCTACCCTATTCATAATGCTCCTGATGAAAAGTACAGCTTTGCTTTTAGACCTATTTTAATTTAGTTTACAGATTGTGCACAACAGAATTAGTACCAATATAGTTCAATTCAATTCCCAAGCAATGGCTTTTAGTTGTGCCAACCGGACAACCAATACAGTTCAACAAACAGTTAAATTGATTCTTATTTATATTTATTTATGCAAATTAGTTGTAACTTCTTTGAAATAGTGCATTTTAGTGATTTTATGTAAATTCAAATTCAAAATTATTTATTTCACGTAGGCTAACCTGTGGCTCTTATGACAAGTCATGACTCTACCACAGGTTCAGAAAGCGGATACCTACACCACCATACCACCACGCTACATTGTTTTGTATCTCTTCATCTTTCATATCTCATCATATTTCAACCAAACACTAAACCCTTCCTCATTAATCACCATATCTATTGGTGAAAATCTCATGAAAATCTGTTCAGTAGTTTTGAGTTTATCGTGAACAGACAGAGAGACAGACTCAGAGGAGGACTTAATTTTATAATTGTAGTGAAGATGTGACTTACCTCTTCCACTCCTGTCATTAGATGATATATTAGTTGTGCACTCAATGTCATATTTAAGAAAGAGGTTCCTAAAACATTTCAGCAAATGTGGTGTGTCAAAAAACGATACTATTTCTTTATTCAGGAATGTTATGTATGGGTGTTCAACAGATGCACCCAAGATGTTTAAAGCTCTTCTGTTGACACCATCCATGTCGCAGACAATGGCAACTATATTTATGCCAGCTTGAAAACATTGTTGCAAGACCTGAAATAAAAACAAAAATTGAAATAATATAACAATTATGTTAAATTTACCTCTTTTATTAGCACTGCTAGTCTATCTGCAGTAGAGAATCCGCTAGAAAAATAATGAGCAATAGGCTGTTTGACTCTGAGCCTTACTCCAGCAATCATAAATACTAATGCATAAGCAGCAACTAGTGGAGCCCTTCCCTGCGATGCATGGTCTTGAAAACCTTCTATGATATCCTCTTTCTCATTATAATGCAGATGTTTTTTTAAAGACATCTCATCAAACATTAAAGTGTATGTATTGTTTGATGGCTTTTCTATTTGCGCAAACTTTTTTAGTACCTTAAATACTGGTTCGTTGAGTCCTACTTTAAAAGGTACTTTATTAAGTAGCACTTTCAATGTACCCGGTGATGGCAGAGGAAACAGCCTTCTAATTAATCGATAACAAGTTGGTGATCTCTTATAAAGTCGCAGTGCTGTTATCTTTTCTGGTCTAGTCCATCTCCGCCCAGTGGCCTTCTTTTTATAATTACTTATTTGGCCTTGCAACAGCAGTGCAAATGTAGGAGTTAACATTGTTGATAGCTTTTTGACAGAAGCATCTTCACTGATTATACTCAAGATCCTTTTTGCTTTGAGATGCTTTATACGATTTTGCAGCCGGCAACTAGATTTTAAATATTTCCTACATTTTTCATGGAGGATTTACTCCCTCGCTAGTTTTGTAATATCACATGTTGTGGCCCTGGGTGCTACGCTTTGTGTAACATCCTGAGCATTTGTTATTTCTCTCAAAGGACTTCTTTGAGAGGGACCTGGTTGAGGTTCTGCTGCAAAGTGTATGTTGACATGTTCATTCTGAAAATGAATAACATACTTTCACCATGATAGTGTACAAAAGCTGAAGAATTTAATTTCTCTTCTTCTGCAATAATTGTTTCATTTAGACTTAAAATTATTAAAATAATATATAGGTAAGAATTTATGTAATTTCATCAAACAATTTTTGTTATATTTTGTGGTGTAACCTTAGTAAGTAAAGTAACACACACACCTTTAATAAAAAAGGATTATTATCTATAAATTATTTTGTTTTGACAGACAAAAGCTGGTTGCCAAAAATATGTTGCAAAACCTGTGGTATAATTCTGAGTGGTTGGTTGAAAGGGACTAAATAGTTACTTTTTAGCTGTCCTATGATCTGGAGGGAGCAACAAAACCATTCAAATGACTGGTATTTTTGTATGACTGATATCGAAGAATTTTCTAGAAAAATAAACATAAAATAAAATATTTCAATCTTTCTTCGGAGCAAAGGCCAATTCCTCCTTTGGATGAGCAAATTGATATCGAGTTTAATGTCACCAAAGCACCATCTATAAAATCTATGTAAGACTTAATTTTTTTCCTAAATAAATATGTTTTTAATGTACCAATACCGGTATTTTATTTCATTGAAGGTATCTCAAAAACTAGGTGTGATGGCATAAATCTGTGAGCAGATTTAGACTCAGCAAACTAAAGCCCATAAGAATCACATAGCAGAGTTTTTGCTCCCAGGTTTTTATTTTTTTTTGCCAACCAGTGCAATTTAAAAGCTTGTACTTACATCACATGGAACAGCAGTTCTTACTAACGCCTGTTTAGTGCTATCAGTAAACGCTGTGTCTTTAAAATGATTCTGACACAGCATTCTATGTTCTTTGTACAATTTCATCTGCAGGGATGATGAAGAGTAGGCTTTTTCAGGAAAAATGTACTGAGCCCATAGTTCACATCTGAAAATAAAAACCATTTTATTATTTAAAATTATTTTTTTGAATTTAAGGCTACTATGAAATGGTTACACTACATGCACCGCTACTGCATTGCTAGGCGTGATAATTCTATTGTGTGCTAATAGTAAATAGTTTTTCCTATTGGTCCAAGGTTATTTAGTTTAGTTTATTATTTAGTTGTTACTTCAGAGAAATATTCTACAAAATAGAAATATTCTAAAGTAAGCTATATCTTAAGGTTTTGGGATGGGATCTGTAAAGCGTGGGATGTACTTGATTTAGGGTGCTTGCATAAAGAAGCAGGTACCCGGTACCGATCGGTGCGGGTGCAATAGGCCCATGTTATCATATGCACTCTCACATAAAGACAGGTTGAAACTTACCTGCTTCTTTATGTAGGTTGAATATGTACCGACTACCGGTCGGTACCGACTCATACCGACCTTGTCTGTACCGGACACCCGTTTCTTTATTTAAGCACCCATAAACACGAGCGCATCGTCACTAGGTATAGCATTAAGCTCATCAGAGGCGTGCATATATGAAATAGAGAATGAATTTTAACTGTAGGTACCTACCGCATAAGATTCTTTACACTGTGAAGAATGTGTGAGTGAATAGGCATTTTCTAGGCAAGCGCGCTCCAACCTAGACCTCATCAGTGCTTTCCAGTATTGATTGTCGTCAAGCGTAAGCCTATCTCCAAAAAAAAAAAAAAAAAAAAAAAAAAAAACCAGGATTAGGAAATCTAAACAACTTAATGTTGTCTTTAGCCGGAGAGCAGCCACATTTAAAACATTTCCTCCGGTTTTCAGCAATTATAAAACTCTTTTTCTCAGCCATTATACAACACAAAACAAACGATTCCTATCTCAATAAAACAAAAGAGTCAATTCTCAGCCAATATAAAACACAAAACAAACGAGTCTGAATAACACAAAAGAGTCAATATCTCATACAATAGCACTTCACTTTTCTTTAAAACACTTATACGGAGGAACAAAAGCTCGACTCGACGTACAAGAGAATTATTGCAAGAAATCAATTGTTATTTACGATTTACGAAACAACAACCATAGACCACGAACACCATAGACCACGAACACGAACACTAGGATATAGACGTCAAACTCCATAGAGCCTAAAATAGAATCTTAACAGGATTCTAGTGTGAGTGTTCCTTCACTATGGTACATCTATACATTTTCAATCTTGCATCTCACTCTCTCGTGATTTAACGACTCTATCCATTCATGTTTAATGCAAATTTCATTGATAACCCAGCATGTCCTGCTCTAACACGATGTATAGCAATAGCGGAACTCGATGCTTATTGGTCCATCGCTTAAGCAGAATTACGTCATAGCGGAACCGGAAGCAGTTACTTTTTATTTTAGTTAGGGATGGGATTGGCCCATCGGAGTGAACCGTAACCTTATAATTATAGTGATGTACTTATCGGTTTTCGAGTACCGGTTTTTTTAATATTTACCGATTTTCTTCCTTACTAAATTCTAATTTAAAAAAGGTTGTGAATAGCTGATTTATTCATTTTCATTTCTTAAACTACCACCGGTTCTGAATGTAGTTTACTTTTGAGAAGAATCCGGTAAGAAACTCAACAGTTACTCTTTTAAAATATTGTCTGGTACATTATATTAATTTATGACCATCGCAGAGTTCCATTTAAACGCGGAATAAATTGGACTTCGCTTTTAAATAATATTTATAGGTATATAGATAGGTTTTCCAGATGTTTAATTTAAATAACCTATAATAAAAATGATGATCTACTATTGACAGTCATCGCGATCGTGATATTTTTGGAAAGGCGGTAGTGCTTCCAGTTCTATCAACTGTAACGATCACAATCCATACTATACTAAATGCATTTTTTTTAATCAAGACAACCCTATTGCCTACAATGTCTTTTGCTGAGCAGTTTTTCGTAATGAAAATCTGTCTAAACGTCAAATTTATTCGTTGATTAAATTTCCCTTGGCGATTGATAAGTGGGTCTTAAATTTACTTAAATAATAGCTCTAAACATCATTAAAAAATACGATAAGTTAGATAAGTAAAAATCTGTTGTTTGAATTAAAAAATCAGCATATTTAAGAACATGAATAGGCATGATGACAGTTGTGAAGAATCAATGAAATTATGAATATATCTATGAAAATAGGATTCATGGAATATAAAAAATTTATTTATTTATCTATTTTGTCCGAGATTGATATTTATTTTGATAAAATAAAACTATAAAATACAGCAATCCGCCATATTGAATTGTGTTCAATTCAGATCAGAGCGAAAGGTATGTCACATATCTTGAAATTTTGACAAACTACAATGACAAAACATATTTTATCTATTTTGCTGAAATAAGATTATCTTTATTCTTTCGAAATAGATATTTCCGAACACCATCCAACAGTTTTTCAATCAGTCATCATGCCTTTTGCAAAGTACTCGTAAAAGTTTTCTCTAAATCTTTTTTACAACTAGATTACAATGCATCATACAATATAGCACAACTAAATTACAATTTAACATATCACACGTAGTAATTATTAATGAAAAAATCATGAAATAAATTTCCGTTGTGGCTCTTGCACCAATTAAATAAAAAAGATTGCCTACTATTTATTGATTCAATTGATGAAAACTGTGATCAATAAAATTCATTCTCATTGATGATCGCAAGAGAAAACTAAGAAAATACTAATATAACATTTAAAAAAACATCTTAATATTATATTAGTTTCACTTTCACTTAAATTCAATAAGTAATTTAAATATATTTATATTTAAGTAATAAATTAATAAGGTATGTATTTGACAAAAATGTATGTTCTCACCATTGATTTAGTTCTTATATTATTATAGGTTACAGACAATATGAAGCGATTATATTTAAAAGCTAGATCATATAAGTTGTGTAGATAAGTTTACAACTTTATCTAGATATTATTATTCATAGGTGGTTATGAGTGAGAAAAAATACTAAACAGACATAATTTAATTTCATGAAAGTATTACACAAGCTATTGTTTATTTAATAATTTTAATTATTATTAGTAAAACAATTGATTTCATAGAAACGTTTGATAAAATAATAATTTGATTAAACGGTTTTTGTTTAACGATAGTTCACCAAATAGGTAGGTACGGCGTATATTTTCTTCAAATGTATATTCAAAACCTACTCTTCATTCATTATTATATTATCTACAAGTTTTAACCAAACTATTTAATGTTAATTATCTTTATACACCCCTACGATAACATGATTAAAAATTGGAAACTACTATAAAATTTTATTGTAGTAGGTATTCATAATGAATAACACCCAGTTGAAGTCTGTCTGGCTGTCTGATACTCCGTTGTCTAAAACCACTGAATCGATTTCAATAAAATATGCCAAGGATTTATTTCTAATGCTTATTTATGTTAGTAATTTTTTAATAAATTAATGTTAAAGTAATGACTAGTTTGGTGACAGCGCCATCTATCGACAAAATTGTAAAGTTTTGCTTAAAAATGTATGCAATTAAAAAGTGTAATAATTTGTCCCCGGGACAAAACAGGACTAAAACATTGACTTTGATATCCTGAAAAACAGTAGGGTTAGCGCGCCATAGGGGATGAACATTTTTGTCGACGTAGGTAACCCATAATTTTGTCAAATCTGTACTGATTTTGAGAAACCTTTGAAAAAGCTGGGTCAAGTAGTGTTATTATCTAAACATAACAAAAACAAATATTATGTTGATACAGAGAACACAATACTTCTTACACAGTGAAAATAAATGAGATGAGCACAGAAATGCAAACATCAAATCACAAACAGTGATTATAATTTAATATAAGAAATTCTTTTTAAATAACCGACTCAAACTCTCGCGCCACTATACAAAGTATATTATTTATTGCTGATATTTTAAAAACCACTCGACCGATTTTGATAAAATTTATATGGGACCACCTGGGAAGTATACCCTTTGAAACAATAAAAGAATTTTTCAAATTGGTTCAGGTGTCTTCATACATAAAATATTCTCTACATACATAAAAAAACAATAAAAAAAGATTCTGACGAATTGAGAACCTTCTCCTTTTTTGAAGTCGGTTACTAAAAAGAAAATTAATGTTTCTTACTTTCACCTATTTTAGGTTACAACAATGTTAACTACTTTGACGTCGCACTGATCAATAACTACCACCTTTGGTAACTTTGGTTGCAATCAAATTTTCCATTTCCTTGAATCTACATTGTGAATTCGTCTATTAAAATTAATGCACCATTGTCTAACAATCCAAACGCCTTCAAAAAACAGATTTTTGTTCACGACAAGTCATACCAAGATGTATCGAGATTGTCAAATTGTTTAATAATATCTGTACATATGTAAACTTTACAGAGTTTTGGCAAGGTCTGTTCGATAATATACATATAGTGCCATACTAAAGCCGACAGATTACCTGATGGATAATACAATTTTATCTTACTATCATCATATTATTTAATTGATATTAAAGAATGAAATGATTCAATTTCATTGGATAACAGTGCATTTTTACAATGTTGACATTGCACACAATCTAGTCTGGGAAATAAATAACGCCAAACTACACCAGTAATGTATGACACAGCATAGGTTTGGAAAGTATTTTCGGATGGAATACTTTCTTCAATGAAAATAACGTTTTGAGCATCCGAACTATGGAGAATATCATTGATATTTCGATTTCGCTTGATAATTACATTTTTTAGAGTTCCCTACATTTTATCATCACCAGGGGTGCAATTTGCATATAAAGATTTACCAGTAGATATCTCATTAATGAGCAATTTCTTATACAAGGCAACAAATTGTTGACAGTCTGGATGTGTGCTACATCCACCCTGTCCTCGAATCTGTCCAAAAAAGATTTCCAGGGGATCCTGGTTTAAACGCTTCAAACTCAAATATTATGTTGATACAGAGAACACAATACTTCTTACACAGTGAAAATAAATGAGATGCACACAGAAATGCAAACATCAAATCACAAACAGTGATTATAATTTAATATAAGAAATTCTTTTTAAATAACCGACTCAAACTCTCGCGCCACTATACAAAGTATATTATTTATTGTTGATATTTTAAAAACTGCTCGACCGATTTTGATAAAATTTATATGGGACCACCTGGGAAGTTGACAGTCTGGATATGTGCTACATCCACCCTGTCCTCGAATCTGTTCAAAAAGTTTTCCAGGGGATCCTGGTTTAAACGCCCGGAATCAATCTTAGTTCCGACCAAAGGTGTTTAATGGTTTTAATGTCATGAATAAAGTTACGTAACGACAGTGGCTTACATTCTCTTGAGTCTGAAGCATCAAATTTCATTGATTCTAGCTTCTTCAAGGCTTCGTTCCAAAACTCTAAGTGGACTGAATTTAAAGACAAAGCATTACGTAAATTAACACTTGAATGACCAGAACAATTCAAGCTGTCAAACAAATCATTAATGAACAAAAAGATCTCGGCAGTGAAATAGCCATTATCAATGTTCACAAATGGTACACTATAATTATGAACTATTTGAAGATGTTCATATGTCTTCTTCTTCTTTTACTCCTGGGAATTTTCTCCGCAAGTAGGCGTGTCCGCCCGTTTTGCGTATGTTCATATGTCTTCATCTGGTTGTGTAAAACTCCCGAAACCGCCCTGCTGAAAACTTGCGCAGCATACACAACCTGAAAAATTCAAATTGCTAGTCATTTTTACAGAATAAATGTGATATACCTACTTCTTTATTTTGAATCTAGAGCCAAAATACCAAGTTTCATACACATAACTTGAAAAACAACTTGAATATGAAGGACTATCACTATGATACAAACATTCAACCCCTATAATCCCTTTAGGGCTTGAATTTTAAGAAACTGTGAAAGATTTACTTCTTTGTTTTTAATTGAAAGCCCAAATACAAAGTTTCATAGATAGAACTTAAAAACTGATGGACTTTCATACAAATTTCCATTCCCTATTTAACCCCTTTGGGGGTAGATTTTACAAAATCTATGAAACACGTACTTTTTTATTTTTAATGTAAAGCCCAAATACCGAGTTTCATGAGTATTACTTGAAAAATGACGGACTTTCATATACACTTTAACCCCCCCATTTAACCCCCTTGGGGGTGGAATTTCAAAAGATCCTTTTTAGTGCTCACCTACGTCATAAAATGAACCTACTGTCAAAATTTCAAGTTTCTAACTTCAGTGGGTTTGGCTGTGCGTTGATAGATCAGTCAGTCATTCAGTAAGGCAGGAAAAGTCTTTTTATAAGTACTTATAGCTGATGTATTAATATGTACTTATTATAAAATTTAAATAGCTGCCTCGTTGGTCCAGTGGGTAACTAAGTATGACCAGGTCCTGGGCTCGATTCCTGGGTCAGGCCAAAAAAAATGTATTGGATTTTTCTGTCAAGAAATTCTTATAGTAGGTACTAGCCTGGAGGAAGAAAGTTGGCGGTGAGTCACCCCGTGCCTCAGAGAGAACGTAAAGCTGTCGATCCTGCACCTGGTCTCTCTCTGGTTGTTTCAGGCTTTCCATCCCATTGGACTAAGACTATGAGAGTGAGGGAATAGAGAGTGTGACTGTTTTTGTGCACACACTTGTACTATAATATCTCCTGCGTATATAGCTACTCTCTGAGCGAGGTTGGCCACCGTGACTGGATTCAGTCGGGAGGATATTATTATTATATTTTATAAAGTGTACACTTACCTTCATCTTGTCATAAGAAGGTTTTATGTGTTTGTGGGTAAGTTTGGTTAGACTTGGCAACACCATGGATCCCATCAATAGCATACAGCTTCTCAACGTAATCCCACTGAGCTCGCTTGTTGCCGATGAGCAGATCCTTTTTCTGAAAATTGTTTCAAAAACATTTCAGTAAGTGGGGTGCATCATACATGTGATAAATTTTCTTATTATTGATTTCATAATGAATAATGTGAGGATCATTATGACCAGTTCTAAGTAAATTTTCACATGTCTCAGATATTAACGAATTTATTGCAGCAACATTGGCAGAGCCTTGATCAGACACAGTTACTCTCAAAACAAACCCAGTTTTAAGAACTTCAGCAATAATCTCTTTAAGTATCTTTTTTAGAGACATGGTTTTAATACCATCACAAACAAAATAAAATGCAATGGGTATTTTCCAAGATAAAAATATTCCACAATAACTACAGCTATTGTGGAATAATTGTGGAATGCAGAAAACTAAAGCTTTGTCAGCAACATTATGAGTGTGTTGACCACACTCGAAACCTTAAATAACACCAGTATGGAAATAGAAAAACAAGTTTTTATTAATGGCCATTTCATCAAAGAGTAGCGTACATTGCAAGCCCATAGTATTTTTGGTCTTCACAACATCTGCCAAATGTTGGAATATAAAATCAATACCTGGTCTTAGTGGTTAATATGGAAAATATTAATATTGGTTAATATAGAAGATATGGTAGATTTAGCTGGTAATTTAACATTACACTTCTGCAAAAATCTATAACATTTTGGACTTAATTTATACAGTGAGAGTGCAAAAAGTATGTGTATCTCACTGCTTTAGACTGCACCTGACAATCTCAACTGTGAATCTACTAATAATTTGCCAAAGTTACTTAAAAGTGGATACTTTTTAATAAACATTTTATATTTACTTATAATGAAATGACTGAAACTTTGATTTCAATTTTTTATATTTAATAGTTACTTAATGATTTCAGCTTTGGGGTGGTCTGATCCAGACAAGATGTCTCATTGAAAGGCATGGTTTTTGATGGAATGGGACTCTATTGCGAGTTACAAGATGTAATTGGGATACCATCAGTGGGACTCAGTAGTAAGTTACAAGATGTACTGAGGATATCATCATCAATGAGCATAGCATTGCATGAGTTTGGGCTTGGCTGGGAGTTCTGAATGATATTTATTGTTGAGGGAAGTTCTACATAATTCTCTTCTTCTTCTTTATCAACTGATAGACGTCCACTGCTGGACAAAGGTCTCTTGCATGGACTTCCACAGGCCTCGGTCGTGCGCCGCCTGAATCCAGCGGCTCCCTGCGACTCGTTTGATGTCGTCGGCCCACCTGGTGGGAGTCTGCCAACACTGCTCTTCTCGGTACGGGGTCGCCACTCCCGCACCTTGGGACCCCAACGACGATTGATACATTAGTAGAAGTCAAAACCGAAGAGCAAGATGAATCTTCATGTGTAACTTGGTCTATATGCCTAGACGCAATTGGGATATGGCTGGTAACTTTAACATCGAGAGGTCCCTTGGGAACAAGCGAAGATATCTCAAGATATTTAAGATTTGACGATAGATTATGAAGTGATTTTTCATTAGAAGGTGGATTAAGGAAGGAATTGCATCTAAAGTTAATCTTAAATTATTATTAATGTTCTCTGGTTTGAAATGACTACAACAAATTCTAATATTTTCTCATTTAGAAGTTCCGGGACCAACCAACCATACATAACCAACCATACATACCTTCCATCTGTCGAGACAATTAAACGGTATTCTATGTAAATTTACTTTGCTATAACACATGACCGCATCCTGGTTCCTGGATGAAAAAGTTTACCACTCGCACTGAACTTGAAGGCACATTTTATTTGCACAAAATAACCTGTGATAAAGGCACAGCACAAATCAGACCATTTAACTATCTAGATGAAACACAATAATTATTGATTAAGGAACTTAAAATTGAGAATAGAAATAGGGGATAGTATAGGTAATAAAAGTTTATCCTGATAAAATTTAACACCGATCCGCCGCCGCCATTTGTCGAGAATTTTCGTTTTAGAAAAGAATAGGTAAGTACTTAGGGCAAAAAAATTGGAAATACCGGGAAGAACCTACAAAACGGAATCGGATAATAGTATTATTTTCGTTCATTAATCATAACTTTTACGATAGTGAAAGTAAAGAAAATATTAAGCTTTGTCAATAGTTAACTTGAGATTTCTTTTGTTAAAAACTACATTATTTTATACACACCTTAAGTAAGTAATTAATTCCTATTTTTATACAGTAAATTTTAATATTAGAAACTTAAAGATTTAAAGCCACGGATAATTTTAAACTTAGCACCGGAAATGTTACGTAGGCAGGAAATGACGATAGATGCGAACTTTTGGTAGTGTGAAATAGAGCGAGAGCGCTTGGCACCACTATGAGTATGATAGGGACAGAAAAACTCGATAAATAGTTACTATTGTTATTCTAAAGTGAGGTAACAACCAAACAACAACGAAGACGGCAGACGCCATTAAAAAAGTATGAACCATAGACCACGAACACTAGGATACTAGGAGGTATGAACTATGACGCGTTTTTTATTAGAAAAGTAAGTGTTGCATTACATAAAAAATTGTGAAATATCATCAGAATTTTTCGGCAATGGCAATTTTGCTCCTTGTGAGTAATTTTGTACTCTGGGATTCTGCCCTAGTAGGTATTTACAGCTGCTCCCAAAGTTGACCCCCCCTGGCAGCAACTCGCACCATAGAAAGATCACCATCATAGACCACGAATCACCATACGATGAAGCATAAACAAAAACTAGAGGGATGGAGTCTATAGTGTCTACTGTCTATAGTCCTCAAGGCTGCCGGCCGCGGCCGGTTGGAACATAAAATCCCCTGGAGGGTATCCCACAATGTACTTTTGTGTATACTGAAAATTATAATGTTCGCCACTACCCTAGCTCTCCGCTAGGAGTATAAAGTATTCTGTGCCCTAGCTTACCTACCCGAAATTAAGGTAAAATCCCCTGAAGGGTATGGCGATGTTTTCGCACAGGCGAATCGCCGTGCGACGCGCTGTGCGTTGCTCGCTCGCTCTCTCTCGCCCTCATACCTTGGCCATATCGCGCGACGGCTCACGCGACACGCCGAACCGTGCGTCGCGCGGCTATTCGCCTATGCGAAAACGTCGCCTATGCTATTCTATGTTCGCCACTTATAGTACTCTAATGTTCACCTCACAAGAGCCCGAGATCAAGCTACTATAAGCTAGGTCAAGCTAAGTTTCAACTTTCAGGCTGAAACTTATAAGTTATAGCACAGAAGTGGTTTCAGCTCAATCATTATGAACAATATGCCTGCCTATATACCAAAATCTAAGCTGCAAAAAATTGGATATAATAAAAAAACTGCCTTTTCTCTTTTAAGTATCTCATATTTCAACACACACATAATTTAACACAACACAACAACGTCACATTTCATTTTATTAAACTTTTTGCTCATCTACGATATCGATTTCTGCCATGTCCATGGCTGTACGAGCTCGCATTGACTCCATGAAAGCTCCAAGCAGCAGAAGATGGGTAAGCGGTGTAGACCATATCTTGCAATCCATTTCTTGATTTACGATTGATTACTGGTGTCATCTGTAACAACGAAAGTTGCATGAAACTAGTTAGGATTTTCTGAGAATGTAGAAGATAACCTGAAAGTTGAAACAGCTTTAACACTGTAGTTTTAGGGTGGAACCACATTTGTGAGGATCGATTCGGATTTTGCCTATACAAAACTGTCATTTTCCATACATTCGTGTACGCATCGAAAAGCCGATTTGATCCGTACACGTTTCTATGGAATTTGACAGTTTTGTATGGGCGAAATCCGAAACGATCCTCACAAATGTGGTTCCACCCTTAGTAGGTAAATACGTATTAAAAAATCTACAAGTACATCATCTTAGTTCTTTGGGCACAAATCATATTGAGAAGTTAAATTTTCGTTCTCAAGATGTCGGTCGGGAGGGATGATTGTAGTGCAGACAAGAAGTTGGAGGAAGAATAAATAAACTATAGGTATCGTATAACAGCTATACCACACTATAAGGAGGAGATAAACTAGCGTTACTCTGTGGCTATACAGTGTACGAAGTCCAGTTAGACTGATACTTTATCAGCCAAACAGGGCTTCGTTAATGGTACATGGCAGCCTTTTATAAAAAGACTCTCATCGTGACTTGGTCGATTCTGAAAAAACTGCACCAATCGTTAAATCACTGCATCAATGTCAAAGTATGGCTTTCGCAGCACATGCTGGAGTGTTCTCGGTGGGAAATAGGGGATAGAAAGTTCAAAACTAAACACAACGAGATCACTCTGGTTCCATAATGAAATTGTAATGACCTCATTTAACAAGTGGGTTGCTAAGACAAATCCAAGAACACTTCATTTATAGCTGAATATTACTTTGGAATTTACATAGATAGTAATATTTGATAGAAGGTAAAACATTACAAAAATAACTTTTTACCTCGTTCGGTTTTCCATCGCCTGCGGGTTTAGCTACAGCCGGCACGTCACCAATTTGTCCCATTAATTGTTCAATTTTGTCTGTTCTTTGGTCTCGCATTTCGTTGTTCGCCAAAGTGTCTCCACCGACCCGCTCAACTGGATTTTGCCGCTGCTGTTGATTAATTTGTGGGGCAGTTAGTTTCCCTTCCGAATGTGTGACCGCATTAACACCTTGTGCTGGGATGTTTTGCTGCGTGAATGATTGAGATCCCTTATACTGATTATAAATATGTTGTAGCTGACTCGGCGTCCTCCCAACAGCTTTCGCACCCATCAACGAAGTCTTACTCACTGTAGATTTCACTTTAGAATATTTAGATGCTTCAGTTTTAGGTTTTGATGGGGGCTGAGGTGATAAAGTTTGCGGAAGACTTGGTTCAGGTGTTCGATACATTTTGACTGAAAACTTTTCAATTGGCTGGCCAAGAGTGTTAAATTCAAAATACTTCGTGTGCTTGGGTGCTATATACTTTGAAGTGTCCACTGGCAATATTGGTTCTTGTATTACTCTTCGAATATTTGGAGATTCAAAATGAATGTTCTGCTGATCAGTTGGTGCTTCGTAAGCTGACGAAAGAGTTGGTGGTGCCATTTCACTACCTGTATTCGGATCAATAATATTTTGAGGTTGATATTCTTGCTGATCTGATTGATTTGGCAAAGGGGCACTGGAATTGTAAACCTGCTGACTGTTTAATTGTGCGGTAGAATTTCCATAAGCATTAGCATTATCATTTACAGCGTTGTTATAATATGCAGAATTTTGATGTACCATTTGATTAGTTGAAGTCGCATTTGGCTGTACTGTCCCGTTTACTGTTTGTTGTAAAGGAGACAATTGCTGAGCTTGATTTGGTGGTACTTTATTTTGAACCTGATCTTGTTGTGCATTTTTTCCTGCAAGTAATGCTGGATTTGCAGATTGATCAAAAACTTTATCGATCTTATTGTTCTGCAACATTTTATTCATCGTGTTTATAGCCGCTTGCTGTTGGTTAGCTGGATTCATCTGTATAGCTATGGCCATAGGATCGAATCCTAAATCTCCACCTAAATTCTTCATTACACCTGGAAACATTTCATTAAACTTTGCGATTCCTTTACTATGTTGGCCGAGGCCTGCCGCCATTTGCTGTGCGGCTGGATTTGTATTTCCCGTATTTTGAGTATTTGCTAATGGTTGCATGTTTGACTGCGTCATTCTTTGATTAGCGCTATAACCCTGAGCATTGTAAACATCCTGATTGTTTCCCATCGGCAGTGATACGGGTGTAACGCCTATTTGACCGTGTGGAGATTGAGGTGCGTCTATCACCATAGGTCCTGTTAGCTGATTATTTTGTCCCATACTAGGGTTTGATTTATTTTGGCTTGTCATGTTACCAAGCATGTTAACGATTTGTGGTCCCATTCCTCCCACTTGGCCCATTTGATTTGGATTCGCTTCATTCGTTAGTATAGCACCTGCATTGGTTGGGTTGCCATTAAAATTATTATTATTACTAACATTCATGTTTCCCATAGTACCCATGTTACCAGAATTCATGTTACCCATATTGGACATGTCGCCCATGTTATTTTGAGCGGCTAAACCATTTGTGAGACCCATTTGATTTGCCATTGGATTGTTTGCAATAGTATTATCTGGTGTCAAGCTTTTAAGATCATCGTAGACTTCCTTTATAGTTGGCTGCATGAGGTTATCGGTTAAATAATTATACGTATCTGCGTAGAGTTTTGGAGGGTTGCAACGGCCCATACATGGCGTATACATGTTCTGCGTATTCCCGGAATATGGCTCACCACATGACCCATTATAGTTGCACCCATAACCGTGGCTATGGCAACAGTTCCGTTGACATCCTCCATAAGTTGGTGGGCTTGGCGAAGTAGCATGCCCAGAATTTCCAAATAATTTTCCCATACAACCACTGAAAAAATATAAGTTAACAAATAAGAGTCACGAAGTCGACTTAAGGCTGAACTGTAAGCTCATACACGTGACAAGATTCAATTTAGCACTGGCAGACAACGTTGCTGTGAAGTGTGGAAGACGGTGATGTAGTGACTGGAGAAGTCTTCGCACCTTCCGTGAAGCCAGCAAGGGTTAGGGCTTCGAGGCATGGCCATAAATCCAGCAGGGGTGAGGGGAAGGTTGCTTCCCCAGTGATGGCTTTCAAGTCGATAAGATAGTCCAACTAAGGTCCCCCGTCCATCCATCAATGGGCGAGGGCCATGAGGCTGGATGTCATAGTAGAAAAAAGTCTACACGGTCAAACACGGTCCACAAAGTCAATAGTTATTTGTGTTATATTGGGCCAAAGAAATTTTTGTTCCCCGAGGGCGTTATTTTGAATTCAGAGCGAAGTGAAGGATTCTAGTTATAGTAGAATCCCGAGCGCAGCGAGGGATTCTAATGTAGAATCCTGAGCGTAGCGAGGAATTCAATATACGCCGCCTGAGAACAAAATATTTTGGCCCCGAATGACACACAGTATTTTTCATCATTACCTATGAGAAAAGCTAGGAGTATCAAGCTACTATGTATAGACATTGTATATTGAAAATTTAAATAACACAAATAAATAATTTATTATTAAATAATTAAACATAAATTTTTATGTTGGATACAGTATGGGCGTACATCCGATCGACAAATTGATCACGTGACTTATCGAACAGCTTCTCAAACATATTTGAATTTCGACACATACTAAAGCACGAACGCGGACCAATCAGAAGAGAGAAATGAAAAGTCCCATGGGGTTAAATTAAATTTTGCTCCCATTGGGTTCAAATTGAATTTTGCTCCCATGGGGTTAAAATTAAATTTTGCTCCCGCTATCCTCTGAAGCCAATATTCGTTTTTCGAATAGGTATGATGAAAAAGTCATTGAAACAATGAAAACATGAATTTTATAGTTGCTAATTATACGTGTATCTAGGTATAAGCCGCGCGCAGAAGGTTTGCCAATGGCTGCCCCTCCCACTTACGTCGGCCGCGACCCCCGCTCGCCAATGTACCTGATTTCTTTTATTTCACTAAAATACCGTAAAATGGTGTAATAAATAAGTCTTACCAATCTGCGCTCTTTAATTGATTCATCACACTACCAAGTTCGTTCAAAATTCTTTGCTTATCTAGAGCCATTTCACCTTCAAACCAATTTAATCATCGGGGCCAAAATAATTTTAAAAAATTAATTAAATGTACTTTAGACCATAATCAGACGTTGTTGTGTTCAAAAAATAAAATCAATGAAAATTTTCAGGAAAATTGATCACTACAGAAATGTCAATCATCATTTGTTTTAGTTTATTTTTAACATAATAAATAAATTGAATTCCAACTAGCCAGTTGTTTTCCTAACAGCTTAAGCAGATCAAGAAGGTCTTTCTGATGATTCATACCTAACAGTAAAGTTGTCCTTCTCATATTTTATTATGATAGAACGGCGGGTTTATCATTTTTGAATACGCGAACTCTTGGCGAAGTAAACAGACTAGTTTAATAGTGATCTTAGTCCAGGGTAGATAATTTTTGAAAACAAAAAAAATTATAGTAGTATGAAACCCATTGGAAAAGGAAGAGAATGCAACAAAAATGAAAGGAAAAATAAATTACGGGCGATCTGAGGTCGGGAAGTGGGGGGGAGGGGGGGTTTAAGGGTAAAAAACGGTTTATCTCGATTTCCAGAAAAACTGCAAGTCCTATGGAAAAAAGTTAAATAGCAAAGTTGTAGGTAGTAAAAAGATCTACAACTTTTGTATTTAGACTTTTTTCACATAACCTCAAAATGTATGTGAAAAATTCAAATAACCAAGTTTTTGGTTTTTTATTTTTATCTTTTACAAAAAAAAATATTTTTTCACGAAATTTGGTGAAAACTTACCTTTTTATGTCCCAAACACACTGTAATTTTTCTGATTTAAAATATTTATTTTTTCACCTTTTTTTTGACTTAATATTGAAAAAGCACCTAATTTTCAATCGAAAATTCTCCCGTCAAAATATCTGCTTTTTTAAAAAAGTCGGTGAGCTTTTTGTTCGTTGAAATCTCTACTTTCTGTTGGTGTAAAAAAAATATACATTACTATGGTAAATGCTCTCAGAAAATGCAGAAACAAAATACGAAATAACAGGTAGTAAGGCCCGGACCCTCCTAGCCCCTATGAAATACCTTTTAAATTACATGCGTAGATGGCTATTTATTGCTATTTTAAGATAACTTATATACCTGAGTGACCTACGGAAAATTTTAGCCCATCAAAAGGTATTTCATAGAGAAGTGGGGAAGGGACTAGGAGGGTCTGGGCCTTACTACCTGTTATTTCGCATTTCGTTTCTGCATTTTCTGAGAACATTTACCATAGTAATGTATATTTTTTTTACACCATCAGAAAGTAAAGATTTCAACGAACAAAAAGCTCACCGACTTTTTTAAAAAAGCAGATATTTTGACGGGAGAATTTTCGATTGAAAATTAGGTGCTTTTTCAATATTAAGTCAAAAAAAGGTGAAAAAATAAATATTTTAAATCAGAAAAATTACAGTGTGTTTGGGACATAAAAAGGTAAGTTTTCACCAAATTTCGTGAAAAAATATTTTTTTTTGTAAAAGATAAAAATAAAAAACCAAAAACTTGGTTATTTGAATTTTTCACATAAATTTTGAGGTTATGTGAAAAAAGTCTAAATACAAAAGTTGTAGATCTTTTTATTACCTACAACTTTGCCATTTAACTTTTTTCCATAGGACTTGTAGTTTTTCTGGAAATCGAGATAAACCGTTTTTTAGCCTTAAACCCCCCCTCCCCCCACTTCCCGACCTCAGATCGCCCGTAATTTATTTTTCCTTTCATTTTTGTTGCATTCTCTTCCTTTTCCAATGGGTTTCATCCTACTATTATTTTTTTTCACTTTTAATTATTTTTTAAGGCTTCTACCCTGGTCTATCTGTGAAGTAAACCCGCTTCCATTTGAATAGGATTGGTTCTACTTCTGTTGACCGATTGCGAAGCCCATTGCAACAGACTCGATTGCTACCTACAGACTCGATTGTGATCATTGGATGAATTTATTTAATTTTTATGATGATTATGGATGATTTTGATTTACTGCTACCATAGTGCTACAAATTACAATGCATTTTACCCAGCGAGAGAATGTCAGCTAATCAGAGGTGATTGCGATTGTCCCGCTGTATCACACATTTTTAGACAATCCTACGCCCGAGATTTTGTGACGTTCACATTGACGTTTACTTTGTGTTTCCTCAACCGCTGTCAACCGCAACCCAACCCAACCCATCTCAGTCCTGTCTTCTTTCGGACGCCTCTGTAGGGTTCAAATTCCAATTATTCACGATTGCATGTCATTTTGTTTTTTTTTTTTTTTTTTGCAATAAATAGCAATTCAAGTTTTCATTTCATTTCACTTTTGAGCGTTTGAGTTGTACTGTTGTCTCGTATTTTAAAATTTAATTAGTTTGTGAAATAGTATAGAGCAGTGCAGTGTTTTTATTTAAGTTATTTAAATATTTAACAAAGTAATAATTTGCCGTTTAGAATTGCGCGTTGAGATCGCAGTTCTCGAAACGATATACTCCGCAGTGGTCATCTAAGTCTTTGTGCAATCGAGGTAATTATCAAACACCAAAATGGTTAGGAAAGTTTATGTAGTCGGCGTTGGTATGACGAAATTCGTCAAGCCGAGCAGCGGTAGAGATTACCCCGAGTTGGGTAAAGAGGCTGTTTTAGACGCATTAGCGGACGCTGGTATTAAATATGAGAGCGTACAACAGGCGGTATGCGGATACGTGTTTGGAGACTCGACCTGTGGCCAGCGCGTTTTGTACCAGGTCGGCATGACCGGTATTCCTATTTACAACGTGAATAATAACTGCTCCACTGGTTCCAACGCTCTTTTCCTCGGCAAACAGCTAATCGAAGGTGGTCTCGCTGACGTCGTGTTGGCTGTCGGTTTTGAAAAAATGGCGCCCGGAGCGCTGTCCTCCGGCGCTTACACCGATAGAACCAACCCAATGGACAGGCATACTTTAAAAATGGCAGAGCTGGCCGAGTTAACAGGCTCTCCGATGACCGCTCAGTACTTTGGCAATGCTGCCATCGAGCACATGAAGAAATATGGTACGACAGAAGTGCATTTAGCTAAAATTGCCGCCAAAAACCACCGCCACGGAGCTAAGAATCCCCGAGCACAAAGCGGGAGGGAGTATACCGTTGAGGAAGTTTTGAAATCCCGTAGAATTTATGGGCCACTTACCAAGTTAGAATGCTGTCCGACGAGTGACGGGGCGGGTGCAGCCGTGTTAATGTCGGAGGAGGCAGTTATCCGTTTCGGGCTGCAAAAAAAAGCTGTAGAAATCATTGGCATGGAGATGGCCACAGACACGCCTGCTGTTTTTACTGAAAACAGTTTAATGAAGATCGCCGGGTACGATATGACTGCTTTAGCAGCCAAACGTATCTATGAAAAGACTGGTATAAGCCCCAAACAAATAGACGTAGTTGAGTTACACGATTGCTTTGCTGCCAATGAGATGATTACGTATGAAGGTCTTCAACTGTGTGGTGAGGGCGAGGCAGGGAAGTTTATTGACGCTGGGGACAATACATACGGAGGCAGGGTTGTGGTTAACCCCAGTGGAGGGTTGATAGCCAAGGGGCACCCGCTGGGTGCGACGGGGTTGGCTCAGTGTGCTGAACTAGTCTGGCAACTTCGTGGAGAGGCTGGCGACAGACAGGTTTGTCACCTTTGTTTAGGAGATGTTGTCATGTGAACTTGTCATGTTAGTTGTGTCGAAAAGGGTCTTAAAATGGCAAGACTCCGTTTTGTGTGTTTTGTTGGTGATGCTGTTTATGAATTTGTGTGTGAGCATTGCTTAATTTGTTGTTGAAGGTTATAGGAGCTCCTCTGCTTTATCCTGTGAAAACTCAATTACCATTAATCAACTACCCTCTGCTATAAAGGACACAATGCAGAGCAAGAGAATTGGTATCCAAAACTTAATAACAGTAAATATGTCAGTTCTACATAACGGGCTGCCCCCCACTCCCTTATATTATACCAAAATTATAAAGAAATAGTGAGAAAGAAAGATAAAATGTTTGTAAAACATAGTAAACAACTAGAAATTTAGATTTAACAGGATTCTTGTAAGATAGAAAATAAGCAAGCAATATACCTAAAGCAGTCAATTTGATTTATTTATGCAAAATTATATTATGTAGGTATGTACTGTTTGTGGTAATGTATATTTTATGAATGTTGCTATGTGTGAAATTTTTAACAATCATAAAATTTTCAGGTCAGTTGTAGAATTTATGGAACTATAAAATTTTAAGGGGTTTTGCAATAGGTTTTTGTAATAGGTTCTTGTCTCATATTTTGGTCTATACATGTTAGCTACCTATGACCTGATTAAATTGAATTATATTCCTGAATCTGTACATGTAACATACTGGTAATTTGGTTTCACACAATCTCTTAACTAAATATCATTAAATAATAAATCCAAAAAATAATTAAATAATATTATGTTGTGAGCAGTGATATCCTAGTGGTTAGGACTGTGGTCTGCTATTCGGGAGGGTCGCAGGTTCGATCTCGGGTATGCACCTCTGACTTCTCAGAGTCAAGTGCGTTTAAGCAATTAAATATCACTTGCTGCAACGGTGAAGGAAAACATCGTGAGGAAACCTGCACACCTGAGAGTTCTTCATAATGTTCTTGAAGGTGTGTGAAGTCCGCCAATTCGCATTGGGCCAGCGTGGTGGACTATGGCCTATAACCCTTCTCTGAGAGGAGACCTGCGCTCACTAGTGAGCCGTTAATGGGTTGCTAATGATGATGATGAAATGATGTTTTGTACCTATACAACTAATTGAGTTCTAACACATTGCTAAAGCAAGCCAAATCCACCATTTTTATCGCTTATATAATCTTCAATTGTATAATATTGTTTTTTTCCATTAGCATACTTTTATAGATTGCTTGAGTTTGTGTAAAGGCAAATCTCATTTTGGCTGGATTTTTTTCACAACCGTTTTCACAAACGATTGTCGAACTTTCTTGAGGTGTAGCACCTCAGGGAGTTGAGAATTTTAACAGGCCTATTTTTTTTTTTTATAGAAAATCAGCCAAGCTGAAGAATTTCGATTTGCTTATCGTGAAACCTACTCCTGTTATGTGACTCAGAAGTTTTGTCTAAGATAAATAAAACTATTAATGGCTCGAATTTCGAAAATGCAATTTTTATGTAGGGTCTAGTCTCGACTTGTAGCACATCTGGATGAGCCCTTATGGATATTTTTTCGCAAAAGTACAATGCTCCTTCAATAACACAGTATATTGTATTGATAAGAGACATTCCAAGGGGCAAAGATATGTTTATCAGTTTATGACGTCCATACCTACTTTGTATTTCTAAACGATTTACAAGCGGAAAAATGCAAGTCATGAGGTACAATTAATCTGATTTAGGTATCGTGTTATGTGTGCTACCTACCCAAAAACTTTACACCCAAACCCAAATTTTTTTATTCAAATAATCTTTTACAAAATGATTTCGAATCGTCAAGTGAATCTACCACTGGTTCTTAAATATAAAGTTGTGTTACACAGGATAGTTATTATTGTCTCATTAATCGCCGGAGCGAGAAATATACACGCTTTTTAGGTTTCCGTACCCAAAGGGTGCCAACGAGACCCTATTACTAAGCCTCCGCTGTCCGTCCGTCCGTCCGTCTGTCGGCAGTCAGCGGTCAGCGGGCTGTATCTCGTAAACTGTAATAGATAGACAGTTTAAATTTTCACATATTGTTTATTTCTAAAGTGAGTTAAAATTACTAAATGAGATACAAATATGTCTTGATATAAATCTGTCTCGTTTTAGCTCAGCTTTGAGTCTGAGCTGAGTGTGAGTGCCGTTTATAGATCTCACATGTTAGGCTATTGAGCCTTATTTGCCTGTTACTGATGAAGTGTTTTCAAAAGTATCACAATCTTGTCTCCACAGTGCTATCTGACGATAAACATTTGGATATCTTACTTGAATTTCGTATCTATTATAAGTACCCAATGAATTCAAGATAATTCTAATACAACTTATGATCGATTTCACCAACGACGTCAAATAAGTCTTTTCCGTGCGCTTTGATATTTTACAGTATTCTCGTTACAAAAACTATCAGAACGCCTAATTTATTCCCCGGTAAAACGTCGCAGAATGGTGAAATCGGCATTTAATGTTAAAACAAATCGAATCAATCTTGTATGTATGTCCGTTAAAATTCTCTTTTTAAATAGAATTTCTCTGTCTCGTGATTTATCTGTAGGCAGCAGTATGCTTTGGGCTTTAGGGTCAATACAAAAGGGCTACATTTGGACTGAGCTGTTTGGATACCATTTTATTGCAGTTGACATGCATGCAGTTACCGAGTGCAGCTAAAACTCTGTGTCCCTGTTTCATAGATAAATTACCTTTTTTAATTTATCTATATCGACCCAATTCATCAAAAACAATACCATGGAAGAACAATACTTACCAATTTCGAAATAGGAGTATCAAAGATCGTTAAAAAGTCGGCCAAGTGCGAGTCGGGGCTCGCTCTTTTAGGGTTCCGTACATAATATGACCAAATCATTTTTTTAAAACTAGATACATATATAGATATCTTAGTTCTTAGAAAGTACTAAATTAGCATAATGGGGAAAAATGCTCGTTTGTTTTGGTCACAACTTTACTTTACACAAACCGCATTATAAATCGGTGTTTTCAATATTTGTTGTTTAAATACACTATATTATAGTACATAATATAGCAAAATTTCAAATTCCTAACTAGTTTAGTTTATGAGATAGACCCCCTATTGGTCCAAAATTGGTCTAAAACCGAAAACTTTGATGGCCCCCCATTTCTTCATTTTTGTAGCTAAAAAACAAAAATATATATATATTTGAACTCCACTTAATGAGCTCTAGACAATGACACCAGGGTAAAAAAATAAAATTTTATTTCGACTCCTTTTCCATGTATCTCCCATACCCAAGCCCCCTTTATTTTTTAATTTAATTTAATTTTTATTATTCGTTGTTATAGCGGCAATAGAAATACACAATATGTGAAAATTTCAACTGTCTATCTATTACGGTTTTCGAGATTCAGCCCGCTGACGGACGGGCGGACGGACGGATGGACAGCGGAGGCTTAGTAATAGGGTCCTGTTGGCACCCTTTGGGTACGGAACCCTAAAAACTGTCAAGTTGACAGCAAATTGGTATTATCTAATCAAAATCAATCACCTGCATTTTATGTCTCATGTTTTCCCAATAACTTCCGTTATTGAGCCATTTTTCATGCCTATGGATATACCTACCGTCTCTATGCCGTCTCTACAAACATTTTTGTTAATTGTTTTTCTAGAATAAGACCATTTCTGTTAACACCCCTGTACAGGACATATTTGTAAATCCCTAGCTCACCATCTTCTTCTTCATCTTTGTCAACTGATAGACGTCCACAGCTGGACAAAGGTTTTTTGCATGGACCTCCACAGTTCTCGGTCTTGCGCCGCCGGAATCCAGCGGCTCCCTGCGACTCGTTTGATCTCGTCGGTCCACCTAGTGGGGGGTCTGCCACTCCAGCACCTTGGGATCCCAACGACCATCAGCTCTTCGAACTATAACGTGTACTCTCTCACCATAAGCATTATTATTATATCCCCTCCTTATTGCTACAGGTACCACGCGCTCGCATCGCCCTTCAACACAATCTGGGATTAGGAGGCGCAGTCGTAATCACCATGTACCGTAAGGGCTTCACGAATGCATCCCCCAACCAGGTCGCGGCCATCGCCGGGAACCCTGAGAACTTCAAAGTGTACAAATACATGAAGATCTTAGAAGAAGCCATGCAAACAGACGAAGAACAGCTCATTGAAAAGGTCAGAGGTGTTTACGGCTTCAAAGTGAGGAACGGGCCAAATGGGGAAGAAGGATATTGGGTTATTAACGCGAAGGAAGGCAAAGGTTGTGTTAGTTACAATGGCAAGGACAAATGCGATGTGACTTTCACGATCAACGATGAAGATGTAGCAGACTTGATTTCGGGAAAGCTGAACCCTCAGAAGGCTTTCTTCCAGGGCAAAATCAAGATTCAAGGCAACATGGGCTTGGCCATGAAGTTGACAGATTTGCAGAGATCAGCGGCTGGCAGGATTGACGCGATTCGCTCCAAACTATAAAATATTAATCCGGTTGGAACTGTCTTAAATGTCTACACATGTACCAACTTTCAACTCCCAACTGAAGCTCTAAAAATCTAGGTCAACAGCTGACTTTTTCCCATGGATGTGATTTGATTGTCAAGTCAGCCTGACTTAGCCGCCAACTTGATTAAACGTAAATACACATATAGTTCTTGCAATTCACGAGGGCGACTGACTTATGGTTGTGTGTGTGTCGTATCTGTATAAGTGTGAGCGAACGCAATGCTCGCGCCTGCCCGCTCCCACCTAGGCTTTGACAGGCATGCACACTTATGCAATGTGCATGTACACGAAGTAACCACAAGTAAAGCTCACTCGCCTTCGTGAATTGCAAAAACTGTACCATAAACTAATAAATGATAATATTCTGATTTGACGTAGGTACATAATATAAAGGAATCTTCGAGATATCCTATCTTTTGGTGAATGCTTGAATCTTTATTAATGAATAAATTGAAATGTTTGTCTGTGATTTCAAAATAACTGCCACTTCTTCGTGTTACACTCTGTGCGGTGTACCTAACATGGTGCGGCATAGACAATTATGGTGGGGGTAATTTACTAATTATTACTAATTCCGTATTTTACGACTGTGATATTTTGGGTGCAACTGCAAATATTAAGACTAAAATTATTAATCGGGGCAACGGACAAGAGTGAAAAGGAATGGTTCGTCATAACTAATTTCACACGCACCCTAATTGTCTATGCCGCATCATGTCACACCGCACAGAGTATACGCTCATATTATGTTCAAATAGTCAAGATTTTTTGAACAATATGTTACTAAAAAGATAGGTTAGAGTAAGTTCGAAGTTGGTATGTATGCACATTTGTTTCGTAGCTGATATCTTATAAATAAATAAATGTTATTCGGGCTATGGAAGGGTCTCTAGGGCATTTTATCTATAAGAAAAATAGGTCGCAAAGTTGAATTATGGAACAAACAGTAAACGTCTAATCGATACGTTTTAAGATCGTCACAAGTCACAACTTATTGTTATTCCTTAACGTTTTCCTTGTGTATTATTAATAATCAATTATCCAGGATAATGAAAAACCCTGGTTTTATTTTGTTACTATTATTTCGATATTATAATTTAAGGAAAATGTTAAGGCGTTTCCCATAAAACAAAAAATTCAGTGCAATAATGAAATATTCATTTAATAATGACATACCTAAGTAGAATAATAATTAGTATTCGTTTTATATATATTTGTTTTTGTGTATACAATTATCATTCCAATGTGTGATTTGCACTTTGATTTTATGAATATTATGATCGTTGGTAGATCTTTTTCTATATTAAAGATTTTTTATTAAAAATATCATTTATTATTCATTTTTAGCTAGCTCACATCATTAATTACCTTCTATAGTCCAGGGTAGATAATTTTTGAAAACAAAAAAAATTATAGTAGGATGAAACCGACTTGTAGTTTTTCCAGAAATTGAGATAAACAGTTTTTTCCCCTGGTTCGTCCTTCAATCACGCCGCAACGGATTGACTTGATTTTTTGCATGGGTATAGTTGAGGACCTGGAGAGTGACAGGCTACTTTTTATCCCGGAAAATCAAAGAGTTCCCGAGGGAATTTAAAAACTAAATCCACGCGGACGAAGTCGTGGGCATCAGCTAGTAAATAAATAAAAATTCTTAAAAAAACCGACTTCAAACGCCACTACAAAGTATAAAATAATTTTAGTTTGTAGGTACAGATACGATGAAATCAATGCTAAACGCTAGCCCGACTTCAACATGCCTGTACAAACTACTTTTACAATCTGTATGCTTTTTTATTCTCTACTATATTAACCCAAAAGTTCGCTGAGTGAATTCATAAAAATCTGACAAAACGAAAAATCTGTCGATAAAAACTCCTTTTAGCTATTTAAAGAAAAACATGACTAAAATACCTGTTTTCAGTTCATTCTCATTGGTTGAGGTCAAGGTGGTGCGAACATATGACGGAATAATTAGCTAACGTATCGTTTAACTACCTATACAAAATCGATCGAATTGAAAAAATAATTATGTGTATGTTTCCTATAGAATCCAAAACGGCGGAACCGATTTTGATGTTTCCAGGCAATCTTCAAATTAGCCTAGCTGGTGATCCTCTGAAGTTAGGTACCGAACGGATCAACAGATTTTTTTATACATAAAGATAAAAATAAGATTCGAATTACGACGACCTCCCCGGCGCAGTGGTGAGCGCTGTGGTCTTATAACTGGGAGTCTCGGGTTCGATTCCCGGCGGGGTCAATTTGGGAATTTATAATTTCTGAATTGTCTGGTCTGGCCTGGGAGGCTTTCGTTGGCCGTGGCTAGTTACCACCCTACCGTTAAAGACATGCCGCCAAGCGATTTAGCGTTCCGGCACGATGGCGTGTAGAAACCGATTAGGGGTATGGATTGAATTTTCACTGCCATACCCCTTCCAAGTAAGTCCGCTACCATCTTAGACTGCATCGTCACTTACCATCAGGTGAGATCGCAGTCAAGGACTATATCTTGTCATCGAATAAAAAAAGTGCCTGCGATTTAACTCCGAGCTAATCTTGGGAACGGCTGAACTGATTTTGACGAGACTTTTGCCTGGTAGATAGAACTTACCTATACAACAAAATGAATACACGCGAAAGAAAATAACTTGCTAACTATTATGGCGTTCTTTTGTTTCATGACGTTTGGCAAGGGCACTGTACCTACTCGTAAGTATTACTTGATTTATGATGGGATTGAGTATGTATGTATTTTAGTTCATCTGTATCGATCATCATCAACTGTTTCTGTACTACAAGTTAAAGGGAAGGTAAAGAATTGTAACATGAAGCGCTAAGTTTGGTTTTACTCTGCGAAGCAGTCAAAAACTTTTTCTGTGATCGAAGATAAACACCTTTCTAGAATACCTGCCTTAAGTCTAGATCAAGATATTAAGTAGGAAGGCATACATGTTAGGTAATACATGGTTACATTATTACCTACATTACATGTTACCAAATACATGTAAGTGATTTCAAAGTTGCGGAATGCTTCCACTACGGTTCAAGAAGTTCAGTGAACATGAATATTAATACATACTTTTGCATACACATAGTTATGTACTTATATTTTATCATCATTAAACCGACTAGCGTCTGGTAGGTAGGTACACATATTCATTTTTAAACCTCGACGCAAAAAGGTGTTATAACTAAAGCTGTGGTCACACGGCCTGTTAAATTGACGGGCCGGACACGCGACGCCTGTGGGCACCTGTCTTAGGCGACGTTTTCGCACAGGCGAATCGCCGCGCGACGCGCGGTGCGTCGCACGCTCGCTTCTCTCGCCCTTATACCTTGGCCATATGGCGCGTCACGCCGAACCTCGCGCCGGGCGGCGATCGCCTATGCCCTATGAGAAAACGTCGCCGAAGCCCGTGTCGTGCGCTTACTGACTCCCCATGGGTCGCGAGTCGCGACGGGTGACGGCAGGCCACCACAGGCGGCATCGGGACGCAACCGGTCCCAGGCCACGGCCCGTCGCCTGCCTAGGTGCGGCCTGGCTCCACAACGCGCCATTGGACCCCTGTTTTACTTTTAGACTGTGTCTGTCTGTCTCGCGGAACAGGAAACAGAAGAACTCAACTCAAACTTACACTTACCTACATACTTACCGAGTTTGAACTCAATCGGATGGTCTACGCTTTGTAAACATGTATAAGTAAACAAATTGGTTAATGCCTGATATCTGATAATGTATAATTATTATTATCATACTTAGGGTAGGTACGTTTATGCACACGCAGCGCGTTGTGCGGCGCCTGCCGCGTTCAACGCAAACGCTTCTGCATGAACGCTCTCATACTTGGTCATAATAATTATTATGTTTGAGTTAACCGCGGTACGCGAACGTACCCTAAGACCGGATATAGATTCCTATTCCTAGGTTCTAGATGGGTGGATTACTAGGTAGTTTAGTTGGGTAAGTACTGACCTACTGGGTAGCTACAAAACATTGAGTGGAAATCTCTTACAGGGAAGGAAAACCAAGGGCTCAACAAATTACCTAGTCTGGGAATTATCTGAATAAGTCAATATTTACCTGTTTACATACAGTAAATAATTATTACCACTATGACTTGCACTATGCAAAGTAGGTATATCTACCTGTATACCTACATAGGTTACAATACAGTATTTTTCTACAAGGCGTCGAGTCCAGCCTCAGTAACTCATGTACAGAAACGCCAACTCTCTTGGCGTGGCGGCTCCTTTGGCGGCTCGTTTTGACAATTGGGTGGTTAAGTAGTGGTTACTATACAATTAGCATAAGTATGTCACGCACTCTTTAAACATTTCTATGGTGTTGTCGTGTGATGCGGGTTTATTTTTTTTTTATTTTATTTAATTAAAACGGACATGTCCAATTACATTAATTAAATTATCAATAGTTGTTACGTTCCCTCAAATATGGTTGAGCGAAGCAACGGCTGGGTCATGCGTCATGCTCGTGAACGGGTTCCACCGGCGGGAATGAGGCTACTTTATGTCTGCCCATCCTAAGATAGAAGTTAGTCGGTATGCATTTTTGGAACTTCCCTCATTGTGGAAACACTGCATTTATAGCATAGTATTTACTGCATTGTAAATTTGTTTTGAAAACAGCAACCGCCGAGTTTCTTGCTGGTTCTTCTCGGCAGGAAGGGCATTCCGAACCAGAGGTAGAGCCAGACGATTCAAAAGCACTTCTAAAAAGTTTATTTGAATAAAAAATATTTCTATTCTATTCTATTCTATAGCCACGACAGATTCTTCCACAGTACCAGAGATAATTTAGAAATTCTGAATTCTGGAACCACCCCCACCAGGAGTTGATCCCGGGATCTCCGATTTACAAAACCAGCTCTCAGTACTGCGCCATGATGATGTCAACATAAAATTCTAAGTGATAACTCCTATCGTTTCGTACCTTTGACCTAGCCTCCTTTCTTGTATGATATAGCTCACCTCTTGTACTTTATTGTGATAAATGATGATAGTCCGAAATTGGGTTACTTACGAGTACATACGACCGACTTTGCACCTGCGCGTAGGTACATCTTTAACATTTTTTAAAATTCATCCAATCTGTCTGGTGGGAGGCTTTGTATGGCCGATAAAGTTACCACCCTACCGTCAAAGACATGCCGTCAAGCGATTTAGTGTATTCCGGCACGATGGCGTGTAGAAAACGATTATGGGTATGGGTTGAATATTCACTGCCGTACCCCTTCCAAGTTAGCCCGCTACCATCTTAGACTGCATTGTCACTTACCATCAGGTGAGATCGCAGTCAAGGACTATCTTGTCATCGAATAAAAAAACAACTTTTAATATGCAAACTTTTATACTTTATACTTTTCGACCGAGCGAAGCGAAGGTCTCTGAGTTTACTTGAGTGAATTTGCACTTGTCCGTCCGTCCGTCCGTCTGTCAGAGCCTTATAACTTTTGAATTACTGAACGTAATTACTTCAAATTTAGATATAATATGTAAACTGATGGCCTTCAGCCGAATATTGGATAAAAAATTATAAAAACCTTTATTTCAGGGGGGCTCTCATAGAAGTGAATGCGAAGTAAAAAAATTTTTATCGCGTTACATAAAATTGTTACAAATCATTTTAAAGATAATTTTAAACCGAGTACAAAAATATTTTTTTTTTAATTTTTCCCTTAAAATTGACGAAATGGGGGGCTTTCAAAGTGGCGATTTTATACGCTCGCTTGAAGACGCTCTCTAAGAAAATCCGCTATTTATTTTCAAGCTGATTTTATTTTTTTAGGTCACTTATATCCTGTACTTGAACAACAAATACTAAAATTATATGCACATTATAAAGAAACGAGATTATTTAATTTTTAATGGGCATCAGTAATTCATATAGCATCAACATAGCTTCACAATAATGCTAATAGATGGCGCAGTCAGTAACTATTCCATGGAACTACGAGTTACGACTACGACCTATCCCAAAAACAGTTTTGCGTCGACCATTATTATTTAGTTACATAATATAATACAATAATTGTATTGTAATTTTTTTTGTACCATATTATTCAATTAAAATTTATTTTAGTTAAATTTTAGTTAAATATTGTATATTTTCTATTCGCGTCGATAGATGACGATTTGTACAGATGCCCGTAACCCGGTTTCACTCGTTAGTACCTACATAATAATTCAATGTTTTTCCTAACGTTCCCTAACCTTTACGGGCTACCTATGATAAGTTAGGTGATGTTTTCTGTCAACTTTTTTATCACGATCCTGTACGGGACACCTAAAAGGACATTGGGACGGATGCTAGGACTTAGGATTGTATTTAGGAGCTACCTACGTTAAGAGACTCCTACTTAGGGGATGATTTAGGTATGTTTGGTGAAAACGGGCATAATAATAATGTCAGTTTTGGTTATCATGTATCGATTGAATGAATAATCATGGGATACCGTTACCGCGAGGTCTCAGTTCGGGGCGAACAACTAGTACCTATATATTAAACTTTTATTTAAAACAACTCTATATATCGGACTGAAAACTGAAAGGTCGCCACTGAAAGGTTTGATCTATCCAAACAACAATAACTATCTAATTAAAATTTAACAAAACAATTTAAAACGTAACAAACAAAAGTTTGAAAAAACACGGTGCTGACAATCCCGAGCGGTACGTTGTTATCTGTACTGTACGTACTAAGTGGGTCTGACGGTGCCGGGAAGCGCGAGGGAGGTAGCGGCAAACTTGAATTGAACTCGTAGTACTACACTCCTAAATTTACACTCAGATTCAAAGACAAGACTGATTCAAACCAACAGACAGACAAAAACAGAAGACAGATTCAAAACTATAAAATATAGTAACTATTTAACTAAAATAACTTAAAATTAGTTCCCTTATACGAATGATTTTTAGGGTTCCGTGTACCAACGGGACCCTATTACTAAGCCTACGCTGTCCGTCCGTCCGTCCGTCCGTCCGTCCGTCCGTCCGTCCGTCTGTCAGCGGGCTGTATCTCGTAAACCGTAATAGATAGACAGATGAAATTTTCACATATTATGTATTTCTATTGCCGCTACGAGGGTGCGTTTTTAAGTTCGCGGAATGGCGGGGTTGGAGAGGGGTGAGGGGTCTCATTAGTACTTCAATGTGTTGAGTGATTCCCTATTAGCAGAAATACCGAGTTTTATTACAATCGGCTCATTAGTCTCTGAACTATCATCAACCAAGCAACTTAATCGGGAAGACGGCGTTCACAAATGGAGAAAATCGAGCACCGCGACATTATAAAGTTCCTTACCAAGCAAGGAAGAAAACGTCGAAACCATTTCAAAAGATGGCCTTCGTTTACGAAGACTCTTGCCCTTGTAAAACCATGGTTTACAAGTGGTATCGTCTATTCAAGCAAGGACGAGAATCACTTGAAGACGAGACGAGACGACTTGAGGGCCTGGCGCACCATTGAGGTGACCACGCCCGAAATCATCGCTCAAAGTCGAAAAATTAATATTGGAAGATGCTCGAAAAGAGCTTGCAGAAAAGGTTGGAGTATCCGAAGCAACTATTTTCAAGTGAAAAGACGGGGAAAATTGACGAAAGGTGTGCTGCTTTTGCACGACAATGCGCCCGTCCACAAGAGCCGCGTTGCGTTGGCTGCCCTGCTTAAAGTGGGCTTCGATATTTTGAACCACCCACCCTACAGCCCAGACCTGGCCCCGAGTGATTATTACCTCTTTCCAAAAATGAAAAAAGAGCTGCAGGGTAAAAAATTTACCACCGATGATGAAGTTAAGGAGGCGGTTTCAGCGTATTTTGAGGACAAAGACAAAACATTTTTTTATGAGGGTATAAATAAATTAATTGAAAGATCTGAAAAATGTGTCCGTCTTGCAGGTGAATATATTGAAAAGGAAAAATAATTTGGTTTTTTTATTTCAACCCCTTACCCTTCATTCCGCGAACATAAAAACGCTCCCTCGTATAACAATAAATAATAAAAAATAAATTAAATTATAAAAATTAAATTAAAATCTTTCCATGGGTACATGGAAATATTTTTATTTAATTTTTTTAACGGAACCCTAAAAGAGCGAGGCCCGACTCGCACTTGGCCGATTTTTTTTTCAATTATGGTCAAATTTTTTTGATTTTTTTTTTAATTTTATGAGCTTTATTTACTCGTACCTAAGGTATATATGGTGGTATATAAGGTATATAAGGATGGTGATGATAAAGATGTCATATCCTGATGGGAAACGCTTAGTATGACTGTGGTATCACCATAGAAGTAGCCTGATATTTATTTCATTATCACCTAAAGCCTAAGCCGTCATCGATTATGATAATAATCAACAAAAATGCCTACCAACCTATCGCTTAATTACCTAGGTAATTAAGCGATATAGGTATGAACTAGCTGATGCCCGCGACTTCGTCCGCGTGGATTTAGTTTTTTAAATCCCTCGGGGAACTCTTTTTAATTTTCCGGGATAAAAAGTAGCCTATGTCACTCTCCAGAACCTCAATACCCATGCAAAAAATCACGTTGATCCGTAGCCCCGTTGCGGCGTGATGAAGGACAAACCAACAAACCTACAAACAAACACACTCGCATTTATAATATTAGTAAGGATTTTATTTTTATTCCAATGATGTTGGACCAACTTAAAGTCAAAATAATCGTACATAGCTCACAGGAATTCCGGTGAATAACGTTACTCACAAGAACATAGGACGCATTCGGATTTAAACAAAAAATGTAATTATTATCGTATATAAATAAAAATGTATATTCCCTATATCCCGTGGTAGAAACGGGTCGTTGCACATCTCGACCGCAATAAACTTGTCCAAATGGTCGAGTTGTGATAATTCATTTTTATTAATTTTTTTCATGCACAACTCGACCGCACGCACAAAGTACAGTCGTTTACAGTTACAGAGAGTTTGGGTTGAGGTATAAAAAGTACAGTACAGGTATAAAAAGAAAGAGATAGCAAATCTCTCTCTTGGTAAAAGGCAAAGGTGGCTGACTGACTGACTGACTGACTGACTGGTCTATCAACGCACAGCTCTAACCACTGGACGGATCGGGCTGAAATTTTGCACACAGATAGTTATCATGACGTAGACGTCCGCTAAGAAAGGATTTTTGAAAATTCCAACCCCAAGAGGGTTAAATGGGGGTTGAAAGTTTGTATAAAAGTCCGTCATTTATAAAATTGTTTTTCATGTAATATCCATGAAACTTTAATTTTTGGGCTTTCGATAAAAAAATAAGAAAAATGTGTATCGCAAAAGTTGAAAATTCCACCCCCAAAGACTTCAAATAGGGGATGAAAATTTGTATATAAGTCCAGATTTTTAAGTTAATTTTCAAGTAATATCCATCAAACTTGGTACTTTAGCTTTCATCTAAATATATAAAAGGCAAAGGTGACTGACTGCCTGACTGACTGACTGACTGATTGACTGACTGACTGATTGACTGACTTCAAATAGGGGATGAAAATTTGTATAAAAGTCCAGATTTTTAAGTTAATTTTCAAGAGTTAGAGTTAGTTATTCCAGTGGTTAGAGTTGTGCGTTGATAGACCAGTCAGTTAATCCATCAAACTTGGTACTTTAGCTTTCATCTAAATATATAAAAGGCAAAGGTGACTGACTGACTGACTGACTGACTGGTCTATCAACGCACAGCTCTAACCACTGGACGGATCGGGCTGAAATTTTGCACACAGATAGTTATCATGACGTAGACGTCCGCTAAGAAAGGATTTTTGAAAATTCCTACCCCAAGAGGGTTAAATGGGGGTTGAAAGTTTGTATAAAAGTCCGTCATTTATAAAATTGTTTTTCATGTAATATCCATGAAACTTTAATTTTTGGGCTTTCGATAAAAAAATAAGAAAAATGTGTATCGCAAAAGTTGAAAATTCCACCCCCAAAGACTTCAAATAGGGGATGAAAATTTGTATATAAGTCCAGATTTTTAAGTTAATTTTCAAGTAATATCCATCAAACTTGGTACTTTAGCTTTCATCTAAATATATAAAAGGCAAAGGTGACTGACTGCCTGACTGACTGACTGACTGATTGACTGACTGACTGATTGACTGACTTCAAATAGGGGATGAAAATTTGTATAAAAGTCCAGATTTTTAAGTTAATTTTCAAGAGTTAGAGTTAGTTATTCCAGTGGTTAGAGTTGTGCGTTGATAGACCAGTCAGTTAATCCATCAAACTTGGTACTTTAGCTTTCATCTAAATATATAAAAGGCAAAGGTGACTGACTGACTGACTGACTGACTGGTCTATCAACGCACAGCTCTAACCACTGGACGGATCGGGCTGAAATTTTGCACACAGATAGTTATTATGACGTAGACGTCCGTTAACAAAGGATTTTTAAAAATTCCAACCCCAAGAGGGTTAAATGGGGGTTGAAAGTTTGTATAAAAGTCCGTCATTTATCAAATTATTTTTCATGTAATATCCATGAAACTTTAATTTTTGGGCTTTCGATAAAAAAATAATCTAAATATATAAAAGGCAAAGGTGACTGACTGACTGACTGACTGACTGACTGGTCTATCAACGCACAGCTCTAACCACTGGACGGATCGGGCTGAAATTTTGCACACAGATAGTTATTATGACGTAGACGTCCGCTAAGAAAGGATTTTTGAACATTCCAACCCCAAGAGGGTTAAATGGGGGTTGAAAGTTTGTATAAAAGTCCGTCATTTATCAAATTATTTTTCATGTAATATCCATGAAACTTTAATTTTTGGGCTTTCGATAAAAAAATAAGAAAAATGTGTATCGCAAAAGTTGAAAATTCCACCCCCAAAGACTTCAAATAGGGGATGAAAATTTGTATATAAGTCCAGATTTTTAAGTTAATTTTCAAGTAATATCCATCAAACTTGGTACTTTAGCTTTCATCTAAATATATAAAAGGCAAAGGTGACTGACTGCCTGACTGACTGACTGACTGATTGACTGACTGACTGATTGACTGACTTCAAATAGGGGATGAAAATTTGTATAAAAGTCCAGATTTTTAAGTTAATTTTCAAGAGTTAGAGTTAGTTATTCCAGTGGTTAGAGTTGTGCGTTGATAGACCAGTCAGTTAATCCATCAAACTTGGTACTTTAGCTTTCATCTAAATATATAAAAGGCAAAGGTGACTGACTGACTGACTGACTGACTGGTCTATCAACGCACAGCTCTAACCACTGGACGGATCGGGCTGAAATTTTGCACACAGATAGTTATTATGACGTAGACGTCCGTTAACAAAGGATTTTTAAAAATTCCAACCCCAAGAGGGTTAAATGGGGGTTGAAAGTTTGTATAAAAGTCCGTCATTTATCAAATTATTTTTCATGTAATATCCATGAAACTTTAATTTTTGGGCTTTCGATAAAAAAATAATCTAAATATATAAAAGGCAAAGGTGACTGACTGACTGACTGACTGACTGACTGGTCTATCAACGCACAGCTCTAACCACTGGACGGATCGGGCTGAAATTTTGCACACAGATAGTTATTATGACGTAGACGTCCGCTAAGAAAGGATTTTTGAACATTCCAACCCCAAGAGGGTTAAATGGGGGTTGAAAGTTTGTATAAAAGTCCGTCATTTATCAAATTATTTTTCATGTAATATCCATGAAACTTTAATTTTTGGGCTTTCGATAAAAAAATAATCTAAATATATAAAAGGCAAAGGTGACTGACTGACTGACTGACTGACTGGTCTATCAACGCACAGCTCTAACCACTGGACGGATCGGGCTGAAATTTTGCACACAGATAGTTATTATGACGTAGACGTCCGCTAAGAAAGGATTTTTGAAAATTCCAACCCCAAGAGGGTTAAATGGGGGTTGAAAGTTTGTATAAAAGTCCGTCATTTATCAAATTATTTTTCATGTAATATCCATGAAACTTTAATTTTTGGGCTTTCGATAAAAAAATAATCTAAATATATAAAAGGCAAAGGTGACTGACTGACTGACTGACTGGTCTATCAACGCACAGCTCTAACCACTGGACGGATCGGGCTGAAATTTTGCACACAGATAGTTATTATGACGTAGACGTCCGCTAAGAAAGGATTTTTGAAAATTCAAACCCCAAGAGGGTTAAATGGGGGTTGAAAGTTTGTATAAAAGTCCGTCATTTATCAGATTATTTTTCATGTAATATCCATGAAACTTTAATTTTTGGGCTTTCGATAAAAAAATAAGAAAAACGTGTTTCGCAAAAGTTGAAAATTCCACCTCCAAAGACTTTAGAACTTTTAAATTAAAAAAAATTTAGCTCTTTCAAAGAATACCATTCATACATAATATTGAAGTCCTGATAATATGTATGAAACGATGATTTCATTTTTGTTAGTAATTTAATTGATGAGTTAAACAAAATATTAGATACGTGAATCACTTTTTGTATTTGACTGTACATAAACAACTCAGTATTTTGCTGTTGGTCGAGTTGTGCATGAAAAAAATTAATAAAAATGAATTATCACAACTCGACCATTTGGACGAGTTTATTGCGGTCGAGATGTGCAACGACCCGTAGAAACATCACGCGTGAACGGCTGGACTGATTTTGACGGGACTTCCAATGACAGATAGCTGATGGTATAAGCCTAGTATAGGCTACTTTTTAACTGATTTTCAAAAAAGTATCAAAAAAGTATTGTGTTTTTTAACCTATAAATATCAATATCTCCATGATTTCTAAACCGATTTGCCTGAATTTTTTTTTATCGATACAGAAACTTTGCGAGATGGTCCCATAAAAGTTGTAGTTGTAGTTGTTGTAGTAGTTATAGTAGTAGTAGTTGTAGAAGTAGTTGTAGTAGTTGTGGTTATAGTAGTTGTAGTAGTAGTAGTAGTAGTAGTTGCAGAAGTAATTGTAGTAGTTGTAGAAGTACTTGTAGTAGGTAGGATCTGGGAAGTATACCTTTTGAAACATAAAAAGAATTTTCCAAATCGGTTCAGGCGTCTTAGAGTAATCGGTGAACATACATAAAAAAGATTCCGTTGAATTGAGATCCTCCTTTTTTTTTGAAGTCGGTTAAAATAAGAATAAAAATTAGTTTAAATTTGAAGAAGTTATGGAGTAAAACAGTCAAAATAGGTCAACCCCTATGTCAGAGAACATACATCTATCCATACTTCCCATCCATCCATCCATCCGTATACTAAGTACATCTATCCATACATCCATCCTCACAAACTTTCACATTAGTGGGATAAGTAGCATAGGATATAGTTAATGTAGTTAAAGTTAGTAGCAGGAGGATACAAACATAAATACGCACATATATATTATACATACATGCATTCATGCATGCATACATACATACATACATACATGCACTCATGCATGCATACATACATGCATGCATTCATACATGCATGCATACATACATACATGCATACATACATACATACATACAAACATGCATACGAATATCCCGCGATAACTGTCTGTTTTCCCGGGATAAAAAGTAGCCCTTGTCACTTTTCAGGCCCTTAACTTTACCAGTGCTAGGAAAACCACTTCAATCTATACCTCCGTTGGCGCATAACTGAAGGATAAATATGTGAAAAGTAGCGTACAAATATCCCGCGGGAATTATTTGTTTCCCGGGATTAAAAGTAGCCTTTATCACTTTTCAAGTCCTCAACTATGCCTATCCAATAAAACACGTCAATCTGTAACTCCGTTGGCCCATAATTGAAGGATAAATATGTGAAAAGTAGCACACTAATATCCCGCGGGAAGTGTTTGTAGGAACAGTTACAGTTACAGTTTTATTATAAGTATAGATAGATAATAATTAAATTTTATGTAACAATGTCAATTTTTGACGTTCGTAAGCGTTAGGATATGCAGTCGCTTGTGCTTGAAATTTCAAAAACTGATGCTTGCTATGGTTTTTGAAACCGAAGCTTGCTTGCTTGTTTGCTTGCTTGATTTCTTGCATGCTTGCTTGCAGGATTTAAAAAAACCCGAATTTCGATGAAAAAATCGATGCTGCGGATAATGTAAGCGTGATTTAAGTACAATAAGCGCCATCTATCCGTGGTTTTTCAAAATCCCGCGGTAACCTTGGATTTTTCCGGGATAATTTGTGGCCTATGTGTTATTCCAGGGTATAATCTATCTCCATTCCAAATTTCAGCCAAATCCATCCAGTAGTTTTTGCGTGAAAGAGGAACAAACATACACACGAACTTTCGCCTTTTTAATATTAGTAGGATTTACTTAACAATCTTGAATCTAATGATAAAAAACATGAATAAACACAGGCCAAAAAAAACAATATAATATTAGGTATTATCTAGCACGTACCTAGCGCAGTTTTTTGGAGGTCAGCAATACGTACCTAATTAATATGATTTTCTAATCATCCAAGGATATAATTTATATTGTTCTGGAAGAGGTGCAGTATTTTATTTTGAACCTATTTAGTTTTTACGGTGAAGGAGAACATCGCGAGGAAACCTGTATGTCAGAGAGTCCTCCACAATGTAATCAAAGGTGTACTAAGTCTGCTAATCCGCACTTGTTCACCGTGGTGGTCGGTGGACTATGGCCTTCACCCTTCTTATTCGAGAAAAAACATAATATTATGTTCAGTTGTCCCGACTATGGATTAAAAATTAATGACGAATGAGCAGCAGTTCAAACCAGTCTACATGTCACAAAGTTGATTGTATTATTATTCAATTATGTATGTCGTCATTTGTTATAGCGGCACGAAAGTCTAGCGGTGACCGTTATTGCGCAGAAGTCGAAAATAAGGTATCATGGCGCTGATTGGCTCTCCAGTCGCATTCCGGCCGCCGTCATTGGTTGCGCGACAGTACCCCATGCGCAGCTATTTTGTTCAGCGCTAAACTTTCGTGCCGCGACCTATACTAGTAGTTTAATAAATCCTAAGACGACATGTCTGAAATTCACTTGGAGAAACAAGATATTCGACCCGGCGCGCGGCGCCATTTTCGCGGGCGAGGGAATTATCGCAACGAGTCCGTCTGACTATCGTCGGATACTGGATAGTACCAGTCATATCGCCGCGATAATATCGTCCTGTGGAGATAGTAATAGTCGAGTTTGTATCGAATATAATGGTGCCACGGCGAGACTCTCCCGTGGAGATGGCGCCATATATTAATGAATTCTTCTTCTTTATCAACCTATAGACGTCCACCGCTGGACAAAGGTCTCCTGCATGGACTTCGACAGGCGTCGGTCTTGCGCCGCTTGGATCCAGCGGCTCCCTGCGAGACTCGTTTGATGTCGTCGGTCCACCTGGTGGGGGGTCTGCCAACACTGCGTTTCCCGGAAGTAATATCTTTTTTCTTCAAGTGAATGCAGACATGCTGTAGGACGACATAGTTCATAATGCCAGTATAGTGTATGGGGCCCACACAAAGTTACCCATCATCGTTTAAAATTCTGCGGTTACAGTGCGACAAGTATAACTTATATTATAAGCATACATCTATCAAGTATAAGCAGTGATAGCCTAGCGGTTAGGACTGCGGTCTCCTATTCGGAGGGTCGCAGGTTCGATCCCGGGTACGCACCTCTGACTTTTCGGAGTCAAGTGCGTTTATAAGCATATCGCTTGCTTCAACGGTGAAGGAAAACATCGTGAGGAAACCTGCACATCTGAGAGTTCTTCATAATGTTCTCGAAGGTGTGTGAAGTCAGCCAATTCGCACTGGGCCAGCGTGGTGGACTATGGCCTATAACCCTTCTCTGAGAGGAGACCTGCGCTCAGTAGTGAGCCGTTGATGGGTTGTTAATGATGATGATGATGAAGTATAATAACTTGGCGCGGCTGTGCGCCACTGTGCTCAACATCACTATTGCATTTTATAGAGCATGAGACTAAATTTGGGAAAAACATTTTTAATTTATCCAATAAATGCAGCAACACACAACGAGATCCAATAGTGAATTTTCAAGACGGCCATGGAGTATAAAGATTGGATAACCGAATTAGTTTCCTCAAAACGCCACCGCCAACTTATTCTTGTGGCACTGTACATACCCTGTGTAATTCTCCGGGTCTAAAAGATCTACGTCACTCTCAAGGGCCTGAACTTACCCATTCCATGCAAAAAAGTCATGCCGAATCGTTGCTCCGATGTTGCGTGATAGAAATATGAGCAGGGGTGTACCTAGCTGTAAAAAATGTTATGTAAAACCATGCTAAAGGCAAAATGGTGAAAGCTGCAATTCGCACAGCGTCTCGCCGCGCGCCGCGCCACTTTTACAAGCTTTCCAATCTGTGACTCAACGTATATATTATTTAAATTATGCCTAAAATAATAACATTAATAACCGAGTTATACTGTTTAAAACTAAATCCTTGATTAACTAGAGAATAAACAAGTTTGAAGTCCTCCTTAGCGTAGTGGTAAGCGCTACGTAACGGTCTTATAAATGATCCCGAGTTCGATTCCCGCTAAGGCCAATTTGGAAATTATCTGTCTCTAGATCTGCTGGGTTTTTGCGAAGAAATTGTGTGGGACGAGAGCTTGCATAGGCTGTTTTTTTTTTGCAGTCTTCAGTACACGTTACTATCTATTAGATGTTATAGGAACATTCGTTTTACAAGATACGTATTATCTTATTATTTTGCAAGAGTTATCTTATCGTGATATAACTTGATTAGAATACAACTACCTATATTAAGAAGGTAGGTAGTAAACCTAATTACGATGTTTTTTACAGGTTACTGTGATATAGTAATAATAATTGGTTAAAAACGCACAGAGATTCTTGGCTGGGATCAACCCCAGAGCCCTCGAAAGGAAAGCCAAAGTCTTAACTCTTAACCACTAGGCTATTGCCGCTTTTTTAACCTATGTAACAGAATTCGATAAGTTTACATTAGGTACGTAAGTACCTACATAATATCACAGAGTAACGAAGGTAAGGTTCATATAATATGTTAAGCAGATTATCTTTAGCGTCAGCTCCTTATTCAAGGTGGTTTTATTATAATGAGTCTCTCATACATTTTTTTTTGTTTTATGTCAGAGTAGTTATTTATATTCAAAGTAAGTAGTTAAACAAGCAAACTTAAGTAGGTAGTAAGAATTGCATTGTGAGTATTATAATTGTTAATTAAAAATTACATATATTATAAAAAAAAATAACAATAGTAATATTCTTTTTACCTACCCACTATCAGTTTCTTCCGTGCGTAATAATAACTAAAGCCAAGCTTTTTTTATTCAATAACAAGAGAGTCCTTGACTGCGATTTCACCTGATGGTAAGTGACGATGCAGTCTAAAATGGTAGCGTCTAACTTGGAAGGGGTATGGCAGTGTACATTCAACCCTTACCCCTTACCTTATTTCTACACGCCATCGTGCCGGAACGCTAAATCGCTTGGCGGCCCGTCTTTGACGATAGGAATGGTAACTAGCCACGACCCAAACAAAGCCTCCCACCAAAATATATTATCTATAGCTAGCTTAGCCCTAATCTCTTATCATCAATGAATTTTAAGTTTTTACTGTCAGTTTCGATTAGTTTAGGGATTGTGTTCATTATAGCAGTGATAGCCTAGTGGTTAGGACTGTGGTCTCCTATTCGGGGGGTCGCAGGTTCGATCCCGGGACCTCTGACTTTTCGGAGTCAGTTTAAGCAAGCGTTTAAGCAATTAAATATCACTTGCTTCAACGGTGAAGGAAAACATCGTGAGTAAACCTGATGCACATCATAAGAGTTCTTCATAATGTTCTCGAATAATTGTGAAGTCCGCCAATTCGCATTGGGCCAGCGTGGTGGACTTTGGCCTATAACTCTTCTCTGAAAGGAGACCTGCGCTCAGTAGTGAGCCATTAATAGGTTGTTAATGATGATGATGATGATGATGATGATACCTAATGAAGTGGACAGCTTGCATCGCAACTGCAGACTCCGCAATGCATTGCTGCAAGAAAGGGTGCCGTACTACCCTCATACCTACGTCTTGATTCGTTCCTCTCACCGAAGGTTGCCTGGTAGAGATTGCTGTTAGCTATAAGGCCGCCTTTACATGCGTAGTTTTAAGCTGTGTATAGCAGGCGCTAATCATTTAGTCGCATCAGAATTTAACCGCAAGTTGTGTCGCAATACCATTTTTAGGCAGTTTTAAGCGTCACTCGCATCTAAACTCAGTGGCGACTAAAGTGAAGCGCAGTGTTGGCAGATCCCCCACTAGGTGGACCGACGACATCAAACGAGTCGCAGGGAGCCGCTGGATTCAGGCGGCGCAAGACCGAAGCCTGTGGAAGTCCATGCAGGAGACCTTTGTCCAGCAGTGAACGTCTTAAGTTGATAAAGAAGAAAAGAAGATTTTCAAAAGTCTTATCTAAAGCAGGGATTCCCAAAATGGTCGATATCGACCCCTTGGGGTCGAAAACGGTTTCCCAGGGGTCGACATAAACGAAAACTGATTTTGGGGGTCGACGACGTCTAAAAATCGACCCCTATTAATTAACAAAAGTTCTTAATTTAAACTTTCAAGATACTGTATACTTTGTGTTACGTGTACCAACTTGATATTATAAGAATGACTATAATATTTTAGTAGGAAGTTAGGAACTTAGGAAGTATCATTATGTATTATTACTTTATGTCTATTTATTTTGATAAATTTTGATGAGAAAATGATGTCAAGTTTACTCAAACAACCGCAAAGATTTTAAATTGGTAAGTATTTTGTATCAATAGGAGAATAACTAAAGAAAGGTTTTGTTGTAAGAACCATGGAACTAGGAAGTACGACTGTGGTCGTCCTATTTCTATGGTAAGAACGAGACGTTATGTTTGTCATTGAGTTGTCAAAGTCAGTCAGAAAAATGTAACGTTACAGGTCGTACAGTTTTGTCTTTTATAATAAACTAGTAGGGCGCGTGGGTGCGCGGCCCGCGGTTTTTCTATCGTCAAGTGGACTTTCAGGTCCTGATCATCTTTTATTCTCGATCTTATATCCTCCCAACTATCTTCAATACCCTGGCCGTGCTCCTCACCCACCTTACAAACCCTCGATCATCATATCTCATCATTTTTCAGAATGAGAATTCTTTTATAAAAACAAATTTTGAAAAGGAACCGTATCAAAGTCTTACATAGTTCTCAGCTTCTAGTCTATTCAATATTCGCCATATATTTTGTATGGAGAAAAAAAAATTCCGCCATCTTGATTTTTTTTCTGTTCATCAAGTAGACCTTCGGGTCTCGGTCATCTTTTGCCAGGAATCCACTATTCCATCTTTTATACTCCCCGAGATAGACACAAACGAAATTTGTATGGCGGTCATCTTTTTTCCGCCATTTTGAATTTTTTTTCAGCTCACTGCAAATTGGATGAGGTTTCGAGTGACATTTGTTCGAGCACACCCCACCTATCTTTGATACCCTGGCCGTGCTCCTCACCCGTCTCCGAAATCCTCAATCATCAGCTCTCTCCATATTTTTCCTCCGAATGAATTTTTGTCTTCTACACGAAACCATCGGTGAAAAAAAAATTTTCATACAAAATTTTACAGGAGAGGTGATCAATCAGTGAGTGAATCAGCACGAGCAGCTATATATATATTAGTAAAAGAATAAGTATGCTGCAATTATGAGTTTATCTAAACAAAACAGGATTTTTAAAGTAATTTGGCTGTGGGGGGTCTGAGGTATCAGTTCATTTTGGAAAAGGGGTCTCTTTCCCAAAATAGTTTGGGAATCCCTGATCTAAAGGGTAACTTTAAATAAAGCGAACGATATTTTTGAAAATGATTTCATTTATTGCTCCACAATAGGTAATCAATAATTAAGCTTCATCCGAGCACACACAGCCGAAACCGCGTTACAATAATTGTGTGTGTGTGTGCATAACAGAACGTCTCGACTTTATACAATAATTGTGTGTGCATAACAGAACGTCTCGACTTTATACAATAATTGTGTGTGCATAACAGAACGTCTCGACTTTATACAATAATTGTGTGTGCATAACAGAACGTCTCGACTTTATACAATAATTGTGTGTGCATAACAGAACGTCTCGACTTTATACAATAATTGTGTGTGCATAACAGAACGTCTCGACTTTATACAATAATTGTGTGTGCATAACAGAACGTCTCGACTTTATACAATACCTAATTCACATCTTAACCCTCTAATTATCAGGTACATTACAATATACAAACTGTTGTTAAAGTTTCTGCTAATTAAAATCCAGTACTGCAATTTAAAAAAAACATTTAGGGCCAGTTGAACGTCAGGCGTTTAAAAGCAAAGTTACCGTTGGTAACAGTTTACCTCGCAAGCTTTAACAGATCATTGAGTCCATATTACTTTGACATTACATATTTTTGTGGAAAGACAAACTACAGACTCAAATATAAGTTGTAAAGTACCGGCTACACGCTCCGTCTTACCTGCATAAGCCTATTTAGCGCAGTTCAGCATGTGCGTGTGGACGACAAGACGGTAGCCCGCGCAGTTCGTTGACTTGCGGAAGATTGGACTGCGCAGTTCTCGGTCAAAACTGCTGTTAAAACTGCATAGGCAAGACGGAGCGTGTAGCCGGAGCATTAGAGCGTGATATTATTAAAAAATATCACTGAATTGGTCGAGGGAGACCTCTTAAACTTGCTCCTCAAAAAATAAAGTCACAATACAATATTCGCACTTCTGTTGTTAAGGTAAAGGTTTCATATTTTTAGAAAGATAGAGAACCCTGTCATGTGCACAGTGCGAACCAAAGATTTAATTTCTATAAGTATTCAAAGTTTTAATTTAACGGTAACCTTAATTTAATCGTCTTATGAACAACTTACAAAGTGTCGATAATAATCATCTACCTAACCCATGCATCTAACGAGTCGCAAGTTGACATCTTCCTTCCTGCTAGTTGGGATGCTATGCTTTTTAAATCGCGTGGGTCGCACCAAACTTTATGTCCGGTCGAAACCTACTGCAAGTTGCTATGAACTCTAAGGCCCTTCGTACACAAGGCTACGCAAATCTTCGATACTCGATGATTTTAGTCTCTAAACGACTACCGCAATACAAATTCATAGAGATTCGTACACTCGGCGACATGTACCTATGTACGAACCTCTATGAATTTGTATTGCGGTAGTCGCTTAGAGACTAAAATCGTCGAGTATCGAAGATTTGCGTAGCCTTGTGTACGAAAGACCTAAGTCCACTCTCACACGGGGCGACCAAACAAATCTGCAACCCGATTGTTTAAAAGTTGCCGATCAAAATCTTATTAATTTCATGGCATTAGCGTCAAAGTAAAATAAACCATAACGGCATTAAATTAGAGCTCCATTTCGTGTATGCATTCTTATACGGTATGTATGTACGATACGCTCTATAACGCTCCATGTTAGAATCGGTTGTACTGAATTTGTGAATTTAAATCAATACAGTCAAGGAATATTTTACTTTGACGCTAATGCCATGAAATGAATAAGATTTTGATCGGCAATTTTCAGACACAAACTGATTGAGTTGGCACATACATTTTGAATGTCACATGTAACTTTTCGAATACTTAGTTTCATCGGTGACGCAACCATAAATCGTCGCCTTACTTTCTCAACCTCGTATCTGTATTAACACGGGTAACGAATGAAAATATTACGTTATTTATAAGATAAGGTGTGCTGTTGAAATTGATCTTCCCGTGAGAGAACAGCTTTAAGGCTGATTATACGGGTCTGCCCGCGAAATTCAAATTTAATTTGGTTTTTCGCAATTTGTAAACTAATACGACAAAGTAGGCTTATGGCATTCTAATTGCGCCATTGTTATTATCATCTTCAAAGGTTTATACAAAAATCTTTACTTGAAAGTGACCCGTTTAAGAAATTAATCAAAATATCGAGTTGGACATGAGTTACTCACAAATTAGCCGATATTTTGACTAATTTCTTAAACTGGACACTTTCAAGTAAAGATTTTTATATAAACCTGTGAAAATGATAATAAAACTGGCGCAATCAGAATGCCATAAGACTACTTTGTCGTAATAGTTTACAAATTGCGAAAAACCAAATTAAATTTGAATTTCGCGGCAGACCCGTATAATCCACTTTAAAGGAATTGCACATATCACAGAACATGCTTATGTGACTGGTTTTTTACTTAGATATTATTGTATATTATTACTAATAAGTTTAATATAAGACCGGACATACAATTTGGTGCGAGATATTATTAATGTATTAACAGATCGAATAAAAAGCAATGTATCTTCTGATATAAACACACACAGTTCATTAACAACCAGTTTCATTTCCATTTAAACCATAAATAAAACAGTCGCAGTATAATTAGAAATGTTGGTACTTTGTACCGATTCTGTTGTACGCAAGGGGCTATCTGAACATTCTGAAATATTGTGATAGAAAAATTCTATTTCAAGGATTAAGACAATTAAAAAAATCGAAAAAAATTGGCGTAAAAGATAAAAAAATCGTTCATAATTATTATTATGTAGGTATATATTCATATTGTAAGAAAAATGAAATAAGTAGGTAACGCCATCTGTTGACACAGCCAAGGCACTATTTCTTTTTAATCTCGAACATTTTTATACATAATTTAATGTAACAATCAATATTCATGATAATTTGTAATACAAAATCAGACTTGATCAAGGCAAGATAAATAACGAAAAAAAAAACATACTTAGGTACTTTTTGTTTTTATATGATATCTAATTTTTATTTTAAAAACCTAGTAAAATTAAGTTTAGCACATACAATACATACACTCAGACTTTTTGTAATTTTTTGTGTACGCACAATTATTGTTATAGTTCTTGCAATTCACGAGGGCGACTGACTTATGGTTGTGTGTGTGTCGTATCTGTATAAGTGTGAGCGAGCGCAATGCTCGCGCCTGCCCGCTCCCACCTAGGCTTTGACAGGCACGCACACTTATGCAATGTGCATGTAGTAACCACGAGTAAAGCTCACTCGCCTTCGTGAATTGTTAAAACTGTAACAGTGGCAAGAATTTACAGAATGGAATTTATTATTACATTGATATAACTCACTTCACATCTATTAGATATTATATTAAAAGTGCCTGTATAACAGATGACGTTTTAGATACATTTTTGAGAGTTATGAAAACAAATACTTGGTAAATGTGAACTAAAATAGGTATGAACTCCGTAATTTTTAATTACTTATTGCTATTCTGTATTACCATTCTCAAAGTAATTACAACAATTGGTACAAGACTCGACTTCATTCAGTTTCATTTTCAGAATTTATTAAATTACGTAAATATTTTATGTAAAAGGTACTTATGTTATGTAATAAGTAATAACCAAATCATCAATACATAAATATTTTTAGAGACAGAATTGAAATATAAATAAGTAAACTCATTTGCATATTTCATCTCTTAATCGAAAAACTTTGTAAATATGTTTACTTACCTATGCAATAGACATCTGAAATGTTCGACGAAATATCAAAAATTATATTTTTTTTGATATTTCGTTAAGGGTTTTCTCGCGAAATAAACTTTTCTGTGTTAAATAATCTAATATACTTAGGTTACTTATTACAATGTAAAAAAAATCTCCTGAATACTTACACGTTCATACAAAATAGCAATAAGTAAAAAACATAGTCATAAATATATAGATTCAGGGATAAACACTTGATAAACATAATATTATGTCTTATAAATTGCTATGGTTAATTCAGAGACTACAATTCATTGATCAATATGCGTATAATTATTTACAAGTGCATAATTTTGTTTATTAATATTTATAACAACAGCGTATCTTTTCTAGTCTCAATAAAATAACATCTTCAAGGCATTACAGATGACTTCAGCATCGAATCTAATGTTTTTCTCTAAACTTCATGGTTAAAAATATCAGACAAAACTATTTTAGTTCAGAATTTTTTCAATTTAGTTTAAAACTTTTTAGATGGCAGTATTTTTTTAGGTAGCACTTTTAGTTTAGAGAAGAGCCACAAGAATCGGCACCGTCGATTGCAGGGAAGATTATATTTTGCGACTGTGTTACATGTAGCGAAAACGTAGAAAGGTTAATATCATTCATACATTGAGATCACAGGAGTATGTTATACCCTGGCAAATGACCAATTGCGCTGCCAACCCCAAAGTAGAAGTCCTTTATCATGTTCCTCTATAATTTACGACACTAATAGCCGATTTCCCCAACGTAAAATAAATCTTATCCGAGCGTAAATTTGATATTTTAGTAGTATTTTCAATAGAACTGATAGATACTGTCAGAACGCACGATTTATTCCTCGGTTAAACGTCACTCGACGTTGGTGAAATCAGCACTAAAACTAAAATTATTATGCTTTTGTTCTTTAATGAAAAATTAACTACAACTAACGGTCTTATCGAAACTTGAAATTTTAGATTTTAGCGCATTTTTTCTTTTTAATTCAATGACAAATGTTACTTTAGTTTAGTTAGTCTATTTATTAGTCAGTTGCTTTTTAAGAAAGTAAATAAACTCAAACTTTCTTTATTTATATATTTTATAGGTTGCCTGGAAGAGATCATTCTTATTGATAAGGTTACCTTTTGTTAGCTGTATAAATAAATAAAAATAATAAATAAATCCTATTATCATTGAAAAGTTTGATTTAATGATAAATCAAATAAATTTATTTAATAATAAGTATTTAACCCTCAATTTCTAAAAAAAAGAAACTATTTTTGTCCTTAAAAAAACAAAGAAAATTATTTAAGTAAATTATTATCTATTTTTTATTAGTGTTAACCTAGACATAAGGAAATATCCGAACAAAATTTTTAAACACATATCAAAAATTCCGAGGCCGGCGGGGTTCGAACACACATCTCTTGGGAATCGCGCCCGACTCTGTTGGCTTTACACCACAGCCACGAACGAACTACACGTCGGCAACGAAATTAAACTACGGCCGTTCAGAGAATGCGTTCCTGACACGTCGCGATTGAACTGACGACGTAACTTTGTAATGGCGTTGCAGTTACGATAAAAATATTATTGCTGGTTGTTTACCGTTTTAACAATTGATGAGCATTAAAACAACATTATTATATCAATAATCAACTGTGATAATCAATTAATGTTATAATTTTGTGCCAAACTGAGTGTCAAATAACTTGGTAAACAATATTTTTCTAAATGTGTCAGGAACGCATTCTCTGAACGGCTGAACTTTAGTGATATGCATCTACTTTTTCAATCAGTTTAAGCAACTGCTAGCGACATCTAGTAGCAACACATAAAAGTTGTCGATCTACTTTTTTCTTATTTAAAAATAATCTCAACGCCTCATCCGCATCGGCCCAATACTGGGCGCGGGTCTCTCAGATTGAGAATATTTTTATTTTATTTTATTGAGGCTAGCCAAGTTTGGATCAGCATGACTTCACGCACTTTTGAGACCATTATAGAGAACTCTCAGGTATTCAGGCTTTGATCGCGATGTTTACCTTCGCCATTAAAACAAATTAATTGTTAAAAACGCACATAACTCCGAAAAGTCAGTGTTGTGTGCCTAGAACTTAACTCCGGACCTTCAGAAATGGAAGCCGACGTTTTAATCACTAGGCTATCGACGCTAATTAATATAATAATAAATAATAAATAAGTATGATGAATAAAGTCGGTTATTTTATAAATTAAAAAATAAATTGTGATTTGTCTGATGTAGACAGATAAAAGCTTCTAGTTAGGGGTTTTAGGCGCCTAATCTAGTTTTTTTAGGGTTATTACAGCCTTACATTCGCTCATGTTGAATTTCCATATTACATAACGTAAGTATTTACATAGACCACTCTCACTGTCTTAACAAGTTTTTTATTTAAACAGGGTAAAGCTATTAAGAGCGGTTAGTAATTGAGGAAAACAAAAATAAACATAATAAAATTAGAGGTAGACTTTGGCCTAAAGAACGAAGGTGTCGATTTCAGAAATAAAAATCGGCCAAGTGCGAGTCGGGCCTCGCTCTTTTAGGGTTCCGTTAAAAAAAATTAAATAAAAATATTTCCATGTACCCATGGAAAGATTTTAATTTATTTTTTATTATTTGTTGTTATAGCGGCAATAGAAATACATAATATGTGAAAATTTCATCTGTCTATCTATTACGGTTTACGAGATACAGCCCGCTGACAGACGGACGGACGGACAGCGTAGGCTTAGTAATAGGGTCCCGTTGGTACCCTTTGGGTACGGAACCCTAAAAAGGAAAACGATAGGTACAAAATATCTCCGGACCTCGTAAAAGTACGTAGGTACGTTATGGTATCCGTTGTTGAGTTTATTGCGATATCAATTGCCTAGGAACCAATATAATTAAATCAAGACACATAAATGTAACTATTTTAGCAAACTGGCCTATACAGTATACACTCTAAGTTAAAAAAAGATTTCAAAGTCCCCATAAAGAAATGACGCTTGATACTTTTAACGCAATAATGAGCAACCCTTCAATGGCTCACTACTGAGCACAGGTCTCCTCTCAGAGAAGGGTTTAAGGCTGATTCAATGCAAATCGGCAGACTTCACACACCTTTGAGAACACTATGGAGAACTCTCAGGCGTGCAGATTTCGTGATGATTCTGTTATATTTTCTTATATTTTAGTCTTTTTATATTCATCAACACCATTGTTACTTATGACTAAAATCTTCCTCTAATAAGTACTTTCACTTTTTCGGCCTTACTGACTTCTCTCCAAATTGAACCCTTTATGAAATCGTGTTTGTTACATTATGATTGTAATACAACCTATCGAGTCTGTTGGCAGAAAAAAAAACTTGCCTTCGTTATATATTTAAGGGCTCCTATTCGGACAAATTAAACTTAAGGGACCTCAGAATCTCTTAACTCTGGTATAGGTAAGCCTATTCAAATGCTATAAGGCGCGGATTTGCTTTTTCACTCACAACTTCACTATGTTAGTAACATAATGATATTTTTAAGTGAAGTTAGTGGGAGGTGGCAAGCAGTGACTGTTGGCATTTGATTAGCGTTATAAATTAGTCAATACCAGCTTGCATGGTAATTGCCAAGATTGGCACCTAAATATTTTAGTATAGTAGTAGTTTTCTTAAACTAACTGGCGTTTTCAAAGTATCATTGCCTTTATAATTTCACAAAACCAAAATGTGTTTTCCTCTTCTTCCTTTTAGTGGATAGAAAGAGATCCAGTTAGTTTAGCCCATGGGCTGTTGGCACTTTTTCGGCGCAAGTTCAAATGTCTGCGGAACAGGGAGCTTTGTAATTGTTTCGCCTCTGTTTTACAGCAGCGAAACCTATATCACTTTAGTTCCGCTAGGGCCAGTGACTTCTATCATTAATCTATGATTAACACTGGACTGGCTGTCCCTATACAAATGACAGTTTGAATAATTGATCAATTTGAAGCGCCACATTTGACATACGAGTGATTCTGGAACTAATACTATAGGTATGCAGGAACTGCCAAAAAGTATCAACTATCAGTTGTCAACTAGTTTTCTCACTAATTTTAGTTCCTCAAACACTCGTAACTGTGTACAGCGCCAAAATGGCATCAATCAAGTAAGTCCTAAAAAGTGTTAATCATAGATTAGAAGTCAGTGGCTGGTACTGACATCGCTGCGATGATGGTGCTAACAACCTTAAGGTGAATGACCACCTAAGCCACGAAAACCACAAATCGCTTATAAAAATTTCATTTAGCACCATTCTTTGAAGACAGTGAGAGGCCATTGAAACTTTTCTATCGAAAAATATATTACAACCTACACACTGATCTAAGCGTTAATTGTAACTGTGTAAAGGTAGCAAATAAATACATTTTAGCTGGAAAAAACAAAATATACTATGTATACTAACTGTCATCTTCATATTAACTATTATTATTACTTTGTGTAGCAAAAGTAATTATGTATTTTGAGTTCTGCACATTAATAAACGGATCGTATTTTACAACAATTTTTCTAGGTGGAAAACTAAAAAGATTAATTATTATTAATAACTGTCATTTTGACGCACTTTAAACGTAGTTATTTTCTGAAAATTATTACTCAAATTACCGGCAACGTGTATAATTCGATTACATTTCGACCATTTTTTTTTCGTTTGTAAAATGTTGTTTTAAGACGACAGCTAGTCGATTTGACAGTTATGCGTGTACTTCAAAACATGTTTTTTTTACCTACCTACTAGTACAAAGTTGTCTTTTGTAAATGGAAAATCCAAATTACATATTTCCACATATTTCTAACCAAGTGATTTTTTTTTCAAAATTATTTTTTAGTTGCAAAATAAGACAATTTGGTTAAATTAGAAATATTTGAATATGTGGAATATTATTGTTTAAGAATTTTAAAATAAACTACTTACATATTTCAGGTTTCTCATTTACAAAAAATTGTTAACATTAAACAAGGTTAACATTAAACAATTGTTAACATTAACCTATTATTTTATACACTTAACTACGTATATATAACATAATATTATGTATTGAATACTTTATATACGTTGCTGGTAAGTTGTAATAATATATCCAAGCACAAAAAATATTTTTCATACGCTTGTGGTCTTTTAGTACAATTTGTTTTCTTTGTTACAAAAATGGCTTAGCCATATAAAAAAAAAACATGAAAAAAACATACATATTTATTAGAATAAAAAAAATTATTAAAACAACTGTCCTTTGAAAACCGCTAGGTACTTAACAACATAGTTGCCAATAAATAGTCAAATTATATTAAAATATTTACAATTACCCACTAAGTTAGCCAAGCCAAAAAATATTATAGCACCAAAATACGTGATTCAGTAATGGTACTGACAGAAAAGTTTCATATAATATATATATATCATATATATGTAGGTATGTCTTATATATGTTACACATACTGGCATACAGCATGTCTCTAACTCTATTTTTTAAATAAGTTAATCATATTACACTCGCCTGTGGTACTTATATGAATAATATAATATTAAAAAGTAAAATGGTAATTTTTTTTCGAAAAGTCTCTTGACTAGAGATACGATCTTATCTAAAAAAATGAAATACCGTTTAACAGCTAAAGTTCTACAACTTAACAGCACTCCGAAAGATACAATATAATATTCAAGAAAAAAAAACATTGTCTATACACGTTTGAGCTTTGCCAAAATATAAAAACAGTCACTTCCAAAAAGTGAAATCTCATTTCACATTATTTTCTATACTCTATGCCCGAGACATTACTACGTAAATGGCGTGAAAGTCGCCATAAAAGAATAATAAAAAATCGAAAATTCAATTCGATAAATTTAACCGATTGCAATCCAATCTACATTTTTAATTAATAGCCCCGTTATTCATAACCATTGTTTAACAAATAAAAAATAATTCTATTAAATCGGTTGTGAATAAGAGGCATAATAATTTAACACTTATCGATCACATTAACATGATCACATTACGTCAAAATTAAGGCTTCTTTAAACAGCTAAGAAACAGAACTTTTTACGTACAAAAATGTTGCGTACTCGAAAAAAGAACAATAATTAAAAATGCACTCTTGCTGGCAAAGGCTATGAAAAACTAGGTACATATTTAATTGGATAAAAACATCGAAGTAAAATAATAAAATGCTAAATAAAAACGCCGTATTAGGCGTAAAATATTTTTTTTAAATTGTGATTGATTGCGTGGGACTATGGCTAAATGTCATAATGCCGAAGACCAAAACAACCGATTTCTCAAAATATATTAGTATAAATTCTACATTTACAATATAATATAGACAAAAAAATCATTACCTTATCGATTTATTCAGGCAGTGATTATGCACACTGTTTTTTTTTTCATTTATTGCTCCGAAATCCAGACTGGAAATTAGATAGTCCTTGAAAGCTTACGTTTTTTTAATTTAGCCAAATATTTTTATATACAATGAGGTAGAACACGGGCTATATTATAAGTATAACCCTTATATTATTATGACAGCTTTGTAATAAACATATTATTAATCTAAGCGTTTTTACTCTACATTTTGCATAGGGCTTACATAAAGTTAGGCCGGCCTGCATTAATGTTAACGACAGATTTTGTCATTGTCTAGAGCTTTTATGCTCGAATTTAGCGTTTATTTAAACATAACATGATTAACTGCGTTTGCAAGTCATGATAGTCAAATTACATCGCGAATTTCAAATTTTTGTCACGAAATGCCATTTTCATATTCAACACATTTTATCACAAATGAGAGTCACTGGATTCGTGAACGTGTTTCAGCGTCCTTAAAAACCATCAGAGGTAAGCCGTATTGTTATGGATTTATGCAAATAGATGGGTGAATTACAAAAAATCTACTATTTTAATGTTATTTGGTATTACTGAGGTTTTTATACAGAGTTATTTCATACATTACTTAATGTTTCCTCGCTCTGAACTATAGATATTGAATTAAATCGTGACTTTCTGTATTTTAAATGGTAACAAGAAAGGAAAATTAAAAGAGGGTAGTTGAACACAACACCTAATCGTACGATAAAACTTAAAAATAACCCTGTATAAATATGCATAAGGTTGTAGGATTTAAAAACTATTTTATGTATTTATATTACGTGAGTATTATGTTATTATTGAAAAGCAGATTTGAGGTTATACAAAAAAAAGGTAACAGCAGTACCTTCAGAATGGCACTTAATACTTAAAAAAAGACTACAAGATCATCTTTAGATTATGTAGAAAAAACTTATAAACTCAATACACTGTACTTCACTGATTATGTACATTACTTTTATAACTGTATCCAGCAGCATTATTCTCAATTCAATTTGTTCATATCATATACAATAGTTTTATAAAACGGATTCGCATCATAACAGCTGTCACAGATTAACAATAATAATTTATATATTATCAAAGCTTTGAAAAAGTTTTTTAAACGTACATGCGTATTTACACGGCAGCAGCACGTCACCAAACGTCAATTGTTTCCACCATTTTGTACTCTGAAGACGCAATGTCCTAGCGTTCACCACATTCACTTGAATCGTAACCTGACGATGACTCCCGTTGGTCAACATGGCGGCCGTTCTGGATCCTCAGCTGGAGAAGAGTACGGCTCTTCCTTCGTTTCTATCCGCTCTTCTAACGCTCGCTCCCGTCGTTCTATCTCCCTTTCTCTTTCCTGGAGGTTCGCTTCGCGCCGCGCTAGTTCCTCTTCTCTTTCGTTGAGCTGCCGTTCTCTTTCTGACAACCTGGCTTCTGCGTCCAGCAGCCGCGCTGTTAGTTCCGGATCCGAGGGCGGAGGGGACGTAGACGATGTGACATCATCCACAGGAGGCGTTAGGGGTTTTAAAGCTACATTTGGTTGGAAGTCTTGCTCGAATCTAGTGCAATCTGCCACGCGAACTACTCTTTCTGGATTCTGTAACTCTGGTTCCCTCTTTCCCCAGGGCCTGAAGGCAGGCACTGTTCTGTACCGTAGATGCGCGTAGGGGTCCAGGTATATCGCGTAGCTATAGTCTTCGCTCCTGGCTTTCTTCGGAGGGGACTCTGCTGGCTCCGGCTTGCATACCACCGTTTCCACAACCTGAAATTGAGAAAGGAGGAATTGAATATTTGTTTCGCTGCTTATTGATACTTAAAATAACCCTGGGAGGGAATAAATGCACATTTATTCCCTTTACTTTAATTTTTTGATTCCTAATGACGACTGGCGCAAAAACGTTTTAAGCTTTTAAATCTTTAAACCAAACTAAAAAGGGCAGAACTAAAAATCCAACCTAGAAACGTTGTCCATTTAATATGTTATTGAGGACTGAAATTCGGTTTGTGTAAAAATTAAATTGGCTCGATTGCATTATAAGAACTTTTTATAAAATATAGACATTCGAAGGTGTCTTATTATAACTGTGTTTGGTTTTTTTATACTTACTTCCTTTTTGGTAAAATCGTTAGTGCCAATTAACCATTCGTTGGTTAAGCGATAGTGCCAAAACCATCGCGGAGTAAAGTTTAACCGAAGTAAATTCGACATCGAAATGTCAAATTTCGTTTAAACGTTACCCGGGATAGTAAAATTATTACCATAAACCAACTGATAAGCAAATAGATAAGAATTCTTAGGATATCAGCTAAGCATATTAATCTTATTTCTGTTTTGTTTTTGTAAAAACGCATCATTTTAGTTACATTGTTGCTTGTTATTCTAACATATTATTAATTGCTGAGATCGCTCCTCGTGTAATTTATTATCTAGCAGATCAGCGGCAAAACACTTCGAACTGTTTTTACCTACTTAGGTAATTACAAGTTAATTAAACAAAGAATCGAAAAAAAGTAATTATTGAAAAATACTTCTAGGTTTCTTGACGAAACAATTTTAACCTAACAAAAATAGTTTGCTCCTCATGAGATAAATATCAAATGTGTGCAAAACCGTGTATGTATTTTTCAAAAAAATATGTAGAAAAATTTTCACCAATCGTGTTTTTAAAACACGTAATCCAAGATAAAAGTATCATTTCCCCAAATAAGTATTAAGGTGGTAAGTTTAACAAATTCTGAGATAAATAACGATTACAATGTCTAGTGAATCTACCATTGCACTGCCATTCCAACCGAGAAGAACCAGCAAGAAACTCGGCGGTTGCTCTTTTCAAAATATCATGTTTTGTTACAAAGGCTAGTTAGAGCTAGAGCAAGTTTATATTCACGCTTTTTTATCATTTATATAATCTTCATTTGTATAATAATATGCTTTTTTATAAGAATAGTTTAATGAATTTCTTAAACTTGTGTAAAGGCAAGTCTAAGATCGATTGTGGAATTTTATTATAGAACGTCACGCCCATTCCCACAAATGTCTTTCGGACTTTCTTGAGGCGTAGTCGAGGAATCACGAGCCTATTATACTATTTGGATTTCGTAAACTGCCAGAATGTTTAAAATCTAGCCATACGAAAGCGCCATAACATGGTATCACGCCCGCCTTACGTAATGCAGGTGGGTCGCCTGAGCCTCCCCGGGTAGGGTGGGGAGGTGGGTGCAGACGCGTCATTGTGCGGCGCGGGGGGGCGCGGGAGGGGCGCGGGTCGCTATGTGAGCTCAGCGTATGTAGGTCGCGGGGTGCAGACGACCCCCAGACGCGACCTCGCCCTGCCCTGCGGGCTGCGATGACGCGCGTCACTAGTTAAACAAACTCCTTAGCTAGGTAGACGACAAGTATAACTTGGCGCGGCTGTGCGCCACTGTGCTCAACATTAGTGTGGCCATTTTAAAGAACATAAGGCTTAATTTGGGAAAAATCATTTTTATAATCAATTATGGCCTAAACCCACTGAACTCTATAATTAATTTATGATTAAAACTGGACTGGTTGTTCCTGTACAAATGACAGCTTAAATTATCAATTTGAAGCAAGATTGAAGCGCTACTTACACTCGTATATCAAATACGAGTATCTCTAACTACTACTACTACTAGGTACTAATAGGTAGATAATATGTAAAAGGTAATGTAGGGATGCAGGAAGTGCTCAAAACTATCAACTATCTAACTTTCTAACTATGTATATGTATAGTTGTCAACTAATTTTAGTTCGTTGGACACTCGAAACTGTTTACAGCGCCAAAATGGCGTCTATAACTACTACTTAATAGTACTACTACTTAATACTACTACTTAATAGTAGTTCCGAAAAATGTCGGCTGCAGCCTGTCCAGTGTTAGTCATAGATTAATTTTATAGAGGTCAGTGCCTAAACCCGTCTCATTCTCAGAGGAGACCCGTACGCATGCGTAGGCGGCGATAAGTTGAGATGAATGAAGAATTACAAATATTATGATAAAGATATTAAAGGTGTTAGATCCCTATTTTTGGAGCTGGTAAAATTAACTGTGAGCCTACAGCCGACGTGGAATAGACAAAACATCTTAGCGTCCATTAACGAACAAACTGACAGATTATAAAACATTTGCAGGGTTGTCCCTGCCACTTTAGTAAATTAAATTCATGTACATAGGTAGTTGGGTAGAAACAATTTCGACGAAGAAGCCAACAGAAGGATACGGCTGGGCTGGGCGGCATTTGGAAAATTAAGTGAGGTTTCTCATCGTCAATACCTCAATGCCTGAAGACGAAAGTCTTCAATCAATGTGTCCTTCCCGTCCTCACTTATGGCGCTGAAACGTGGACACTAACAAAAGGCTTGATCCACAATTTTAAAGTCACTCAGAGAGCTATGGAGAGGGCTATGTTAGGAGTTTCTCTTAAGGACAGGATTCGGAATGAAGAGATCCGTAAGAGAACCAAGGTCGCCGACATAGCCCAAACCATCAGCAAGCTGAAATGGCAGTGGGCAGGCCATGCTTGTAGCAGAAGCGATGGCCGTTGGGGCCGAAAAGTCCTAGAGTGGAGACCGCGAACAAGTAAGCGTAGTGTGGGGCGCCCTCCAGCACGTTGGACTGACGATATAAAGCGGGTGGCGGGAAGTTTTAATAATAAGAAGAAGATATTTTTTTTTTATATTCTTATTTCGTGCGGAAACAATTAGTAACAGTGGCTAATTATTTAGTAATTAAGGAAAAAGAAACCTAGAATTGAATAACTGGATTCATCTAATCTTATTATAATTTAAACTAATATGCAAATTATATCTCATAATTTGAATTAATTAACCAATTTTTACCTATACAAATAAATAAAATTAAAGTGTCTCTGTGATTTCGAAATGATGCCAACTTTGATAAACATATCTCGGAACCACTGACCTCTATAATTAACGTAGGTATGATTATCACTGGACAGGCTGCTCTTATACATTTTGGTCCTACTTGATTGACGCCATTTTGGCGCTGTATACAGTTACGAGTGTCCAAGGAACTAAAATTAGTGAGGGCACTAGTTGACAACTGATGGTTGATACTTTTGGCACTTCCTGCTTCCCTATATTATTAGTTCCAGAGACACTCGTACGTCAAATGTGGCGCTTCAAAATGATATGCATAATTTAAGCTGTCATTTATTTTGTCTAGGAACAGCCAGTCCAGTGTTAATCATAGATTAATTATACAGGTCAGTGCTCAGAAACGTTTGTCTATTACCTACAATACTAACTTGTCAAAATTCAAATTCAAAATAGTTTTGGCACTTATGACAAGTCGTGAATCAACCACCGACCGGTTCGGAAAGCGGTTCGTAACTTTGTAGTGATGTCAACTGTTGATAAATACCTTCCAGTTTTATGCGTGGCCACACTTTGAAAAAAAAAAAAAAAGAAAATGGCGGACAGTAGGATTGCCAAAATATACTTTTGGCCCAGAAAGAAATATCTGTACCCCGTAAACAAAGACTTCTTTAATAAAGAGTTAAAACCTAAATCCACGCGGACGAAGTCGCGGATATCACCTAGTTATTGTTAACTATCTAAGCGATAGTAATACACTGTTTTTAATTAATGCTAATCACACGATTACTGAACTTTAAACACTTCACGTGATTTTAAAGATAACTTAAATTGCTTTTGTTTCTTTTCATTTTGCTAAATCCACACATTTAACTTCTTATTAGACTAGAAAGGAATAATTTAAATTCTAATGAGGTATACATATAAAAATTTATGTTGAGGTTAATGAAATTTTGCATAGGTACAAATGTGCCAAAAGCTGGAATCATAAGCAAGTTAGGCTTTTGTTATAATATTAGCAGGGTCATAGCAGGGTAAATAAAAAGTAAAGTTAGCCCTTTATTAGGTACGTAATTAATTACCACGGATTCCGTGGTACGGAATAGTTACAGTCCGCGAGGCGAAAGCTCAGCTTTGTATTTGTGTGTATAGTAGCACAAATCGGTTGTCAACACTCAACACGCATGTTACTAATATTATAATTGCAAAAGTGTATCAGGTTGTCCGTCAATCACACTGCAACAGTACTACGACGATTCGTACCACGTACGTATCGATGCATGATTTTTGTTGAGGGCCTGGAGAGTGATTTGAGGGTATTCGTCCCAGAAAAATAAAGGGTTCCTGGGTTCCAGCTAGATTTTTCAAAAACCCTAACTACACCTTCCCGTTTCCTACAATAAGACTCCTTTAAATTTAGGTTGCCTGTACTAGATCGCTTTAAGCTATAAGGCCGCCTATGCGTACTTTCTTTTTTCTTTGTTTTAATTTAATTGTAAATATTATTTAAGTGTGTAGCAATTTTTTTTTATTTTTATTTAAAGCAATAAATAATCTATCTATCTATCCACTTAGACGGAGTCGCGGGCAAAAACCAGTAATTTTAAATGTTGTTTTTAAACTGTCATGTTGCAGCCCTAGGTCGGCCATGTTTATGAGAGCGTTTGTTTTGACAGCGCACGAAATGGCGCGAATTCTCCTCGGCCGCCATGTTCCTGCGAGTCGTCGGCTGCCTACTTCATTAAAAGCTTGTTGATTTCCTTCATTCATTACTCGATCACTGAGTCAGACATGTTTGTAAAAGTCCGATATGTTAACCAGTCGTCCATAGACGTGCGGCAAGAAAAAAGTTTATCAACTGTAAGCCGACTATGGATTATTTTTGGATATAAAATCCAACATATTGATTTTGTTCGTATAAAATGTAGCCTATGTCACGCGGGCTATAATACCTCAACGAATCGATGAATAAATCATTCATCAAAATGGGCTCAGCAATTTCTAAGACGCTATAAAGGTGGAGCATAAACGGTGAATGGTATACAGGGTTAATTTTAATTCACCAACAACCTCCCACATGTAACTTCTATGCATAATACTGAACCACATATTTTGTTCAACGACTGCAAATATCAATAAATTCACCAAAAAAAAAAAAATTCTAAGTTTTTGTTGAAGAGTCTGCTATTTTTGTTAACTCTTTGGTCATTTTATGTAAATGTCTCTTCCACGCCTGCGTGAAGCGTCCACTACTAAGTTGCTAACCGCGCAACAATTAACGTCCGAAGTTATCGTGTCGTATTTACAATTAATGCTTTGTGATGTGTATTACTAACCACAGGCTGAGCTATCTGCAAGTCCATAATTTCGAGTTTATCGCGAACATCAAAAAGGCTTTCCGCGGCGACAGACGTAGGTATCGGACAAGCATTAGGTACCGAATATCGAGCGACGACGGCGCGTCAAATACGCCACCCATTCCCTTTGGCACGTGTCATAGAGTTTTTAAAATTTTAGAACTGAAAAATAAATAATATTTTTTTTTGTATGAAAAAAGAACTTTTTTATTTTTAGGAAATTTAAAAAGTCGTGGAACAATAGTTATTTGTGTTATATGGGGCCAAAGGAATTTTTTGTTCCCCGAGGGCGTTATTTTGAATTCAGAGCGAAGTGAAGGATTCTATAGTAGACTCCCGAGCACAGCGAGGGATTCTAAAGTAGAATCCTGAGCGGAGCGAGGAATTCAATATACGCCGCCCGAGAACAAAAAATTTTGGCCCCGAATGACACACAATATTTTTCATCATTACCTATGAGAAAAAGCTAGGAGTATCAACCTACAATATATAGAGTATCATCATCATTATCAACCTTTAGATGTCCACTGCTGGACATAGGTCTCCTGCATGGACCTCCACAGGCTTCGGTCTTGCGCCGCCTGAATCCAGCGGCTCCCTGCGACTCGTTTGATGTCGTTGGTCCACCTAGTGGGGGGTCTGCCAACACTGCGTTTACCGGTGCGGGGTCGCCACTCCAACACATAGAGTATACACATAGAGTATAGTCATTACCAATACGTATATTGAAAGTTTAAATAAAACACAAATAAATTTTTATGAATTATATTAAACATTAATATTTATGCTGGAAGTATGGGCGTATATGTCTAATCAACAAATTTGATCACGTGACTTATCGTAGACAACAGCTTCTCAAACATTTTTGAATTTCGACACATTTTTGAATTCTCTCTTCTGATTGGTCCGCGTTAGTGCTTTAGTATGCTAAAGCACTATAACGCGGACCAATCAGAAGAGAGAAATGAAAAGTCCCATGGGGTTAAAATGAAATTTTGCTCCCGCTGTCCTCTGAAGCCAATATTCGTTTTTCGAATAGGTATGATGAAAAAGTTATTTAATTTGATGCATAGAAGTTGCATGTGGGAGGTTGTCGGTGAATTAAAATTAACCCTGTATACGGTGCTAATAACTACAAACATACATAGACGGCAAAAAACATAAACCTTTTGGCGTTGTCGTAGGTGGGAATTAAAAGCCAAGTGACATTAGACAAGTCGCAGGGCGCCGCTGGATACAGGAGCCGCAAGACCGAGGCAGTGAAAGCCCACACACCATTCTCCAGCTGTGCGCGTCTATCGATTGAAAATATGTTGAGAAGAAGTTGACACGTCTGTAGAAGCCATAAAGCCCGTAGATCTCGCTCACTGGGCCAGACGTGTTTACATCATGGCTATTCTTCAATGAGACTTACTATCGTTTATTTTAACTGGCGGCGCCATTACTATTTTATCGTCCTATCTCATGAGCGTACGGAATGGACTGATGTTAGGGGCCTAAAGCGATCTTGATTTATATACCTAAATAATGTGAAGAATAGATTATAATCACTGATCTATATAAATAATCTATGATTAACACTGGACAGGCTGCTGTCATATTTTTTTTGGACCAGCTTGATCGACGCCATTTTGGCGCTGTAAGCAGTTACGGGTGTCCAAGGAACTTAATTAGTGAGGGCACTAGTTGACAACTGATAGTTGATACTTGTTGGCACTTCCTGCGTCGCTTTATGAATTAGTTCCAGTGACACTCGTATGTCAAATGTGGCGCTTCAAATTGATCCATTATTCAAACTGTCATTTGTATAGGGACAGCCAGTCCAGTGTTTATCACAGATTAATTATTTTAGAAGTTAGTGAGATTAGTTCACTGTTAAAAACCTACAAAATCAAAACCTACCAAATAAAAAACCATCAAATCGGTCCAACAGTTAGAGTGTACTGAATGATGTACAATCGTACATGACGTATCTTACACGATTTTATATGTACCAAAATCTTTTGACTTTAAAATTACATACATAAATATTTTTACGGAAACGACAAAACATACCAGTATAACATAGACACAAACAAGACACAAAATTTATTACTTTTCAGAGCATAATCGAATTTGGTAATAATGCCTATTCAAAATCAAACTTCGTTGGTAAGGGGAGTGCTGGAGACAAACTCCACTAAGTCCAGCTCAAAAAACATATTGAGACATCGAAACTTATTACGATTTACGTTACGTATCTATGTTAATCCGGAATTTAAAGTATATTTGCGTAAATAAGGATATCTTGTCTAAACTCTAAATGTTAACATTTAGACAAACTGAACGTCTACGTGAAGTCTGTAAGGCGATAATAGGTCTGATAACAACTGTTATCAGACCAAGAGCCTGTCAGTTGTTTTGTTAACCTTATCAGCTTATCAGTGCTCACCTTGCGTGTCCTTGCAAAATAATCAAAAGTAATGCGAAGTTTTGGACTATTTTTTTAATAGTTTATAAATATATAATTAAATATATAATTTTCGCGGCGTTAGATTCGCCATGCCAGCACGAGTGTCAACGAGAACATAAAAATTTGAATAATTCAAAATGGCGGATTTTGGACGTCATAATGTGGGGTTCAAAAATTTATTTTCTTCAAATCCTATTGAGTGGTGTATCAAATAAAAGGGTTTGAAAAGGTGATTACGAAAATATATTTTTCATTTTTTTTCTCATTGATATTTTCATTGATATTATTCTTTAAAGCAGTCGGGTTTTTTATTCTTTTTTTTTTTTGGAGTTTACTCCTTAAGAATCGATTTTAGCAGCCCGGTATGAGAAAAATCCGGGTAGCAAAATCAATTTATCAATGACCTCCTTACGTTTTTCTGTTACGTTTTTCACAACGTTGAAATTTCTACCCTAACGTTGAGTAAATAAGGTTGGTTTTCGTGCGAAAGAGCTTTGCGAAAGCGAAAGTCGGTCGGGGCGCGCTCAGACCCGAGTCGCGCGCATAGAGAAGGATATAGCGTCGCGCGTAAACTCCAGTCGTGCGTCGGAGGCCGGAGCTGACACACACTTTTTTTGATATTTTGCTTGTTCCGGGATAAAAGATAGCCTGTGTCACCTTCTGTCTTGACTCTTGAACTAAACCCATGCAAAAATCATGTCGACCCGTTGCAATTGCAACTTGCGCCGTTTCAAGGGATCGATCGTTAGTCGTTACCGCATCATTGAGCTATCGGAGGACAATGCAATAAACACACTTCTATATGTATAGTATTACCTAGTGTTTAAGGATAATAATAATATTATCAAAATCTTATCGAAAAATATGAACGAAAAAAATGTGCAGTTAATTAATTCATTCATTAAAAACTGTCCCATCGATCTAGATTCTAGTGAAAGGAAAAGTGAAAACCTCCAGTGTTTGCGAACCCAAATAAGCACTATAATATTCAGCTAGTGGTTAGCTGAGAATATTATCAGTGACTAGCTGAACCAGCGAACTTCGTACCACCAACAAAAATATTTAGGGGTGGGTCACCCTTATCATTTAGGGGTATGAAAAATAGATGTTGGCCGATTCTTAGACCTACCCGATATGCACACAAAATTTCATAAAAATCGGTCCAGCCGTTTCGGAGGACAACAAGGAGTAACAAACACCGCGACATGAGAATTTTATATATTAGAGAAGATTTACAAATGAAGTATTAACATAATAATAGAAGAAATAACTATTTATTGAAATCGGTTAAGATTTGACGGAGTTATGGAGTAACGTAAAAAAAAATAACCTTTTTTTATTTCGGTTAAAAAGGATCAGCACTTGATTTTTAACACATTAAAGATATTTACAGCAGAATTTAAATTTTCCACGATGAGTCCTGTCCTGTGTGCTGATAAATTGAAGACAGCTCAATCAATCATAAATTAATAGGGCATAAAATTCTTATTTTATCAAATGGTAAATTCTTTTGACTATTTATTCTATTCTCATAATTATCACAGTTAGTGTCCTTAGCGAATTATTTTATCATAAGTATTTATCAACTTCCGTGATAAATTGATAATTATCAATTATTTAGCTATCATGCCGTCCTCGTAATTTTATCGACGAAGATAAAAACGAACATCGCAAAACTAGACGGAGGTCAATTTAAAAAAAAAACCATTTGGCATCGGCCCAAAGGGCTAAATAAATACGACGTTCCTTCGTTTTCAGCGATTTTCATTACAAAGTTGAGAAAACATTCGACATGGTTCGAATTAGCCATCAGTTTTATATATTGCAAGATTCTCGAAATCGACGAAATTAATGACGGAAAGCACTAATGAGGTCTAGGTTGGAGCGCGCTTGCCTAGAAGATGCCTATTCAGTCTTGCCTTGAAGGTACTCAAGTAATACGTGGCTAATGTGGAGTGGTTGTAGGCGGCGTACAATGGAGCGCAGATCTGGATTTAGGTTAGGTTACTCAGCTCAAGGTATCAAAGGTGTTTAGTCCCAAAGCCCAAGATCACACATCTTTGAGAACATTATGGAGAACTCTTCAGTATGCAGGTTTCCTCAGTTTCCTCACGAAGTTTTTTCTTTATCAACCGATAGACGTCCACTGCTGGACTAAGGTCTCTTGCATGGACTCTTTCATTTCCTGCGACTCGTTTCATGTCGTCGGTCCACCTGGTAAGGGGTCTTCCAACAGTGCGCTTTCGGGTGCGGGGTCGCCACTCCAGCACGTTGGGGCAGCAAACACCATCAGTTCTTGGAACTATGAGGCGTAAGCCCTGCCCAAATCTACTACAGCTTCGCGCCTCGCTGAGCTAAATTGATAGCTCTGGTTTTCCAACAGATCTCCTCATTTCTTAAAGGAAAGTATCTTCTTCCTTTCAACCGATAGACGTCCAGCAGTGGACGTATCTTGAATCTTGAGGTAGAGGTATCAAGAGGTACCAAGAAGGTATCTTGCATGGACCTCCAAAAGCTTGGGTCTTACGCCGCTCGTATCTAGCGGCTCCATGCGACTCGTTTGATTTCGTCGGTCCACCTAGTGGAGTCTGCCAACACTGCGCTTCCCGTTGCGGGGACGCCACTCCAGCACCTTGGGACACCAACGAACATCAACTCTTCGAACTATGTGAATATATGTACCTTCTTCTTTATCAACCGATACACGTCCACTGCAGGACAAAGGTATCTTGTATGGACTTCCACAGGTTTCGGTATTGCGCCGCCTGAATCCAGCAGCTCCCTGCGACACGTTTGATGTCGTCTGTCCACCTAGTGGGGTCTGCCAACACTGCGCTTCCCGGTGCGGGGTCGCCACTCCAGCACCTTGGGACACCAACGAACATCAGCTCTTCGAACTATGTGAATATATGTATAAAGGAAAATAATATAATATCTTTAAATACACCGAGCGAGTAGTATCAGAACCAGCTCATGTAAGCAGCCGGGTACGGCTCGATATATAAATATCTGTTACGCAAGTCGCCGACGACGCATCCCACCCTGGGGGAGGCAGACACCCACCCTTAAACGCCCTCTAACGACCAAGGTCATTACCTCCCGACCTTCCTACCACTGAAAAACCAACTCTAACAAGCAAACGCAGAGTCCAAATTCATGTGACGAGTATCGCTGCCAAATTTCATTGGAAGATGTGACCTATTCTTATAGAAGGCCGGTCTAAATTCCTTTGCGTGGTGCGCGGCCGCGTAGTATTCTGTTGTAGTATAAGCTTGGGTAATCAATGAGCGCCCGGTTGTATGAATTATGTATGGAACAGCTCGTTTCTACTGTCTGGGTGTTCCAAAACATGTCCTGAACGTGATCTCGACTCCGTGCTCTCTTGGTAAGGATTTACCGGATTATTTACGCTTCGCTGTCGTATTTGATTTTGACAACCGCTCTAGCGCAGCGGTGATCGCTGTGATGTTGCAGTTGAAAGGTGTTGGGTTCTAATCCGAAATTCGCCAAATTCGTGAGTATGAGAATAGAATAGAATTGAATTGAAGAATTGAATCGTCGATGAGTCTACCACTGGTTCGGAATGCCCTTCCTGCCGAGAAGAACCAGCAAGAAACTCGGCGGTTGCTCTTTTCAAAACAGGTTTACAATTCAATAGATACTATGCTATGTATGCAGTGTTTCCACAATGAGTTCCACAAACGCATCATCATCATTCAACACATGTTAAGACGGGCAGACAGAAAGTAGCCCCATTCCCACTGGTGGAACCCGTTCACGAGCATGACGTATGATCCAGCCAACGCTTCGCTCAACCATATTTGAGAGAACGTAACAACCCGCATCATTTCGAGATAAGATTCGTATGAGTTATGTTTAGTCACTGTAAGAACGAATGATTTCCTAACTGCAATATCTATCTATCTATCTATCTAACTGCGATGTCACCTGGGTGTAAAGTGACTTTCAGCAAACAACAAGAGACTGAAACCTGAACTTACCCAATCCAGCAGGTCTAGCATGCATGTCGAAGTGATATCTCGCGAAGAGAGAGAGATATTGTTGATGTAGACTGATTTCTCGTTTATTCTTTTAAACTTCAAAATTCGAGAAAATGACGTCGCCACTCGCCATGTTAGAGTTCGTAGAGAAAATAGAGAAAATAATTTTATGTCTACTTTTGACGTAACGAGACGAAAAAAAAACATTTTTCTAGTTTGGTGAAAAACCTTACAATTAATATTATAAATGCGAAATTGTGTTTCTTGGTTGGTTTGTCCTTCAATCACGCCACAATTATGGAGCAACGTATCTATACGAGCTCTTTTTACATGGGTATAGTTGAGGACCTGGAGATATATAATCTACCTTCTATATATTGTGTTTTTCTACAGTCGAAACAAAGCGCCAGTTTCGCCTCAATATATTTGCTCTTATGTCAAAATGGCTTAAAGCTATTGTTTTATTTGGAACGGGAGACATATTTCCCACAAGTCTTCGCGGTTGGTATGAAGTCTTCCAAGAACTCCTAATGTGATGGTCAGAGCATGGTAATAAGTTACTGGAAGCGATCTCTGTTGGCCGCTGTAGATACCATAGTTTGGCAAGCTTACAGTTCAGAAACGCTCAAGTGCAAAACAGGCCCATTCATCATTGATTTTCCTCAAGTGTGTCCATAAAATCGTATAATTTATACACATACTAGATGATGGTTTAAGGATTTTTAAAAATCTTTTGGAAACTCCTTGATATTCCGGGATAGAAAATGTATCCTTCTTTAGGAAGCCAATTTATCAAATCGGTTCCGCGATTTAGATTAACAGGTAACAGACAGACAATAACTTTCTCACTTATAATATTATGATAAAAAGGCCCAGAAAGTAACAAAAGAAGAACAATAAGAATATTAAATAGTATGGGGAATATGATTGAGAGAGGTATGTGTCAACAACCTTTCACGTCAATTGACTTAATTTTCAGAAGGTGTATTATATTATATACAAGCTGATGCCCGCGACTTCGTCCGCATGGAATAAGTTTTTAAAAATCCCGCGGGAACTCTTTCATTATCCGAGATAAAAAGTAGCTCTCCCGGTCTGAGGAACCACTACTACATCCATTACTATACCCATGCAAAAAATCGCATCAATCCGCTGTTCTGTTTTTTTTAAAAGTATCCTATGTCCGTCTCCTGGTTCTAAGCTACCTCTCCACCAATTTTCAGCCAAATCGGTTCATCCGTTCTTGAGTTATAAATAGTGTAACTAACACCACTTTCTTTTATATATATAGATTGTTAGTAGTATATATTGTTTACAGATATCTGTAAACAAAAAATTCCTTGCTGTATAGCTATTTGCACAATGTTAGCTTTTTTGTGGTAACAAACACCTAGCTGGCTTTAGGCACAAGAGCATTGGCAAGCCACGATACAGTAACTAAAATAAAAAATGCGTGAGTGTCGTTGAACACTCGGTTGGAACAAAGTTCCTTTTAATAATAAATATAAATAAATGAAAAAATAATAATCTGAAGTCAGGATTCGAACCCCCGAACCGATAGTTTCACTCCTTCGTTTAGCCGCTACGCCACCAAAGCTATGACGGAACGTGTGTAATAAGCAAAGGCAACACACAAAGGTCGCGACGGAAAAATTCTTACACTTTTTTTCGCCTAGCCCCCATCCGCCAAGTTCGTACAGACCGATAAGGAACTTCGTTCCAGATACAAGATTTTACATATTCACCTATATCCACAATTCTATAGTTAGACGCAGTATATTGCGGTTTCCACACTGTATGTTTGCTACTCCGTGGCAATAGCCCTGGCTTGGAGCCCAAAAGCAGCATTGGCAAGCAGCGAAGCAATCATTATAATGATTATAAGGTTTAACATGTAATGAGTGGCAAACCAATGTTTTACATGGAACTTTTGCGGTCAGCTTCAATTTGAAGGCTTATTATTGAAGTTTGGTCTTGACTTTCAATGGTTTTGAGAACGGTAAAAATCACATCATCATTATCATCATCCAATAGACATTTCCTCGCTTGAGCCCGTTGGTCCATCTAGTGAGGATCACACTCAATAATTTAATGTAAAAAAAAATACATATTTAAAAAAACCGACTTCAAACACCCGCGCCACTACAAAGTATATAATTTATTGTTGATATTTTAAAAACCGCTCGACCGATTTCGATAAAATTTAAATGGGACCACCTGGGAAGTATTACCTTGAAAACAAAAAAAAGAATTTTCCAAATCGGTTCAGGCGTTTTCGAGTAATCGGTGAACATACATAAAAAAAAAAAACCGACGCATTGAGAACCTCCTCCTTTTTTGAAGTCGGTTAAAAAACGTGCGGAATTGCCATTCAAGTGAACTTCAAAAAAATGTAAACATCATTATCATCATATCAAAAAATTTCATCACATGATTAATTTCTTCTCGACCGATAGACATAATTTACTAGGACCATTGGTCTTTTGAGATGATCGCCACAGAAGTCGATCTTGTGCCGCTTGTATTCAGAAGCTGCTAACAGTCCATCCGTTCTTCAAGCTATTAATAAGTCCACCGATTTCTCCGGGATTTCTGAACAGATTCGCGTGATTTCTTTTAATAGACAGAGGAACTTTGCTGGGTGGTCCCATAATTTTTTTTACCTTCAACTACTTTTAAGCCTGATGCCGCAGAGGCACTTTCCACCTATCGTTTCTATTTAGGCCCGCCCGACTTCAACAAACGTGTACAAACTAAATATTTTTAAACTTTGTAGAGGCGTTTGAAGTCGGTTTTTTTGAAAAGAACTTTTATAACCAACTAGCTGATGCCTGCGACTTCGTCCGTGTGGATTTAGTATTTAAAATTTTTCGGTATAAATAGTAGCCTATGTCACTCTCGAGGTCCTCAACTATACCCATGCAAAAAATCACTACCGATCCGTAGCTCTGTTGCAGCGTGATTGAAGGACAAGCCAAAAAAAACACACTTTCTTATTTAAAATATTATATTTAAGTATGATAGCGGGAGAGTATCAGCCAGTCAGAGGTCATTGCGATTGTTACAATGCCTCAATAGCCCAACGGTTAAAGGTGCGGACTGAAAACTGAAAGGTCGCAGGTTCGAACCCCACCCGTTGCACTATTGTCGTACCCACTCCTAACACAAGCTTTAAGCTTATTTGGAGGGGATAGGAGGATATTAGTCAACTTCAACTTGGCTGGTATTCTTTAAAAAAAATGCAATCAATTTTAGAGATAACCACTATAGGTACTGGTTCTCCCATGTAACTTCTCAGAGTACAGCCTGGTATCTGCATATCTTAATCTAAGTATATTATGTCTGTTACCCTATATGGTAACTTATATGGGCGGTAACAGTAAACATACAGATACTTAACTCCAAGCGAAAGGATCATTTGGCTATGTTGCACGTACTAAGGTTAGGTACTCGTAAATGAAATGACTAAGGTTTTCCCTGCGACTTTCTATGCTAATGACTCAATTTCTACGACCATTCTGGGGCAGGCAGGTTCGGACATAAGTGATGGACGGACGAATAGTTGTCTATTTCATTCTTCTAGAAACCCATGACTGTTTTATTGCTTTCTTGACTGCTGGCTGCTTAGCCAACATCCTACTAATATCCTATACCTACTATCCTACTAAAATTATAAATGTGAATGTGAATTTGATGATGATGATGATAAGTAACGAAACACTCGATGCTCGCTCGAGTTAGACTCGAACTTGCCTAATTTTTTTTTTATTTTTTACTTCTCACACTTTGGAATAAGTAGTAGGTAAGTACCTAACTTAACTGCTGTAAAACACTGAAGTAGCTGTATGCTTATGTCTTGAATTTCCATGTAGAGTGTAGACTGTAGACACGACATATAATTTACTACACGTGTACCCATTACCCTTTTACCCGTAAGGTCAGCAAAAAAAAATTTCTTTTGAGTTTGTTTTTTTGACGTGATAACGTCTTATAAATCGATGAACACCGGCACGAACACGCACGAAAAAGTGATGAAAAAGTGTCATGTTCCGCCTAGCCTGAGCGTGTAAGCAAGACTGCGCAACAAGCGATAGAGAGGCACGATCGGCCCAAGCGTTAGCTTAGAGAGCGCCCGCCGCCGGGCCCGCCAGTCATCGCGTGCGCGCTGTAGTTAGCGGTCATCAATCACTTGTTTCTTTATGACGGACGTTATCACGTAAAACTATCGTCCGTAAACCGACTTTACAGACTTCTATTTAGATTTTTTTTTTGCCTTCCATTCCAAGAAAACGTATTGCTAGTAGTTGGTATGCATAAAACCCACTAAACTATGTACCTATAAAATCTACCTTTTCCATCGTTTCATAAAATATTTCGAAAGCACTTACTAGAATTCTGTAATGTATCAGTAGATCACAATGACGATATTTACCTGTAACCAAAAACAAGGTGTTTTTAATATTTAAGTAAATTTCTTACAAAAAATAAAAAAATATCTCTAATAAAAGTTTTCCATTTATGAATACAAGTAAGTAAGTATAATATTTTCACAAGATATTATTATTATAATTTCAAAGCAACTCAGAATAACCAATTACGTTAAGAGCGAGCTAAACTAAATTAGAGTTACGCGTAGCGAAAATTGTTCACTGAAAGTTTTCAGTAATAATTTCAATTTTGTGTACCGTTTGTCCTTCAAGTGAACTTCGACCTTTGCTGAAATTTATGAATATTTTCACGAGGAGTTTTTTAAAATGTAATCTCAGTGAAAAGATCAGTTATTATAACTAAGTACCTACTCCTATTACGAATAAAAGGAGCTTTTGATGTTGACTGCTTTAGAAAATCATAGTTTCTTTTCAACCCGACTGCCCAAGAAGGGTTTTTCGAGCGTATTTATATGTACCTATGTCTATTTCTTCGACACGCTCTGCAGTCTCGGTTTGATGGATTTCATTCAACGGAGGGGGTATTCCATTGAGCGAAGTGTCAGGCTAAGCGTATGCTGAGACCCAAGTGACGCAGCACAGTACAGATTTTGCAAGACAGGGCAGTTGCAGCAGATATAGACAGCTAAGCAGAGAAATACGTTCATTCACATCCTATCGTTACTAAAATTCTTACTTAGTGTTACAAATGCGAAAGTTAGTCCTTCAGTCACGCAGCAATGTAGCAAAGGATTGACATGATTTTTTGCATGGTTATAGTTGAGGACTTGGAGAGTTACAGACGCTATTTTAAGCTATTGCATAGCTTTTATCGCAGGCTTTGAACTAGGACAAACAGTTTGAAGCAGTTGCAGAAGCAGTTTGAAGTTGTGAGCGCGGCGACCGAATCAAGAAATTCCGTAACGAAAATAAACCTAACACCGTCGTTCAGTAAGAGTTCAACATTTTAGAGGTTCACAAGTAACTCTGTTCGGCGCAGTGGGCGAGCGGCCGCTTTCTTTACCGTATGGTGTATGATGTCGCAGGTCCGAATCTCACTCGCGAAGTAGTGACAAGTGCGCTTTTCTTGTTTTTTTTTTGTTTTTTAATTATTTTTTGCATAATTTTTATTATGTAAAAAAAATATTGCATAAATATTATAGTTAATATAAGTTGATAAAAATGCTATGCAATAAGCTATTACCGCGGCAGTCCCCGAGTGCCACTTAATTTTTTTTATCTTAAAAATCAAGAGTTCTCATGGGAATTTAAAAAATTAAATTCAAGCGGACTTAGTGACTGGCATCAGCTAGTAATTTATAATTTGTCATGGCAAATATTCTTAATTTTTTTAAAGAAAAACGAACTCGGCAGTCCATATATCGTATCAAAATCGTATAAAATAGATAGCGTTCCTTTGTGATTATGAAAATTATAAATACTAACTAAACTACTTTACTTCATATAAATCCTCACCGCGCCCTTTGCCTCGTTGCGAGGCGTTATTTCTTTTCAAGATAGAGCTTTACAAAGGGCAAAGTACACTGATCTCTGAACATTGGCGCTCAGAACTATTTCGCTCAGAATTGAGAGATATGTATTTGTACGAAGCTCTGAAAATTATATTGCTCTGTTGCTTTTGAATTCTCTCTTTTGATTATTTAATCATTCAAATAGGTTTTCAAAGAACAATATTATAATAAAATTGCTATTTATATAGTCTGTATTTTATATCTAAGTAGATACTGATTGGCGGTCATCACGCAAGAAGTTTTTCTATTTAAAGCCGCATCTTTTAATTTTGGGTCATCATCATCATCATTAGCAACCCATCAACGGCTCACTACTGATCACAGGTCTCCTTTCAGAGAAGGGTTATAGGCCATAGTCCACCACGCTGGAACAATGCGAATTGGAGGACTTCACACATGTTCGAGAACATTATGGAGAACTCTCAGATGTGCAGGTTTCCTCACGATGTTTTCCTTCACCGTTGAAACAAGTGATATTTGATTGCTTAAACGCACTTGACTCCGAAAAGTCGTACCCGGGATCGAACCTGCGACCCCCCGAATAGGAGATCACAGTCGTAACCACTAGGCTATCACTGCTTCTGCATTGTTATTTATAAATTGTTATTGTTATACAGAATAATAAAATTTCGTCTATATAAATATAGACGTAATATTATCTAAGTAGATACTGATTGGCGGTCATCACGTGAGAAGCTTCTCTATTCTTTTAATTCTGTGTAACTTAGCCCAATTCGAAAAAGGCACATGATGATGATGAGACGTAATGATTGTATTTTTTGTGCAACCATTTACAAATTTCACGCTCGTCATCATCTTGGAGAATTGGAAGAAATCTTTATCCCTATACTGATACTTATCATAAATGCGAAAGCATGTTTGTTTTTGGTTTGTCCTTCAATCACGCAACAACGGAGCAACGGATCAACGTGATTTTTTCCAAGTGTATGAGAACCTGGAGAGTGGCATGAGCTACTTTGATCCCGGAAAAACAAAGGGTTCCCGCGGGATTTGAAAAATTTAGCTCCTCCTGGATGTAACTGCGGGCAAAATAAGTTGTATGAGCTAGTGCTGTACCTATGGACGCTTGTACCTGTGGACCCAATCGATTCCATCGAAACTAGCAACCCTAAAATTCTAATTTGAACGCGACCGTAAAGCTTTGTCTATGATTGACAGTTCGCATTCAAATTATAACTTAAGGGTTGCTAGTTTCAACGAAATCGATTTTGTCCACAGGTACAAGCGTAGGTACAGCACTTGCAGATATTTAACTGTTAGATATATATCAGGCACTTTATCAGCAAGTTGTGTAACAGGCAATCTTCATAACCCCATAGTGGTACCCACTTCTAGCATAAGCTTTTCGCTTCATTTCGGCTATTATTCATGGCTAATGTTCTTTAAAAAAAATTAATAAGGCAAAAAATTGCTTTTTTTTCTGACGGTACTCAGCATTAAGTATAATTTTGCCCGCGAGTCCCGTAGAATGTTAATAGAGATGTTTTGCCGGCGCACGTACTCTACAACCTAGGGGCACATTACTTTTTATCGCCCTGTTTACACGCACACACTACATGAGCTACTTATATTATTTATGCTTCTTAATGTAATGTAAAATAATAATTCTTCTCGTGCTGTGAAGGCGAACTAAACGGGTCTGCCCGCGAAATTTAAATTTAATTTGGTTTATCGCAATTTGTAAACTAATACGACAAAGTAGGCTTAGTACCTACCCATTTATTTTGAATGGAACTTTCGAGGCTTGGTTGTTTTTGTTTACATCTTATCGAATTCTCGAACGTTTTATTAGGAGTGGATTTATTATTATCAATAAGAAAAAAATGTAGGATTTTTCACCATAGTCGTCAACTGGCCCTTCGTACACAAGGCTACGCAAATCTTCGATACTCGACGATTTTAGTCTCTAAGCGACTACCGCAATACAAATTCATAGAGGTTCGTACATAGGTACATGTCGCCGAGTGTACGAGTCGCTTATAGACTAAAATCGTCGAGTATCGAAGATTTGCGTAGCCTTGTGTACGAAGGGCCTAATGAGTAACCACAAGAGAATGTCATGAATTCTGAGTAGAAGAGAAAAATATTCAGTTTTCCTACTTCCGGTGCAATTATTATCGTAACCCAGAGTCTTGATCGCCAGCCAATGAAGTCAAATAATATGGAATTGTTTGATGTGACCGATTTATTTGACACTGTGATATATTGGCGCCGGATGTTCAAGATATACATTATAAATTAATATGGATGGAACCATAGGGAACTATTGACGGGAATTCATTAAGAGGAAAATACTAAGTGGCTGAATCAGTAAAATAACTAGCAAAAGTAAATGAGGCATAAACAAAATCTTTGTTTCTAATGGATATAGTATTATTTAATGTACGTGTTCTGGAGTACAAAAGTATTTCAGCCCTTTAACTCAAACTCAAACTACTTAATGTAAAATATATAGTACAGATACTATTGGCGGACACTTATAATCTATATCTATATATATAAAAGAAAGTGGTGTTAGTTACACTATTTATAACTCAAGAACGGATGAACCGATTTGGCTGAAAATTGGTGGAGAGGTAGCTTAGAACCAGGAGACGGACATAGGATACTTTAAAAAAAAAAAAACAGAACAGCGGATTGATGTGATTTTTTGCATGGGTATAGTAATGGATGTAGTAGTGGTTCCTCAGACCGGGAGAGCTACTTAAGAGTTCCCGCGGGATTTTTAAAAACTTATTCCATGCGGACGAAGTCGCGGGCATCAGCTAGTATTATATAAAAGAAAGTGGTGTTAGTTACACTATTTATAACTCAAGAACGGATGAACCGATTTGGCTGAAAATTGGTGGAGAGGTAGCTTAGAACCAGGAGACGGACATAGGATACTTTAAAAAAAAAAAAAACAGAACAGCGGATTGATGTGATTTTTTGCATGGGTATAGTAATGGATGTAGTAGTGGTTCCTCAGACCGGGAGAGCTACTTAAGAGTTCCCGCGGGATTTTTAAAAACTTATTCCATGCGGACGAAGTCGCGGGCATCAGCTAGTATTATATAAAAGAAAGTGGTGTTAGTTACACTATTTATAACTCAAGAACGGATGAACCGATTTGGCTGAAAATTGGTGGAGAGGTAGCTTTGAACAAGGAGACGGACATAGGATACTTTGAAAAAAAAAACAGAACAGCGGATTGATGCGATTTTTTGCATGGGTATAGTAATGGGTGTAGTAGTGGTTCCTCAGACCGGGAGAGCTACTTTTTATCTCGGATAATGAAAGAGTTCCCGCGGGAGTTTTAAAAACTAAATCCATGCGGACGAAGTCGCGGGCATCAGCTAGTTTTTACTAAAAAGGACATTGATAGCTATTTGTATGCCAAATAGCCCGATCCGTCCAGTGGTTTGAGCTGTGCGTGAATAGATCAGTCAGTCAGTCAGTCACATTTTCCTTTTTAACCGACTTCAAACAGGAGGAGATTCTCAATTTGTCGGATTTTTTTTTTTAATTTTTTTTTATGAATGTTCACTGATTCTTTTTTTGTTTCAATGGGTATACTTTCGGTGGTCCCATTGAAATTTTATCGAAATCGGTCGTGCAGTTTTTAAAAAATCAACAATAAATTATATACTTTGTATAATTGGCGCGGGTGTTTGAAGTTGGTTTTTTAAAAAGAATTTTGAGTTTGGGCGAAACGTGCGTCGAGAGTAGTGTAAAAGTCTTGTGTGGTGGTGCATGTGAGTGGTGGTGGCATTGCTTGCTTGGGAACTTTGCTTTCTTGCTTGCTTGGAAAGGTGAGCGGTGCTTAGCTTGTTACTGCATGATTGACCATACAGATTTTTTTCTGTTCGCGGATTATAGCAAAATAATTCTAACCTTTTCTTGCTAAACATGAACTTCCGCAAAGTAACGCCTGCTTCTATTTTAGATTCTATTCTATTCTAGATTCAAATAGGCTTTCAAAGGCGCAAGCTTTGTAGCAAGCTCTAATTCTAAAAAAATATCAAAGAAATACCTCGGGATTTCGGCTGCCATATTTTTTTACCAAAAATGCCACCATACTATTATGTCATTCTGTCCCGCTACCAAGAAACCAACGTTGCGGTTTCTCGGAAGAAACAATGTAACGATCGCATCTCTTTTGTCGGCTCATTCACGTTCTCGAGTGAACGGCGCCTGCGAATTTCGTTTTATCATCAAAACAACTTTGATGGCATTCGCTGGGGATCGTTACAAAAAATGGCCTTGTCCAGAATAGACACACAAATTCCTAATGACATTAGACATAACGGTGCCTTGTTCATGGAAACTACTCCCGCTTTAGTTTGTGGAACGCGTTATTCTAAAAAATATCTTCTCAGTAAGGCGCGTTTGGAACCCTCAGAAATTATTATCATTTTATTTTAAATTTCTCAATAAATTAGGTTTAGGTTTAGGTTTAAAGAATTTATTCTCTAAGAACAAAACATGCTCACTTACAGAGAAATTAAAACTTAAATAACACATTATATACATTAAAACAAAAAATGGTGGCTCTTAAATAACTTAAATAACAATAAAACTAAAATATTTAACTGTTTTTAAAAAACTTCCTGAGTTTTCTTTTAAAAATTGGAAAAGATTTCTCGGATAATATATCTTTTGGCAGACCATTATATAGAAGTGCTCCATCAAATTGTATAGTTTTCGCGCCATATGTTTTTGTTCTTGCTTTAGGCAATTGCAATTTATGTTTAAATATATATAAATTATCATTTATCACCTCACTTGCCCACATACCAGATCCATATAATAAGCAAGTACACATTAAAAAGTGTAGTACAGTTAATCGTTCTTCAAAAAAAAAGTTCCGGCCGAATTGAGAACCTCCTCCTTTTAAGAAATCGGTTAAACGTACTTATACTTATTTGGAGGGGAGAGGAATTATCCTCGACCCTCAAATAAGTTAAGCAAGCTCAGCAATAGCTAATATTATTATTATTAAAAAATATGGCTTTTTTTCTGAATCAATGCTTTTTTTAAACGACTTCAAAAAAGGAGGAGGTTTTCAATTCGTCGGAATCTTTTTATTTATGTACTCGTATGTTCACTTACTTATTACTCGAAGACGCCTGAACCGATTTGGAAAATTCTTTTTTGTTTCAAAGGGTATACCTCCAAGGTGGTTCCATATAAATTTTATCGAAATCGGCCGAGCCGTTTTTCAAAATATCAACAATAAATTATACATATACTTTGTATGGCGGCGAGGGAGTTTGAAGTCGATGGGAAGGCACAAGGCTTAGCATCGCCAACTTCTCATAATTATTCCACACTAGCTGATTCCCGCGACTTCGTCCGCTTGGATTTAGTTTTTAAAATCCCTCGGGAACTCTTTGATTTTCCGGGATAAAAAATAGCCTATGTCACTCTCCAGTTCCTCAACTTTACCCTTGCAAAAAATCACGTCGATCCGTATCCCTGTTGCGGCGTGATTGAAAGATAAACCAACAAAACAACAAACCAACAAACACACTTTCGCATCTATAATACTAGTAAGGATTATACACTGACTTTCAAACTGAAGCCAAGATAGGTTGACCAATGAGGGAATTTCAACTTTTGGTACGTACTAATCACTCTTATTATTACGTACCAGGTATAATGACGCGACAGGGAGATGTAATCTCCCCGAAGCTATTTACCGCTGCGTTGGAGGACGTCTTTAAGCTTCTGGATTGGAACGGACTTGGCATCAACATAAACGGCGAGTACATCACTCACCTGCGATTTGCCGATGACATAGTAGTCATGGCAGAGACTTTGAGAGATCTCAATACAATGCTCAATGATCTCAGCAGGGTTTCTCAACAGGTGGGCCTGAAAATGAACATGAGCAAGACGAAAATCATGTCCAATGCTCATGCTCCGCTCCACCCAGTAATCGTTGAGAACTCTGCGCTCGAAATTGTCGACGAGTATATTTACCTGGGACATACAGTCCAGCTAGGTAGGTCCAATTTCGAGAAAGAGATTAACCGCCGAATCCAACTCGGCTGGGCAGCGTTCGGGAAGCTCCGAGATGTCTTCTCGTCCAAAATCCCTCAGTGCCTGAAGACTCAAGTCTTTGAACAGTGCGTGTTGCCAGTGATGACTTACGGATCCGAGACATGGTCGCTAACTATGGGCCTCATAAGAAGGCTCAGGGTCACCCAGCGAGCGATGGAGAGAGCAATGCTCGGTATATCTCTGCGAGATCAAATCAGAAATGAGGAGATTCGTAGGAGAACCAAAGTCACCGACATAGCTCAGCGTGTCGCGAAACTGAAGTGGAAATGGGCGGGGCGCATAGTTCGAAGAACTGATGGTCGTTGGGGTCCCAAGGTGTTGGAGTGGCGACCCCGCACCGGGAAACGCAGTGTTGGCAGACCCCCCACCAGGTGGACCGACGACATCAAACGAGTCGCAGGAAGCCGCTGGATTCAAGCGGCGCAAGACCGAAGCCTGTGGAAGTCCATGCAGGAGACCTTTGTCCAGCAGTGGACGTCTATAGGTTGATAAAGAAGAAGAAGAAGAAGAAGGTATAATGCATGAGGTATCTAGTACGAGAGTATTCTCGGTAATTTTGATGATGAATGTTCAAATAGCTACGCACGGAATTTGGCTTCAGGCCGCGTGCCTTTACACTTGTGGACAGTTCGTTCGCTCTGTTGACATTCCCGCGCGCTTATCCGATGATACAATTCCTACTAATGATTACGAGGAAAACAGAAGCGTGCCTGAGAAAAGATACTCATAACGCACTCGCTGAAGGCTACAGGCTTCATGGCCACTGTAAAAGTCCTTTTTAATCGACTTTAAAAAAAGGATTATCAATTCAACGCGTATTTTTGTTTTGTCGATGTTACTCCATAACTAAGCACCATAAGCAGTGATAGCCTAGTGGTTAGGACTGTGGCCTCCTATTCGAGGGGTCGCAAGTTCGATCCCGGGTACGCACCTCGGACTTTTCGGAGTCAAGTGCGTTTAAGCAATTAAATATCACTTGCTTCAACGGTGAAGGAAAATCTCGCGAGGAAACCTGCACACCTGAGAGTTCTTCATAAGGTGTGTGAAGTCCGCCAATTCGCATTGGGCCAGCGTGGTGGACTATGGCCTATAACCCTTCTCGGAGAGGAGACCTGCGCTCAGTAGTGAGCCGTTGATGGGTTACTAATGATGAATGATGACTCCATAACTTGGTCAAATCTGAACCGATTTCAATTTTTTTTTATTTGAAAGGTACCGTACATACCTTATGGTTGGTCCCATTTAAATTTGGTGAAGATCTGATGAATATCTTCTGTGACAGAGGATGGAATTCCTCAATAATTAATAAGAGCAAATCGCTCGCGATCAGATAACATGAAGATTTGATAGACGTATCTTATGAAACTACACTAAAAAGCTTAACATAATAATATGTAAGTACCTACTTACCTACACAAAAACACTTGTTCGCTTTAGGACAGATTCGCTTTCTTTTTAAAAAAAAACCGACTTCAAACGACACTACACAGTATTCAAACTTTAAGCCTATTTCAAGAGTAAATCAAATAACCCTTCTGATAAAAAAAGCCAGTTCTTTAGAAAGGTACAGTGAATGCTTAATTTTTGATGATTTTACAAGTTTTGATAAAAATACCGCGTAATTAGGTGCCTTTTAGTTTAAAAAATAATTTTGGTTTGTACAGGTATGTTGAAGTCGAGCTAGCGTTGCGGTTTCATCGTTTCTATTGAGGTCCGCCCTGAACATAGGTTTCTTGAATGTCATTATGTTTGGGTCTTGCGCCACCAGTACCTACCTATATACGGCGACCTGCGAGTGGTCTGATATCGTCCACCAAGGGGGGAATCCTCCAACACTGCGCTTCCTGGTCGCCACTCCAGCACCTTGGGACCCCAACGATCATTTTTTTTATTCGATGACAAGATAGTCCTTGACTGCGATCTCACCTGATTGTAAGTGACGATGCAGTCTAAGATGGTAGCGGGCTAACTTGTAAGGGGTATGGCAGTGAACATTCAACCATAACCCTGATCGGTTTCTACACGGCATCGTGCCGGAAGTCGGAACGCTAAATCGCTTGGCGGCACGTCTTTGACGGTAGGTTGGTAACTAGCCACGGCCAAAGCCTCCCACCAGACCAGACTAGACAATTCAGAAATTATAAATTCCCAAATTGTCCCCGCCGGGAATCGAACCTGAGACCTCCTAGTTATAAGACCACAGCGCTCACCACTGCGCCAGGGAGGTCGTCAGACCATCGGCTCTTCGAACTGTACCCTGCCCGTTGCCACTTCAGCATCGCGACTCGATGAGCTCTGGTTTTTCATTACAAGCTTTTATTTAGCTTGACCAGTTCGTTTGTTTGGGTCAAATCTTGCAAGATGAATTAGACCCACTTCCCGGTTTCTGATCGAGCTGAAATTTTGCATTTATGTGTAAATCGGATGACAATGCAATATTATTGTGACATGGAGCTGATCTGATGATAGAGACGGAAGATGGCTATCGAAACTCTGTAATAAAACGACGTAACCCCATCGAGTTTGGGCTCGTTTGATTCGTCATAACAAGTACTCTGATCCTAGATGATATCCAGAGTCTAATGATGTATAGCTACGAAAAGCTTGCATTTAAAAATAAAATTTTTAATTTACACTTGTTTTACATCCAGGTATAATGTTACACCTAGCTACCCAGTGCTATTTTTAAAGACGATTTAAAATGGCCACGTAGCGTAGGTATTACATTACACTTTTTCCTTACTCATTGTCTAGACGGAACGTGCTCGGCGGTAATTGTCGTAGGTATACAATACCTACATCAAACACGTGTCAATGCGTCGGTCGTTACGCAACTCGATATTCAATAACATTAGCTGGAGGCTTTTAGTACACAGTTATGTAACGAATTCGCGAATATTCGCATTTCGCATGTTGTTTGAAATCCGCATTCGCATTCGCAAGTAACGATGCGAATGTCTGGCGAATGTTTTTGGCAAACAAAAAGGAAATTATATAATATGGAATATGGAATGATAAATTTATGTACCTTTAACTAGGTAATAAAGATTTCATCATCATTCATCATTAACAACCCATCAACGGCTCACTACTGAGCGCAGGTCTCTTCTCAGAGAAGGGTTATAGGCCATAGTCCACCACGCTGGCCCAATGCGAATTGGCAGACTTCATACATCTTTGAGAACATTATGAAGAACTCTGAGATGTGCAGGTTTCCTCACGATGTTTTCCTTCACTGTTGAAGCAAGTGATATTTATTTGCTGAAACGCACTTGACTCCGAAAAGTCAGAGGTGCGTACCCGGGATCGAACCCGCGACCCCCCGAATAGGAGACCACAGTCCGAACCACTAGGCTATACTAGGCTGCTTACTAGTAAGGTTTACTTATATTTTTTTATTTACTTGTAAATTGTAATTGAATACAAAAATGATAGAAGGACATAAACTTATAAAGTAGATATCTATTATCTATTTAATGATCGATTACGTCAATCGCAACGGATTGACGTATGACGATACGGTACGGACAATGTTGTGTCTTATTAACGTAACGTTTTTTGGGTCAAAAGTCAAATTTAATCTTATTTGTTTTAACTTTTTAGACCTGTTTCTCAGAATCCGAAAGTCATAGATAAGCTTTTTTTTTTATTCAACTTGACTGCGATCTCACCTGATGGTAAGTGACAGATGCAGTTTAAGATGGTAGCTGGATAACTTGGAAGGGGTATGGCAGAGAAAATTCAACCCATACCCCTAATCGGTCTCTATAGGTACACGTGATCGTGTCGGAACACTAAATCGCTTGGCGGCACGTCTTTGACGGTAAGGTGGTAACTAGCCACGGCCAAAACCTCCCACCAGACCAGTTAAGCTTAGGCTAACTAACAATATACTTCATCATCATCATCAGCAACCCATCAACGGCTCACTACTGAGCGCAGGTCTCCTCTCAGAGACGGGTTATAGGCCATAGTTCACCACGCTGGCCCAATGTTAATTGGCAGACTTCACACATCTTTGAGAACATTATGAAGAACTCTCAGGCGTGCAGGTTTCCTCACAATGTTTTCCATCACCGTTGAAGCATTTAACTTAGAAAAGCCAGAGGTGCGTGCCCGGGATGGAACCTGCAACCCCCCGAATAGAAGACCGCAGTACTAACCACTAGGCTATCACTGCATCAACAATACATATGTACATACAACGAAATAATAAGCCTTGAGTTTACCGTCTTTCATCATACTATCATACTAATACCTATTATAAATGCGAAAGTGTGTTTGTTTGTTGGTTTGTCCTTCAATCACGCCGCAACAGACTCCCGGAACGACGTGATTCTTTGCATGGGTATAGTTGAGGACCGAGAGTGACTTACGGTTACTTCACGATGTTTTCCTTCACCGTGATATTTAATTGCTTAGAACGTAACTTAACTACCACTAGGTATGCTATCATCTCTTTCTTTTTCTGTCGCTACATGTAGAGATAGAAAAAGACACAACTCACAACTTAATGTAATGAAAATTATACCTAGGGGCAAGTGTTGTACCTATGGACGCTTGTACCTGTCGACACAATCTATTCCGTCGAAACTAGCAACCCTAAAATTATAATTTCAACGCGAACTGTCAACCATAGACAAAGCTTTACGGTCGCGTTCAAACTCAAAGCGTTCAAATTAGAATTTTAGGGTTGCGAGTTAGTTCTTAAGTTTTAGGGTAGTTTCGACGGAATCAATTGTGTCCATAGGTACAACAAAGGGTACAACACTTGCCCATACTTACTACTTACTAATTATTGTGCACAGTGGAGTCAATGTCTCCTGAGTATACTTAATTGTCAGAGCGAAACGTACGCAGTGTATTTCGAACTATGATCACATAAAAAAAAATCGGCCAAGTGCGAGTCGGGCCTCGCTCTTTAAGGGTTCCGTTAAAAAAAATTAAATTAAAATATTTTCATGTACCCATGGAAATATTTTAATTTAATTTTTTTAATTTAATTTAATTTTTATTATTTGTTGTTATAGCGGCAATAGAAATACATAATAATATGTGAAAATTTCATCTGTCTACCTATTACGGTTTACGAGATACAGCCCGCTGACAGACGGACGGACGGACGGACGGACGGACAGCGTAGGCTTAGTAATAGGGTCCCGTTGGTACCCATTGGGTACGGAACCCTAAAAACGAACGTTTTTTGTGGTGTTTAAACAATAAACAAATAACTTTAAAGAATAATCCTGATGAACGATGGCCTTGATTGATCGTAAAAGAGATTCATCAGTGGAGCGTTTCATTCAATTTATCGGGGAGTCGCTCCATCGCTCAACGCTCGCTAATTAGTCACGGATCATTAAGCCACTCGTAAAGAGCGGCCATTTTCAACTGAAGATAAAATTCAGGTGGCGGGGTGACTCACGGCGGCGGCGCGTGCCAAACAAACACACCGAAAAATACTGAAGAGAAATTCCTGTCAATAGAAAAATATACCTACTATTTTATTGCAGAAAAATAAATGTTTCTTAAAAAATTTGTCACTTGAAGGAAAACATAAAGGCGGTTCCTCACTGAGAGCATTCGTCTGTGATGTACTTAAAGCTGGAGACTGACTTGAAACATTTTGGTGTAATGTACCGTCGAGTTTTTGTAACTCAAACCAAAGACTGACCTGTAGCATTACTTAGTTTATGTATCATTCGCCGCGTGGTCCACTCGACTGTCGGTTTTTTCGCGAATTTCCTTTGAGGGCTCGTTTCTGAACACGCGCCGCGGTCCCCGTCGCTGGTGTCGCTATGTTTCTCGTAAGGCCCAAATTAAACGGAGCCTCGTTCATCGTTGCGAAAATTTTTGCGAAAATGAACCAACCGTCTTAATTCGCCCTAAGGGTGAATTTTCTACGGCTAATTTTTCGAGATTTTTGCTTTCATTTTCGAAGGTCATCAGTGAGCCATCCATCTAAATTCGCCCTTAGGGCAAAGGGCCTTAGGGTACATTTTCGCAAAAAATATTCGCAAAAATGAACGATGAATGAGGCATCGTCTAATTTCAGCCTAACGCCTCTCCGTAAACGGAGAATCGCGCGACGTTCCGCGCGACGCGACGCATCACTCGACGCGCAACGCACTGCGTATCCAGAAACGAGCCCTAAGTGTTGCATTACAAGTCAGTGCATGTTGCGAGCACACTTGAGCCAAGAGCTCGAATGATACGTTACAAACACAAGTCAGTCTGTGTCGCTGTATTGTAATTTGTAACAAGATCGCTTCGAATGGTACATTACAAACAAACGGTACAAGTCAGTCTCCAGCTTAACGATTCAAGATTGCTATTTTGAGCATTCGCCTGCAGTAGAATCACAAAAGTGGCACAAAACTCCGAAAACTCAGAGCCCGAATAGGAGATCACAGTCCTAAACACTAGGCCATAGGCTATTAATTACTTATATTACTAGATAGTAATATAAGTAATTAATAGCCTATAGTATATAATTCGAGTAGGTCCACATCAGCGTTGAAAAGTCCAAGAGCTTGAAGTTACAAAGAAAACAACCACAAAACTTCACAAAACTACAAGACGTAACGCGACGCTATGAACTTCGGCCAGTGCGTAAGCATAATATGCTTGTACCAAGCTCCAACCTAAAGATCCACAGTACCGGCCCCAACCATCGGGTTGGGGCCGGTACTGTGGATCGGTACTGTGCGTAAAAATATATAATAAAATCCCAGGCCTAATAAAAGAAATGAAGAGTGATACAGCGTTTATCAACTCCTTAAACAAGTTTCTAATAGACAAAACCTATTAAAAAAATAAATGAATCTTTTAAAGAAAAATAATGGTGTCCGTCTCTCTACTAAACCTAGTAATTGCTGTGCCCCAACGGGGTTCCAATGTAAATATATGAATAGAAAATATAGATTCGTACGTTAGAATGCAATTAATAAAGGAGTAAATAAATGAAGTTGTCAGCAAGTGGTAATTACAATTGTTACTGAGAGTTGTAGTAATAATTATAGTCGCAATGGACGCTGGACGGATGCCAACGCAGGGTACCAACCTTTAGCATAGAGGGCGAAAAGTACAACATTATTCAGTAGCACTACATCAAATAACTATGAAGACAAATAAACACATGCAATCTATATCTAGGGATACAAATAGATATAAATAAAATTGAAATGTACGATCGCAAACCCATCGCCGCGCGCCGCGCGCCGGTCTCCTAACTAACCTATAAGAACTACTTACTACCAAAGCACAGAGGACAGGAACAGAGACAAAGCTTCATACAAGCGCGCTACGATAGGTACACTACTACAAGCTTGAGGCGCGTGTGTGCGTGAGCACAGGCGCTACGTCGCGTACAGAGAGAAATCGGTTTATACCGGCTCGGCCTGTGCTCAAGCTCAGGGTCTGCAGTACACGTCGCGCGTCGTGTTTTCATTTAATTTAATTAATGATAATAATTTAATAATTTAAATAGTGTTTAAATGTAATTTTATAATACCTAGTGTTTTAATATAAAAGTGTAAATATGGTTTACTGTACAGTGTGTATGAACAATAATAGAAAGAATAAAAACACATCATTTTTTAGCTATCCTAAAGACTCTACTAGGTAAGTAGTACTAACTTGATTATTATTTATTATTTTTAATGTATAGGGTAGATAGATACCTCATACATATTAGATGTTATTGTGATATTCTGTAACCGCATCCATTTAATTCGACTAAACTGAGACGCACGACGCACGCGGTTCGCCGGCCAGCCGTAGCGTCGGCAAACTCGCGTCGAAGCTCGCATAAGCTATTTAGTTTGTTTTCTGTGCGCGTGGATTATAATAAAATCAAACTTTCTCGGATATGGTTCGTGCGCAACTTATCTTGCCCAGCTCCCAGCACTTGTCAAAATTTTACTGTAGAAAATAATTATTTTTTGTGACTTTGTAATGTATTTTGATGAATATAAATTATATATTATTATAAATTAAAAAATCGATATTAAGGGCTCCCTGGGATCACAAATAATTATGAAACTGTTACCAAAACTTAAAAAAGTCGACGCCATTTTGAAATTCTTTGTTAATTGACCGATTTCGTTCAAAATCGATATTTAGAGCTCCCTGGGATCACAAAATAGGAAACTGTTACCAAAATTTAAAAAAGTCGGCGCCATTTTGAAATTCTTTGTTTTTGTACCGATTTCGTTCAAAATTGATATCTGAGGATCCCTAGGATCACAAAACAGGAAACTGTTACCAAAACTTAAAAAAGTCGACGCCATTTTGAAATTCTTTGTTAATTGACCGATTTCGTTCAAAATCGATATTTAGAGCTCCCTGGGATCACAAAAAAGGAAACTGTTACCAAAATTTAAAAAAGTCGGCGCCATTTTGAAATTCATTGTTATTGTGCCGATTTTGTTCAAAATCGATATCTGAGGCTCCCTGGGATCACAAAATCGTAAACTGGTACCAAAATTGAAAAAATTTAGCGCCATTTTGAAATTCTTTATTAGTTGACCGATTTCGTTCAAAATAAATGTTTGAGGCTGCCTGGGATCACAAAACAGGAAACTGTTAACAAAATTTTAAACAGTCAGTGCCATATAGAAATTCTTTGTTATATTACCGATTTCGTTCAAAATTGATATCTGAGGATCCCTGGGATCACAAAACAAGGAACTGTTACCAAAATTTAAAAGTTGGCGCCATTTTTTCATAAATTTCCTGGCTTTATTTTTTGAGCTTGGTAAAAATATTATAAATCAATAAACCTTTTTTTATCCTAATATTCCTGATACTCTACAGTTATCTCATTCTCTCATAGGTAATTTTTCAGAAGTTTCACTTCTGCCGTGTGTGAATTTTTTTTACACATTAATTACATTACAAATTTTTTTACTACTTAAGACCAAATGATTGGTGTTTGATTTTAAATTTGTAGGTAATAGAATAGAATAGAATAGAATAGAAATGTTTTTTATTCAAATAAACTTTTTTACAAGTGCTTTCGAATCGTCGATGAGTCTACCACTGGTTCGGAATGCCGTTCCTGCCGAGAAGAACCAGCAAGAAACTCGGCAGTTGCTCTTTTCAAAATAAGTTTACATTCAATAGAATAGTTAAACAGTTCAATTACCAGCTGCTGTCTCATGAATCGCTGGAAAGAATTATGTCCACGCTTTTTTATCATCTAAATAGTCTTCAATTGCAAAATATGCTTTTTTCATGAGATTAGTTTTTACTGATTTCTTAAACTTGTGTAAAGGCAAGTCTAAGATCGACTGTGGAATTTTATTATAAAACGTTACGCCCATTCCCACAAATGTCTTTCGGACCCTCTTGAGGCGACATCGAGGAATCACGAGCCTGTTTGGATTTCTAACTTGCCTATCGTGTAAATCACCCTTTTTTTTTGTAATTCACGATGTTTTGTCTGACAAATATTATATTGTTGTAAATATATTGTGAAGCTACTGTAAGAATGCCTATTTCTTTAAATTTTTCTCGAAGGGAATCCCGCGGTTTTAAATTATATATTGCGCGAATTGCCCTCTTCTGCAATACAAAAATTTTTCCAATATCGGCTGCTTTACCCCATAATAAGATTCCGTATGACATAATACTATGGAAATATGCAAAATAAACAATTTTTGCAGTTTCTATGTCAGTTAACTGTCGAATCTTCCTAACAGCGTAAGCAGCAGAGCTAAGCTTGCCAGCAAGTGTTGCTATATGGGTGCCCCATTGCAGTTTTGAGTCCAGGGTTAATCCCAAGAACACTGTGGAGTCCTCACTTTTCAAGGGTTCATTACTTATCTTTAAATTTTTACTGACAGTTCTGGTGTTGGGCAATAAAAACTCAACACACTTGGTTTTTTTAATACCTGCTTACCTAATGATTGAATTGTTATGTTTATAATTGATTAAAAATGTTTATAAATTAAAATACGTAGGCTCATGTTCTTTTTATTATTTCAGACGACATGAGTGGTTAAAAGCTGTCGGACGAGAAGATCTTCTTACAAAACTTGTTGAAGATAAAAAAGGCTACAATACAGAATCTGTGAGGATCACTTTAACAAATCCTGTATTAAGTATTCTAAAAATAGAACTGTGAAATATTTGTTTGACAATGCTTTTCCAACACTCAACTTGCCAACAAATGACGGTGCATGTTCCAGTTCGAGTCAATGTGATAATGTATTTATACAAGGAAATCAGAACATTCAAGTTATACCTACTGCTGAGATATCTTCAAGTTCAAATAATTCTTTTAATAAAATAGTTATTTTGAAAGATCAAACATCTTGCAGCATTCAGACGGACCCTTATAAGGAACCTTGTGAAAATAAATCGGCGCAAACGGCACTTCACCTTTCAGCAGACAGTCCAAGAAAGAGGAAACTAGCACTTGAACTTCGAGAAGCAAAAAAACGTAAAACGTATGATTTAGATAGTGTAACTAAAGAAGACTTTTTAAAACTATGTGATAAATTTTTGACTAAAGGTTTATCTCAAATTATAAAATGGCAAATAGATGTGAAGGCAGGTTATAGTGGAAACCGGTATAGCCAGGCTTTCAAATTTTTCGCACTCAATCTTCATTACTCCGGTCCAGCAGCGTATAGATTTCTCACAAATACATTATGCTTACCTTCATTAGTCACCTTACAAAAGTTAGTTAAGCCAATAGGTACTAAGCTAGACGTACGTTTGCTTTGTGCGTTAAAAACAAAGGTAGACAGAATGGAATCACAAGAAAAAATTTGCAGTGTTTGTGTGGACTGCATGTCTTTGAAATCCAATCTATTTTATGACATTAAAAACGATACAATCGTAGGATTCCATGAAATAAACGGGATTCAAACAAAAGAACCAGCTAAATACGTTATTGTTATGATGATTCGTGGTATTATACACAATTGGAAACAACCAATAGCTCATTCATTTCTGTCTCAATGTAAAAATTATCCCGAACTAAATGACTGGATTGACGAAATAATAACATCATTACTAAATATTGGTCTAGACATACGCGTCTTTATCTCAGATTTAGGAGCAGATTTCTTAAGTGCTTCAAAGTCGCGTTCAGTGAGCAGAGATAAAACATATTTTGAAGTTAACGGACAAAAAATTTATTACATGTTTGATGCCCCGCATCTTTTGAAATGTGTAAGAAATAATTTAAAAACATGTAATTTTATTTTTGACAGTAGAGTTGCAAAATGGTCACATATTAGAGACTTATATAATGAAGATAAAAAGCGACAAATTAGATTAGCACCAAAACTAACTGATATTCACATCAATCCCAATAATTTTCAGAAAATGCGTGTGAAAGTAGCCACACAGGTGTTAAGTCATACTGTAGCATCAGCTATTAATACTTACGTAGATTTGAATCATATCGAGGTTGCTGCAAGAGATACTGCTGATTTTTTAAATAAAATTAATAATTTATTTGATTTATTAAACTCAAGTGCACAGCGATCTCCTAATAAATATAAAAGAGCTTACAGTGGCGATGATTATCAAATTGAGTTTTTAGAAGAAATGCTAACATTTTTCAGCAACTTAAAATTAATAAGAAGCGATGGGCAAAAAGACGTAACAAATATCATGAATTTCATTCACGGATTTCAAGTGACTATAAAATCTTTGTTAAATCTTCATGAAGATTTAAAATCAGAAGATGTCAAATTTATATTTACGAGACGTCTCAATCAAGATTGTCTCGAAAATTTCTTTGGCAAAGTCAGACAAGCGGGTGGTAACTGCCAGGAACCAACAAGTAGGCAAGTTAGTATTACTTTCAAAAAGATGTTTTTAACAAATATCCCAAAGAAACCGCAAAATACAAATTGTGATCAAGATTTCGATAATTTACTTATGAAACCAGATGACTGTCGTATTTTAAATACCCCATCACAAGTTCCGCAACATGACGATGTTGCTGCCCCTGTGTTAAAAGTAGGCACAAATGATTATCAATTTGATTTACCAGAAAAAAACGGTTTAGTCTATGTATCAGGCTATTTATACAGAAAATGTCTTGAAAATCACAAATGTGAGAAAATAAAATTGTATGTTAATAGATCTGAGCAACCTATAAATATGGCAAAAGATTCTTTTTTCAGCCATTACAAGGATTTTAATGAAGGTCGTGTACAATCGGGGTTTTTAATAATACCTCCTGACAAGTTTATCGCATTTGTTGAACTGCTTGAGCAAAAATTTCGCGAATATTTTGATCTCAAAATAAATATTGTTAATATTGGTAGTAATATACTTAAAAGTATGCAAAATTGTAAATTTGATACGCCATGTGAGTGCTTTCCATTGGATTATTTAAAAAAACTATATGTAAGATTAAGAATTTACCATTCAATTAAAAGGCACAACAAATTATTAAAAAATAAAAAATTGCAAAATAAAACATTTAGAATAAGTAATTTGTAAACAAAAAACGAGCGAACCTTACAGTAGTCGCATATGATGTGACATTTGACATCTCACTTTAGTAATAACTGTGTTTTTTTTTCAATCAAAATAAAAATTATCAATGGAGAAGTTTAAACTAGACTAAACATTAGAATGTATTTTTTTTTTCAATCGCAAGATCATAAAAAAAAGATTAAATTTGATAGAAGAATATTATAATACCTTGAAAAATGATAAAGTTACTTATGAAAATGTTTCAAAAAAACAATGCTTAGTACGATTTTCTAATATGATAAAAAAATGTGTATCGATTATGAACGAAATCGGTACAATAACAAATTATTATAAAATGGCGCTGACTTGTTTAAATTTTGGTGTTTCCTGTTTTGTGATTCTAGAGAGCCTTAAATATCGATTTTGAAGGAAATCGGTCAATTAACAAAGAATTTTATAATGGCGCCGACTTTTTTAAATTTTGGTAACAGTTTCTTATTTTGTGATCCGAGGGAGCCCTAAATATCGATTTTGAACGAAATCGGTTAACTAACAAAGAATTTTAAAATGGCGCGGACTTTTTAATTTTGGTAACAGTTTCCTGTTTTGTAATCCTAGAAATCCTCAGATATCGATTTTGAACGAAATCGGTACAATAACAAAGAAAGTTAAAGTGGCGCCTACGTTTTTTTTAATTTTGGTAACAGTTTTCTGCTTTGTGATCCCAGGGAGCCCTAAATATCGATTTTGAACGAAATCGGTCAATTAACAAAAGAATTTCAAAATGGCGCTGGTTTTTTATTACTTACTTGAATTTTTTATTAATGATCTGCACTTTATTTAGACTTATTATCAACTGTAAATATTTATTAATATAGTGTACGCATAAAAAACCTCCAAATTTAAATTAACACCTAATATTAAATGAGTAAGTATGTACCTAAATGTAAAAATACCTTAATGTCTAATAAATATTTCTTTTACATCTTGTATTTTCTCTCTATTGAAGTGAAAAGTTGTATGTATCACGCGATAGCAAAGTTTTTTGTTTCTTGTGCCTTGGAATGCCTCACTAGACTCAGGATTCTAATTTACCTAATTCTTCCTAGCTCGAATCCTTCACTAGCTCGGGATTTAAACTAGGCAATCACAACAAAAACAAACTTTGCCATCTTGTTGAACAAATAACTATTGTTTATTAAATTGTATCCTCCTGTGCCAACCCTACCAAAATAGGTATAGATTTTGCTCGCTTCTTAGAAGCTTTGACTCTGTTCCGTTTTTCTCCTCTGTGACCAAAGTCCCAATGCATAAAGCAATATTATTTCAATTTTGTTTTAAGATGTCATCCATTGAAATTTTGGGGCTACTTTGCACCTGCGTTTTTATTTAAATTTGGTGCACTTTGCCCCAAATTTAAATAAAAATAATGTTTCTGATTATGTGCTACTGTTTATTAGTCAATAAAAACCATGTTAGATATCCAGTCTTTCAGTCACAAAATTCTCGTGTCACAATGTTAAGTTACCTTACTCCTCCGAAACGGGTGGACCGATTTTTATGAAATTTTGTGTGCATATCGGGTAGGTCTGAGAATCGGCCAACATCTATTTTTCATACCCTTAAATGATAAGGGTGACCAACCACTAAATATTTTTGTTGGCGGTACGTAGTTCGCTGGGTCAGTTAGTTAAAATATATATATCAATTTATTTGATATTTACTATGAACAAAAAAATTGGTGCAAAGTAACCCCAAGTTACCGGTAATTTTAAGGTTGACTATGGGCCCTGGCATGCGCGCCACAAGAAAATGAATATGTTTACTCATTTACGCGTTTTCTAAGGGATATCTTTTCTCAAATGAGAAGGGTTTAGGCCACACACAATAGGGTATTTGACTATATTAAAAATATCGTTTCATTTGGTGTCATCCTAAAAGATTATTACCTAAAAACATTATTCCATACGACAAAACTAAAAAATAAAGTTTTATTTAATTAGAAAACATTAAATAAAATTGCTATAATTCCGGCCATGGTCACGTGATCGAAAACGTTCCGTGATCTCGAATGGCGTCACAGTCCACACCACCTATGGGATGTGGAATTGTCATTGTTTGAAATGTGAACTGTGACGTCATGAGAGCAAATGGAACGTTTCGGTGGCAAATTATTTTTCTGAATTTATTTCTCGATTTTTATGAAAAATACTGAAAATTATGCCGAAATATACGTTTTGTTAGCTTCAGCATAGCATTATTAACAATTTAAGATGATTTTCTAAAAGTAGTCAAATACCCTATTGAGAACATGACGGAGAACTCTCGAAACCCGGACCCACTGGAAAAGGAAGGTTTTAACTAGTAGGCTATCACAAGTGCAAAAATCGAACGCGCGTACCTACTTGCGCTTATTCCGGCATATTCGGCGAACTCGGCTCGCTCTTATAAGAGCACGTAGTACTATTATATTACTTATATTCTGTGTAAGAGCTTATAAGCGCAACTAAGCTCATACGAGTTACGCGTGAAGCAAAGGGCGAGCCTATACGCTACCTTTGCGTGCTACCAAAAACGAGCTTATACGCGCCGAAAAAAAACGCATCAGCGTTTCGTGATTTTTAAGCGCTGACCTAGCGCTGACCTTCGCGTCTTTTATCGCACGCTTTTGAGTCGAGAAAACGCGACGCATTCGCAAAAAAGCAGATTTGTTCGAAACCGCAAAGACAGCGGCAGCGATCGGCGTTTTTATGGTTTTGAGTCGCTGCCTGTTCGGAAGCTCGAACGCCAACGTGGGCATACAACAAACGCCAGTCGCAGCGATCGTGATGCGTGTTTTAGTATCGGCACTCCGCGATTTTCAATCGCTGACCTTCGCGTCTTTTATCGCTCGCTTTTGAGTCGCGAAAACGCTTCGAAAACGCGACGCATTCGCAAAAAGCCGATTTGTTCGAAGCCGCAAAGGCGAAGTCATCATCATCAAAGCGCTACAGCCCTGGGTGGGCTTTCTCCATCGGAGGCGATCATTAGCGGCCTCTCTCCAACTCCGTACTCCCAAAACTCTCATGTCCTTTTCCACTTCGTCAATCCACCGGCCTCTAGGTCTTCCTCTGCCTCTACGGCCCTCTGGTTTACTGTCAAGCAACTTTTCGGGGCTCTTGAATCGTCCATGCGTTGCACATGTCCTGCCCATCGCATTCGTGACAATTTAATGATTTTGACGACATTCGGTTCTTTAAATAGTCCATAGAAGGCGAAGTATTCTACACAAATTGCTTCAATAGCTAATTGCTGAGCCACAGTTTAACAAAGCTCATTACACTGCGGTAGAGCTTCGTACAGTTCGTCCACCCCTCGTAAGTCTAATTCCGTAACTACACTTGCTCTTATTGCAAACTATTCTTGTTGCGTTTAATCCCGTTTGACATTTTCCGCAAGAGCACTACGACTGGCGACTGTCGGTTATTTCCACCGAACAACACACAGAGGAGAAGACATCGAGGTACTGAGAAAGCGAAACGATCTATATCACGACGCGACGTTAGTTTTCATTGAAGTTGGCATGAATCTGTGAAAAAAAAATCCTGTAAGTGACGCGAATATAACCTTATAGTACAAGAATTAAAATCCTGTTCCAATTGTGAAAGTATGATAAAAAAAGAAAACAATAAAGAAGGATCATTGCAGATTTCAATAGTTTTCGCGATTACCTATTTTTGTCGAAAAGAAAACTGTGTAGACTCTGCATACGATCTCTAAGCCCGTAAAAGCAGTCTTTTCATTGAATCATCAATGTTCTTAAATCCCATTGAAAAAATGCAAATTCACAGATTGACGCCGACTTTGCGTAAGAGCTCCTCAGGGCAGCCGCTGAATACAGACGCCAAAAGATTCAAAAAGAAAAGATGATACAAAAAGTGGCGATCTTTTCAAGAGCAGCAAAAGAGATTATATCCAGCAATAGACGTCTATCGGTTGAGATGATGATGATCCCATCAAATATAAGTGATAGGTAAATAATTGATAGAGCAGAAAATTATACATCATCATCATCATTATCATCCCATCATCGGCTCACTACTGAGCGAGGTCTCCTCTCAGAGAAGGGTTATAGGCCATAATCCAGTACGCTGGCCCAATGCGAATTGGCGGACTTCAAACACCTTCGAGAACATTATGGAGAACTCTCAGGTGTGCAGGTTTCCTCACGATGTTTTCCTTCACCGTTAAAGCATGTGATATTTAATGCGTTTGTGCGTACCCGGGATCGAACCTGCGGCCCCCCGAATAGGAGACCACAGTCGTAACCACTAGGCTATCACTGCTTGAAAATTATACAGTTCATGCAAACTTAGACGATAGGTTGTCTCACCTAAACCTATCAACTTATGGATGGCCTATATTTTGAGAAAAAGCGCAATTTCACAGACCGCATAAGAGTCAACAGAAAATAGAAAACACAACATCAACATTTCATGTACACGTTGACGTATTTGTTGACCTATTGGTCCGGTACATTGACGAGCAGAAGTATTACCTATAGCGCCTCCCCATAGAGAGGAAAGGTTCAGGTTGCTTCCAGTTATTTCTGCTTCTGTTTAGTGTTTGAAGTCTGAAGTAGTCTGGTTTCAAATGAAATATGAATCCCTGTCATTTGCGATGGTGACTAATTCATTATCTGTGTTCTAAGCGTGGAGTATCGTTCAATTATGGTTGTATTGTTTGCTGTAGGTTCTGCAGAACCTAATATAGGCGTTACTCATGCTCTGCTATGCTTGAAGTAAAGGCTTCTTTTATAAAAATCTGCATTGACGGGACAGTTTTTGCAAAATTTTTATCAGTCATCCCATCCAGAGATTGAAAAATTTTGCAAAATAATTTATGAAGTGGACTTTTGGAGTGCAAACCGACTAGCGGTATTATTTATGTATTGAAGCCCGCTGCAATATTACTGCATCGTCACTTGAAAATGCCTGAAAATCAGCGCTCAGCTTTTTAATGATGCAGCATTATGCTGAGGCAGCAGCCTTTTCAGCTTCAACATTGAGGAACAATAATATTATTTAGTGATTAAGTTTTTGTCTGTTTATATTTTGATTCTTCTTAAACACTAATTACATCGCCAAGCTATACCTAGGTGGAACGCTGACCTACCACGCAACCGCGAGCCACGAGGAGCAGATTCAGCAATTGCGACACCGCGACCCAAATTCTAGTTTTCATTATAATTGCTTGTAATTTTTATATTCATTATTGATCCAACATTAAATCTAGTAACTGCATCGCGCAGTTTTAGATAAAACTAGTTTGTAATTAGTATTAAGTTTAATTTTAAATAAATAAGTCAAAAGTTTTAGTTTTTTTTGGGACCTCGGGCTGTGTCTTCCTTTACTCACTTAGTTGATGTTAAAAGCTGAATAAATGTTTATTTATTTATTATTACTTAACATTCGGTGAAATTGTAGCTATCATATATAATTTATCTATGTCTATATTTATATAAAAAATCAATTGCTGTTCGTTAGTCTGGTTAAACTCAAAAATCGGCCAAGTGCGAGTCGGGCCTCGCACTTTTAGGGTTTCGTTAAAAAAATTAAATTAAATTATTTTCATTTACCCATGAATCGTGAGCGTTGGCATCCTTACGTGGTTGAAATCCAACCTGCTCGCACGAAACGCTTCTGTTCAACGTTTCTGAATCGAACCGCTAAGGTGTGGAACGCACTTCCAACTTCTGTGTTTCCGGCCACGTATAACCTCAGTACCTTCAAGGCAAGAGTGAATAGGCATTTTCTAGGCAAGCGCGCTCCAACCTAGACCTCATCAGTGCTGTCCAGCATTGATTGTCATCAAGCGCAAGCCTATCCCGCAATAAAAAAAAAAAAAAAAAAAAAAAAAAAGGAGATATTTTAATTTAATTTTTTTAATTTAATTTAATTTTTATTATTTGTTGTTATAGCGGCAATAGAAATACATAATATGTGAAAATTTCATCTGTCTATCTATTACGGTTTACGAGATACAGCCCGCTGACAGACGGACGGACGGACGGACGGACGGACGGACGGACGGACGGACGGACGGACGGACGGACAGCGTAGGCTTAGTAATAGGGTCCCGTTGGTACCCTTTGGGTACGGAACCCTAAAAAGGCTTCACGGATTTGAATATTTCTTTGATCGCTCTAATGAAGGGATGGTTTAAAAAAAACAAAATAGGTTCCTCTATTGGGTTTTCACCCACAAGAATAGTGCCGAAAAATCAAAAAAAATCTAAATTAGTAGGTAATTTTGCGTACGAATCATTGAGTAAAAACTAGTCAATAATAAAAGCTTCGTCTGATGTTCGATCTCTAACCTTTACAGGCCTACCTAAGGTAAACTAGGTGACGCTTTCTGTCTATTTCGATTTCACGAACCTTTCGGTAACACCTATAAAGGCTATAAAGGTAAAAATAACATTGGGTTGGGGATTTATTTAGGGGCTACCTAGGTATAGAGACTCCTACTTAGGGCATGATTTAGGTATGTTTGGTGAAAACGGGCATTAGACCATGAACCAAGTTAGATACCTAAGGTAATAAAGTCACCGCGAATAGCTAAACAGGTTCCGGAGAAGTGGAAATGGGCGGGGCACATGTACTATCTGCCATAAAAAAGCGGTGATAAAAAATCGGCCAAGTGCGAGTCGGGCCTCGCTCTTTTAGGGCTCCGTAAATATTACCAAATCTTTTTTTTTAACTAGATACATATTTGGATATCCTAGTTCTTAGAAAATACTAAATTAGCATATGGGGAAAAAATGCTCGTTTGCATATGGGGAAACTTACAAACCGCATTATAAATCGGTGTTTTCAGTATTTGTTGTTTAAATACACTATATAGTACATAATATACCAAAATTTCAAATTCCTAACTAGTTTAGTTTTTGAGATAGACCCTCTAACAAAATTGGTCTAAAACCGACAACTTTGATGGCCCCCCCATTTCTTCATTTTTGTAGCTAAAAAATAAAAAAATATATATTCGATCCCCACTTAATGAGCTCTAGACAATAACACCCCACATGCCAGGGTAAAAAAAATTTTATTTCGACTCCTTTTCCATGTATTCCCCCTTTATTTTTAATTTAATTTTATTTTTATTATTTGTTGTTATAGCGGCAATAGAAATACACAATCTGTGAAAATTTCAACTGTCTATCTATTACGGTTTACGAGATACAGCCCGCTGACTGACAGACGGACAGCGGAGGCTCAGTAATAGGGTCCCGTTGGTACCCTTTGGGTACGGAACCCTAAAAACCTACAAAAATAAAACGTTCTCGGAGCGTTTTTTGCCATTTTTTTTGCACATCGTCGTGGATCGGATAAGAATTAAGATCTTTGTGAACGTCACCTTGGCAACAGCGACCAACGTATTTTGTAGGATCGCGGACCACGCGGTAAACAGTATAGGTACGTCATGTTTGGAACTACCTACTTAGTATTCATAATAGAGACCGACTGAAAAAAATTAATTTGCATGTTAAGGTGGATTATACGAGACTGCCCGCGAAATTCCAATTTAATTTGGTTTTTCCCATTTTGTAAACTAATACAACAATTTTTCATTGATTCTAATTGCGCCAGTAGAATTATCATCTTCACAGGTTTACATAAAAATCTTTACTTGAAAGTGCCCAGTTTAAGAAATTAATCAAAATACCGAGTTGGATGTGAGTTATTCACAAATTAGTGAGGAAAGTACTGAAGCCATTAAAATTTTTTCGATATCACCATGAATCATGATTCATGATCCAACTCATCAACGGCTCGGCGCAGGTCTCCTCTCAGAGACGGGTTATAGGCCATAGTCCACCACGCTGGCACAATGCGAATAGGCAGACTTCACACACCTTTTGAGAACATTATGAAGAACTCTCAGGTGTGCATGTTTCTTCACGATTTTGTCCTTCACCGTTGAAGCATGACATTTTTGACAGAGCAGATATAATTGGGGGGTTAGCGTCCGGTTATCAACTGTTCATCATAGCCAAGCATCTAGGTAACTAAGAGGTAATAATACGTGATACAGAAAACAACCTTGCAAACAACGTACAAGATTATAAAGTACTACTTACCTACTATCGTATTTTTAAATTGAAGTAATTAGATCAGTGGTCGTCACACTTTTTTTTTCAAGGGCCACAAAGGACAATGTGAGATAGTACTGAGGGCCGCTTACATAATATGAATTATTATATGTGAAAACTACAAACGCGGATGCAAGTGAATGTTAAAAATTAAAACAAATTTTTGAGATTTTTTTATTACGAAGAAATACCAAGGTACTTAAGTAAAAAAAAAGTCTTATTAATTTGGGTTAGGAACCCTAAAAAGTTAACAATTATGATGTTGCAGTTTTTTTACTATATCTGCTATATTCGCGTCTTTGGGACTGCATGAAATCCTCATAGTGTCTTCTAAATGACTGGAAAGGCGATTGCGATATTTATTTTTTAAAAACGTCATTTTCGAAAATGAAAAAAATTTTCGACGGCGCGGTGCGGTTGGTAGCGGGCAGAGGGTGGTGGGGGCACTGCCGCCGCCTCGACTCACTTCCCGCTACGCCCGCACTGTCTTTGCCGTTTAGACTTGATATTTACTTAGGTAGGTATATTTACTCTGTGCCATTGCTCTAAATAGTTATAATTCATAGTTAATTGTAGGTATAATTTATATTTTTTGTAAAATTAGTTGGTTTTATCGTGGGCCGCACAAATACCATCGGCGGGCCGCATGCGGCCCGGGGGCCGCAGTTTGACGACCACGGAATTAGATAATTAACATTTTGTGAGCGTTCCCGTGTCTTGCAATTACTCTACATTACACTAATTAAGCGATTAACATGGAAACAGTTCACATTGTGAGATGTCTTTTTAAGCTGTTCGTTTATAGGGCTTTCGCCTTTGTAAGGGACTAATTAATATTTTAAAAATACATATCTTTACTAATATTATAAATGCGAAAGTGTGTTTGTTTGTTGGTTTGTACTTCAATTACGCCGCAAAAGAGCTACGGATCGACGTGATTTTTTGCACGGGTATAGTTGAGGATCAGGAGTGACATAGGCTCCTTTTTATCCCGGAAAATTTCCCAGTTCAGAGTTCCCAAGGGATTTTAAAAATTAATCATCAGCTCGTGGGTTCATATATTCATCTCACGGATCGATCCGCGATTGCAGATAGATATTATCTTTATGTAAATTCGAGCAGTTTATAGCTTCTCGGATTCCCTAGTGTGAGGTCCCTATGTCACATCGTAAAGTTTCTAACGGTAATCGGTACTTTGGTTTTATAGTGTAAAAACCTATAAAACTTTTTTATCGACTGTGACCAATATGAAAGTTTCAGCGAATTTGGTAGTGTTTTAAAAATTCGCTTCAACTTGTAAGAAAACAAGTGTAAATTAAAAAATTTATTTTTAAATGCAAGCTTTTAGTAGCTACATCATTAGACTCTGGATATCATCTAGGATGACGAATCAAACGAGCCCAAACTCGATGGGGTTACGTCGTTTTATTACAGAGTTCCGATAGACATTTTCCGTCTCCATCATCAGATCAGCTCCATGTCACAATAATATTGCATTGTCATCCGATTTACATATACATGCAAAATTTCAGCTCAATCAGAAACCGGGAAGTGGGTCTAATTCATCTTGCAGCACAAGATTTGACCCAAACAAACATAGCTTGTAATAATAAGGGAATCTTTTCAGGAAGGACTGTAGAGAGCAAATAGAGATACCTACAATACAAAAAATGACTCTCACGCATAGTTGAGCCTTGAGGTAGTTCTACCATAAACAAAATTACAATTTGCAATAGTCTCAGAAGGTAAGTAAGTATTAATTATCGAGCTACACTAGCGGCACGCTATGATGGCCGGTTTGACGTTTGTCCGCTCATGAAGTTCCGTATTAATTGATAACGACTTTGAAGGAAATAATTGTATTACTTTATTGACGATAGTGATGTGCAGAGATTCATAAATTTTATCGAATGTAGTTTTAGGTTTAGGACTCAAAATTTATTTATTAAATTGATTTCTAAAATGTATACAAGTGTAGAAAAATCAGTTTGCACCATTTAAGGGGTGAATGTACTTGTGAATATGTTGTGAACTGATTAATTATGGCCTTTTGTGGCACCTTTTTTGGTATCTTTTGTATTCATATGTTTCTTGTGTGCATATAAAGTATGTATATTCATTTTCATTCAAATATTCAGTTCGTTCAAATAAATTAAATAAACATATACATTTTTGTTTTATTAAACCTATTTAATCAGGTACAAAAACAAAACTTAATTGTTTTTTGTTCGAGAATAAAATGACATTCCACATCACTATTGTAATGTGTCAAACCGGCCATCATAGCGTGCCGCTAGTGTAATGACTTGTTATGATGGTCCGAGTGATATAGGGCTACATTTTGTACCAACAAGTAACAACAAAATCAATATGACATGCAATTTTCCCTAGTCGGGTTATAATTTTTACAAGCTTTTATTTAACTTGCAATGTATGTACATATATACGTACATACACACATACATACGTACGTATGTATGTAGTGTAGGTATGTTTAGGTCAAATCTTCCAAAATAAATTGGAACCACTTTCCGGTTTCCGATTGAGCTGAAATGCATCAATATGTAAATCGGATGACAATGCAATATTATTGTGACATGGAGCTGATCTGATGATGGAGCAGTTAGTTATGAGAACTCTGTAATAAAACGACGTAACTCCATCAAGTTTGGGCTCGTTTGATTCATCTTGAGAAATGCTCTGGTCCTAGATGATATCCAGGGTATGATGATGTTGCCAGCTACTAAAAGCTTGTTTTTAACCGACTTCAAAAAAGGAGGAGGTTCTCAATTCATCGGAATCTTTTTTTTTAATGTATGTTCACCGATTACTCGAAGAGGCCTGAACCGATTTGAAAAATTCTTTTTTAGGGTTCCGTACCCAAAGGGTACCAACGGGACCCTATTACTAAGCCTACGCTGTCCGTCCGTCCGTCCGTCCGTCCGTCCGTCCGTCTGTCAGCGGGCTGTATCTCGTAAACCGTAATAGATAGACAGATGAAATTTTCACATATTATGTATTTCTATTGCCGCTATAACGACAAATAATAACTAGTGGTTCGCCCCGAACTGAGACCTCGCGGTAACGGTTTCCCATAATTACTTATTCATTCAATAGATACATGACGATCAAAATTGACATTATTATTATGCCCGTTTTCACCAACCATACCTAAATCATCCCCTTTGTAGAAGTCTCTTTACGTAGGTAGCCCCTAAATACAATCCTAACATCCCATATGTCATTTTCACCTATATTTGTCCCGTAGAGGTTTGTAATAACAAAGTTGACAGAAAGTGTCAACTAACTTAACATATTATGTAGCCCGTAAAGGTTAGGGAACTGTTAAAGTGAAATCCTCAAGGCCTCCATCAAACTTAGGTATAGTTTTTTGGAACATTCAAATTAAATTACTTGTACACAGCGTCAACTATCGACACGATCAGAAAACATGTAAAAACAAACTGCAACGTGAAGTTTTATTGATGTTTGCTAAATGACTAAATAATAATTTTAATTGAATATTATTATGTTACATAATATAAGCTGCATTTGCTATAGTATGAGATGAGAGCGCCATCTATTGACATCATTGTGAAGTTCTGTTGTTGCTGCTCATTAAAAGTTAAATAATTTAGTTTCCTTATTACATTTATCTAATTTTAGTATTTGTTGTTCAAGTACATGATATTACGCTAAAATTATAAAACTTTCAAGCCCCAGCTCTCAATGGTTATTCCGTTGTGAGGTCAAATATAATCTCCACTTTGAAAGCCCCCCATTTCGTCAATTTTAGGAAAAAAATTAAAAAAAAAAATACTTTTGTACTCTGTTCCACATTATCTTTAAAATGACGTACTGTAAACCTATGAAAAGCAAAAAATTTTTTTTTTCTTCGCTTTCGCTTCTATGAGAGCCCCCCTGAAATAAAGATTTTTATAACTTTTTAAGCCATTTTCGGCTGGAGGCCATCGGTTTACATATTATATCTAAAATTGAAGTAATTACGTTCAGTAATACAGAAGTTATAAGGCTCTGACAGACGGACGGACGGACGGACGGACGGACGGACGGACAAGTGCAAATTCACTCAAGTAGACTCAAAGACCTTCGCTTCGCTCGGTCGAAAATTAAATTAAATAAAAAAAAATAAATTAAAATGGGTAGGTGGGTAGATGGAAATCTTTTAATTTAATTTTTTTTAACGGAACCCTAAAAGAGCGAGGCCCGACTCGCACTTGGCCGATTTTTTGTTATAAAGGGCATACCTTCCAGGTGGTTCCATATAAATTTTATCGAAATCGGTCGAGCGGTTTTTAAAATATCAACAATAAATTATACATATACTTTGTATAGTGGCGCGGGAGTTTGAAGTCGGTTTTTTAAAAAGTTTTTTTTTTTAATAAAATTTTTAATTCATACTTGTTAAACTTTTACCCTTGTATTCTTTTTGTATTGAATCGATTCAAATGGTAATGTTCAAGAAATTATCACTTTTAAGATATCGATGTATTTAGGCCACCAAAACACAAGCGACCAATCAGCCCCGATTCAGAACATTTCGATAACTTCCCGTTTCGATACGATTAGATATCGATCTCGTATCGAAAATTTTTTGTCGTGCGATTCAGAACATTCGGTTAGAGAATTCGATTCGATGTCGACTACGGAATCGGCTTCGGTATCGGTATCGACAAGATACATTAAATTACATGTGGATTTACGAAGTTTGTTGTTTTACCAAAATTTCACTTGTTATTAAATTCATTTTAGCACTAAATAAATAGATTTTAATCATTTTCGAAGGTCATCGAAGTAATTATTTAAAATGATAACTTGTGTGCACGGGTCGTCTTCGCTGGCCGTGGCCAGCGGAGGGTACGGGCTTCGAGGCAGGGCCTCATTACCCGGGTGGGGCGCGGGGCAGAGCACTTCCCCGGTGATGGATTTTCAGCCGTCTTGGCAATTAGGTCCATGGCGGCTGAGGCTCCTGGTCCGTGGGGAGCAGGGTCCTTGCGGAGGGACTTCTTGGGAGAGGGCTCCGCTCGCTGGCGGGCAGGATTGCCGCCGCGAGCGGAGCGGTGTCGGGTCCAGTGGGTGGTCCCGCGCTACGGGCGATAGAGTCGCTGCCGTGCGCGGGACCGGTGTCGGTCCGGGGGCCCCGCGTCGCAGGCGACCAAGTCGCCGCCGCGAGCGGAGCGGTGTCAGGTCCAGAGGGTGGGCCCGCGCTACGGGCGATAGAGTCGCTGCCGTGCGCGGGACCGGTGTCGGTCCGGGGGCCCCGCGTCGCAGGCGGGCAAGTCGCCGCCGCGAGCGGAGCGGTGTCGTGTTCGGTGTGGGGCCCCGCGCTACTGACGAAAGGGTCGTCATCGAGCGCGGGGCCAGTGTATCGCCAGGGGCCCCGCGTCGCTGGCGGGCAGATAGCCGCCGCGAGCGGGGCGGTGTCAAGTCCGGTGGAGTGCTCCGCGCTACGGGCGATGGTGTCGCCACCGTGCGCGGAGCTGAGGTCAAGTCCGGTGGATCTCGCGTCGTCGTCGCTGTGGTCGCCTGCGTGCCTCCTCGGTGGTGGCGATCGCAGGAGCTCACGAGGTAGAGGACGCCCGGTCGGTGGTCGGCTGGCTAGCGGTGCGATGCCGTGGAGGTGCTCGTACGGTCCGTTGTCGGCGCTGGCGAACATGCGCCGCGCCAGTGTACGGACGTACTCCTCCACGGTGGGCGTCTTGAGGTCGCGATGGACTTGTTAAATTATTGACGGCCAATTTTCAGCCTTGTCGATAGATGGCGCTAAGTTCATGTTTCATCCCTCTGGGTTCTTATTTTATTTTGTTGTGGTGTACATAATATGTTAATTTAATGTTAAAATACGTACAATATGGTAAGTAAACATTTACATACCAAAATCATTCATCATAATTATTTTATACGAAAAACCAGTAAACACAGTACGTAAACAAAAGGATACCGGATGCCCTGTAGCTTTCGATAAGTTACCAACTAAAATTATCGGACGTTCGGAAAATCTTATTCGATACGGTTGTTGTGAATAGCGATTGATAGAAGATGTCGAACGATATCTACGTTGGTTCGATTCGGTTTCGATTTCGACAACTTCTCTGTCGATACGAGTACTCTGAATTGAAAATTCATCTTATCGTGCGATAACAAACCGAATCGATCGATAATTATGTTATCGTAAGGTTCTGAATCGGGGTGCGGCCGGTAGCTCTCAATGTAAATATAAACAAAATATTATGTTGGTGTTATCGCTTATCACAGTGTTATTAGGACGCGATATGGCTCGCCCCTGTTGCGTACATTGCAAAGATCGTTGAACCCCCCACTACTCTTCCTGGTACATTTAGGAGTACATCCAGTGCAGACTATAATATAGGTATCCCCATTGCCGCTGGTGGCACCCGTTCACGAGCATGACGCATGACCCAGCCATTGCTTCGCTCAACCATATTTGAGGGAACGCGGTAACAACCCGCATCACACGACACCACCACAGAAATGTTAAAGAGAGTGTGACATACTTAGGCCACGTTTTCGCATAGGCGTGGCTTCGCGCGGCGCGTGCGGCGTCGTGTCGCGGCGGGCACCGCGGCGTTCGCCGACGCGGGCACCGCGGCGGGCAGCGCGGCGGGCACCGAGGCGACGCACAGTGGGTCGAAACAGCTATATGAGGTACATAGGATTTTTTGTTACAAATTCCATTTAAAAAAAATACTTATCGAAAGACCTTGTCATTCTGATGAATAATTGTTATTAAACGTTTTTCTCTAAAACTGATAGTTTGCCCGGAAAAAAATATTTTCAGTTTTTGTTGTATATGAAATGAAACAGAAACTGCTAAAAGCTAATAATAAGCTGATGCCCGCGACTTCGTCCGCGTGGGTTTAGTTTTTAAAGTACCTCGGGAACTCTTTGATTTTCCAGGATAAAAAGTCACTCTTGGGTCCTCAACTATACCCATGTAAAAAATCACGTCGATCCGTAGCTCTGTTGCGGCGTGATTGAAGGACAAACCAACAAACACACTTTCGCATTTATAATATTAAGTATGATTAGCTAATTTTTCACTGTTTGTAATTATTAGTTTCCAACAACAAAGACAGTTTAGCTAAGGAGATACATTAGATACATAATAAAATGAATTGTTAAAAAGAAATAAAGAAAGCTATATTTTGAATGTTTTATTTTTGTAGTTCCTTTGTTTGAATTCACGTTATTTTAATATAATTTACAGTTTTAATCTATGAAATATCCTTTTTTAAGTGCTTAACTTATAAGTTTCTCTTCGATGAACTAGTGATTTAAAGTTAATTTCAATATTTATTCATAGAATTTTCATGCAGCACATTATTTTGGTCAAATATTTGATAATCCACGACATTATAAAATCAATAAAAATCTTTTTTTTTTAATTTCGGTTTCCAATAACTTTTAAACGGGCAAGTTTGGGTGCAAGCTGATAACATAGAGTTATAGCCAATAAGCCAAAGAATAAGAATAAAGTAGTTTTAAAGCAAGACCTTTCAAGACTTGGCCAAATTTTAGCAGTTTCTGTTTCATTCCATACAACAAAAACTGAAAATATTTTTTTCCGGGCAAACTATCAGTTATAGAGAAAAACGTTTAATAACAATTATTCATTAGAATGACAAGGTCTTTCGATAAGTATTTTTTTAAATGGAATTTGTAACAAAAAATCCTATGTCCCTCATATAGCTGTTTCGACCCACTGTGCGTCGCCGCGGTGCCCGCCGCGCTGCCCGCGTCGGCGCCCGCCGCGTGCGACGCCGCGTGCTCCGCCGCGTTCAACGCCGACGCCTCTCTGTAAACGCTCTCATACTTCGCCATATGTTTGAGCTTCACGCGCGACTCGACGCCGCACGCGCCGCGCGACGCCACGCCTATGCGAAAACGTCGCCTTAGACTACCCATCTAAAGGCATCGAATTGAAACTAATATTCAAATCAAATACTCTTTTTAAGATATGACTTGTACACAAATAAAGTGGAAACAGACACACAGGTAAAGAGACACACATGTACACAATCTGTGTATGTGTGTATGTATCTACACAGATACACACGTTAAACATAAAACACCCCTCTTTTTATGAGGGTTAAAAAATAAGGCTACAGGTAAAATACAGCATTTTTGCAACGATATCTGCAGAGGATTTACAGCAGCGAGCGAGGTATTACAGTTTTTGCAATTCACGAAGGCCAGTGGGCTTTCCTCGTGGTTACTTCGTGTACATGCACATTGCATAAGTGTGCGTGCCTGTCAAAGCCTAGGTGGGAGCGGGCAGGCGCGAGCATTGCGCTCGCTCACACTTATACAGATACGAGTTACGACACACACACAACCATAAGTCAGTCGCCCTCGTGAATTGCAAGAACTATACTATTTATTAGTTTTCCTTCCCCCAAGGACCGTAACTTCGCCCGCGTGGTTAGGTTAGGTTTTGGGGTGGAATTTTCAAAAACTGTGAAACACGTACTTATTCCTTTATTTCTAACCGAAAGGCAAAATACCAAGTTTCGTAGATATAACTTGAAAGATGACGGACTTTCATACAAACATTCTTCCCGTATTTAACCCTCTTGGGGGTAGAATTTCAATAAATCCTTTCTTAGTGGGTGTCTACTGTCTACGTCATAAAAGGAACCTAGTAGTCTAAGTTTCAAAAGCTTCTAACTCCTATGGATTAGGCTGTGCGTTGAGTCAGTCAGTTAGTCAGGACAAGTCTTTTTAAAAATATTTTTTTTAGGGTTAACCTACACTTAAAGATAACATCGCGAGGAAACCTACACACGTGAAAGTTCTCCATAAGTTTTCAAAGGTGTGTGAAGTCCGCCAGTTCGCATTGGGCCAGCGTGGTGGACTACCCTTCTCTGAGAGAAGACCTGCGCTCAGTAGTGAGACGTTAATAGGTTGCTTATGATGATTATGATAATTTAATTACACACCAAAACTTAAATGCAAGCAGTTTAAATAAATAATTGAATGTTGAAAAGCCACTCGGCAAATAATAATTACACTATGATTTATCAATAATAATAATTAATATTGATAATTATAATGAATTAATTTAATTAACTTATCTATCAGAGCAATTTGTGAAATTGTGCTATTGGTACGCGATGATTTGCATATTTTGCAGTACTGGTAAACAGATAAAATGCAAAATATTGTTCCCATTAGTAGCGTTTGAAGCCAGGTTATGCAATAAGTACCTACCTATTTCTTTAAGCACACAGTTTGAGCGCGGCGACCGAATCAAGAAATTCCGTAACGAAAATAAACCTAACACCGTCGTTCAGTAAGCGTTCAACATTTTAGAGGTTCGCAAGTAGCTCTGTTCGGCGCAGTTGGCGAGCGGCCGCTTTCTTTACCGTATGGTGTATGATGGCGCAGGTTCGAATCTCACTCGCGAAGTAGTGACAGTGCGCTTTTCTTGTTTGTTTGTTTTTAATTATTTTTTTGCATAATTTTTATTATGCAAAAAAAAAATTGCATAAATATTATAATTGCATAAGTTGATAAAAAATGCTATGCAATAGCTTTACCGCGGCAGTCCCCGAGTGCCACTTAATTTTTTTTTACAATAATGTCTCAAATAAAACAAATTTAAGTGTCTGTTTGTAATGTTAAAACAGCTATTTTTACTAAATGCGTAGGAAAGTACTATATTTTTTTTTATATTTACAGCAAAACATCAATTTTTAAAATTTTTGTCTGTCTGTTTGTTTAGGCTAATCTCGGGAACGGCTCGACCGATTTTGAAGGGACTTTCACTGCCAGATAGCAGATGATATGAGGAGTAACATAGGCTACTTTTTAACCGACTTTCAAAAAGGATAGATAGATAAATTCTTTATTGCTACACGCTTAAATAATATTTACAAGTCGTTTTTATTTACACAAGTTGTGTTTTTCTACCTATGTAATTATGTATATCGATATGACCATGAATTTTAAAGCAATTTGCTTGAATCTTTTTTTTCGATACAGAAACTTTGAGACATAGTCCCATGGAGATTTCGCAACAACTTCTTTGGCCGGACCTACGAGTATCTCGCATCTCTATCGGATCTATCTCTCGACCTACTTAAATTGTACGATATGGGATAAAGTTCTGTCATCTTGTGCATTTGCATAATGTTTTTCTGAAAAAGTACGAATATTTCTATCGAATACAATGCAAACAATATCCGCAATGACGTGACGGTAATACAATTTTTCATTAAAAAATATTTTTTTAAACATTTCTTCGGCTATTTAAATTAACGCATACCAAGCTTAATTTATTCGTATTTAATTGTTAACTATAAAGAATTTCGATTTCGGATGACGGGAATTTTGGTGTTATCGACTCCCAGACCATAGACTCATGTGGTATCGAAGGCGAAATCTCATATTAAACCAAATGGAGGGCGTTACCTCCAAGGGTCTTTAAATTAAATACATGCTGTATACTAAGTAGTACTTAAGTAGCATAATAAGATAATGAAGAAGCCCAATAGGTACACTTGTTAATAGATCTTACCTTGTACTTATTGTAGCGTTCTTCTTAATGATTAGACTAGCTTAACTGCTATCACACCTGATGGTAAGTGAATATGCAGCCCAAGTGCTCTCTCACTATTAGATTAAAATGCATTGGCTCAGCAAGAACGCCATTTTTAACCGATTTCAAAAAAGGAGGAGGTTCTCAATTTGTCGAAATCTTTTTTTTTCATGTATGTTCACCGATTACTCGAAGACTCCTGAACCGATTTGGAAATTATTTTTTTGTTTGAAAGGGTATACTTCTCAGGTGGTCCCATTTAAATTTTATCGAAATCAGTCAAGCGGTTTTTAAAAAATCAACAATAAATTATGTAACTACTTTGTAGTGCCGCGGGTGTTTGAAGTCGGTTTTTTAAAAATATTTTTTTATATTAAATTATAGCTATAGAGCTATAGAGAGAATTATAGCTATAATTAAAATAGGCATAATGACTTATTTCTTTTTCAAAGTAATACTTAGTAGCATATTTTATCCAACTGTACAATTAACTCATTTTTCAAAATTTCTGTCTCACCCCCTTTTACCTTGATTATGAACCACAGATTTAATTGCATAAACTTAGTATAAATAATGAAGACAAATACTTTGTGCATTTGATTATGTATTTAGTGCAACACGAAACTTTATGACTCCATTTTAGTTTTATGTAGATCCATCAGAATACCATTATCTACGCTTCGATCGGGATCCATGTGAAATGTTGTTTTTCTACCGTTCGTTACCATTTTTACTACTAGAACCGAAAAGCCCGAGCGATTCCTTTCTTGGGGAGAAGCTTTAAACAACATTTCTCTCTGTCACAGTACAGGACCACTACGTAAAATATGCGTGAATTCAGGGTACATCAGCTTTTGCTTTACCCGGATGAAATTCGTGCTGTGTGAACCAACTTTAATTAAAGTTGGTTCGCAAAGAACGGTGTTTTGGTGTGATTATATTCTCACAAATGGTGACATTATTATGTGCTATTTTTTCATGATGTGTATCCAACCAAGTAAATAGAGATTTATTACAATTCTTTACTAAATTAAGGTTTTTTGTGTAATTCAAAAAATTCAATCTTGTGGGCAGCCGGATGCCATGCCAATTTAACCCATGCAACTTTGTTAATATGTGTCATGGCGGTGTAGAATTTCGATTAGCAATTATTTGATATATTATTTTGTTTGTCTCCAAATAGCCAATGATCAGAGGCTTTAGTATACATTTTCAAGTTAACGTGAACTGATATTTAGTATCGAAATTATCATGCGGCAAAAAATAAAATAAGGCAAGTGTTGTGTACACCTTTAAGTGGCGTATCACACTGTACAAGCATTTGTATATATTCAGTTAGCATAGTTTTCATTGTTGGCGTACCTAAATAAATAAAAAAAATAAAAAAAATCATATAGTTTGACATCTCCAAGTACAAAATTACGCGCGGGTGTAGCGTTAGCTTGAAAAGTTACACAAGAGCCTCATACCGCAGAACTCCAGACCGTTTGTGGAGTTGTCGACGCATGACTTCTCCCAGGCGTGTTAGTCTGTAAACTACTAGAGCGGTACGTAAAGATCGTAAAAGTGTGAATGCGTTAAGAATGCGCATGAATTTCAGATAAACGCTCGGTTTAACTTCGACCAGTGTAGTAAAATGCGTAGTTAACTGGAATATTATGTAGACTGTGACAAAGACTTGTAAATACATAGGAGACGATATTTACTCAGCTAGAGGTCATTGCACTATATCGATCTATCGAAATTCGTATTTTTGTTAGTCTGGTTTACTAGAACAATTAGTGAGAAGATTGATTCGTGAACGTGGGCGTTCAGTGTTCAGTTCAGTTCGTCTGGGTCGGAAACTCTATGGAATTCGCCAATCTCCTTTGTCATTTAATAAGATGTCAAATTATGAACTGCCTCGAAAGTTAAACGAGTCGCAGGGAGCCGCTGGATTCAGGCGGCGCAAGACCAAGGCCTTTGGAAGTCCAAGCAAGAGACCTTTGTCCAGCAGTGGACGTCTATCGGCGAATGCATCGGGTAACTCCATAATCGCCGGACGCAAATCGCGGCGCCACATCAATAGCGCGATCTAGGCGCCGCAGGCATCGAATATAAATTACACTTAATTCCGTAGTAACGCTGGCTCCACGTCTCCAGATAATACATCTCTTGCGCTAAACAAACGTTGCCGATTTATCACTATCGTTAAAAGCCCTAATAGCGCGGACTGAAAATCGAAAGGACTACGGTTCAATCGCTTTTGTCCTCTTTTATTAAGACAAACCTATATTAGGGACTTACCTATTTGGTAACTCCCTAAACTCTCAACTCGTTACACTGTTTGCTTATTTTAAGTGATAAGATAAGGTACTAGTCATCTCAGGTTGGCTAATATTGTTTTTACCCGACTGCCATTTATGTTTGTAAATTTCTTTATTACCTCGTATCTTCCAAACGGCTGAATGGATTTCGACAGTTAAGGTACCGTCAAAACCAAGTGGCCAGCTGTTTGGAAAAAAAAACAAAATGGCGGATTTGTAACCAAACCTATTGAGTAGGGTATCAAAATAAAGGGAATTTTAATATGTGGACTGAAAATAAACTGTCTATATCACAAAATCGAAAGAAATCTAATTAGTAAAAACTAAAAAGGAAAATTCACTATACGATGGCTAAGTTATGAATTATGATGATGATACGCGATATTAATGAAAATGCATCCTCGATCAATATTGTAGTATTCTGTCTAGTAAATATCATTCGTCTATGATTCTGTCATATGTGTCGTTCGAAACAACGAATATGACGTGGCACGGACCCATGTCTTGTCCAAAAACCCGTAGGTACTGTGCTTTGCTTGTAGGACCTCAAAAAAACTCAAAAAAAGGCATACAATGTGATGTCCAGGTTATAATGGTTCCTAAGCAATGTATAATGCAATGCGAAGATAGGTATTACCACGATCCAGAATAGTGACATGAATTCAGTGTCGATCACAACATCGATACAGCTGTAGCATTCCTTATGCTACAGCTGTATCGTGGCTCGGACCCATGTCTGTCTGTCATGCCGAACACCAAAGTCGGTCTACATAAGGAGCATGGTTCCGCGCCACGTCCCTATCGCGCTTTGCTTGCAGGAACTCCAAGGGATAAATTGTGATGGCCAGGTTATGGTGATAAGCGATGCATAATGCAACGCGCGATCAATATTCCCTGTCGGCCGGACGCGGGCCGCGCCGCCTGCGCCACATCAATAGCGCGATCTCAGAGCCGCCAGCGTATCGAATATAAATTACACTAAATTATAGTACACGCATGAAATGCACTCTACGTGCTGCGGACAAGGGTTGCCAACGCTAGGAAAAAAAATTAAAAATAATTTGTTTGTTTAAGTGGCCTGCCTATACATGACAACTCAAGACTCTGGTAGAGTCTTGAGTTGTCATGTATAGGCAATAGTGCGTTGGAAAGTCTTGTGTAAGTAGAACATTTGCACTAAGTACTATTAACAATGAAAACGAACTATTCCGTAATACATCGTACTTTTAGTACATCGACCGCTCGGCTCCAGAACGAGCGGGAAACAAGGTATCAGAAAATTATAGTTCATCGTACATTTAGTACTTCATTTCTTGTGGACCTGTTTAGTCTGTGGTTCTGTCGCTTGGCTCGGAACTACTATAACAAAACACTGCATTTATATAGCATAGTATTTACTGTATTGTAAATCTGTTTTGAAAAGAGCAACCGCCGAGTTTCTTGCTGGTTCTTCTCGGCAGGAAAGGCATTCCGAACCAGTGGTAGATTCATTGACTATTCAAAAGCACTTGTAAAAGTTTATTTGAATAAAAAATATTTCTATTCTATTCTATACTATACTAATAGTATCTACCAGAAGTCCGAACTGGTAGTCTTTTGAATGTACCAGTTCAGAGCGCTCCTTTTAGTGACCGAGCAAGAACAAAAGTAGATTCTGCTGAGGAGAGCCGGCAAGAAAAGTCTGTCTATAACTTAATATGTATAAATTTTGTTATATACTACTATATTAAAATGTACACAATCCCTAAACTAATCGAAACTGACAGGTCTATATTCTATCTCTCTGACATTGACAGGTCTAATTCTATCCCTTTCAAAATGCTCCCTGCGGAAAAGGATAGCACTAGATTTATATAGACCTGTCAGGTTAGTTTAGTCACAGAATATATAATAGTATGGTTTAGTGCACCCAGTCTAAAAATGTTTGGTACAGTGCAGTGTACCGATAGCAATCGCGTCTGGTCTTGCTGCATCAAGAAATACATAAATTCAGCCAATCAGAGGTGCGATGGTCAGAAAGTTGCCGATCAAAATCTTATTCATTTAACGGCATTAGCGTCAAAGTAAAATATTCCTTGACTGTATTGATTTAAAGTCACAAATTCAGTACAAACGATTTTAACATGGAGCGTTATGGAGCGTATCGTACATATCTAAATTTATAAGAATGCATACACGAAATTGAGCTCCAATTCAATTCACTTAAGGTTTATTTTACTTTGACTTAATGCCACTAAATGAATAAGATGTTGATCGGCAACTTTTAGTCAATCGGGGGGCAGAGGCCATTGCAATCGTCACACTGAAGCAATAGTTTCTATAGGGTTTCAACTTCCATAGTCCCTACACAAAGGGTTCCAACGGGAGCCTATTAGTAAGCCTCCGCTGTCCGTCCGTCCGTCTGTTAGCGGGCTGTATCTCATGAAAGATACTTGAAATTTTCACAGAATGTGTATTTCTATTGCTGTTATAACAACAAATAAGTAAAATTGAAAATTATAAAGATTCTCAATACAATAAACTTTTCTTTTTGATCGATCTCTTACCTAATAAATAATAGGTTTTTTTTATTCGATGACAAGTATTCCCGTACGATCGTACAAGAACGCTGTTTGTTGCCTTATAACTGGGAGGTCTTGGGTTCGATTCCCGGCGGGGTCAATTTGGGAATTTATAATTTCTGAATTGTATCTGGTCTGGTATGGTGGGAGGCTTTGGCCGTGGCTATAGTTAACACCCTGCCGTCAAAGACGTGCCACCAAGCGATTTAACGTTTCAGCACGATGGTGTGTAGAAACCAATTAGGGGTATGGGTTGAATACACTGCCATACCCCTTCCCAGTTAGCCCGCTACCATCTAAGACTAAATCGTCACTTACCATCAGGTGAGATCGCAGTCAAAGACGAAACCTTCGGGTGCGGGTACAACACGCACTTCGCCGGTTTTTTCAGACAGCAGAATAGACACTTTTAATATCTGACAACCTTAGTGCGCGTCGCCATTTTGAAATCATTTATGTAGTAGATATTCTATGCAACGCGGCGGGCGGTAATCCAGTGTTTCCATATTTTGGTACCTTTCTATAGCATTCGGTACCTTTCTACCGCATTCGGTACCTTTCTATCGCATTCGGTAACTTTCTATCGCATTCGGTACCTTTCTATAGCATTTGGTACCTTTCTATAGCATTTGGTACTTTTCTAAATTATAGAACTAGCTGAGGCCCGCGACTCCGTGGTTTTATGTTTTAAAATCCCTCGGAACTCTTTGATTTACCGGGATAAAAAGTAGCTTATGTCACTTTCCAGGTCCTCAACTATACCCATGCAAAAAATCACGTCAATCCGTAGCTCTGTTGCGGCGTGATTGAAGGACAAACTAACAAATCAACAAACACACTTTCGCATTTAAAATACATACTAGCTGATGCCCGCGACTTTGTCCGCGTGGATTTAGTTATTAAAATCCAAAGAGAACTCTTTGATTTTCCGGGATGAAAGTAGCCGATGTCACTCTCCAGGTTCTCAACTATACCCATGCAAAAAATCACGTCGATCTGTAGCTCTGTTGCGGTGTGATTGAAGGACAAACCAACAAACAAACACACTTTCGCATTTATATAAATCCACGCAGACGAAGTCGCGGGCATCAGCTAGTACATTTTTTTTTATTCGATGACAAGCTAGTCCTTGACTGCGCTCTCACCTGATGGTAAGTGACGATGCAGTCTAAGATGGTAGCGGGCTAACTTGGAAGGGGTATGGCAGTGAACATTCAACCCATACCCCTAATCGGTTTCTACACGCCATCGTGCCGGAACGCTAAATCGCTTGGAGGCACGTCTTTGACGGTAGGGTGGTAACTAGCCACGGCCAAAGCCCCCCACCAGACAAAACAACATAATAACTGATGCCCGCGACTAATATATAATATTTATAATAATAGTGTGATTCATTTTTAGAGAACCGACAAAGAGATTTATTTTACAAGTATGCTTGTGTTAGCGAGTCGTATTGTAGGCTTATTTCGCAAATGAAATTCTATCCCCCAGTCGGCCAAGTTATTAATTATACCTTCTTAGAAAGTTTCCTCCTAATGTTTCATCTGAACGAATCAATTAATCTCTTGCAACGTTTGTAAAGCTGAACGTCCAACGTCTAAAACACAGCGAACATCTAACTAATACGATGTATGTACACTATTTTGTAGATGTGTGTCATTCTGGCTTTGGTAAATTTTAATTTGTACTCACTCATGATAAAACTAAAGTGAATGGCATGTTATAATTTCAAATCTCTAGGTCCATTTGGTGGTTGTAGGGATGTTATAAGTCAGTCAATGTAGCTAAGCTCCCGAAATGCTATGTTCCCGAAAATTGTTAGCTACTGAATAAATTCAATCTTTTCTTTCTAGAAACTATTTTCAATTGACGGCCAATACAAAACTCTTCTACAAACCTCGGCTGGGCAGCGTTCGGGAAGCTCCGAGATGTCTTCTCGTCCAAAATCCCTCAGTGCCTGAAGACTCAAGTCTTCGAACAGTGCGTGTTGCCAGTGTTGACTTACCGATCCGAGACATAGTCGCTAACTATGGGCCTCATAAGAAGGCGAAGGTTCACCCAGCCCAGCGAGCGATGGAGAGAGCTATGCTCAGTATATCCCTGCGAGATCAAATCAGAAATGAGGAGATTCGTAGGAGAACCAAATTCGCCGACATAGCTCAGCGTGTCGCGAAACTGAAGTGGAAATGGGCGAAGCACATAGTTCGAAGAGCTGATGGTCGTTGGGGTCGGTCCCAAGGTGTTGGAGTGGCGACCCCGCACCGGAAGACGGAAACCTGTGGAAGTCCATGCAGGAGACGTTTGTCCAGCAGTGGACGTCTATAGGTTGATAAATAAGAAGAAGACAAACCTCTTTGCTGAAAATCATTGGCTATCTATGTGCAGTTCTTTTTTTTAAAATATTTTTAAAAAGTAAATCTGTCACTCTTTTGTTTGTAACAATGGACGTCTCGCGGGATCTCATTTTTCGATCTCACGCAAGATAAATTTTTTTAATGGTTCGAAAGCTGGTTCAGCTTTCAAGCTGGGCTAGAGGGGAATATTTTGAAAAGTTGTAAATAAACTTTTTCACATTCCTAGCATTTTTCATTTCACTAACCACTTTTTGAACAGCCCAGGCTGCCCACGTTTAAAGAAAAAGATATCATTTCCAGTTCTAAAAGAAGCTAAAGATTTACGGTCAATATACTTGTATCATGTATTGTAGTTTTAGTCATCACTCATCACATCACACTATCACATCATATCACACTAATAATATTATAAAGACGAAAGTTTGTATGTGTATTTTTGTTACTTTTTCACACAAAAACTACTGGACGGATTTGGCTGAAATTTGGAATGAAGATAGATTATATGCATTAATATATAGGCTACATTTATCCCGGAAAATTAAAAAGTTCCTGGGGGAAACAAAAACCTTAAACCACGCGGACGAATTCGCGGGCACCATCTAGTTATTTTATAAAGAGTCAACTTTTGTATTGTGTGTGTTGAAATAATGCCATACTTTTCAGTTCTCTTCAAGTAAAAAAAATATTCTTATGAAAATGTTGAACCTAAATCTATATTCAGTGGGCATGCAGCTTAAAGCGCCAGTGTTTGCGAGGCGACACTCTGTCGTACTCTCGGAGTACCTCAATTTATTGCCGAGTGCAGCGCCGACTAATGTCTCCTAACAATGGAAATAAAACTGGCCTTTTGCTAAATAAATCAAACTGAGAGGTAATGGTGAAATGTTTATTATATTATGATTTGTCGACATAGGTCTTTTTTTTATTCGATGACAAGATTGACTGTGATCTCAGCTGATGGTAAGTGACAGTGCAATCTAAGATGGTAGCGGGATAACTTAAAAGCGGTATGGCAGTGAACATTCAACCCTGTTTCTACATGCCATCGTGCCGGAACGCTAAATCGCTTTGCGGCACGTCTTTGACGGTAGGGTGGTAAGCTAGTAACAAGCCACGGCCTAAGCCTCCCACCAGACCAGACCAGAGACAATTCAGAAAATATAAATTCTCAAATTGCTGCCGCCCGGAATCGAACCTGAGACCACCCAGTTATAAAATCACAGAGCTCAACACTGCGCCAGGGAGGTCATCTCTTGCTAGGAACAAGACCTTATGCCGCTTTATTCTAGAGCTAGACTCGAGCGACACTCACAATTTAAAACGTTTACACCTGTGCGGTTAGTCCGAGTTCGTAATAGTAAACGATGATATTAGCATCAAAGTAAAATGAACCATAATAGTATAGATTTAAAGTCATAAATTCAAAACAGACAATTTTAATTCGGAGCGTTTTAATTTGGAGCTATTTCGAAATTGACCTCTTCTAACTCAATACTGTTATAGTTTATTTTACTTTGATGGTAATGTCATAGTTTACTATATTTTATCTACTCCAGCATCGAAAAGTTCCAATTTCGAATTTGACAGCTGAATCGAAATGAACCCTCTTTCGGTTTTGCTTCTCATTTCGATGCAGCTCGTTGTATGGGAGCTGAATCGAAATGGTTATCTTCTTAAAATAGAATACCTAAAGCTAAGGCTCTGAGTTCTGGCACTTTTGTACCGTTCATACGACAGAGGCGCCACAGGCGGCTGGTGGCGGCTTACGGAGTTACTTTTTGTTACTAATTGAGCCTACGGCGTATTTTGTTAATGATTTTATTTTCCTTGTCGTAGATAAAATCTTGTATGCAACTGAACGTAATTAGTCATTTTAATTCTCGTACTATCCTATTTTGATACTCGGCAAGCCTCGTATCAAAAAACAGCACTCGAATTAAAATGACCCTCATTACGATGCAGTTGCATAAATAGCTATTATAGTATCTTGCACTAAGCGTACATAATACAGATACACTCAACGCCTGAAAAGCCTAGTTTCAATACAAGGTCACTTTCCAGGCACATTGAAACCCCATCTGTTCATCAGGTAGCCAGAAAAGAAATTCAAAAAAAATCAAAATTCAAATAATTTATGTCACGTAGGCCAACCTGTGGTTCTTTTGACACGTCATGACTCTACCACCGGTTCGGAAAGCGGATTCTGCTGAAAGTTAAAGAACGTTGTTGGTGAAAACGGCCTAGACTCAGGTAGGCAAAAAAAATCGGCCAAGTGCGAGTCGGGCCTCGCTCTTTTAGGGTTCCGTTAAAAAAAATTAAATTAAAAGATTTCCATCTACCCACCTACCCATTTTAATTTAATTTTTTTAATTTAATTTAATTTTTATTATTTGTTGTTATAGCGGCAATAGAAATACATAATATGTGAAAATTTCATCTGTCTATCTATTACGGTTTACGAGATACAGCCCGCTGACAGACGGACGGACGGACGGACGGACGGACGGACAGCGTAGGCTTAGTAATAGGGTTCCGTTGGTACCCTTTGGGTACGGAACCCTAACTAGCGTTTTTTTGAACCTAAAACGTGAAACGAAGTCGTGGGCGTTGTATGATAATGAAGTGTGCTAATAAAATATCGATCGCGATCGAAATCGCCGTGCAGTCGCACGCAAGGTCAACTTTACAACTGCTGTTCGACCATCCGCCATTGATTTCTCCTTGTGACGTAATCGGCGACGCGACGCCCGCCGCGCCGCGCGCCGTCGACTTTGTTATGTTGGCGGCAGATGCGGACACCATAATGTTTGTATCTTAAGAGGATTGTCTAGTTGAAAATTTTCATACAAAAAGCTTCAAAAAGCGATAACGTTTTGCTACCCGTAAATGTTGTCCAATGTTCATAATTTTTTGAAATGTTGCAGATACAATGAAAAACTATGCCCGTACGTTTTAATTTTAAAGAATTATTGCTTATGTTAAAAGTTATTAGTGACTAAATATCCATATTTTTGACTAAAAAACTACCTCGACTAATTTTATTTTTTTAAATTTAACTAAACTGAAATACTAAAAAAATGAAACGTACGAGCCTAGATTAAGGTGTACTGAATCTAATGAGACCAAAATTGTCTAATTTTGTAAACGTTTAGGGGGGTAAAAACGTTATGACCCGAGACAATATTTCAAGAATAAAATTTAGGCAAATAACTCCTGGACTTGCAACTCTCTCTATCGCACGATGCGGGTCGGGCAGCGAAGCGTTGTGAAACAGATAGCATTTTGGAAAATACCTACTCGCGTCGCGTTTCGTCACTAGACACTACTCTTAAGGGATAATAAGGGGAATTGAACGGTCAAATGAATATCAGGACGCGCGCGTCGGGTTCCATACTATATCATCATCATCATCATCATCATCAATAGCCTATAGCAGTCCACTGCTGGACTAAAGGCCTCTCCCAAGTGGAGGGTTTGCCCATAATCACCACGCGGGGCAGACGGGTTGGTGATCGCAGTAGATGGTAGTAGTAGCACAGAGGACGCTGCTGCCCGTTCTCTGTTATATTCCCTTAGTCGCCTCGTACGACACCCGCGGGAAGAGGAGAGGTGGGGACAACTGTATTCTGATCTGCCGTCACCACACGGCAAGATATATTATTACTATATATTTTACATATATACAGCATATTTAAGAGGGAGTACTTACATATGTAATTTTTAACCGACTTCAAAAAAGGAGGAGGTTCTCAATTCATCGGAATCTTTTTTAGGGTTCCGTACCAAAATGGTAAAAATGGAACCCATATGGTGAGACTTTCTCCGTCCGTCCGTCCGTCCGTCCGTCCGTCCGTCTGTCACAGTCGATTATTTCAGTAACTATTAAAGCTATCGACATGAAATTTGGCACAGTTGTGTATAATAGTGGCCCAACATCATTGGAATAAAGAAAAATTGAAAATTATTTTTAGTTTTATTAAAAAAGGGGGAAAATCGGGGGTTTGAAATTTCAAAGTAAAATAACTATACCGAGTGGGGTATCATATGAAAGGCCTTTACTTGTGCATTCTAAAACAGTTTTTTTATTTATTTCTATATATAATAGTTTTTGAGTAATCGGCCAAAATGTCGAAAAAAATACCGTTCCCCCCCCCCCCTTAACTCCGAAGTTTACCAATCTAAAAATCTGAAATAATTATGGTCAATAGAGGTTTATGTATATTTTACAGGAAAAATAAAATCAACGCGAAAAACACTTTAGTTTAATTAAAAAAGGGGGAAAATCAGGGGTTTGAAATTTCAAAGTAAGATAATTATACCGTGTGGGGTATCATATGAAAGGCCTTTACTTGTGCATTCTAAAACAGTTTTTTATTTATTTCTATATATAATAGTTTTGAGTAATCGGCCAAAATGTCGAAAAAAATACCGTTCCCCCCCCCCTTATCTCCGAAGTTTACCAATCGAAAAATCTGAAATAATTATGGTCAATAGAGGTTTATGTATATTTTACAGGAATACAGGAAAAATAAAACCAACGCTCTAACTAGCATAGTTTTTTTATATTAACAATAAACCTCTACAAACAAAGTTAACGATAAATAAGCAAATTAATATAATATTATCGTTTTACTTTTACTTTTGGAGTACGGAACCCTCGGTGCGCGAGTCCGACTCGCACTTGGCCGGCTTTTTTTTCATGTATGTTCACTGATTACTCGAAGAGGCCTGAACCGATTTGGAAAATTCTTTTTTTGTTTGAAAGGGTCTTCCCAGGTGGTCCCATTTTAATTTTATCGAAATCCGTAGAGCAGTTTTTAAAAATCATCAATAATTATATACCTTGTAGTAGTGTAACACCCGCGTGTTTGAAGTCGGTTTTTTAAAAAAATATATATATAAAATTATATCATACAATGTCTTCTTTTACATTTTAAAATCTGTAATGATTTAAGATAAGACGCCTGAGTTTAAATTAATGGAAAAAAAAGAGCCTTGACGGACGGACAACAAATCGAACCTATAATTTTTCCGTTTTTTTTTTCGGATCCTTAAAAAATATTATCATCAACCATGGGATTGGTTACGGGATTGCTTAAGAATGATTGTTACAGTAAGACGATCGCAATCAACTCTGATTGGCCGATACTCTACGTCAATCACCATAATAATTGAGACTGTAGCAAGTGTAGCAACTAGCAATGATTGATGCAACTTTTCCACAATCGACAACACAACTTTTGACGCTATAACGTCTTATAAATCGATGAACACCGGCTGCACGCACGAAAAAGTGTCACGTTCCGCCTGAGCCTGCGCGTGCAAGCGAGACCGCGGAACAAGCGATAGAGAGGCACGATCGGCCCAAGCGTTGGCTTGTGACTAGAGAAATTTGTAATTTTCAATTAACTCCTTCTTTGTAATATATACAAAATAATTCAATTCAATTCATATAAGTATGCAAATTTTAGTCAATGTTTCTTGACGTTATCACGTAAAACTATCGTCCGTAAACCGACTTTACAGACAACCAATTTTTTTTAGGAATAACCAAGTCTTGGAAACCGAAAAAAATTGAACCGGTTTCGGTCATTAACCCCGGAATGTAAAATAATTCGGTAAAGGCTTCGGTTTTGAATATTTCTACGAATATCTCCACCAATAATTAATTTATATAAACAACAAGTATTTTTTGTTAATGTTTCTCATTAAATGCTAACGCAAAAATCTACTAACTAAAACTAAAGCATGTAAAAATCTAAGTATGTATTTTGATTAAATTCAAATCCAAAATTAATTATTTCACGTAGGCCAACCTATGGCTCTTATGACACGTCATGATTCTACCATGCATCGGTGCGGAAAGCGGATTTTGCTGCGAGATTTTAAAATAAATAGCCATATATATCTCTTCTATATATATATTATATATATATAAGATATATATATAATATCTTCTATATATCTATATATCTCTTGATCACAGTTGGAGACCCTACAAGATACGGATACGCAAGTTTAGTACTTTTTGTTCTGGCGCCTGCAATCCCTTAGGAATGGGTTTGTATTTAATGACGGTTTTGATTACAAGCTCATCTCTTTTGAATAAATTGGTTATTTTTGACTACCAAGCAAGTATAGTTTTAAACCACCTTTTCATACTACTACAGCTTAACACTTAACGTACATATCTTAATAATTCTTACACGCTTTACTACTACATCTTATAATACTTACCGATCTGTAGGATGTGAAAATTGATATTTACCTGCAAGAAAAAAGAGTTTTATTAGTATTTATTTGCTGTTATGTTTACTAAAATATACGAATAAAATTAATGGTCCAGAAAGCAGTCTTCAAAATGTTTAATGGCCTCAAGTCAACTAATGGGCTAATTTCCTTGAGAAATCGAATAAAAAAACCTGGCCAGATGCTATTACAGTTGGCAAATTTGTCTGAACTATATTTAATAATTAATTAAAACAGCAAACATTTTTAGCAGAGACCATGAACGTTGTTCGGTACTAGATGGTAAAGAACTCAATCATAATTCATAACACGTATAATGTATATAAATGTATTTTGCCTGCGACTTTTATCGCATGGAATTAGGTTTTATTAATCCCACAGGAATCTTCAAAAATCACATCGAACTGCAGTTGTTCCGTTATTGGGCGATTGAAGAACAAACCAACAAACACGCTTACATCATTATAGAATAGGTACTGATACGAGCCACTTCTTCAGTGTATATAGATTAGATATATATATCTATAGATTGTAGATTAACGTTTTAAAATTCAGTGGGAACTCTGATTTTTCAAAATTAAAAGTATACTATGTTCTTCCTCAGGATGCTATTTCCTGACAAAATTTTGCCGAAATTAATTCAGTGATTTAGGCGTAAAAAGGTAATAAATAGATAGACATTTATGTTCGCGTTTATGATATTAATGGGTATAGATTCTATACCATTAATGTCACCGGATCAATAATTTGTGTTTAATTATTGTGAATGTTGTCTTCAGTGTTGAAATTTATCTTTCGTTTATAAATGTTCAATTTGCATAATTAATAGTTTTTGTACAATAAAACAAGTGTAAATTAAAAATTTTATTTTTTAAAAACAAGCTTTTAGTAGCTGGATAAATCGTCAGACCTGGATATCATCTAAGACGAGAGTACGTCGTTTCATTACAGAGTTTCTATGACCACCTTCCAGCTCCACCATCATCAGATCAGACCCTGGTAACCATCTAAATACAAAGTACTCGTCAAGACGAATCAAACAAGCCGAAACTCGATGGGGTTGCGTCGTTTCAGTACAGAGTTTCTATGAACACCTTCCAGCTCCATCATCAGACCCTGGTTACCGTTGAAAGACAAACTACTCGTCAAGGCGATTTAAACGAGCCCAAACTCGATGAGGTTGTGTAGTTTCATTGCGAAGTTCCTATGGCCACCTTCCAGCTGCATCATCAGATCAGCACCATGTCATCATAATATTGCATCGTCACGCGATTTACACGTGTATGCAAAATTTCAGCTCAATCGGCAACCGGGAAGTGGATCAAATTTAATTTGCAAGATTTGATGACAAGCATCGTTGATGACAACATCGGGACAGGTGAAACTAAATAAAAGCTTTGTAATAAGGGCCATTTTTGCACTATATCGCAGTCAAATAATTGCGATCAATTCGTAAGATCGCCGTTACAGATGCTGCACAAGGGTTTTCTTTCAGAACGATAATGTTTTTGCCAGAGATCACCGCTCTGTCAAAATGCGGTTTGAATAATCCTACTAATATTATAAATGCGAAGATTTGTTTGGACGGATGGATGGATGTTTGTTACTCTTTCACGCCACAACGAATGATCCGATTTGGCTGAAAGGAATAGTGATAAGCTCATGCCCAGGATTAACACATAGGCTACATTCTATCCCGGATAATTAAGCAGTTCCCGCGGGAATTAAAACCTTAATCCATGCGGACGAAGTGCAGGCATCATCTAGTAATTAATAAAATAATGTATCTACAGTACCCGGCGATATATATTGCACATCGGCCTTTGTAATAAAACGCTATTTCTATTCTATTGCAAGGAAAGCTAGCCAGAAATTCACGTAGTAATTACTGAAATCTCTTCACAATCGGCGAGCACATCACGTAACATATATAAAAAAAATGCAGTCGAACTGTGAATAGAATAGAATAGCGTTTTATTCCAAAGGCCGATGTGCAATATATATCGTCGGGTACTGTACAAAATACGTAGTCCCTAAAAATCAATTCACAATCCCACCCCAGTTTAATGCTAGTTATATCTATCTATAATAGAATTTATCGATACCTAACTTTTTTGAAAACGTTGCTAGGTATAACTTATCGAAAGATTATTATTAGATTGGAACTGGACGTAAGTGGGCAAGTATCCCAGGCGCAACAGGATTGAATTAGAACTAAAAAAAGTATGGGCATATCTCGCAAACTTCCTCTACCTGTCGATGAAAAAATACACCCTTTGTCCATAAATCTCAGGAAAATCGGTCCAATCGAGATCCTCCTCTTTGTTGAAAGTCGGTAAAAAAGTCGTAAAAAGTCTCAAAGTAGGTACCCGTTGCGTTGGCAAAGATCGCGATCCAGATCTGTCAAACGAGAGTTGAAAATAATGCTGGCTTATTTTTGTCGGGAACTCAGAAATATCACTGGCTCCTCAGTTATGAAGAAATATGGCTGCGGGTTAATCGGGCCATGCGCATTTTAGACGGAGAGATTGTAGGAATCTTTGAAGATATCTACATAACTCCACTAATATCTTTAACTTTACTGCTTTAATATTGTACTATAAGTGATTTCGTTTATTTCTTTGGGGTAATCTTTAAAATTACTGAAGCAATTTTAAAAATGTTTCACTGGTTATTAGAATGGATTTAAGCCATTTTAGTACATAATAATTCAATGATTTAAGCAAAGAGAATGTAATCACTACGTTTTAACAGTCGGGACTCCCATACAAAGAAATGAACGTGCCCTAGCGAACAGCACAAAAATAAAAAACTAATTTTCAGTCAACTCTCAAGGACTGGAGGTGAACTCGGTAGGTGCGACAGAGAAAAACACTTTAGAGTAAGATAAATAAATAGAGCCGCCATTAAAATTAGCGCACGTGTCATACAAAAAAATTCTCTCCGAAGTTGCGCCAGCCTGGATTTAAGGTTGTACTATATTTACTTATTACTGACAACGATCACTTTGGGTTGCTAGATCCAAGATTAATTAGCAATAGTGTTGCCCATATTTTTTTTCTACTATTTTCATAATTTATAACTCTATGTTTTTGTCAAGTGTTGTAAGTACATCAAGCTATACTATGTAGGCCAACTTGTGGCTTTTATGACAAGTCCAGACTCTTGCTTTGCCGAGCGATTTGCCAGGACCTTTATAAATGCAAATATATTATATTACTAGATGACGCCCGCGACTTCGTCCGCGTGGATTAAGATTTTTGATTCCCGCGGGAACTTTGTCTTCTCCTTCTTCTTTTCTATTTCCTGAATAAAAAGTAGCCTTTGTGTTAATCCAGGGTATAATCTATCTCCATTCCAAATTTCAGCCAAATCCGTCCAGTAGATTTTGCGTTAAAGAGTAACAAACATACACACACACAAACTTTTGCCTTTATAATAGATATTAGTGTGATAAGGATCCCACGAGCTCTTAGAGTAACAACGGTGGGGTTAAGCGTGGCACTCGCATTTGTTTTCACGAAAGTCAACCGATTCTGGATTTATAAGCGCCCGCGTCGTATCTCATAAACGTTGCACAATACGGTGAAATAGGTCATCTGGATCCCGCGCTCATGCGTTCGTAAACATAAAGATAACCACTTTTTAAGGTGGAAGACACGGTTCTGCCCGCGAAATTCAAATTTAATTTGGTTTTTCGCAATTTGTAAACTAATACGACAAAGTAGGCTTATGGCATTCTAATTGCGACAATGGCAGTATCATCTTCACAGGTTTATATAAAAATCTTTACTTGAAAGTGTCCAGTTTAAGAAATTAATCAAAATATCGACTAATTTGTGAGTAACTCACGTCCAACTCAGTATTTTGATTAATTTCTTAAACTGGTCACTGTCAAGTAAAGGTTTTTATGTAAACCTGTGAAGATGATAATTCCACTGGCGCAATTAGAAGGCCATAAGCCTACTTTGTCGTATTAGTTTACAAATTGCGAAAAACCAAATTAAATTTGAAAATCGCGGGCAGACCCTTGTCTTCCACCTAATCATAAATATGATGTTTTGTTTTGACAAACTACTTTTTCGAATAACCCTTCTCTGAGAGGAGACCTGTGCTCAGCTCAATAGTGAGCTGTTGATGGGTTGCTAATGATGATGATGATGATGATGATGATGACTTTTTCGAAATAGGTAGGTAGGTACTTCCGAACATCATCCAACAGTTTTTCAAAATCGGTCAACATGTCTGTTCCAACCGAGCGATCCAGGGCTGTTCAGGTAGTCTAGTACTTTATGAAACACGTGTAAGTTATTCACCCTTAGCTGAAGAGTAAATATTACAGTGTAGGTATAATATAAGGAGTAAGGAGCGAACTGCCAACTTGAAAGCAGCCTCTGAATAGGGTTTTTACTATGAAAGTTAGTGTTTTATGCGTTACAGCGTACCCTTTTGAAATGAGGGTAGAAGCTGTCCCTAAGTGCTTCAAACGTGGGGTGCGTGTAGCTTGGATGTAGGGCTGGCAACTACGGAAGTAAGATTGCAGTGGGGATTCAGATTTCCTCTCTGTCAGATAATAGAAGTACGTTTCCCCATTCTAAGACACTTGTACTCTAAGATTTTATCTCACTGGAGGATAAAAAACATGTACTCAACATTATTTATTCGCTGCATACGCGTAAACAATAAGAATAGAATAGAATTATTTTTTATTCAAATAAACTTTTACAAGTGCTTTTGAATGGTCGGTGAGTCTACCACTGGTTCGGAATGCTCTTCCTGCCGAGAAGAACCAGCAAGAAACTCGGCGGTTACTCTTTTCAAAACAAGTTTACAATAGGTACTTAGGTATAGGCTATGTATGCAGTGTTTCCACAATGAGGGGAAGTTCCAAAAATTGCAAATTTACAATTCAAAACGTGTTAAGACGAGCAGATAAGCAAGAAAGCCTTTAAAATATTTCAATATAATTTCATTCTTTCAACCTATTTCAACATTATTTAAATATTATAACTTTTAACGATTTGTGAAAAGGGTTGAAAAGGGAGACAGAGTTTAAAATCAAGAAGCATATTTCCTAACCAAAGCTCGCAAAGACGAAGTTGTGGGCATCAGCTATTACAAGATAAAGCTTATAATAAAACGAATGATAAGGCGATAATTGCATTATCTCGCATATATTTAAGTAATGAGCAATGTGAAAAATGTGAAGTGGAATGATGAATATGTGAGTAAAAAATATGCATAATGTACGATTCAGACTAGACGGAGCGCATCGAACCGCAACGGCAACGTAATAAAGTAAATTGAAATGCATAATTTGGTAATTAAAGTTCAAATCTCTAAGATTTGAACTTTAATTATGCCCCTGACTACCGCACTTTCCGCGGTACTACTTGTATTTATGTCACACATGCAAAATAGTTATTTATTCAACAAGATAGCAAAGATTCCTTTTGTTGCGAATGCCTAGTTTGAATCCCGAGCGAGCGAAGGATTCTAATTTAGAAATCACGAGCATAGCGAGTGATTCTTATTTAGAATCCTGCGTGTAGTGAGGGATTCAAAGGCACAATAAACAAAAACTTTGCTATCGTGTGATACATACAACTTTGCACCTCAATAGCGAAAAAATACAAGATGGAAGAAAAATAATTATTGAAACACTAAGGAATTTTTACATTCATGTATATAAAGTACTTAAATATGATAAAACCACAGTTTCTGAGCAGGTCTTTATACCTTTAGCAAGTCTCCAATCGTTCAAGTATTTTTTACAGACTTTTCCGGAAGAAATTCAGCGTTAGACACTGATTCCTATAATTCTGATAGTGTTAAATTATCACTAGAATCACTAATTTTGTTTCTTTTACAACTTTAATAACAATTAGGTATCTACAAAGAAGTTAGGTACGTAATTATTAAGTTATAGATCACATAGACAATTTTTCTTTTGTTTTCCCGCCATGTTTTATTCCTTTATTGTCTGCGTTCGGAATTGTCATTCATAAAATAAAAAAAAAAGACGGGTTGCACTCCGGGAGTGCCGGCAGAAGTGAAAACTTGATTATTAACGTTGAGCATGTTTGATATTTTGGAATGGTTAGGGAATAATTTTGCACCAATTGCTTTATCAGTATAAAAGTACTATCATTTATGTGGTAGAATACAATATTCATTTATTGCGCTATCGTACACAAACATGACAATTTATATTACATTAAAATGCCATTAAAAGCCCTGCGCTGCCTAAACGAAACAGTAGGCCCAGGCATACATTTTCGCCGCGCCGTAGAGAGGGGATAGCTGTCTACTCTCCATCCGTCTTACGCTTTTTCGATCAGGTCACGTGTCCTGACGCGAGTTTAAGATTTTATACCCATTACAGAAAAAGTGCTCAACGCCGCTAAAGAAGTTTTCACTTCAATAATCAGTAATGATTTATTTTTAATTTTCTTTTATGTTTCATGTTGTTTTACCGAATTATAAAATCTAAAACACATTTTAACAAAAAAGTCAATAGTGAAACTTGACTTTTTTGTAAAAAAGAAATAGTGAGAAAGTGAACTTCTCTATTTTTATGAAGTCCGATCAGTGAACCCGAACTTTTGGCAACCCTTGCCTGTAGGAAGCAATTAGTGCGGCACAACCCTGCCGCGCCCGAGAGAGGTAGAGGCGGTCGGGGTCGCACTTACTTATAATGAGGCCTGACTAGAATATGGCATCTTCTTCTTCTTCTTTATCAACCTATAGACGTCCACTGCTGGACAAAGGTCTCCTGCATGGACTTCCACAGGCCTCGGTCTTGCGCCGCTTGAATCCAGCGGCTCCCTGCGACTCGTTTGATGTCGTCGGTCCACCTGGTGGGGGGTCTGCCAACACTGCGCTTCCCGGTGCGGGGTCGCCACTCCAACACCTTGGGACCCCAACGACCATCAGCTCTTCGAACTATGTGTATATGAATATGGCATACGTGGTTGTTATAATATGAACTGAAAACACGCATGATTTACTTCTGCGTATATATTTTGACGTGATAACGTCTTAGGGTGGACCGTGGAACCACATTTGTGAGGATCGATTCGGATTTTGCCAATACAAAACTGTCATTTTCCATACATTCGTGTACGCATCGAAAAGCCGATTTGATCCGTACACGTTTCTATGGAATTTGACAGTTTTGTATGGGCGAAATCCGAAACGATCTTCTCAAATGTAGTTCCACCCTTATAAATCGATGAACACCGGCTGCACGCACGAAAAATTGTCACGTTCCGCCTGAGCCTGCGCGTGCAAGTGAGAGCGCAGAACAACCGATAGAGAGGCAAGATCGGCCCAATCGTTGGCTTGTGACCAGAAAAAATTTTAATTTTTAACTAACTCCTTCTTTGTATTATACAAAGTAATGATAATTCAGTGATAATAATTCAATTCAATTCATAAAAGTATGCAATTTTTCATCAATGTTTCTTTATGATGTTATCACGTAAAACTATCGTCCGTAAACCGACTTTACAGACAACCAATTTTTTTTTTCAAAACAAATACATAGAAACCACATGAATGTTTGTGCAAAAAATTAGAAATCCATTTGAGAACTTCCTCGTACTTTTGAGAGCATTTAACTTTTTTTTTGTAAATAGGACATGTCCGGGAAAATCCAAAATGATGGGAAGCCCAAGTTGTAAAATGTTGTAAATGTTGAACCTACTTTGTTTCAAATAGGTAAACTTTAATAGGTACGATTACTTTTATTTGCTGTCCGTAGATTGCGAAAGCAACGCGACTAAAGAAATAGCTTGGAAATACAATTTTTCCTGCCACGCCACGTTCATGTGCTGTGATTTTTGACAGTAGGCAAATAACATAGAACTAATAATAATAGAGAACTAGCTGATGCCCGGGACTTCGTTCGCGTGGGCAGAACCCCTGCAGCATCAGGATTGAGGAGTTGGGTCCTGGATTTTAACTATGTAGTCTTTGCTGGGTACCTACAACTATTTTTAATCGACACAGTTTAGGTGGGCAGTCTATACCTACCCCTGCAGCATCAGGATTGAGAAGTTGGAACCTGAAGTTTTTAGGGGATCGTCTAGCAACGTTTCTGTATCAATTAAAGAAATATTCACGCAAATAGGTATAGAAATCTCAGAGAAATCGATATGTACCAGGTATACTTAAAAATACATAATTATATTAAGTACTTTGGTAAAAAAAAAATTAACTTTTGGAAGTCTGTCTGTTTGTTCCGGCTAATCTCGGTAACGGCAAGACCGATTATGACGGGACTTTCACTGACAGATAGCTGATATTATGAGAAGCAACTTAGGTTACTTTTATAACCGACTTTCAAAAAACGGGTTGTGTTTTCCAGGAAAATCCTTATCGAAGTAAAGCTGTGAAATATACGTACTATCGTCCAAATAGTCATTAGAGACAATTATTTCGACATCACTGAAAGACATTTCAATTTTATTTAAGTGTAAAGTTACTCATCACATACAATACCTACCTACTAAGAGCCAACCTACCTACCCACACAAACAACAAAAACAAAACTCGTATCACAATAAAGGTCACTGCTCCTTGCAAAATTGCATGCCGCCATGTATTGTCGTCGTTGTATTAAATAAATTAAAACGAACTTGACGGCTGACCTTGCGAGTTGCGAGTCGCCATTGTTTAATACACATGGGTCAAGTGCGAGACGGGTTGGACAAATCCCTTTGACGATTATGGCGTTACATTCAATTAATAGCACATAGGCAGAGGGTATCTCATCCCGTAAGCGCAGTTTCGACGACCTCCCTGGCTCAGTGGTGAGCGCTGTTGCCTTATAACAGGGAGGTCCCGGGTTCAATTCCCGGCGTGTCAATTTGGGAACTTATAATTTCTGAATTGTCTTTGGTGTGGTCTGGTGGGAAGCTTTGGCCATGGCTAGTTACCACCCTACCGTCAAAGACGTACCGCCAAGCGATTTAGCGTTCCGGCACGATGGCGTGTAGAAACCAATTAGGGGTATGGGTTGAATGTTCACTGCCATACCCCTTCCAAGTTGGCCCGCTACCATCTTAGACTGCATCGTCACTTACCATCAGGTGAGATCGCATTCAAGGACTAGCTTGTCATCGAATAAAAAAAAAAGTATAGTTTAAGCTTTCATTTTTCTTCATACATATTCCGTGTTAGACAGTTTTAGAACGATAAATAATAATTAACCACTGAGATAATGAATACTCGATAGACTCTCTGAACGTGTTCACTTGAAATACAATCATCATAATCATCATTAAAACAACCCATCAACGGCTCACTAGTGAGCGCAGGTCTCCTCTCAGAGAAGGGTTATAGGCCATAGTCCACCACGCTGGCCCAATGCGAATTGGCGGTTTTCACACACCTTCGAGAACATTATGAATGAACGAATGCATTCTCAGATGTGCAGGTTTCCTCACGATGTTTTCCTTCACCGTTGATTGTTGAAGCAAGTGATATTTAATTGTTTAAACGCACTAGACTAGAAAAGTCAGAGGTGCGTACCCGGGATCGAACCTGCGACCCTCTGAATAGGAGACAGTCCAAACCACTAGGCCGTCACTGCTTCTTATGAAATGCAATATGTTTGCAATATTATCATATTGTATAATTCGTGTGTATGTAAATGGCAAGTTTTTATAAAGCATTTTAAATCTATTCGAGTATTTCATTCAAGTGTAAGGATTATATATTAATTTATTCTGTGGTGTAAATAAACTTAAATAAAAATAATTATGACTGTTCACTGTAGTTTAATCTCATTGCCGTATAATTAGTTTTTTTTTGCTCACTTCAGCGAAAAGTAGTTCAAAATTCAAAACAATTCATTTTTCATGTTGCTTACCTGTAGTTTTAATGACAAGTGAAGACTCTACTACCCGGTTTTGGAAGTAGATTCTGCTGAGAAGAATCGGCAAGAAACTCGGCAGTTTCTCTTTTCCTATACGAATTGAAAATAGCAACTACTGAGTTTCTTGCCGGCTGTCCTCATTTCTTCGAAAGCATAATAATATTATATTCAGTACATTCGAGTTGGACCCCACACAGAATCTCTGTAGGTACCTACTTTGCGCAAACGGCATGACGCGTTGTCAAAAACCAATTAAATTCAATTTATTTGTTGAAATATTGTTGGTATATATAATGTTGGTACAGTGCGGTTAGTCCGAGTTTTAATTCGTTTGATCGTAATAGTAAACGATTACATTAGCATGAAAGTGAAATGAACCATATACCATAATGGTATCGATTTAAAGTCGCAAATTCAACACAGACGATTTTAATTTGGAGCGTTTTCGTATACGTAAACGTATAAGAATACATACACGAAATTGAGCTCTAATTCAATACTGTTAAGATTCATTTTACTTCGATGCTAATGTCATCGTTTACTATTTATAGTTAACTATCGAATCTTGTACTAAGCGTACAGATCATTTAACGGCATGGAATAGTGTAACAAGAAATTGTTAAGTACACTAGGTATTTCATGCCGTTAAGCGTCCGAAATCCGAATGATCTTAATAACTAGGAAATAAAATTAACATATTTATTACAACAGCTACGTACTGTAATAACAATGGAAAATTATATTACAAAAATACAAGGTTTAGTATAAACATTGGCATTTGGCAGGTTCGAGAAGTAAATGATACTACGAATGTATACGTAAGTACTTATGTAGAGCAAAATATACGATATAACTTTTATGTTAAGTTTTTTGCTTAGTTATGCGAATGTATAAATCTAAGTACAAATGATAAATACAAGGATAAAGTGTAAAAACCGACTACGGGAAATCGGATTCAATATTCAGATTTAGAACTCTTTAGCGCTTTCTATTTCTACAGGGCCTTGACGATCGCTTGGATAGCATTCTAAAACTTCGACTTCGAATCGTAAGCGATTGTCAAAATTGCATTAAAGATGGCGAATTCTAAATCAGCTGATCCAAGACAGAAGTTTATCGACTATCGATAGTGAATATTTCGAGGCATTTTGTTTTATAAATGTTTTTTTTTTAATTTAAAATTCATAAATTATTCGCTGTAGTGTCCATTTAAAATGCTCACTATAGTAAATTAGATAATTTATGTATTGACATACTTGTTCGAGTTTCAAAATTGCAAACGAGATGGCGCTCTAGCCCTAGGCAAACCTTTAAGCGTTAACGATCATAGAAATAGAACAAAAACGATCCAAAATAATTTGGCTAAGGCCTCAGGCTCGTCGCAACGCCCAGTCAGAATCTATATACTTTTATTTTTAATATATAAAGCTGAAGAGTTTGTTTGTTTGTTTGCTTGAACGCGCTAATCTCAGGAACTACAGGTCCGATTTGTAAAAATTCTTTTAGTGTTAGATAACCCATTTATGGAGGAAGGCTATAGGCGCTATATATCATCATACTAGACCAATAGGAGCGGAGCACCAATGAAGAATGATTCAAAATCGGGGATTTTTTTTCCTTTTGAGAGCTTCCGCTGCGTGCGCTGCATAAATGCTTAAAATTTCGCAAAAATCATGTACTTATGACATAATTGTTCCCCTTTAAGGTGGAAGACACGGTTCTGCCCGCGAAATTCAAATTTAATTTGGTTTTTCGCAATTTGTAAACTAATACGACAAAGTAGGCTTATGGCCTTCTAATTGCGCCAGTGGAATTATCATCTTCACAGGTTTATATAGAAATCTTTACTTGAAAGTGTCCAGTTTAAGAAATTAATTAAAATATCGACTAATTTGTGAGTAACTCACGTCCAACTCAGTATTTTGATTAATTTCTTAAACTGGTCACTTTCAAGTAAAGATTTTTATGTAAACCTGTGAAGATGATAATTTCACTGGCGCAATTAGAAGGCCATAAGCCTACTTTGTCGTATTAGTTTACAAATTGCGAAAAACCAAATTAAATTTGAATTTCGCGGGCAGACCCTTGTCTTCCACCTTAAAAGTTCTCCACGCGGACGAAGTCGCGGGCGACCGCTAGTAGGTTCATAAACCCATGCTAGCTATAGCTAGGTAGGTAGGTATCATCTCGTGAACCTTGATAGCGTCCGTGATTGCGGCGAATTCAGCGCTAGCTCCCCCTATTTGCTCCTCGGAGTGTAAAATGTAAGGCTCTCTCCCGGAGGTTGACGTCCTTTAAACAGCTGACGGAGACGCCCTCGGGGTCAACGAACCCGCTACCGATATTCTGTCCCGAAGTAAATGGAAAGCGGTTCTATGTAAACGGATTTAATGTTACCTAGGTAGCTTAGACGGTACCTACCTACGCAATGTGCCCTTTTGTAATTAGTGAAGTATATTACGAAGTAGATCCTTAGATATAATAAAAGACGCCCTTTTTCACCAACCATACCTAAATCATACCCTAAGTAGGAGTTTATTTACGTAGGTAGCCCCTAAATATAATTCCCTAATGTAATTTACACCTTTAGGTGTTCCCTAAAGGTTCGTGAAAACGAAACTGACAGAAATCGTCACCTAACTTACCTTAGGTAGCACGTAATTGTTGGTGAAAATGGGCATAATCCTACTTTCCACTCATATTATAAAAGAAAGTTTGTGAGGATGGATGGATGCCAGAACGAATGAAGCGATAGTTGATACCCAGAATTAAGGTGCACTAAACGGGTCTGCCCGCAAAATTCGCAATTTGTAAACTAATACGACAAAGTAGGCTTATGGCATTCTAATTGCGCCAATGGCAGTATCATCTTCACAGGTTTATATAAAAATCTTTACTTGAAACTTGAAAGCGTGGTGGACTATGGCCTATAACCCTTCTCTGAGAGGAGATCTGCGCTGAGTAGTGAACCGCTGATGGGTTGCTGATGATGATGACTATTTGGATGGCCATCCTCAACTTATTTGTGGCAAAAAGCAAAAATAAAACCTCGACGACCTCCCTGGCTCAGTGGTGAGCGTTGTTGCTAACTGGGAGGTCTCGGGTTCGATTCTCGGAGGGGTCAATTTGGGAATTTACCCTACCCCTTCTCCGAGAGGAGACCTGAGCTCAGTAGTGAGCCGTTGATGGGTTGCTAATGATTATGTAGTTGAACTCTTTGGATGGCGGTGTTTTCTGGTGTTTTGGTGTTAACAAGTCGCAGCGCGAATCCCGCGAGTTGCCATGCGGCGCTGTCTCAAGGTCGTTACCCCCTGCCGCCGCCGCGCCGCCGGCCGAGGAGTACCGAGCACAGACGGCCGTGTTGCGCCGCGAAAACGTTCAAACAAACAACACAAGTAACCTTTCGTGTACCGCCGTCGATATCGGGAAACCAAAGATACGCCTCCGTGTTTTTTTCTATTTCTTTATCTAAATAGGTACTTATACTAGCAAATAGCTGAGCTTTGTGAGGGCTCGCGTTGTTTTTCTAACAAAAAACCTTTCTTCGACTAAGCGTTATCCCACTAGGTGGGGTCCGCTTTCCGGCATGCTCTAGCCCACTTTGCCCGGTCTTCATCCGATTTTCGTAGTTTATTGGCTCTCAGATCGGCACTCACAATATCCAGCCAGCGCTTTTTTGGACGGCCGCGAGGTTTAGCTCCAGGGACGGCGATGTTAAGACATCTATTACCGACGCGACGTAGCTTTGTGGTTTCCGTGCCACATGACCGTACCACCTTAGACAGGCTTCTTGCAACTTGTCTCCGATGTCACGGACACTGAGCCTGGGGGTCTACTCTCTTTCTCTCAAACGAAACTTCGCAAACGAACGAAATTTAAACGAAGTTTCGTTAACTCCTCTACTCTATTTCATTTTCGGACACGCAGGCGAAATACGGATCCGTAGACAATTTTCTTGAACGATTGAAATGAGCGATTTTGTGTGGGTCTAATAACCGACTAATTTGAAGAGTACTATTTAATGCCAGATGCGTAGTAAAGTTATGACAACTAAAAATATCCGTATTATGCACACGTTTATGACGTAATTTAATAATATGTCAACTACACTAGCGGCACGCTATGATGGCCGGTTTGACACATTACAATAGTGATGTGGAATGTCAATTTATTCTCGAACAAAAAACAATTAAGTTTTGTTTTTGTACCTGATTAAATAGGTTTAATAAAACAAAAATGTATATGTTTATTTAATTTATTTGAACGAACTGAATATTTGAATGAAAATGAATATACATACTTTATATGCACACAAGAAACATATGAATACAAAAGATACCATTTGAATAGATAGAATAGATTAATTAGATAGAATTTTTTGGTGTGTGAAGTTTATTTTCTTCTGTGCCAGTCTCGCCATATTTTTTTTTAGTTATCCGTCTAACAGTTCGTTGTCCAATATTAAGCGCATCAGCTACGCGTTCAACCACTGACGTTATAGGTAAAATTGGCCCTCCATTTTGAGCTTCACGATCGAAATAGTTACGAAGGCGTATTACGAACTCACGTGTCTGACTATTTAGAAGTTCTCTGCGTACGTTCGGTCGTATCGACGAAATCCACAACAAAGGGCTTGAACAGAGTCCAAATTAACGAGCAAGGGTCAACAGTAATGCAGTATCAATATTTGAAATCCAAAGCCAGGTCAAAACTATATCACAATCGCATTGCACTGACAGTTTATACTTTTCGAAGCAACGTCAATTCGAAACTGCTTTGTTTTGCATTGAGCATTGACGCGAGTTTGCCGGAGGTAGTAGTTGTGCTAGCCAGCGATCCTATGTGACGATCGTATTAGATTCCATTTTTAAAAATTTTCAATTTAGAAAACCAAATGCCGAGTTGTGGTATATATCATATAAAAATAAAAATTTTACCTTTTGTATGAAACAGCTGATATTTTTTTGCGATTTCAGAGGTTTGTCCACATAGTGAAAATTGTTCATATTCACAAGTACATTCACCCCTTAAATGGTGCAAACTGATTTTTCTACACTTGTATACATTTTAGAAATCAATTTAATAAATGAATTTTGAGTCCTAAACCTAAAACTACATTCGATAAAATTTATGAATCTCTGCACATCACTATCGTCAATAAAGTAATACAATTATTTCCTTCAAAGTCGTTATCAATTAATACGGAACTTCATGAGCGGACAAACGTCAAACCGGCCATCATAGCGTGCCGCTAGTGTAACAACACGATTTTTTATTTGAAATTCTTTAAAAACATTTGTGGAGTTTGTTTCTCAAGTATGGTGTTTGAAGTTACACTTCGGAATCTCAATACACTCATTCCGTCAGAAAGTTACAAGTTGTACTGTGTTGCAGTCTGCATTTTAGGTGTCTACAAGTTTGGATTTAAAAACTTTGTAAGTAAATATCATAAGCATAACTTATTATTCATTCATAACTAAATACATAACTTATTCACTAATAATATCACCTCTTCTTAATATTCTTTTATACATCTTTTCAGTTTAAAATGGCTCCACATACGGGTTCCACTACTCCCAAGCAAATCGATACCCTTCTCAATTTCTTGGACGAGCATAGGGATCTAGCTCGCGGGAGGTTGAGGATTGTCGAAGGAAATGTGCAGGCAAAAAGGCTGTGGGAAGAATTGTGCAATATACTTACTCAATTCCATGGACGGTTGCATAAAAACCATTCAGCAGTGGCAACCGCAAAAGGTACCTACCAAGTGTTTTATTAGGTAATTAAAACATAATAGTATAGTGATATATAAATCGCATGATTTTATGATTTGTCACGATGTATGTTCGGGATAAACTGGAAAATTACTGAACCGATTTTGATCAAATTTCGTAACTATCTGTAATTTGGTCCAACTTAAAAGATAAGATAGTTTTTATCTTAATTATTGACATCAATATTTGTTATTGCAAATTAAAATATGTACACGACAGTCATATATAAACGATGTTAGATTGAGGTGGACTAGATTGTGTTATAATTTTGCATTACTGATAATTATTATAAATGCGAAAGTGTGTATGTTGGTTTGTCCTTCAATCACGTCGCAACAGAGCAACGGATTGATGCGATTTTTGCATGGGTTAGTAATGGGTGTAGTAGTGGGTCCTCAGACCGGGAGAAATACCTACTTTTTATCTCAGATAATCAGAGTTCCCGCGGGATTTTCAAAAACTAAATCCATGCGGACAAAGTCGCGGGCATCAGCTAGTGCTATAATAAAAAAATTTGTACATAATAGTATGAGTCTGGCAGGGCACATGTTTGTAAATTAACTATATTTTTTTTTGTAATAAATATCAGAATATAATCTAAAATAAGAATACAATTTAAAAGTTGGCAGGCTTACCAACTTAGCTTACTTACCTTACTTAACTTAGCTTACCAACTTAGCTTAGGTTGGCAACCTTCGAGAATATTTTAGTGAATTATCAGACATGCAGGTTTCCTCACAATGTTTTCCTTCGCTGTTAAGCCTGATATTTAGTTTAAAACGCACATAACTCTGAAAAGTCAAAGGTAACCTTCGAGAATATTTTAGTGAATTATCAGACATGCAGGTTTCCTCACAATGTTTTCCTTCGCTGTTAAGCCTGATATTTAGTTTAAAACGCACATAACTCTGAAAAGTCAAAGGTGCGTGCCCACAGGATTCGAACCCGTGACCTCCTGATGAGAGGCAGATGCCCTGGAACCTCTGGGCTAGAACTGGAAAAAACTATTATTACTCTAGTATAGTTACTTTGACAAAGTAATATGAGCACATTTACATAACATTATTAACTGTTACCCATACATCAATACAATGTCTTATCTAAGGCATTTTTGTTATTAATTATCTAAATTGGAATTTTCTTTTACAGCCTCACAGCTTACACGAAGTCCCAGAAGGAGACATTCTGCTGCTGGCTCTGATGTCAGAAGATTGTTTCCATATGAAGAGGGGCATGTAGAGAGAGAACACCAAGCTTGCAGGCATTAGGGCTGCCCTGTAGAGTTGTGTGGCCTCATTTGGGAATATTTAGATTGACAATAGGAATTAAGATTATTTTGTTGTATTAGATTAAGGTGCATGTGCAGAGCTCGACTTTCATACATTTTTCTTTTTGATTAATCTTGAAAGATATACATTTTTTATTTTATTTAATTTGTTTTATCATTCCTTTAGGCCTTTTTATAGGCGCAAATACAAATTTCAGGCAAATATTTTCATTATTTATCATTATATTTCAATAAAAAAAGGGGCATCAAAACCTTTCAAATTACGAATGTGTGAGTGTCAATTTACATTTGGTTAATCAATTTTTTGGCGCCATCTACCATGAAAGTTTAAAAACATTGTCAGCGCCATCTTTCAATAAACTGTAAAAGTACTTCGCTGGATATGGGATAGCTAGGAACCTATTAACAACCTATTTTATGAAGGTTCTTAACTAAGAACGAGAATTGAATTTACAATGGGTGTGTTCCGATAAACACTGCGAGCACTGCTCAGTGCTCTTACTGGTGAAAAATTCGTTCCGTTATGGACTGCCAGTACACTGCCGCAGTACCTACCCTAGGGACGTCATAAATCGCTACCATTTTTGTACTTTGAGCACTGGCGCTTTCAAGGTAAGGAGCTCTCAATACTTTGACCAAGTGATTAAAAAAATTACAGCGCCTAGAGATTTGAAAAATGGGGATGACAGTATACTGGACTGCGTTCCGTTTTAAACAGTTACCAGTATAGCAAATTAAAAAGGCAAGGCTTCACAGTATACTGAATTGACGTCACAGTATCAGTGGTCATACCCAATAATAGGTATTCACGTAGTCGCAATTCCTAGTTCCATGAGGTATTCACAGTAGTTACAGAGTTGCCATTTTCACGGAATGGTCACATTTATATCGTCGCTGTAGTTGGAAAATTAAATAACTACACTTTTGGCGAAATCGACTTTATTGCATTTTCAGAAAGACCAATTAAAGCCGCATCTTTCTGTAATTCTAATTTTTGATTATCATTATTAATTAAAAAGATATATGAAAATGAATCTTGCAAGGCGCCACATTTGGAAAAATAAATACTGAAAAATTGATACAAAAGTAGCGAGGAAAAAGTAGATAACTTAGCAAAAAATAAATAAGTTCTCTCTTTGCATCACTTCGAGAGTGAATAAAATGCATAAAGTTAGTTATTTAGTTTTCCCTCGACACATATTCTGCTTAACAGGGGCCATGCAGACCAGAAAAATTAATTAAAATCAGTTATTTAATTTTGCGTGTGTCATGATTGCAATGTAAGGGTACTTTTTAAATTGAAAAGTAAGTAAGTAAGATTCCACTGTCCAGTTTTCAGGCATCATTATTGTCAATATGGTAATGATGGTCCATATATGTCTAAGGGCTTGTACCGTACTACTGGGCGACCGACAAGGAGGATAATGGAAGGGAAATTAACATTGCTCACGAGTTAATTACAATGGCATAACACCCTTTGCCGATTACAAAAACTTAATAATTTTCGCATAATGAGATTAATACATGTTCGATTACAGGCGGTATGCACTATGCATCTATTCCTTCGTCACAAAGCAAAACATTGACGATTTTTAATCCTGAAATGGTTCTGAATAGGGTACTTGGAATTTGTAGCCATCAAGCTCAAGATTATGAGTAAAATAGATTTTGCCCCCGTGATCTCATCCGCATGAAATCAGGTTTAAATTGTGAAACACGTACTTCTTTATTTATAATCGAAAAGCTAAATCCCTGTCTTCATATTTTATTGAAAGCTCAAATAGCAGGTTTCATTGATGTACTTAACTTGCAAAAATGTTTGACTACCGTAAAAACTTTCACCCCCTATTTAACCTCCATGGGGATAGAATTTCCAAAAATCCCTACTTATTAGATGCCTACATTATAAAAGGAACCTACTGTCAAAATTTCAAGCTTCTAAATCTAGTGGTTTAGGTTGTGCGTTGATAAATCAGTCAGTCAGTGATGATGACAAGTCTTTTTATAGGTAGAGAGCGTAAGAAGTCGTTTAATAAGTGAGTGGACTACTTAAGTCATCGGATGCTTTCCATTACTACATCTTTGATATCCCATCTACGCACACGAAGCGTTTAAGTCTTCATTTCTCGTTCGCACGACTAGGCTCCGGATATTTCTTCTGAAATCGTGGGTTTCCCGATACTACAAGAGTGAAAAGGCCAATCTTCAAGGCAAACGCGTTTCATCACTTCACTTCAGATCACTTTTCATCAGAGATGATAGTGATCAAGTGAGTACCTATAATGTATCGAATTTGTTTTTGTGAATGTTTTGTTTCCATAGAGTGAATGTATAAGAAAATTCTCATAAGTTACTTTAGCTAATCGGCTAATTGAAAAGCTTAATAAGTTCATAGATACTTGCGAATCGATGAGCATCTTTGAACTTCCTTAAGAGTTTGAGTTAGCCATTTGACAAACGTAACCATTGGTTTTAAACACTCGAATGATCATGATAAGTTGTTATCAAGTCAGATAGAAGAATGAAGGTGTTTCAGTGTTTTTTTCATTTTATTTTTAAGCTGTTAATAATAAGAAACGTTTTTTGTTGGTTTTACTTTAAAAAAACATTCTATTTTTGATCTAATGAGACACATGTATAGGATTTTCAAAGTTGAATAAGTAAACAATAGGTCTTTATAAAGTCTCACTACTGTGGAAAAATTAAACAAAGGCACTTATATCGTTAGTTTTTCGAACTTAAATGGAATCTTGACGAAGAAAAACTAAATAACTGACATGGAAAAATAAATAAGTGTATCAATATTCAAAACCTTGGTGAGGGAAAACTAAATAATTGCATCTTATTTTTTTTCTCACAAACAAATTAATCAAAGTTTATGGCAAGTAGATTCGGACATAGATACAGTAAGAAACTTTAACATATATAAAATTGTTTATGAAAACAAACTTATCGCCATTTTTGACGCAAAAAAACACTAAATCGCGTTTTACTCGCGATATTGGTTTTGTTAGTTATTTAATTTTCCAACTACAGCGACGATAGTTTGTATTGATTGGACCCCTAGTAAAAGGTAATATTTCAAATATTGGACTTTCTGAAAATGTAATAAAGTCGATTTCGCAAAAAGTGTAGTTATTTAATTTTCCAACTACAGTGACACTATCTCCGCCTATCTATTCAGTGGACACCGTCGTGGGCTAAAACGACGAATTCTGCTTTTATAATGCTGTTTTATAACCGATTTGAAAAAAGGAGGTTATCAATTCGATCCGAATGGATGTTATATTATTAGAATTGCACAATTTTCGGATTTAAATTTCACAAGTGTATGTATGTATGTTTGTCCATGTATTTCTCCAAAAATATTAATCAAATTGCAATAATTCTTTTTAAATTGGATTAGGTATTTTTCAACCTAGGGAACATTGCAAGTTTTATCAAAATCGGTTCAGTAGTTTAAAAGATGGTCCAAAAAGTGATATAAAGTCGGTTTAGGTAACTTTTATTACGTGGATTTAGTTTTTAAAATCCCTGGGGAATCTTTCATTTTCCGGGATAAAAGTAGCCTATGTCACTCTCCAGGTCCTCAACTATACCTGACTATACCTATGCAAAAAATCACCTCGATCCGTAGGTAGCTTTGTTGCGGCGTGATTGAAAGACAAACCAACAAACTAAACAAACACACTTACGCGTTTATATTATGAAGTATGATTGTCTAATGTCTACTGTGTAGCCTTCATGTTTTGATAATTTACCTACTGTTTTTGCGCGGCTTTACCTGTGTGGATTTAAGTTTTTAGTACTAATCCCGCGGGAACTGTGAATTTGTCGGGATGAAAATTTTCTATAATTAAGTTAATCCAGGGCTTAGACTAATATCCAGGGAAAAAGCTATCTCTATTTCAAATTTCAGCCAAATCGGTTCAGTAGGTATATATTTTACCTAATTATTGTGTCGTGAAGAAAATAAAATAGGTATAAAAATATTATATCTAAACAACCATTTCTAAAATTTAATACTTTTTGTGCATTTTATGATAAAAAACAGTCGCCCCGAAGCCGGTTGGCGAGCTAAAAAAATAAAGCCCGTTGAAGAAAGTAGCAGTCATGTATTAGGGTAAGTACCTACCTACCAAGTGAAGTTAGACAAGATCACAAGAAACAAACTGCGCTGCGCGCCGGCCGGCGGCCGCGACACTCGATAGTAATAATATCAAAGAAGCCGCCGCGCCGGCCGAAACTAGCGATCAGCGACATTATGCTTTAATTTGTACGGTTGGAATGTTAACCTTATTTTATTACTCTTAAGACTGAATTTCAAAATTGTCAAATGGCTTGATAAGGTTTAAAATATTTGAAATCATTAAAAACCTAAAATTATTTAATTTTACAGAACTACTATATTTTCACAACTTTTGAAGAAAAAACTATTTTTAACCGACTTCAAAAAGAGGTTAGGTATCAATTCGACATGCATGTGTGTAATATTATTGGAAATGCAAATCACCTATATCACAATCTATTAGGGCTTACAAACATAATAATGTATGTATGTATGTTTGTCCATGCATTTCCACAGTCGATCTTAGACTTGCCTTTACACAAGTTTAAGAAATCAGTTAAAACTAATCTCATGAAAAAAGCATATTATTATACAATTGAAGACTATATAAATGACAAAAAAACGTGAATATAATTTATTCCAGCGATTCATCATTGTGGAAACACTGCATACATAGCTATCTCCTAAGTATAATGTAAACTTGTTTTGAAAACTGCCGAGTTTCTTGCTGGTTCTTCTCGGCAGGAACGGCATTCCGAACCAGTGGTAGACTCATGGACGGACGATTCAAAAGCACTTGTAAAAAAGTTTATTTGAATACAAAACATTTTTATTCTATTCTATTTCTCCGAAAATATGCGACCAATCTTTTTTTACTGGCTTACATTTACTTCAAGATATCGTTATAATCGTTTCAATAGTTTTAAAGATAAGGACAATAGGGTATTTGACTATTATTAAAAATATCGTTTCATCTGGTGTCATCCTAAAAGATTATTAACTAAAAACATTATTCCATACGACAAAACTAAAAAATAAAGGTTTATTTAATTAGAAAACATTAATTAAAATTGCTTTAATTCTGGCCATGTTCACGAGATCGAAAACGTTCTTGAATCTCGAATGACGTCACAGTTCACGCCACCTTTGGGCTTTGGAATTGTCATTGAACTGTGTGTGAACTGTGACGTCATGTAAACAAATGGAACCAACGTTTCCGCGGCAATTTATTTTTTTGAATTTATTTCTCGATTTTTATGAAAAATACTGAAAATTATGCCGAAATATACGTTTTGTTAGCTTCAGCATAGCATTATTAACAATTTAATATGATTTTCTAAAAGTAGTCAAATACCCTATTGTTCGTTTTCATTAGGTATATTTGAAATAACAACCCAATAGGCAACCCTAGCCGCAGCCCTTGCCGTCCGCGGTAAAGCGTGCATGTGAGTCCTGCTGATGTAGGTAGGTACCTAAAGTCTTTAGTCTTGCGACCTCCCTGGCGCAATGGTAAGCGCTGTGGTCTTATTAGAGGGAGGTTCCGGGTTCGATTCGCGGCAGGGAAATTTTGAATTTTATATTTTATAATAAGTATATTTTATAATTTATAAAATTTTATAATTTTCTCTAGTCTGGTCTGGTGGGAGGCTTCGGCCGTGGCGAATAAAACCTACCGGCAAAGCCGTGCCTCCAAGCGATTAGCGTTTTGGTACTATTCCATGTAGAAACCAAAGGGGTATACATACAGTATGGGTTTCATAAAAAACTGCCATACCCCTTCCAGGTTAGTCCGCTCCTATCTTAGACTGCATCATCACTTACCACCATGTCAAAGCTCAAAAAAGGCTAACTTGTACTTATCTGAATTATTTATAAAAAAAATACGATGCAAAACGAAGCAGCTTTTGTTTTAATGCCATCTAGTTCAATTTTATAGTAAACAATTCGTAGTTCATGTTAGAACCACAACCCTAATGGATACCAACCATGTTGTCAATGTGTGCGTGGGTATCGCGTCTCTACAGTAATTCGATATGACAGATATTTATATTTGATTAATCATCTAAATGGCTTCGTTTTAAAGTAAGCTAATGATTTGATAAAATAATAGGCATTGGTATACTGGCGCAATTTCAATATTTTTAAAATCTGTGCATAGCAACTATGCGAAAAAATTAAAAATCTGTCAAACGCCCTAACAGCGCCATCTAGCGTGAATCTTTTCTTGAGAAGGTATGTCTCTTCCTCCTTAATTAGTATTCTTGTTGTCTTTCTTTTTAATATTTTGTTTCTAGGTAGTTAAGTAAATAAAACATTATTTTAAGTCAAAAATAAATTTTATTCTTATATTAAAAAAATAAAGCTTTTATTTGCATCCCTTACATACTACTTGAATAAAATAATTGACATCTCTCACTAACTCATAAGACACTACATACTAATTATTATTTATTCCTTAGTGCTATTTTTTACATTAGACTTTTGATCAAACATTATTTATTTTATAATCCTAACTTATTATTATTATTATCTATATATTTTACAACATTAATTAACCTAGTTTTACTAACCTTCTAACTTATTTTTACGTGTATTTAGTTTTCTGTTACTTATATAATAAAAGCAAATTATGAAAAAAATATATAATAAATGTCACTAAAGATAGGCTTATATAAATGCAACTGTTAGAAAGGAATAGATATGATAAAGTTCTTAATCCTACCTATTCCTTTCTAACAATTGCACTAATGCAGCTGTTGCCCTTTTACTTCTTGAGCTGAAGAAGCAGCTGAATGAACGAGAACCTGCCTGCTTCTTTCAGCTTGGAGATCCTCTTCTGTACACGCGGGAACATCTATACTACATCTTGTACATAGATTATGTAAAACACAGCAGGCTACTATAATTTTACCTGCTGTTTCAGGGCAGTAATGCAGTCCCGAGCTGCCAAAAGACACATCCATTTACCTTTTAAAATACCAAATGTGCATTCTATGATGGAGCGTGCACGCTTTAGGATTGAGTTGTATCTTCCTTCAGGAGAGTCTTCAACAGCATTATATACAGGTGTGATCATATGTTGGCTTTGAGCATAACCAGAATCACCTAAAATAAAAATAAAATATAAATGAGAAATTTTGTGCAGGTGTATAGATGTTTTTTAGTCTTTCATGAAAAATTTAATATATATAGCAATGAAAATAATAAACACAAACATTTAATTCAAACATACCTAAAAACCAACTGTTTCATTCTGGAGACTTGAGTTGCATATATTGAGTTGATTGCGCAGGCGGCGCCGTCTCCTTCTACACTCTAAACGCTCTTCACGTAGAGCAGCTTCTATTAAAAGCCTTCTTGTAGCCATTTCAAACAAATTTCTGACAAAATTCACGATAACGAACGACAAACGAAAATCAAAAGGTAACACTTTTGGTTTCGTCAATTTGAGGTTAAAATTCCGAAAAATCGTCTGTCAAATTCAAAGTTTCGTTCGCAAGATTTATGAAATAGAGTAGGTTTAGAAAATCTAAACGTCAAACCTTTTTCGTTCGAACGAAATTTCGGAACGAAAAAGAACCGTAGTAGGAAATACGCGAAATTTCGGTCGATATTTCGTTTTTCGTTGAATTAGAGTAGACCCCCTGATGCGGATGTGATCGTTGCGTTTTGCAAAAAACCCTTTGTTAGTGGATAAATATTACCTACCTACGTCATAAAAGAAACCTTCTGTCAAAATCTCGAGCAGACTGCAGAATAACTCCAGTGCTTTAAGCTGTGCGTTAATCATGCGTTAGTAGATCAGTCAGTCAGTCTGCAGTCAAGACAAGTCATTTTAACTTTCAGACATGTTTTCAAGCGAGCGCCCTCTACGGTATCTCAAAATGTGTATCAATGTAGTAATGTACCCACAGTCCACAAAACAACATTTCCACACCGGTCCCTATGGCGCATTCCGTCTCGCTCGCTTGGAAGGTGTGCGACAGAGGAAGCGACAAGGTCACTGGTCAACCGTTCTCTCAGACAGCGGGGCGCGGGGAGGGCGAGAGCCGGCGCGGGCGCAGCAGCAGACGGCGCAACGACATGACATGGCGGCCGAGACGTGACGTCACAGCCGTTGGTGCGTAAGAAAACTGGATGCAACCATTGCGTTTTGGTGCGGAATACATTATCTGTGACAGGGCTGTCAGGTACTGCACAGTGCCACAGAGTATAGTATAACAGTACTACCACAGTTATAGGTAGATACAAGAGGTGAAGCGCCGAATCGAAATCGAAATGAGAAACCTTAAAGGAACGCCACGCCCGCGCCACCCGCTATCGAGATGTTTTCTCGTTCTAAACCTGTAAGTATTTGAAGACAGCAGGCTGTTTATCATTTATTAATGTCCTCCCGACCGATTCCGATCACGGCGGCTAACCTGCTCAGAGTATTGAAAGGAGATATTATAGTGCACAAGTGTGCGCGCAGACACAGGTGCACTCTCTATTCCCTCACTCTCATAGTCCTATGGGACGGAAAATCCGACACGACCGGAGAGAGATCAGGCGCAGGACCGACGGCTTTACGTGCTCTCCGAGGCACGGGGGTGACTCACCGCCAACTTCCTAACTCCGGGCTAGTAATGAGAATTTCTTGACAGAAAAGCCAATACATTTTTTTTGGTCCGAACCGGTAATCGAACCCGGGACCTCGTCAACCGTAGTCGAGCGTGCTAACCACTAGACCAACGAGACAGGCCGATTCTATAAAAGCTGCATCAATCATAGCGACAGTTTCAACCTGCCGTAATTGGTTGAATTTATCGCGTTCTTTCTGCGACAATGCATTATAGCCAATAGCGAGTGAGTATCGGCCAATCACAGGCGACTGCGATCATCACACTGTAGCAATCATTTTTAGAGCATCACAGCTTCGTTGAACAGTACGTTTACATCATCCCCCCGATTGTCTAAAAGTTGCCGATCAAATCGTCAAAGTTAGCGTCAAAGTAAAATAAACCATAACGTCATTAAATTAGAGCTCAATTTCGTTTATCCATTCTCATACGTTTAGGTATGTACGATACCCTAAACGGTTGAGTATGGATACACGAAATTGAGCTCTAATTCAATACCATTATGGTTTATTTTAATTTGACGCCGAACTTTGACGATTTGATCGGCAATACACAATCGCACTTCGAATCTTGATGATGACTTGACTATGACGCACTTCATGACTTCGAACATGTTTAAACTTATGGAACATAATATTATGAATTATGATCTATAGATGGCACTCTCACTCAGCTCAGACTCAAGACTGAGTTAAGACGAGACAGATTGATGTCGGAACATATTTGTGTCTCATTTTAACTCTATCTTGAGTCTTGAGCAGAGCCAGAATACGATCTATAGATCTCGGCCTAAGGCTGAGATTTAGATCTTACCCTGACTCTGCTCAAGACATTATGACAAAAGTCGATGCTCAAATTCGTGTGTCGAAAAAGTCGCTCGCATTCGAGAAACTCTCGAATTCGAGTTGTGTAACTGAATCTAAAAGGCAAGAAGAGACCTACTCGTATGTAACAGTGACTGAGTTTGTTTGTTTTGAACGCGCTAATCTCGTGAACTACCAATTGTATTTGAATATTTTTTTTGGATAGCCCAATGCTTTGAAAAGGGTAAATAGGCTATTCAAAATAACGGTAAGAGTTAAGACCCTTAGAAGCGGAGTCAAAATAAAAATAAGTAATAGCGCGGGTGACAATGCGATGCGGTGAGTCGATGGCCGAGGGGGGCGGTGAGTGCGGTGACCCGACGGGAATCGAACAAGAGCTGAACCGAAGGCGACTTTTTATTCCGGAAAATCAAAGTTTCCACGGAATTATAAAAAAAATTGGTTGTCTGTAAAGTCGGTTTACGGACGATAGTTTTACGTGATAACGTCATAAAGAAACATTGACGATGACTGGCGGGCGACGGCGGGCGCTCTCTAAGGGCCGATTCACACCGGAATGGCAGCGGCCGGCAGCGACCGGAAGCGGCCGGCTGATGCGCGAGGAAGCCGGCCGCGGAAGGCTCGCTCGCGGCCTCCCGGCACCGCGCGCCTAGTGTCCTCTTGCCAGTTTATTTTCTACATTCGGCAAGGAAACTCGTATGTTTGAAGTGAAAATAATAGAATTGGTTATTATAGCACTTATTTCTGAAGAAAAGAAAGAAACAAAGAAAGGAAAAAAAGAAGAGGTGTGAAGAGGGAGCACGCGGCCGCGCGCGGCGCCGCGAGGCTGCTCGCGTAGACGATTTTGAACGATCGACTTTTCAAGCGATACTGGTCTAAAATAATGTAGATAAAGTTTAAAATTATTTCACACTGAAAGTACTCGCAGCGCCGCTGCCGGCCGCTGCCATCCCGGTGTGAATCGGCCCTAAGCCAACGCTTGGGCCGAGCGTGCCTCTCTGTCGCTTGTTCCGCGCTCTCGCTTGCACGCTCAGGCTCAGGCGGAACGTGACACTTTTTCGTGCGTGCAGCCGGTGTTCATCGATTTATAAGACGTTGTCACGTCAACAAAATCCATGAGAACGAAGTCGCGGGCATCAGCTAGGTAAAATAAGTAGGTAAATACATTCATAACATCATTAGACCTTAGTCTTTCTATAGCAAAGTTTTACAAACCAGATTGTAATTTATAAAGAGGAAAACATATTACCTAAGACTTTGAACTAGTTATGCATGTATTAAGTGAGTAGGTGTAGAATTAATAATTGAGCTATATCGTAAAAACGCTGGAACTCCACTATATTCCACTAAATTCACCACAAAAAGTTCAAGTTAGCAATAAAAGCTTTTGCCCACGCCTTGTCGGATGGCGTAGCGTTAGGGAGAGGACAGACTGGCTACTTTTAGCTGCAGCGATCGCGGCGCTTTTATGGTCTCTAGCGTCTTTATGGGCTTTTGCGTGCAAGGCGTTTCGCACGCGCGAAAATCGCGACTCAATGCGTTCGCTTTTGTAGGCGTTTTCTTAACATAAATTGAATTGTAGATTTTTTTTTTTTGAGCTTCCCCTCATTGTGGAAATATTATATTTTATTCTAACAAAGTTGCATAGGTTAAATCGGCTTGGCATCCAGCTGCCCACAAGATAGTATAAAAGACTTATTACAATGTATTTAGCTTCATAATAATATTGTAAAATGATTATTTTGAAAAGAGCAACTGCAGAGTTTCTTGCCGGCTCTTCTCAGCAGAATCCGCTTGCCGAACCGGTGGTAGAGTCATGGACTTTTCATAAGAGCCACAGGTTGGCCTACGTGAAATAAATAATTTTGAATTTGAATTTGAATATGGCTTTCGATCGTATCGCGTATCGCGCGTATCGCGCGAAATGGGCTGCACGCAAGATGCCATAAAATCGCTAAAGGAAATGCGCGATCGCTGCCGCTAAAAGTAGCCAGTCTACCCTCTACCTTAATAAAAATCCCGCGGAATTTTTTGCATTCATTAATTTCAACCCATTGCCAGTGTACTTTAGGCACATATTGTCTGCTCTCGAATGAATCCACCATGCTGGGCAAGTTGAGGTTGGCAGACTTCACACACCTTAGAGAACATTATGGAGAACTTAGGGTGAGATCTATAGATGGCACACTCACTCAGTTCAGACTCAAGTCGGAGTTAAAACGAGTCAGATTTAAGTCAGGACCACTGATATAAATGTAGTACCTGTCAGGACATATTTGTGTGATTCTTGAGCAGAGTCAGAATACAATCTATAGATCTCAGCTTTAGAGGAATGCAAGTTTCCACGCGATGTTTTCTTTCACCGTTAAAGCAAGTGATATTTAATTGCATAAAAACGCATGTTAAAACTCCGAAAAAGGCCATACGATAGCTAAGCCTGATGTTAGTAATACACATCACAAAGCATTTGTAAATACGAAGCGATAACTTAGGACGTTAATTGTTGCGCGGTTAGTAACTTGGTAGTCGACGCTTCACGCAGGTGTTGAAGAGACATTACATAAAATGACCAAAGAGTTAAAAAATGACAGACTTTTCAACAAAACCTTAGAATTTTTTTTGTGAATTTATAGAGTTAAGTGAAAAGTCGTTGAACAAATGTTGTTCAGTATCGCGCATAGAAGTTACCTACATGTGGGAGGTTGTTGGTGAATTAAAATTAACCTTGTATAATAGATAGTGTGATGTGATTATTGTGATGTGATACCAATGTCTAAATTAATAAAATATAATAAATTACATTAAAGTTACAGATATGACCGCACGCATCGGCAAAGCGAAAAATAACACGCAATTAATAATGTCCATATTCATTAAGACGCGCTCGCTCGCGTTTCATTTATTTGCGTGCACGCGTATCTGAGCCAAGACGCCAACATTTAAAATTAGACAGTTCTAACGTTCCCGCTATAAGAACTCTTTCAGACAAACGAACGATACCGCTGCGGCGTCCCTGGTGATAGCCATACACTCAGAAGCGGAACCCATCACTCACAAACCTAATCACGCCTTAAGAGAATACATCTCCCAAAAGTCAAAACACCAAAACCCTACCTATAGCCGTCTCCTCCACCCCTATAACGGCCCCTTTCCTCACATCTAATCAATTTAACCACAAACACGACAGACAAACACCATCTGAACGTGAGGGCAGTTTCTGGGCAGAGACTGAATTCGTATCCCCAGCACAGCCGTTATAGACTAATATTTCAAAATGGCGCGCAAGATGGCGTGCCCGCGCTGTCACAGTCAAATGTCATTTTGATTAATTTCAATAAATAAAAGGATACGGAAATCAAAACAATACGGAAATCAATTTTAAACGCGAATCTGACACTGGAAAGCCCTTATCCCTCCCTACTGATATAACAATTTATACGAAATTGCTAGTTTTTAATTTGTCCTTCAATCACGCCGCAAATGAGCTAGGTACGGATGGACGTGCATGGATATAGTTTAGGACCTGGAAATTGAGATAGGCTACTTTTTATCCCGGAAAACCAACCCTAAGGGTCTGTTTCACCACCTTCAAGTAAACTTTGACCGACAAATAAAGATGACGTTTTGGCAGTTTTTGTACGGACAATCTGTCAGAACCTCAAAGTTCGTCCGTTAAAGTTTACTTGAAGGTGTTGCTGAAACAGGCCTTAAATCTAACATTTCATTTTATTTAAGCAAGGTAGGTATAATCGACCGAGCGAAGCGAAGGTCTCTGAGTTTACTAGAGCGATTTGCACTTGTCCGTCCGTCCGTCTGTCACAGCCTTATAACTTCTGAATTACTGAACGTAATTACTTCAATTTTAGATATGATATGTAAACCGATGGCCTCCAGCCGAAAATGGCTTAAAAAGTTATAAAAATCTTTATTTCAGGGGGGCTCCCATACGAAATGGGGGGCTTTCAAAGTGGAGATTGTATTCGAGGCTAGATTTCTAAAACCACTTTGTTTTAAAACTTGAAACTTACACATAATTTGAGTTATATTCTGTACTTGAACAACAAATACTAAGATTAGATAAATATTATAAAGAAACGAAATTATTTGAGTTTTAATGGGCATCAATGTTTTTAACAAAACTTCACTATACTGTTACTAGATGGCGCTGTCTTTAATATTGTAAATATGCATCCCATCCACGAAAGCAGATGACGATTGACGTCATCAGATTCGGCGCGTTTTAATTACAATATAATATAGTTAAAACTACCTTATGGGAATTATGGGATACCGCGAGGTCTCAGTTCGGGGCGAACCACTAGTTTTACTTGTGGTAAAACAAATTAATTGGTATTCTAATTTTAGATTTTACTATTTATTTTATCAATCACAAGCAAACAAACCTTTTCTCTTTAATAATTTAGATTAGTGGGAATTTCCAGTATGTACAATCGCGATAATATTTAAGCGTATATATAAGTACCTACTGTAATGATAAGAGGACAAAAATAGGAAAAATTTTATGTATTTTAACCGACTTCAAAAAAAGGAGGAGGTTATCAATTCGTCGGAATCTTTTTTATGTATGTCCACCCGCACCGATTACTCGAAGACGCCTGAACCACAGTATAAGGAGGTATGAAACTATCCAAGTTACTCTGTGCCTGAACCGATTTGGAAAATTCTTTTTTTGTTTGAAAGGTGTGTACTTCCCAGGTGGTCCCATATAAATTTCATCGAAATCGGTTGAGCGGGTTTTAAAATATCAACAATAAATTAAATATTTAGTATAGTGGCGCGGGAGTTTGAAGTCGGTTTTTTAAAAAGAATTTTTTATATTTAATTATGTGTTGAAATTAAATATGCCTGTTAAACTTTTTAAATTTAAGAAAGTAAAAAGTTCTGAAAATAAAGTATGAATATGTACTTACTAAGTTAGAAAATGAAATATTTTGTACATATTTTTCCAGTTTATTGTGCATCAAGATATTATCAGCTATTATTAGCGTAAACTGCGTAACGATTGATCATTGAACTTAGCTGTATGTAATGTAGGTAGGTACATTATACACACGCATTGTAAGCGATCAAGACAAAAAAATTCCAGGATCAAAATACAAAAATTTTAAAATCATACAAAAATAAAATTCTAAAAAATTCAAAATTTTTTTTTTCACGTAGGCCAACCTGTGGCTCTTATGGCACTTCATGACTCTACCATGGGTCTGGATAGCAGATTCTGCTGAGAAGAGCAAAAAAAAATACATGTGGCACTAGGGGACTGCCGCGGTAAAGCTATTGCATAGCATTTTCTAGTCGCACGCACACAAACACCGTGCCGAAGTCTGCCGAACTGAAACGACGGTGTTCCGTGTTAGGTTTATTTTCGTTACGGAATTTCTTGAATCGGTCGCCGCGTTCAAAGCCCGCGATAAAAGCTATGCAATAGCTTAAAAATAGCAAATTAAAATGCATCTTCGTGTAGTTCTATCATGTCGACGGTAGATGGCGTACCATCTGAAAGACATAATTATTTTATAACTAGATTTATGCGAATTTTATTGCTACCTATGCATGGAGTTAGCAATTTATATAAATTATCGCAATTCTTTAACTAATCTGTTCCTCTACGGAAAAAGATAGTTCATGTGAAGGCGCCCTTAGTGGAAGTTTCAAGCTTACAATGGTTTTGAGTTTTGAGTCACGCAAGGCGCGACGTTTTTTTTTTTTTCAACTTTCCGACGTCAATTGGAACATAAAAAGTAAATCATATCACTATAGTACTATCACGGAATAGATTTTGTCTAATCACAATCAGTGATCCATACCTATCAACCCAAGTAGATCGACCTGTTTACCCGACTGTGCGACAAAAATAGGTAAGTGTGTATAATCCTTGTATAATCTATTTTTTTTGAGATTTCTTATAAGGTAAATAAATCGCAAAAATAAAAGCAGTGATAACCTAGTGGTTAGGACTGTGGTCTCGTATTTGGGACGTCGCAGTTTCGATCCCGGGTAACTCTGACTTTTCGGAGTCAAGTGCGTTTAAGCAATTAAATATCACTTGCTTCAACGGTGAAGGAAAACATAAAACGGTGAGGAAACCTGCACACCTGAGAGTTCTTCATAATGTTCTTGAAGGTGTGTGAAGTCCGCCAATTCGCATTGGGCCAGCGTGGTGGACTATGGCCTATAACCCTTCTCTGAGAGGAGACCTGCGCTCAGTAGTGAGCCGTTGATGGGTTGCTGATGATGATGAAATAAATCGCTGAAAACGTTTCGGAGACACGCGTAACCGACGAAAGTAGCCGGGCGGTTACAACCTACTGTAGTATGGTTTCATTGTACCTAAGTGCGCTAGACCGCGGACAGACAGACTGACAGACCGACGGACGGATTTGGTGAAACTATAAAGCCCCATCCGCACGTCTGGCGTTTGCGGCAAACTCCAAACCACTCCAAACCTCTACAAACGTTTCGGATTGACCACAAGCCATGCCAAACCTACGCAAGCCATGCCAATCGCTCTAATCCGCACGTTTGAACTTGTGAAGGCTTGCCGAGGTTTGCCAAACGTGCGGATGAGGCTTTAGGGTTCCTCGTAGTTTTACTACGGAACCCTAAAAAGCAAATAATAGAACCTATGTATGTATATTGACAAGTGTAAGTAAGACCGGCGATAACATCATGTTTACAAGTTAACCGATAGTCATGTTGATGATAAGATAGAAGCGCATATTTAATTATTATTTTGCTCAAAACAATAAGGATGTACCTAAACACTAAATAGTAATACTAACTAGTACAAACTACTCACGAAAATGTTCATAATAATATCAAAAATGCAGTGATAGCCTAGTGATTTAGACTGTGGTCTCCTGTTCAGGAGGGTCGCAGGTTCGATCCCGGGTGAACTTTGACTTCTCGAAGTTAAGTGCGTTTAAGGCTTTAAGCAATTAAATATCACTTGCTACAACGGTGAAGGAAAACATCGTGAAGAAACCTGCACACGTGATAGTTCTCCATAATGTTCTCGAAGGTGTGTGAAGTCCGCCAATTCGCATTGGGCCAGCGTGATGAACTATGGCCTATAACCCTTCTCTGAGAGGAGACCTGCGCTCAGTAGTGAGCCGTTGATGGGTTGATGTGATGATGATGATGATGATGAATATCAACTAAAATGTATAAACGCGAAACGAACGAAGTCGTAAGGAAACCTACACACTTGAGAGTTCTTGGAGGCGTGTGAAGTCTGCCAATTCGCATTGCCGGGCTAGCGTGGTGGACTATGTCGTAGTAGGTACTATAATTATATCAAAGAATTTTCGTGTATAAATATCATTGTATTATAATAATTTTATTCTGTGACTAAGTCCTATAAACCTTCTCTGAGAGGAGACCTGCGCTCAGTAGTGAGCCGTTGATGGGCTGATGATGATGAAATATACCTGTGTTTTGAAGAAGAAAAAGTTAAAATAGAATAGAAATATTTTTATTCAAATAAACTTTTACAATTAGTGCTTTTGAATAGTCGATGAATCTACCACTGGTTCGGAATGCCCTTCCTGCCAAAAGAACCAGCAAGAAACTCGGCGGTTGCTCTTTTCAAAATAGTTTATAATACGTACTGTGCTATGTATGCAGTGTTTCCACAATGAGGGGATGTTCCAAAAATGCATACCTACTTACAATTCAATACATGTTAAGACGGGCAGACAGAAAGTAGCCCCATTCCCGCCGATGGAACCCGTTCACGAGCATGACGCATGACCCAGCCGTTGCTTCGCTCAACCATATTTGAGGGAACGTAACAACCTGCACCACACGACACCACCACAGAAATGTTTAAAAGACATTCATAAGCTACCCATGTTAAGGCATTGAATTGAATACTCATTTTAAGACATGATGTCTAGCTTTATCGCGGCTACATCAATGTATTAATGTAACGAATGATGACACTTGACCAATGCACTCATAATATGCACTTGACACTTATCGCGTGGGCAGTTTAATGTAAAGTCGATTACTACAATGTAACCTTGCCTTAGCCTTATTAAAATGTATTAAGTAATAAGTAATAAAATAACCTAGGCGTAATACATTTATAGACTTCAATGGCACAGTGGTGAGCGAGCGTTGTGACTTGTGAATGACTCGTGGAAGTCTCGGATTCGATTCCCGGAGTGGTAACCGATTTAGGGTTATGGGTTTAATTGAAAGAGTGCCCAAAGTGCAATACAATAACGCGTTTAGGCGGAGTAGCGCGACTGGTATGTACGCGATGTAAAGGGTCGACGATTTTTACGCAATAATGCGTAGGTAAGGCTAGAATAGGATATTTATTAAGAGTAAATAATAATAATAATGTTATACAGACTTTGAAATATTACCATAATAATACGCCAAAATTTTTCTATATAATTGTAATAAATCTATCCTATTTTTATTGTAATAATTGTAATTTGATACCTAACTATGGACAATTTACTGTCTGAAATAAAATATTTTTATTTTATTTATTTATTTAATTAAAACTGTCATACCCGCTTTCAAGTTAGCCTGCTACCATCTTAGACTGCACCGTCACTTACCATCAGGTACGCTCGCAGTCAAGGACTATCCGGATACTGGATGGAAAAAAATCGGTACATTCGGTTCTCTAGGGTAGGAACTAGGAACATTTACACACCAAAGAGTCCAAACCATGGAACTAGGAATTACGACTACAAACAAACAGAGGTAATTGAAATCGTCACATCAAATCATTTTTACACAATCGCACAGCTGATAAAAGGCCTACTTGTAATATTTCATTTAAGGTTGAAGACAAGGGTCTGCCCGCGAAATTCAAATTTAATTTGGTTTTTCGCAATTTGTAAACTAATACGACAAAGTAGGCTTATGGCCTTCTAATTGCGCCAGTGGAATTATCATCTTCACAGGTTTACATAAAAATCTTTACTTGAAAGTGACCAGTTTAAGAAATTAATCAAAATACTGAGTTGGACGTGAGTTTACTAGTGACTCACAAATTAGTCGATATTTTGATTAATTTCTTAAACTGGACACTTTCAAGTAAAAATTTTTATATAAACCTGTGAAGATGATACTGCCACTGTCGCGGTTAGAATGCCATAAGCCTCCTTTATCGTATTAGTTTACAAATTGCGAAAAACCAAATTAAATTTGAATTTCGCGGGCAGACCCTTGTCTTCAACCTTAAATACGAATAGTTTGTAGATACCACCCACGAAATTCTAAATTCAGACGAACGTGAAAAACTTTATTCTTTAGATACACGCGTAGCTAGATAAACTATTATACTATGATGCTAATAAGATAGAGTCAATGTATGGACATTTGAATATTATGTTAATAGGCTGAATTTTCAAGCCTATTATACTTTGAGTATATAACCAACACCTATTAACACAACAACACTCAACACTCACACAACACTCAAAGATTATACTCCATCCTTACACTCCATCCCACTTTATTTTTGTGGCGAAAAATGTGTCTCATAGAGTTAGAATACGTCGTACCTACTACTTCCATGGGAAATATTTTGTCTGTGACGCCACTGACGTAAGTTTTGGCGCGCAGACTTGACAGTGACATTTCTCAGAGAGAGGTTATGTGGGTAAAGCATGGAACAAGGAGTTACGACTACGTCTGCCATCTTGTTGAACAAATAACTATTTCTCTCTGCGTATATTGCCGCCTGTAAGGCTTAGTCCAGATCAATGAACTTGATAACGAACGGCACGTGTGATTTATCGCATATGGCCTCGCACGTTATCTACATTGTAGCAAAATACCTACTATGAGTTGTCTTGTTTTTTTTTTAAATCTTAGACAAGTCTTAAGATGGAAGCGGACTTACTTAGACGTACCACTTAACTAACTTTGGCTATATACTCAAAGACCTAACTCTATCATTTTCTTCGCTACTTTACTGGTCCTGGTAACTAGCCACGGTTCAACTTGAACCAGATCCAGATAAACCAAATTACTTCTGCTGGGAATCGAACTTGGGACCAATCACAAGACCACAGCGGTCACCACGGCTGAGAGCGGTCTTGTATTTGTTATTGTTACTTTGACGCTAATGTCATCGACTACAAATACGATAAATGGAATAACTTTTAGACAATTGGTACCAGGTCACACAGTCTCGTAGCAACCAATTTGACGTTTTTAAACAAAGTATGATAATATCACCGCAGTATGAGGAGCATGGAACTAGGAATTACGACTACGTCTGCGATATGACTTATCCTTACTCTGTGATATGTTGCCGTATTTATCTATTAGTTTGTTTGTTTGTTTGTACCGAATAGGCTCTGTAACTACCGGACCGGTTTTAACCATTTTTTCACCAATAGAAAGCTAAGTTATCAGGAAGTAACATAGGCTATAATTTATTTTCACAAAATTAGAGATCCTTAAGAAAATTGCAATAATGTAACCCAAAGTAGCAAAATTTTGCCTGTGAAATGCATTATGTGGCGTGTGCTGAGAAAACTATTGATGATACATAAAAATTATGTATACTACATGATAGTACGCATTATTTTCTACAAAAAAGTCCCCGAAGGAATACATCAACTATCATATTTAAGTCACAATAGTAGATTTTGTGTTCTAAAATTTAATTAGTTCGCTTTTATTATCGTGGTATTAATTCTTCCTTACTAATATTTATTATAAATGCGAAAGTGTGTTTGTTTGTTGGTTTGTCCCTCAATCACGCTGCAACAAAGCTACGGATTGACGTGATTTCTGGATATTTATAGTGAGAACCTGGAGGGTGACATAGGCGTGCCGGAAAAACAAAGAGTTCCCGCGGGATTTTAAAAAACTAAATCCACGCGGACGAAGTCGCGGGCATCAGCTAGTGGACTTATATTTATGGAGCTATTGTTTGTAGGAAGGGCGGTATCTAGTAGCGACTAAGCTATCAATCCTAAATCTAGGGTTTTTGGAGCAGTCCATATTATTTACCCCATGGAACTAGGAAGTACGATTACGATGATTTACCCAACTAATACCTTACGGTAGTAAATATAATCTATGACTAATACATAATATTATAGCTATAGATAGGGCGGCGCACTATGGTGCAGACGCAACGATATCATCTCGAAATTCAATTTTCGCAATAGTATTACTGAAATAAAACAACTATTGTATTCTATTCCTGAAAGTCTATATTTATTAGTCCCGCAGACTTTTTTTTTATTAGTCCTTCTGTTAATATATTATGACACTTCAAACTTGAGAATTTATAATCAACTATTTTCATATGTAATTTTAAGTGAAACTTTGAACACATAAAAAAATATTGAAGTCATGATTCTTAGGATTTTTTTTACTTTATCCGCTTAACCTACAATTCACTTAAATAATAAAGAGCTAATTTTATTAAATTTCAATTGGAAAATATATAAAATAAAATTTGAAATTAATGTCACCGAATTTAGTGCATATAAAATGTTTCGCTTGACTTTTAGCAATTAGCGAATTTTGCCGAAGATTGGATATAGTGGTATTCTTATTAACAAATTAATGTACTTTAAGAATCTATAATAATTGACTGCCCCAATCTGCCCCCCTTTTAAAAATCAGCTTTAAACTATTGAATGGCAGTATTAAAATATTATCATTTATTTTTCAATATAAAATTACTTCTTTCTTAGAATTTTATTTTTTAAGATTTTATACCAAAGTTAATATTCTATTATTTAGTTATTATTCTTACACTAGCCAGCACCCATGACTTCACCCGTAAAAATTTTGAATGCAAATAAATAAGTAAAGAAATAGATAACATAATTATCTTTTTCTTGTGGTCATCTAATGTGCACTAGTTACTTCATTAGCAAAAATAAAGTTTGAGACAGGCTACGGTGAACGTGCAAATTATAATATTTGTTTTTCTAACAATTAATTAATATGATTACTTTACTTAAAATGCAAAGATAGGTAAACCACAATTTGATTTAAAATTAATTATTTGAATTGTACCATCCTGGATGTGGCATGTAAGTAATCATTTGTCATTAATTATATCCTTAATCTTGAACTGTTTGCAAAAGTGCTTTAGCTTCTTGTTCCTATTCCGTGACTTTAACGTACCTTTGACGTACTCCTACTTGAAATGTATGGATCTGGAGTGTACATTAGTGTGCATCACATCCTCATTCGTCGATGATCTGAGAACTTTCTCTCGCCACCCAATAACAGTTAATTCATGAGAATGTAGGTATAATAATTATAAATTCCGCTTACATTCTGCCGTATAATATACTAAGCGTGTGAATATTGAAAGTAATAATAAAATTAAAATAAAATTAATGCTAATATTGTTACATACCAGTTATACGTTTTTTATACATTACATATATATATGTATGTATAAATTTAATACAAAGTCAAATATTTATATAGATAAGGATAATGTTAATTAATTTTTATTATAGTTTTTTAACAGATGCCGATTGACGAAATCGGTAGTTACCTACATAAGTTTTATTATTATTACTTTTTTAATACATAGTTTTGATTTTATGCATAAATAAACCTTTATAAATTAATTATTGACTTAAATAAAATAAACAATATTATGAATAAATTGCAAAAAATTGCTAACTTCGTTTTTATTACGCAAATTTATCTATTTATGTTCAAAAAATAAATAAAATCTTTACAAAATATAAATCTGTTATTATTCAGCTACTACTATGCCAAATTTCACTTCAATATTCCAAATAGTTTAAAAGTTATTGATTTTTGAGATGATATCGAGGCATTTGCACCATAGTGCGGCGCCGCGCTGTTCGTTTGACAGACCTTTCTAAAACCGGTCGGTACATAGTGTGTACGATATTACTTACACACTCCTATACGATATTTGTAGCTTCTGCTGTACAGTCCGTTCACAGTTATTTTACCTCTGACAACCTCCGACAAGCCATAGTATTTTGACAAAATACAATGGCTTGACGAAGGTTGTCAGAGGTAAAATAACTGTGAACGGACTGTAAACAATCCCATTACTAAATTGACAGGCCTAGTACGCTATCCTTTTCATAATGCTCCCTGCGGAAAAGGATACTACTATATTTCCCAGTCTAAAAATGTTTGGTACAGTGGAGTGCAGATCGGAAAGTGTCGGCCATCCGACACTCTCTCGCTATAAGTATAAGAAAAATTATAAGTACGCGACGAATTAAGAACTAGTGCCTAGTTTTTAGCCGACGAAAAAAGGAGGTAGTTTGTACTGGGTACCTCCTTTTTTTTCGTCGGTTAAAAATGGATTGATGCACCAAGAAGGACATACTCGTAAGTTCAGCCAGGCAAAGCTGGTTGCAATCGTTACAAATCACAATGAAGCAATCGTTTTTAGGGTTCCATAGCCAAAGGGTGCAAGTGGAAGCTGTGGAACCTATTACCACAAAGTAAGGGTTCCTTATACTGTGCTATTACTAAGCCTCCGCCGTTCGATATTATTCGGTAAGATATTATAGTAGATATTAAGCCTCAAGAGCCCAACGGTTAAAGGTACGGACTGAAAACTGAATTCGAAAAGGTTCGAATCCCACCCGTTGCACTATTGTCGTACCCACTCCTGACACAAGCTCTCCGCTTATTTGGGGGGGAGAGGAGAATATTAGTCAACTTCAACTTGGCTGATATTATTAAAAAAAAAAATTATATGCACCAATTTACTAAAGATCTAGGTATCTTACCATCAAATAACAACTTAAGTTAACTAGCAAATAGAACCGTTTCGTTGTCCGATAAATCGATTACGTCGTCCTGTAAATCGATGTTCATAATAAATATATCGTGAGTTGTAAATACGTTTGTTATTGGCACTGGCACCCCACAGCGCTTGGCGCTTTACTCCATTGCAAAATGACAATCAAATTGATTCATATTTACAATTCCTGTGACGAATCCCTTCATGCTGATTGAAAAACTGTTGATGATGAAACGGATGATGTTCAAAGGTTTCTACTATTTTGGAAAAATATCTTATTTCAGCAAAAAAAAGGTTTCTTAGATAAAATTGGCATTTCAATTTTGAGTTTTAAACATAGACGAATGATATTTACTACTTACAGCTTTTAAAACGTTCGACGGTTCGACGGTGTCATGGCGTCGTTCGTGACGTCACCTCTATGTTTTTTCATAGTACGTAGTTTGTCAAAGTTTGAAGATAGATGTGTAGTGTCGTAATATTATGGCAGATTGCTGCATTTTATAGTTTTATTTTATCAAAATAAATTTCTATCTCGCACAAAATAGACAAATAAATACTTTTGACGTGATAACGACTAACGTCTTATAAATCGATGTACACCGGCTGCACGCACGAAAAAGTGTCACGTTCCGCCTGTAGCTTGCGCGTGCAAGCGAGAGCGCGGAACAAGCGATAGAGTGGCACGATCGGCCCAAGCGTGGCTTGTGACTAGAGAAAATTGTAATTTTCAATTACTTAACTCCTTTTTTGTATTATACAAAATAATGATAATTCAGTGATAATAATTCAATTCAATTCATAAAAGTATGCAATTTTTCATCAATGTTATTCTTTATGACGTTATCACGTAAAACTATCGTCCGTAAACCGACTTTAGAGACAACCAATTTTTTTAGGGTTCCGTACCTCAAAAGGTAAAAAAAGGAACCCTTATAAGATCACTCTCTTGTCCGTCTGTCTGTCTGTCTGTCCGTGTGTTACCACCGATTTTCTCAGGAACGGGTGGACCTAGCAAGTTGAAATTTACCAGATACTGAGGTCTATAGTCCCTATTATGTGTATAAAAATCAAGATCCTGAGTCAACACTATAAAACGATATGAGCATATTTAGATTTTCGCGAATACTTGTAAATACCTACCAAAATTTTTAACTTTTTTTATTTTTTGGAATTTTCCTTTTAGGTACTTGTGCTGAAAGACTTTGCTTTTAACCAATTCTAGGTCAACCGGAAGTACCCTATAGGTTTTGGGTCGAAAACCTATATGGTACCTAGTTCCCGTTGACCTTGAATCACGAAAGGCAAAAAGCATGGTCTTACAGCACAAATAAAGGGAAAATTCCAAAAAATAAAATACGTGTGGCACTCGGGGACTGCCGCGGTAAAGCTACTGCATAGCATTTTTTTATCAACTGGAAACGAAAATATTCGGTTCGGTCGCCGCGTTCAAAGCCCGCGATAAAAGCTATGCAATAGCTTAAAAAAAGTTGAAAATTATAATTGTGTAGTAATATAATGGCGGTATAATGTGTAGGTACGGAACCCTCGGCGTACGAGCTCGACTCGCACTTGACCTGTTTTTGTTAATAATCCGTGAATCCCAGTTTTTAATAATAATAAATAAATAATCATAGTGAATATTAGTTTAAAAAAAAACTGCGAGCACTTTAATGATTAGCTCATTTTCCATTTAGATTTAATCCAAAATCCTTTCCACTTTAAAAGCGGAATCAGTCCTGCATGTCCGCAAAATGCAGATTTCCTCACGACCTTTTTCCTCAGTGGAGGCAGGCGATCAGCGACCCCAATAGGGTATTTGACTACTTTAAGAAAATCATCTTAAATTGTTAATAATGCTATGCTGAAGCTAACAAAACGTATATTTCGGCATAATTTTCAGTATTTTTCATAAAAATCGGGAAATAAATTCAAAAAAATAAATTGTCGCCGAAACGTTCCATTTGCTCTCATGACGTCACAGTTCAAATTTCAAACAATGACAATTCCACATCCCATAGGTGGTGTGGACTGTGACGTCATTCGAGATCACGGAACGTTTTCGATCACGTGACCATGGCCGGAATTATAGCAATTTTATTTAATGTTTTCTAATTAAATAAAGCTTTATTTTTTAGTTTTGTCGTATGGAATAATGTTTTTAGATAATAATCTTTTAGGATGACACCAAATGAAACGATATTTTTAATATAGTCAAATACCCTATTGTAAATACTAATTACTCAGCAGCTCTTTGTAAGCTAACTAACTTAAAAGGTTTATGACCTGCATTATTTAGTAACTACCTACCTAGGTACTAATTATTCAGGTATGTATTATACGGGCTTTCGTATTATTTGGTGCGTTTTGGTTCGTTTGAGGTTTGAAGTAATCTTCTTCTTGTTATCAGCCGATAGACATCCACTGCTAAACAAAGGTCTTTTGCATGCCTCCCACAGGCTTCGGTTTTGCGCCGCTTGTAGACAGCAGCGGCTTCCTGCGACTTGTCATGTCGTCGGTCCAAGTAGTTGAGTTCAATAAGCTTATGTTATTTGACAGTGTTTTTGGGCAAGATAAGCTCGCAGTTGACGAAAATCATCTTGAGGGAAAGCAAGGGTGACTGATGAGGACTTGGCTGAAGCGCGCTTGCCTAGAAAAGGGCTTAGCCTTACCTTAGAGATACTCTTCTTTTAATGGACGTCGGACATGGATTTTATTTAAGTATAAAATGAGTCCAATAATATACCTACCTATTATTATGACGAATAATAAATGATGCGACGAACGGAGCAAGTTTTCATTTTTTTTATTTAAGAAACATCACAGTCTGGCCTTTATTTATATGATAATTGAGATGATAATAATTTAAGTCTTTTAACAACAACATTCCAGCGTAATAATAAATCTATAACACTAAATCAAACCGCTTTGACTGGCTTGTCGCCTTCGCGTCTATAAACAACTACACAGAACAACCCCGAAGCACATTGTAATTTAAATTCTAAAAAGTAATAAATAAGGTTTAATTCAGGTGCATCCACTTATTGTTAGCGCGCACCTTTGTTACTAGGCAAGGAATACGCCGACCAAATTACGAAGCCATCGCATTAAGAGTATTGTCTAGTTGAAAATTTTCATACAAAAAGTGACAAAAAGCGATAACGTTTTGCTACCCGTAAATGTTGTCCAATGTTCATAATTTTTTGAAATGTTGCAGATACAATGAAAAACTATGCTCGTACGTTTTAATTTTAAAGAAATATTGCTTATGTTAAAAGTTATTAGTGACTAAATATCCATATTTTTGACTAAAAAACTTCCTCGAATAATTTTATTTTCTTAAATTTAACTAATCTGAAATACTAAAAAAATTAAACGTAAGAGCCTAGATTAAGGTGTACTGAATCTAATGAGACCAAAATTGTCTAATTTTGTAAACGTTTAGGGGGGTAAAAACGTTATGACCCGAAACAATATTTCAAGAATAAAATTTAGGCAAATAACTCCTGGACTTGCAACTCTCTCTATCGCACGATGCGGGTCGGGCAGCGAAGCGTTGTGAAACAGATAGCATTTTGGAAAATACCTACTCGCGTCGCGTTTCGTCACTAGACACTACTCTTAAAACACTCGATAAAACATTTTCACCGCTTTGAAATCCTGCAGCGTGTCGTGAAACCAAGTGCAAACACTGCTCGACCAAATTGGGGAGACGGTTACCGGCTGAACAATTGCCAATCACGAAATGTAAATTTTAAATGGCCGGCTTATGCAATTCAAACGGTGCTGTATGTACTTCGCATACAATTTGCATGGACGCGCCGGTATTGTCAGCATACTAAATAGAGGTTTATTTTTAAATTTGACTTTGTTTTAAGTATTGCAAAGTGTTCCGTTGACCTCACAGGCCGCAAAAACTTTCTGGCTCGCAATGCTGTACGTACAAGAATAATGAGCTGAGCATCAATGTAGAATGATTTGGCGACTAAAGACAGTTTCCACCACTGGTTTCCACGGCGCGGTTCGCACCCGCGCCCGCAGCGGTTGCGGTACCGCTAGTACTGCGCCCGCCGCGGGCGCAAACCGCGCCGTGGAAATTGCTACTTCATTTTCCATACAAATCTGCATTCTACACGTAGTACTATTATATATTCTGTGATTCTACGGAGAGCCGCGGCCCGCAACCGCTGCGGGCGCGGGCGCGAACCGCGCCGTGGAAACTCAGTCAAACAGTAGGTAGAGTACGAAAGGCTCATTTCATTGATCAAGCCCCTAGTTTTTCTTTTTAACTGACATCAAAAAAGGAGGAGGTTCCCAATTCGTCGGAACTTTTTCTTTTTATGTTTGTACACCGATTACTCGAAGACGCCTAAACCGATTTGGAAAATTCATTTTTTGTTTCAAAGGGTATACTTCCCAAGTGGTCC